>CM018037.1:4419693-6819693 GCA_008638375.1 Nyssa sinensis
TCTTGCCATCAATTGCCTTCTATTGATCCAATCCAATAATTCCTCTAGTTGCCATCCATTCAACTCTAATTTCTAGAAAAATGCTTTCATTTCTCAATTTCTTTAACATGTTTCCTTCATACCTGCCCAACATTCTACACCATAATTAACAGTCAACCTTCTAGCTATCTTAGAAGAATTTTCACTTTCACTACAAAAGCAGTGACATACACTGTCAATTTTCCAATGCACCGAGTGTAACTAAATTAGTAATGACACTTTCTAAGCTCCAATCACAATCATCTGTGCCCCTCTCTTTCTCATTAGAAAATGAAGTGAGCAAAGACCATCCCCACATCTTGGTTAGAGGTATCGCTTTTTAATAAATTTTCTCTTCATCTGAAAGCATACAAAAACACATAGATGGGGCCCACTAAAGAGCACTCTGACTTGATGATCACAGCAATACAGACTTAAAAAAATTAATTATTCGCCTTCAACTGTCCAAGAGGATAATTTCTACTGACAAATCAACAATAGCATCATTGTATGAATATAAAACTGACGAAACTATATTTAGATTAGGGAAGAACTAGTGAAAATTGGTGCTAATAAGTGTGCCCAATTTGGAAATTTTAAGAAAAATCTTAAGATGGATTAATTTTGCATCAGTGTACAAGCTCTATTACCATGAATTAGCAGAGATCAAAATATAAATTATAGAAAAAATTCACATCCATGCAAGGTGCAAAGGAAGAGAGAGATAAAAGTGGCCCCACAGAAAACTATTCTCTGCGAGGATATCTTTCTAAGAACTTTTAATAGCAATGTTGAGACCACCAGTTTTTAGCTTGAGTGGTATCTCCAACCACTCCCAAAGGGAGAGTTGCAAGGTTCAAGTCCTAGTTGAATCATGGGGGGGTGTGTGCTAAGAAGCACGGATACGGACACGGGATACGGATACGCCATGACACGGACACGTAGACACGTTATTTCTCAAAAAAGTAGGACACAGACATGTTGAATATATATAAATTTTTTATAAGACCATATAATAAAAACCTAATGTTATTTCAATTAAAATTAGTATAAAAACACACAAATTTAAAAAATATTATTAAGCTATTAAAATAACAAAGTCATTAAATAAAAATTAAAGAATTTTTTTATTTAATCATCAACATCCATGATTCAAGTGTCTAGACACGTGTCCGGGATGTATCCGACACGTGTCCGACACGGACACGTGAGCCAAATAGAGTGTCCGTGCTTCATAGGGTGTGTGTATTACCTATCAATAAATAATAATAAATATAGAAGTTGTGTGTGTGTATGCATGTGTGTGTGTGTGTGAGAGAGAGAGAGAGAGAGAGATGTTTCTTCAATTGTAAAAATCAGGACTCTGTAGCAAAATACAATTCATAAGGTGAAAAGAACTTTAAAATAGAAGATACTGAAAGCAGCAATATTACATAATGAGAAATACGGTTTGAAAGAAGTTTGAAAAAACTGGAGAACTTACTGAATTTTATAGTAGTTGAACGAGCGATCAAATCCAACTACAACAGCCCCAACCTGATGACAATGGACTAAATTTCTGAATATGAATACAACTGAAACTGATGATCTAGAAAGAATACATGAACAGTATGTCCTTTACAGAAGTTTTGTTTATATCTATTTGAAAATTAGCAACAAAGTATTAGCAGCAAGAAAAGATGGAACTATACATTCTCATCATGCTCCATAAAAAACCCAGGCTTTAATTCTATCTTTTTTCCACCATCTTCCTGTAAAAATCAAAAAATGAATCCCATCAAAAGAGTTCAACATTAAGTGATTAGAAGTTTTTCCTGATTAAGTAATCAGAAAATGCTAAATAAAATGTTAAGGACAATTAATTGAAGAAAAATGTATATAGAGACAGATGATTCCTCTGTTCTTCTTTTTTTTATTTTTTCGTGTGTGTGTGGGGGGGAGAGAGAGATAAAGAATGCTTTCTCTAAGTAAAATAGAGGAGGGGAAGGATATGGTCACGAGTCTCTATGTCGCTCACCATCTCAATGGAATAAATTATCACCTATTTAATTTCCAATATTCAGAAATTATCACCTATTTAATTTAGAGATAATGTACAACAGTGGTCATTTATTATTGAGGAAGGGGAGTCCATGAATAGAAGCCTTGACCAAACAACAATCTTAGGCTCAACCGTGTATATCAATCATCCATTTTCACACTATTTCTCTAATGTGGGACTCTAACCTTACAAAAGACCTCAACAACCTCCCCTTCAAGTGTGATCTATGACACAGTCACCCCGTAGCCTCTTTATGACACCTACCACCGCAAAGGGGAAAAAACTCACCCATTTGATTTCTAGTATCCAAAATTTAGAGATTATGTATAGCAATGGTCATTTAGTGTTGGGCAAGAAGGGGAATCCATGATAAGCCTTGAACCAAAAGCTTAAGCAAGTAGGTCTTACGGCCAACCATCGGTTATAATGCAATCTACCTTGGAGGTGTTGTCCATGTGGAGATGCAAGTTCCTTTGTTAAAGGGCGAGGGAGGTGTGGCAAATGGCTCCTTGTTGAATATGGTGGATTATTTGGAAGGAAATAAATTATAAAATATTTGAAGGAGTGGAGTCCCTTGTTTGGAATGCTAAGGTCGTTCTATTGACCAGCCTCATATTTGGATCTCAGGGGACTCCACTTATCTATATATAATTCATTTTCTTTTAGCACAATGAGATTATAGTGTTATATCTTTGGTTGTACATGGGTGCACCCCTTTGGTCATTTTTAATATAATTTCCTTTATCAAAAGAAAATGAATATCAATCTTTCCATATCACACTACTATTCTAACGAGGGAGTCTAACCTTACATGTGACCTCAACAACTTCCCTTACATGAGTGATCTACCACATCAACTTCAACTCCCCTAAGTGAGGAGGGGGGAAGGACACGGCATCGTTTTAAGTAACAGTCGTTACATATCGTATCGACCTTTACATATCGGTTTTTGGACCTTCGGATATCAATATAGGCCAATATATTAGTGTAACCAAAATTCACATCTGCATCGTACGCATCGGCCGTTAAGACTGCTACGAGCTGTTACTAGACCGTTACAAGACTGTTATGATTGTCTGAGTTTTCTTTTCAAATTTTTATTTTTTTTTGCAGAATTTTATGATTTCTATTTTTATAAGATTTATATACGAAAGAAATACTTGAAAAAATAATCTAAAAAAATTGAAAAGGTTAACAAAACATTCGGGGAAATACAACCTCGAAAAGGCCTCCTGGCCTCAAAATTTTAAAAGTATTTATATTTCATAACTAATCATAGTAAATTGAATTTCATGCTTATAATCATTTTCTATTATTACTTATATTATTTGTTGTAATGTTATTCAAATTAAATGATATTTCTTATTAGTTCAACTTTAAAAATCCATATAAAATAATAAAATATCTTATTAGGTATTAGTTATAAGAAAATTTTTTTTAGATGTTAGAAAATTGAAAAATAATAGTAAAAATATTAAATTATGATAAATAGTAGTCAAGATATGTGCATCAGTAACTTTTAAGAGATTTGCTAGTGTTTGAGAAAAATTTACGGTTGTGGTTTCCGATTCCCATTACAAATGACCCGATACTCCTGATATTGTTACACCGCGACAACAATTTAAATCCATGGGACATGGTCACCACGTAGTCGTCACCTACCACCCTAAGAAAAAATATATGACCCTTTTTTTATAAGTAACAAAAAGAAAAAAATATCGTCCATTCAAGTTCTAGTATTCCAAAATTTATTGTTAGGGAGGAAAGGAAGTCCGTGATAAGAAGCCTTGACCCAAAAGCTTAAGCGATTTGGTCTTAGGGCCAACCATATATAACCTTATGTTTGACCTCAACAACCTTCCCTTTATGTGTGATCTACCAAATCGACTTTAGCTTGCCCTTGAATGTGAACCACCAAACTCAATAATGACTTCTACCCCCATTAAGTGTGAACCACCAATCTCAACAAGCCATCGATCCCCACCACATTCTTACAAGAGTCTGCTCTTATAAGAACCATGCCTTCTCCATTGCTCTTCAAGACTAATTGCATTACTACTCCATTGAGAGGTCGTGCTTGATGCATTACCATTACTCCAAAAGCTCGTAGCCCTACTTCATCAAGAGTCCACCACAGCATTACCATGACTATAAGAGTGCAGATTTTACATTTCTTCTCAAGAACTCTCAATACCAGCACTTAACAATTTAGAGTACTGGATCTTTATATACAACTTGTTAGGGAGGACGGGGAATCCGTGATGATAGACGATATACATGTTGGAATCCAACTTGACCCAAATATTAAGCAATTAGAGGTATAGAGAAAAGAGGAAAGATCTTCACATGGTATTCATCAATTTGGAGAAAGCCTGTGATAAAGTTTCTCAAGATCGAAACAATAAAAGATATGTATGATGGGACGGTCATTATAGTGAGGACAACTGTTGGAGGAACAAGTGAATTTCCAATCATAGTAGGCCTACATCAAGGGTCAAAATTAAGCCCTTTCCTTTTTGCTTTAGTCATGGATGAGCTGACTAGGCATGTATAGGATGACATTCCATGGTATATGGTTTTTGCAGATGATATTATCTTCATTGATGAAACTAAAAGAGGGATAAATGATAAATTAGCGATTTGGAGAGAAGCTTTAGAATCAAAAGGATTCAAGATAAGTAGGACAAAAACTGAATATCTTGAGTGTAATTTTAGTAAAACTAGTAATACAAAAGGGGATGTAGTGAAAATTGAAAATTAAGAATTAATAAGAAGTGAAAGTTTCCATTATCTAGGTTCACTTATTCATCAAGAGGGAGAAATTGGAGATGATGTTACTTATAGAATTAAAGCAACATAGGTTAAGTGGAGAAGTGCGTTTGGGGTATTATGTGATCGGCGTATACCTTTAAAATTGAAAGGTAAATTTTATAGAACAGCAATTAGGCTAGCCATGTTGTATAGAACAGAATATCGGGCAATTAGGAAATAACATGTTAATAAGATGAGTGTAGTCGAAATGAGGATGTTAAGATGGATGTACGGTAAGACAAGAAATGATAAAATTAGGAATGAACATAACACCTATAAAAGATAAGATAAGAGAACATTGGCTAAGGTGGTATGGTCATGTAAAACGAAAACTATAAATGCACCAATAAGGAATAGCGACATGATTAATATTGAGGGTCATACTAGGGAGCGAGGTTGGCCAAAATTAACTTTAGTAGAAGTAGTTAAAAAAGATATGGTAACGGATGATTTAACGAAAAGAGTGGCCTTAAATAGAAAAGAATGGCGAGATAAGATTCATGTAGCCGACCCCAAATAATTGTGATAAGGCTTTGTTCAGTTGAGGTCCCCAAACATGTATATCAATCCTTCCTTTGCATACTATTTCTTTAATGTGGGACTCTAACCTCATATGTGACCTCAACGTTTATTGGTTATGAAGCACAGACACTCTATTTTGCCTCACGTATTCATGTCGGAAACGAACACGCCTAGATACGTGAAAAAAAAGTGCCCAATTTTTTTTTGAATTTTGGACATGTTAGGAACACATTGGGGACACGTTTTTGGGATTTTTTTTTTTTATTTTTTTTTTCCTTTTTTTTATCTTCTCCATATTGTTTTTACACACAGACACAAATATATATATATATATATATAATAGTTTACAAATTTATTTTGAAACTTAAAAATGCTTAAATTTTTATTTAATAGCTTTGTTATTTTGATATATTATGAATACTGTCGTGATTTGTTTATTTTTATACCAGCTTTGATTGAAATAACCTTTAAGTTTTTATTGTATAGTCATATACAAATTTATATTCAACATGTCCCCGATGTATCCATGTCCTACCTTTTTTAAAAAAGGTCATGTTCGTGTCTTGTTGTATCATATCTGTGTCCCATGTCCATATTCGTGCTTCTTAACTTATTGGTTTTGAGACCCAATATACACGTCATGAAATAGGAACCATTAAAATTCGATAATAAATTTCAACATAAGTTAATAATTAATCAAACAATAATTAGACTTAAGAATACATCAAGCCTACAAATTTATAAATGGGCTCATTTTTTTCTCTGATAAGTAAAGTATTCATTAAAAGAATCAAAATGGGGGGTTGTGCCTATGCACACATGAAATATATAAAAGGACTACACAAAAGTATACTCTCCTATCATCAAAGAACTCTACAAAAGGTTCTATTGACAAAGAGGAATTCCTTGTAATCCAAAAAAATAAGGAACTCAAAATTTATATTTCAAATTCCAAATAGAGGATTCCCTTCAAATGATATTCTATTTCTTTTACATCAAATATTCTAACAAAGATAAAGAGGAGCAGCCTGCCAAACCTCCTCACTCTAAAGCGCCACCCCCCCCCCAAAAAAAAAAAAAAACTATAAAGCACCTTATCAACCAAATTAGGCATCACCCAATAAATCCCAAAAAGTGTAATAAGTAGGGCCCATAGATCTAGTCACCAAAAAATTGAAGAACGATATAATTCACTGGCTCACCCCATCCCTTTTGCACAAACAAAACCAGTTCACAAATTAGTTTTTTGAAGATTATCTATGGTCAAAATCCTTCCTAAAGCAGGCATTCAACCAAAAGATGCCACCTTCGTAGGAGCTTTCATTCGTCACACGGTCTCCAGCAGAAATCTTGCCCCTCCCTTCCAGTAAGGTTCCTGTAAAATGATCTCACCTCAAGGATTCCCCTTCCCAAACTCCCCCGCCACAACAGATCCTCCTCAAAGCAGACAGGTCGAACCCATATAAAATAAACACAATATCCAAAAAACTTGTCTACCTTAGATACCCAGCTCTAAAGTAATCATTGATGACAGGCATAGAGTATATCAAATGACAGTTTGGCACAATTAATGGATTTTCAAGTTTCCTACGTTTGTCCATACTTACTTGTTACAGAGTATGTTTTCTAACTTGAACAAAGGTAGAGCTAGTCTCTATTGTCTCTACAGGGGTTCTTGCATAAAGAATGAGAAAAAGATTATTTATTATGGGTAAATGAGAACTTATGTAAGTTTTGACATGGTAAAACCAATTCTTAGAGTCAGGTTTATCATTCATTAAGGTCCTTGCAAGAAGGTGTACAACTTTTACAAACAGAAGCATTTAATATTTAGGAGAGCTATCTTTAAGCTTGACATTTTTTCTATTTTTGATAAGTATAGTATCATAATCAGTGGCAAAACATGGGGGTGCATCCATGTACACGAGACAAATACATAGACAAAGAACTTGCATCATATGCATTTCAGTCATACAATCTACAAAAGAATTAATTGTCCTTTTCCAGCTTGACATTTTTAACATAAAAAATATAAGATTTGACATATTTGTGGTGAGACTACAACTAGACCTATAACTTTTTCTCAATGTTTCAGTCTTTAGGCTGAATTATACATCACTGACCATCAACTATTTACCAATTGCAGATTTGACAGTGAAAACGGGAAGAGAAATGGAACTTTTGCAGGAATTTATACATACCGGTCCCCCCAAGTATTGAAACCCTGCTAGCTCGAGCTCCTTCAAGATGCCATCCTCACCAATTACATAAACCTTGAAAAAAAGATGCTCAGAAAAAAATGTCATTCATTTATCAGCAACACCCCCATCACAATAATTATTCAATAGAACACCACAATTAAACTTTGGTTTATGATCTCAAAAAGGTTTGTCATAGGTCGATATATGAAGAACATAACTTCTAAGAAGGGCATGGAAATAAGAGCCACCATATCCAAGATATTATACAATCATTATCACATAATATCAGATCTAGAAAATCATGGTTAAACAAAATTATCTAGCCCTCAGAAGTTAAGAAGCAAATTTCAATTTCTTTTCAATTTCAACAAAATTACTACCATCCAAGCAGAGGGTAGGCCCAAGAATTATGGAAACTAAACCAAGCATGGTGTAAAAAAGAATTATGGAAACTAAGGGATTAGTAAAGAGTGATGATATGCATACGGGATTTTTTTAATGGATGTTATCACTCCTAGACTCAAGGTAATGAGGTTCACTATAATAAATGTATGTGGAACAACTTGTTTGTGTCTAGGAGTGAGAAAATCCATTATACATAGCATTTTCCTTGGTAAATCCAGTAGAGCAATAAAACTAATTCTACATGCACCATTTTTTTCTTTTTTGTAATCCTAGGTAGTAAGATGGACCAACTGTGTAGCTTAACAAGTGAAAGAATGTACAATTTTACCAAACACTCTGTATTTAAACATATATGCACGCAATGCAGCCCTTCAAATGGACAAAATTTCCTTTCAAAGCAAGTGCTAATTATTGTGCATGTAGACTTGGACCTAATTTTGATGGCATAAAATTGGCTTTGACCAAACACTCACCAATCACCCAAGAAATACAAATTTCTACACTACATACCTTTTTGTCTTTTGGGAAATTAATGGACTTCAGATATGCAGCTGCAGCAAAAGATGATGCAAAAATTTCCTCCTGAAAATATTCAATTTGGATTAGAAATATTAATAACCAAAGTTTTAGAACTTGTAAAGGAAAGGGTTGATGAACTAACCTCACTAACACTAAGACCAAGTGTTTCAAACTTCTTCCCATATTGTCTCCTAGACTTCGTTGAGTTGTTAGTAACAAAAACTAATCTCTTTCCCTGAAGCAAAAGGAAACCGGTATTTGGATTGTAAGTTTGTAAAGGCCAAAAAATGCATTTATCATAGAATGTCATCATTCAGTCCAAGAGTTTTTCTTTCTTTTTTAAAAAAAAATATATATATATATATATATGAGAAAGAAAAAAAGATTTGGCATAATCATTATGAAAGTAAGTCAGCACAATAATAATAATAATAATAATAATAATAATAATAATAATTGTTAGTTTTTGGGTTTTGGATCAACCCATATGTGAATAAGATCCGCCCACTAGGAAATGGGCCTTGACCCGTTTAAATGGCTGATAGGATAAGTTTCTATCCTAATTCAAATACGTCTCTATCATGTATTGATAGAGATCAGTATTTGAATTCTAACAAAATTCTATATATATCTAAAATAAATACGTAGATATGTGGTCCATATCTGCATAATGCAGTTGTGAGATATAGTACACTTTCTCTCTCTAGTCTTTCCTCTCTGGTGAGTTTGGAACGTAAAGATTGAAGGGGTAACTCTAGTAGCCAACCCTGCATAACTTCGCAAAATTTGGAGACATACACGGAAGCCAGAATTCAACATTTGGCTCGTAACAACAAGCAATATACGATCTACGGGTATCTTCCACAGTCAGGTATGACTTAACCCGTATACATGCTATGTGCATTCAATGTTTACATTGGTATCAGAGCCATAGGCTTATGTTTGTTGATATATGTGTTGTATGCATGGTATTTATGAAAAAAAAAAAATCAGGTATTTAACCCACACGACTGATTTTTAAAAGATTATTATAAGAACACATTTTTGAACGATCCGCCACGATGGATGTGTTCTTTATAAATCCAGTATGTAGCCTTTAAAATTTTATAATGATCCACCGTCGGATCTGTGAGAGATCTGAGTTTAAAGTTTTAGCTTTTCAAGAAAACACAACTTTAATATGAATTTTTGGGTTTTAATACGATATGTAAAACTTTGATTATTATGCATGAAATTTATATCGAATTGTTCCTTGTCGTGAGAACTTTCCAACGATATATGGTACACAATTTTTTGTTGAAAAATAAGTGAGATATAAGGTCTCAAAGTTTGATAGCAACCATGGCCAAACCTTGTTTTTGGAGAAGATGAATTGCAGAGAATGCAACCCCCACTCTCGGCGGGGAGCGTGGGAGCGCGTATATCATCTTCTGGGGCTTATTTTTTGACACCTCTAGAGAGTGAGCCTCTCCCATCCACTGTAGGTCCTAAAAATGTATTTTGTGTAATTTTTGGACTTCTGAAGGTATTTTAAAATTAATTTACAGTCCGAAAAAATGTTGCGCGTGAGTCATACTTTGGCCATAATTTTTCCACATCTCCGAAGAGTGAGGCTTCTCCACACTGTGTAGGCCCTAAATATATTTTTTTTAAGCTTCTAGAATTATTTTAAAATTAATATTTTATCCAAAAAAGTGTTAAAAATATAATTAAATAAATTTTAAAAAATTTCAGTGAGCTATGTTATTGTTCAAAATTATAAAATAGTGTTGTGTACACTATTATGGGCCTAAAATAATTTTGGATGAATTTTCTACCTATTTTTTATAATTTTTTGGGCTTTTAAAAAATTTATTTTTTAAGCCAAAATTAAATTAAAAATTATAGAAAAATTGTTTTTAATTCTGAAAAATTCATGTGAAAGGTCTGGACATGAGGAATAAATATTTTAATGCATGGATCATTTATTGGGTTTGTGTGCTGTGAATTTGTTTCATTATCACACCTTGATTATTAGGTTTTGTGACCTATGGCTAACTACCTAAGATGGTAAGTTGAGTCCATTCATCCTCTTATTTAATTACCCTTATATGTGAGCATGATTGGATGAATTTTAAATTGACAATTTTGAATGAACTTATGCTTACTTGTTTTATTGTTAAGGTTGTCCTTGTGTATATGTGCAAACAGGCATCCCCATTTTGGCTTATAGTAGATCAAATGTATAGGATTCTTTTCATATGATATATTGTGAGGAGAGTTTTTGAAGCCACCATGTAAGGGGATGAATTTCTTGTTTGCACAATAATACATAAGAATTACCTTAGCATACGCTCTAAAATTGTCAATTGGGATCCATTTGGGAGCCCCTGCACACTTTGTTGTATAGTGCAATATTTATTTCTGTAATAAATATACTCATGTGGATTAAATTGAAAGAGGATTATGGTCCTCCCAATATAAAATTTGTTTAAGAATTAATTGAAAAATATATTCCTAAACTATAATGATGGGATTTGATTGCGAGCAATAGCGGACTTTTGGTTCCAAAGTTATGGTGAAGAATAACATTTTAAAAATTGATTTTTGGGAACAAATTAAAGATGTACAAATAATAACTAACGTCAACCCTTGCGCAAAATTGAATGTAGAAAAATGGCAACCAAAAATAGAGTATCTGACTTGACAAAAGGTGAAAAGCTAGTGGCGACCAACTATGACACATGGCACAGAAAAATTCAATACCTTCTGAATGAACAAGAGCTCCTGAAAACATTGACCAGTTCCATGATCAGACCCGAGGAGGGCACTACAGCGCAACACCGTCGTGACTTTGAGACCTATCCGAAATGGTTCAAAAAGGATCGTGGTGAGCGCTTTACTATGCTAAACAGCATGCACGACAACCTTATTGGAGAGTATGAGACTTTCCAAACAGCCAAGGAGATGTGGGACCAGCTTAAGTTTGACTTTGGTGGTACATCTACTACGAGACTGAAGAGTCTTGTTTTGAAGTTCGAGGTGTACTGTAAGGATCCCAAGCATATGATGACTGAACATCTTAGGGTGATATCCAGTATGATTCGTAATTTGAAAGTTGTTGGGAATATTCTTACAGATGAGCAACAAATGCAAGTTGTGATCAGGTCACTGCCAGATTCATGGTCTCACATGAACCGATCATGATCCACAATGAGAATATCAAAGACTTCAGTGATATCTCATGCCATTGTGAACTAGAAGCGAAGTGCTAAGAGGCGACCAAGACTAGCACGCTTGTTGCCCAGAGTGGCAGGCGCCAGACCAATAGGTCAAAGCGCAAAGCAAATGGCAAATCTGGGCAAATGATGCAAAGGCACCTAAGACGGGAAATGACACCAAGCGCCGTAGAGGGAAGCGTGGTGGGAAGAAAAAAGTGAGCAGAGTGAAGTGCTACGACTACCAGAAGATCGGACACTTCACTCGTGATTGCACTGAGCCGAAGAAGGTATCTTCTGAACCAAACAATCTCTACATTTGTGTTTGTTCACATATACTTGTTGCTAATACTGTCTCTCATTGGATTGCAGACATCGGAGCAACGAAACATGTAACTCGAGATAGATCGGGGTTCGTAGATTATCGCAGAGTTCCAAATAATTCCCACTGTGCGTATATGGGAAATGGTATGTGTGAAGAAGCATTAGGAGTAGGATCGTATCAACTCCAACTGCGCACTGGGTGCACATTGCTTCTACATGACATACTATATGTACCTGGAATTCAGCATAATTTACTTTCAACTACTACACTAACAGATTTGGTTATGTCTTTTCTTTTGGTAGTGGTAGAATGGATTTTTTATTAGATAGTATTGTTTTTGGACATGGTTCATTAATGAATAATTTCTTCTGTTTAGATTTAATTGATTGATCTTTATCTTCATCATATGTTGCTAATGCTAATAAGAATATAGATTATGTTACTTGGCATGCTAGACTTGGGCATATAGGACGTGATAGGATAACCCGATTAGTTAGAGAAGGCTTTTTGGGCTCACTCGCTAAGGTTGACCTACCTATATGTGAGTCATGTTTGGCTGAAAAAGCATGTAGAAAGCCTTTTGGTAAGGCTGTCAAAGCTACTAAACCGCTTGAGTTAGTTCACTCAGACATCTGTGGGCCTATGAATGTAAAGGCACGTCATGGTGCCTCATATTTTCTCACTTTTATAGATGACTACACGCGATATGGGTATGTCTATCTGATCGCTCACCGCTATGAGACTTTGGATTGTTTCAAACGCTTTGTAGCTGAGTTTAAGAATCAGAAAGAAAAGAGTTTAAAAGTTCTTCGAACAAACAGAGGACGCGAGTATTTATCTAATCAATTCAAGGACTTATGTGAGGAAAAAGGGATACGGAGACAATTGACTATTCCACACACTCCACAACAAAATGGTGTTGCAGAAAGAAGGAATAGAACTTTGCTAGATATGGTTAGGTGTATGATGGCGCAAGCTAACCTCCCAATTTCGTTTTGGGGGGATGCTATTTTGACTGCAGCCTATATCTTAAACCGTGTGCCTTCACAGTCAGTTTCTTCCACTCCCTGTGAATCTTGGAAAGGCGAAAAGCCCAATTTGGAGCATTTGCGCCCATGGAGATCTGCAGGTTATGTTCACGACGCATCCCATAAGTACGGGAAGCTGGGCCCTAGAGCTAGGAAGCATATCTTTATAAGATATTTTAAGAGCTCAAAAGGCTACATTATGTACGGTGAACATCCTGATGGAGGAAGAACTGAAAAAGGGTCACAAGATGTGGATTTCATTGCGAATGATTTCCCTAGCATGGGCGATACAAAGGAGAGTCTTGACCTTCAAGCAAGGGTGGGGAATTAGTTCTTTATCCAGTAATCGCTGAAGATAGTGGGAGTGAGCAACCACTAGAAACTCAAGATTCTCAAGTGCGCCAAAGCAAACGAGGAAATATTCCCCGTCATCATTTCGGGATTGAAGGGGATGCTTTCTTGTGTGCTACATTAGATGAGGAAGAGCCTGTTTCTTTGGAAGAAGCGCTTTCCTCACATGCTAAGAATGAGTGTATGGTTGCTATACAGGATGAGATGAGCTCCATGACGAAGAACAAGGTCTGGGAGTTAGTTGACCTTCCGTCAGGGCGTAAGACTATTGGAAACAAATGGGTCTTGAAAATTAAGCGCCAGGCAGATGGTTCAATTTACAAGTACAAGGCACATCTTGTGGCGAAGGGTTATACCCAAAAAGAAGGTATAGACTATGAAAAGACATTCTTTCCAGTGGTGAGGTTTGCCTCTATTCGCCTCATTCTTGCTATTGTAGCGCATTTGGACTTAGAGCTTTTTTTAGATGGATGTTAAGACTGCATTTCTCAATGGCGAACTAGACGAAGAGATCTATATAGATTAACCAGTGGATTTTGAGGTCAAGGGACAAGAGTGCAAAGTTTGCCGTCTCACTCGTTTCATTTATGGCCTTAAACAATCTTCTAGGCAGTGGTATTTCCGATTTCATCATGCCATTACCTCCATTAGTTTTGAGATGATTGAGGAAGATCATTGCGTGTATCTGAAACGATCCAAGAAAAATGTTCTTATCCTCTCGTTGTATGTCGATGACATTCTTTTGGCTCGGAATGATATGGATTCCATTATCGCCACTAAAGAGTGGTTGTCCTCTATTTTTGAGATAAAGGACATGAGTGAAGTAAATTATGTGCTAGGAGTTAAGATCACAAAAGACCGTTCAAAAAGACTTCATAGTTTGTCCTAGGAGACTTACATAAAGAATATTCTTGAGCTCTTTCATATGCATCACTCTAAACCCATTGACACTCCGATGGAAAAGGGATGTGCCTTAAGCCTAGACCAGTGTCCTAAGAATGATGAAGAAAAGAACCGGATGTTCACCGTGCCTTATGCAGCTGCAATAGGGAGTCTGATGTATGTTATGTTGTGCACACGTCCAGACATCTGTCATTCAGTTGGTATAGTCAGTCATTACCAGAGTTACCCTAGTCCAAATCACTGGAAGGCAGTGAAGAGGATTCTTCGGTACCTTCGCGGGACCGTTGATCTCGCCTTATGCTACCATGGTGGAGACCCAAGACTGAGAGGATACAGCGATGCAGATTGGGCTGCAAATAGAGATGAACGAAAGTCCACTTAAGGCTATGTTTTTATACTTGGAGGAGGAGCTGTTTCTTGGTGTAGCAAGAAGCAGACATGCATAGCATTATCCACGATGGAGTCAGAGTACATAGCTTGTTCAGCGGCTGTTTGGTTGAGAAGATATTTGCAGAGGCTAGGTTTTTCGACCCATGGAGATGAAGCTGTGCTTGTCTATTGTGATAGCACATCAGCCCTAGCCTATGCAAAGGATCCCAAGTATTATGGGAAATCCAAACACATAGACATTCGTTTCCATTACATTCGAGACATGGTTGCGCAAAAGGAAATGGTCCTAAGACATATCACCACAGGTAGTATGGTAGCTGATCTGTCGACCAAGCCCATTGCCAGAGATTTGTTTTTATCTCATGTTAGGAGTATGGGACTCCGTAGGATTTGATATGTATGGACACTTCATTTTGTTATTTGACATTATTATAATATATGTATGGACACTTCATTTTGTTATTTGACATTATTATAATATACATTCATTTTACATATGTTGTTTGATGTAGTGATTGTTATTATTGTGTACATCCTTGTTATATGTCATTAGGCTAAGAGTCGAACCACTCACACAAGTGATTCACCTTGGCACTGAGATAGCGAACTAAGATGAAACATTGATGTCTATGGCGCTTACGTAGCAAGCTAAGACATTTATATCTATGACGTCTAGAAGGCAATCAAGATATATTCACAAGCATTTAATATTATATGTCGCCTTAGTTAAAGCTAAGATGAGACCTTCACGTATAGGTCAATCATAGAGTATTTCCACAAACTCCATAAAGCTTGTTATAGCTGAATGTGAGATTTTAGGGAGGCACTTAGATAGTGACAAGGCTAAAACTCAAGTTAGGCGCTTGTTAGCGACTAGACCCAGATTCGTATGGCGTCATTTGCTTATTTGTTCAGTGACATGCCCATTTGTGGAATGACGCCATAGCATACATTTCATACTGTATATGTTGTATCGACCGATAATGGGAGCGATGAATGAATCCCTGCTTCATTGTTGTGTGAGCCACTTGGATCATTGGATCCTACTTGTGCCATTGTTTAACCTAAGACTATGCTATGAAGAGGATATTCGATGTCGCTACCTTAGAATGTTTCTCAAGGACGATGGAAGATCCCGTCTTGCGGGGCGTTTTTGGGAAAGCGGTTGAGTCTAATCTGATTTATATGAGGGTTTAGGGAAGACGATTTGATATTACACCATATTAGTGTGACTCATAGCCTAGGCGATTGTGTCGTGTTTTTCTACGATACGAGTCATGAGTGCATTACATTTTAGGGGTGTAGCACTGCTTCCTTGAGGGATTGAAGAGTGTTGGATCTGGTGTAATTAAATTGTCTTGGGCATATTCGAGATGCTTCCGAGTAATGCGCTTTTATTGGTCAAGTGATGATTTGATAACTGCGCTCCTGAGGCTCTATGTTCTTCTCGTGAGGTCACACGTTCCTGTATGAGGAGATAAGAAAATGAGAGATTGAGAGAAATCATAGAGACAACATGCCCTATGTGGGCGAGTGGGAGATGTTAGTTTTTGGGTTTTGGATCAACCCATATGTGAATAAGATCCGCCCACTAGGGAATGGGCCTTGACCGATTTAAGTGACTGATAAGATAAATTCCTATCCTAATTCAAATATGTCTCTATCATGTGTTGATAGAAATCAGCATATGAATCCTAACAAAATTCTATATGTATCTAAAATAAATACACAGATATGTAGTCTGTATAATGCGGTTGTAAGATATAGTACACTTTCTCTCTCTAGTCTTTCCTCTCCGGTGAGTTTAGAACATGAAAATTGAAAGGGTAACCCTAGTAGCCAACCTTGCGTAACTTCGCAAAATTTGGAGACATACACGGAAGCGAGAATTCAATGTTTGGCTCATAACAACAAGCAATATACGATCTACAAGTATCTTCTATAATCAGGTATTACTTCAGCCGTTTACATGCTATGTACATTGAATGTTTACAATAATAATAATAATAATGTAAACTTGTACAATATTTATTAGCATCCAAATGCAAAAAAATACATAAATGACAACATCAGCTATACAAACCTTTGACCTGAGCATATCAAGAGTTTCAGGGACTCCATCTATCAGTTTATCCCCTTTCCATACAACTCCTGTAAAAAATTAGGCAGCAATTACATAATCCTTTTTCAAGAGGCATGTAGAAGATTTAAAACTACCACTCCGCCAGGGCCAGCCCCAAAATCCAATATCTCAATATTTAAAAAATCCTAGCACTAATTCTGCAATAAATTACAGTACAAATAATCACTAATACAACTTCTTAGCATTAGAAATTATGCTTGTATTTCAGTGTTGTGCAATTGGAAGACCCCATTATTCTTTGAGTCGTCCAACCACCATATTAAACAGAATTTACAATTTTCACTAGTACAGCAGTCATTATTTCTTTCATGTTTCATCATAAAACAAGTTTAACGCCCCGTATAAATTTATAAAAAAAAATCAGTACGAGCTAGAGATTAAAGGGGTTACCGTCGCAATCGAAGATGAATGTCTCGACGGAGTCTATGAGTTGGTCAGCATTCTTGAGGGGCTGTGCAGAGGCGCGGGTTACGAAATTCGAAGCAGCCTCCATTCTACAATTGTTATTAGAGTTCCATCTGATGGTCTTCAGAGAATCATATAAAGGGTTTGAAATGTAAGAGAAGTTGTTCTTTCCCTTATTATTGAGTAGGCACAGGAATCGAGGAGGATTTGGAGAGTTGAAGAGAGTTGCAGAGACTGAAACATTATAAACTCTGCCAAGCATCTCTTCTCTTCCCTTCAACTTCGAGTATTGTATTGTGTTGTGTCGTTGTGGCGGTTGAAGCGTCGATAGCTTTTAAGTTTGCTAACGTGGCGGTTTGAGTGGTCAAACCTTTGCTTATCCATTGGGGCAGATGTGCGGCCCAATTCTCTGAACTGTTATCGCCCATTATTCCAATTATGATAAATTTGGAATGTATTCTTTCTCTTTTTTTAAAAAAATTTATTTTTATTTAAATTTATATTCAAACTTGATTTTAAATAACTATTAGAGATACCTTAAGTGTTATCGCCCATTAATCCAATTATGATAAATTTGGAATGTATTCTTTCTCCTTTTTTTTTCAATTTATTTTTATTTAAATTTATATTCAAACTTGATTTTAAATAACTATTAGAGATACCTTAAGTGGGTTGATAAAATGAACCCGTCTCTTTATCGGGTTTAAATATATTTTCATTTTTTAGTTTCACATTTAGGTCATCTTTTTCATTCTCCTCATGTTGTCACCTCCCTCCTCTCTTTATGTTCCCTACGAGCTCTCTTTTCGCCCAAGGACGAATGCAGGGGGATAGGTAGGGGTCATAGTTTTCTCAAAAATTTTAATATTGTATTTTTTGTCTCTAATTTTGTTAGAATATGATGTTGCTCATTTATGATCAGAAGAGTCTCCCGTCCTTCGTTACCTATCAAGAATTCAGGATCAGAAACCAACCAGGAATGCTCCGGTGGTATGCGTTCCGATGATAAAGTCAGCAAAGAAAATAAAATTATAATTGAAAAGAATAATTGAATATAAATTGAAAGCGTATCTTATAGTCTTATTTATAGGTAGTATATCTCCTAAATTGAGTAGGATAAGGAGCCATAAAGTAGGGATTTGAAGATATCCGAAGACAGCAATTGCCATTTTGAACTCTATTTTCTTATTCTAAAGTCGGTAGGATATAGAAGGCGGTGTTGTGTTCTGGACCATATACCTCTGAACGCTCCGTGCCTAGTTGATCTGAATAAAGATATCTTTCTTGATCTGTACCCTGAAGAGCTCTTGTACAGACACATGTCATACTTTAAATATGTTCATCATTTTATCGTATATCAGCTACTCCCCCCCAAGCCTCCGTTCTAGGGGACTCGTGCAAAGCTGAAGTTAGGGTTTCTGAGAAGTCACGCGTATTTTCATAAATGTGCCATTTCTTATTCTGATAAAACATTCATTGATGGGATAGTTACAGCCTCATCATTGCACTAGCCGCCAATTGAGTAACCGAGGCTATTATTGGCCAACCATCGATTGGGATTTTGGTGCCATAAATGTCGATCTTCCTTGAGTTGTCTTATAAATAGAAGAAGTCTCCCCAAGAAGAGTCTTTTACGAACTCTCTAACATATCAAGTGCAATTTTAAGCAAAAATAAGGCCCTAAAACGATTTCCAGTGTGCCCGAAGATTACTCCGACAATCATCTTTCAAACTTCCGGTCAGTTGTGACAATATCTCTCCATTTTTTTCTTTTCTATTTTGTCTTTGCTCTTCTTCTCCTTTTTAATTTTATTTGTGAGGATGTCTACTTCTGATGCTTATTCAAGCATAGGAGAGGAAGAGAGGGAAGTGGTAGAAATAAGGGATCAAGGGGCATTAGGCCCTATTTCGAGTGATGAAGTTGAAAATGCTTCAAGTGACAGTTCGAGAGTGCTTCTAATTGAAGCGTACCTTGAGCCTAGGGATAAAGAGGTTGGCTCGTTGGGCAAGCCTCATAAGAAAGAGGAAGGCGAGAATGCCATGACTGAGGGCATGCTAGATGCCCTTAAAATCAATTTTAATTTTCCTCTAAATGTGTCATGTAGGATTCCAAGGGCTGTAGATCGCCCATTAGATATTGAGATAAGAGAGATTTGTGCTTATCTCGAATACTTTGAGGTTGGTGTACGTTTCCCTCTCCACCTTCTAGTGAACAAGTTTTTTGGTTCGTTCAAGATCTGCCCTACCGGACTCAATATCAACAGTTGGAGACAGTTAATGGCCTTCTTAGTCCTAGGTCGCCAAAACAAAGTCGAAGTAGATCTGAACCTTATTAGAAGTAACATAGATATGAAGTACTTGAAGTCAGAGGGGATGTTCTATATATCCTTTGACAAAAGGTTTAAGCCATTGACCTCGATACCTACTTCTAACAAAACATGGAAGAAGTAGTATTTCTTTGTCAATGACGGTTGGGAATATGAAGACTTTGAGAATCGGAATAGCTTCTTTCCTCAACACACCTGTTTTAAGGGTGAGCCTACAAAACTTTAGATGTTAATTTTAATACTATAATCTTCTTCTAACTTGACTGACTTTTTTCTAAATTTTATTGTCATAGATAAGAAGGGTTAGAGAAGGTCGATTTTCATTCCTGACCTACGAGAAAAATACAAGAGACTTCTTCACCCTCAAGACCATCCTCACGACATGGTCCTTACCCTCTAGAACTTCATAGACACCGGATTGGTGAAGGATAAGTTAGAGGTTCTAAAGAAGACCGTCTGACGGGCTGGACGCCCGGATCAAAGAAGGCTAGAGGAACGTCCACCTCCACTGCACAAGCTCCTTCCTAGAAAAAAGAGGACGACCGAGGTAGGGGGATCCACTTCCCTTAAATGCACAGTCTCAGAGGAGTTGGCTCTGCCTATCGTACGACGTGAGCTTCCACCACCTCCAGCCCCCATAAAGCGCTTTGAATCTGGCAGAAAAGGAAAAATGGGTGAAATGCCTCCCAGGGTGGCCATCATTGAAATCGAGGAGGTAATTAGAAAAAGGGCCTACAAGGAGGCTTGGAGCTCGACTGTAAGGCACTTCAAAGGTCTTAAGCCTTGAAAGATTGCCAGGGACCTCTCGGTCTCTCATATGAGGGTAAGATTGTCTTATCTTGTGCCTTAATCGATTTCATATATTTCATTAACTTTTATCCTTACTAACTTATCTAATTTTTATTTGTTCATAGGTGGTTCATGCCATGGCTGCCATTATGGACTGCCCTGAAGAATCAGAAAGGGAAGACAAACTCCAAGCTGAGCTAGACGAAACTAGGCTTCAACCTGGGACCACCCTCTCTGCATCTCTTTCCTTTGAGGAGAAGTTGAAGGAATCTCTCACCAATGTGGCTATTCTAGAGTCACAGAAGAACGTTCTAGCTTCAGAGTTGGAGACTTTAAATAAAGAAAAGGAAGAGGCTAACACCGCTGCTGCTCAGAGGCTTGCCACCAGCGTACAGTTAGCGAGAGAAGAGACAAAAAAAGACTTCAAGGGTGCAAAGGTTGGGTGGAGAGTTTGTAGACCACGGGTATGAAACTTTCAAAAGAAAGATCCAAAAGTTGTATCCTGACCTCGACATCTCAAGCATAGATGAGGTTTCAGTGGATGAACCTTTGACGAGTCCTTTTGAGGTGGCCTTAGTGGAATCTACAAATCCCGAAAGAGAAGCCCCTCTTGTCGAGGATCATTAGTTAGGATTTTTGTAACCCTTTTTTTTCTGATCTTTGTAATTTTCTCATTTTTGGGCTAATATATGAAACTCCACTCATTATAGAACTTATATCTTATTTAATATCTTTGTGATATGTCTGTCTTCAATACCCAGACGAATATAAGTTTTCTTAGAGACTCCAAAGCACTTATAAAGCATCTTAAAGGCCTAAATGACAGGATATACAGAACCGAAACACTTATAATTAAAACAAGGTTTCACAAGTGGCTTTATTCTAGTAATTCGTAATGCCCCAACCTACAATACCTGTAAATAAAACAAGGTTTTTTTTTTTTAGGTCTGCAGAGTGAGAAAAAAAATAGACCAAACTTACGATACTTGTAACGAGCACAAGCCTATTAGGGATTTGTATATTAATTTAAGGGACTAGACCTGTACTGTTTGTAATGGATATCAGGCCTGTAGGGGTCTGTGCATTGATAAAATGGACCAGACCTGTAGCACTTGTAATGAATACAAGGTTTTTAAAGGATCTGTGTATTGATAAAATGGATCAGACCCGTAGCACTCATAATGAATACAAGGCTTTTAAAGGATCTGTGCATTGATAAAATGGACCAGACTTATAGCACTCGTAATGAATACAAGGCCTTTAAAGTTCTGTGTATTGATAAAATGGACCAGACCTATAGCACTGGTAATGAATACAAGGCTTTTTAGGGTCTGTGCATTGATAAAATAGACCAGACCTGTAGCACTTGTAATGAATACAAGGCTTTTAAAGGTCTGTGCATTTGATAAAATGGACCAGACCTGTAGCACTTATAATGAAAACAAGGCTTTTAGGAGTCTGTGTATTTGATAAAATGGACCAGACCTGTAGCACTTGTAATAGATACAAGGCTTTTAGGGGTCTATGCATTGATTGAAAAAACTCTTAGATGAATTAAAAGTAGCTTTTTATTGATAGTACTTGCATAAATGTTCGATGTTCCAAGGTCTGGGTACAAGCTTCCCAATTAAATCTTCCAACCAATAAGTCGCAGGTCCAACGATCTTGGTTATTTTGTAAGGTCCTTCCCAATTAGGGGAAAGCTTTCCCATGGTGGGATCTTTAGTGTTCAGAACCACCCTTCTTAGAACGAGATCTCCAAGCAGGAAATTGATGGGTTTTAACCCCTAGTTGAAACATTTAGCCATTTTCTGTTGGTAAGCTTCGGTCCTAATCCGAACTTACTCACGTCTTTCTTCTAGTAAGTCCAGATTCTCCGCAAGTTGTTGGTTATTGGCCGCTTGGTCAAAGCAGACTGTCTTAAGGGTTGGCATGCCAATTTTGACAAGAATTATTGCTTCAGTGCCATAGGTGAGTGAGAATGGTGTTCTGCATTTAGGGTCCTTTTAGTAGTTCGGTAGGCTTAGAGTACTCTGGGGAGTTCTTTGGCCCATCTTCCTTTGGCCTCCTCTAACCTTCTCTTAATTGACTCGAGAATAGTGCAGTTGGTAACTTCGGCTTACCCATTAGCTTGAGGGTGCCCTAGAGAGGAGAAGTGGTGACTGATGTGCAAGTCTTCACAGAACTTTCCGAATACCTTTCCAGCAAACTGTGTCCCATTATCTAAAATAATGACGTGAGGTATATCAAACCTACATACTATATTTTTTCAAGTGAAATTCTTTACTTTTATCTCTATTATGTAGGTCAATGCTTCAGCCTCTGCCCATTTAGAAAAATAGTCAATGGCGACTAGCAAGAATTTTATGTTCTAGAGGGCTTTTGGCAATGACCCTACAATATCCATTCCCCATTCGGCGAAGGGCCAAGGACTTGCGATAGGGACGAGTTCATGATGAGGTTGATGTTGGTATGAGGCGAATCATTGACATTTGTCACATTTCTGGACATATTCCTTAGCCTGTTTTAGCATTTTAGGTCAGTAGTAGCCCTGAGTTAGTGCTCGATGGGCTATGGTCCTACTGCCATTATAGTTGCCACATATTTCCTCATGTATCTCGGCTAGGATGTAGTAGGCCTCTTCTAGAGTTAAACACCATAAGAGCGGTTGTGTATGACCTTCAATAAAGTTTTTTTTTTTTTTTAAATTACATACCGAGCTACCCTAATTCGAATTCTTTTGCCTTGATTCTTGTCCTTTAGAAGCAATCCTTCCTCCAGATACTAGATGATAGAAGTCATCCAATTCTAAAACTGTTCTGTAATTTGAAGGGATTGTTGTATTACCTCATTACTAGGTTTTGACTAGTAGGAGATTTTCACCATTGAGTCATGTTCTGGCTTAAGATAAGAGGCTATATTTGCTAAAGTGTCGACCCTAGAGTTTTGGTTTCTTTCAATCTTCTAAATAGTGAATTTTCATAAAGATTGTTTTAGTGATTCCACTAACTCTGAGTATCTAGTTATTTTGTTATCCTTGGTGGAAAATTTTCCCAAAACTTGACTTACCACAAGCTGAGAGTCAGAGAATGCTTCAAGATCCAGAACTTCACATTTTAAAGCCAATTTCATCCCAAGGATAAGTGTTTCATACTCAGATTAATTGTTAGAGGCTCTGAATCCCAAGCTGACAGCTTTTTCGGTTACGATCCTATTAGGAGACTGGAGTATTATACCTACTCCAAAGCCTTTGTCAGTAGATGAACTATCAATCTAAAGTAGCCATACCAAAGTGTGTGTAGTATTTTGAGTTTTAGAATGCAGTGCTCCAATAAACTCTACTACAAAGTTCGCCAATACCTAACCTTTAATGCTAAGGCTAGTTTTTCAATTTTGGAGTACCTTGTCTGGTGTCTAGAAGTGCCTTACTGATATAAAAGATAAGCCTTTGAGTTCCCTTTTCTTCCTTGACTAAAGCGGAGCTGATGGTACTTTCTGATACAACTAAGTATAGGAGTAATTTTTCCCCTAGTACTGATTTTGAAAGGAGTTCGGGAGAGGCTAAGTATCACTTGAGTTATTGGAAGGCCTCTTCACATTTAGGGGTCTATTCTAGGGCCTTACTCCCCCTCGAGACTTTAAAGAACGGGAGGCACCAATCCGTAGATTTAGAGATACACCTATTTAGTGCTGCTATCCTTCCATTCAAGCCTTGGATATCTTTCTTAGTTTTAGGTGATTCTAGTTCAATCAGAGCTTTGATCTATGAGGGATCTGCCTCAATTCCTCTTTGGGAGACTAGAAAACCAAAGAATTTTCCCTCTGTGATCCTGAAGGTACATTTTAAAGGGTTTAGCTTCATTCTATGTTACCTCAAGATGTCAAACGTCTGGCTTAAGTGCTGGATGTGGTCACCCTTTCGAACACTTTTAACAAGCATATCATCGATGTAGACTTTCATTATATCCCCAATTTGGGGGCCAAATATTCTGTTTACAAGCCTTTGGTATGTAGCTCCTACATTTTTTAAATCGAATGACATCACTCTATAATAATAGAGACCTTGTTTTGATGTGCAGACTGTTTTTTCCTAGTCTGAAGGATACATTTGAATTTGATTATATCCAGAGTAAGCATCCATAAAACTCATAAGCTCATGACCTACTGTGGCATCAATAAGTTAATCAATTATGGGAAGAGGAAAGCTATCATTGAGGCAAGCTTTATTTAGGTCGGTATAGTAAACGCAGACCCTCCGCTTGCCGTTTTTCTTTTTTTCAAAAACTATATGGCTAGCCATTCTAGGTAGAACACCTCTCTTATCATTCCAGCATTTAGCAACCTCTAGACCTCTTCATTGATGATTTTATGGCGTTCAGGGGCAAATGTTCTCCTTTTTTGTCTTACCGGGGAATGGTCCAGATTTATCATAAGCTTGTGAGAGATGAAATCAAAATCTATTCCCTCCATATCTCTAGTTTCCCAAGCAAATACTAAAAGGTTATTTTTTAGAAATTTAACAATATCCTTTTACTCGGAAGGAGATAGGGCTGAGCCAATTTGTAGATACTTTCCCTCTTATTCAATGCACTTTGATGAGCTCCTCCATTAGTTTGACTTTGTTGTCCCTTCCTTTGGAACTTAGTGACTCATCAATTTCAGAAGAACATTCTTTTACCTCTTGAAGGTTGGAAGATGATGAACTTTCCATCTCACAAGGGTACTGTAATTGCTATTTGGAGGGCTTTTCTTTTAGTACGAGGGCATGACATTCCTGAGCAGTGGGTTGACAGCCCTTATAACATCCCGAATCGATTATCGGGAATTAAGTCACTAAATTAAATATTAGAGACTTTAAGGAATAAAATAACAATTGTGAAAATTAGACCAAGAAAAAAAAAAGGTCATAAAATAAAAAAAGAAAGAAATATAATAATGCCAATACATGCCAAACAAGGTATAAAAGGGAAAAATGGAAAAATGAAGCCAAAAGCGTTTGAACCCTAGACCAAAATGGGAAGACACTTAAAACCCAAAAAGAATACCATTTGGGCTGTGAGCATTTTGTGTTATATATTCCACCACATATACATAAATGCTCTAATAAGTCCAATTGCTGCATACTCAAAAGTGAGGTGGCAACATGCTATTGGACCCCTATATATGTTGTAATACCCCGAACTTATTTTCTCAATTAATTAATATAATGGTGTATTTTTCAGAATTTAATGTGTTGATCTAATTGTCATAGCTAGATTTTAATATTACAAAAAAAAAAAAAAAAAGAAGAAGAAGAAGCTAAAATTTGTAATTCCAATAGCCAAACAAGGACTTGAGGCAAAACATGGCAAAAATATAAAAAAAAATTGCAATGGATGGGTTTTGAACCCTTGACCAAATGAGGCAAGCATCTTGCTACCCAAAAAGATAACCATTGGGCTACCAACCAATTTTATGTTATGTGTTACACATAAATATATATATATATATATATACACATACATAAAAAGGATACTCTAGAACAAATAATTAAAATAAAACAATTATTAAAACATTTTATATATATGTATATATATATATACACACAGTATGATGACTACTAGGTGGCTGCAGGAAGCAAGCCAAACTGATCATAGATGCAATTATACATATACAAGGTGCATGATGGTTGCTGCAGATGATCAGCTAACCTAACCATAGATGCACTCATGCGTGAGTTGCTAAATGCAGCATAGTGGTTGAAATAGGGAGGGGAGCAGAGCTGTATCAAGTGCAGCAGTTCAGAGCTCTAGAATCCTCTTTTGATATATATATATATATATATATATATGAGCCTTGTGAATACATCGTCCAATTATGTGTGCTGCATACTTAGAGTGTGTGAGCGTGAGAAGCCATAAGTGCATGTGAGTGCGTGAAGTCTTGTATGAGTAAGTGAAAAGTGGGTGTGCATGTGTGTGTGTATCCATTCAGAAGCACAAAAGAAGAAAAGAGAAGGAGATCGTGGCTGCATTGGAGGAACCCTAGGAAGATCAGGACCAAGCCACCAAGTGAGGAAAACCACTGTAAGGGGTAAAAACACAAAACCCACTAATTTCTCTCTCTAAGATTTTTTCTATATACAAACTGTTTTGAGGTCTAATTTTGCATGCATGGCTTAGAAATCAACATATCTTGTGAGGAAAGGAAATAATACAACCTAGGAAGGTCTCGAACACCACACCCATGAAGATATCGCCATTGATAGACCCCCCATGTAGCAGACCTGAACTGACTTCTACGAACTTCATTTTTATTATTTAAACCCTAAACTAGAACTTCTTAGGGTTTCAAAAACCCTATTCCGTGAACCAGAATCCTAGAAAAAGACCTCCAAAACCTAAGTTGTAGGTTCGGGTCTTGAAGATCAACCTCCTAGACTTACACCAAAACATGATTGTAAGAATGGGGATTTGAAGCCCCTTAAACAAGGAACAAAATAAAGCAAAAACCACTTAAAATAGTTCAAAAACAAGCTTGAACCCAGTCTATTACAAAACATGATAATGGGGTAGAACTCAGTGTGTTAATTCAATTCAAGCTTCTAAATGAATGCCAAAATAATTCCTAGACCCTAAGTAGTTGATACCATGCAAAACAGAAAGAAGATGTGCCCTAAAAAGTCACGAAAATGGAAAAACTTGAAAACAGGAATTAGGGCAAGAGTCGTGGGGTTTGGGATGAAGACGATGAACGGTATCATTAAAACGGCACCGTTTAAAACCACCCTTGCCACACGACACCATTTGGATTATGTAAAATGTTAGAGTTAAAACCTAAAACTACGTCGTTTCAATTAGGCTATTAAGTAGAACGGCGTCATATCAGTTCCGTGTTTTTTAAACAAATTAGGAACCTGTCTGTTTGGTTACGGGTGTAGCCCCTGCATTTAATGCCCCTGATTGGAACGAGGATAATCAATCCTCGGATAAGCCCATTGTTCACCGTTTGGGTCAAGAAAAATCAGAAAAAATTGGGAGTCGTAGCTCCCCTGAATTGAACCCAGGACTGAACGGATGGGGGGGTGACACTTAACCACTGTGCCACCCAATTCTCGCCCAACCTAAATTACATCAAATATATATATATATATATATATATATATATATCATATATGCATTGTTAAATCCAAAAAGGGGGGGGAAGCCGCAGCCCTTATGGATCGAACTTGTGACCAAGTGGGGAGGTGGCAGTGAGTCAACCACTGTGCCACCCATTGCGCGCCCGTTAGAATTTGAACAATATATATATATATATATATATTTTACTAATATAATTAATTTAAATTAATTAAATAAATAAATTTAAATTATTTAAAAATAGGTAAATGTCCCAATGTCCAAATTCATTAAACAAATAGTGTATTTTGACTATGGTGGACATTCTGGACTCAATGGTGAGGTCCATTTTGTCAACCGAAGTTCTGTAAAATTAAGTCATCTGAAACATGAAATTACCATTTTGCCCTTAGGGGTACTCGAAGCCAAATAAAAAGCCGCGAAGGCCTAAATTTATTTTCTTGGATGTCCCAGACTCAATGGTGGAGTCCGTTTAACCAAATAAAATACTCTGAAGGTCAATGTAATAAATTTGGCAACCTTAAGAGTATAGTTAAATAATTCTGAGGGAGTTAAAATAAATCATGATCGTTAACATCGACCTAACTAAATTGAGATGAGTTAATAACAATTAAATTTATGATTTATAGGAACCTCCAAGGGGTAGGGGAAGGAGATTTAAATTAATAGAACTGTTGGAAGCTATTTTTGAGGTAAGTAATTCCAATGCTTTAATATGAGTTATTCCCAGCCAGTCACACTTCTTTTCATATGTTGCCAATTTGTACTTTATCACTACCTAATGTACTTGATTTGAAGCCAATCGACTTGTGGTTATCGGTTATGCCTGTTCTTTGGATTTGACTTGCTTACTTGCATCGTTGTATTATCATACCATGACCTGATCTTGTGATATATCCTGTTAATTGAATCTTGTTATTCCACACACTTCATGACTCGTTGATTGTGATATTAATTGTTTGGTACAGTTGTACATTCCTTGTGAAATTTTATTGATCATGATATTTGATATGTACTCGGGGTTGTGTTTAGTCACAATGGTCTATCTATTCACAGATTGCGTGGGGGAAAGACCCTTTAGGGGTCTTGTATGTCCTTCGGGACCTGAGAAATAAAATCTCTAGCGCTATTCAGTAAGCTCGGGATAAAGAGGCGAATTTGAATGTGCGTTCTAATGGGGTATGCCAAGCCCCGGGTGATTCACGCATTTCTGGGTTATTAGAACTCAATGATGATTTATTCTTGTATTCATTGAATGATCATGTTTTATGCCCTGTGAATGATCATATTATTGCAAGCATGATATATTTTGATTGGCTAACGTTTTGTTTATGGCAGCGAATCATCATGATAGGCTAGATCCCATTTGATTGACTTTGTCGTTGCCTTCTTGTATCATATTGTGGGATATGCCTCTTTTGGACCATCGGGTCATTATTGTTGTACCTCAGTGATTGGCTATATTTATCCATGATATATTTTCTTGGCTATCTATTATCTATTCCTTCATTATCCTTGTGAACTAACCCTGACCCATGTTAAAGCTAGGAAATTACTTTTTGGGCTTTGTTAGCTCACCCCTTCCTTATATTTTTCAGGACAACAGGAAGTAGGGGAACCACCAAGCGCTCTGGAGGTTTAAACGCTTGCTAGCCACGGGTAGCTCTTTTTGGCGGGTTTTGTATTAAATTAAATACTAAATGGTCTTAATATCTCCTATGTCACCACCGTCCTGTCAGTTGTGTTTTTAGAGGATCTATACTTATAAACACTTATGTTCTTTTGACATGTATTAAATCCTAACCTGACTATGCTACCAGATTTACTATTGACTATAAAATGTTTTATTAAAAACCTTACTTAGTATTTCAGATCCTTTTTTGATGGGGAATGACCCACGAACTACAGACCTTGTCACGGACCTCTAATTTGCATAGGGTGGGTTTTGGGTCATGACATATGCAAATATATATATATATATATATATGCATAACATGTGTTTGGATATATATGTCGTGAGTGTGTGATGAGGTGTGTTAGGTATATATATGACGGTGTAAGGATATATATATATATATGTGTGTGTGTGTGTATATATATATATACATATGGGACAGCTGTATATATAGATATACACCGAGTATTGTGTAAGGTGTGTGTGTGAGTCGTATACATATATGACATGCGTGAGTGTTGTGTGGACATGTGTGTGTATGTTGTGTATATGTGTATATCCAAGAAAACTAAGAATGGTGTATGGGTTACGTGTACTGTGCATGTGTGAATGTGTAGAGAGAGAGTAAGGTAGAGAGAGAATAAGAAAAAGAAGAATAAGAAAAGGAAGAAAAATGAAGCTAGAATCATCACTGTTATAAAGAAGCTAAGGCAGGCAAAGTGTCATGCCCCGAATTTCCGACCGAAACCCGAGGACGTGACTGAACGAAACAAAAGAAAGGAAATAAATATATAAAGTAAATAAATAAATAACAATTTAACTAATTTAGATACAAGCCTACATACATTCCTGTTTTATAAAATTTCGGCAGAACCTCCTTTGTTTTTCGAGCCTTTTTCCCCCTGATAATCACAATACATCATATATATATACAAACATGTCACAATCCATCCTCACTCGATGGCCATAATCTCATCAAGTTTAAATATACATCGCCTAATTATACAACCGAAAATATACAACCATGATACAACCGAAGACGATTTAATAGATACATACATTCACTTCTGTCAGTATATATATATGTCATTGGGCTTAAGCCCGTACATCACAAAACACGCCTCTCGGGCCAAATATCCATCTACAGTCAAGTCTCCTCCACTCGGCTAGACTTCCTTAAGTCTCAAGTGTCGGGAGTGTCATCTGAAATATGGTTCCCATGAATGGGTCAGCTCAACTGCTGGTATGGTACAATACTAATGCAAGGAACAAAATTAAGACATGGCATGTGCAAGTGTACATGTATATCTACATGCCTCCCTAATCATGCATACAATATAATGGCAATGTACAAACTACATCTGTATAAAACCCTATATCACGTTCACAAATTCATCAATACAGTGCACAGGCAATATGCGTGACACACCCATGCATCTCAATGTCACACCCATGTCTCGCTTCACGGTTCTTCCCTGTTGGCATGGAAGTACCAATATATGCCTCGCTTTACGGTCCGGACCCCGTAGGCCTGCGAGTACCTAATGGCCAATTTTGGGTTTTTCACCACAGGATCTACACCCTCATAATGCACTAGCACCTCGTGCTGACCCACACTATGCTTTCAAGAAATTACACTATGCCAATATGCCATGATTTCATCATGCAATAATACAGTTCAAATGAAACATCACTTTCATAAGCATATGCAACATGCTTCAATCAATATGCACACCAATCCTAATTTAATCCTATTCCTTACTTAGTAAAGTACCATACCTGATCGGGTTATCTTAACCCTAAGAAGTCGCGTCCACTATGTAGTCAAACCAATCAATGAATAACTTAGCCCTCGTACTGTATCTGCTTAGGAAATTGAACCGCCTTCTTCTTTCCCGTCAGTGTTCCTGAATAACCAGAGTCAATCCATCCTAACCAAAGTCTCCACAAGTCCATGCTATCAGAACCGTATTTGGGATGCCTTCTAACCCACTGAAAATTTATCAGACATATGCCCACCTCCACTCACAGATATCCTCCAGATGCGCTAGACACTTCCATGCATCTCCTCAACCCCGAAATCAGCATTCTAGTTACCGATCTCTCTCTTCTTGTAACATTTTTCACTGTGCCATCATAACAGATAACAACATCCCGAAGGATGGCCATTAAGTTTCGAATAAAGTTCCAGGCTTAGTCAATCCTCTAGATGAATGGACAATAACTTCTCTCCTTGAAATTGAGTGAGCCATCTCCACCTGAATTTGTATCATTAGACTCATCTGCTGCCTCCACAACTGCCGCAGCAGGTGCTGCAATAGCAGCTTCAATTACTGCTACAACAGCAACTCCGCTTGCTGCTACTTCTTTCCCAATTTAAACAAATCGCCAACACCCAATCTCTCATAATTAATCCTTGAATTCCAAGGAGAAAACCTGATCAAAACAAGATGAAAATAACTTGAGAGCAAAATTTCTACTGTAGCTCGATTACCCAATACAACCCATCCATATTTAACTTATTTGTATCATGGAAGAAATAAATTACCATACATCCATTCAGAGCCCCCCCAAATACACCAGTGTTGTTCGAAATTACAGCTAATCAAATAGCTGTACTTGGAGCATTAGACCAAGCAACCACAATTAGTTAAATGGCAAAAGAGACCCCAAAAGTCAAACGTGAAACACTCCAGTTCACTACACTTCCAACACACTGCTGCCACTGAGCCAAAATCACCACAATCCAAACAAAAACAACTGCTACGGTTCAATTTCTCATGCTATTACCCAAGATATCCAGAACATCCCAACACCTTGGCGTAAACCAGATTCAGCCGAGAGAAAATCGACCCAAATCCTATACTTGCAGCAGCTATTGAAGACTTTGTACCATCCCCACTCTCCTATTTTGCACCGCTACATACATACGTACATATACCCGCAACTCTGCTGCATCGCTATACACATAAACACATAAGTTCATGCTGCTATAACTTCCCACTTCTGTACTAATTCTCCAGCTTTCTTCAAATTGTAGAATTGCCTTCTAGCCGTGCCATCTTCTATCCTCAGTTACAGCAGGTTTCCTAATGCACCTGATGTTCACCTCTATTTCCAATTGAAATGGCAGAAACAAAGGAACTCCTATTACACTGCTACAACCAGCTTCATGTACTATAACCATCACTGATCTACTCTTGTTGCAGTTGCCTCCAATTGTTCTTCTATTTCAGTTTGGTTCATCCGTAAGGAGCAATGGCTAGCACCCTCTGGGACGGAACCTGATCCTTAAATTTCGTAGAGGATCCTATTGGTTCTTGTTGTAACCAAGCAGTTGCCAACACAAGAGGACCCAACGTGGTCCACCCTCGCAGCGACGGCTACCCAACTCGATCACTGCCGTTTCCCTTCTGCTCTAACAATACACAAACACACACACCTTCACCTCCAAGCACATATACAACCGAATCAACAAATCCAACCCAATCCAATTCAACCGACCCTACCACTGCTCCTCAACTTCCTCTGTTCTCAACTGAAACGGTAGAAACAGGGAAACCCCACAAACCGTAACATCCCCACACAATTTCGAGTCACACAGCCACATCACTTCACATACACACAAATAAATACATATACTGACCTGTTCAATCATACCTCAACGGATCCGTTCAGCCGCAAAAATCCCAGCCCCGAGATCTAACAAAGTCGCGATCATCGGACTGGAGATCAAGCTTGAAGATGTCCACATTCACGGACGAACCGAATGGCAGATCGATCACCCCTTGCCTCGACCCCCCTCGCGACCACCGCCGCTTCTGCTTCGGTTATGCGCCTCACCCCCTTCCCTTTCTCTCTTTCTTCTTTCTCTCTTTTTCCTTGTTTTCATGCGACCTGCACCGCCCCTGTTTTTCTATCTCTATCTTTCGGTTTCCTTCCCCAAATTCTTATCTCTTCCCGGTTTTCTATCCATTAGACAACATACATATTATATATATATATATTTTGTTTCAATAATTTCCTTTAGAAATTTCACGGACATATATATATATATATATGTATATATCTTTTTAATATTTTTATTTCACAAATATTAAATTATCTTATGCCGATAAAAACTGCCACAAAGCCGGGACTTAATTTAATTATTTATTTACCATTATTGGTTCTCGTTCAGGTCCCATATTATATTCTTATAATTTATGATTCGTATCAATCCCATGGATTTATCCTGGCACTTCGTTAACCGATTTAAATATTTTTTTTTTTTCAAGTCTCTACATAAAGATTCCAACTTGGAGCTTTATTAAGTTCCTAATTTACTAAATTTTGAGATTAAATGCAAAGGAAAATAATAAGAAAAATGGTGAACTCCCACCGATGAACCTTAGAGTTCAAACTGGGTTTACAAAAATTTGAGTAAAACATCCAACTAATCATAGGGCTTATAAGAACACCCAAAAATGTGGAGATAGGAAGAAACAAATGGTGATTTGGTGGAGAAATGAAGGAATCATCTTGAGTTGCAAGTAGGGTGGATAATTCGGGTAGTGAGAAATTTTTAGGGATTCAATTGCTTTTAGGATAGGGAAAGTGTTCCCCTAACTCCCAAAAACGTGTAGGAAGAAAAATGAAGGAAAACTACTATTTAAAACATCACAAAATAGGAAGGAATTGAGTCACCGAAAAGCCGAGCCCCCACCGAAGCCCAACTGTGAAACCCTATTTCGAGACCGACCAAACGTCAAACCTACACTTAGAAACCATAAATGGAATCCTTATGAAAAATGAAATCAAACCCTGTTGAAAAGATGTCAGAATTCCACCGGAGATAGTTGTCGTCTCCGAAAAGATACCAGAACCCTCGTCGGAGAAGAAACAAAGTGTCGGGTTCGGATCGGGTCGGATTCGGGTCGGGCCCTGACCGAAATGAAAATGGGTTTGGGAATTTAATGAAATGACACAATTTTGGGAATTAATTAAATGCACTCGGGGTGTTTGGCTACAAAGATTGGAAATTGATCCTGTTCTGAACAAGGATATCTTATCCTTGAATTGGACCCCTATCCACCGTTTGGGCTAAGAAAAATCAGAAAAAAAAAGAAAGGAGCAGTAGCCCTAGAGATTCGAACCCCTACCGCGCGTGTGTGTAAGCCTTAAGTCCAAATGTGTGACCACTATGCCAATGTCATACATGTGAATAGTATGGGTTGCACACATACATATATATATATATATATAAAATATAAAATATAAAAGTAAATAAATTAAATTAAATTAATTTGGTACAATGGCTCCGATGCCCAAATAAAATAAAAAGATAGTGTAACTCAATATTTTTGGGCATTCCAGATTCTATGGCGGAGTCCGATTTGTGAGATTAAGTCTCGAAAAATTAAGACACGTAAAATATAAAACTACCATTTTACCCCTAAAAATATTCAGGGCCAATTAAATATAAAAGGTAGTCCATCTTGACTATCTTAGACCATCTAGACTCAACGATAGAGTCCATTTTAGCAAACGAAATGTCAAAAAAAATATGACACGTAAAAGCATAAAATTACGAAAATGCCTTTAGGCTTAATGTAAGTCACATAAATGCAAATTAAGATTTAGAAAAATCTAAATTAATTATATTCGATATTCCGAACTTGACGGTAACATTCCTTTGAGGAAAACAAGACTCGATAATAACTAAAAAATGATGAATACGTCCTTAAGACTTAATGAAGTTACTAGAAGTATAAAAAGGAAATTTATAAGTCCACATAAATGTTAGAAGGACCAAATGGACTCAAATTGGAGTCTGGATACGTAAATTATATACAGAGAAATATGGAATGCTAAAAAGAATAAATTACCATAATGCCCTTGAAAGGCCAAATAAGTTATAAGGCACCAAAGAACCTTAAATGGGAAATTAAAGGCCCTTAATTGAATAGACTAAGATCAAAAGAACTTAAAACACTGAATAACAAAGTTTGAGATTAGAATGAATACTAATTCATTATGCTATGTATTTTGATCCGTGATCATAGGATCACCCAAACAATGAAAATTGGAAAGAGAGCTATGACATAGCTATTATGGTAATCGCATGGAAATGCAATGCTAACAATCCAATGTAAGTAAACCCAAACTCTAACATATGGTATTCCTAGCCATGTCATAATTTATTTCCTTAATGCTGCCAATTTGTAGTCATATATACTTGACATTGTGGATCTCCACAAGTTAATGCTTGTTCTACATTGTGGATTTATTGAGAATTTGATTGCCAATATCCTTCTGTGATTATTTGTTCATTTCTATACCTTGCTTCGATATTAGAAAATTGCTATGCTTCTCACTGTTAAGAATTTGTTATTCCACAAATATGAACTTTGCTTGTGAAATTTTGACGATCATGATATTATTATGAGTGCCTAGAGTTGTGATCTGTCATAGCGTCCATCTGTAGCCCGATAGTGGGGTGGATCTGGATGAGCACTTTTAAGGGTATCTTGGGCCCTATATGTGACATCATCTATTCTGTTAGTTTCTGATGAGTGCGCGAAAGTGCACTCTAAATACCTTATTATTAGATTAAATTGCTAAAATGTGAATAAAAATGTTGGGATATAATTGATATTATTTAATTAATTTCTATTTACAGTAAGATGTGTTTGAGCATTATTTTATAATATTTTAAATCTCAAATATTGCATTATTTGTTGGCGAGAAATAGTTTACAATTGCGCTTCACACTTAATATTTTTGGAATAATTTCTGGTTGATTTTAGGCTTAATTGTCATTATTTATATTTTATGTCGGATTTAAAGAATTGAAGCAGCTTGTGAGTTCCTCACCACTTTTGCTGATCTCAAAAGATTACAAGCTTTCTAGCCAAAGAAAACAAAAGGAAAAAAAGAAAAGAAAAAAGAAGGGGCTGTGGAAAAGTCAAAGCAAATGAGGCTTGGGCTGTGGGACCCCAGGGACGTGAGGCGGTTGTGTAGAAGAAAAGAGGTGGGTTCATGCATGGGGCCCGACTGAAGAATTGAAAGCAGGTGCGGCTGTGGAATTAGGGGCATGTGGAGCGCTGGAGAGGAGAATAAGAAAAGAAGCAAAGAAAGAGGGCCTAGGCATTAGAATGGGCAGGCAAAGCAAGGCCAATAAGACGCCAAGGCCAAAAAGAGAAAAAAGAGAAGAATAAAATAGGTACGGCGCGCAATGGGCTTGGAACGTTCGGCTTGGGCATGCGGTTTGAAGAGGTGAAGCGGTAAAGTAGGCCCAGGCGCCGGAATCAGGAGGGGCATGTGGCGCCTAGGGCTGAAGAGCTTTGCAGTGGTCCATACGGCTGAAAAAAAAAAGGACAGAAAAGGTGTGTACGGCGTGAGAACCAACAGAAAAAAAGAGAGGGAGGAAGCAAGCGTGCGGCGCTGATAGAGAACAAGGTGTGGCGCAGCAGTCCTGGCAGAAGAGGAAAAAACTAGACGTATCTACTTCATGGCAGATTATTTTTCCTTGAAATTTATGTTGTCTGTTGTGTTTATGGGTAACTAAATTCTCAAGTAGAGTTAGGGATGAACTTGCACACTAGATGGTATTTTTAATTTATTTTTTATTCATGTACTGGATTTTCATTTATTAAAATTCTTTGGTTTAATCATTCTAAATTTATTGTTGGTATTTTCTTCGTCGAATAATTATAGAATTTATTCTGTTTATAGATTCAGTCATGCTTTTTCTATTGAATGGATTAGTTCTTTGATTATGTTTGGAACAATTGATTATTTATACTGATTTAATTCTTTGCTGCAATATTGCTCCTTGGGTATATTGTCGTCGTTGGGTTTTCTCAATGTGGATAACAATTTGTGTGATTTAAAAGTGATGAATGATTTTTCAAAGGGTTACATTTGGTTTAATTTTGGTTTATAATTCTATATCTTCTGATTGAGATTTTTGGAATTAAATTCTCAATTGAGTTATCAGTGAATTAAAAATAATTAAAATACCGGATATGTGCAAGGGATTCTCGACGCTCTACTGTTCGTTAATTTGAGTACTTTTTCTGATTAATCACTTTGTTTAATTTTAATTTGTATTTAAAGTCACTTTTTATTTTCTCGTGAATCACTTAATATTTTCTTTAGTTACAGAAATTCTTTCTGTTATTCTTTTAATTTGTATCCCTGTGGAATCGACACCCCAAAGCTGCACTACAACTACAGCGTTATTCTTTGGGCGTAATCAGTATCTCATATCATTTATTGATATTTTGATGATGCACTCATAGATCATTGATATGCTTTGCAAGCTTATCTTTGGATATGTTAATGATGTACTCTTTGATTACAGATACGCCTTGTAAGCCTGTCAATGGAGTATCTATTGATGTACTATTTGATTGATGATATGCTTGCTTACCTATCTTTAGACTCAAATTGTTATCTTGTTATTGTGGTAGTTATTTATTGTACAGGACGATCCCTAATATTGATTTGTTATTCTACTTTGGGATGTGCCTTTGGGACCTACGGGTCATTTTAGTGATTCACATACTTGGTGACTGGCTACTTTGATGTTCTATCCTTCGCATGCTATTGTGATATTATCCTTTGCTTGCTATTGCCCTTCATCTTTCTTATGGACTAACCTTGACCCATGGCAGAACGAAGAATTTACTTACTGAGCTAAGTTTGTTCACTCTATATTTATAACTATTTTTCAGGTAGCTCTATAAAGAAGAAACAAAATGAGGTGACTAGTGGAGCTAGTAGCGTGCTTGTGAGCAATATTGATGATGTGAACTCCAAGCCATCATTTGAATGCGTACTGTCACGACCCAAAACCCAACCTATGCGGATCTCGTGTCATGGGGCCGACCTTAAGGCCATCCCTACTTTTTCCATTCCTATATCATAGTACTAATATGCAATGTACTAAAAATTTTAAAACAATAATAAGCGAAAGTCTTATCAATAATAAAATCAACGGAAGTCTTTTTAATAACAATAATCAGCGGAAGTCTTTGCAATATATAATATGGTCTACAATAAACAAAATAAGAACCAAACATAATCAGCACCCGTGGGTGGTGAATACATGGGAGAACTAAAACATAAACTGGTACATTTCCTCAAAATATCCTCATACGCTCTCAGACTCCTACTGGGGTCTTGCAGCATCACTACTTGAAAGGTAGTAAGTAAGGTGGAATGAGTTACAAGATCTCAACAAGTAAATACGGATCTCCGACACTGGTATTGGTGATCATAAAAGAATATGAATCCATGAATGAGAATATGATAGCCAATCATAAGAAAAGAGATGCTGTGATAGCCAATGAGAACAATTGCCATAACGGCCAATGAACAATGGGTCACAATGTACAATCAGGAGTAATGGATATAACATCAACATAGAACTCTCAATGATAATATAATAATAAAAATGTACTGCCACAATAAACCGATCACAATCAAATCAATAAGGAAATGTCTCTCAATACAAGATAATCATAAGGGATAGTGTACTCAACAGTCGTAGACAAAACAATCAAATAAGAGATGCATTTATTTTGTGTCAGGGCTTGGCACACCCTCGGTCTTTTGAGGCCCGGCATACCCCCTAGTGAATTCCAATGTATTTCCATATGTCCGTTCACGGACTTGACCCGTAGGTCTCCAGTGTATCAGAAAGTATCAGATGGATATTGTGACTGAGCATAAATCCGGTATATTTTTTCTATTTTTTTTGTTTGATAATTCTTCTAATTCTAAAAATATGAGTGAACACGAGGATCAACCCACTAGGACCCTTCAGGATTACCTCCACCCTACACGTACAACCACACCATCATGCATCATGTTTCCACCCAATACTCGTCAACTTGATGTAAAAACGGGGGTGATACAGTTACTCCCTACATTTCATGGTTTGAAAAATGAAAATCCATATGTGCACATTAGAGAGTTTGAAGAGGTAGTTGTGATTTTCCATAGTCAAAATGCAACAAATGACATTACGAGACTTAAGTTCTTTCCTTTCTCTTTGAAGGATAAAGCTAAGAGTTGGCTATACTCACTGAGACCACGGTCGATTGGATCGTGGAATAAGATGACTCAGATCTTTTTTACTAAATACTTTCCCCAACATAAGACCAATGCTTTAAAAAGACAGATTTCCACCTTTGTACAAAAGGATAGTGAGATTTTGTATCAGTTTTGGGAGAGATTTAAGGAGTTATTGAGTATGTGCCCTCACCATGGGTATGAGAGTTGGCGTCGAGTGAGTTACTTCTACGAGGGACTTACGCCAATTTGTAGAGATGATGGGTAATGGTGAGTTTTTGCAGAAAGATCCTGATGAGGCCATAGAGTACCTTAATAAGCTTGCTGAAAAAGCTCACACTTGGACAGGACCTAGTGCTCTTGAGAGCACAAATAGGTCACGACCTATAGGGAACCAAAATGGTGGTGGAATTTACCATCTTAGGGAGGAGGATAACTTGAAAGCTAAGGTGGAGATACTCACTAGGGAGTTAGAGGTGTTAAAGGCTAGGGACTTAAAGCCAACACACTTGGCTAATCTTGTAGAGTCTTTTAGACCATGTTCGGTGTGTGGCGGGGTATATCACCTCACCCAAGAGTATCCCACATTTGCTGAGATGAGAGGGATGTATGAGGACCAATGTAATACCTTAGGTATGCACAAGAAGCCTTTCACACCTTTCTCTAAGACTGACAATCCGGGGTGGCGTAGTCACCCCAATTTTAGCTAGAAGTTTGAAAACTAGCCACTTGCACCGCCACTTGCACAACCCCCTAGATCATACCCTACACCATATCATGCACCTTATCATGCATCTTTATCTTCTAGGAATTCTTTAGAAGACACTTTGCATGCTTTTATTGAAGCATAGGGTAAGACTAACCAAAAGTTTTAATCTTTGATTACGCAGGTTGTGGAAGAAAACAAGGAGATAAAGAGCCAAGTGTCTAAATTGATGAGCTTTTTGAGTGTGCATGAACGAGGTAGATTCCCTTCCTAAGCTCAGTCCACACCTCATGGTCAACACATGGCGCAAGAGAATTTGAAGGATGCGAATGCCATTGTGACTCGAAGTGGTAAGTCATTACACATCCCAACAATGGACAAATCGGAGGATGTAGAAAAGGATCAAAATAGTAGTAATGCTGAGCTGCTCAAGGAACTAGAGGTGACAAAGAGCTATGTTAAGGTACCATTTCCATAAGCTTTAAAATCAACCAAGCAAACTTTGGATCCTAACAATGAAATCCTAGAGAATCTCAGGCAGGTAAAAATCAATCTTCCTCTTTTGCATGTGATTAAACAAGTTCCTACTTATGCAAAAGTTCTTAAAGATTTGTGTATAGTTAAGAGGAAGCACCATGTGAAGAAGACAGCGTTCCTGACAGAGCAAGTTAGTGCTCTAATTGAGTAAAGGATTCCTCCCAAGTACAAGGATCCTGGTTGTCCAACCATTGCATGCAGTATTGAAAATCATGAGTTTGGGCAAGCTTTGCTTGATTTAGGAGCTAGTGTGAATTTAATGCCTTATTTTATTTACTTGCAGATGGGGTTGGGAGAAATCAAACCAACTTCTGTGGTATTGCAATTGGCTGACCGTTCAGTCAGAGCGCCACGGGGTGTGGTAGAGGATGTTCTGATTCAAATTGATAAATTTTATTATCCTGTTGATTTCATAATCCTTGACACTAGCTATGTTGTTGACTTTACTTCAAAAGTTCCTTTGATTTTAGGTAGGTCTTTCTTTGCCACTGCTAATGCTCTTATTAATTGCAGTAATGGACTCATGAAGCTGTCTTTCCAAAACATGACTCTCTAGGTGAATATCTTCCATATTGCAAAACAGCCAGAAGAGGAGGACGAGAGCTGCCAGACATACATGATTGATTCACTCGTTGATAGGGGAGTCCCTCCAACTCATGCTTTTGATTCTCTTGAGCATTTTCTTGTTAATTCTGAGTTTGATTATATTACTGATCCATCTGATGTGGTTGATATTTGTGCTCTTTTTGACAAACTCAAGATTATAGAGCACGGGCATGGCAACCGAAGTTTGAGGAGTTGCCTACAAAAAGGGAAGAGTAGATTCCTTCCAGTGTGGAAGCACCCAAAGTTGAATTGAAGCCTTTGCCTAAGGGTTTAAAGCATGCCTTCCTTGGTCCAGGTGATACTTTTCCTGTTATTATCTCATTTGAATTGTCTGAGCCCCAAAGTGAGAAATTAATTCAGACCCTAAGAAAGCATAGGTCAGCCATAGGTTGGAGCATTGCTGATATAAAAGGTGTTAGTCCCTTGGTCTATTCTTATAAAATCAATTTGGAGGAATGAACTAGCCCTCGTAGAGACCCTCAGCGTAGGCTTAATCCCACTATGAAAGAAGTGGTGCAAAATGAAGTGTTGAAACTATTAGATGCAAGAATCATATATCCTATTGCTGATAGTAAATGGGTTAGTCCTACACATGTTGTCCCTAAAAAGTCAAGTGTTACTATGGTAAAAAATGACCTTGAAGAGTTAGTCCCTACAAAACTTGTGATTGGCTGGCGGATGTGCATTGATTATAAAAAATTGAATGCTGCCACCCGGAAAAACCATTTTCCTCTCCCTTTTATTGATCAAATTCTTGAGCGTGTGGCTGGTCATCCTTTTTATTGTTTCTTGGATGGTATTCTGGTTATTATCAAATTGAAATTGCCTTAGAAGACTAGGAAAAAACCACTTTCATTTGTCCTTTTGGTACTTATACTTTTCGTAGAATTCCATTTGGATTGTGTAATACACCTACTATTTTTCAACGTTGCATGATGAGTATTTTTAGTGATATAGTTAAAAATTGCATGGAAGAAAATAAACTTGGCTTTGGAAACACCACATAGAAGAGAAAGTGAATTTACTTACCTCTAAATGCAATCCTAGGTTAGTATTCCGTGAGTTTGCTTTTCCCTTTCGAGTTCCCTATATGCTAATAGATCTGTCTCAGAATTAATATTATTCATCAAATTTTATGCCTTGCTATTATAAGTATCTCAAATACTAATTTAGACTCTACCATTGAGTCCGGAATGCTGAAGAAAGTCGGTTTAGGCTTTTGCAAAATTCCATTTGGGTTCGGGTAGCAGTAGGGGTATTTTGGTCATTTAGTGTTTCTATGGGTCTTTATTTTTCGGGACCTCGTCTTACGACATGAACCTCACCATTGGACTTAGAAGGTCCAAGATAGTAAAAATGCACTATTAACTTGTTTAATTTGGACATCGGACTATTTCGTCATTATTTAATTTAATTAATTTATTTTATTTTATTTAATATAATTTATGTATAATATATATATATATATGTGGGAATTGTTGACACGAGATTGTCCTGTCAACTTGGTCACGAGCCTCACTCTCTCACCCTTGGTTCCCTGTTCGAGTCGCGGGGGCAGCAGCCCCCGTTATTTTTTTCTCTTTATTTTAAAACCAAACAGTGGCTAAGCCACTTATTCGCAAATAGGATATCCCCCAATCCTTGATTTAATCTAATTAATTTCCTACGCCCGTGACCAAACATCCCCCTTCCCCTTTTAAATTTAAAAACCCTAAACTGAAATGACGTAGTTTCTCCCCTGTTCCTCATAAAACTGTGCCGTTTGACGCCCGTTGTTCATCACCTTCCCCACGACTTTTCGGTGAGAACTAGTAGGGTTTTGTCACCTTCTCCAGTGATGGTGACGTAGTTCTGATCACATTCTGCACCAAATCTAATCCAGTTCTCTCCCATTTTTCACGATGAATCCATATCGAAGCTCAGTTTTTGGTATTGGTGATTCTAACTATTCGAATATAGGTTTTACTGTGAGCACACGATTTTTCGGTGACCTAGTTTTCCTTAATTTCGTAACAGTTTCTTGACTGTTTTTACTCTAGTTCCTTCCTAATCAATTTTTGCACCTAAGAGGATTAGTTCCTCATCATTAAATCAAAGTTTTACACATAAAATCTATGGAACCCGATTATCACCCTAAACCTGCAACTAGGGTTTTCTCTCTCATTTCTAAACCAAATGAACTGCGGTTTGTTCCTATCAAAACCATTTTTCATGCTTATCAAGGCCTTATACTCAAAATTAAACGAATTTACACGAAATAAGAAAATAAAGCTTGATCTTCACTTACCTGTGTGAGCTTTTGGCTCGTAGTTTCCCCCTCATTTTCTTTTAGTTCTTCTTCTTTTCCTTCACTTCTGAATCTCAGAACACTCTCAGTTTCCTTGGTTTCTTCCTTTCTGCTTCTGATTTCTTTAAATCAGACTTGGGTATTTATAGGAAATTTTCATGCGATTGCCCCCCACTTGCAGCCACCTTTTCTCCTCTCTTCTTACTTTCCTTGCAACCTTCTTGGACTGCTTTCCACCGTCCTTTCATCCTCTACTCTCCATGCACCACTTCACAATACATATATATACATATACACACTTTCCCCACTTGCACCAAGGTCGGTAGCCTTGCTGCCTTCCTTCCATCCACACACCTCACACACACAGCCTGTACACAGCCCACACACACAGACTATTATCTCTTTTTCCTTTCCTCATTTTCTCTACTTTAGTTATATTTAAATACTTATATATATACGTATATAATATATTATACTATATATACACACGTATATAATGTATATATTATACATGTATATATATCCATATTCATACGTGTACACTAGGTTTTGAGCTCGCGCACATACACTGATATTTCGGGGCCTAAGCGTACATGTGTTCGCATGCTTGCATGGAAATACGTGAGTGCATGCATTACGAGGCTTGATCCTGAGTTGCTCAAGTGTCGCCCAACATTGGCTATACTAAACAAACCATTCACATTCCAAAAATCTTACAGTTCCATAAAATACTATGATATAGAGCTTAAATAACTCGGTTTACAACTGGTGTTACACTACTCATCCGGGTCTCCCTCGATATACGTGTCGTATCCCGGGTTGGGATATTACACGTACTTTGTAAGGCTGATCCAAATAATAGGTATTTATAATATTGTATCATTGGTAATGATGTTAGACTTGATTAGTGAATCCTGACGATCAAAATGGTACTTGGTGATATTTGATTAATGGTTGTTGGAGTTTGATTTATAATTCGATGAATTGCATTGGTGTAGCTTCCGCATTAAATAATTAAATAATTCATGATTTATTGATATGAAGAAAATAAAAATTTATTTATCATTCTGTCGATTCATTTGATTCTGTACGACCTGTCCTAATGGTAGTGTCGGTGGTTGCCCCTAATCCGTATAGGGTGGGTGTCGGGTCGTGACAACCCTTGATGGTAAAAACTTTGTTATTGTGGACATATTTCAAACATTGATGGAGGGTTGAAGTAACCGCTCCCATCTAATAGATCCAAGGTCTCCCAATAATGACATTATAAGGAATTAGTATCTAGGACCACGTATTCTGATATCAGTGTCTTTTGTTCGTCCTTTTCCTCTATTGTGGTCGACAGATCAATTCTACCTATTAGGATGTTGAGATTCCCGTCGAATCCTGCCATCATAGTGGCGGTAGCTCTAATGTCATTAGAGTTGAGCTTCATGTGTTTGAAGAGTTTGTAGAATAATACGTTGGTGAAACTTCCAATATCCACTATAACCCTTCTGATTTCAAAATTAACGATTTTGAGTGAGATGACAAGAGTATTGCTGTAGGGACAGTGTATCAAAATGAATTCTAATTCAAAGAGCACTATCTAAGGTTTTGACTTTACCTTTTTCTTAATGGCTGAGATCTAGATGATATGGCGTTGTGCCTTTGCTTCTTGAGCATACCTTTTCCTTGCTCGGTTAGACATTCCTCTCATCGCATTGTCAGCGTAAAGCACAAAGATGACCTGATTATTTTGTCATTGTTGATCGTTTCAAATTTTTTTCTATTCAGGCGTTTGTTCTTGCCTTCTTTGAGGTGTGGTCTCTCATCACGGGGGTTCTGTCTCCTATCCTAGCGGACAAACTCTCTTAGTCGTCATCTTCTGATGAGATGCTCTATTTCTTGTTTGAGAGCTCTGCATTCCTCGGTTGTGTGCTCGTGCTCTTTATGGAAATCACAATATTTGTTTTGATTTCTTGCGTCAGGGTGGCTTTTTAGTGGCTCTAGCAACCTCAAGTTTTCACAAGTCTGGATCTGCTAGAGTATACGAGTAAGAGAAATATTCAGAGAGGTGTAAGTCCTATACCTCCCTGAGTTAGAATTGTTCTGGGCTCTGGGTGCTGTTCTTTTGTCGGGACTCCCAATCCTCTTCTTGTTAGCATTTTTATCCCTCTTCTGAACTTGCTCATCCTTTGAGCCTATTCTTTTACTTTTTGGAAAGAAGTTTTTATATCTTCAAGGTTAATATACTTCCACGCTTGTTCCATGAGTGCTGTCATATCGACTTAAGGATTCTTGGTCAAATAATCTTAGAAGCGTCCAGGTCCAAGGCCCGAAGTGAGGGCGGCCACTAGGAAGCTTGGATTGCAATCAATTATTTCTGTGAGTTCGGTGTTAAAGCGAGCTATGTACTCCCGAAGTGATTCTCCCTTTGTTTGTTTTACAGTTAGCAAGAATTTTGGTCATTTGCTTAACATCCTACTGGTTAGGAATCGATCAAGAAATAACCTACTCAGCTCATAAAAATTGCTGATCGATTTTTGAGGGAGGTCTTCGAACTGCTTAAAGGTAGTACCCTTGAGGCTTGTCACAAACGTTCGGCATATGAAGTCATCAATAGCTCCATGGAAAGCCATTGTGTTTTGATAGTGAGATAGGTGGTCCCCAAGGTCCTCAGATCCATCGTAGAGGGTGAATTTTGGGACAACGAACTTCTTCAGTTATTATTCTATCATTATAGCAGAGGTAAATGGCGTGGAGAACCTCTCGAGCAAGTTACTTAGTTCGTCCTACTCTGAAGGGGCATGGAACCCTCTAGTTGAGATTTTCTGCTCTTGAGAGTCCGTTATCTCCTCTACCCACTGAAGAGCTCAAGGTAAAACTTGTTGTGGGATCGATACCTATTGTTGATCTTGTCTTGTACCTCCAGATCCTCGACTCAGGGGAGGAATTTGTCCGGTGTTAGCAGGAGGATGTTGCCATCCCAATATTAGAGGGATTGGAGTCTTAGGAAGCTGGAATTCTTGTAGCGTTGGATTGGCTCCAGAGGCCATTGGAGTAGGAATCCTTATTCTACACTGAAGTAGATAGTTGGATGAAACGTGGGCATCCCTCTCCCCTCAGTTGTTGACGTTTGGGGATCAAACCCCATATGAGTGGTATCATAAGGATGTACTGGTTGCAAGTCAGGCAATCTCTCTTTAGGAGATCCTCCGCCCGTGGTAGCGGCGGGAGGTTGAGTTTCTCCGTGAACAACATTAGTAGGAGGAAGACGGTTTCTCTACTGGCTGTAGGCTAGTGAAGCTAGGACTTGTGACATGGTAGTGAGTTGTTCCTACATCTGATCAGATTGTCATTGAATCCGATCAAGCTGTTGTTGTAAATGATTGAGTGTTTGTCCCTTTCTTCTTCCAACAAGAAGTTGATTTTGAGGGTTTTGGAAATTCTTTCTAGGACGAAGGCTAGGTGCCATTGTCCTTTGGAAGAAAAAGACAAAAGATTTGTTGTTTTGAAGAAAAGATGGCAAAAATGATTATTGTTCCTACAGGCAGCACCAAACTGATGTTGCTCTTTTATGATTAGAAGGGCCTCCTATCCTTCGATACCTGTCAAGAATTCAGGATCAGAGGGTCACCGGAAAGGCTCCGGTGGTAGCTACTCCAAAGATAAAGTAGTCAGTAAAGAAAATAAAGCTATAATTGAAAAGAAAAATTAAACATCTATTGAAAGCGTACCTTATAGTCTTCTTTATAGGTTGTAGATCTCCTAAATTAAGTAGGATTAGAAGCCATAAAAGTAGGGATTTGAAGACATCCAAAGACAGCAGTTGCCATTTTGAACTATGTTTCCTTATTTTGAAGTCGGTAGGATATGGAAGGCGGTACTATATTCTGGACCATATACCTTTGAACCTTCCGTGCCTAGTTAATCTTGTTAGGATGTGTGCCCTCATATTCAAGAAATTTTATTATTATTTAATCGATTTGATTTATTATTGAGTTTCATATTACCATATGTTTAGATATTGCTTTATATCATGAGATGATTAGTCCTTGAATTGTTATTAGGAGTGGTTCATGAGTATAAATGAGATTTATACACAGGAGATATGAACTGCTTATATAGGCAATTCTAGAATTGTTCGCGGCTATTGATAAGACTAGACATTTTATCTGTAAAGCTGTAATACAGTTAACCTTTATGTGATAAGGTCAACCATTAGAGTAATGGACTTTAGGTTATTGTATTGGTATATTGTGAATACACTGAACTGAATCACTATAAGAAACGCATTATTTAGAACTGTCACCTTTAATAAGTTTTTTATTTACTATTCGCAGTAAGCTCTTAATCCTAAGAGGATAGTGAACTCAAGTTCTTAATAATGATGACTTTGAGCTACCAATGAATGAGGTCTTTTAGATCAAAACATTGGTATCTTGGAAAGTCATTATTTAGACTGTGGGAACACGTATTCTCAAGATGGAATCTACACTCTATCTATTAGAGAAATGGATATCACCTTTGTGCTAATTCAATGGGTTAATCACTGAAATCTGGATCCAGTTTTTTTAGTAAATTGCTTATTGAAATGAATACCAATTGCAAGTGATTAATAGTTATTGAATTAGGTTCTTAAAATAATTAGAGAATTAATTTGACAGTATAATCCTGATTATTAATATCCATGTAGAGGGGCCAACTGCAAAAGTATAGTGTATATGGGTTTACTCTATTTTACTAAGTTGGAGTGCAATTTCAATTATATAGTGGAGTTAATTGAAATTAATTAGTCAATTAATTTAATTATGAGATAATTAAGATTTAATTTATTAATTGGAAGCTAACTTAGTGGGACCCACTAGATCCATTCTCTTGCCCTAATTAAGCCCTATATATATGATATGTAGGAAGCCATTTATCACAAGTTAAGTTTTTGTGTTAGACAAAAATAAGAAGTAGCCCACTCTCCTACGATACAGTTTGCCTAAGGAAAAAGAAGAGAAGACCTAGAGGAGAAAGAGAAGGAATATTGCATCAATTTCTACAAGAAGCCTTCTTCAATAATCAAGAATATCAAGAACAAGATAATTCTAACTTCTTTTCAAGATTGTATGATTCATATAAAGAAAAAGATCCAAATAGATTTTTGAAATCGCTTCTGCTGTGGTTACGAACCCAACAATTGGTATTAGAGCAACTTTACATGAATTCATAAATTTTGAAGGTTGTATTTACTTGTTTTAAACCTATTCATGAATCCCAATTAAAATAAATGGTTAATTTAGAATGGAATTTTGTGGTACAATTTGTTGATACAAAGATCTAATCCTTATTTGATACCCATAGAGATGGATTAATTAAATAATTTAATTTTTATTATGATCTCATGAAGTAATGAGATTGTGGTTGAAGAATTGCTAATATGAGATACCAGCAGTGTGCATCAATAAAAAAAAGGTTTTTTTTTTTATTCTCGAAAGAGGAGAGGGAGAGTTCCAACTAATTTTCACCTGGTTATGGCCGGAAAATTGTACCCTTCGACGATGCTCGACTCAGTGGTTCGACCCTAAAATATATATAAGATACTTTTTTTTTTTCATTTACCAATTTCAAGATATGGGCATTCCTTGGGACGACGTCGTGTTGATCCAAAAAGGTAAGAATCCCGGCGACCCCTCCGTCGTTACGGTGAACTACCTAGACAAGGCTGGACTCGACTGCGATTTCTGCCAGGTCATAGTCGATTTCGGACTTTGCATTATGCAAGAAGACAAGAATAAGAAGCTAAGGCCCCACCGCTGGTTGATTTAAAAAAAAAAAACAGTTTATTATAATAATGATCTTTTTATTATTATTGTCAAAGTGTATAATGGGTATTTGATAATCAAATAATTTTAAGGGCTCAATTTTATTTTATATATTCATTGTTTATATTATGGGTATATGATACCCATGGATAAATAATATTGACAGTAATATAGATTATTATTTTAATTGGATATTAGTTACCCAAATTTATTAAATTATTTGGGTAAGAGCTCAATTATTTAATATATTCATCTTTTTAAAATTATAGGTTAAGTGAGACTTGACCTATACGGGTTCTTGGATACATGGATTAAATCTTTGTACATTCTAAAATATACATGGGTGATGTATATGATAAATCACATATACAAATGCTTTAATATTTTATTTCTCATATTTGAATGGTTCATTTATGTGAATGGATGTATCCTATCTCTCATGGCTGGCCATTAGCTGATGTATTTAATTTAATTGGTTTTGAGGCAATTGTAAAGGACAATGGACTTGAAAATATTTATCGCGAATGGACAAGCTCCATTGGTTTCCCTAGCCTATTAATTTTTAATTTTAGATTAAATATAAGCTCACGTATGTGGGTATAGGGTCTTCATGTATTTATTTTATTCTTGAAGAAAGAGATAGAGGATGGGAGCCATTAAGAAGACAAATAGAAGTACAAAGCATGTTGTCAAGAATTTTAGTTAGCCATGAGAGATAATTTTAATTTTATGCTTGCATGTTTATTTTCATAAAATCACATGATTAATTTTGATCCATGAATAGGTTAATATAATTATGCATGTGTTGTATAATAAAGATCCTCAATTTATAAAAACAAGTGGGGAGAGGGATGCTTTAAAAAAGCTCCCACGGTCTTCCATCATCGGTCCATAGTAAGACAAAAATAGGTGCCCTAAGCTATCTTCGAGTGGCCTCCCCATGGAGGCTGACTATCTAGTTGGTTACAAGTATGGACCTTTTAGGATAAAATTGTAACACTCCGATCCGATTAAATGATAATTAAGTCACTAATTATTAATTAGTGACCTTAAGAGGAATAATTAAGAAATTTAAACGAGAAATAGACGACGACTTCAAAATAATTTTGATACCTTAAAAAAAAAAAACAAGGTCGACTCCGGGAAAAATAAAATAAAATACAACTACGATTTATACAATTGGTACATGAAAGAGTAAATATTAAATTTGAAATCACAAGTGGAAAATAATGCAAAAAGTTAAAATAATTAAACTAAATGCCAAACAAGGCACAAAGGGGGAAAATAGCGAAAATGGACCAAAAGTGAGGCCAAGGGGTTTTGAACCCTTGACCCAAAAATAGGCAAAGTCTTAAAGCCCAAAAATATACCAGTTGGGCTGACCACTTGTTTATGTCTTATTTTACAACTTATATGTATATATGTATAAAATAACAAGGCTTCACCTCCCAAATTGGCTAATAGTCATTCATGCAACTAAAATAATTATTTTTAAAATAAAATAAATAAATATATGATTATATATCAGTTGCATGTGTGTATTTGAAGTCAAAAACCAGAAAGTGAAGTGTGTGTAAGTCAGCTAGAGAGAGAAACCTAGAGAGAGAAAGGGAGTTAGAGAGAGAAAGGCAAGAAAGAAGGAGGAAGAAGAAGAATGAGGGGGAAGAGGATGCTTGCATGGCTAACCTGACCTAAGGAGATCACAAACCAAGGAGACAAAGGGGGGAGACACCACTATCTAAAGGTATAAAACACAAACACAATGATTTTCTCTCTCTAAAAATTTTGTGTATATGCAAGTTGTTTAGGTCTCATTTGTGCATGCACGATACCTAAAGTATATAATCTTAAATGAGGCACGAAATTAGAAGCCTAAACAACCTAGAACAGTAAATCCGTATACATACACCATTGAAGGACCTCCAAGGTGCAGGTCTGAACCAACCACAGCCAAACGAAATTTGGCTTGTTGGAAGCTCAAATAGAGGCCACAAGGGTTCTAAAAACCCTAGGCCGTGACCCAAAACCTCAAAATAAGGCCCCTGAAAACCTAGTTACAGCCACGGTTCAAAAGAGTTGACCCTCGAAAATGGACACCAAACCTTATTTTTAGAATGTAGATCGAAGCTCCATAATCTAAGGATCAAAATAAGCCAAACATCACTGATTTTGGTGGAAAAATGAGGGTTTACTAAGGAGTTGTAGGTACGGCCATGGTGAGGTAAAACCGAACTATTGAGCTCGATTTGAGCTCTCAAATGGATGTTAAGTTGTTTCTAGGACACCCAGAAACTTGAATCACCCAAGAACAGAGAGACTCAATCCCTCAAAATTCATGAAATTTGAAAAAATGGAAAACAGCGAACTAGGGCAACATAGTGGTGAAGAGAGGAAGAAGATGAACAGTGGGTGGGTCGGTCTCGGGTCGGATCCGGGTTTGGGTCGGGACCCGACTCGTCGCACAAATGGTTTAAGTGGGACGACGTTGTTTAAGGGTTAAATTTAAGTGAATTCCCTCTGTTTGGTTGTAGTGGTAATAAATTAGAACTGGGAATTCAGGTCTAACCTAAACACAGATAGGGGAGATAATAGGGCTATGTTATTCTGATTCTGTATGGTCTAGTGAACCGGTTGGTTCACGATGCTGCCGGTCTGGTCTAGGGTTTAGGTTGTTAAACCCTTCGATCCACTCATTAAATGAAAAGAATTGAACCAGAACTTTACTTGTTTACGATTTGACCCCAACAGTCCTACAGAATTGTATTCTGGCCCAATCCTTGGTATTTTTATGCAACTATACCCCTGGAAAATAATTTAATAATTAAATAATTAATTAAATTATTTTATAAATAAGGTAAAATAACAATTTTTCCCTTGGGCCATAAATAAAGTCCAAATTGAGATCTGGAAAAGGCTATCTTGACATTTTTTAGCATTCCGGACACAATGAAAATGTCAGATTGGACATTCGGGGACTCCGGGGTGGTCCCACCATAAGATGTAAAATTACTAAAATGCCCTTAATATAGTACGAAGCCCAATTGAAGTCCAAATTGGACGAAATTGGTACCACTAGAAGCCCACATAATTATGAACTCATATATGTGACTAAATAATGATTTGGGGTCAGAATGTCATAAAATATGAATGACCAAAATACCCTTGAGTACAAGAGAAACAAATAAATGCCAAAAATTAACTGTCGTAAACATAATTATGAAAATTTAGGAGCTAAATAAGACTCCGGAACAGTCAACTTACAAAATGAGAAATGACCGATGTGTCCCTATGATCAAAAGCATATACCAAATGAAGTGCAAAAGACTTAAAAATTTATACATAAGATAAGCGAAATATTTTTGAGGACCACGATAGGGTCCCGGGGTGAGAATAATAAATTACCATTTTGCCCCTAAATATGCCGAAGCTAAATAAAAATTCAAGAAGGTCTAAATTGACTTTCTTCAACGTTCTGAATCCAACGGTGAGGTCTAAAATACCAAAATAGGTACTGAAAAATAAGCCACGTGAAAAACAAAAATTTATTAAGTCACCACAAGTAGACCAGTAAGACCAATCCTAGGAAATTAGGATACGCCGGGTCTAAGATTAAATGAAGAGCATCAATTTAGAGATGATTTGAAGTAAATGAGGAATAAATTGAAGTCTTAATGAATTTGATTTTTAGGAATTTCAAAGGGAAAGGGAAAGGGAAAGACCACCAGTAATGCTGACCTAGGAGAATAAGGTGAGTAATCCTGTACTTTGAAGTGAAGGTTTTTAATCTCCATGGATTCTGAAGAAATTCGAAGTTCAAATATTCTAAAGTGTTTTTATGAAAATATATGCAATACTTCTAAAGTTAAATTCTCGTATTTATATGTTTTATACTATCGTTTTATTTATAAATTCTAACATGGCATGCAAAACTTGCTATTAGATATTTCTTACAAATGATACGTTTATTTCTACATGTCCATGTAAATGTAAATCTTATTAAATGCCTCTTGAATTAACTGCTTTTATTCTACCTATGCTTTAATAAATTCCTGAACATCGTGATTTAAATTCCTGAAGCTCATGTGTTAAATGTTTCAAGTATGGTTCCTCAAGTATTTAAATGCATTGTTAAACTGTCCATGTTTTAAATACTCATAAAAATTCATTCTTTTTATTGAAGCCATATTTTTATACTCATGAAAAGTATCTATTTGAAAATTCATATTTCACACGCTCATGAAAAACATATATTTGAAGAAATCGTGTTTTTAAATGCTCATAAAAAGCATTTCTTGAAGAAGCTATGTTTTTGCAAGATAATGATGCATAAGCATCACAAACTTTTGAGCCCCTTTCAGGTTCTCAAATTCTTAGAAGAATGCCCGGTAGAAGGTTTATCCCCTAGGCATGAGATCTCTTAGAAGTAAGACTGTAATCTGGTTTGAAACGGATTTTCCTAATCAAAGTGAAAAGATGACAATGTTTTCAGAAATGGTAGCAAGTTTTTAAACCCCCATTTACTTGAAATGGGTTTTTATATAACCCTTTGAAGTTTTGAAGAAGAAGAAATTTACATCCTTCTATTTTCATGGAAATGATTTCAAATTATTTCCTTGGTCTTCAAATGGACACTCTGCACATGTTTATAAATTTTGTTGCATATTAAATGCTTTATTGAATGCTTTAAAAATGCATCATGCTACGTGATTTGAAGATTCTTGTATCCTACGATTATTGAAGTACGTGCCTAGCTTGAATGCCTTGTATGCTTCATGCTATCTTTTTGAAGAATTCTGTTTTCTGTATCTAAAGTATATGTACAATTGGTAGTGTATGTTTATATGAACCTTCTTTTATAACTAACCCACAACCAGTTGAAACCCATGACAAAGTACTGGAATTACTCACTGGGCTTTTTGAAGCTCACCCTATTCCCCAACATTTTTCAAGTGATGATGATGGATGGGAGCCTTGCCCAATTTGAGGATTGGTGATTGGCAGCTCCATTTTGATCAAGAATTTTGGAAGTACTAGGGCCCATAGTTGGCCAAATTTTGATGTAGTAAATTTTGGACAAATATGTACTTAAGCCCGAGAGGCAACGGATATGTAAAATGTATAACTTTAAAATTTTTAGTATGCTCTGAATTGTATATCATTTGTCTACCACTCTGAAGAAGAAGAAGAAGCGATGGTACCGAGTAGGCATGTGAAAAGAAAAATCTTTTCACGCTTCTGCAATTTGCCAATTCTGGCCCTTCGCACAGCTGTTCGGCGCCGTTGCTTACTTGAGCCTCACCCGACGGCCTATGGGTTGAAGGGTGGCCGTCGCGATCCTTAATCTGCAGAGGCCAAATTCTGGGTTGTGTCAAGAGTAGAAAGAGACGGGGTGAAGGTGATCTCCATACGGGGACACTACTTGCAACGATTGTTTTTTTTATTTGAGATGATGGTATACACTTGATCAAAAGGGAATGATATTCTTACCACGGAGTCTATCATTGTCTTTTGAAGACCAAAGGATATTGGAAAATATGTTTCATTTGACATGAGATGTCTAGATAGTGAAATCATATAAGATATGATGGTCCTTCTAATCATATAAATAACATTGTCATCCCCACGGAGTGTGTTGTTTATAAGGTTAGGTTCCAATGCATTCATTGATAGTGGCTTAAGGATAACACTATGCATTCACGAGAGAAAAATTTATTTAACTGTTTATTTACATTCATGTTAATGTATGTGCTAATATATATGATTCTCAGATGTCTTCATTTAACCTACTTACAATCATCCTGAAAGAAAACAAGTTGACTGGACCTAACTATGTGGATTGGAAACAGAATTTGGACATTGTCCTTACTGTAGAGAGGTACAAATATCTTATTACTGCGGATAGTCTAGACCTTCCAAGGGCTAATGCTTCCTAAGAGGACATTGACTGCTATTCTAGGTGGGTCAAGGCTAATGAGATGACACGTTTTTATATCTTAGCTTCGATGTCAAGTGTTTTACAGCATCAACATTAGAGTTTCCTAATAGCTAAGGATATGATCCTTATCGTAAAGGAGATGTTTGGGGGTCAAAGGAGTCCTGCTAAACAGAATGCTATGAGAGCACTCATAAACACTAAGATGGCAGAAAGAACTCTAGTAACAGACCATGTTTTAAAAATGATTGACTTTTTAAATGTGCTGGAAGTTCTAGGGGCTGACATTGATGGTGAGTCCCAGGTTGATATTATCCTTGAGTCGTTGCTTGACTCTTTTAATCAATTTAAATTCAACTATAACATGAACAAAATGAATTTGACTTTGGTTGAGCTTCTAAGCTCTTTACAGGAAGCAGAGGGTATTATCAAAAGCCATCCTATTGCTTATGTGGTTGAAAGTTCTTCTTTTAAGCCCAAGCCCAAAGGCAAGGGCAAGTGGAAGAAGAAACATAACCCCAAAAACTCAAAGGGAAATATGGGTCCTAAAGGGGGTGTTGATGAATTGCATAATTTAAAATATTTTATCACTCCTAAGCTTTAAACTTTAGTCTAATTTATTTATTTTTCGGTTGATTTTGGGCTTCATTGTCATCATTTAAATTTTATTTCAGATTTGAAGAATTTGAAGTAGCCCATCGTCTATAGACTCTCTCTCATTCAATGAAGAGGCACTTTGTAAATTATAGGCTCAATCCATGACTACTTGGGCCAGACAACTTGATAATTAGACCCATGAACTCCTTACCACTTTTGTTGATCTCAAAAGAATACAACCCATCCGAATTAAAAAGAAAAAAAAGAAAAAAAGAAAAAGTGTTGGAAAAAATGCAAGCCCAAGAAGCTTCATGCGTCGTTTAGGGCAGCAAGAGAGTTCGGGTATAAAAAGGCGGTAGGAAAAAGCAAAGAAAAATAGAAAAGAGAGGAAGCTGCGTAGGGTGTGTTTAAAAGAGAAGCAGCAACGCGCAGCGCAAGAGGGCTGAATAGAAAAAATAAAAGAGAAAAAAGAAAAGCAAATGAGGCGGCTAAAGCTTGAGAAGCTGCGTAGGAGTAAAAGGAAGAAAAGAGAGCAAAGCCGCGCAACAGGAAAAAGGAATTGAAAAAAGCAGAAACCCAGCGGCGGCGCAAAAAGTAAAACAGGATGCTAGATGGCTAGAGTAAAAAAGGAGAATAAAAAAAGAAAAAGCTGAAGGAAGAATCAGGACTGGGTTGAAGCGGCTGGCGCAAGAAACAGCAAAGTTGAAAAGAAAGAAGAAGCTGCAGCACGGAAAGTAGTGAATAGAAAAAAATAGAAACAGCAGCGGCTGGGCCAACGATTTGGTGGAACACTTCGGGCTGTAACGAGTATTTTTTAGTGTTCATTTTCTTCTGTTCCTATTAGAGAAAACATGGTGAATTCATTTATGTTGAATTTAATTTTTAGCATGAACTAATTTTCTTTATTCTAGGAAAACGATGTAGTCTAGTTTTGAACTATGCTTGCTTTTCTATGGTAATTTGAAGTAATTCTTTTTCATGTTTTCTGATTTATTCTGAGCTTATTGCTTCTAATTAACTGGCCACTAATTAGATGATTTTAATCTTGTAATTTGTTGTCGAAAGAGGGAATTATAGGATAGATCTAGGATATTTTAGCATAGGTGAATATAGAGATCGAAAGACTTATATGAACCTACGTAGTATTAAAAATCATTGGTCTTATTGCATTCTTTCTTTATTAATTTGCATACTCTTGTGTAAAATAATGAACAAGAATAGTTTCCAATTGACTGTCGAAAGAGGCTTTTGGATGATTTAGAGATTTTCTGACAACACATAGAGAATTAAATTTAATTAGTTAGAAGAGTAAAGCATAGTGAGGGATTAGGTGAAATTGATTTTGTAGAATTTTTCTCTCCCATTAATTTGATTTTTGAACAATATCGCTTTTTTCCTTTAAGTATTTTCTTTGAATTGATTTTATTTTAAATTGCAATCACAAAAATCTTAGTGACTTTTCTAGATAAAGTCGAGATTAACATAATTTTGGTATTTTTCAAAAGTAAGTTACCAATATTTGAGGACGATACTCTTCTTATCATTTTACTATAAAACTATGATACTGTGCATTTGCAGTTTTGCACCGATCAGGTGTTGGCAAAGGGAAGGAAGGGGCAACCATAGGGGCAATCACTAAGCCCAAAGGAAAATGTTTCCACTAGGGGTCATAGGGCTTTAGAAGAGAAACTCTCTAATTATCATACAAGAAAAAGAACGCAGGTATAATCAAATCACTTGTTATTGAAGTAAGCTATATAGCGGGTACTTCAGATTCCTAGTGTGTAGACTTTGGTGCAACTGATCACATTTGTAATTCATTGTAGTGGTTTCGGGAGACTAGGCGGCTAAGTGATGGAGAGATTATCTTGCACTTGGGAACAGAAACAAAAGTTGATGCGGTGTTAGTAGGAGTAGTTAGTTTATGTTTTTCTTCAAATAAGACACTAGTACTTTATGATTGCTTATATGTGCCTAGCATTAGAAAGAACTTATTATCAATTCCAAGTTTAATAAAAAAGGTTATTCAATTTATTTTAATTCAAATGTTTTTATTAAACACAATGGTTCTTTTACATGTTCTGGCACAACAGTTAATGGTATTTATTTGATTACTCCTAAGATGTATGAGATACATGACACCGAAAAGAATGAACCATCACAAACTTTACCACTCAAAAGAAAAGTTTCTTCTACTAATTCAACTTATCTTTGGCACTAGAGGCTAGGTCATATTAATCTGGATAGGATTAATAGACTCGTAAAGGAGGGTACTTTGTTTTCCTTAGTTGTTGAACCACTGCTAGTCTGTATATCCTGTTTGGAGGGAAAGATAACCAGAAGACCCTTTGCTTCAAAGGGAAACAGGGCCAAAAAAGTATTAGAGTTAATCCATACTAATATGTGTAGACCCTTAAATATTAGGGCTAAAGGGGGCTATGAGTATTTCATCATTTTTACTGATGATTATTCTAGATATGGTTATGTCTATCTATTGCACCACAAGTCAGAAGCCTTTGAAAAGTTCAAAGAGTTTCGGGTAGAAATGGAAAAACAATTAGATAGGAGCATAAAATCACTCCGATCTGATTGAGGTGGGGAATATCTCTTTAGTGACTTCAATAAGAATTTGTTGGATAATGAGATTTTATCCTAGTTGTCTACAACTGGCATGGCTCAGCAGAACGGTGTAGTAGAGAGTAGAGACATGACACACTTTTAGATATAGTAAGGTTAATGATGAGTTATTATGATTTTCTTGTATTCCTTTGGGGGTATGCGTTGGAGACAACGGTATATACTTTGAACTCAGTTCCAACTAAGTTTGCTCCCAAGACTCCAGTAGAGTTTTGGACTGAGCGCAAGCCAAGTCTAAACCACTACTGGATCTGGGGGTGTCTAGCCTATGTGCTGAAAGGAAAGACTAGCAAGTTAGAACTAAGATTAGAATTGAGCTATTTCATTGGCTATCCTAAGGGGACAAAAGGCTGGCTCTTTTATAATCCCAGTGAGTAGAAGGTATTCATTAGCACGAATGCTGTCTTTCTAGAGGATGATTATATTATAGGTCAAAAGCCCAAGAGTAAGATCACCTTAGAAGAAACATCAGATGCTTCTTCTATTCCTCAAGCAAATGATAATCATGGATTAGATGCCTCTATTCCAACATCTTCTATTATATCGGAGCCACGTTGTAGTGGAAGGTTTGTTAGGCCACCTGATAGATACATGTTCTTAGGAGAGTCTGTCTTAGATGAACATGTTTTAGATCCTAGTAGCTACGATGAGGCAATCCTTGATAAAGATTCGGGACTTTAGCAAAATGCTATAAAAGTTGAGATGGAATCTATGTATTCTAATCAGGTCTAGGAACTTGTGGAACCACCTGCCAATATTAAACTAATTGGCTGTAAGTGGATCTACAAAAGGGTTTACTCAAAAAGAGGGTATCGATTATGAGGAAGCTTTTTCACCAGTTGCTATGCTGAAGTCTATTCGGATTCTCTTATCCATTGCAGCTTATTTTTATTATGAGATTTGGCAAATGGATGTCAAAACAGCATTCTTGAATGGCTATCTTGAGGAAGACATCTATATGATGCAACCAAATGGTTTCATAGCTAAGGTCCAAGAGCATATGGTATACAAGTTGCATAAGTTCATTTATGGACTTAAGCAAACTTTCCAAAGCTAGAACATTCGATTTGATTAGGCAATCAAGTTCTTTGGTTTTGATCAAAACCTGGATAAATCTTGTGTGTATAAGAAGAGTGAAGGAAGCGTGGTGGTGTTTCTAGTTCTGTATGTGGATGATATACTACTCATTGAGAATGATGTAGGAGTGTTGTTTACGATAAAAGTTTGACTAGCGAATCAGTTTGATATGAAAGACTTGGGAGAAACCACTTATATCCTCAGGATTAAACTTTTGCAAGATCGGAAGAATAGGATTAAGCTTATCTCAAGCTGCATATATAAACAAAATTCTTGTCAAGTTTGCAATGCATAACTCCAAGAAAGGGTTATTTCCTTTTAGGCATAGAGTACCTCTGTCTAAGAATTAGTGTCCTAAGACACTTGAGGAAAAGGAACATATGAAGGCGGTTCCTTATGCTTCAGTTGTAGGAAGCCTTATGTATGCTATGCTTTACACTAGACCAGATATTTGTTTTACAGTAGGCATAGTCAGTAGATATCAATCTAATCTAGGTCCAAATCATTGGACTGTCATGAAACATATACTCAAGTACTTGGGAAGGACTTGAGATTATATGTCGAGATATGGGGGTGGTGATCTAGTTCCAGTTGGCTACACAGACTCTGACTTTATGTCAGATCAAGACTCTCCAAAGTCAACCTCAAGATATGTGTTTACTCTTGGGGGTGGAGATATCAGTTGGACGAGTGTCAAGCAACAGTGTATTGCTGACTCAACCACTGAAGCAGAATATGTAGCTACTTCTGAAGCAGCTAAGGAAGCAATTTGGCTCAAGAAGTTCCTTTCAGAACTAGGAGTGGTACCACAGTCTCAGTTGCCTATAGTCCTTTATTGTGACAATAGTGGAGCTGTAGCTTAATCCAAGGAGCCAAGAAACCACAAGGGTGAAAAGCATATAGAGTGCAAGTATCACCTCATCAGAGAGATCGTTCAGCGCAGAGACATTATCATCACCAAGGCTGCATCTGCAGAAAACCTTGCAGATCATTTCACTAAGGCTCTACCTTCTAAAAGTTTCGAGCTTCATGTGGATAAGATGGGTGTCAGATGTTATGGGGAATGGATGTGAGTGCAAGTAGGAGTTTGTTAGGATGTGTGCCCTCATATCCAAGGCATTTTATTATTAGTTAATAGATTTGATTTATTATTGAGTTTCATATTACCATATGTTTGGATGTTGCTTTATATCATAAGATGATTAGTCCTTGAATTGTTATTAGGAGTGGTTCATGTGTATAAATGAGATTTATACACAGGAGATATGAACTGCTTATATAGGCAATTCTAGAATTGTTTGTGGCTATTAATAAGACTAGACATCTTATCTGTAAAGCTGTAATGCAGTTAACCTTTATGTGATAAGGTGGTTTATCTCAATCATCAAAGTAATGGACTCTAGGTTATTGTATTGGTGTATTGTGAGTACACTGAACTGGATCACTATAAGACATGCATTATTTAGAACTGTCACCTTCAATAAGTTTCTTATTCACTATTTGTAGTAAGCTTTTAATCCTAAGAGGATAGTGAACTCAAGTTCTTAATAGTGATGACTTTGAGTTATCAATGAGTGAGGTCTTTTAGATCAACACCTCGGTATCTTGGAAAGTCATTATTTAGACTGTGAGAACACGTATTCTCAAGATGGAATCTACACTCTATATATTAAAGAGATGGATATCACCTTTGTGCTAATTCAATGGGTTAATCACTGAAATTCGGATCCAGTCTTTTCAGTAAATCGTTTGTTGAAATGATGACCAATTGCAAATGATTAATAATTATTGAATTAGGTTCTTAAAATAATTAAAGAATTAATTTGACACTATAGTCCTGATTATTAATATCCACGTAGAGGGGCCAACTGTAAAAGTGTAGTGTATATGGGTTTACTCTATTTTACTAAGTAGGAGTGCGATTTCAATTATATAGTGGAGTTAATTGAAATTAATTAGTCAATTAATTTAATTATGAGATAATTAAGATTTAATTGATTAATTAGAAACTAATTTAGTGGGACCCATTAGATCCCTTCTCTTGCCTTAATTAAGCCCTATATATATAATATGTAGGAAGCCATTTATTACAAGTTAAGTTTTTGTGCTAGACAAAAATAAGAGGCAGCCTACTCTCCTGCGATACGGTTTGCTGAAGGGAAAAGAGGACAAGACCTAGAGGAGAAAGAGAAGGAAGATTACATCAATCTCTACAAAAAGCCTTCTTCAATAATCAAGAATATAAAGAACAAGGTAATTCTAACTCTCTTTTCAAGATTGTATGAATCATGTAAAGAAAAAGATCCAAATAGATTTTTGAAATCGCTTCCGCTGTGGTTACGAACCCAACAGATCTGGATAAAGCGATCTTTCTTAATCTGTACCCTAAAGAGCTCTTGTATAAACACGTGTCATGCTTTAAATATGTTTGTCACTTTATCGTATATCAGAATATTTTAACAAAATAAGACTTGGCCTCCCCAAATTGTTTTATATATTCATATGAACTCTCCTAAATTTAAATGTCTTTAATTTGACCCTTCCTAACTAAATTTTTTGAATCCGTCACTACCTTTGCCTACGAAATGGGTTGGTAAATATTTTCAATTTTGGAACCATCAGCGCTGCCACATCTTGATTTACCACCTTAGATCAGTTGTTTCGCCTCTTTTTTCTCACGTTCTACCATCGATTTATTGCTTCATCTATACATCTGTGATGAATATGTCACGAATCCGACTATTTCCTTACACTCTATTTTCTCATTGACATTATGATTCTTTATACCAAATTGATAATACTATTCTTATTTCCTTTAGAATGAAAATTGTGATGATTTCTTGTCATTGCTTTTGATGTCGTGTCCATGATTAGTGAACTGTTCAGTCCATCAAACTCTAAATAATAGGAACTTTTGGAGGTAGCCTTGTAATGGTATGAATAGGGCTTTTGAGCAGTACAGCCTTGGAAGATACGCTTATCCATATTTTTTGTGTAAAAAAGGCCTCTCTTTGATGTCCTATATATATATATATATGTATGTGTATGTGTGAGAAATACTTTTCAAATATGTGCGTCTGTGCATTTGTATGTTTGCAATTTATTTTATGGAACTTTGTTTCAGGATATAAGGAATGTTAGTGTCAGACGTGAGTAGCCGTCACTCGCGATCTGATGAGCGTGTGTATTACACGCGAGCCTAATCGTGTTTGATAATAACATGTGTAATGCATGTGCCAATGAGATTGCGAGTTTTCACACTCGTGATTGATACTAGCACTCCTCTTCAGGATATATATGACTAAATTGTAGGCCTTTATGAAAGTTCTTCATTATTATGGGACAAAGGTAAAGAGTCGGCCATGTTAGAACAAACCCTTGCAATTCCTGATTGTAAAACAAGGTCGTCTTAAGATAATTAGAGGCATAAAGCGAAAATTTCAAATGAGATTTTCTTTTAATAATAATGTAAAGTTATTACTTAATATTAACATTATAAAATTCTAATAAATATATAATATATATACTTTTTTATGCTTTGTTTCATATATATTTTTCGTCACGTAAAATTATAATAATATTCCAATAAGAGAGATGTATATGTTGAATAAAATTTTAATAATAGAGTTCTTATATAATTCAACAATTGAGCAATTCTAATAGAATCAATAAAAGATAAATTAGAAAATAAAAAAAATATAATACAGAATAAAACTTTTTTAATAGAATTGAATTTTTTTAGAGTCTTTATGGGGACTTATTTGTAGAATTAGATTTCTATTGAACTTAGACTTTTAGTTTGGATTATAGTATAAAACATAAAATTTGGGGCCTTAGTTATGGAATTAGATTTCTATTTAACTTAGACTTTTAGTTTGAATTATACTATAAAACAAAAAATTTGGAGCCGTTTTTTATAGGTGGGGCCTAAAGTGATTGTTTTATGGGTCATATAGTTAGAACTCCCAGAAAAATACAAAAATTATCACGTAGTCCCAGTTTAAATTTAGTAACCTATCAAGTCCTTCAATCTTCAATGACAAAAATAGACTCACATTCTTAATCAATTCATCACTTTAAAAGAACATGCACGTGAATGGCGTACCATTTTCAAAATTTTTTTCAATATTTCAAATTCAATAACTTATAAATTATAAATTCATTTTTAATAAAATTTATTTATTTGGACTCTAAAAAACGAGATCTATTAAATAAGATCCATATTGCATATGAAATTTTGAAAAAAAAAATTAATCCAAAATTGTAAAATTTCATCTCAGCAAAAGTATAAATTTTACATTTTTCCAGTGAAAAACTTCATCCCAACAAATTTTACAGTTTTCTGAAAGTATAAATTTTACAACTTTATAAAAATTAAGAAAAATCTCAATTGTATTTAGTATTATTGAATTTTTGCCATATATTCGATGCTCAAAACTAACTTTTTAATAGTGTCAAAATTTGTAAAAAAATGAATTAGTATTTAAAGCATGGGTAATTAAAAATCCACTCGTTATAAATGTGTGAAAGTTTACACTATTGAACTTCACAATATTTGGTCAAAAAGGCTTCAAACACCGCGAGTACTGTAGCACTTTTCTTAATCATTTACCGAGAATGGACATAAAAAAATTAGATGATTCATGGAGTTAAAAATATGAATGAGAGAGAAAGAGAGTATTTTTGAATTTAAACTTCATTTGATGTTTTATTGAAAAGTGAGCTAATTTTTAACAACATATGAAAATTATAGTAATGGCCTCTCAATGGGCTAATTCTATAAATCATGAATTCTGCGCTTAATAGTACTCAAAAAGAATCTCTGAATCAATTTTCATTAGTAATCAAAAACCCTCTCTGAATCAATTTTCATCAATAATAAAAAAGAATCTCTGAATCAATTTCCATGTTCGTGTAAGAGAGAGATTAGAGAAGGAAGTGGAGAGTTGGGAAAGAAATTGGTTTGATACAAAATTAAGAAAGATGCCTGAATAGGATAGGGAGGGTAATTTTGTTATATAATAAAAATAGTTTGTGCCAACTCATCAAAAATGGTCCTTCTCATAAAATAAGTATCTAACCATTGTCCTTTGTACAAAAAAAATAATTACTATGTACAAGAGTCCAAATATGTCTTAAAACAAGGACCACATACCAATTTACTCTTGTTTTATTCTCTTAATGCATAAGTTGCCCCGTTCTGAAAGCTCAACAAAATATGAATGTGTTTTGACTTTTGGATAAGCATATCAAGAAAAAGTCTTTAGGATCTAGGGCAACTCCTGATTGCATTTTATTCTCTTAAAGTAATTTATACTCGATCTGCGGCTGGTCTAGCCCTAAAAGTAAGTTTGCTTGTTTTGGCATTTGAGGCAACATATAGGGCTTCTTTTTTTTCTTTTGTTATTATTTTTCGTGGATGTGTTAATCATGGAAAAATTTGTTGTTTCTACTTTGGAACTGCTTTCAGTTGTACGACATAGTATCTTCTATTACTTAATTACCTACTCTGGTTCTAATTATCTATTTTGGAAATCTTTCCAAAACAAGAACTTTTGGCTCCCGAAGGATGGAGGCTAGGGAGGGTAATTTTGTTATATAATAAAAATAGTTTGTGCCAACTCATCAAAAGTGGTCCTTCTCATAAAATAAGTATCTAACTATTGTCCTTTGTACAAAAAAAAAAAAAAAGAATTACTATGTACAAGAGTCCAAATATGCTTAAAACAAGGACCACATACCAATTTACTCTTGTTTTATTCGCTTAATGCATAAGTTGCCCCATTCTGAAAGCACAACAAAATATGAATGTGTTTTGACTTTTGGATGAACATATCAGGAAAAAGTCGCTGGGATCTGGAAGGGGCAACTCCTGATTGCATTTCATTCTCTTAAAGTGATTTATACTTGATCTGCGACTGATCTAGCCCTAAAAGTAAGTTTGTTTGTTTTGGCATTTGAGGCATCATATAGGGCTTTTTTTTTTTTCCTTTTGTTATTCTTTTTTGTGGATGTGTTAATCATGGAAAAATTTGTTGTTTCTACTTTGGAATTGCTTTCAGTTGTATGACATAGTATCTTCTATTACTTAATTACCTACTCTGGTTCTAATTATCTATTTTGGCAATCTTTCCAAAACAAGAACTTTTGGCTCCCAAAGGATGGAGGCAAATTGATGGAGAGATGGGTTATGATGCTTCCTCAAGAGTTGAACCAAAACTTGCTTATCTGTGGTTTATGGATGCTTCTGAACCAAAACTATTTTACAACAAGAATCAAGCAATAAAAGATGTTAACGGTCAGCCTGTCAGGAATTTCAAATGGCAATGTTTCTCTATAGGAGAACACCTCTAGTTTTTAATCACTCTCAGCATAATTTACTAACCGTCGCCTATTTGAATATGAGCTAGTAAAGAATTTCAATCTTGTTGGTAGGAATGTTCCAAATGGTTTGTGATGTTACTAGGTTGGCTCCGGTGGTAGTCGCTTTGATGATTAAGTTAAAAAAAAAGAGTAAGAAAGCTACAATTGAAAGAGAATAACTGATCATGAATTGAAAACGTACCTTAGAACCTTATTTATAGGTTGTTAGTCATCCAAATTTATATATAGAAGTTACCATGTTGAACCTTGTTTCCTTATTATGAGGTCAGTAGGTTTTCTAAGGTGGTGAGCTGATTAGACCCCATTGTTCCTGTTCGGTAGTTATTAACTTGATCAGTACCTAGACATATTTGGGCTTCATGGTTAAGAGCATAGTGGGCACGTGTTAAGATATTAAGCTAGTGTCAATTTATGGCATATTAGTTTGGGATCTTTCAATTGAGGCCGACAATCCATAATAACTTTCTCACCATTGACTTTATATATCTATGAATTCCACCACCATTAGTTTATCAACAATCATATGTCTATGAATTCTGATATACCATAATTTGATCATAGTACTTAGAATATGACACGTGTCACAAAGAATCTTCACTATACATACCACTAGAGTAATCCCCTCTCGACATATTAACATACAAGATACGAAGATAGATTGTTCCGAGTTGATCACCACTTTCTAGGGATTGCCGACCTTATAATAAGGAAACAATGTTATACATGGAAATCACTATCTATGGATATCTTCGAATCCTTACTTTCATGGCTCTTATTCCTACTCAACTTAGGATCTACAACTTATAAATAAGGCCATAAGGTAGACATTCAATTCATGTTCAATTCTTCTCTTGAATTACTATTTTTATTCCTTCACTAACTTTATCATTAGAGCGGTTACCACCAGAGCCATCTTGGTGGCCCTCTGACCTTGAGTTCTTGACTTATAATTTTGAAAAGAAGCCTTTAGATTAGAAAAGTGCAAAATCAGTTTGGCGCCATCTGTGGGTGTAACAACCTGACCCAATTAAGAAAAACAATTAACGATAATGACAATTATCATAAGTTAATTTGTTTAATAACTATGAGTGATGCTAGATATGACTATAACTAGTGACTCGTAAATTCAAAAACAAAGATATAAATGACAAAAATAATTAAGTATAAATTAGAGGTGACCGATGTGAAAATGCAATGTAATGCCGAGGGCAATGATTTGATAAAAAATTATGAAAAGTGTAAATTAAAGATTTATACACATAGGTAAATGTTGAAAATTAGTGCACGAAGTGCACTAAAGAAAAATTAGCATAATGCATGACAGGAGCATGATTAATTAGAATTATTCTGATAATTATGATGGATTATTAGAATAATTAAAATATATTTAAATACATCGAGGCGAGATAATGAAGGCCATGGAAGCTGATATGATCTCGAATTTACAAAATCGAAGAAATACAAGTAAATTGAGAATTTCTTGATAAAAATAATACATTTTTGGCATAAACCAGACACGATGGAACGTGCTGAAAATAAAATTAATAACATGAAGAAGAGGCATGCAAGAGTAAAAAATGTGATAAGAATACCAAGGGACTTTAAGGCAATTAAAATACAAATTTAAAAATTCAAGAAATGCACCCAAAATGCCAAACGAGGCATAAGAAAAATAAATGAGTAAAAATGAGGCAAAAAGGGAGGACAAGGGATTTGAACCCTAGACCAAGAATAAAGAGAACCTAAAAGCCCAAAAAGAAAGCCACTTAGGTTGCAAGCATATTTGTGCCATATATCTCACTAGATACATATATATGCTATATAAAAGCCATCCCACCTCCCAAATCAACCAATCACAACACATGCAACACATCACATGATGTAATATATATATAGATGTACACGCATGAGTTTATATATCTATAGGGATTGCGTGTGTGCATATTGTGTAAGTGCAGACTTGTACATAGATTGTCAGTGTGTGTGCATGGGGTAGACCTCAATTCTGCATGTAGAGAGAGAGTGAGATAAAGAGAGAAAATGAAGAAAGAGGAAGAAGTTGAAAGAAGAAGGAGAAGCTCTCACTCCATGTTGCATGCATGGATGGAAGGAAGCAAGAAGATAAAAAATAAGGAAGAGAAGGATTGGAATGAGGGGGACCGAAAGCTAGAATGAGAAAATAGAGGGTCATTAGGAAATCAAGCCCAAACAAAGGTATGACCCAAATCAAATCTCACTCAATTTTTGTATCTTTTATAAGCAATTTAATGATAAGAGATGGAACGTAGAAGCCCTAGAACCGACCCATACAAGAATTCTGCCATTAACGGGCTTCAAGAAACAACCCAGAAATCAACTTGTTTAAAAGCTAAAATGGAACACCAAAACTTAATTTAGATACAAAATGGATCAAAATGCAAGTAGACTCACCCATTTTGGCTCAAAAATAGTTGAGAAATTCTCTATTATAGGGCGGAGGGTAATAATCGAGTTTTGGTAAAACCGAGGCTTTAATCTCTATTTTAGGAATGAGGATTTATCCCCTAAGATTTCAAAAATCGAATGGAGATGAAGTGAAAATACCCACTATAGCTCAACGAAATAGGGAAAACAAAACCATGTCAGAAAGGCGTGGCTTCCCGAAGCAGCCACTGTAAGGGCCATTTTCGATGGCCTAAAGTGTATAAAATTAAATTGTAATTTTAGAAATGGAACCCTCACCAAAAATAGGTTTGAACCCCGTTAGATTGTGGTCAGAAAAATGATCGGCATCGGTCACCGACGTTGGAGAAGACCTCAAAACCCCTGCCAGAGAGTTGGGGAAGAAATATAGTGACTGGTCGGGTCATTCGGGTCGAATCTGGTTCGGGTCTTGACCCGCATCAGACAGATCCACTGGCTAACTGAACGGTGTTGTTTGGTTTAATGAGGCATGACATCAAGCGAACAGAACCGAACCACTTAGTTCTTAACCTAATAGAGTCGGTTCAGTTAGTTTGGGACTAAACCAGGTGGTTTACTCAATAGCTTCTTGAATTATATTTTAACCCCCAAATGTTTCTGTTAATTATGGAAGGGCCCAGGAAACTATGTAAAAATTAATTTTAAATCTTTGTTAATTATGGGAAATCACAAAAAAGCCCTTAAGCCAAAAATAGGCCAAATAAAGATCGATTAAAATAGAAGAATAATGCAACCCAATATTTTTGGGCATTCCAGACTCAACGACAGAGTTCGATTTGTGAAATTAAATCTCGAAAAATACGAACGGGCAACCTAGAATAATTCCAAATACAACCTAATGATCAGTTAAGTGGCCAATTGGACTCCGATGATTGTAAAAATATGTGCCTTAACATTTTGGGACATTCCAGGCCCAATGGTAGGATCTGGTTTATGAAATGAAGTCCCAAAAATATATACATGCGAAATATCAAATTATCATTTTATCCTTAATGATATTCAGGGCCAATTAAATATAAAAGGTAGCCCATCTTGACTATTTTGGACCATTCGGACTCAACGGTAGAGTCAATTTTAGCAAATGAAGTACTAAAAAAATATGACACATAAAGCATAAAATTACAAAAATGCCCCTAAGCTTAATATAAGTCACAAATGAGAAAATTAAGTTATGAAAAAGCCTAAATTAATTATATTCGATATTCCAGACTTGATAGTAATGTTCGTTTGAAGAGAATAAGACCCGACAATAAATTAAAAAATGACGAATACGTCCTTAGGACTTAATGAAGTTACTAGAAGTATGAAAATGAAATTAATGAGTCCACAGAAATGTTATAAGGACCAAAGATACTCAAAATGGAGTCTAAATTACACAAATCGCTTACGGAGAAATATGGAATATTAAAAATGGATAAATTACCATAATGTCCTTGAAGGGCTATAAGGCACCAAGGAACCCTAAAGGGGAAATTGAAGACCCTTAATTAAATAGACTAAGTTCAAAAGAACTTAAAACACTGAATAACAAAGTTTGAGACTAGAATGAATACTAAATCATTATCCAATGCATTTTTGATCCATGATTATAGGACCACCCAAACGATAGAAAATGGAAATAAAGCTACGGGATAGCTATTATGATAACCGCATGGGAATGTAATGCTAACAACCCAATGTAAGTAAACTCGAACTCTAACATGTGTTAATTCCCAGCCATGTCACCATGTCATTTCCTTTATGATGCCAAATTTGTACTCCTATACATGCCTAATACTTATTGAATCCATAATTTGATGCTTGTTCTATATTGTGGACTTCTTGTGAAATTAATTGCCAATATCTCATATGATTAATTGTTTATTTCTATACTTGCTTGTATAAAGGAAAATGTTATGCCCCTCACTGCTGAGGATATGCTATTCTAGAAATCTGTACATCACCTGTGAAATTCTGATGATCATGGTATTATTAATATGAGTGCCTTGAGTTGTGATCTGTCACAACACCCATCTGATTTATAGATGCTTCTAGACCTACAGGTCAAAGTCCATAGAGGACATGATATATGTAGAGAGCTCTAGTGCTATCCAGTGGTTCGAAGGGGGAGTAGACCTAGATATGCACTTCTGAGGGTATGCCGGGCCCTATCTATTTCAGTATTCTATTAGTATTCATATCATTTATTGATATTCTGATAGTTCTCTCTCTGATTATTGATATGTTTGCTATGCCTGTTTTGATTTTTTGATGATGTATCCTTGTTTATTGATATGCTTGATTGATGGTACGTTTTGATTACGGATATGCCTTGCAAGCCTATCATCTGATTCGATTTGACTATTTGTGATACTTTATGAATTGTGGCAGCTAACTATTGTATAGGCTAAGTCCCCATTGTTGAATTATCGTTCATTAGTATCATATTATCATGGGACGTACCTGTTGAACCCTCAGGTCATTTCTGTTGTTCCACATTTTTGGTGACTGGCTATTATATTACCATATCCTTTGCTTGTCATTGATTTCACTTTTTATGTACTAACCCTAACTATCACGACCCGAAACCCACCTTATGAGGATCTCGTGTTGCGGGGCCGGCCCTATGGCCGTCCCTACTTTTTTCATTCTTTGTGCCAATGATAACAGTAAACAATGTGAACATAACATTAAATTGCGGAAGTTTTAATACAAAATATCGTTTGACAATTGAAATATAAACTTACATAAATTGAACATAAACCACTCTTAGGTTATGAGTACATGGGAGAGACTACATCATTCTATTATGCTCTTCGACTGTCTCCCTACGCTATTGAACTCCTACTGTGGTTCTGTAGCATTCTTACTTAAAAAAGATAGTAAATGGGGTGAGCTAACAAAGCTCAGTAAATAAAAGCCTATCTCCAATACGGGTTAGGGTAAACATAGAAAAATATAAATTCAAAAGTAACATGATAGCCAATCATGACAATGGTTGCAGTTAACAATGAAATGCCACAATGGCCAATGAATAGTAAGGCATAATAAACAAGTACAAGTAATGGTGTAGCATGGATATGGTAAAGCTCAATAATCACAATTAACATGAATATACTGCCATAATAAAACAGTCACAGTCAAGTACAATTAATGAGTGAATGGTCAACATAGGATTATTAATAGGGAATGGCACACATCCTATGAATCCAATAAACATAAACATTTCAGTCAAACATAAGTGATGCATTTACTCTGGTTGGTAGACCCTAGGTCTTCTAGGACCCGCCATACCCCCTTAACCTTAATGCATATAACATGCCCGCATAACTCCATGCGTAAAATGCCCTCATCTCCATATGTTCATTCACAGACTCAACTCGTAGGTCCCTTTAATCGACTCGTAGGTCTTGTCAATCGACTCGTAGGTCATGTCAATCAACCTGTAGGTCCTGTCAATCGACCTGTAGGTCCTCTCAATCGACCTGTAGGTCTTGCCAACTCAAAAAGCATCAGATGGATATTGTGACTGAGCACAAATTCGGCATTCATAATAAATCATGATTTTTCGTGATTCCATAAGAAGTGCATAAGGTGTGGAATAACATGCAGTAACATCCATCAATAGGCCTTTCAAGGCACAATACAACATAGCAACAATGAGATAACAGTCAATAAGCATCCACCAGACAGGACAATATCGATGGTGGGACAATAGCAGTAGGTACGTACATGAGTACAAAATTTTGGCAGTAACAGAAATAATGTGGCTTGGAAAACCACGTATAAGATATAGGAGTTCACTTACCTTTAATCCGTGTGATCTACCTCAGTACCCCGTAACTTTTCCTTTTCCATTTGAGTTCCCCTATCATTTAGTAGACATGTTTTAATTTAAATGCTATTCATCAAATTTTATGCCTCATTATTATAAGTATATCTTTTAATAATTTAGACTCTGCTATTGAGTTTGGAACATTGAAGAAAGTCGGTTTAGGCTTTCGCGGACTTCAATTTGGACATCTGTATTAAAAAGGGCAAAACGGTTATTTTGCACTTTTACGTGTTCTTACTTCTTAAGACCTCTTTTCACAAATTGGACTCCATACTTGAGTCTGGAATGCTTGAAATAATAAAAATTCACTATTCGTTTACTTTAATCAGAGTCCGTTTGACTCATTTTTGGCCTAAGGGTATTTTAGTAATTTTCCTTATTTCTAATTAATTAAATTTAATTTAATTAATTATTCCTTGGGTCATTTCATAATAAATCATAAATCTAGGGTCCAATGAAAATTTCACCAAGCTTTGGGCCAAATCAGAATTTTAGAAACTATTATTCCAATTTGGAATAGCCAAACAGTGGACACCCTATGGAATAGGGATAGGATATCCCAATTGAAATTTCAATCCCTATCTAATTTCTTATCTTCGTAACCAAACATCCCTATTCCATTTTAAATACAACATCAAAATGGTGCAGCTTGAATACCTATACATGCGGGTGGGTCGGGTTTGACCCAACCCGAACTGACCCAAGTCCAACGCCCATGCGTGAGTCGCACTGTGCGTTTTCTCCGGCCGTGCGCCGGTCACCTTTTCAGGTGTTGGCGGATTTTTCTGGTGATGTTTCAACGCCCAATCAATGGGTTCCTCTTCTATTCCTTATGGGCATTTCATATCGACCCTCGGAATTGAATTTCCGTCACCGGAAGGCTTCAGAAAAGGGAGTTGCAGCCAACTCTGGTGAGCTGCCCAGTTTGTTCGGCGAGCCATATTTTTTTCTATTTCGTGGCTTTTTAGCCACTGTTTTGAGCCCAAATTTTTCCTACAAGGTGCTGAACCTATGGGTAATAATTCCCCGTTCATAAAAAGAGCTAAATCGATAAAAAAATCCAATGACCCAGAATTATCCTTCAACCTTCAACTTGGTTTTTCTCATTCATTTCTTCACCAAATGGGCTGTGGTTTCTTCCTAAATTTACCATTTTTCATGCTCTTTAAAACCATTAAGCTTAGACATGCTTTCATATAAGTTCATAAAAAACCCAAAAAATTTAAAACTTGAAATATAGTAAATTTTCTAACCTTCTTTGGTTGGTTTTTCTATTCTTTTTCCTTTGTTTCTCCCTTCTGAATACCCAAGCTTCAATCCCAATCTATTTTACTCCTCCTTTTCTAACTTTCTATCAACAAACTTATGTATACATATATAACAGTTTGCCCCCCCTCCGTTCAGCGCCTACGGGTTCTCTCTCTCTCTCTCATCTTTTCTGTTCCAATCCTTATCAGCTGCATTTTTTTTTTTTTGAAATAAAATCCTCCTGATCCCTTAGCCACACCCCCTCCCTTATCACACTAGTTGCATGCCTATCCAATTAGTTATATACATATATTCTCATATATGGTTTATTATATATATATATATATCATGCTTTCACATATATACTGATATATATATATATATATTTATACACCTACACATATACACGTATATACCCATTTTCATATATATATATATATATATATATATATATTTACTTTTTTTATTTTTTTATTTAATTTAATTTTTCTTTTTACTCTACTTTATTTTTTTTAAATTTTATTTTTATTTTGATATTCGTTCGTGGTTTGCTCGGGTATCGCCCGGGCATCGTCCGTACATTCAACCTATTGAGATTCCAAAACCGTCCATTTTATTCGGTGTCATGGCATAAAGCCCTAATAGCTCAAGTTTACATGGTTCGCTCGGTTACAATTTGGGTCAGGGTATTACATTCTACCCCTCTTAAATTGAGTTTTGTCCGCAAAACTCGAATGTTTATAATCTAAGAAACTCTATTATCTCCTCATGCCAATTTCATTATTATAGTTCCTTTTTTTTTCCTGTCTTTTGAACTTATCTCTAATATTCAAATACTATATTCTCAAGCGAGAAGATTTCTTTATACAGGGTTCACAGTTCTTTTGTATTCGTCTTTGTTTTAATTCAATAGTGAATTTTGAAAGTCAAGGGTTTGACCTTTTAACTTCTTGTCTCCAAATTTTATTATTGGCATCCCTATGCGTATTTCTTTAGTTCCTAGAGCCATGGCTAGGGGTCTATTACTTTCATTACTCACCGTGAGTCACCTTTTCAATTACTTGACTTATCTCCCCTTGCTACCAGTATCTTGACCAGTTCCATGTCTAGTCGTTATATTCATCTCATTTGATACTAAGTCGTGATTACCTTACTAATCATGGGCTGTCAACTTCTGTTGGCATCATATGGCACATCATGTGCCAGGTAACGATATCTAGTACCTTGATCTTTTCTTTTCGATCCGTTTATTTGGTAGAGGTAATAGGAAGTCAACTATCATGCCCCAAATTTTCATAAACCCGGGGAATGAGTGAAATGAATTAAGGAAAATAAATAAAAGGTAATTAAATAGATTTAGTTGATTATTCATTTATTTTCTAATGTTTTCCCAAAAATTAAAAATGAAAACTTGCTATTAGACTTAACCAAAATGGTCTTATAATGTCAATCAAATATCTCTCCCAATCAATGATCAAAATTAGTCTAAGTCATGTTCAAAAATGGCCTCCAAAATAGCCCCAAAATGTCTTTAAAAATGTCTTGGAATAATGGCCGAAATGGGCCCCAAATGCCCTAAGACATGGGCCAAGAATAAGTCTAAAGGTCTACCAAAATTTGTCTAAGGAAGTGGTCAAACATGGCCGACGAGAGTGGCCAAACATGGCCCAAAAAGGTGGCCAAACATGACCCATGGATTGACCAAACATGGCCCAATGATTGGCCAAACATGGTCCAAAAGGGTGCCCAAACATGGCCCAAAAGGGTGGCCAAGAGCTGGTGTCATAGGGCTGTCAAGTAGTAGGACAGCAGGTGTAGGTAGGCGCGTAGTGGCGTAGGCATGTGAATGGAGGGCAGGCCAGCAGGTGCGCGCAGGAGAGCGCACGCGTGAGGGCTGGGCGCACGGCAGGCTAGGGCTGGGGTGCAAGCACTGTAGCTACAGTGTTTACTGCAACCTAATTTTTTTCCTATTTCTGAATTTTTCTTTAAAGTGCTGCAGCTAGTTTTTCCCATTTTTAACCTATTTCCTCAAGGTTTTTAACCCCTACTTTTTGGCACTCTACCCACCCATATATGGGTCATTTTATACACCTAACAATTCTTTTAAATTCACAAAATTTTAACATGGTCTCCTTTGTTTTCTAAGCCTTTTCCACCTAATATACCACAACACAATTCACCACTTTTAAACTGGCAACCAAACTACATCCTTTTATTCAACTAAGCATTCATACATCATTTAAAACATACAATCCACCATATATATATATATATATATATATATATATTCTTGAAATCCAAAATGTCACAAACTTCATGCTAATTAAAAATTTAGGGCCTTGCCCATTGTTTCCATACTATGCAAGATTTTTCAAGTTATTACACATATCCTAGGGCTTATGCCCTCATACAACCAAAATTATGCCCCGAGGGCCAAATCTTCTTCAAAGTCCACTTCTCTCTCTATGCTTCAAGACCTCATCAAGTCTTATGTGCCAGGAGTCTCATCTGTAATATGTAATCCCGTATAGGGTAAGCATGACAGCCTAGTATGACATAATGGTAATATAAAGAACAAAGATAAAGCGTGGCATATGCAAAGTGCACTTTTATAATCGACATGCCTTCTAATTCATCAATGCAATGTAATGCAATGACAATATACATGACAGACCCATGCAACTCTATGCCAACCCATGTCTTATTTCACGGATCGCTTCCGTTGGATTAGTGGGCACCAATGCAATAGCCAATTTTGAATTTTTCACCACAGGATCTGCACCCTTATAATGCATAGCACCGAAGTTGTCAACTCACACTATGTTTCCAAAGATTCATGTATGCCAAGATGCCTTGATTTTTCTATGCAATTTCAATGAAGCATTTCATTAAACACATGGAGTATGCCTTAAATAATGCATTACACATAAAGTAACTATAACTTTTGAATCACAAAACTTTGTCTACATGAACCTAGCATGTAATCCAATCAATTACATATATAAACATATTATATATTCACAACCTTACCAAATTCTCAAAGATTACAAAATACATAAAGTACCAACACATTGAATAAATCATAACTTTCCAACTACAAGACTTTGTCTACATGAACATAAACTAGAATGCAATGAATTATACATATAGTCATATTACATGTTCATCACTTCAACAAATTCCCAAAGAATACATAGGTACATAAGGTCCGACCCTAGGTTTTCAAATTAACTATAAGCTAGGTGGTTCTCTAATAACAAATCAGCATGTAGGTCATATAATCAACATATAAAAACACTCCTAAACTTAACCCTATTCTTTACTTAGCAAAATATCATACCTAAAAGGGTTTTTCTCAACCCTAGGGAGTTGTGCTCACTGTGCAGCGGAACCAATCGTGAGAATGTATCCCCTGACATGGGGAACAACTTCCTAGAAGGAAGCCTTATGAGAATCCTAGCCTAGAGATGAGTTTTGAAGGCTTGAAAGTTAGAAACAAACCCTAGGTTTTCTTCACTTTTCTCTTCATGCACGAGCTGATTTTTTTGTCCAGACCATTTCTGATATTTCTATCTCTAAAGGGCTGTATTTGTATTAAAGGGGCTAAGGGGTAAAAAGACCCTTTTGCCCTTAATCAGTTCGGGACCCCGTTAGACTACAACCCATCCCGAAACGTCTCAATTCGACATTCTAGTTTAGCTAAAGTTCTTAAAATTATTTTAAATGATATTTTTCTAAAAAATTTATTTTCGCCTGCGGGCGGGTGCTGCTGGGTCCACCCAGGCCATTTGGGATGCCTTTTATGGTCTATTTTTTAAACTATCTCCCATTAGGCTCAAATTTTTACAGGAGATGTATTTTAACATTCTAAGCATGTTTCTATTCTATGGAATACTCAAATTATGCTTCTAAACATGACTTATGCCTAAATGATGCATGTATAATGCCTTACCAGCAAATAGTGCATGAATAGTGCCCTATCGGCAAAAATGAAAAATTTGTCCTAATTTTTCAGATCTTTACATCCTTACCCCATTAAGGAAATTTCATCCTAAAATTTAGAAATGTACCTCTATGAATAAACAACTCTGGATACCTAGGACGGACTTTAGCCTCACGCTCCTAAGTGGCCTCCTCGACTCTATGATGGCTCCAAAGAACCTTGACCAAAACCTGGCCCCTCGAGTCCAATATCTCTACAGGCCTCTCATCATAAGAAACATCACCCTCCACTTGAAGGTTGACCCAATCTAGCACATGTGAAGGGTCAGGCTTATACTTCATCAACATCGATACGTGGAAGACATCATGAACCCCAGATAACTGTGGTGGTAACGCCAACTTATAGGCCACCTCACCAACCCTCTCAAGAATCTCAAATGGCCCTATAAATCATGGCGATAATTTCCCGCTATGCCCGAATCTCCTCAATCCTCGTCGTGGGGCTACATTGAGGAACACATGTCCCCCAACATCAAATGATAGAGATCGTCACCTCCTATTTGCATAATTCCTTTGACGGCTCTGTGCTATCAACAGACGCTATCGAATCACCTGTATCTTCTTCGTAGTCTCACAGACTATGTCAAGCCCTAAAGTAGCTATCTCCCCTACCTCTATCCAACATATTGGTGAACAACATGGCCTGTCATACAAGGCCTCAAAAAGGTGCCATCTCGATACTAGATTGATAGTTGTTGTTGTAGGCAAACTCTACTAGAGCAAGATGATCCTCTCAACTACCCCTGAAATTCATAACACACGCCTTAAGCATATCCTTAAGGATCTGGATAGTACACTCTGATTGTCAGTCTGAGGATGGAAAGCAGTACTAAATAGTAGCTGAGTCCCCAAGGTTGTTTGAAGACTCTACCAAAATCATGCAGTGAAACGTGGATCTCAGTTTGTAACAATGGAAGCAGGAATCCCATGTAGTTGTACTATCTCTCGGATATACAACCTATTGAGAACATCCACTGAATCAGTCACTCTAATTGGTAGGAAATGTGTAGACTTCGTCAACCTATCGATAATAACCCAAACTACATCGTGACCTCTAGGTGACCTCGGAAGACCCGTCACAAAATCTATAGTAATATACTCCTACTTTCATTTGGTCACTGGCAATGGCCATAACAAACCCCCAAGTCTCTGGTGCTCAGCCTTAACCTGCTGGCACGTGAGACATCTCGATAGAAACTATACAACATCCCCCTTCATCCCCTTCCACCAATACTGGCAGCGTAAATTATAGGACATCTTAGTGCCCTCTAGGTGCATTGCTAGACGTGAATGATGGAAGTTTCTAAGAACATTAGCCCTAAAAGACTCTAGAACAAAGACTCTACCTATATACCTCAGGCTAAGGTCAAAATGAACTATCCATCCCTCAAAGCCCTCGGTACTAGCAACTCGTGCTCGAATTTGCTCTGCCTCTGTGTCTTGTAACTATGCCTCAATAACCTTGCTCAACAGTGTCGGCTATGCACACATACTGAATAGTGTGGCATGTCCCTCAAACTCTACAAAGTCCAAGTCAAACTCACCAATATCTCCCATCATCTCCCACTCCCTAATAGCAATACTAGCAATAGTACTCCTCGGTCTCCTACTAAGTGCATCTATTATGACATTGGCCTTCCCAGGATGGTACTGAAGATCAAAGTCATAGTCCTCTATATACTCCATCCACCTCCTCTGCCGAAGGTTCAATTCCTTTTGCATGAAAATGTATCTAAGGCTCTTGTATCTGAGAACACCTCAAACCTCTCCCCATATAAGTAGTGTCGCCAACTCTTAAGTGCAAAAATGACGCCAGCTAACTCCAAATCATGTGTAAGATAGTTATGCTCATGATTCTTTAACTAACGAGAACCATAGGCTACCACCCTAAGCTCTTGCATCAATACACAACCTAGTCCCTCTCATGAAGCATCATAGTAAACTATATAGCCAATACCTCCCACAGGTATAATCAGGACAAGTACTGAAGTTAGCCTCCTTTTCAGCTCTTGAAACGACTGCTCACAGTCATCTGTCCACTCAAATCTAATGCCCTTGGGTGTCAGACGAGTTATCGGTGTGGCAAGACAAGAAAATCCCTCTACAAATCGACGGTAGTATCTGGCCAATCCTAAGGAACTCCAAATCTCAAACACATTCTTTGCCCTCTCTCAACTTATAACAGCGTCAATCTTAGAAGGATCCACAGATACCCTGCTACCTGGTACAACATGGCCTAGAAGCTTTACCTCTTGAAGCCAAAACTCACACTTCGAGAACTTAGCAAATAAACGATGCTCCCTCAAAATCTGTAATACACTCCATAAGTGAAAAGCATGCTCATCCTCTGAAGGTGAATAAATCAAAATTTTATCAACAAAGACCACTACAAACTGATCTAAATAAGGACTAAAGATACGATGCATCAAGTCCATGAATGCTGCCGGGGCATTCGTCACACCGAATGGCATAACTATAAACTTATAATGGCCACAACGAGTGTGAAAAGCTGTCTTTGCCACATCCTCCTCCCGTACTCTCAACTGATGATACCCCGATCTAAGATCGATCTTCGAGAAACATCTCGAACCCCTAAGCTGATCAAACAAGTCATCTATCCTCAGTAATGGGAACTTGTTCTTGATAGTGACCTGGTTTAGTCTTCTATAATCGACACACAAACGTAATGTCCCATCCTTCTTCTTCGCGAATAAGGCCGAAGCACCCCAGGTGAAGTACTAGGACGGACAAAACTCTTACCCTACAAATCAGTCAACTGCTCTTTCAACTCAGTTGGAGCCATACGGTAAGGTGGAATGAAAATAGGTACAGTGCCTGGGATAAGCTCTATCGTGAACTCTATCTCTCGTCTTGGCGGTAGACTAGTCAAGTCATCTAGAAAGACATTTGGGAACTCATTCACTACTGGCGATAATATACTCTCTGTAGTCCCACTCCCATCTGCTATCAAACTAGCCAACAAATAGCTATGGCCTCCCCAACTCCTTGGGTCATACAAGGGTGGAACTAAGAAATTCTCACGATCCCCTCGTGAAATAAAAACTATCTCCCTCAGGAGTACACACTATCACTCTCTCCCTATAGCAGTCTATACTCGCCCGAAAAGCAAACAACCAATCCATCCCCAATATAATATCAAAACCAAACGTGTCAAATAGAATGAAATCAAAAGAAAGGATGCAATCAGTTATCACTATCGAGCAATCTTTACAAATCCTCGTCAATGTCACACTACCCCCAACTGGTGTGTCAACATGCAATGATGGATCTAGCCGGTCTATTTCTAACCCTAAGCAACAAATATAATATGTTACGACACACTTGCCTAATCAATACTTATATAACTCACGTCAACCATCCCCACCCATTGTTTATAATAAACAAATAACACCGAGTTCTAACACAGCCTTTCGCAAGAAAAAATTTATTTAAGCAATACAATATACACATGCTCCAGTTACGCTAGTGTTTAACTAGTCCAACTAACCTAAGGTCTAAACCCCATCCACTGTTCCAAGGCATTAGATCCTAGATCTTACGTCAATTGGGGCTACTCGGGTTGATAGAGGTTCGAGAACTAAAGTTCTCCCTCTCCCTCGACCTATTCTACCTCAACCCAGTGTTTTGGATGGCATCCTATAGTAGGAACAAACATTATTTAGAAATTCAACTTTTACTCATCTAATGTATTCTACATCACATGGCATTCTCCCATAATGCTACATAATATTATAAAGGCAAACAAGCATCAATCTATCATGTATGTAAACATATACTAAGTTACCACATACAGTCATGTCAATACACACATTACCCATATCATGCACCACACTACATTAAATCACATAATCATGCATCATAGTATAGCATTAACTAACACATAATCACAACATGTGATGCTTCAAGTATAAATAACCACATAACACACAAGGTCCTATCTCATACCACCAACAATTCACACTAAGTCACACGCTCTCCTCTAGGTGCCCATGGTGTTCAACAACACCCTATCGTTGCCAGGTATTTCCAAACTAGATCTCTAATACCAAGCTATCCAAGTTGTTAGAGTTTACATATTACATAATATTTATAAAAAAAAAAATTCAAATCCTGCGTTGTGGTCCTATTATGTTCAACAACATCTCACGGTCCTTAAGTATTCAAACCTAGACTCTGATACCACATTGTCACACCCTAAATTTTCATAAACCCGGGGAGTGAGTGAAATGAATTAAGGAAAATAAATAAAAGGCAATTAAATAGATTTAGTTGGTTATTCATTCATTTCCCCATGTTTTTCCCAAAATTAAAAATGAAAACTTGCCATTAGACATAAACAAAATGGTCTTCAAATGTCAATCAAATATCTCTCCCAATCAATGTTCAAAATTAGTTTAAGTCATGTTCAAAAATGGCCTCCAAAATAGTCCCAAAATGCCTTTAAAAAAGGCTTAGAATAATGGCCCAAATGGGCCCCAAATGCCCTAAGACATGGGCCAAGAATAGGTCTAAAGGTCTACCAAAATTTGTCTAAGGAAGTGGTCAAACATGATCATGAGAGTGGCCAAACATGGCCCAATAAGGTGGCCAAAGATGGCCCAAAAAGGTGGCCAAACATGGCCCAAGGATTGGCCAAACATGGCGTAATGAGGTGGCCAAACATGGCCCAAAAGGGTGTCAAGGGGCTGTCAAGCAGCAGGGCAACAGGTGCAGGCAGGCGCGCGCCCAGAGGTCAGGTTGGAAGGCGCGCGGGCGCGCGTTTGTGCAGGCTGGGCGTGCGACAGGCTAGGGCTGGGGTGCAGGCACTGTAGCTACAGTGTTTACTGCAACCTGATTTTTTTCCCTATTTCTGAATTTTTCTTCAAAGTGCTGCAGCTAGTTTTCCTATTTTAACCTACTTCCTCAAGGTTTATAACCCCAACCTTTTGGCACTCTTCTCACAATATATGGGGCATTTTCCACTCCTAACAACTCTTTTAAATTCACAAAATTTTAACATAATCTCCTTTATTTTCTAAGCCTTTTCCACCTAATATTCCACAACACAATTCACCACTCTTAAACTAGCAACCAAACTGTAACACCCCGACCTGAATATGGGATCATCGAGTTGTGGGTTATAAATTAGTAATCGACGCCTTAAGTAACAAGGTCGGTTTCAATCCCGACGCACGAACTTTTAGTAATAGTCCTGAAAACTCAAGAGGACTGTACATCACTTTCGTTGCAGTCACCAACCCACTGGTCCCGTAGTAATCATATGTTTTCACCCCAACCCAAAATGCCGAACCTAATGACACGCTTTACGATAACATAAATGATAGTCCAGGAATTTACTACAAAAGGGGGCCGAGAATTAGGAAATACACAATCATGTATATTTCAATACATGTTGCATTGTGTATACAAGCATGTGGTAAAATACATATAAACATGATACGTATATTAGCATGTGTAAAATACACACACCAAGTGTGTGTAGTAAGTGTGTATAGTAAAGTATGTATAAATAAATATATACATATATACATATATATATATACACACATGTAAATAAATATATATATATATAATATAAGTATACACATTAAAATATGTATGTGTGTGTACAGAACCGTGAGGGTGAGTGTGAGTGTTCAAGTGTGGTGTTAAGTGTGTGGTGCAAATACATGAGATATACATATATATCTATATATAAATATATGTGAAAAAGGTGGCGTGTGAGATTGGGAAGTCAGAACATATGAGTGCATCAGTGTATATGCAAAACCAAGACAAAACACACACACACGGCTGATTGAAAGCCTGCCCCAAAACAGTAAAACCTGAGCATGGATGCTGCCACAAGTTAAGCTAGTGGTTGGGGCAATCAGGAGAGGTGATGATAGTGTATAGATATAAACACATATATACATGATTTTATACACATGCCTATAACAGAACTCAATCACACGAAAAGAGAGAGATGAGTTTCTGAAAAGAAGAAGGGGAAATCAGAGGAAGGAGAAGGAGAGGGATACCAGTGCTAAAGAGGTAAACCCACAAAAACTATCATTTTTCTCTCTCTAGAATTTTACTTACATATGAACTGTTTAGGCTTTGATCTATGTATATATGATGTTTAGAGTATATTTAAACTAAGAAAAGCATGAAATTTGGTCTCAAAATAGCCTGGAACCTCAAAACCCACGAAGACAGCCATTGAAGGACCTTGCTTACAGCAGGTCTGGAACCATCGAAACCAAACTCCATTTGGTATATAGAGACCTCAACAAGACCCTACAAACATGCTAAAAACACTTTACCGCGATCACAAAACCTAAGAACCGACCCCCATATGACGAGTTGCAGGTTTTGGTTTTTAAGACCAACCTTTTAAACTCACTCCAAAACCGACATTCAAGAATAGGGGTTGAAGCCCTATGATGGAGGGATGATAGTAGAACAAAACCCATGAAGTTTAAGCCAAAAACGAGTAAGAGTGACCAATTTACAGGTTCGGACTATCAAGCCCTAAACTGAGCACATGAACTCATTTTTAAACCTAAAATGAATGCCAAAATGACCCATAAGATCCCAGAAGTAATTTAGATTAAAAACAGTGGGGTTTGGGTAAGTAAAATGGCTCGAAATTGAAGCTCTTCAACTTCGGGATCTAGGGCAACAGTAGGGGTCGAACGGGGAAGACGACACTGAGTCGACTCACAAATGTTTAGAACGGTGGTTGGACTCAGACACGTGTCGAGCTACAGGCTAGCCACCGAATAAATGGAGCGACGTTGTATAGGGGCCCTGATACATATATGTATAACCATTTTAAGTTTTAAAAAGAGAAGAAAGGAAAATTTGCGGTTAGTGGGGTTCGAACCCCTGACCTCAAGCGCCCAAACGCCCCTTTCTTCCACTCGGCCACATGCGTGCGCATTGCCAAATACCAACCGAATATATATATATATTATATTATAAGTTAAATCAGAAAAATAAAAATTTATAAGGTACGATTGCACCTGGTAGGACTCGAACCTGTGAACAGTGGTCAGATTTTGGCATGTATTAACAAGTTGGACAGGACAATCCTGTGGGAGTTTTTCCCACATAAATATAGATAACATATGTTAAATAAATTAAATGGAAATAAATTGAATTAATTAAATTAAATAGTCAAAAAATGGCCGTTGTCCAAAAATTACAAGTTATATATGTATTCCTACTATCTTGGACCTTCTGAGTCCAATGGTGAGGTTCACGACATGAGACGAGGTCCCAAAAAAATTAAAGACCCACAAAAATGTCAAAATGACCAAAATGCCCCTACGCCATAAAAGAGTCAAACGAGGTCCAAACTAAATAAATAAATAGTGGATTTTGGCTATTTGGAATATTTTGAACTTAATGGTGGGGTCCGTTTCACTAGACAGGACTCCGAAAAATTTAGACACGTTAAGGTATAAATTATCAAATTGCCCCTACCATGTCCGAAGCCGAATTAAAAGCAGAGAAAGTCTAAATTGACTTTCTTCGACGTTCTGGACTCAATGGTAGAGTCTATTCATCCAGAAGAAGTGTCAATAATAAAAAGACATAAAATTTGATGAATAGCATCTGTCAGATAACTATAAACTGAAATATTGCTGAAGTACTAAACTGAGGCAAGTACGAGGAAATGAGGTACGAGAAGACACGACACGTCCACAGTGTGAAGTAATTAAATTTAAATTAAAGTTAATGGAGCTACCAGAAGAGTATAGTTGAAATAAATTTAAATTCCTAACACATTAAATTTTGTCATAGGTTAAAAGTACGAGTTGAATTAAGTACATAAGAAATTTATGAAATCGGTTAGGATTAATACGATCTAAGCATAAGATAAGAAGCATTAGTAGGTGATATTGCAGTGATGTGAAATTAATGAGATTATATATGAATTGTTCTTAGGAACTACAGAAGAAGTAGGGAAAGCGCATTATTAGCATTGACCTAAGGACCAAGGTGAGTAACCCTGTGTTTGAAGTGGAGATTTAACTCCATATATTTGAAGAAGTTTTAAAGTTCAAGTTATGTGAAGCATTTGAATATCAAATTCAGTTTTATTATAATTCCTGTTTTAAATTGTTCCGTTACGACATGCTTGCTAAATGTTTTTATATTCAGCTCTTTTCTTGGGAATGTTTAGCATGTCGGGGTGAAATGAAAATCTCTTTAAATATTATAAATTTGATTATGACAAGTATTTGAAGTTCTATTGTAGAAGTTATACATTTCATGTTTTGAATACTCATGAAAGTATCTGTTGAAGAAGCCATGTGATAAATGTTTTGAAAGATAAATGGTGTTTAAAGCACCCCCTATGATGGTTGAAATCCTTCGGGATTCAACAGTAAATGCCCGATAGCAGGATCTAATCCCCCAAGCAAATGAGATCAACAGTATTGGCAGTAAAATGGGAGTCTAGTTCGAAACAGATTCCACCTAATTAAAGAGAAAAGATGACAAATATTTTTGGAAATGGAAGTAGGTTTTACCCCCATTTTCCTATGCATGTTTATATGTTTTGAAGGAACGCTTTTGGAAGTCGAAGTAGGTTTTTACCCCCATTTCATTATACATGTTTATATGCTTTTAAATTGCATATGCTCTACTTGAAGAAATGTGTATTTAGCTTGAATACTTTAAATGTTTCAAAGCTATCTGTTTTAAGAATGCATATACTCTGTGTTCTAAAATGTACGAGCAATTGGTAGTGAGTATTTTATAAACTCTCATCTGCTAAACCACTACCAGTTGAAAACCCCATGACGAATGCAAGAATTACTCACAAGCTTAGATTAGCTTACTCGAATTTTTATTTGGACCCCCCTTTCAGGTAAAAGATGGCAGCTTGATCTTGATGGCGATGATGATAAGCCTATCTATTTTGGAAGAAAAGTTAGGCAACTAATCACAGGACTAGCAATTCTCTTGGGGATGTACTATGAAGTTGGCAATATTTTATATTAGGAAGTATTTCGCTATTGTATATTAAGTCATGTGGAACAGTTAAACATGTATTAATTATAAAGCTTTTAAGTTTTTAGTTATGCTCTGAATGTGTGATCATGTGTACCATTGTGAATAGCGGCAGTATCGGACGGATGTGAAAATTTTAAAATGAGAAAAGAAAAGAAAAAGTTTTTCACGCTTCCGCAACCACATGACGCACATCTATTCGATACCGCTGCCTATGCGAGCCTTGTCCCGAGGCCTTCGGGTCTTGGGGCGGCGGTCCCGATCCAGGATCCGCGCGAGGCAGATTTCGGGTCGTGACACAAATTACATCCTTTTATTCAACTAAGCATTCTTACATCATTTAAAACATACAATCCACCATATATATATATATACATATTCTTGAAATTTAAAATGTCACAAACTTCATGCTCATTACAAATTTAGGGCCTTGCCCATTATTTCAATACTATACAAGATTTTTCAAGTTATTTCACATATCCTAGGGCTTATGCCCTCATACAACCAAAATTATGCCCCAAGGGCCAAATCTTCTTCAAAGTCCACTTCTCCCTCTATGCTTCAAAGCCTCATCAAGTCTTATGCGCCAAGAGTCTCATCTGTAATATGTAATCCCGTATAGGGTAAGCACGACGACCCAGTATGACATAATGTTAATATAAAGAACAAAGATAAGGCGTGGCATGTGCAAAGTATACATTTATAATCTACATGCCTTCTAATTCATCAATGCAATACAATGGAAATATGCGTGGCACACCCATGCAACTCTATGCTAACCCATGTCTCGTTTCACGGATCGCTCCTGTTGGATCAGTGAGTACCAATACCCGTTTCATGGATCGCTCCCGTTGGATTATCGGATACCAATGCAATGGCCAATTTTATGTTTTTCACCACAGGATCTGCACCCTCATAATGTATAGCACCGAAGTGCTCAACCTGTACTATGTTTCCAAAGATTCACGTATGCCAAGATACTTTGATTTTTCTATGCAATTTCAATGAAGCATTTCATTAAACACATGGAGTATGCCTTAAATAATGAATTACACATAGAGGAACTCCAACTTTTAAATCACAAAACTTTTTCTACATGAACCTAGTACGTAATCCAATCAATTACACATATAAACATATTACACATTCACAACCTTACCAAATTTTTAAAGATTACAAAATACATAAAGTACCAACACATTGAATAAATCATAACTTTCCAACTACAAGACTTTATCTATATGAACATAAACTAGAATGCAATGAATTATACATACAGTCATATTACATGTTCATCACTGTAACAAATTCCCAAAGAATATATAAGTACATAATGTGCCAACCCTAGGTTTTCAAAGTAACTATAATCTAGGTGGTTCTTTAATAACAAATAAGCATGTAGGTCATACAATCAACATATAAAAACACTCCTAAACTTAACCATATTCTTTACATAGCAAAATATCATAACTAAAAGGATTTTTCTCAACCCTAGGGAGTTGTGCTCACTGTGCAGCTGAACCAATTGGTGAGAATGTAGCCCTTGACATGGGGAACAACTTCCTAGAAGGAAGCCTTGTGAGAATCCTAGCCTAGAGATGAGTTTTGAAGCTTGAAAGTTGGAAACCCTAGGTTTTCTTCACTTTTCTTTCCATGCATGAGCTGCTGTGTTTCTCCATATCATTTTTGATATTTCTAACTCTAAAGGGCTATATTTATACTAAAAAGGCTAAGGGGTAAAAAGACCCTTTTGCCCTTAATGAGTTCAGGATCCCGTTACACTACAACCCGTCCCGAAACGCCTTAATTCGACATTCTACTTTAGCCAAAGTTCTTAAAATTATTTTAAATGATATTTTTTTAAAACATTTATTTTCGCTTGCGGGCGGGTGTGACCAGGTCCACCCGGGATGCCCTTTATGGTCCATTTTTCAAACTGTCTCCGATTAGGCTCACATCTTTATAAGAGGTGTATTTTAACATTCTAAACATGTTTCTATTCTATGACATACTCAAATTATGCTTCTAAATATGCAAACAGTGCATGAATAGTGCCCTACAGGCAAAAATGAAAAATTTGTCCTAATTTTTCAGATCTTTACATCAACGGTGTAACTAAACTACACCACTTCTATCGTTTAAAGTGTTTTGGATTTCTCATTCAAGTGCTTTAAGTTTTACTAAGGACAGAGTATCATGTTCTCCTTTTTTTTCCCATGAGCATCCTTTGGTTTGTGTTGGGACGATTTATTTGTATTTTCTTTGCATTACAATATTTATTCCCTGCTCAGGTGTCCTCAAATTTATTTGAACTTTTCATTTGTGATTTCTCAATCAAATGTCCATTTCTTGATGATTTATCAATCATCTTTTCATTTCATTTTGTATTATTCATTAACATTCCTGCCTTTGTTTTCAAATTCATGTTCATTTATCCTTTTATAAATTAGATAGGTTGAGGAAATTAGTTCCTCTATTTTCCTTTTTTTTTTTTTTCACATTATAGGTTGGTATGAAAGCCTTTTACAATTGATCTTTTCACAGATTCTGATTCTTCATCCTTTCATAGATTAAAGCATGGTACATATAATTAGAAAATTTTAGGGTAGTCTTTTACCCTAGTCATTGATTCTTCATACCACAAACTACTTCAAAAGTGTTCTTAATGGTGTTATCATATTTGGTTTACCTTGAATTTTTCATATCATTTTGATCAGTTCAAATCTCAAAGTCTTATGACTTTTTAATTTATAACCATCATTTTGGTTTTACTTACCCTTGCTCAGAAAGGTTGTTCCACTGTCTCATTTCTTATACCCGTCATCATATTCAGTTTTTCATCATATGTTACATTTCTTTCCCCAATCATTATTCAACTTTCACAAATTTGTTCTTTCAATAACTTATTCAATCGTATAGGGAGTCCCTTGTACATTCTGTGACTTCATTTCATATTTTAGGATTGTTCACATCAATTAGCCATCCTATCATTTTATTGTTACATTTGACTTTCAAAGTTTATCAAGTGCTTCACATATCTATTTCATGTAATGCAGGTCCCATACCCCGCCCTTAAATCAAATCACATACTTCACATATCTATTTCATGTAATGCGGGTCCCATACCTCGCCCTCAAATCAAATCACATACTTCTCATATTTACTTCAAGAAATGCGGGTCCCATACCCCGCCTTCACATCACATCACGTACTTCACATATCTATTTCATGTAATGCGGGTCCTATACCCCGCCTTCATTTCATATCATGTATTTCAATATCTTAGGTAGCCTAAGACCTACCTAACTTATAGTTCTGTTTCTAATTCTTTTAGTGTCACTAAGTTTGTTTAGGTCAACCTTGAGCTTTGATACCACTCTGTCACGACCCGAAACTTACCCTGTGCAAATCTCGTATCACGACCGCCACCCTTCGGCTGAGGCTTTAGGGTAAGGCTCACATAAGCAACAGTATTGGACGACGGTGCGGCCTGTGTTTGCGGAAACGTGAAAAACGTTTTCAACCTAAAATAATTTATGAAAATTTCATAAACTCCACATGCATTTAAATCAACTTGTAATCTTAATCTATTCTCAGCTTGAGTAAGCCTAGTTCGATGATAGGTTTTATTCTTTAAAATCGGACTAACACATAGGGATTTATAGTTGTATTACATATCTATTTACTTTATGTGCTTTATTTATTTATAAATAGACATTACCTCCGAGGCATTTCGTTAAGCATTTCAGTATCTTCCCTTTTTTCTTCCTCTTTCAAAGCTTCTTCAGTATTTACATGATTCCTGTTTTAAAGTATTTCTGTTCTTATAAACCCTGTTGTGACATGCTCAGTGAATGGTTTCTACTACAATTTCTCTTTAAAATATATTTCAACATGTCTAAGTTTAAAAATGCCAAACGTTGTTAAATATTCTGAATTTGCATATTCTAAGTACTTAAAGATTCTATCATGAAGTCATGAACATTATGTGTTAAATGCTCATAAAATCATCTATGTGAAGAAGTCATGTGTTAAATGTTTTCAAATACAAGATAAACTGTGCATAAGCACCACGGATTTTGTTAAGTTTCTTCGGAACTCAACCATGATACAAATAAATGCCAGGTAGCAGGATCTAATCCCCCAGGCATGAGATGTCACATCCCGCACCCCACCCTACGCGGATGCTGAAGATGTGATGCCAGTTAGCCGCCTTGCCAGTCTCCGATCGACAATGCGACCAACCAAATGCAAACTTCTGAACCTTACGATGAATTGCATTCCAAATGTAGGGTCAGAACAGCAGAAATTAAAACCTTTTTATCTCGGGAACGCAACTCATCAATATACCACAATTAGAGGTATGTACCACAGAACAAGTCTATAATCAAACAATTAATAACTCTAAGCCATAGATCACATCCGCAACCAAACATAGAACACAGAGCATATCTAATCCCTCTAGAATACCATTACCATGAGCCATGTTCCTACATATTTCTTGTACATGGATAAGTCAACCATATCATCACACTCACCTGAATAGCCAGAATCAATCTATTAGAACCCAAGTCTATACATATTATTGCCATCAGATCCTCATTTGGGAATGTCTCTCAGTCTACTGGTGACATGTCCTTGCGCTTTCTAATCCAATGGAGATATATCCTGAAAAATGTTAAATAAATGGAATAAGCTTAAACAAGCTCAGTGAGTAACATAGGTTCCTGCCATGGGTTTCAAAACCAGTTCATATATATATATATATATATATATATATATATATATATATATGCATGCTCAAATGCAGCTCAAGTAGAACAAATACAGCTCAAAAAGATCAGAACAAAACAGAACAGATTAGGACTGAACAGATTAATAATCAGACGTATATCAACAAGTGTGTCTGATCCTTTCCCCCGGTGATGTGGGATGCTGAGTTCACCACGCCTCATAGCCAGCCATCCACCCGATAGGGTCAAATCAGAACAAAACAAGACAATATTAAATGGATGCCTAAGTACTAGGATGCTGAGTTCACCACGCCTCATAGCCAGCCATCCTAGTATCAGAACAGAACAGAACAGAATTGCCTGAGTACTAGAATGCTGAGTTCACCACGCCTCATAGCCAGCCATCCTAGTATCAGAGCAGAACGGAACAGGATTGAGCGGATGCTGAGTTCACCATGCCTCATAGCCAGCCATCCACCCACTGGTATACTCAATCCTGTGGTGGGCCCAGAGTAGACTCAACATATCAAACAGAATCAAATCAAACTCCAAAGCACGGGTAACAGAACAACAAACCCGAACAGAATCAACAGGATATATTAAAAGGCAAGACATAATGGAATCATGCCATGCACAATGCAGTATAAAGAGAACGCAGGAAAGCATATGCATTAAAACAGTATAGTGTATAAAACAGTTCAGTATATAAAGTAGTACAGTATACAGAAAATATACTCCAAGTCAGGAGTCCGAGTTACTCACCTAAATATCACGCCCATTCACAGATATCCTCCAGATGTGTCATTAGCCACGTCCATACATATCCTGGGCATTATCCTTCTAATGACCATCATAATTGATTCAACATCCAGAAGGTCATGTCCCTCAAATGTGAACATATCCAACCTTTGGAGAATTTGCAGTCAAACGTGAACCAAATTGTTGTGCATTTAAAGTTTGAGGTTAATCTTCAGTCCATAGTTCAGCCGTTGAAGAAGACACACCGGCAGGTTGATTGAGTCGGCCAGCCATTTTAAATCCAGTTTCATCAGCTTCTTCAACCCTTTTTCCCCCAAGCAGATGATGATCCTGACAGATTCTTTCCCTTTCATCATCTCATCCATCAAATATTGAAGAACTTTCCCTTTAAATCTATCCCCATACCATGGCATAACACCCCCAAGTACCTTCTATACACCACATTTTGGTCAACAGATCAAGTGCTTTTCCATCTTCATATGTGGCAACCACAAGGTTAGCAAAGCTAGCAGCAACCATTGGGTAATTGCCCTCACAATCACCCCTCATCAAGATAATGCAGTTTGTTCTACAACCTGTTCCTGCCTTAGCACCGATTAAGCTTCCAGCCCACCACACTTTGAATACACATCTACATTTGCACTAAAAACAGAACACATGCTGATCGCAACACCACAACCCATTCAAAAACATATTATAACCATCTATTGTACTCCTGTACAGTGAACTGAATCAGCCCCTACTTGCTCTTGCTCCCCCAGATATACAGTTGATTCTCTCAACTGCATATGTTGTGCATATGTTGTGCATCTCCAGATTCTTCAAGCCCACCCAAATCAACTCTTGGCTATCAGCAAAATTCTGCCCATAGACAACCCATCTGCACCATCCAAACGCTGCTCCTCCATCCTCAAGAAAAACAAGAATGCCCACTTCAAGATTTCTGATCTAGTCCACAAGCATGGCCTGATACACGGTAGTGCTGTAGAAAATTAAGGGATCCCAAACCTGAACATCCCCTCAATTCTGAATATTTGCCAAATCAACCAAACTGCATCATCCATACTTACTGCTACCGCGCTACTGATCTCCCAATGCCTGAAAAACTCAACACGTTATAGGGAAAATCAGCAAACTCATGAATCTAACCCACGCTTCTTTTGACTCCATCGATTCACCATCGCAGCCATCATCCATCCGTTTTTCTCACACTTTAACGGCTAAGGCAGCCTGAACCCAAGGTTGGGTAGAGCAGTAAAAGAACTAGGCAGTGAAGAAGACCTGTTCGGGTTTGAAGATAAGCCAACCGGGCCTCGCTGAACCAAAAATCTGAGATACTTGCTCCCTGAATCAGCCTTTGTATCTTCAATTTCCTGCCCTTCCTTGCTGTAATTGCTTCCAATGCTCACAAACACACGCATATACATACACATATACCCCCTCATCCAAGCTCTATTTCTCTGTTTTTCCACCAACACACCTAGGTTTGTTCCCCTCATTTCCCACTCTAAAGCCTCTACCAATTCCTTTTTGCTGCAACGATCTTAAAACCTTCTGATAATTACTCGACCGACAATCCTCTGAATCGCAATCTAGTATTTCTTTTGAAAATCTCTGTAGCCAAAGCTTCTTGTCCAAGAATTTCGGAGCAATCACATCGGCGGCCTCAAGATGTAACCGGGGCAAAATGGCGATCAATGCTGCAGCACAAACCAGTCCCTAATTCACTTATGTTCTCAATTGGAAACGGCAGAACAAAGGAACCCCACAAAACCTTACTAAACCAAATCGACCCCTCAATCATCCATCCAACAATCAATCCAACGTGATCCCGCTATCCGAACAGGCGTCCCTGTACAACTCCAGTAGCAACCATACATAATTCCGAGCCACAAAACCACAACCAACAAGCAAGCCACGCAACTCTCACCACCTCTGGTATAGCTTATCCAGTTGAGAAAAACCAAGCATTCAAGTTTGTGGCTATGTATTGTAACCAAGTCGAGAGGGAACCTATCACGAATTGGGGATCTCACCAACTATCGCTTCGTGCTACCCTCAATTCAAACTACCACCTAAACCGAATCTACTGCGGTTTACAGAGCTCAACTCCTAATCCCGTCCAATTTGATTCTCAATTTTCTGATCCACTATCTCCACCTGTACCGTCCAAAAGCAAACACACAGAATTCACAACAGTAGCAAACATCTCCATTCTCTTTCTCTCCGTTTAACGCTCACACGCACACACACACCCACATATATATCTATATATGTAGATACAATGGTGGAATGATCTAGAAGGCTGAAATATTTCCTGTGTCAATTATTTCTGGAATTTTCTCTTTAGAGATAAAGCTAGAACCTTCTACACATCTTCCTAATTTACCTCCTACGGTTTATATATAATATTTCTGTATTTTATTATGTCCAGCAGCTTCCAGTAGCTTTTCTTATAGAGCTTTCTAGTACACAATATATATATACACCTTATTTTATTTTATATATATATATTTCATATTTTACTGTATTAATATTTTATTTCATAAAATATTAATTCATAAAATGTTGGTAAATTTGGCATAAAGTCAGGGCTCGGTATCCTTATTTATTTTAATAATTTTTGAGTCTCCATCAATAATTTATTTTATTGCCTATTATATGGATAATTAAATTTCTCCATATGAATCCCTTTTATTTATCCCGACACTCGATTGACTGGGTTGTTAATTTCCTGAGTACGTACCATTTTCCATGATCTAGATTAATTTCATATCTGAGGGTAATAAATCCTGCTATGGCTTACTGTATTCAGAGCTATTTTGGTTTATTAGCATCGCGTAATTTAATTTTATTAAGTCGGGGTGCAGTCTCGTTCTGTCGAATTTTTGGGGTATTACATGAGATATCTCCACGAAAAGTAAAATGGGAATTTGGTTCGAAACGGATTCCACTAATGAAAATGATAAGGTGTGTGTTGAAAATGGAAGCAGGTTTTACCCTCATTTTCACCATGCGTATTTACATGTTTTGAAGTTCATATACTCTATTTGAAGAAGTACATGTTTAGCTTGAATACTTTAAATGTTTTAAAGCTATCTGTTTAAAGAATGCATATATTCTGTGTTCAAATTATACGAGCAATTGGTAGTGATTATTGTATAAACTCTCATGTGCTAAACCACTGCCAATTGAAACCCCACGACAAATACTGGAATTACTCACAAGCTTAGATTAGCTTACCCAGATTTTTGTCCGACCCCTCTTTCAGGTAACAGAAGTGATCTTGACCCTATTTTATGATGAAGATGGTAAAAGCCTTGCCCATTTTGAGAAAGGGCATAGAAAGTTGTTACAAGGTTAACATGAAGTAGTAGGACCATATGTTGGTCACTTTTTGAATTGGCAGTTTATGGGTTGTATTATGGATTATGGTTATCACTTTTTGTTATAGTAAATGTTGCGGGTTTATATAACTAAGTCTTGAAGGACAAATGGATATGTATTAAGTATAAAACTTTAGAATTTTTATTATGCTCTGAATATATAATCATGTGTACCGTTCTGAAGAGCGGCAGTACTGGACAGATGTGCGAAAGATTTAAATAAGAAAAGAAAAGAAAATTTTTTTCACGCTTCCGCAAACACAGGTCGCATCGCCGTCCGATACTGTTTCTTACGTGAGCCTTGCCCTACAGCCTCGGCCGACGGGTGGCGGTCGCAATACGAGATCTGCACAGGGTGGGTTTCGGGTCGTGACAATATGCCTTTCAATTCATCAATATAATGCAATGGCAATATGAATGACACACACATGCAACTCTATGCCACACCCATGTCTCGTTTCACGGTCCTTCCCTGATGGAATGCGAGTACCAATCGTATGTCTCGCTTCACGGTCCGCTCCCGTTGGATCGCGAGTACCATGGCCAATTTTGGGTTTTTCATCACAGGATCTGCACTCTCATAATGCATAGCACCGAAGTGCTCAACCCACACTATGTTTCCATTGATTCATGTATGCCAAGATGCCTTGATTTTTCTATGCAATTTCAATGAAGCATTTCATCAAACACATGGTATGTGCCTTAAATAATGCATTACACATAAAACAACTATAACTTTTGAATCACAAAACTTTGTCTACATGAACCTAGCATGTAATCCAATCAATTACACATATAAACATATTACATATTTACAACCTTACTAAATTCTCAAAGATTACAAAATACATAAAGTACTAACACATTGAATAAATCATAACTTTCCAACTACAAGACTTTGTCTGCATGAACATAAGTTAGAATGCAATGAATTATACATATAGTCATATTACATGTTCATCACTTCAACATATTCCCAAAGAATACATAGGAACATTGTAATATCCCAACCCGGGATACCGGGTCATATGGCACGTATTTCGAGATTAAAGAAAATTGTGTAAAAATATTTACACCAAAGGAAATAATTAATTATTTATTTATATTAAATTATTAACTCTAATTATGCTTAAATAAATTTGAACACACAAACACACACTTTATGGTGTATTGTGTGTATGATATAAAGTGTATAAAAATATATATATACACATGTACATGTATAAGTATGTATATGTAAATAATTAACATATTATTCAAATTATAAAAGTTTATTAAAATAAATATCTAGTGTGAACAGTAGTGTGAATGGGTGTGTGTGTGTGTGGGCTGTTGTGTGTGAGTGTGTGTAGATGAGTTGTGTGTGTGTATATATAATATACATATAACACAAAAATATCAAGGACCCATTTAATGTAGGTTGCCAAAAATGAAAAAGCAGAATTGATGGAGTGTAAGATGGGTTGATAAGGTCAGGAATAGAGGCTGCAAACGTGTAAAGAGAGAGAGAAAATGAAGAGAGAGAAGGGTCGGTTTCTTTTCTTTAAAAGAAACCAATGCATGTCTTGCATGCTTGACCCCTTAAGGAAGCAGAGAAAGAGAATGGAGGAAGAACCAGAGGTAGAAGAAGGTTAAAACCATAGCAAAAGGTAAGAGATATTCAAGTTTTAATGTTTCTCTCTCTAGAAATATGCATGAATAGAAACTGTTTGAAGCTTAGTTATGCATGTAAAATATTAGATATGTGTTTTAGAGTTGCTTTAGCATGATTTTTAGGCTTCAAAATATTAAGAAAGTGCCAACCCATGAAGAACCGCCATGGGAGGACCTTGCTTGAAGCAGGTCTGAACCCATGGCAACCAAACCATTTTTGGCTTGTCAAGGCTTCAAGATGAGACCATGGGGGTACTAAAAACCTATATACGCGATCAAGAATTCCAACAAAAGCCCCTCAAATAATCAGTTGCAGGATTCGGGTTTGGGGACCAATTTTCCAATATCGCCCCAAAACGAGTATATTAAAATGAAACCTAAAACTACATGAAAAATGGATCATAAAGGATCAAACCCGAAGGGTTTTAGCTCAGAAATGAGCATTTACGAGCAGTTTACAGGTTGGGATTATCAAACCCAAAACCGAGCACACGAACCAGTTTTAATCCTCCAAACGAACGCCAAACTAGTTGTTTCTGTTCTAGGAACGACTTAAGATGAAAACAGGAAGAAAACAGTGTACAAAAGTCCACGAAATTGAATAAAATGGAATTCTGAATTTAGGGTTTTCAGTCGGTCTCATGGGGAAGAAGAAGACGGGTCGACTCGGCTTTTAAAATGAGGCTGAGTCAACTCAGACAGGTGGCAGCCTCTGGGCTTGCCACCGAATTAATAAGACGACGACGTTTTGAATGTCGGTAAAATTTAAAATGGGCGCTAGGGCTGACGTCATCATGACGTCAGCCACATGTAAAGAAACTGACCGAACCGGTTGGTTTATTATTAGACCGGACCGGTTCACTTAAAATTAAACCAAACCCTTTGGTTTTCAAGTTTATTTAAAAATAAATAAACCATGACTTCCTATATTTACGGATTGGCCCCAACTGTTTTGAGAAACTCTACTATGGCCCAACTGAGGGAAATGTTATGCAATTAGGCCCCTGGAAAAATAATTAAATAATTAATTTAATTATTTAATAAATAAAGTAAAATGACTATTTTGCCCTTGGGTCATATATAAAGCAAATGAAGTGCAAATTTAACATATGAATAGTGTATTTTTACTATTTTGGACATTCTGAAATCAATGGTAGGGTCCGTTTTACGAGACAGGGCCCGAAAAATAAAGACACGTAAGGGGTAAATGACCAAAATACCCCTTGACCAAAATTAACAAGTTATTAGTGTATTCTTACTATCTTGGACCTTCTGAGTCCAATGGTGAGGTCCACAACACGAAATGGGGTCCCGAAAAATAAAGACACGTAAAGGGGTAAAATGACCAAAATACCCCTGGTACCCCTAAGGCCAAAATGAAATTAGAGAAGGTCTAAATTGACTTTCTTTGACATCCCGGACTCAAAAATGGAGTCCAAATTACGAAACGAAGTACAGAAAAATATGACACGTAAAACGGTAAATGACCATTTTGTCCTTTTACATGTAATAGTCCGAATTAAATGATAGGAAAGCCTAAACCAACTTTCTTGGACACTCCGGACTCAATGGTAGAGTCTATTCGACCAAAAGAAATGTCTAAAATAAAAAGACATAAAATTTGATGAATAGCATCTGTCAGATGACTATAAATTAGAGTACTGCCAAAGTATAAATACTAAGGCGTGTACGAGAAATGAAATACGAAAAGAAACGACACGTAAACATGTCAAATAAATAACTTTAATTCAAAGTTAATGGAGCTCCCAGAAGAGTATAAATTGAAGTAAATTCAATTTCTAACACATTAAATTGTGTCATAGGTTAAGAATACGAGTTACGTTAAGTACATATGAATTTATGAAATCATTGTAGGATCTAATACGATTTAAGCATAAGTTAAGGAATATCGAGATGATATTACAATGAATGTGAAGTTGATGAGATATTTATGAATTGTTCTTAGGAACTACAAGGAAAGTGGGAAAGCGCATTATTAGCACTAACCCTAAAGAACCAAGGTGAGTAACCCTGTGTTTGAAGTGGAGATTTAACTCCATGGATTTAAAAAGGTTTTTAATGCAAAGATATGAAATGTTTGGAATTTCAAATTCAGTATTTAAATGATTCAGTTTTTAATTGTTCTATTTTATAACCCCATTGTGACATGCTCAGTGATTGGTTTCTGCAATGCTTTTTCCTTCAAATACTTTTCAGCATGTCTAGTTAAAATGCAATTATTGTTAAATATTCTGAATTTGCTTAATTCAAGTATACGAATGTTTATTACGAATTTATGAAAAGTATCTATGAGAAAAGTCACATGATAAATATTTTATAAGATAATGGTGCATAAGCACACAGGCAGTATTTTGGGTTTCTTCGGATCTCATTGACCTGTCAAAAACCACATAGTCAGTATTTTGGGTTCTTATTGTAACTCATTGACCTGTCATGTGAAATGCCCGGTAGCAGGATCTAATCCCCCAGGCAAATGAGATATCTCCATTTATAAGTAAGATGGGAGTCCAGTTCGAAACGGATTCCACTAATGGAAGTGATAAGATGACAAATGGTTTGAAAATGGAAGCAGGTTTTTACTCTCATTTTCAATATGCATATGTTTGAGTTTTATATACTCTATTTAAGAAATACATGATATGTTATATGTTTTAAAGTTCATATGTATAAGTTTAGCTTGAATACTTTAAATGTTTCAAAGCTACATGTTTTAAGGAATGCATATATTCTGTATTCAAAGTATACGAACAATTGGCGGTGACTATTTTACGAACTCCTATGTACTAAACCACTACTAATTGAAAACCCCATGACGAATACTGGAATTGCTCACAAGCTTAGATTAGCTTACCCGGACTTTGTTCGGACCCCCCTTTCAGGTGATGCAGCAGACAGGGTCTTAAGGACGACGACAATGAGTCTAGCTATTTTTTTTGGAAGGATATGTTAAGTAGTTTCTTTTGAAGAACCTATGAACACAAATAGTACATTTTGTATTAATAGACAGTGTAAGAATATGTAATAAGCCCTCAGGGCAATCGAATATGTATTGTATAAATGTATGAAGTCTTTAAGTTTTTGTTATACTCTGAATGTGTAACCATGTATGCTATGAACGGAGCAGCAGTATCGGACGGATGTGCATAATTTAAAATGAGAAAAGAAAAAAAAAAGTTTTTCATGCTTCCGCAAAACGTATGTTGCACATCTATTCGATACCGCTGCCTATGTGAGCCTTCGCCCAAGGGTCCCCGGACCTAAGGGTGGCGGTCGCGATGCGAGATCCGCACAGGGTGGGTTTCGGGTCGTGACATACATAAGGTACCAACCCTAGGTTTTCAAAGTAACTATAAGCTAGGTGCTTTTCTAATAACAAATAAGCATGTAGGTCATACAATCAACATATAAAAACACTTTTAAACTGAACCCTATTCTTTACTTAGCAAAATATCATACCTAAAATGATTTTTCTCAACCGTAGGGAGTTGTACTCGTTGTGAAGCCGAACAAATTGGTAAGAACCTAGCCCTTAACGTGGGGAACAACTTCCTAGAAAGAAGCCTTGTGAAATCCAAGCCTAGAGATGAGTTTTGGAGGGTTGAAAGTTGAAAAACCCTAGGTTTTCTTCACCTTTCTCTCCATGCACGACCTACTGCTTATTCCTCAGACCAAATTCTATGATTTTAACACTAAAGGGCCCTAAAGCGGTCAAGGGGTGAAAAGACCCTTTTGTCCTTAATGAGTTCGGGACTCCGTTACACTACAACCTGTTCTGAAACGCCTCAATTTGACATTATGCTTTAGTCAAAGTTCTTAAATTTATTTTAAATAAAAACTTTTCAAAAAATTTATTTTCACCTATTGGCGGTTACGGCCGGGCCCACTCGGGCCACCTGGGATGCCCTGCCGATTAGGCTCAAATTCTCACAGGAGGTGTATTTTAACATTATAAGCATATTTCTATTATATGGCATACTCAAAATATGCTTCTAAACATGAATTATATCTAAATGATACATGTGTAGTGCCCTACCGGCAAATAGTACGTGAATAGTGTCCTACCGGCAAAATGAAAAATTTACCCTGATTTTTCAGGTCTTTACATCCTTCCCCCCTTAAAGAAATTTCATCTTGAAATTTAGAAATGTACCTCTTCGACAAAATTTAGAAAAATTAATACAAACGCGTCGTAACATGGAGACGCGCAGCCTTACCTATGGATCCTTCACCTTTCCCTTCCCCAAGTGATGTGGGATGCATTACCCTCTCCCATTACCCTCTCCCCCCAAAGGAACCTTGTCCTACTGGGCGGGCATGCAGCGGCGTGCAGACATCCCCACACTCCCTACTAGGGTCTGGTTTCGATACATCTATAACGGCCCACTCCACATGGCACAATACATAATGAAATCCTCAAACATGATGGCTTATCAATGCCAATTTTCCAAATCCATCCAAGCATCATGACCCACCTCAATAATATAACATAATTAAAATATAAAATTCTCAATACCCACAAGAATACCTCAAAATCTCTCAATGTATTTGATGGCCATCTAACTAATCACAAATTAAGCTATGCAATCATCTAGTAATTCATCACAATGTTATCAATATATCACTTGCATCTTAATGTAATTCAATAATCCAATATCCTTCAAGTACTATAATTATCCACAAGACATCAACAACATAATCTTAAAGCAAAGTCATCACCATCTACCTTAGTCTATATATAACTAAAACTAAATATCAAGCATCAATGAAGATTAACCTATTAATTTCAAGCATATATATATTAACTGGATATTTGAATATAGATAATGTAATCTATGTATTCCAAACATGAAACCTAAGGCAATATATCAAGGTTCAAAAACCCAAAACATTAGAGAAGGTAAAAAAAAAAAAAAAAATCCCAATTTCATCTAAGGTTATTCTAATTCATCACCATTCTAATCAATATATCAAATAAGGTGTCAAAACAAATAAGATTCTTAGTGAAACTCTTTACCAATTTAACTATGAATATATAAATCTGTACACACATGTATCAAAACACACACACATACAAACATGGTTAAGCATACCCTTATACATGCATTAATATCAATCCAGTCTGTATAGATATCATAGTCGTAATATTGTAACCTAAGAATATCGGGTGCTAACCTAGCATAGATATATAGAATCCACAAGCAATATTCAACAGCTAACATGTAGCCTACCACATAAACACTTAAGTATAGGATCCATCCTAAGAATATACCTTTACATAAATAAGCATACAACTTATCATATAGTTAACTAGGCACACATCCAATCCTATGGATATCCAAGCTTATAGCCTATCTTATAGATAACTAAGCATATAGCCTATCTCATAAATCATTTGGTCTACTACATAGATATAAGCATCTAGCCACAGTTGATCAATAATCAAGCATACCATATACCCCAGCAAATCAAGAAAATAAGCACATTGTACAATTATACATACTAAAGTAACAAGTACACATATAATCATGTAATCCAAACCAGCCCAATTAACTTAAGGTCTAACCTTTCCCAACTCATGATAGAGTCAATCCTAGAAGGATCCACGGACACGCCATTACCTGATACAACATGGCCTAGAATTGTACCTCTTGAAACCAAAACCCACACTTCGAGAACTTAGCAAACAAACGATGCTCCATCAAAATTTGTAATACAGTCTATAAGTGAAAAGTATGCTCTTCCTTAGAAGGTGAATAAATCAGAATATCATCTACAAAGACCACTGCAAACTGATCTAAATAAGGACTAAAGATGCGATGCATCAAGTCCATAAATGCCACCGGGCCATTCGTCACACCAAATGGCATAACTACAAACTCATAATGGCCATAACGAGTGTAGAAAGTTGTCTTTGCCACATCCTCATCCCTTACTCTCAACTGATGATACTCCGATTGAAGATCGGTCTTTGAGAAACATCTCAAACCCCTAAGCTGATCAAACAAGTCATCTATCCTCGATAACGGGTATTTATTCTTGATCGTAAGCCAGTTCAGTCTCCTATAATCCATACACAAACATAATGTCTCATCCTTCTTCTTCACGAACAATGCCGAAGCACCCCATGGCGAAGTACTAAGATGACCAAAAGCATTACCCTGTAAATCAGTCAACTGCTCCTTCAGCTCCCTCAACTCAGCTAGAGCCATACGGTAAGGTGGAATGGAGGCATAGTGCCTGGGATAAGCTCTATCGTGAACTCTGTCTCTCGTCTCAGCAGTAGACTAGTCAAGTCATCCGAAAAGACATCTGGGAACTTACCCACTACTGGCGGTAATACACTCTCTGTAGTCCCACTCTTATCTGCTATCAAACTACCCGACAAATAGCTATGGCCTCCCCAACTCCTCAAGTCATACAAGGGTGGCACTAGGAAACCCCCACGATCCCCCGTGAAATAAAAACTATCTCCCTTAGGAGTACACACTATCACTCTTTCCCTGTAACAGTCTATACTCGCCCGAAAAGCAAACAACCAATCCATCCCTAATATAATATCAAAACCAGATATGTCAAGTAGAATAAAGTCAAAAGAAAGGATGCAATCAGCTATCTCTATCGAGCAATCTCTACAGATCTTCATTAGTGTCACACTACCCCCAACTGGTGTGTCAACATACAATGGTGGATCTAGCCAGTCTATTTCTAACCCTAAGCAACAAATATAATATGTTATGACACACTTTCCTAATCAACGCTTATATAACTCATGTCAACCATCCCCACCCATTGTTTACAATAAACAAATAACACCGAGTTCTAACACAGCCTTTCGCAATGAAAAATTCATTTAAGCAATATAACATACACATGCTTCAGGTATGCTAGTGTTCAACTAGTCCAACTAACCTAAGGTCTAAACCCCATCCACTGTTCCAAGGCATTAGATCCTAGATCTTACATTAATTGGGGCCATCAAGGTTGATAGAGGTTTGAGAACTAAAGTTCTCCCTCTCCCTCTCCCTACTCTACCTCAACCCAGTGTTTTGGATGGCATCCTATAGTAGGAAAAAACATTATTTAGAAATTTAGCTTTTACTCATCTAGGTGCCCATGGTGTTCAACAACACCCTATCGTCACTAGGTATTTTCAAACTAGATCTCTAATACCAAGTTGTCCAAGTTGTCAGAGTCTACACATTAGATAACATTTACAAAAAAAAAAAAAAAAAAAATTTCAAATCATGCGTCGTGGTCCTATTGTGTTCAACAACACCCCACAGTCCCTAAGTATTTGAAGCTAAGCTCTGATGCCACGTTGTCACGCCCCAAATTTTCATAAATCCGGGGAGTGAGTGAAATGAATTAAGGAAAATAAATAAAAAGGCAATTAAATAGAGTTAGTTGATTATTCACTTATTTCCCCATGTTTCCCCAAAATTAAAATTTAAAACTTGCTACTAGACTTAACCAAAATGGTTTTCTAATGTCAATCAAATATCTCCCCAAACCAATATTCAAAATTTGTCTAAGTCATGTTCAAGAATGACCTCTAAGATAGCCCCAAAATGTCTCTAAATATGCCTTGGAATAATGAACCAAATGGGTCTCAAATGCCCTAAGATATAGGCCAAAAATAGGTTAAAAAATCTACCTAAGATAGTCTAAGGAAGTAGCCAAACATAGCGCATAAGAGTGGCCAAACATGGCCCAAAAGGGTGGCCAAACATGGCACAAAACGGTGGCCAAAGGCTAGTGTCAAGGAGGTGTCACAGCCGGACGCGTATGGCAAGGCAGCAGGTGCATGACATGGAATGGACATGCAGGGCGCACAAGGCTGCTGACTGGAGCACTACTCTATCAGCTGCACTGTAGCAACAGTGTATTTGCTGCAAGCAGATTTTCCCTTCCTCTAAATGTAACACCCTGATTTGAATTAGGGATCATTAAGTCGTGGATTATAAATTAGTGATCGAGACCTTAAGTAACGAGGTCGGTTTCAAACCCCAACCCGTGGACTTTTAGTAAAAGTCTTGAAAACCCAGGATGACTGTACATCACTTTCGTTGCAATCACCAACCTGTTGGTTCCGTAGTAATTATATGTTTTCACGTCAATCGCCGATCCTTCATACGAGTATAAGCTTTAGGCATGAACATTTCGTAAATAAATTAAGCAATAATGATAATATTATATCAAAAATAAAATATAAAATATATGTAATACCCCGACCTGAGCTAGGGACTATTAAGCCGTCGCGTCAAATTAGTAATCGACGCCTTAAGTAACGAGGTCGGTTTCAACCCCAACGCACGAACTTTTAAGTAATAGTCCTGAAAAGTCAGGACGACTGTACATACTTACGTTGCAATCACCAACTTGTCGGTTTGATGATAATTATTGTCACATCCCGAACCCCACCCTACGCGGATGTCGAGGATGTGATGCCAGTTAGCCGCCACGCGACCAACCGAAGGCAATTTCTGAACTTTTCAGTGAATTGCACTCCGACTGTAGGGTCAGATGCAGCGGAATTTAAAACTTTTTTTTTGTCAGGGGAATGCAACTCATGTATTCACTGTAAGGTTATGTACCACAGAGCCAGTCTAAAATCCAACAGCTAACAATTCTAACCTCAGAGCATATCTATAATCCGACATATAACAACAGAGCAGAACTATAATCTCTAGAGTACCGTTTAAATCCATGAGCCATGTCTATATCTAGTACATATCAGTCAAGTCAGTCGTATTACGTCACTCACCTGATTAAACAGATTCAATCCTCAGTAATCCAGTCTCCACAGATCAGTGCCATCAGATCCAACAGATATTATTCCTGAAAAATGTTAGGGAATGGGGTGAGCTTCGAAAAGCCCAATGAGTAACATAGGTTCCCTGTCAAGGGTTTCAAAACCATTTCTTGTTTACAAAGCACAAGGGCAGTTCAGTTGTTTCTGAAATAGCAGTTTCATAAATCTACTTTAAATGCAATTTCAGTAGAATAAAACAGGACTGAACTAAACGGAACAACAAATCAGAACAAACGGAACAGTGCATGATGCCAATATCAATGAGAGCATAGGCAATTCATTCAAATATCAGAACAGATCAGTACTGGGCGGAATATAACAGGGCATAACAATAATATATCAGTTAGGCGAGTAATCAAGCCTACTTATGCCAGACCGCTCATAATCAGAATGGTACCCAAAGTCAGACACATCATAGCAGAACAAAATCAGATAGACCATAAAATGGAACAAGACAGACCGAACAAAATAATAGTAGGACGGGACAAAATCATGCCGCGTACAATACAGTATAAAAGTTTGCATTTAAAAACATGCATTCAGACAGTTTAACTTTTAAAACCGTACAGTGCATCAAAATACAGTATCTATGCAGTAACTTATATACCAAGTCAAGAATTCGGACAGATCATAACGGAACTGGACCATATATCAATCAAGACAGACAGATTATTGACGGATGGTACATAACGGGATCAGACGGAACAAAACACCAGTTCAAGTCACAGGCATAATCAAGGACAGAGGCATAACAGGACGGATCATAACGGGACAAAATAGAGCAATACATCAATCAGAACAAGACATATCGGAACTGAACATGGCGGATCAAAACGGTACAATATCAATCAGGTCAAGTCATATCGGAACTGAACATGATGGAACAAAATGAAACAATATCAATCGGGACAAGTCATATCGGAACTGAACATGACGGAACAAAACGAAACAATATCAATCAGGACAAGTCATATCGGAACTGAATATGACGGAAATAAACGAAACAATACATCAATCAGATCAAGACATATCGAAACTGAACATGTCGGAACAAAACGGAACAATACATCTATCAGAACAAGACATATCGAAACTGAACAGGACGGAACAAACGAAACAATACATCAATCAGATCAAGACATATCGAAACTGAACATGTCGGAACAAAACGGAACAATACATCTATCAGAACAAGACATATCGGAACTGAACAGGACGGAACAAACGAAACAATACATCAATCAGATCAAGACATATCGAAACTGAACATGTCGGAACAAAACGGAACAATACATCTATCAGAACAAGACATATCGGAACTGAACAGGACGGAACAAAACAAAACAATACATCAATCAGATCAAGACATATCGAAACTGAACATGTCGGAACAAAACGGAACAATACATCTATCAGAACAAGACATATCGGAACTGAACAGGACGGAACAAAACGAAACAATACATCAATCAGATCAAGACATATCGAAACTGAACATGTCGGAACAAAACGGAACAATACATCTATCAGAACAAGACATATCGGAATTGAACAGGACGGAACAAACTGGTACAATATCAATCAGGACAAGGCATATGCTACTTTAAATATATGTTTTTTTTTTTAAACAGTATAACGTTCAAAACAGTACAGTGCTTCAAAATACAGTATCTAGACAGAACTTATACACCAATTCAGGAGTCAGGTTTACTCGCAAGACGCAACAGTACAGAATAAAACCAGGACAGACCATACAACAGAACAAGACAGACCCGAACTGAACAGGAGAGTAGGACAGTACAAAATCATGTTACGTGTAATGCAGTATAAAAAAGTATGCATTCAGACAGTACAGTATACAAAACAGTACAGTAAATCAAAATACAGTAACTAGACGGTGTACTTATACACCAAGTCAGAAGTTCTAGGTTACTCACAAACTGTTAGGGTTATCTCCTTGCGCAAACAATCCGATAACCTCCAGATACGTCAGACATCTCCATGTATATCCTGAACAATAATCATCAATCATATACAGGTCAGAACTCATCCATTCAGGTCTCATTTGTCATCTTAGGTATCTATCGGTTTACCTAAGATAGCCTAGTAGCCTATCACCCTCTCATCGGGTTTCATCCGGGGCTATTTTATTCTTAAATTAGGCTCAGCAGTCATCAGGATTATAACCCAAGTCATTTAGACTTCAATCATTATCAGTCAGTTACTTCTTCAGCCTTAGGGGCAAAACGGTCATTTTATCACTCTTGCCCCGGGCCCTGTCAAGGCCCTCAGAATAGTCTTTATATCTTAAGTACAAAGTTCTACGTCCTTTGGACTTCAATCGGTATCAGTTAGGTTCTCATTTTAACCATAGGGGCAAAATGGTAACTTTGCCATTCTTATCCCGGACCCTGTTATGGTCCTCAGAATATCCCATATATCGTATATATGAAGTTTTAAGTCTTTTAGACTCTAATCGGTATCAGTTAAGGGCTTACTTAGCCTTAGGGGCAAAATGGTAATTTGCCATTCTTACCCCGGACCCTGTCGTGGTCCTCAGAATGTCCCATATATCTTATATGTGAATTTTCAAGTCCTTTGGACTTCGTTTGGTATCTGCTTTAGATCATCGGGACACATCGGTCATTTCTCGTTTTACGCGCTGATAGTTCCGGAGTCTTACGTAGCCCTTCAGTGTTCATAATTATACTTACGATAATTTATCAGATCAGATTGACCTTTATCTTGCACTTATAGTGCTCAGGGGTATTTTGGTCATTTTACGCTTCGTAAGATTTTGACCCCGGTTCGTCATTTATTCAGGTATACAGTCTCTCCAGTATTCGGGTTTCTATAGGTATCAGTTTCGTCCCAATCGGACTTCATTTGGGCTTCGTACAGTATCAGGGGTAATTTGGTAATTTTACGTGTCATATTTTTCGGCACGTCAGTTCATAAAATGGACCTCGCCGTTGGGTCCAGAGTGTTCGACATAATTAAGTTGGACTATCTGTTACGTTTAATTGACCTTGGGAATCATTAGGGGTAGTACGGTCATTTACACTTTATGTGTCTGTATTTTTCGGGACTTCGGTTCGTTAAACGGACCTCACCGTTAAGTTCAGAATGCCGACATAGTCAAAATAGACTGTCTTTTATTTTTATTTGGTTCTGGTGCCATCAGGGGCAGTACAGTAATTTATCACTTACAAGTCTGTATTTTTCGGTACTGTATTTCCCAATTTGGACTGTACCATTGAGTCCAGAATGCTTGAAATAGTGAAAATACACTATTTATTTAATTTATTTGGACTCCGTTTGACATATTTAATGTCCAGGGGTAAAATCGTAATTTTACCTATTTAATAAATAATTAAATAATTATTTTATTATTTAATTAATTCTTTAGGGGCTTGATTGCACAAAATTTCAGAAATCAGGGCCACTGTGCAATATTCAGAACTATCAGGGGTAAATCCGTAATTTTAGAAATCATATAGGGGTCAAAACATAATTTTATAAATTAGGGGTTCAAACCCTTTGGTTTTTGGGTTCAAAAATTGAACCAGTCCAAAACCTCCAAAAACCGACCGGTTCAATTAGGCCAGAGAACCGGAATTACATGTCCCCTCTATCCCCAATTTGGCCCCTATCCACGGTTAGGTTATCTCCCCAAATCAATTTCAATTTGTTAAGCCCGTAACCAAACAAGCCTGATTTCAATTTAATCACCACAATACGCTGCCGTTTGGGGTTATTCAGATTTGCGGGTGGGTCGGATTTGACCCGAACCCGATCCAGGTCCATGACCCGTGCCCGTCACTGTTCATCGTCTTCCCCACGAGCGATGAACAGTAACCGTAAAGCTGCAGGTTTTTTAAACTCAATTTCGTGAGTTTTTGGGCATGGATCTTCACTGTTTTCCATTCCAAAACTCTTTTGAATGCCAAGCCAATAATTTGACATTCACTTGGTGGCTCAAAACCGCGCATGGTGCTCGGTTCATTACCATTATCACGCGACCTGCAACTCCACCGTATGCCCTTATTTCTCAACCGTTTTCAACACGGTTTGTTTCTTTGTGACCCTTAGGACAGGAGCTTCAACTCTCCATTCTAAAATTTCAGTTTAAAAGCCTGTTACAGAATTTGGGTTCCATGGCCGAGACTCACAGGTTCGGTTTTGAGGGTCCAAATCAGTGTTCTAGGGTCTCGGGTTGGTGTATTTGGGACCCTATCAGTGTCTAGATCAGGTTCAGAGTGTCAGAAATCAGTTTGATTGCAGCTGCTATTCGAGGTCCATCCATGGTGGCTGTTTACGGGTTTTGGGTGTTTCTACCCTATTTGACCCTCCCAATTAATTTAGAACAGTTCTAAGGTCTCACAGTAGCTTATTTACAAAGTCTATATGGATTAGAACTATCTAAAACAGTACCCAAAATTCAAACAGGAAATTTCAGAGTAGTTTTAATGTTTTACCTTCCAAGGGGTGGCCCTCATTTCCTCATCCATGGCTCGGTTGTGGTTTCTGTGCATGTTGCACCAGTGCAGTCGTGTGTTGCTTAGCCCTCAGTTCTCTTTGGTGCATCCCTTTTTGAAGACACACCATGCACACACACTCAAGCTTGTACATACATGCTCAAGCCATGAACACATACACATGCAAGGCTCACCTAACCGCCCTCTCACTCTATATGTCTTACCCCAACAGATCTGTCTCTCATTATAGCAGACATTTTCATTTTAGAGAATCACCATTTTCTCCTAGTATACCTATACATAATATCTCTATATGTATATACATCAATAAGATGACTGAAAATCAGAGAGTCATGTGAGCTGAGGTGGGCTGATGTAGGGGTGATTCAGTCAATCATGTGGGGTTTGCATGGGTTGCCATTGGTCAGTTTGGGTGGCAGCTTGGGGCAATTCAGTGTTATATACCATTAAGTTGTGTATATGTGCACAAGGTAATGGCAGCCAAGTTGGTAAGTTTTTTGAGAAAAAGTCATTCCCTCAAAGGTGAAGGGTTCAATTCCCTTAGCCACCATTTTGGCCATTTTTCACCATTTTTGGTTAAGGCCCTGTTTGGCTGCGCATTAATTCGGTTTTCAGTGTTTGTTACATAACTTTCATTCCGTAGCTTATTTTTCGACGCGGTTTCTTCCGAGAGTTTCATATTTCAGTTATCTACAGTGTCAGAGGTTCCGTGTCATTTATTATTCATTCGGGATTTCCCGGGTTAGCTAATTCGGGTTCCGTTAGTATTAAAACGGCATTATTTCACCGAATTAATCAGTAATTTGGATTCGGGTAAGGTACCCTTCCCTCCATACATTTAATTGTTTAATCGGTCTATGGTGTCCGCCGGGATTATGATTAATTCCCTAAATCATTCTGTAAGTCAGTATTAATTAATAATTATTAATTAATTATTAATTTCACGGGATCGGGGTGTTACAATTATATTTTCACGTCAACTGCCGATCGTCGATACGAGTATAAGAATTGGGCACGCATTACGAGGGTACGAAGGATTAGTGTAAAGGGTGTACACTTAAAAGAATAATTAATTTTTAAAGTAATTAATTATTATGATATAAGAAATTAATGTTAGTATATAATAATAATAATAAGAATAATAATAATAATAATAATAATAATAATATACAAAGTATATTTAATATATATATAATTGACTTACATTATATATATATATATATGTTTAATTACATGTATATGTATATGTATATGTATATGTATATATACATACATAGATAGGAATATATTTATATATATAGAGGCATGCAAATACCCAATGGGTATTGAGGTGTGTGTGTGTCCAAAGGAGTTGGTGTGTGAGCATCATGTGAGTGGGATATATATATATATATATATATATATATATATATGTAAAACAAAACAAACACACACACACAACCGGCCATTTAATGCCTGCCCCCAAAACAGTAGAAATCTGAGTAAGGAAGCTGCCACAAGTTAACCTATTTGGTGGGGAGACCAGAAAATGATCATGGTGCACCTATATACATATATACATATTATAGACACACACCACCATTCATTTACACACATAAATAAAGAAAGAATAAGTTTCAGAAGATGGAAAAGGAGGAAAAATAAGAAGAGGAAGGAAAGAATATCATTTTTTGAGGTAAATCCATAAAAATTTCATAATTTCTCTCTCTAGAAAGTTAAGTATATATGTAAATTGTTTAGCTTGTTCATGCATGTATGATGCTTAATATATGTTTAGAAGTGTGTCAAACATGAAAAGTAGTCTTGAAAACACCTAAAACATATAGACCCAGAAGCTTCGGCCATTGAAGACCTTGCTTGAAGAAGGTCTGATTTCATCATCACCAAACTGTGTTTGGTGTATAGGGACTTTAAGTAAACATTATAAGCATCCCAAAAACCTATACCCGCGACCAAAAATTACAAGAAATGGCCCTCATATGATTAGTTGCAGGTTTCGGGTTTGGAGATCAACCTTCCAAAATCGCACCAAAACGAGTATAGAGAAATGGAAAATGAAACTACATGAAAAATGGAACACAACAGGACAAACCCCATGTGATTTGGCTCAGAAATGAACCTTTACGATCGACTTGCATGTTTAGATTATCGAATCCAAAACCGAATACAGGAATCCATTTTTAAAACCTCAAACGAATGCTAAATCTTTCCATAAGACCCCAGAAACATCTTTGATTAAAAACAGTAGGGTTTGAACAACCCAAAACTCATGAAACTCGGTTTTAAAAGCCCTGACCGAGTCGACTCGGACACATGGCGGTTCCTAGAGTTGCCATCGAATTAAAAATGACGACGTCGTTTTGGGCCTGTTACGTATGTATATATATATAACGGTTTAAGTTTAAAAGAAAAGAGGAGAATGTAGAGACTTAAAATAAATAAATAAATAAATATTTTAATAAATGAATGAATAGAAAGGGTTTTGTGACGATAATAATTAGAGATAGCCTTGAATATAGTAAGCCATGAGGGGATTAAGTATTAAGAAATATAAAATTAATCCAGACCAAAAAAAAATATCAAGTGGATGTCGGCAGCCTTGGGGAGTGTGGCGTGTAATGTGTGGTGTGTGCTTGAGTGTAGGTTGAAGTCAGTGGAAAGGAGAAAATAAAGGAAGGAAACCGAGAGATAGAGAAAACCCTCCTTAAGCGTTGCGGCTCATCTCTCTGTCCACCACCTCGAGTCTGTGCTCCAGCTGTAGTAGTAGCTACTGAGGTAAATGAAGTACTAGTCGTACTCCCAACTGACTGGCCCTTCTAGGGACAATTGTTCTTGAAATGCCCTTCTTGGCCGCAAGAGTAGCAGGCACGGGTTACAACTGATAGTACACTACTTAACCCGGTCTACCTCAGTTTACGTGCTATCTTGAGTCAAGGTATTACAGCAGCGTCGAATCAAATCTTTATACCTTTCCCATGTTTCATAGAGTGACTCAAAATCATTTTGCTTGAATTGACCAATTTCACTCCTAAGTTGGGCTGTTTTTGTAGGTGGAAAGTATTTAGCAAGAAACTTTTCAGCCATGTCCTGCCAACTAGTGATGATTCCTGGTTGTAGAGATTATAGCCAACCTCTTGCCTTGTCCCTCAAAGAAAAAGGAAATAATCTCAGTCAAATGGTCTTTTCAGTAACACCATTAATCTTTATAGTGTCACAAATCTCTATAAATATCGCCAAATGAATATTGGGATCATCAAGTGGCGATCTGCTGAATTGGGCTTGTTGCACCATGCTGATTAAGGATGGTTTGAGCTCAAAATTGTTGGCATTAATGGTCTGGCGTCTTATACCAGAGTAGTTGTCTTCACAGTTGCCCGTACATAATCCTTTAAGGTGCGTGGCTGTGCATCCTGCTGTCCGTCAGTCATGGCTAGTACTTTCTTCTTTCTTTGTGATCTAAGAGTTCTTTCAATCTTTGGATCAAAAGAAATAATATCATGAGTTCTAACCAGGCGCATCCAACATTAAAAACACACTTGTAAAACAAAAACAAAAACAAAAATAAAAAATAAAAAATAAAAATAAAGTTCTAAATTAAAACCAAGATTGCTTTGTATCGATATTGGCAAAAATAAGAAGAAATCAATCCCCGGTAACGGTGCCAAAAACTTGATCAATGCAAAACTGCAAGTGCACAATATCATAGTTTTATAGTAAATTGATGAGCAGAGTATCGTCCTCAGGGATTGGTAACTTACTTTTGACAAATATCGAAATTATACTAATATCGACTTTATTTAGAAAAGTCACAAAGATTTTTGTAATTGCAATTTAAAATAAAATCAATTCAAGGAAAGTACTCAAAAGAAAAGAAAGATGTTGTTTGAAAACCAAATTAATGGGGAAGAAAACTTCTAGGAAATTGATTTCACCTAATCCCTCATTATGCTTTACTCATCTAATTAATTGGATTTAATTTTCTATGTTTGTTAGCAAATCTCCAATTCATCCAAAAGCCTCTTTCGATAGTCAATTGAAAATTATTCTTGTTCAGCATTTTACACAAGAGTATGCAAATTAATAAAGCAAGAAAGCAATAAGACCAATGATTTTAATATTACATAGGTTCATACAAGTCTTTCGATCTCTATATTCACCTATGTTGAAATATCCAAGATCTATCATGTAATTTCCTCTTTCGACAGCAAATTACAAGATCAAAATTATCTAATTAATGGCCAGTTAATTAGAAGCAATAAGCTCAGAATAAATCAGACAAACATAAAAGAGAATTACTTCAAATTAGCATAGAAAAGCAAGCATAGTTCGAGACTAGATTATATCGTTTTCCTAGGATAAAGAAAATTTAGTTCATGCTAAAAATTAAATTCAACATAAACGAATTCACCATAATTTCTTTCTAAGAGGAATGGAAGAAAATGAACACTAGAAAAAATGCTCGTTGTAGCCCACAGTGCGTCTGCCCAGCCGCAGCACGTCTGTTTCACTGCTTTCTCTTTCTGCCCTTTTTTCTTTGCCGCAGGTTTCCAACCGCAACTTCTTCTGCTTTTTCATTCTTTTCCAAGCCGCAACCTTTTTTAAAACAAATCTCTCTCTGCAGCAGCGTGTTTTTCCAGAAAACCAGAACTCTCTTCTAATCGCTGCTCCTTTGTTTTTTTCTTTTTTTCTTTCTAGCCGTTCAGCAGCCGCAATGTCCCTTTTTTTCTCCAAAACTCTCCCTACCACAGCACCTTCTTTTTTCTCTTTCTGCATAGGCGCTTCTCTCTGCTCTCTTTTTTCTCTACCGCCTTTTTAAACACAACAGAACCCTTAAGCCCTACATGCTGGCAGCAGCTTCTAGGGCTAACGTCTTTTTCCTGGGCTTTTTAGTTGGACGGCTGGCATAAAATATGGGATCAGCTATCATGGATCGAGCTCACAGGCCTAATGAACAGGTTTTACGACCCAAGTAGTTCATAGACGATGGGTTGTTTCAATTTCTTCAACTCTGAAATAAAATTTAAATGATGACGATGAAGCCTAAAATCAACCAGAAAATAAATAAAATTAGAATAAAGTTTAAAGTTAAGAAGTGATAAAATATTTTAAATTATGCAAGTCATCACCAGGTTATGTAGCCTACTTTATGATTGTGAAAAGAGAAAAATTTATTCCGTTGCGTAAATGGTAATTAGAAAGGTGTTATGATCGTTGAAAGGCCTTGGTGGCCGATCACATACCCCTAATCCGTATAGGCCGAGTTCCGGGTAGTGACAACCAACCTGATGTTGCATTTTCTAACGTGAAGATTGCTTCTACCCAATCGCCTGTCAATAACTCAAGGTCAAAAGGCCATCGGGAAGGCTCAATAGTAGCTGCTTCGATGATAAAGTTAATGAAGACTTAATGGCAGTAATTGAAAGAAAAGAATTGAACATGAATTGAAAGCATACATTGTGGGCTTATTTATAGGCTATAAATCTCTCAAGTTGAGTAGTGTTAAGAGACATAAAAATAGGAATTTAAAGATATTTATAAATAGTAATTATCATATTAAACTCTATTTTCTTATTCTGTGGTCGGTAGTCAATGGAAAACAACGACCAGTTCAGAACCATTTTGGCTAGTGTTCTGTATCATGAAGATTGGAAGGGATAGGTAGTCCCACGCTCCGTATATTGCAAGACTGCTAGGGAAACATGTTATATTATGAGAATCTTGGTTGAATTATGGTATATCACTTGTAAAGGTGTATATTTAAAAGACAAGTCTATTTTATGACTAATCTCTAAATTAGAAGAACTTTTTATTAAATAAAAATAATTATAAAAATACAGAAAGTAAAAAAAATCAAAGGTGTATTAGGATGAAAAACTCAAAAGTAATTCAGCAACACAACACTGCAATTAGAAAAATTATCTCATAAAATTATTATATTACATTATTATTATATAAATATTTTATAAAAATTATTACACATTATCATGTAATGTGATGGACTCGCGAGATGTGAGGAAAGTCATCCCTTTGAGAGACATGTGGGACCATAGGAGATTGCAAGGTAAACAGGGATATCCTTCAACACCTCACCGGATCCGCCAAATTTCAGAAATAGAATCCAACGGTCTGTAATGCCTACTTGCGTATCAGTAATTTTTTTCCTTTTGACGGACCACCCTGACTCGTCTCTTTCTCTTCTCTCCATCGCCGGAAAATCACTCTTCTAATTAGGACGACTCGTCTCCCCTCTTCATCTTGTGCATATAAATTACGATCACAACATTTTATTCCCTTGGCTCAGACCGTCTTTCGTTTCTACTGCTGTGTAACTGTTTTTGATCGATCGATCGTCTTAGGTCAGTCACTAATGCTTTTTTTTTTTTTTCCCGATTCATATTCCACCTTTTATGTATATTCTATCCTGTTTGGTACTTCATATATATTGATATTGGAACCTTAACACACGAAAATCATGAAAAAAAAAATGATATTTTCATTTCCTTAATAGCTTTTAGCAATTGATTTTAGTGCGAGTCAAATCCATAAATCAAATATATGTAATTTTTAATACTTCAAGGAAGAATTAGTTATATTTCGGTTGAGCGAGTCTCACTGTTTGTTTCCCTTTATAGGTTGTTTTTGCAACAAGTTTTGGGCAAATCAATCAACAGTTTTGGTTGGTGATTGTGTTGGTTAATATTATTGGATAAATAATAGTAGCATTTCGTTTATGAATTGATTGAAGTTTTGAGTTATTATCATTATATTTTTGATAAGTTAAGTTTTGAGTTACTTTTAACACTTCCATTTAATGTGGGTTTGACGAGAGTTTTCATCATGTTGCACAGACTGGCTATATTCACTGGGTGTCTGCGAACCGTAGCTGTATGCAGAGTGGGTGAAGTTTTTCATAATGGCTTCAAGAGCAATATTGCGCAAGAAGAGGCACCTCTTCAATTCCTTGGATCAGCCAACATACTTGATCCGAGGTTTTTCAAGTTTTGAGCAAGGGCGATCAACTCAGACTTCAGATTCACGGAATTCAATCTGGGCTGCTGGCCTTTCATCTCCAGGTATAGATTGCAGGAAAGGAGGAGGTTTATATCCCCTAACCAAGGGGGTCTCGCCAAGTTTTTCAGCAAGAAAGTTTCTTAGGAATGATTCTTGTGGAATTCCTACACCGGGCTGTCGCATTGGAAGAGCGGGATATGTTCCTCATTTGGGAGTTAGGTGGGTATGGGAATCCACACGTTATTCTTCCACAGCTACAGCAGGACAACCTGAACTGGGTGGTGGGAACGATGGGAAAGAAGAGCAGGCAGTAAAACCAAAAAAGGTAGCTTCGCCAGAAGAATGTGACCAAGCAGTCGAGGGTTTGAGCACAGTGAAAGCCAAAGCCAAAGCTAAGAAGTTGCAAGAATCCCAAAAGGGAGCTAAATCTTTACTAAAGAGAGTATGGGCTATGTTTTTAGGAATTGGTCCTGCTTTTAGAGCCATTGCATCAATGAGCAGGTTAAAAAGATGCTCTCCCTTTGTTTTTTTTTTGTATGTTTCATCTAAATTGACTAATATGTTGCTTACTAGTTCCTTCTTCCAGGGAGGACTGGGCAAACAAGTTTCGCCACTGGAAGGATGAATTTAAATCTACCATGCAACACTATTGGTTAGGTACAAAACTACTTTGGGCTGATGTTAGGATAAGCTCGAGGTTATTGTTAAAACTTGCTAGTGGGAAGAGTCTTTCTAGGAGGGAGAGGCAACAACTCACACGCACGACGGCTGATATTTTCAGGCTAGTTCCTTTCGCAGCTTTTATTATAGTTCCATTCATGGAGTTCTTACTGCCAGTATTCTTGAAATTGTTTCCCAACATGTTGCCATCAACCTTCCAGGACAAGTTGAAAGAAGAGGTAATGATCGTAATTATTGTCATCAAATATCTGTCAACTTCTGTAGTTTCAATTCATTTAGTTAGCTAAAGATATCTATTAAGCCCAGTGTCCACATGATTGTTTCACTCTTTGAAAGGTTTGTTAAACAGGTGGTTCTCCTAAGATTCACCTTGTAACATGTATTAGTCGGTCTGGATTGCTGTTCATGATCAAAGCAGGAAATTGTCTGTATGTGTGTTTGTATAACGTTGTTTGTAAGAGTGCGTATGTGGTGCACTCGATTAAGTTTCTAGTGACAACCTCTTAGAGTTAAGGGATGAAAGCTTAAAAATTATTTTTACGTTGAAATTTTATGGTTTTGACATTGTTAGCATTATTCTGATTTTGTGTAGTTATATTGTGGCTCCATTATGCTTATGTGGACTTTTTGGTTGGAGAGAAACCATAGAGTTTTTGAGGGAGTAGAGTTCCCGGTATGGAATGTAAAGCTACTGTATTGGGTACCCTTTATCTTTGGTTATCAGGGGGCTCAATATTGTCCATAGATAGTTTCTTTTCTTTTTTGAACTCCATGAGAGTATTGTTTGGCTGTACATAGTTGCACCCCCCTTGGTGCCTATATATAGAATACTTATAAAAAAAATTGTATATATTAAGATTTTATCTCCAAAAACGTATTTTTTTTCTCCTTTTCCCCCATTACTACAATCAGAGTTTTTGATTAATTTAGAATACATTTGGAACTTTATGCCAAATAGGCCACAACTTCTTATATCAACTGGTTTCCTCCCTCCAATAGAGAGGACCATTTTGTCTGTAAAACTTCAAATGCCTTTTATTAATAAAGTCCCCACAGCTTAAGGGAGGAGCAAAGCCAAGTTCGTACAATTTGAGGGCTAAGCTACAGCAACATGTATAACATGTAGCCAAATAAGGCATAAATCTTCCAACTTGATTACGCCTCATCAGTTTCTTAACTGAAGAGAAAAACAAGACGCTGCTTTCGTAGATGGATCTCAAACAGTGACTGACAAGGGGAAAACAGCCTAACAATTCATTTATCTAAGAAGTAAAAAGACCATATAGGTTTTGCATTACTGCTGGATAGAGTTGTAATGAAAAGGGGAAACAGCCTAACAATTCATTTATCTAAGAAGTAAAAAGACCAAATAGGTTTTGCATTACTGCTGGATAGAGTTGTAATGAAAAGGGTTGTAAATATGTTTTCTTGTCTGTTGATGCACCTAAAAAGAAACTTGTGCTCCAAGAAGAATTAATTTTTTTTTTTTTGATGAGTAAAAGTATTCATTCAAAGAGCCAGAAGGGGAGGAGCCCAACCCATGAACATGGAGCATTTACATCAAAACAATTAATCCCTTGTACACATGTTCTCCAAAAACTTTAAAAAAGAAGCTACATTTGTCATATACGATCTAGTATTATGATTTAAAAAAAAAAAACACAAAGCACAATTTTATTTTTAAATCACAGATGCTCTATTCCTTAAAAATCCTATTGTTTCTTCCCTTTATAAACACCAAAAAAAGGCATCGAGGGCCATCTTCTCAATCTCCCTGGCTTCCCTGTTCCTACCCCCTCCGTTCCAACTATTAAAGACATCAGATATTGACCATGACATAACCCAGTCAATGCCTTAAAGGGAAAATTATAATGTCCATAGGTCTCTAGCCAGTGAACAATAAAGGATCAGATGGTGAGCTGACTCCTCTTCCATTTTGCAGAAACTGTATCTATTAGCCAAGAATTTCAGATTATCATCTGTGAGAGTTAACTCCCAGACTGCTGTCCATGTGAAAAAAAGTCCACCTTCAATGGTGTCCTAGATCTCCATACACTCTTTCAAGGAAAAGGCATATCTTGGCTCTTGTCAAGTGGAAGGATTTCATTAAAAAGATTCCTAACTTGGTGGTCTTCCATTTTATGGTATTTTCCTCCTTACCCACACCTCCTCCTTTTTTTTTTTTTTTTTTTTTATGGAAAAGTATCGGAAACTCAGAGACTACCCCCACCTCCCAATCCTTAAACGGTCGTCGAAAAGTAGGGATCCATAACACTCCATTCTTAGAATGAGAAACAAAGTCAGCAGTTGAAACATTAACATCATTGGTGACTTGAAATAAATTTGGGAGCCGCTCCTTCAAAGGCCTATCATCACCCATCACATCATGCCGGAATTTCACTGGATTCCCCTTTCTCGCATCAAAGTAAATATGAACTACCAAATCCTTTCTAGCCAATCATAATGCCTTCTAGAGACCTACTCCATAAGAAGTCTTAATACTCTTTGAGGCCTTGCCACCCCACAAGCTCCCATATTTACAAGTAACGCCAAAAACCATTCCGAATCACCGATGCCATTTCCACAATAGGCATTCTTCATGTCTAGTTCTTGAAGAAACCACCCCAAGTTTGCTACCAAAGAAAGCAATACTCTAATAGAATTCATCTTCGCCACGGTTGCAAAGGTCTCTTGATAATCAATGCCATAGGTTTGTGTGAACCTAAGAAGCACATATACGGACACGGGACACGGATACGATACGACATGGACACGTAGACACGCTATTTCTAAAAAAAGTAGGACACGGACACGTCAGAGACGCGTTGCATATACATAATTTTTTTATATTTTTATATGACCATATAATAAAAACCTAATGTTATTGGAATTAAAATTGGTATAAAAATACACAAATCACAAAAATATTATGAAGATATTAAAATAACAAAGCCATTAAATAAAAATAAAAGAACTTTTTCATTTAATCATCAACATTTATGATTCAACTGTCCGACTTGTATCTAGGAAGTGTCCGAGAGTGTAGGTGTCCGACACATGTCCGACACAGGACACATGAGCCAAAATAGAGTGTCCGTGTTTCATAGGCGTGAACCCCTTGCCACCAATGTAGCTTGAAAATTCAAATTGTTCATAATGTCTAATTTTCTTACACTGAAATTACTTGAAAACAAAATGAGAAGTCAAACTTACCAAGGTGACAATCAATTGATGCATGAAGAAAATAACCAAGCACATGATTTGATTGATGAAAGATCTTAAGATAGATCTAAATATCACAAGTGCAAAAATATTTCAAAACATCACTCATAAAATTGTTTCAATTACACAAACAAGGTTACAAACTAAATGATACAACTTTCAAAATAGACCTTGGAGCATGACACTATCCATGGTCATGTCCTCAGAAGCATCCTCCATATCATGAGATTCTTTGATCACCCTTGTTAGCCTCCACCTCGGCCAAAGCAACCTTCTTTGTGTTAAACTTTTTCTCCAGTTTGTCAAAGTCAGTCTGCTCCACTCGGACCTCGACTAATAACTTTTCGTATGTGTTGGCAGCCTCCTTGACGTGATTGCCCATTATCAAAGTAAAGTATTTGGCAGCACACACATTGAAGCGCTCCTCTAGCCAGTATTCATTTAGTCCCATCTTTCTTAAATTCTTAAAGACCTTGTTAAACTCACCAATGATGTGGGCGTCTAGATCAGAGACTCGAAAACCTTTATAACTCTTAAAAAACTCAGCAAACCCGTCCAAATACAGAACTCGGAAGGCTGGAGTAGCTATGTTGAAGTTCTCAAAAATCTCAGGGTGCGCTTTCGTTACAGCCTTAAGTGTAGAAACATTCATGCTACAAATATAGAGACCTCTCCAATATGTATTTACATCTGGATGCGGGGAAACCAAAGTAAGGGGAGACGAGGGTGACGGTGTCCTTGTATCTGCAACAGGATCTTGAACTTTGAAATTTTTGACATCAACAATCAAACAATCCTTGTCACTTTAGGGCCCTTCGGATCAGTTGTTGAGGGGAACACAACTTGAGCTCCCGACCCCAAAGGTAGACGACACTAGTGCTATGAGGATATAAAAAGACTCATCTTTCTTTCCCGCGGCTGCCGGATCCTCGTTACCCTCGTCTTCCTCTTTATTCTCTCCTTTCTCTCTACTCTCTTCTCCCTCTTCATTTTCTTCTTTCTCTCTTTTCTCTTCCTTCTCTTCTTCTTCTTCATTCTCTACTCCCTCTTTATATTCTTTTTCTCTTTGACCTGCTCCTACATGATGTTCCTTATTTTCTCCTAGCCCATTTTAATTTTCCCTCTTTTGGCCTTCCTCCTTTTCACTCTTCTTTTTGTTGTTCCCCTCTCATGGCTCCACTTTGTCTTCTGCATGATCACTTTCCTCGACCTCTGTTGTGGTTGCTTTCTCCAAGGACTTCATAACCATATGAAATTAATGAGAGGCTATCATGCGCAAAAGCTCGTGAAGCTCCATGATCAAGAGAATGATAACACCTTCAACTTAATTTGTCAAAAGAAGAATGTCATTAACCTAACTGTGCTAATAATAAGAAAAGGAAAGAGGGGAAGAAAGTTCTTACCTTTATCAACAAGAGATTTTTGAGGAGATTCTTGCAAGTCTCCCATTTCCACCTCGTCGCCACCAAAGGAACTGGACGAGCTTGCATCATCGAGCCCTAGGTGGTGCAAAACTAATATATATATATATATATATATATATAAATATAACAAAAAAATGATAACGATAAGATAAAATAAAATAATGACGAAGGAAATATAAAGGAAGTGGTTACCAAAGTAAAGAGAATTTCAAAAGAACCTCACTTGACTTGGTGCGAAGATCTTGCGAGGAATGAGGGCCTCTAACCACAAGTCTCTTACACAGGAGGGGAGGGACCTCATCCTTGTCTGCATCAGGTTCTTCATCAAAATAAAAAACAACTTTAGAATCAGAAAGTTTCTCAGCTAGAGTCCTCAACTCCTTTCCTTTACCACGACGAGCTTGTTTCAAATTTCTTCTTTTCAATATCGATTATGGGGGCACTTCTGCCATACCAACTACCTGTTTTGAAGGAACCCTTGTTGAACCTCTGGAATGGTTTCAAGGATGGATTTTGGAAAGAACTTTGGGACCTCATCATCATCATTTGCTGTCGAGGTGACAGGGGGCAACCTTGAAGTGTCAGTCACAAAAGAATCGTTCCTGCCAATTTCATTGAGAACACCTCTTATAAGACTAGCAAAATATTTGTTTGAAGACATCCCAACACCTTTTAGATCAGGAAGAATGTTTAGAGGGATACCCAACTTGAACGCTGCGGGTTCCTTTAGATTCGAAAGATCAATGTCTTCTTCCTGAGGTAGTTCGTAAGACTAGAGGAAGGAGAAAATCAGAAAAATTTTTAATAAGGAAAATAATAAATATATATAATAGAGTAATGAAAACAACCTTTTTGGCCTTCTTTGAGGGGTTAAGCACCGGGGCTGGTTGACTTGAAGCTTGGGGGCATTTGGATCGAGTAACGTGAACTTTAGGTTTTTGTTGGCCGTGCTCTTCCTCTATTACCTCAATAGGAACCACCAAACCATAAGATTTGGTGAACCTACTTACACCACCTCAATGTGAATCTTGTCTTTCAGAGGGAAAGCGCAAAGAGGATTGTCATTTCGAACAGTAAGACAAAAAGGCATTCAAATTGTCATGCTAGAAAGTCGTTTGAGCTTGAGAAAAGAAACTAGAATGAGATGTTTAAGTGAAAATGAAATGGCCCCCCAAAAGAGGAGAACTACAAACTTATGAAAAAACAAATTGGTTTAGGGATTGGTTGAAAGTCATGGGAGTAGGAGGTTGAGAAGGCAATCCTTAGTCAAAACCAAATTGCCTAGTGACACAGTGGGGGAGTTAAGAAACAATATCAAGAATAGGATCAATCCAGCAAGGGAGGTAGGTGTTGGATATAAATGATGCCAACATCCAATCGATTGTGACAAAATTAAAATCAAGAATCATATCTTTGTTAGAATTTGAATAGAAGTTGGAATGAGGAATAGAAGGGAGATTAGAGATATAGGGACAAGAGACAAAAGAAGGAAAATTGTCAAAAAATCCAGACAAGCTCTGGGAACATAGCGCTCCATCCTAACATTTTGTGTGGTTATGTTTCCTTGAGCTTGAAGAGCCAAAATCGGTAGGTTGAAGGGCAAAAGGCGAAATCTTTTATAAAGAAAGAGCTGCAGAAAGAAACAACCAAGGTAACTGTGGAGGCCGTAGCTACCCACTTAACTAACCATGCCTTCCTAAAGAATGTCAACTATACGATATAAAGTCTTGAGGAAAAGAGGACCGAGGGGCAGACTTGCTCCGCGAGATAGATGGCCGGCCAAGGAAAATACACCAGGACTAATACTGTCCTCGGGAGCACCCTCAAAGATATACTAGTCAAGCCAAAAGGAAAGAAAAGCCGTTAAGTGGTTAAGGCGAATTTAACTTTTCACCTTGATAACTACCTCGAGACTTCTAACCCCTCTTAATCTCAGCAGTCTCAAATTCGAAGTCTCCAAAAAAATAACGAAGCCAATGAGTATAGGTGCACTTCTTGGTAGTAGAAACAGTAGCTTGTTGCAAAATTTTCCCTTTCTTGCCGAAGTGACTACTGAGATGAGTTGATAGAGAGAAAAGAGTGAAGGAAGTCAACAATCTCTTGCTCCTCGGGAGAAAGTGCCTCGGAGAATGGAGGGGCATCCCCATAGGTGTCCAATTTAAGCATAATGTGTACGTCCTCAAGAGTAGGAGTAAATTTGCCCCACAAAGTATTAAACGTATGGGTAACCTTATTCCACCTCGGAAGCAAGGTAACGAGGTTTGTATTGTCACTACAAAGAGCTAAGTGATGAAAAATTCGGATTAAAAACCCTAGCCTCTTTAAGACTCTTTTGGTGAATTTCATGTCCAAGGACGTAATCATACCACTCATCCCAGTTTGAGGCAGGGAAGGAATGAGACTGAAACTCCACGAACGAATAAGGGAAATCACCTCGTTTGACCCCAACCTTAAAATAGGATCCAGTGTTATCGGACAACCGTCCATGAGTATTGGCTTCGGTGAAATAAGAAACGGATTCACAACAAGATAGTTAGAAATGGAGAAAGATTCGGTCTTACCCCATAATGTGTTGGATTCCATTAAGAAAGGGGCCTTATGCTAGTTAGACAGTGGCATTACCTTAGGGACGACGCCATTCCTGTTTGAAAGAGCCTTCTTCACCATTGTTGGAAAGTTTAACAAAGGAGGATGGTGTTGGGGACGATGACAGGAAAAGTGGTAGAGCAAGCACGATACGACTTTGAGAAAATAGGAAATAGAGTAAAGATATGGCTTATATAGTAATGAATTATGAAGGTAAAGAGGCACTTGGAAACCAAGGCGACGCCTGGCATGTGAAAAGATGCGTATGACAACTGGTACGACATCAGAAGTTGAAACGACATCTCTAGGAATGTGCACACATAAATACCGTCTGATCATTGAGGTATATCTGCAGGGATAAAAAACCTTGAGTACGGAAATATACCCATATAAGGAATGCCGAGGTAACGAATCTCTGAGGACAAACACAATCCTTATATGCCCTACCTAGGGACCTCCATATTGATGCTGGGGAAGTCAAATAGGTCCAAAGTTTTTCTGTGCTAGTTCGAGGCAGTGATTAGACAATGGTTGCGAGGCATTCACTCAAGAGAGTCATGTCCTTGAGCCCGTGATTATGGCATGCTTCCTTAAGATGCAACATGCTGTAACCCCGTTATTGTGGTGATCCTCCCTAGCGAGATATGCTACAACCTTGGGACGAGGTGTTCGCGTGCCAGACCTCTTGTCCCACGGTCATGGTTTTTCTCCCATACGCGACTTGGTCATGGCCCGTGGTGCATTTTGGTACGAATTGTGATATACCAGGTTGTAGCCCCTCGGGAACAAGGGCTATAGTGGATTGGAGGCTGGCAAGAGGGGCTCATTTTTGACTGATCAAGAATATTCTCCTCAAGTACCTAGGCCAATGAAATAAGGATAGACGTCATGACAAGTGCGAAATGCGGGAACCCTAAGTTGTACACCCGTGGCGCTTATAAAGCACACTTGCCCAAAAGGGAAGGTATCGAGAATCGCTTCATCGACTACTGCCACCCTGACTTCTCATTGGCCTGATCTCTTGCTCACCCTTTTCTTCACTAACCTTATCCTCTTCTTTTACATCACTCTCTCTTTGGCTCCATTCTGGGAGGAAGGCTCCTAGAAACCCCACTTTCACCTACAAACATAAAACACTACCATGAACATTTTCCTTTGGACCAAAAGAGGTTTATTTATCATCGTAGGGTTCACAAACAACCTTTGATTTATGAATCCAAAGTCTATCATATTTGTTTAACCACTCAATTGACGTGGCATCAATTGCACATTGCAAATTTCTTTGGGTTTTCTCATGAAACTGAATCTATGGTCTTAGAACAAGCAGAACGCGAATAGGATTTATGTAGCTAACCCCAAATAGTTGGGACAGAAACTTAGTTGAGTTGAGTTCAAAGATAACATACTTTATTGTGGCATCTGAAATTTTGGCACAAACTAGTATTCTTTACCAAGGGATTTTCAATCAAAGTCTATTGATCAGTAGAAAAATTAATCTAGCATTGGTCTCTGGATTTTTGGCATAATGTTAACAAGGACCTCTGCTAGTTCATCATCTTAATGTGGTTGTTACATATACATATCAATACGTAGTCTGTTGGCACTGATTATGGCTCATAAATGCTCCTTATTTGCCACAACTCCCATTTCCTAATCAGAATTTTGGTTTCAATTCCGATGCTCAACTTGTAGGAGGCCCTGAAAAAGAGGCTAAATGCGAGAATAGAATATGTAAAGTTTCTTCAGGACACAGTAAAAGAAATGGCCAAGGAACATAATTTATGTAGCTAACCCCAAATAGTTGGGACAAAAACTTAGTTGAGTTGAGTTCAAAGATAACATAATTTATTGTGGCATCTAAAATTTTGGCACAAACTAGTATTCTTTACCAAGGGATTTTCAATCAAAGCATACCGACCAGTAGAAAAATTAGTCTAGCATTGGTCTCTGGATTTTTAGCATAATTTGAACTAGGAGTCCTCTGCTGCTTCATCATCCTAATGTGGTTGTTACATATACATATCAATATGTAGTCTATTGGCACGAAAAAATGGTTAAAATAGTTGGGTCATTGTTACATAAGGTCAATCGACTGAACATATTAACCAATTATGCTCATAAATGCTCCTAATTTGCCTCAAGTTCCATTATCTAATCAGAGTTTTGGTTTCAATTCCAATGCTCAACTTGTAGGAGGCCCTGAAAAAGAGGCTAAATGCAAGAATAGAATATGCAAAGTTTCTTCAGGACACAGTAAAAGAAATGGCCAAGGAAATCCAAAACTCACGAAGTGGAGAAATTAAGAAAACTGCCGAAGATCTTGACGAATTTATGAACAAGGTTAGTAATTGCCCCCCCACCCCTTTTCTTTGGTTTCCTTTCCCCTGAACAATGGAAGTAGAGTTAGTGGACGTTTTCGTCATCATCATCATCGTCTTTTTTTTTTTTATTTGTTTGGAGGAATATTTTATATTTTAAATGCATTCTAACAATTAAACAGGTGAGAAAAGGTGCTCGCGTTTCCAACAATGAAATTTTAGGCTTTGCCAAGTTGTTCAATGATGAGCTTACTCTGGATAACATCAGCAGGTTAGTGTTTCTGTTACAGTACTATTATCTAAAATCTGGATATACTTGCCATTTAAAAATAATAGATTGTCTTGCTTGTAGACTGACAGTAATACTTGACACAAAAAATTGGTTTACTCGTTGAATGCAGGCCTCGGCTTGTAAATATGTGCAAGTACATGGGTATCGGCCCATATGGTACAGATGCATACTTGCGTTATATGCTTCGGAAGAGACTTCAATGGTAAGCTTTGTTACAGTTCATTCTGAGTAATAATGGTTACCCAATTTTTGAACTGTAATGCTCCTCAGGTAAAATGTACTGGAGTTTATTCTCAAGGAGAGGTATTGGATCGAATAAGTTGGCTTTTTCAGTGTGTCGCCTAACTCAGCTATCTAAGATTTTAGAACACTGCTACTGAGAAAAGTGCTCTGATGTACCTATACAAAAAAAAAGTGCTCTGATGTTGATTTGGGGATGATTCTGAAATGATGTTTAGAAGTCTATCTCCCAGTTCTTTGGATAGCAATGTCCACTAAGTATAGGATGGAGTCATCATAGTTTTTTATCCAAGTGATGGAGGTACTGGTAACGTGCAGTCTATAAGACTATAGGCCTATGAATGCCGTGAACTGTCTCATGCCTCCTTTTCTCTTACAATAACCAGATCTCATTATGGCTTAAAGTATCAAATAAAATAATAGATATTACCTGATGGATAACAGTATTGCAGCTTGGCAAGACAATAGTCCTATGATATTAACTACTCAAGTTGGAGTTTAGTTACACTGGTCTGGTTGATTTGTGTCAAACAATGGTCACAATTTTCATTTAGTTTAGAATGATGCTTAGTCCATACACAATTTGGTGTCAGTAACCATACTGGAATGTAATTGTAAAAGGCACTCTTGCTCATTTGTCTGCTTATCTATTCTCCATTTCACACATTTGGTCTGCTTTGTAATGGGCAAGAACGGGGTGTGTCTTTTAGTAACGGGCAATATTCTGTTCGGAGTTTGGACATTGGACCAAATTTAGTAGTTTAGGTGAGAGTTGTGTGGCATTCACATATGTTTATGCAGCAGGTCCTTTGCCCTTGTTTGTGATTGAGTGGTTTGAACTCTGTGAAAGCCCTAACATTCTATGAATGACATTTGGTGTTCAGAGTTAGCAGTGCGCAAGTTGTGAGGTCACACTTGTTTTTGAGCCAGTGTAGGTTCCCTCTATGTTGCTGATTTATTTTCATTGCCTATGAAGCCCTTTTTTTAATTGGAGGCACATGGCTTCTTTAAATAGAAGCATCATTATGAGGGTAGCAATACTTTTTGATGATCTTGAAGAGTGATGCTTCTCAAGACATTAAAGTGCTCAGCAAATGTGGTAAGGGTTAATGTGTGGAAAACGCATGGATCATTTTGAGGGGGAGTGTTGGAAACTAAGCAAAGTTATTTTCATTTTGTTTTTTATTTTATTTGTGTATGTGTGCTCATGCATGCTAATAGTACTGGGCGTAATGTGTTGCACAAAGAGACTACTCAAAGAAAGAAAGTGTGTTGCATAAGTGACTGCCCTCAGACTGGAACCTCTTAAGCATAAGAATGCGGGTTTAAGTCCATGGATAGCCATTTGTGCAAATAATGCCAAATGTTATGTCTGTACTCAATCCACCACTCCCAACACTGAGATTGGTGGGTCTAATACTATGTAATGGCCTGGGGAGTTAGAGTACGAGGGCAACCACTTTATGCAAATAATGCCAAAAAGTAGGCTTGTACTATACCATGGCCTTAAAAAAGGCGTGTACTAAACCAATATGTCCTTCCTAGCTCCCCACAGTAGGGGGTAGTTAACTAAAGTTAGGTGAGAGTATGACATCAGAGCATCTAAATACCCTGTTAAGTCTGTCCGTTGTATTCCAACTTATTCTTGTCAATAAAATCTCTTTCTTAAATTTTGACAGGATCAAGAATGATGATAAGATGATTCAAGCAGAGGGCGTGGAATCCCTTTCTGAACAAGAGCTTCGTCAAGCATGTCGAGATCGGGGATTACTTGGATTACTATCAGTTGACGAAATGCGGCAACAGGTTTTACTTAATTTTCTAGATACTTGTTAGAAATTAATTACAGCCAAGTGCCAAGAGTATACCTAGGTTATATATTTATTTATTGCCTCTCAGTTATGAATCCTTTTTCTGAATCCAATCAATTAGAATTTAAATATTTATAACTTGGCAATGTCCTTGAGATTTAAAAGTTACGAGCCTCTATCTCAGAAGCTGTAAATTAAGCCTTTTTATACTATTATTTTTAGGGAAAGAATACCAAAAGAAATTCCCGAAGTTCTTCAATCTTGAACACCAAAGAAAAATTTTATGATGCAAAAAAACTGAAAAGAGAGCCCATTATTATCTTAAAAACTACAACCAGCAGTTGCTTTCCATTTCAAAACTGTATGTACTTGACATAATGTCCATAAAAGATCATCTTAATGTGATGGTAGGGGTTCAAGTGGTGGACATGCATGGAGCTCCCTTTTTCTTTAAATTTCTATTGAAGGAGGAAGTGGCGAGAGTCTTAGGTTATGTTTGGATAGTTTTTGAGAGTTAAGAGTTTTAAGAAAATTTTTTGAGAAGTATTTTTAAATAATTTCTTGGAATTTGAACCATTGTTTGGATTGATTAATTTGAAAAAAGATAAAAAAAAGTATAATTTTTAATTTGGTTATGTTTTTAAAATAAGATTTTTAATTTCAAATTACAAGATATGTGTTTGAAATTAATTTTTTTTTTTTTTTTTTAAATTTAGATTATCATATCGAAATACATTTTTATAATTTTTAAAAAATTAATTACAAAATTTTTAAAAATATTTTTCAAAAAATTTTATCTAAATTGCTATCAGGTAAACATCCAACATTGATCCATTGACAAGCCATTCAAATTCTTTTTTTTTTCAAAATTATTATTATATACTGGTAAGCCTTGATTCTTATTATTTTTTTTATAGGAAATAGTCATCCAATAAAAGGCATGGCTTACATGATCTTTATTTAGGAAGATCAACTGCTTTCCCAAGGAATAAGACCGTTGACGGATTTAAGATCAATGTCCTATTTGCTTAGGGTGAGTATTTATTTTTTAAATATATGAAATTTATATTTTTTATTATTTTATTATAATATTTTTTAAAAATAAAAACTGCCCCCCTTTATTTGTTTAGATTTTAAAAATAAATTTTTAATTTTAAAACGTGGGATACGTTATTGACAAACTATTAATCTTAAACTTTTTTACTATTTTATAATTTAGATTATCATATCCAAATACATTTTCACAATTTTTAAAAAATCAATATTTTGAAACAAATTATATTTGAATTATATTTTCACAATTTTTAATATTCTTAAAAAATGTGATCGGAATTTAATACATTTAATTAAATATGATATAAAAAATTTAATTTTATTCAAATTTAATAAAAATAACAAGATTTAACAAATTCGATTAATTAATATAACACATATTAATTATTAAATTATATAATATTTTTTAAAATTAAAGTTATATATCGTAAGTTTGGCAAATTATAAAATAATATTTTATATGTATAATATAAATTATAATATAATATTTTATAAATATAGTATATATTAATATCATTGTCAAATCAAATAAAATTTAATTTGATAATTAATTTCTTGGAATTTCAACCATTGTTTGGATTTAATTTCTTGGAATTTGAACCATTGTTTGAATTTAAGATTAAGTTTTGAATTTTGTTTTTTGTTGAGTAAACAAACAAGTTTTTGAGAAGAGAATTCAAAAAATTTGTTTTTGAATAAGTAACCAAACATAGCCTTAGAAAAGAGAGATTGGGTGTTTGACAGCAAGCCAGACTCTTTGGACTCTGGGCTTCGGCAGGTTGTTGCCATAAGTCAGGCAGCTGGATCCCAAAAAAATTTCAGTTTGTTTTCTGGGTCTTTCACTGTTTTCTATGGTTCCTAGCAGTGCTAAAAGTGTTGGGGGGATAGGCGTGGGGGCTTTGTGCATATGGACAAAGCAACAACGGCGATATCTCATCTTTTGTGGGCTCATGTATTGGTCAAAGTCTTGGAAAGTCCATACCGTTGACAGTAGGGATTCGTGTTGGAGCATGGGGATTCTGGGTTCCTTTCTGGGCAGAGTTGGGGCCACATTTTGATCTTTTGTGGCTGGAGATTGAGGTCGGCCGGAATAGTACTGATGTTGGGGGTGGGAGTTTAGAGGTGAAGAAACAACATGCATGGTGGGTGGGTATGGAGGAGGGTCGAAACCTGCCACAGCTAATACTTGGCGGAACGAACTTGCTTACCTTATCAGATAAGGCTAAGCTGCATGATGGATTTTTGAAATTTAGAAGGGACATGCAGAAAGCACGCAACCTGGGTGTGCGTTTTGGGCTCAAGTCTTTTTATGGACCCAACTTTAAAGGGCCTCGTAAGGGGGAGGAGAGTCTCCTTTCAATGCATAGGGCCAATGAAAAAGACTATTAGAATGGAGGGGAAAAGTCCAAAGACTTGGGCTTGTGTCCAACTTTGAGGGCGTAAATCTCTTTTTGGGTTTTGCAGGTGTAACTCATAGTAGTGGGTCAGATCCAAGCCCAGAGGCCCCAGACATCAGATGGCCTGGGGGTTTTGATGAAAGGGCTGTTACCTGGGTGGGTTGAAGAGAGAAATTAAAAAGAAGTTTGGAAGTGGGCCTCAGACTTGAAGTGGCTGGAGAGGTGGTGAGCTTGTGAAGACTACTCCAAAGAGCAGTGGGCCAGGAATCAAAACCCACCAACTCCAGCCATGAAAGGTTGTTCTCAAGATGGTAATGGAGAAAATTTTACAGCATTTCGACGTTGACACAGTGCTATATCATGGTAAGGGAGGTTGGAGATGGGTGAATCCAGCGCGCCATGGCAGCAGCAAGAGGGGGCCCCAAGGTTAACAGGGGCTGCAGGGGTTTCTAGTTATGGGAGGGAATATAGAGAGCTCCTGGTAAGAGGTGAGGGTGTATAGGGGGTTCAAAAGGCTGGACTAAGTACAGAAGAGCATCGGCTATCCATACGGGGGACTTTTCCTGAACAAGGTATGGAGAGGGACTCAGGTCTTCAGTACATTGGTTCTGATTCCATTAATGTTGTGGGTTTGCCAATGGAGGGGAAGATGAAGGGGGGATGGGGCTTACTCTGGTGATTGTGGAAGCTACCCTTGACAAGACTATTCATAAAAAATAGAAGGAAAATAGAGCAGAGAATTCTAGAAGGTCATGGGCAGAGGTGTGAGCAGGGACAACCTGAAAAGTTTAGGGGGGAATAGCTGGAGCCAGTAAGTTGTACTCCTCTGGCTGTTATAGCCCCTGACCATAGGAAAGAAGTGATGGATTTTGAAGAAAACTTGGAGCAGTATCAAGGCAGTGTGTAACAGTTTGCAGTTATTAGGACTGAAGCGTCAAAAGATGAGGCTTTGGAATGAGTACTCAGAAAAATTTAGGGAGTCAGTAAATTCTTGGGGGTGTCTTGCAGAGGCTTCAAGGGTGAGCTAATACAGCTATTCAGGGAGATGGAGAAGAGTAGAAGACAGACAACCAAGGGAGGCATAGAGAGGTCACCTGGGGACTAGGCTGAAAAGGGAGCTAAAGAATCTTTCTAGCTCAGTAAATTATGATGTTAGGAAGTCTTTGGAGAATGGAGGAAGGGAGGGGCCTTTTACTAATTGTGTTATGAAGTCACAAATTATTTTATGGAATGTGAGGGGTCTTAATGATCTGGATAAGAGGTCAGTGATAAAGTCGTCTTTGAAGGAATAGAAGCAACAATGGTCTGTTTGCAGGAAACTAAAATGGAGTAACTAGGGAGGGAGGTGGGTAGAATGGACCTACCTGGGGGCGTCTTGTACAGCTGGGGGTGTGTTGGTGCTGTGGGATTCAAGAATCATGTCTAGAATGGATCAGTGGATAGGCAATTTCTTTGTATCATGTTTGTTGAAAATGACTGATGATGGATTCGAACGGCGTTTCATAGGTGTTTGCGCGCCGGTTAATGATTACTTTGTATCATGTTTGTTGTAAATGACTGATGATGGATTCGAATGGCGTTTCATAGGTGTTTGCGCGCCGGTTAATGATTACTTTGTATCATGTTTGTTGTAAATGACTGATGATGGATTTGAATGGACCTTCACGTGTGTTTGTGGGCCGGTTTATGATCCAGATAAAAGTAACCTTTAGAAGGAATTGAAGACGGTAGAAGGGAAGTGGGGCTGCCCGTGGTGCATTTTGGGTTGGGGGGGACTTTAATAATCAAATCTCTGGGGAAAAAGGTTGGTTGGCTAAAGGATGATGTGGGCTACAAAGGATTTTTTAGATTTAATTAATGATTGGACCTTGTAGACTCTCTCTTAGAAGGGGGGAGGTTTACGTGGTCTAGTCGCAGAGAGGTTCCAGCTATGTATGTTTATTGCTGATGGCTTGGGAGGAGCATTTCTCAAATGTTTTCGTGCTCCTCCCTTGGCTTGTTTCAGATCATGTTCCTGTCCTCTTGGACTGTTGTGTTTGGGGGGGGGGGGGGGGGGGGGGCTAAATAAGGGAACCATGCCCTTTTGATTTGAGAAGATGTAGAAATAATAGGGGTTTTAGAATATTAGAGTACAAGTCAACTGAGCCGGGCTTGAGGCCTGTCCAGGCTCAGCCCGAGTTTTGAAATAGTTTGCCTGAGCCAGAATAATCCAACCCAAGCTTAAATTCATTTGTATAAAAATATATAATAGGAATATAAATATATTATATATATTTGAGCTTGGGCTTGAGTTATATCAAGTTAACTGAAGGCTCAACCCAAGCCTAATCTGAATTGAGGACTGACTGACTTTTTCTGACCAGGACCATGCCGAAGTATAAAATTTGTATTCCAAGCCTGCCTAAATTCTGATTGGGCTTGGTTTAGTCTGTCTTACTTACAGCCATGTGGAACATGGTGGAAGAATGGTGAAAAGCCAGTCACGTAGCTGGCAAACCTAGCTTCATTTTGGCTAGGAAATTAAATTTTCTTTTGGTAAATGCTGGGAGATTAAAATTTAAGGAGGATCTCAGAAAATAAAACAAATGTCTTTGGGAATGAGTTTAAAGCATGGTGTTAAATCGTGGTCGCAGGATATGATGCGGTCGTGCTCGCGGTGTAACGGTACGGAAGTATCGGCCCACCCGTAACGGGAATCGGAATCCGTGACTGAATTTTTTTAAAACATTAGCAAACCCCCTAAGACTTACTGATACACATGTTTTTGTTTTAGTTGATCACTTTTAAGGGTATTTAAGTATTTTCTTGTCATTTTTATGACACTTAAAAAGATATTTTATAATTTTATATATCTTTTTTAATGTTAAAATACCAAAACGTAGCATATTTATGATTTTTAAGAATAACATTGCAACAAATAATGTAAATAATTACTTCAAAAACAATTATTAGTCCATAATCAATAACAATTCACAAAAGAAGGCAAATCTAAATATCTAATTAGTTGGTAGCTAGTTGGTGCTTCTTGGAACTACCACCAAAACCACTGAAATGAATGGCGTGATGGTATTTGACAGTCTCTATCATTGTCATCGTCATTATATGGTATCTCCTGCACTTGCCCAAAGAAATAATTAGAACCTCCCACTCCTATTGATGTACTACTGCCACTGGAATCTTCTGGTGGTTGTTGCATGTAATACCCAGTCTCATGCCTGTAAGGCATTTTAGGCCCAAAGAGGCTATATGTAAGAGCCTCTACATCTGAAGGAAGTGGAGGTGGAGCTGCATATTGTGGTGGTGGTGGTGGGGGGAGAGGATAGTAATGAGGTTGTGGTTGGGGGTATCCTTATTGAGGTGGTGGGTAGTAGACTAGTGGTTGTAGTGGTAGTGGTATGGGTCCTCCTGCTCTTGGGGGATAGTATAATGGGTATCTAGATTGAATGCCTACTTGATGTCCTGCTCCAAGATCTCCAAAATGTTGAACAATTCCAATATCATCATCAACTGGTGGTAAATAATGTGCATGCCTACTTGATTCACCTGCATCACGGTAAGGGCGGCGTGAGTAATGTCTTTTTTGGGTGGGGGTGGGGGGAGGGGTGGCTGGATCTGGAAATTCTCCAATTTCTTCACTAGGGCGAAAACCACTATATCCAGCTTTTCCACGATAAGGTAAATCATGACGAACACCACCTTTAGAAGTTCCGGCTTCAACAATTTGGAATTTTCCTCCAAGTCCAGGGCCTTCATCACCCAAAGGACATCATTTCCACTACCATTGGTGCCACTAGGGGGAGTCAAACCAACACCACTGCCCGATCCACTATTGGAAGAATTGACATTTTGAGTCTCTTGATGAGCGGCACCATACTCATCATCATCAGTTAGGTCCAACCAGTTATTTTCCTAACCATCCAACATTGGTTCTTCCTTCTCTTGGAGCCATGGAGCTAAAGGATCATCTTCTTCAAAAATATAATCCAAGTTGACGGTGTTGAATTGCTCTTAAATCTCCCTTTGGGATTTCCTTGTAGCATGTCTAATCTTTAGGCTCATGTTATAATATACATAGACAAGTCTATTCAACTTGACATATCTTAGTCGATTCCTTGTCTTTTTATGTATAAGGCTAAAGGTACTCCAATTACACTCACAGTTAGATGATGATGTGGTTTGGCTCAACACTTTTATTACTATGGTTTGAAGTTCAGGAGTTGATCCCCCATAGTGGATCCACCATTCAGCTGCATTATCAAATGATAAAATTTAGGAAAAAATACTAAAAAGTCTTTAAAATAAAAATTTCAATCTAAAAAGCCTATGATAATTTTTTTTTTCTATCTAAAAAATCCAAAAAAGAAACTTTTAATGCAAAAAGGTTTAATTGTTAACTTTTATCTTAACATTGTTAAAAAATATTAATGATTAGACTAAAATAACTTTTAAGATACATTTTTTAAAAAATACTAAATAATTCATAAAATAAATTCTTCAATCCAAAAAAAACATAACATTTTTTATTTGTCTTGAAGGCCTAAAAAAGAAATTTTCACTTCATAAAAAGTTATTATTTTTTTAGATTGACAAAGTTATTATAGATATATTAGTATTTTTTTTTCTAAAATGTATCTTGAAGGTTATTTTAGTCTAATCACTAAAATTTTTTAATGGGGTTAATTGGAAGTTAACAATTGGACTTTTTTGTATTAAAAGTTTCTTTTCTGGACTTTTTAGATAGAAAAAATCTATAATGGACTTTTTGGAATGAAAAATTTATTTTAAGGACTTTTTACTTTTTAGTATTTTTCCCTAAAATTTTAATTATAATTTGATATAAAAATCAACTCTTTATTTACCACTTGGCACTTAGTTACTGACCAGGGTTGGTAAGTGATACTGCTTGTTGAGCCAATACCGTTCCAAATAAATGTTTTTTATCACGAAACAATAAAATCTTCAAACATTTGAATAGATAAGTGCCCAACTTTTGAATCTTTTTTGTGTTATTGATTAATTGTAAATTAAGAAAACAAATTTCTAATTCAAAAACTTACTTGGTTGATGGCCATTATTTAGTTATCAATGTTTGGAAGCACAGACACTCTATTTTGGTTCGTGTCTGTGTCGGACACGGACACTTTCGGCCACTTCCCGGACACGTGTTTGATACCCAAAAAAAGACTATCCAAAATTTTTTTTCTTCTAAATTTCAGACACGTTCCGGACACATTATGGACACGTTTGGGACATGTTTTCTATTTTTTTCTTCTTTTGGATTTTTTTCTTCTTTTTCTCCTCTTTTCCATAGTTCTTTTTTAGTTATACACGCACACACACATGTTCTACGTAATAGTTAGTAAATTTATTTTGAAACTTGAATCATGGATGTCGATGATTAAATGAAGAAGTTCTTGAATTTTTATTTAATAACTTCGTTATTGTAATATTTTTTTTTTTGAGCAGTACTTCGTTATTGTAATATCTTAATATTTTGTGATTTGTGTGTTTTTATGCCATTTTTAATTGGAATAACATTAGGTTTTTATTATATGGTTATATAAAAATATAAAAAATTTATATATATATATACACATATATATATATGTGTGTCATTGACGTGTTCGTGTCTTACTTTTTTGAAAAATGACGTGTCTGCGTGTTTGTGTTGTGTTATAACTGTGTTGCGTGTCCGTATCCATGCTGCTTAGGTGGATATGTAAAAATTTATTCAACAAATTAGAATTGTAGTCTATACTTAGTACTTAGTTATTTACCAAATGCATGCAAGTCGTGATGTAACTATAAATTTCATCGCTTGTCAATAATCTTCCAATAGTCCTAGTAGCAATAGTCTCTTTGAATGACTAGTTTTGCTCTGTCAATGGCTTCATAAATAAAGCCCATGGTGGGCTTCTCATCCCCATCTCGAAGGACCTTCACAAGTGGCTCTTGTACTTTCATGATTTCATTCGCTTTGCTCCAAAAATCATTTCCAAGTATTATCTTTTCCACATCATGAGCGTTTCCATGTTTTTCCTTACCCTATTTGGTCCTTTTCCACGAATTAAATATATTTCTCAAGCCACTCTTATGTTTGGCAATTCTCTCCAATGTAATGAAATTGGTGGCAAACCGTGTGATAGTAGGACGTAGCATTCTCGCCCATCAGCGAACTGCTTCATGAAATCAACCACCTAGTTAGAATTATAAATGAAGCTTGTGATTTCCTTGGCCTTGGACAACACTTTTCGTATTTCCAATGCCATATAATATAAGATCAATGCAATGTGCTGCATATGCTATCCAACACATATTTGACCTTTTTTGCATCAACTTCTTACCAACAAGTTTCAATGCAGCTTCATTGTCAGTCACAATCTGGACAACATATTTTTCACTGATCTTATCCACCACCTTGTCCATGAGGGCAAAATAGTAATTTAAATTCCTTGAGTTTACGTCACTAACATCACAAATTGATTTGTGAAAGATTGTGCCCCAATTACTATATACTAGGAAATTGATGATTTGTTTTCTACCAGGCCCTGACCATCCATCGCACATGATGGTTACACCTCTCCTCCCAAATAGGCTTGTGCGACTTTATCTAACTTCTCAATTGCTCCAACTCTCTTTTCAAATAAACTTCAGTGACCTCATATGGAGTTGGAGGAGGCACCTCTTTTCCCACCTAACATTGAAAGTTGAAGGGAGGATGCTATTGAAAGTTGAAGGCTGGTCAGGGAAGGAGATTTAGCGTTAAATCATTTTATGAGGCTTTATCCCGGAACCCTTGGTGTTGAATGAGTTAAGAACAAGCTTAGGTAATATCTCTAAGGTCCTATGTTCAACTCCCACTACCTCTCAAAAAAAGAGAGGCTTTATCATGTTGTAGTTGGGTTTACTTGGAAGAGCATTTAGTGTAAAAAAATCACCCCTTAAGGTGGCTTTCTGTGCATGAGCAACTACATGGGATGCAATTCTCACGATAGATCCTACGAGAGTGGTTTTTGGATGGAAAACTGGTGTTATATGTGCAAAATAGAGTTGTAAACAGTTTGTCATTTGTTTTTAATTGCTATGTGGTTAGGGAAATATGGTGCCTTCTGCTTTCCTTTTTTGGATACACTTGGATTATGAGCGGCAGAGTGGCAGCGTTGTTGAGGAGCTGGAAAGGGGGATGTAAGAGACGGAGTGTTAGGAAGGTATGGGATGAGGGTCCTTTATATTAATTAATTAATTTATTTTTTGATAGGTAAGTGGCCCTTGGGATTGGAGTTGAACCTGGTCCTTTATAATTATTTTGGTTTATATGGAGAGAGAGTAATTGTAAAATTTTTGAAGGGAAGTATGTTTCCCCTTGTAGATTTAAGGTCATTTTTTGTCTTATACTTTTGAGTTTTTTTTTTGAGTTTTATACATCATTTATACATTCTTTTATAGAGTTTTTGGGGGAGATAAATTTATGTTTTTTGTATAGTGTGGCTCCATATGTTCTACTTGGGAGCAGCCCCCCTGAGTGTTCTTATATATATATATATATATATATATATATATATATAAAAACTTCACTTACCAAAAATAAAAAATAAAAAATCTGAGAAGATAACCCTCATCAAAGTTTTAATTGGACTAAGGGATCTTCCTCTTTGGGAATTCTTGTCACTAGATGTAGGGCTACGATTAGCACTGAGCACTCCATTCTCCTTAGCACACTTAATTGCAGATAGTTAAAAAGAATCTGTAAAACACCATAGAGACTAGTGAAGAAAAGAAAGAAAAGAACAAGAGACAGACAGAGGGGCTTGCATTATAATTTACAGGGTGTACTTACTAGTAACTGCTTTACAGTTTTGCCCCCATTAGAAGCAGCCTAATTGGACCCTTTTTTGTGCACAGTAGACATCACTTCCTGGTCATGAGTTCTCTATAAATGCTTTTAAAGTGACAAAAAAGAGGAAATATCTGATGATGCTTATAAAAAAAATTTATGGTCAGATTTCCATTATTTGAAAATTTTAATATATTGTTACCATCATAAAAGGTAAAACAAGGAATATTAATCTATTTAGTTGTTTCAACTGTTATTACTGCGTGCAGCTGCGTGATTGGCTGGACTTGTCTCTCAACCACTCAGTACCATCTTCTCTTTTGATTCTTTCCAGGTAAATTAATGATTAACCTGTTCGTGTGTTCTAAGATTTTGAACATTATCTAAGTTTTTGCTATGTGGCCTGATACTCTCCGCAGAGCTTTCAGTGTGTCTGGAAAAGTGAAACCAGAGGAAGCTGTTCAAGCTACGCTGTCCTCTCTGCCAGATGAGGTGGTGGACACGGTTGGAGTGACAGCTTTGCCATCTGAAGATTCTGTTTCAGAAAGGAGGAGGAAGTTGGAGTTCCTAGAAATGCAAGAAGAACTAATCAAGGTTGAATATGTTGCAGTTTCTTTTGCCATATTTGTGGGTTTTTGATGTGATACTTCTTTCTCTACACACACACAAAGATTACTTCTGTTAAGCAAATTGATCATTATGCTGGCATCTGTAGTGTGAATTATTTATGGAAGGCAATTTTTTTTGTCAAACTCAAATACACATTTAAAAATATTATTTGAAATAGATGTTTGTTGAAAATGTAATAAAAAAATTCTAAAAATGTATATTTGTAAGATTATTTGTAGTTGAAAATCAATTTTGACTACCATTTTGTATTTTTCATTTCACTTCTGTTTTATCTCCTCCAATAAGCTATTTTGTTATGCAAATCATAAATCTACCATATATAATATTGTTTTGGATAGGTAAGTGGCCCTTGGCGGTGGGAATTTAACTTGGGGACCTTGGGGATATCACCCAAGCCTCTTTTCAACTCATCCAACCCCAAGGATTACCATGTATAATATTTCATATCTTGATTCCCTCCATGTAGAAACACTTCTATAATCCTGCTTTTATTTATAGAGCCAATTAAAATCCATTTGTCTTTGGTTTGTGTGATGTGATATTGAAGCTTGTCGCATTTACATGACAAAGATTGTTTTGTTATATCTGACATGCATTTTGTCTGATCCTAATGAACAATAAATTTGTTTGTGCTTTTGCTATGTCAGCTTTTGTCTATAAATGAAATTGTAAATGGATAAAAATTTATGTCATTCAGCACTGTAGGTGTCGCAATGGTGCAAGAGGATTGTAATTTGTCAGTCTATATTCTTTCTTGTTTCATTCTCGGCAATTCTTTAAGAATTTTGGTCTTTAGTTTTCTTCTTTTTCTTTGTCTTGCTTTCTTATATAGCAGTTCTGAACTTATCCATTACAGGAGGAGGAAGAGAAAGAAGAAGAGGAGCAGGCCAGGATGAAGGAATCTGTTGCCAGGCAAAAGGATGTGGCTTTGGAAGAGATGACTATTCCAACTGCAAAAGAAGCTCAAGAACTGGCAAAAGTGAAAACCCTGGATAAACATGAGCATCTTTGTGAGCTCAGTCGTGCATTGGCTGTTTTAGCATCGGCATCTGTAAGGATTGGACATTATTTGTTTATATACAGCTTATTAGGTGTTATATATGTGAGGTAGTGCCATCTTCTCAGAATCTTGACTTGCTTTTTTCTACTAAATATTTCAGTCAGTAAGCAGGGAGCGTGAAGAGTTCTTGAGACTTGTCAAGAAGGAGGTAGTTATAGACCTTTATTACAATTTATTTATCATCTCTGATATGCAGACTATCCCCTTTAAATTTTGACGCCCTAAAAGAATGGCATTTACATCAAATTTTATCTTTAAATTTTTATATTTGTCGAAGATATTTTAGAGAATGAAAAAAATATATTCTTTTCTCTAGGAGGTCAATATTTATAGTCACAACTTACAAATAAATAAGGAAACTATCCTAAATTAATTCCTACAATCAATTAATCAATCAATCAATCAATACAATCAATCTAATGCCTAAATTAAGTTACAAATTAAGTCAAAATTTACGATCAACATTTACAATAGTCTCCCTCAAGCTAGAGAGTATATATCTACAACTTTTAGCTTGCTACAAATAGAGTCGATGGCAGTATTTGGTAAAGCTTTGGTGAAAATGCAAGCAAGTTGATTACCAGAAGGAACAAATGAAGTGGTGATTTCCTTGGACTCTACTTTTGATCGAATGAAATGACAATCAACTTTAATATGCTTAGTCCGTTCGTGAAAGAATGGACTATTGGCAATATGAATTGCCGCTTGATTGTCACAATAGAGAGGTATTGGATCATGTACTGGATCATCGAATTTTTGCACAAGTGTTCTTAACCAAGTCTCACAAGTAGTATGTGCCATTGCTCGATACTCTGCCTCAGCACTAGAACGTGCCACAACCGATTGCTTCTTGCTTTTCTAAGTCACGAGATTACCTCCTAAGAAAGTACAATAACTAGTGATAAATTTGAGATCTGAAGGTGATTTTGCCCAATCAGCATCAGTATATCTCTCAATCCGAAGATGTCCAGATGAACGATAAAGAAGACCACGTCCTGGGGTATTCTTAAAATACTTCAAGATATGAGTAACTGCATCCATATGAGGAACTCGAGGACTAGTCATAAACTGACTCACAACACTAACTGCATAGGCATGGATTTAAATCGCGGTCATGGGATACGAATTGGTCGCGGTCGTGGTGTAACGGTATCGGGAGTATTGGGTCATCGTAACGGGAATCGGAAACCACAACCGTGAATTTTTTCGAAACACTAGCAAATCTCTTGAAAATTATTTATACACATATCTTGATTACAATTATCACATTTTAATATTTTTTACTATTAATTTTTAATTTTCTAATACCTAAAAAAATATTTTTTTTATAAATAACACTTAAGAAGATATTTTATTATTTTATATGGATATTTTAAAGTTAAACTAATAAGAAATATCATTTAATTTGAGTAACATTACAAAGAATAATATAAATAATAACAAAAAATAATTATAAGCATGAAAATCAATTTAGTTGATTAGTTATGGAATAAAAAAAATTTAAAAATTTTGAGGCCAAGAGACATTTTTGAGTTTGTATTGACCTGAATGTTTTTACAACCTATTTTGAATTTTTTTGAATTATTTTGTTAAGTATCTCACTTGTATATAAATATTATAAAAATAGAAATCATAAGAATTCTGTAGGAAAAAAAATAAGGAAAAACAAATTGAAAAAATAAAACATAAAATAGATATATCGGCTGTAACGGTCTTGTAATGGCCGTAACGACCGATACGTAACGGTATCGGACGATACGACTGTGAATTTTAGTAACACCGATATATCGGCCAGTATCGGTATCGGAGGGTCAAAAAACCCATACGTAACGGCCGTTATTTAACACCATGTGCATAGGAGATGTCAGGTTGAGTAATGGTTAGGTAAATGAGCTTACTCACGAGTCTTCGATACATCTCTGGATCCTCAACCAAATTACCCTCATCTAACATCAACTTTGGATTGGTCTCCATGGGCGTAGCTACAGGTTTGGAGCCAAGATGACCTGTATCTTTCTAAATATCAAGAATGTACTTCCTCTGAAATAAACTGATTCCTGCTTTTGATCTTGCGACCTCAATACCAAGGAAATAACGAAGCTTTCCAAGATCTTTGATGAGAAAGATGGAACCAAGATGACAAATCAATGTTTGGATACCTATCTTATCATTGCTGGTGATCACAATATCATCTATGTAGACAACTAGAATCACGATACCTCTTTTCGTCTTTTTAAAGAATACCGAGTGATTAGCTTGGCTCCGAGTCATACCATGACAAACTGCTGTCTTGCTGAATTTATCAAACCAAGCTCGAGGAGACTGTTTGAGTCCATAAATAGACTTTTGAAGATGACAAACAGTCCCCCTTGGACTCAAAACCAGGTGGTTGAACTATATACACAGTCTCAGCAAAATCACCATGTAGGAAGGCATTTTTGACATCGAGCTGATGAAGAGGCCAATCGAGATTCGTAGCAAGAGATATGGTAACCCAAACAGAATTCAATTTGGCAACAGGAAAGAAAGTTTCGGTGTAATCAATGCCATAGGTTTGGGTAAAACCTTTGGCCACAAGACGAGCTTTCAGCCGCTCAATAGTACCATCAGGATTCTGCTTGATTGTGAAGACCCAATGACAACCAACAATTTTAGCACCAGCAGGTTTTGGAAAAAGAGCCCAAGTACGATTTAATTCCAAAGTATGCATTTCCTCTTCCATTGCGGTCAGCCAACTAGGGTGAGAAAGAGCTTCCATGTAGGATTTAAGAACGAGAGATAACAGGGACAGAGAGAAAGCTTGAAAGGAAGAGGATAAATGATTGTAAGAGACAAAGTTAGAGATAGGATGAGCAGTGCAAGTACGTGTACCTTTACGGACTGCAATGGGTAGTTCAAGATCAGAGTCAGAAGAATGAGATGGATCGGCAGACGACGAGATAGGTGGAGGATATGAGAGAGAAGGTCCAGTAGGAAGAGTGACTGGAGCTGTAGCTTGGTGATGACGAACATACACCTAAGAAATGGGTGAGTAGGAACACTAGTAGGTAAAACAATGTCAGGAAATAATGGTGTGACTTCCTTCTGGATAATAATAGGGAATAGTCTCAAAAAACGTGATATCAGCACTGGCAAAATGCTTACGTAAGATAGGACTGTAGCACCTATAACCTTTCTGTGTGCGTGAGTAGCCAAGAAATATGAATTTATGAGCATGAGGGTCAAGTTTGTCACAACCGGACTGCAAGTTATGCACAAATGAAATACATCCAAAAACTTTGGGAGAAATAGAGAAAGGTGTTTTATAAGGGAACATGATATTACAAGGTGATTTTCCCTATAGAATGTGAGAAGACATCCTATTTAAAAGATACGTAGCTGTAAGGATAGCATCCTCCCAAAAACACTTGGGAACATGCATATGGATCATAAAGGCACGAACTATAGCAAGGATGGGACTGTTCTTTCTTTCGGCAATCCCATTTTGTTGGGGGATGGTGACACATGTTGTTTTGGTGTATAATGCCTTAGGACTCGAGAAATTGTTTAAAATGACTGTCTTTGTACTCTTGAGCATTATCAGTTCGAAAAGCTAACAATTTGGCATTGAATTGATTAGAAATTTCAGCATAAAAGGATTGAAAAATATTAAACAATTGAGAACGATTTTTAAGCACATATACCCATGTCAAACGAGAATGATCATCAATAAAAGTAACAAAATATCGGGAACAACAAAAACCAGTGGTCTGAGATGGTCCCCAAATATCAGAACGAACTAGTGCAAAAGATTGGAAACAAGGGGGGTCAACACGTAGAGGAAATGAAACTCTATGATGCTTACTAAGTTTAGATGTCTCACAATTAAAACTAGAAAGATAAGATAAAGTAGGAACTAAGTGACGAAGATTTGTGGAAGATGGATGTCCAAGGCGACAGTCCATTGATAAGGAGAAACAACGGAATTTAAAGCAGAAGGAGTCGACTGACAAGATGACTGAAGGTAATAGAGCCCATTCTTCTCATATCTCCCACCAATCATCCTCTTCGTCTTTAGATCTTGAAATTCACAATAAGAGGGATAGAAGGTCACTGACCAGTTGAAGGACTGGGTAAGTTTATGAATAGACAACAAATTAAAAGAAAATTGGGGTATGTATAAAACAGATGAAAAAGTGAGACCAAAAGTGCAAATACTTCCAATTCCTTGAACACAAGCTTTAATCCCATTAGCAATAGTGACAAAGGAGTGAGAAGAAGGACGAAAAATATTAAAAAGAAGAGACAAGTTACTTGTCATATGATCAGACGTCCCAGAATTAAGAATCCAAGAAGTACTAGAAGAAGAATGAAGAAATGTGTTACCTGAAGAGACCAAATTGGTTGTAGATGTAGAAGAGGCATTGGCACACTGAAGAATAGAATCATACTCTTTGTTGTCCTTGGTATCCAATTTATTAGCCAAGATAGAACAAAGAAGTTGCTAGAGCAAAGATTTGGGAAGCAAGAGAAGCTGGCCAAGACTGGCTGAGCTGAGGAAGCCGAGAGGCTGTATCGAGGGTGACGAGAGGTTGGGCCAAAGAGGTCGAAGGAGCCAAAAGGCTCTGCTGAGAAGGGCCGAGGGAGACGAGAGGCATCAAGAAGGGGAGGACCGAGAAAGAGAAGTTATGGTTTATAAAACATGCTTTGATACCATGTCGAAGATATTTTAGAGAATGAAAAAGATATATTCTTCTTTCTATGAGTTCAATATTTATAGTCACAACTTACAAGTAAATAAGGAAACTATCCTAAATTAATTCCTACAATCAATCAATCAATCTAATGCCTAAATTAAGTTACAAATTAAGTTAATATTTACAACAATATTGCTACCATTTATTTGCTTCCATAAGAATAACAGTGTCTCTCCTTTTCCCTTTTTAACTGTGTGATTCTTTTATGCAGAAGAGACCACTATCCTTTATGCATATCTTTTTATCTTGTTTAACTCATTTTCTCTTTCCCTTGTAATGTTGTCTGTTGAACTGGTGCCCATATGATGATCATAGCCCCTGCCACAGGTTACACCCCCTCCCCCTCCCTCTCCCAGGCGGGCCCAACCTTTTAGTGGGTCCAAGATGGAAAATGCATTGAAATGCTTGGAGTCATTTTTTTTTTTAAAAGGCTGTATCATGTTTCATTTATGTCCCTCCATCCCAAAATTATTCTTCTCCTTTTTCATATATTCCCAAACTATTGTCCATTGTCAAGAAAGTAAATGAATAGCTTATTACTGTATTTCTCACTGTACCTTTGTTACAATGTAAGTTACAAGTTAAAGACAAAACACTATCCAAAATTAGGGGTAAAATATGGAATTCAGGGTGGGGGAGAAAGTATTTAATGGGATTAAATATTGTGCTTTATTGAAGTGGACAACAATTTTCAGATGGAAGGAGCAGTTCTTATTTGACATCTTCTTCTAGTACCTTGTGCTTGAGTGTTTGATACTTGCTTTATTGATTGCAAATACCCTTTAAAAAATAAAATATTGTTCATGTGTCAATGCTCCCCTCATACCCTGACATTGGGAGCCATAAATTAGTCAGTCCCACATCTGAGATTTGCAACATCAAATTCTCTATCATAAAAGTAAGGTTTTCACTTTTTTTTTTCCGGGGGGGTTGAGGTTTTCTTGGTGGAATTTGTTTGATGTATATGAATCACTTTCATGGACCTTTCTACTCATCAGTTTGCCTATTCTATTGTCACTTAATGTTAGTATGAAGCCTTGTCTTCTGAAGAAACAACATCACCTGATGATAACTTCCAACTCGGTGACAAGAACTTTGTTCTAGATTGGATTGTTGTACTAATTGATATTCAAATTTGATTATCAGATTCTTGCATCTTTTAATTCATCTTCCATCTGTTCCTTGTGAACAATTTTGCATCCGCCTCTTTATGTTCTACTGTAAATTTGTTTCATGTTTGCAGATAGAGTTGTACAATAGCATGGTGGAGAAAGAGGGTACAGAAGGTAAAGAGGAAGCCAGGAAGGCCTACAAAGCTGCTAGGGAGGACAGTGATCACACTGCTGAGATAGCTGTTGGCAACAAGGTTTCTACAGCGCTCATAGACAGGGTAAGGAGTTCTCTGAAGAATTTTCAGTTGCAACAAGCTCTAATATTTACCTGGGCACATTCCAATTTATTTTAGTAGTCATCTGCTCATGAATTGCAATGCATATAATGTCCACTTGATTGTTATTTAATCGTATGGTTTTTCACATTTCAGGTCGATGCTATGCTTCAAAAGCTTGAAAAGGAAATTGATGATGTGGATGCCAAAATTGGTGATCGCTGGCGGCTGCTTGATAGGTATGTTGGGAAAATGTATCTTATGATTGGTCACAACAGGTGAAGCAACCTATCACCTTCTGAACCAAACCTTTTCCAACCTCTTTCCGATCCGTTATGCTAAGACATTCATTCCACCTTTTAGCACCAAAATTTATAAGCTTAACCCAAGTCTGCCAAATAATAAATTGTAGGAAGCTCTATTCTGGCTTCGTTGTGTTCTCCATCAGTATGCTTCTATTATGAGTTATTCATGTTTTTTCCACTTTATTTTTTGGATTATCCTGTGAAAGTTCTTACTAGAAATGATATTCTCACCATGTTAGGCACTTAGGCTTCCTTGCCCTTTGGAATTAACTTGCTTCACATTGGTCTTTTCCACACCTGTTGTCCAGTGGCTGGGCTTGTGCCTTTCTGGAGGCTCCTTGGGTAAGCAGAACGTAATTGTGTCAAGCTAGATAGGCTTAAAGCCTACATATTGGGAGGTAATAGAGAAATACAAGTGAAGGGGCGCATGGCTCTACCACATGTACAATACATGTTATGAATTGTATTGCATTAAGGATAAAAGGATGGAAAGGTAGAATATCTAATTTGATAAAATGTCAAGACACAGGATTTGAGGAAAAATTAGATGTTGATTTTAAAAAATTGAGTTGGTTGACTATCTCTAATTTCGAATTTTTTATCCACACTAGGCTTGTTTGTAATCAATCTAGATTTATTGAGAAGCTTTTTCTTGTAGTGCTTATCACAAAATTAAAACAAAATAAAGAAGGAAAAGAAAAGCTTTATTCCTCTTGTAATCATTTGCTTGCTCAGCACATCAATGACTATTTGAACTATTACATCATTGGTAAACACCGTTCACATTCTTCTTTACTCTAAGTTGTCACCTTGATCTGGTACCTATCACTTCAGGTTGAAACTTCCATGGCTGGAATACTAATCATTGTCTTGCTAGAGTCTCTACTCATCATAACTTACTAGCATCTGGATATGTAACCTCTTAGTCATTCCTGAACATATGCAGGATAAAATCCTGTGTGCTTAATGAAAAGCTCGTGAGTAACACCTGTCCCCTGTCATGGGTTTCGGAAAACCCTTTTCCTAAATCTTTCATAAACTTTCATGGATAGCAATTAAAAAGAAGCAGTATTGAAAGCTACTGACATTCTTTAAACATTTGCATATAACTAACAGTTGCAAGATATACTATGAAATCAAGTACATAATAAGTTTCATGCAAATTTCAATTTCCCATGAAGTTGTGGGTGAGTAATATAGAATATCAGTGGTTGAGCACAACATGCATGACGTGTGAAATATACAATATTAAGTGTATTGCCCCCTGATCAGAAGGATGAAGATTTGAGATATTTTGTGTGTTGTATGTGTATGCAAAATAAAAGCACATCACATGATTTAAGGGGTGATTTAGGAAATTTGATTGGGTTTATTACACCCCAAAAGGGAGGAAACTTTAGTTTCTCTTTCTATACTTTATTTACTTTCTATCTAATCCCATTTCAGGTCTCCTTGTAATCAATGTGGATTTATTAGTAAAGCTTGGTCCGTATTTTTTTCTGGATGGCTTCTAGCATTAGCTAACGTATTGCTGTTAGCTATTACTTTCAAAACATGTGATAAAGTGGCAACAGGGACTCTTCGAATTGAACTTGCATGAATAGGGTTGAAAAATTACTTTGTTAGTTTATGATAAAATGATTATTTGAACTTCAGGCTTGGGACATGTTTACTTCCCAATCTCATGCAAATGTGGTAATGAAATTGCTTGAGAAAGTTGAAAATATCACATTGGCTTGCTTAAGATTGGACCTGCTGAAGCCTCTCCAGCATATGCTTAGTCCTGGACATGGAAAATTTGGTGGATATACAACTGATAGCAAAAAGACGACATTAGAAATTGATACTGTGGAAAGAGAATGGAGATTTATTTACACCGACACATTTGGAATTGATAGACTCAATCATGATTAACTATATTGTAAAAAATCATTTGAACACTAACTTGAATTCGATCATGTGCACACTTGTTTATATACATGTCAAAATTTGAAGTCTCTTATGTTCAATTCTTTCTTGAGAAATTTTTGTGAAATTCATCAGGATTTCCTCAAATTTTTTGACACCTGAAATCTCTTCCCATGTAGTTGGTTTTATGTTTTATTATTTCTTGAGAATTGATATTCTTGTTGTTCAAAGTTTTGTCGGTTATTATCAAAATAAAGATTGAGGGGGACTGTCTAGCTTGTTTCAGTTCACTTAGCTCCCACCATATGCAAAATCCACATATATGATTAAGTCATCATGAACATATTACTGGATATGAAAGGAATTGCACTACTGCTGCCTGCCATTTCAAAAGGATGATGTCATGGTGGAATAATTTTCCAAGTTTGTGACACATCTAACTTTTCCTGTGTAGTTTAGTAAACTGCTGCAGAGTTCATTTCTCCACCAAAATTAGGAACTCCGCTTTGCACTTTTTGCTATCTGATGGGAGAGAATTGCTTTGCAACTGCCTCATGTTTGTGGACACCACTCTAATAATTCAACAGCCAAAATGGTTTTGATTGAAGAAAAATGTGGGAGTTGGTTGATGCCGGGTAATCATTAAGAGGTTTTCTATCGCTATTTGTAACTTGTAGAAATTAAGCATTCTACATTGAATCGCTCTTCCCCCCCCCCCCCCCCCCCCCCCCCCCCCCTCTTCTCTTCTCTTAATGTTTGACTTATCCCTGGCATCTCTTAACTTTCTGTATGCTTTTGAGTATACGGTAAGAAGTAGAAGCTTTTCTTGAGTTTTGGTAAACAAAGAGCATCATATTAGCATACTGTATCTGTAAGTATGTAATGGACTATTACATTATTTTTGTCTCTAAGAAATTTTCTGTGGATGGGCATTTTTTCTCTTCCTTGCGATAACCTGAGGACTTCATTCTCTAGTTTGTTTCTTCCTTTCTTTTCCTTTCCTGAAATTTATTTTTATTGATGTATCCTCAGTAGCATGTTTGCAGATTTGCACATTTGGACTGAGTGTTGTTATCCAAATTTTAGAATGAAGGGTAGTGAGGCTATTAGTGACGGATCATACTATTAGTACATCATGCAATGTTAGTGTCTTCGAATCAGTGGAATCACCTACATGTGATCATGAGTTAAATTCAATCTACTGGATGTTTACATAAGCCAAATTGATTGATATCTCAATAACCATACAATGCTTGTAATTTTGATTCCAATCTATTCTCCTGTATACGCATCTTATTGCTATATATTTTTATTCATACCTGTTATTTGACTCTTAAATGTTATAAGAAACTTGTGTTTAATCTTTACAATAGAACTGTTGTTTACTATTCTTAACGTTCATGATATTCTTATGGGAAAAGATTCTGCCCCAAGTAAATGATTTTTGTCATCCATGAGCAGGGATTATGACGGCAAAGTGACTCCTGAGGAGGTAGCATCTGCAGCTATGTACCTCAAAGACACCTTGGGCAAGGAGGGTGTTCAAGAACTTATCAGCAACCTTTCCAAAGATAGAGGTCAGTGACAAGAAATCATTTACCCATCTGATTTCTGATGCTTCTTTCCTTGATGGATTTGAAGTTTCAAAACTTCTGTTGATATGTGGGCCACATTGGTGGGAACACATGAAATATTGACCATGGTGAAACCCTAAGAAGCACGGATACGGACACGGGACACGGATACGACACGACACGGACACATAGACACGTTATTTCTCAAAAAAGTAGGACACGGACACGTTAGAAACACGTTGAATATATATAAATTTTTATATTTTTTATATTTTTTATATGATCATATAATAAAAATTTAATGTTATTTCAATTAAACTTGGCATAAAAACACACAAATTTTAAAAATATTATTAAGATATTAAAATAACAAAGCCATTAAATAAAAATTAAAGAATTTATTTATTTAATTATCAATATCCATGATTCAAGTGTCCGGACACGTGTCCGGGAAGTGTCCGAGAGTGTCGGTGTCCGACACGTGTCTGACACGGACACGTGAGCCAAAGTAGAGTGTCCGTGCTTCTTAGGTGAAACCTGATAGATATACCGACCCTCCTACTCACATTTTTCTTGCAATGAAATTGTTCATTAACTATTAACTGAAAAATTGAAACCCCATGGAACTTGATCCATTCTATTATATTTTCATTAGCCTTTTTTCTTTTTGGATAGGTTAGTGGCCCTTGGGAACCTATATTTTCTGTAGCCTTTTACAGCACAAATAAAAATTTAAATAGTGTTTCTCAAAATCTATCACAAAAAGTGATTTCGAAAAAAAGTGAAATAGTTTTTACCCTATCAAATTCTGTATAAATAACAGTTACGGGAACATATAAATGACTAAAATGAAAATGAATACATTGCATTTCTTTATGGTGTCCAATTGATTCCTTATATCTTTGTATCTCAATCATGTCATCGTTTCTTGTCGTCATTGCCCAGACATTGCCATACCCCAAACACTATGTCCTCTTGGCTATAATTATTATTATTGTTTTTATTTTTTTTAAATTCTTGCAACAGAAGGAAAGATCCTCGTTGAAGACATCGTCAAATTAGGCAGTCAAAAAGAAGATGCTGATGCAGTGGAAGCAGGAAAAATATAGAGGGTATATGAATTTGAAATTTTGGCCTTTTCTTTTTGGGGGGGGGGGGGGGGGGGGGGGTTGAGATGACCTGTCAAGTGTCAACTAGAATTTACCTAAATAAGTTTGGGATGTATAGGTCCTGCCTCAATGTTAGTAAAGAAGTAATTATTCTTTGAAGCTTAGAAGATAGCTGTGAAAATCAGATGTGTATACAAATTACAAATTTCAAGGCTTTATTGTTTCTGTCTTTTATGAATTTTGGCATTTTTATATATTTGTGGAAATGATTCAAAACAATTCATAAATCACCATTCTCCAATTTTATTTATTGCACCTTTAGAAGGGTTTGGTAGACCACCATGTGTCAGCCCCTTAAAAGAGGGTAATGAATTGTTTGTGCTTGTAGGATGACCTTAGTATAATATTGTTGAGCCTCAGATTTTAATTATGAATATTGTCATGAGAATAAATTTATTTTGTTTAAAAAGAAGCAGTAAGAAATGAGAAGTCTACTTAAACTTGTATCACAATGGTTAGGGATCAAATTAATGGTAACACAGTAAGGGACTAGGCTAGTGTTGTGGGAGAAACTCTTGAAAACTTTTAGGTTTCGTTTGTTTACATTTTTAAAAACAAATTTTTAATTTCAAAGCTCGGGATACGCGTTTGGCAAGCTATTCATTTTAAAATTTTTTAATTTTTTAAAATTTAGGTTATCATATCTAAATGCATTTTTATAATTTTTAAAAAATTAATTATAAAATTTTTAAAAATATTTTTTAAAAAATTATATCTGAATCATTATTAATTACAAAGTAAATTATTCTTTCCTTTGTAGTTTATTCGCTACATAGAAAAGAATGAAACTTCCTTCAAATGCAATAGAATGCATCTCTGGGCTCTCTAATCAGTAATTACTCAACTTTGACGAGGCACATGTAATAAAAACCAAAATTCACTTTATAATAAACTCGCTAATCTGCCTGCCTGCGCGGATTCTTGCCTGTTGTGTTGTGATCCATTCAAATTTCAAAGTTGCTGCATGGTTTATGGATTTTTCTGAGGCCATGTCTTTCACGTATTTAATTAAGAGTAATCTTATGCATACCTTAAAATTTTACCAAAAGTGTTTTATAAGTTAATGTGACATGTGATATTGGTTGTACAGTATATCATGATATGATGTATAACTAATACCACACTATCACATCAGCGTATAAAACATTTTTGGTAAATTTAGATGGTAAGAATAGTTTTATCCTTTAATTACATAATTATTCAAACTCTACTCACGTGGTTTTGACTTATAATTAATTAATTAGAAACTGTTTAATTAATTTCTCCAAGCACTAAACTATGAACTCAAGCTCTTGGATTCCAAGAGTGCTAAACTACTCAACAAGAATGCAACTAAAATGAAAAACCGTTACTCTCCATGAGAAAATTGCACAATACATATTTATAGATTAACCTAAACCTAATTGGGTTCGGTTTGGGAAGCCAATAAGAATCGCCAAAAATCAACACCCTTTTAGACGGAGTCCCCGTTCAGACGAGTATTAGCTTTCGTTCGAAAGGGGAAGCTAATGTTTTGAAATTTTCTTTAGTTTCGATATTTTTACCCAATTTCAAAACAATTAAGTATTAAAGGGACATACTAGAACATATTTAAGTTACTTTTTAACCCTATAGTCAAAGTCAAAAAGTGTCTAACCTATGTGTAATTAAAAACTAATTCCTAAGGAGACTCAAAACATTGAAAGATTAAACGCACAAATATCCTAACCATGTAGTAACATGAATGGATGATTTCGAAGTCTGTTTATACCTTTCATGTTGTAAATATGAAATGTTACGATGTAACATGAAGTTCATCTTCAGTCATACAAAGCTATAATTTGAGTATTGTAAGATCATGTAACACCCCGACCTGAATTAAGGACTATTAAGCCGTTGGTATTAAATTAGTAATCGACGCCTTAAGTAACGATGTCGGTTTCAACCCAATACGAGGACTTTTCGTAATAATCCTGAAAACCAGGACAACTGTACATCACTTTCGTTGCAATCACCAACCTATCGGTTCCGTGATAATTATATTTTCACGTCAACCGTCGGTCATTGATACGAGTACGAGATTTGGGCACGCATTACGAGGTTACGAGGAATTAGTGAAAAGATATCTACACTTAAGAAAATAATTAATTAAATTAAAATAATTAATTAATTAAATATATGAAATTAATTATTAAATAGAAAAATACACACTTTAAAAGTGTATTATGTGTGTATATGTATGTGGCCAAGTACATATATGTATGCAAGTGTATTCATGAAATAATTAATTAACTACATATATATATATATATATATATATATATATATATATACATTATATGAAGACATGCCATTGTCTAAGGTGTAAAAAAGGGTGTGTGTGTCGGCTGTGAAGGGTGTGTGTGTGTAACATGGTATGTGTGTATATATATATACACATATCCAAAACAAACAAAAACACACACACCCGGCCATCATGGCCTGCTCCAAAACATGTTTGTGCTTTATACTATGTGATCATGTCTACCAAGACTGTACCCATAAGGGTAACTAGACATAGTACCATCTTAAGATCTTTCAACACATTTTTGTGCTTTATACTATGTGATCATGTCTACCAAGACTGTACCTATAGCACAAGAAAATTTCTCATATGCTATTTCGTTAGGTCCAGTACCGAGGGTATTGAGTGGTTTCCTACCTTGATTGCCCATATTAGGGTAGCGACTATGCTGTCCCATCATGTTTTTATAGATAGGGCATCCACGATAGAGGATGTACATGAGACACTCACGTATAGACTTTTTGAGTCACGTGGATGGCTGCCCCTCTTGATTGGTACAGGTCCGACCGATAAGACTGTAGTTTGAGAGCTTTACTCAACCTCGGTTATCATAATACCTAGGGAGCCTACCCAGTTACAGTCCACGGTGTCAAGTTTTCACTCATTGCAAAAATAATTGCTTAGACTCTAGGTATACCTCAAGTCGAGTAGCCTGGATTCCCTTACCCACAGGGTGCCATTCTTCCCACTTTTTGAGCTTATTGTGTCCACCATTCATTTTGATAGTTCTACAATTTTTTGTACGAAGGGTGCCACTTTAAAATAGGGTTACCTTCATGAGGGTTATCGGATCCTCAATCTTATTGTTTGTAGCATCCTTCATCTAGTCAGTCACATGAATACGCTTACTTTTTCCCACGCTGCACTTCTCTATGCCCTCGGTGCTGCCATTCCGATTGATTCACCTTCCTACATTTTAGGAGTCATTGATTCGCCCACCACTGGTGTTAGATGTACTATTTCTTTGCCATTCGGCAGTCTAATCATAGGATATGCGCTGTAAAACAGGTTTTATTTTACACCACTGATATCCTAGTCCTCTCGCTCGGTCCTTTCACATATGGGACTCTTGCTAGGTCCTGGGCGCATGTCATCACTCCTTCTGATGAGGGCGATGATGTTGAGGATTAGGAGTAGCTAGCACAGGTTCAGCCATAGGAGTAACCCCAACAGCAACCTGATGAACACATTCGAGTAGAGGACTTCCTAGTTGACAACACTTCACTGCAGTTCCATACTCCTTTGGGTACCGGCTACCACAAGTCAGCAAGAGGATCTTCTTCCACTACCAGTTAGTAGATAACTCGAGCTAAGATAAAGGAGACACTAGAGCAACATCATGCTCAGATTAATGCTAACATCAAGGAGAGACTAGAGCAACACTACATTAGGATCTGGTCTAACTTCTTCCTGCCATTGATAGAGGAGATGGCTTATCATCGAGGAACCCTTTAGGGTTTGACACAGACACTTGCACGTAATTTTCCTCCTCCACCAGGAGAGAAATAGTGATGCCATTATAGGTCTACATGAGTGATGAGTGATATGTTGTGGTGAGGTTTACCTGTATTTTTTTGCACACTTATCAGTTACATGTACTATTTGAAAGCTTTTTCACTTTTGTTTACTATTATTGTTATTTTTTGGGATTGATGATAGATACATTATTTGTTTTGATATCATAGATATTTCTTTTACATCGTGGCTATTATCATTGCTATCTGATTGTTATCTCATTATGCATGATTGTATTACTATTTATGCTTCTTCCTTCCTATTCTTCCTTGTGTGATTCATCCATTTGTTATCGTGACAAAAATGGGGAGATGTTATTTGAGCACTTAGTGAGGGGGAGTTACTTAGTGCAGCTATTGAGGGGGAGTAAGATTTACATTTTTTTTTGCATATGATTGAGATAACATATATTTTCACTTGTATTGCTCTCAGGATTTGATTGCATGGTTATCTTGTTTACTGTAAGATGTCTTTATTTTGATATCCATTTATTATCATGATTTCATTAGATTTATTTGATATATTTCTATTGATATGATTTCACGTGGTATAGTTGAGTTTGTTGTGCAGGAAATAAGTTGACTACTTTTGAGCATTACTAAGTGATTTGTATAGTATAGAATACTAGGTCAAAATGTCTAATTTCCTTCTATTTGGATCTTTGGGAGTTATGTATTTTGATGTATTGTATTCTTGCACTATTGGTGCAGTTTTGTCTAGAATTTTCGAAGGTGGAGTTTGTTAGGACCATGGGGTCCGATGTTGTAATTGGCTAATTCGATTTTTAAAAAACATGTTTTGATTGTAATCATTACATTAGTCCTAGGCTTAGAATATCTCAATGCCTATTTTACTCCAATATTTAAGCTTCATTCTCGTGATCGTCAACTGGTCGTCTTGGTTCTTGAGAGGTAAGTTGAGTTATTCGGACTTTTGTTTTGATTTGGATCTCACACACTCACACATTACATGCATTGCATATAGTAGACATCATATCATCATGTATGTAGTTGCCTTGTTCGAACGAGCAACAAAAGGTTCATTTTTGCTCGTTCTTACTCGTATGATAGGTTTGCTGATCGGTGCAAAAACTGCAAGTGCACAGTATCGTAGTTTTATAGTAAAGTGATGAGTAGAGTATTGTCCTCAGGGATTGGTATCTTACTTTTGACAAGTACCGAAATTAAACTAATCTCGACTTTATTTAGAAAACTCACTAAGATCTATTTAATTGCAACTTAAAATAAAACTAATGCAAAGAAAGTACTTAAATGAAAAGAGAGATGTTGTTTGAAATTCAAATTAATAGGAGAGAAGAATTCTAGGAAATCGATTTCACCTAATCCCTCACTATGCTTTACTTATCTAACTAATTGAATTTAATTCTCTATGTTTGTTAGCAAATCTCTAAATCATCCAAAAGCCTCTTTCGACAATCAGTTGGAACTATTCTTGTTCATTATTTACACAAGAGTATGCAAATTAATAAAGCAAGAATGAAATATGACCAATGATTTTTTAATACTACACAGGTTTATATAAGTCTTTCGATCTCTATATTTACCTCTGCTGAAATATTCAAGATCCGTTCTATGATTCCCTCTTTCGACAGCAAATCACAAGATTAAAATCATCTAATTAGTGGCCAGTTAATTAGAAGCATTAGGCTCAGAATAAATCAAACAAACATGAAAAATAATTGCTTCAAATTAGTATAGAAAAGTAAGCATAGTTCGGAACTAGACTAGATCGTTTTCTTAGAGTAAAGCAAATTTAGTTCATGCTAAAAATTAAATTCAACATAAACGAATTCACCATGATTTTTTTTCGAAAGAAACGAAAGAAAATTAACACTATAAAATAGTCGCAGCATGTAGAGATTCGAATTTTTTTTTTTTTTTGGAATAAACTTTTCATTTAAATAAATATGTGTGTATGTATGGAATGTGTACAATGGTGTATGGTATATGTATGTCGGTATATGTGTACAATATTATATGTTATGTATATATATATACATGTGTTTAAATATATGTATATATATACATATATATATATACACACAATGTGCATAACAGTTGTGTGTGCAAGTGGTTGTGTGTGTGTGAGGACTGACCGTGTGTGTGTGGTGTGTGTAATATAATATATATATATATATATATATATATATATAGAAAAACCAAAGTGCAAGCAATGCATTAAACGCAAAGCTGCATTCTGATGGGAAGGAAAAGAAGAAGAAGTCAAGGGCAGTAGGGCTGCTGCAGGTGGTTGCGTGAGGGTATGTATATACCTTATGTATATGAAAATTGTGTGCATTGGTTAGAGAGAAAATCAGAAAGGGAGAGGCTGAGTTGGAGAGGTCGTGAGACACTAGGAGATTCAGAGGCTTGAACCAAAAATGAGGGAGAAGAGAAAGAGAGGGACTGCACCAGAAAAACCTAGAAAATTTGGTGAGTGGCTCAGTCCTATTTTTAAAATTTTTGAAGCATGATAATTAGTTCGATTTATGAGATTTTGTAGAGCATGAAATGTAGATTAAATTGTAAAAAGAATCAAGAAAAATGATGAACAAATGAATTAGAAAAGTGGAGTTGCAGGTAGAGAGAGATAATCGAGTGTGTGGGATGAGTGCTTTAAAAACTTGTTTAAATCATGAGGAAGTGTTCCTCTTAAGTGCAGAAAATGATTTGAAAAAGAATGGGGTTAAAACAATGGGGGAATAGTCACGAAACTGAAAGGAAAGGGTTGGCCGGAAAGTCGGCCGGAGAGGTTTGACTCCCTATTCGTGAAGATTGGAAGATGGTTGAGGGGAAATAGGGTTAGGGTTGAGATCATTGAGGGAAGAGGAAGAAATGGCATTGAAAAAGGGGAGAAAAATGATCAGAATAAGGTTACCGGCGCCGGAGAAGACGCCGGAGACCTGTCGGAACCCTACCGGAAAGTCGGGGAAGAAGGAGACTGTTTAGGGTCTTGGGTTCGAGTCGGGTCGGGTTCGGATCAATTCGGGTCGGGTTAGACCCAACTTACCCACACGTGTCAGACGCATGTTATAAATTAAAATGGGATTGGGAGTGTTTGGCTACAGTTTTAGTAAATTGAAATTGAAATTGAAATTAAAGATAGGGATATCTAATCCTTGTTTTGGGGACTTATCCACTGTTTGGCTACTCTCAATAAGAATAGTAATTCCTGAATTTACGAATTGGCCTAAGGGTTTGGAGAAATTCAGATTTGACCCCAGAACTTTTAATAATTGTAGTTTGACCCCCTTGAATAAAATATTAATTAATTATTAATTTAATTAATTAATTAAAAATAAAAAAATTACAAAAATTCCACTGAGTCAAAAAGCAGTCAAACGAATTCCGATAAAAGTAAAAAAATAGTGAATTTTTATCATTTCGAGTATTCCGAACTCAACCGTGGAGTCTGATTTGTGAAAAAAGGTCTCGAGATGTAAGAATACGTAAAAGTGTAAAATGACTGTTTTGCTCTTTTTAGTGACGATGTCCAAATTGAATTCCACGAAAGCCTAAACCGACTTTCTTCGACATTCCGGACTCAATGGTAAAGTCTATTTTAGCAAAATAGAAACTCATGAAATAAAGGCATAAAATTTGATGAATAGCATAATTCAAGTGGCAATGGACTGAGTCATATTTCATGGTTTTAGGGACACTGAAAGGCAAGGAGAAGGCAGTCTGACCTTCTACATTCTCACTGTTAGTTCAGCTACACAGCGAGCATGACTTCTTAGGGTTGAGATAAACCCATCAGGTATGATATTTTGCTAAGTAAGGAATAGGATTAAGTTTAGGAATGATTCCCATATTGATTTAATGATTCATGTGTTTATTCGATTGTTTATGTGCTTATGTGTTCCTTGTTATTTCCTTAGAAGTTTGGTTAGGTGACAAACGGAACCATGACTATATGTGTATTCCATGTGTTGGTGCAGTGTGTGATTTATGTTCTTAGAAAATTGTCAAGATTGTGAATACGTAACTTCAGCATGCGCTTAAATGGAATATGTATAGCATGTACACATGAGGAAGGAATCGGGTGATTTAAATGTTATTGTTACTTTAAGTGAAATGCATTGTTTAAAGAATGCTTCATGTGTGGATAAAATGTTTCATTGATGTTGCATTATTGCATGGTGGAATCAAGGCATATTGGCATGGTGTAATTCCTTGACAGCATAGTGTGGGTTGAGCACTTGGTGCTATGCATTATGAGGGTGTAGATCCTGTAGTGAAAAACCCAAAATTTGGCCAATGTATCGGTACCTGCTTGATCCGACGGGAGCGGTCCGTGAAACAGGTGTGGTACTCGATTGACCATCGGGAGCGATCCGTGAAATCGAGACATGGGTGTGGCATAGAGTTGCATGGGTGTGTCACACATATTTTTATTGCATAGTATTGATGACTTGGAAGGCATGTAGATATAAATGTACACCTGCACATGCCAAGCCTTAATTTTGTTGCTTGCATTAGCATTGTATTATACCAGCAGTTGAGCTGACCCATTCATGGGATACCATATTACAGATGACGCCCCTGCTACATGAGATTTGATGAGATCTTGACAAAAAGAAGGGAAAAGGATTTAGAAGTGTATTTGGCCCTTGGGGCACGTTTTGAGATGTAAGGGCTTAAGCCTAACTGATGTGAACAATATGTTTATCGAATGTATTTTACGTGTTTATATGTTGAAGAATTGAATGCCTGTTTAATTGAACCCATTAGATTATATTTTATTTAACTTATTTCACTTACTCCCCGGGTTCGTAGAAATTCGGGGCGTGACAACGTGGTATCAGAGCCTAGGTTCAAACACCTAGGGACAGTGGGAGAAAGTTTAGACCTTAAGTTATTTGGACTAGTTTAGGTGGTACGTTTTATGTGCATGTGTTGCATTGGTGTGCATGGGTATGCACTATACTTGGCTTCCCGATTGATTGAAAGTGTGTGATTGTTTGATTTAATGGCTGACTAAGATTAGAAACTCATGTCTATGTGATAGACCGTATTTTTTATGGGATAGGCCGTATGCTTAGTTATTTGAGATATAAGTTGTGCACTTAGTTATCTATACGGTAGGCAGTATGCCTAGTTATTTATAAGATCGACCGTGGACCTAGTTATCTACCTGGCTGGTTGTGTTCTCATATATATATATATATGTGTGTGTGTATACTAGGTTAGTACCCGATATTCATGGCTTATAGTACTATGACTACGATATTTATACAGACTGGATTGGTCTCAAGTCTTGCGTTACAGTTGATGGATGGCGCCCCATCGGCCATTGACAAAAGGAGTTTTGATCCATGAAAGGTTATTACCTAGCTATAAAAGTAAGAAATAATGAAAGAATTATAAAAACCTTAAATGAACAAATGCCAGTGAGGTAGTAAACCGTAAATTAAAAGACACATAAGATCTTAGAATGATAAGATAAGAATTTAGACTTGTGGAATTTTTTTTTTTGTGTATGAACTGGATAACGGATATAGAGATATTCTTGTGTTAAACTCCTTTGTGGAGAGATGTATTATTTTAGGATGGCATTCACTTAGGGTTGGGTATTGGTAGGCTGGTTGAACACTAGCATGACTAGAGTATGCATATATCGTATCGTTTAAATGAATTCCTTCCTTGCAAAAAGGTTGTGTTAGAACTCGGTGTTAATCGTTTAGTGTAAACAATAGAAGGAGATGGTTGGCATGAGTTATATAAGTGTCGATTAGGCAAGTCTGTCATAACATATCAAATTCGTTACTTGTGAAGTGTTGACAAGTACCTGTTTAGTGTTCTTTTAACACCTATGTCTAATGTGAAAAGAGGATTAATTTTTCTCTTTGGGCTTGCAGACACTTGTCTCCAAAGAGAGGTCTAACGAGACCATCGAAGAGGTCCCGAGCTCATGCTTCTTCTGTACAGACACCTACGCCAATCCCAGTTTACCTTGGTAGGAGACCACTAAAGAGGTACCGAGTTCGTACTTCTTCTGTACAGACACCTACACCCACCCTGACATACTCTGGTAGGAGACCACCGAAGAGGTACTAAGTTCGTATTTCTTCTGCACAGACACAACGGAGCCTCATTAAATCTTTAGCCCCCCAACCTACTATATCTACTGCTTCTCAAGGGAGGGTATCCCAGAGACCCTTGATTTGTTATCGGTGTAGGCAGCCTGGCCATAAAATGGCCATTTGCCCTCAGAGGGACTACAGTTGGGGACAGGGGATTGGATCTAGCCAGGGATTACTTCCACCTCTTGTACAGGGTCAGGAGTGGAAAGCACCCCAGCTTTGTTATACCTGCCACCAGACAGGCCATGAGAGGGCCAACTGTCCTCAGGGACAACCTTCGCAGAGTTCATAGAGGCCACATTACTATCAGTATACTCAGGTGCCTCTACCATAGCCACGGTTAGACCATGGACCACCGGCACTATATTTTCAGCCCACACCTACAACATTGAGCATTGGGATTCCCAGTCAGGGGGGTGGTGACCAGTAGGGACAGAGGGGGAGTGGTAGGCAAGATCAGACTACACAGAGTCATGTTTATGCAGTAACCACACCAGAGGCATCTACTCCTGGACTTTCTGTGATTCGAGGTACATCCTTTGTATTTAGTTCATGGGTTAGCATACTGATGGACTAGAGTACATCTCATTCATTCATATCTACCATGACATTAGGGTTGGACATAGATTGGTTAGATCCGCCATTGCATATTGACACCCCAGTTGGGGGTAGTCTAATATTGACAAGGATCTGTAGAGGTTACTCGATTGAGGTAGTTGATCGCATTCTTTCTTTTAATTTCATTCTACTTGACATGTCTAGTTTTGGTATTATATTGGAGATAGATTGGTTATTTGCATTTTGGGTGAGTATAGACTGCTACAGAGGGGGGGGGGGGAGTGATGGTGAGTACTCTTGAGGGAGATAGTTTCTTCATTTCACAGGGTGTCTGTGGATCCTTTTAAGATTGACTTTATTATGAGTTAGGAGGGGGTGGACTTTAAGTTGATTGGACTGGTTTAGAGTACGTGATTAGATGAGTACTCGTTACTTTAGTGTGTGAAAAATTTATATGATATATGGTATGCTTGATTATTGGTGAATTGAGACTAGACGCTTATATCTATGCAGTAAACCGAGTGAAATTAAGAGGTAGATTATGTGCTTGTTGTCTGTGAGATAGGCTATAAGCCCAAATATCCATAGGGTTAGATGTATACCTAGTTACCTGTATAACAGGTTGTATGCTTATTTATGTATATGTATATTCTTGGATGGATCTTATACTTGGGTACTGATGTGGTAGGCTATGTGTTAGCTATTGAATATTGCTTGTTGATTCTATATATACATGCTAGTTTAGTACCTGTTATAGCACTATGACCATGATTTTCATACAGACTAATTGTTATTAATGAGTGCATAAGAGTATGTTTAAATATGTTTATATGTATGTGTGTTTTAATACATATATGTAAGGATAGATGTATATATTCATAGTTGAAATTGGTGAAAAGTTTCACTAAGGGTTCAAATTGTTATGAGACTTTAGTTAAATATATTGACTTGAACGATGATGAGTTAGAGTGACCTTGGAGGATATTAGGTTATTGAATTACATTGTAGTGTAGGTGATGTATTGATGACATTGTGATGGATTATTAAATAATTACTTGGCTTGATTTGAGGTTAGTTAGATGGTCATCACATGTGTGAGAGACTTTGAGGTACCTTTGTGAGGATTAAGTATTTTATTGCATTGAATTATTGAGGTGGGTCATGATGCTTGAGTGGAATTGAAAGATTGGCATTGATAAGACAACATGTTTGAGGATTTCATTATGCGTTATGCCATGTGGAGTGGGTCATTACAGATGGGATCAGAACCAGACCCTAGCAGGGAGTATGGAGATGGCTACACGTCGCTGCACGTCCGTCGGTGAGGCTGAGCCTACGGGGGAGAGGGTAATGCATTCCACATCGCCTGGCTGAGGGAGGGGTGAAGGATCCATAGGTAAGGCTGCACGTCTTCATGATACAATGCATTTTGTGTTGATCTTTCAAAATTTTGCCAAAGAGTGTGTTTGAGATTCGGAGTTTCTTGGGATGGGCAGGATACTACCGTCAGTTTGTAAAGGGATTTCCTCGTCTTGTCAGACAATGACTCGTCCGACGTGCAAAGGCATTAAATTTGAGTGGAAAGATGACTGTGAGCAGCCATTTTAGGAGCTGAAAAGGAGGCTGACTTCAGTGCCAGTCTTGATTATCCCTGAGGGAGGTATGGGCTATACTATTTACTATGATGCTTCACGAGAGGGATTGGGCTGTGTGTTGATGCATGAGGGTAGAGTGGTAGCTAGCATTGCTATTAGAGAGTGGGAGATGATGGGGGACATTGGAGAGTTTGACTTAGAGCTTGCCGAGTCTGAGGGACAGGCCACACTGTTCAGTGTGTGTGCACAACCTTCGCTATTGAGCAGGGATATTGAGGCACAGCTACAAGACACAGATGCAGAGCAGATTAGAGCACGAGTTGCTAATCCTGAGGGATTTGAGGGGTGGAAGTTCATTCTGACCTTGGCTTGAAATATAGGGGTAGAGTCTTTATTCCAGAGTCTCTTAGGGCTGATGTCCTTAGAGATTTCCATCATTCATGCCTAGCAGTGCACCCAAGGGGCACTAAGATGTATCATGATTTATGCCGCCAATATTGGTGGACGGGGATGAAGGCAGATGTGGTGCAGTTTGTGTCTAGATGTCTCACTTGCCAGCAGGTACATGCTGAGCACCAGAAACCTGGGGGTTTGTTACAACCATTGCTAGTGGCCGAGTGGAAGTGGGAGCATGTTACTATGGATTTTGTGATGGGCCTTCCGAAGTCACTTAGGGGTCACGATGCAGTTTGGATTATTGTAGACAGTTTGATGAAGTTCGCCCATTTCTTACCGATTAGAGCGGCCGATTCGTCGGATGTCCTTAGTAGGTTGTATATCCGAGAGATAGTACGACTACATGGGGTTCCTGTATCCATTGTTTCGGACAGGGACCCACGTTTCACTGCATGGTTTTGGCAGAGCCTATAGGCAGCCTTAGGGACTTAGCTACAGTTTAGTACTGCCTTTCACCCTCAGACTGACGGTCAGTCAAGGGGTACCATTCAGATCCTAGAGGACATGCTTAGAGCCTGTGTTATGGACTTTAGGGGTAGCTGGGAGGATCACCTTGCCTTAGTAGAGTTCGCATACAACAACAACTACCAGTCTAGCATTGAGATGACACCATTTGAGGCGTTGTATGGTAGACCGTGTCGTTCACCAGTATGTTGGACTGAGGTAGGGGAGATAGCTGCCTTAGGGCCAAACATAGTCCATGAGACCACGGACAAGATACAGGTGATTAGACAACGTCTGTTGACCGCACAGAGCCGCCAGAAGAGTTATGCAGACATGAGGCGACGACCTCTGTCATTTGATGTTGGGGGACATGTGTTCCTCAAGGTAGCCCTACAGCGAGGATTGAGGAGATTTGGGCGTAGTGGGAAGCAGTTGTCGCAGTTTATAGGCCCATTTGAGATCCTTGGGAAGGTTGGTGAGATCGCCTATAAGCTAGCATTACCGCCACAACTATTTGGGGTTCACGATGTCTTTCATGTGTCGATGTTGAGGAAGTACGAGCCAAACCCCTCACATGTACTAGATTGGGTAGATCTTCAGTTAGAGGGCGACGCTTCTTATGATCAAAGACCAGTAGAGGTATTGGACTCGAGGGACCAGGTTTTGCGAGGCAGGACCATCCCTTTGGTCAAGGTTTGTTGGAACCGTCATGGGGTCGAGGAGGTTACTTGGGAACATGAGGCTGAGGTCCGTGCTAGATATCCCGAGTTGTTTGTTCATTGATGTATAATTTTAAATTTCGGGATGAAATTTCTTTAAGGAGGGAAGGATGTAGAGATCCGAATTTTTTTTGGAATAAGCTTTTCATTTAAATAAATGTGTGTATGTATGGAATGTGTACAATGGTGTATGGTATATGTATGTAGGTATATGTGTATAATATTATATGTTATGTATATATATATATACTTGTGTTTAAATATATGTATGTATATACATATATATATATATATACACAATGTGTACAACAGCTGTGTGTGTGTGTGTGAGGATTGACTCTGTGTGTGTGGTGCATGTAATATAATATATATATATATATATATATATATAGAAAAACCAAAATGCAAGTAATGCATTAAATGCAAAGCTGCATTCTGATGAGAAGGAAAAGAAGAAGAAGTCAAGGGCAGTAGGGCTGCTGCAGGTGGCTGCGTGAGGGTATGTACATACCCTTATGTATATGAAAATTGTGTGCATTGGTTAGAGAGAAAATCAGAAAGGGAGAGGCTGAGTTGGAGAGGTTGTGAGACACTGGGAGATTTAAAGGCTTGAACCAAAAAGGAGGGAGAAGAGGAAGAGAGGGACTGCACCAGAAAAACCCAAAAAACTTAGTGAGTGGCTCAGTCCGGTTTTTAAAATTTTTAAAGCATGACAATTAGTTCGATTTATGAGGTTTTGTAGAGCATGAAATGTAGATTAAATTTCAAAAAGAATCAAGAAAAATGATGAACAAATGAATTAGAAAAGTAGAGTTGCAGGTAGAGAGAGATAATCGGGTGTGTGGGATGAGTGCTTTTAAAACTTGTTTAAATCATGAGGAAATGTTCCTCTTAAGTGCAGAAAACGATTTGAAGAAGAATGGGGTTAAAACAATGGGGGAATAGTCACGAAACTAAAAGGAAAGGGTTGGCCAGAAAGTCGGTCGGAGAGGTTTGACTCCCTATTCGTGAAGATTGGAAGGTGGTTGAGGGGAAATGGGTCTAGGGTTGAGATCCTTGAGGGAAGAGGAAGAAAATGGCATTGGAAAAGGGGAGAAAAATGATCAGAATAAGGTCGCTGGAACCGGAGAAGACGCTGGAGACCCGCCGGAACCCTACCGAAAAGTCGGGGAAGAAGGAGACTGTTCAGGGTCTTGGGTTTGGGTTGGGTCGGGTCGGGTTAGACCCAACCCACCCACACGTGTCAGACGCATGTTATAAACTAAAATGGGATTGGGAGTGTTTGGCTACAGTTTTAGTAAATTGAAATTAAAGATAGGGATATCTTATCCCTGTTTTGGGGACTTAGCTACTGTTTGGCTACTCTCAATAGGAATAGTAATTTCAGAATTTATGAATTGGCCCAAGGGTTTGGAGAAATTAAGATTTGACCCCAGAACTTTTAATAATTATATTTTGACCCCCCTGAATAAAATATTAATTAATTATTAATTTAATTAATTAATTAAAAATAAAAAAAATTATAAAAATGCCACTGAGTCAAAAAGCAGTCAAACGAACTACGATTAAAGTAAAAAAAGAGTGAATTTTTATTATTTCGAGCATTCCAGACTCAACCATGGAGTCTGATTTGCGAAAAGAGGCCTCGAGATGTAAGAACATGTAAAAAGTGCAAAATGATTGTTTTGCCCTTTTTAGTGCCGATGTCCAAATTGAATTCCGCGAAAGCCTAAACTGACTTTCTTTGATGTTCTGGACTCAATGGTAGAGTCTATTTTAGCAAAATTGAAACTCATGAAGTAAAGGCATAAAATTTGATGAATAGCATAATTCAAGTGGCAATGGACTGAGTCATATTTCATGGTTTTAGGGACACTAAAAGGCAAGGAGAAGGCGGTCTGACCTTGTACATTCTCACTGTTAGTTCAGCTACACAGCGAGCATGACTTCTTAGGGTTGAGACAAACCCATCAGGTATGATATTTTGCTAAGTAAGGAATAGGATTAAGTTTAGGAATGATTCCCATATTGATTTAATGATTCATGTGTTTATTCGATTGTTTATGTGCTTATGTGCTACTTGTTATTTCCTTAGAAGTTTGGTTAAGTGACAAACGTGAACCATGACTATATGTGTATTCTATGTGTTGGTGCAGTGTGTGATTTATGTTCTTAGAAAATTGTCAAGATTGTGAATACGTAACTTCAGCATGCGCTTAAATGGAATATGTATAGCATGTACACATGAGGAAGGAATCTGGGTGATTTAAATGTTATTGTTACTTTAAGTGAAATGCATTGTTTAAAGAATGCTTCATGTGTGGATAAAATGTTTCATTGAGGTTGCATTATTGCATGGTGGAATCAAGGCATATTGGCATGGTGTGATTCCTTGACAACATAGTGTGGATTGAGCACTTGGTGCTATGCATTATGAGGGTGTAGATCCTGTGGTGAAAAACTCAAAATTTGGCCAGTGTATCGGTACCTGCTTGATCCGACGGGAGTGGTCCGTGAAACAGGTGCGGTATTCGATTGGCCACGGGAGCGATTCGTGAAACCGAGACATGGGTGTGGCATAGAGTTGTGTGGGTGTGTCACGCATATTTCTATTACATAGTATTGATGAGTTGGAAGGCATGTAGATATAAATGTACACTTGCACATGCCATGCCTTAATTTTGTTTCTTGCATTAGCATTGTATTATACCAGCAGTTGAGCTGACCCATTCGTGGGATACCATATTACAGATGACGCCCCTGCTACATGAGATTTGATGAGATTTTGACAAAAAGAAGGGAAAATGATTTAGAAGTGTATTTGGCCCTTGGGCCATGTTTTGAGATGTAAGGGCTTAAGCCTAACTGATGTGAACAATATGTTTATCAAATGTATTTTACGTGTTTATATGTTGAAGAATTGAATGCCTGTTTAATTGAACCCATCAGATTATCTTTTATTTAACTTATTTCACTCACTCCCCGGGTTCGTGAAAATTCGGGGCGTGACACAGCAGCCTGCAGTGCACCGTCAAGCCGCTGGTCCTGTCATGCCGCTTTTGTTCTGTCACGGCTTCCAAGAAAAGACCCTCTCTACGCCGATCCTCTTTCTTTATTTTTCCTACGCAATGACCCCACACAAGAAATCTTGCTTAACAGCTGCCTTTGGCGTTTCTATCTTCCTGTGCTGCAACATCTTCCAAGCCAAGCCGCTACTCTAGTTCCTTGCCCTAGCCGTGCGCCGCTTCTCCCCTTGTTGTTTTTTTCCTTTTTTCTGAATCCTCTTGCGCCGCACAGCTCCTGGTTTTCTCATTCGCAGCTTTTCTAATTTTTTCTCCTCTTTTTTCTCTAAAGCCCTAGCTGCTTTTTATAATAAAGCCACAGCCCCTTTGTTTTATTTTTTATTTTTACTTTAGCCATTCAGTAGCCATCACCTCAAGTCCAACGCTTCTTCATGGTTTTTTTTTTTCTTTTTTTTTCCTTTTCTCTTTTTCTATTCTTCTCTTCCCAGCCTTTTGGTCCCAGCCACCTTTGTGGACTTTTCCATCTTCATTTCTTTCTTTTGATTTCCTGTACAACCACAAGCCAGCCGCACCTTTTTTACTTTTTTACTTTTTTTTTTCTTTCTTCCTTTGGACGGCTTGTATTGGAATATTGGATCAGCTATCATGGTGACGAACTCACAGGCCTAAATAACAGATTGTCCGGCCCAAGTAGTCAAAGGTCAAGCTGCTTCAATTTCTTCAAGTCTGTGATAAAATTTAAATGATAAAAATGAAGCCCAAAATCAACCAAAATAAATAAAATAGACTAAAGTTTAAAATTAAGGAGTGTTAAAATATTCTAAATTATGCAAGTCATCATCTGTATCAAATGAAGAGCTGCAACCTCTGAAGATGTGAACGGGTAGAACGGAGCTTGAGGTACAAAGTCCGGTTTGTCTTTTCATTGTAATTGATCTCAATCATAGTGGAACTCTTTTTTAAGCATAGCTGATTTTGGAGTTTTTGATAGCCGATAATTTTTCGTGGTGGTTTCTCCGTCATCACTTCGATTTGTAATTTCTCTTACCCTTCATGCTTTACAATTTCCAATTTTCTTGAATTAATCTTTCATTATATAGAGATTTAGGTTTTCATGAATTGTGGAATTTGATCTTCAATTAAGTAATTGAGAAGCTTAATTGTGAAATTGAAATAGAAAATTGAATTGTTGAATTGACAGTTGACCACATAGTTTAATTTGAGTTTGAATTGTGCAATTTATACTTAAATTGAACTTGTGGACCATTTAGGCTTGCGTTGAATGGTATGTCTTGAAAAACACTATGTAATACCCTGACCCAAATTGTAATATCCCGACCCGGGATACCGGGTCATATGGCACGCATTACGAGACAATGAAAGAAATTGTGTAAAGGTATTTACACTAAAGAGAAAAATTGATTAATTAAATAATTAATTAATTTAAAATATTAGAATATATTTAATTGTTAAAATTAAATTTAAATAAACACACATATACACACATTATGGTGTATTGTGTGTATATATTATGAAATGTGTATAAATATGTATATATATAAATACATGTACACAAGGAAGGATATATATATATATATATATAATATATGTAAAGTGTGAACAGTATGTGCAAGTGGGTGTGTGTGTGTCGGTTGTGGTGTGTGGTGTGTGTCTTCATGTGTAAGTATGTGTGTTATATTATATGTATATATATACAAAATATCTTACAAAAATTTAATGTAAAGTAGAAAAGAGAAAAAGCAAAATTGATGAGAAGTGAGGGCTAGTGTAGGGCTACAATCAGAAAGAAGAGAGAGAACAGTAGAGAGAGAAAATGAGGAAAGAGGGAGGTCGGTTTTCTTCCTTTATAAGACAAACCAAAACATGCAAAGCATGTTGTTCTCTCACGAAAGAAACCAAAGGAAGGGAAACTGAGGAGAAGAGAAGAAGAATCAGAGCAAGAGGAAGGGGGAAAACAGTGACAAAAAGGTGAGAGAAACACAAAATCTGTATTTTCTCTCTCTAGAAGTTAAGCATGAAGATAGGTTGTTTTTAACTTGTTATATGTACATGATGTTTAATATATGTATATAAGTATGTAAAGCGTGAAATGGAGTATGAAAAACCACCAAAACCACCAAAAACACCAAACCCACGAAAACTGCCATGGGAGGACCTTGCTTGAAGCAGGTCTGAACCCATGGCAACTAAACCAAAAATGGTGTGTCAAGGCTTCAAGAAGAAGTCGTGAGGGTCATGAAAAACCCTAGCCGCGATCGCAAAACCTATGGAACAAACCCCATATGTGAAGTTGCAGGATTTGGGTTTGGGGACCAACTTTCCAAAATCGCCCCAAAACGAGTATATCAAAATGAAAACTAAAACTACATGAAAAATGGATCATAAAGGATCAAACCAGAAGGGTTTTAGCTCAGAAATGAGCATTTACGAGCAGTTTACAGGTTGGGATTATCAAACCCAAAACCGAGCACACGAACTAGTTTTAATCCTCCAAACGAATGCCAAATCAACTGGTTATGTCTTAGGAACATTTTGGAACAAAAACAGTAAGGATCCATGGATCCAAACTGCACGAAATAGAAAGAAAAGAAACTCTGAAATTAGGGTTTTCAGTCGTTCGAAGTGGGGAAGACGACGAGTCAACTCGTCCCTCAGTTTAAAACGGATGGGTTAACTCGGACAGGTGGCAGCCTCTGGGCTTGCCACCGAATTAGTAAGACGACGGCGTTTTGAATGTCGGTAAAATTTAAATGGACGCTAGGGCTGACGTCATGATGACGTCAGCCAGTGTAAATAAACCGAATAGACCGGTTGGTTTGCAAGTGAACCAGACCGGTTCACTTAATATAAAACCAAACCCTTTGGTTTTCAAGTTTATTTAAAAATAAATAAACCAATACTTTCAGTATTCACGGATTGACCCCTGAGCTTCAGAAAAATTATACTGAGGCCCAACTGAGGGAAAATTTATGCATTTAGACCCCTGGAAAAATAATTAAATAATTAATTTAATTATTTAATAAATAAAGTTAAATTACTATTTTGCCCTTGGGTCATAAATAGAGCAAATGAAGTCCAAATTAAGCATATGAATAGTGTATCCTTACTATTTTGGATATTCTGAGACTAATGGTATGGTCCGTTTTACGAGACGGGGCCCGAAAAATAAAAACACGTAAGGGGTAAATGACCAAAATGCCCCTTGACCAAAATTAACAAGTTATTAGTGTATTCTTACTGTCTTGGACCTTCTGAGTCCAATGGTGAGGTCCACAACACGAAATGGGGTCCCGAAAAATAAAGACACGTAAAGGGGTAAAAAGACCAAAATACCCCTGGTACCCCTAAAGCCAAAATAAAATTAGAGAAGGTCTAAATTAACTTTCTTTGACATCCCGGACTCAAAAATGGAGTCCAAATTACGAAACGACGTGCAAAAAAATGTGACACATAAAACGGTAAATGACCATTTTGCCCTTTTACATATAACAGTCCGAATTAAATGTTAAGAAAGCCTAAACTGACTTTCTTCGACACTCCGGACTCAATGGTAGAGTCTATTCGACCAAAAGAAATGTCTAAAATAAAAAGACATAAAATTTGATGAATAGCATCTGTTAGATGACTATAAATTAGAGTAGTGCCAAAGTACAAATACTAAGGCGTGTACGAGAAATGAAATATGAAAAGACACGACACGTAAACATGTCAAATAAATAACTTTAATTCAAGTTAATGGAGCTCCCAGAAGAGTATAAATTGAAATAAAATTTAATTTCTAACACATTAAATTATGTCATAGGTTACAAGTACGAGTTAAATTAAGTACCTATGAAATTATGAAATCGTTTTAGGATTTAATACGATTTAAGCATAAGTTAAGGAATATCGAGATGATATTACAATGAATGTGAAGTTGATGAGGTGTTTATGAATTGTTCTTAGGAACTACAAGGAAAGTGGGAAAGCGCATTTTTAGCACTAACCCTAAAGAATCAAGGTGAGTAACCCTGTGTTTGAATTGGAGATTTAACTCCATGGATTTGAAAAAGTTTTAAGTTCAAAGATGTAAAGTATTTGAAGTTTCAAATTCAGTATTTACATGATTCAACTTTTAATTGTACTGTTTTATAACTCTATATGACATGCTCAGTGATTGGTATTTATCATAGTTTTCTTAAAACATATTTCAGCATGTCTAAAGTTTTAAATGCCAAATTATGTTAAATATCCTGAATTTGATAGTTACAAGTATTTGAAGTCCTATTGTAGAAATTATACATTTCATGTTTTTAAATACTCATGAAAGTATCTATTGAAGAAGTTATGTGATAAATGTTTTACAAGATAAATGGTACTAAGTACCACCCCCTATGAAGGTTGAAATCCTTCGGGATTCAACAGTAAATGCCCGGTAGCAGGATCTAATCCCCCAGGCAAATGAGATCGACAGTATTGGCAGTAAAATGGGAGTCTGGTTCGAAACAGATTCCACCTAATTAAAGAGAAAAGATGACAAAGTGATTTTGGAAATGAAGCAGGTTTTACCCTCATTTTCAAATACATATTTATGTGATTTAAAGTTTATATACTTTATCTGATGAAGTACGAGTTCCGCTTGGATACCTTAAATGTTTTCAAGCTATTTGAAATGCATGTGTTTTGAGTTATATACTCTATTTGACGAAGTACGAGTTTAGCTTGAATACTTTAAATGTTTCAAAGCTATCTGTTTTATGAAATGCATGTGTTTTGAGTTATATACTCTATTTGACGAAGTACGAGTTTAGCTTGAATACTTTAAATGTTTCAAAGCTATCTGTTATGAAATGCATATGTTTCGAGTTATATACTCCATTTGACAAAAGTATAAGTATAGCTTGAATACTTAAAATGTTTCAAAGCTATTTGTTTTAAGAATGCATGTACTTTGTATTCTAAATTGTATAAGCAATTAGCAGTGAATGTTTTACAACTCTTATGTACTAAAAACCACTGCTAATTGAAAACCCCATGACGAATACTGGAATTGCTCACAAGCTTAGATTAGCTTACCCGGACTTTGTTCGGACCCCCCTTTCAGGTGATGCAGCAGACAGGGTCTTAAGGACGACGACAATGAGTCTAGCTGTTTTTGGAAGGATATGTTAAGTAGTTTCTTTTGAAGAACCTATGAACATTAGTAGTACGTTTTGTATTAATAGACAAAGTAAGAATATGTAATAAGCCCTCAGGGCAACCGAATATGTATTGTATTAATGTATGAAGTCTTTAAGTTTTTGTTACACTCTGAAAGTGTAACCATGTATGTTAAGTATGGAACAGCAGTATCGGACGGATGTGCATAATTTAAAAATGAGAAAAGAAAAGAAAAAGTTTTTCACGCTTCCGCAATCATGTGTAGCACATCTATTCGATACCGCTGCAGATGCGAGCCTTGTCTCGGGGCCTTCGAGTCTCGGGGCGGCGGTCGCGATCCGGTAATCCGCAGAGGGTGGGTTTCGGGTCGTGACACAAATCGTAACCAAGCAAGCCGAACCCAGATCATACCCGAGCGAGCCGATAAGATTTTACGTTACGATGAAGAAATAAACGGGTTGGATTTTAATAGTTTTGAATATATGGACAAGTGTCAAGGCAAACGAATAGCCAAAAAAAAAAAAAGAAAAAAAGAAAAGAAAAGAAATAAATAAAATAAAATAATAAGAAGAAGAAGCAAAAAATAAAATGAAAGATAAAATAAAAATAAATACATAAATAAATAAATAAATAAATAACTAAAACATGTTGTGGCACATGGATAAATATATATATGTCTCCATATATATATATGTATATACATATTAAATATTGGGGGTTACAACTGAAAAAAAAAAAAAAAGAAAGAAAGGAAACGGATGGGGGTGATAGGCGCAGAAAGTGAAAAGGCAATAAAGAGAGAAACAAAACAGGGAGATTAAAGAGAGAGAGTAACGGGGAGAGAGAGAGAGTTTTCTCTGGCTCTCTCCAGATTCACCATCAATTTGGCAGCCACCACCACCATCAAAACTCCACCCCCACCGCACCATGCACCATCAACGAACACCAACAGTCTCTGCACCGTGTCTCTACAACAAACCACCATCAAACTCCAACAGTCCCGCACCGTAGACACACCAATACAATCCAGATCTGAGACTACAAGCCTCAACGTCACCATCGAATTGTCCAGATCACGGCCAAACTCCCTAGACTGCTGTCCGTCCTGATCGGATCAGCGACCTTGCCACCACCACGAACGGCAGAACGTTGGAACAAGGTAACTAAGCTGATTTTGTTTATGGAAGCACGAATTATAGATTTGATTTTTAGATTTAATTAAGCATGGAAATTGGTTGTATTCAAAATTGAATCAAGGAAAACAAAGAAAAAAAAAAACGAACAGAACTGAACGTGGGGAAACGGTGAAAAACAGAGGAGAAAAAAATAGATCGGGTGGGGTGATTTTGTTGCGATTAATTGGCTTAGATCATGGGTAATTGATTCTCTTGGGTGTAGGGAAATTTTAGAATGAAATCGGGATTGAAACCGTAGGAGAAAACGAGAGAAAACGGAAAGGAAAGGGGCTGCCAGAAAACTGCACAGCCCCTGGTGCGCTACTGTTCCGGCTATTTTGGGAGTGCTCCGGCACTCCGATTTGAAATCCGATGGTAGATTTGAGTTGTCCATGATTTGTGGGTATGAACCCCGCTGAAAAATGCAAGAAACCCATCACCGGCGAGTCGCCGTTAACGAAGAAGACAACCTGTACGCCGGAAAAGGCTGCTGCGCGGCTGCTATTTCGTGATTTTATTTTGGCCAAACCGGGTCGGGTCTGACCCGACCTACCCATTCAGATGACTGCCCAACACTTGTACTTCATGGGTAAATTTTTAAATTCGAGTTTAGATAGTGTTTGGTTAGAAAGGAGAAGCTATCCAATGGTTGGGTTAAACTTGAACAAGGAAATGAAAAACAATGGAAAATGTTAAATGGAAAATTGGTATGGCAGTAAATTGAACCTGTGACCAAAGGAGTAAGGGTGAGAAGCTTAGCCACTGTGCCACCAAGGCACATGTGGTCTGTTTGGGCTCAAATACTAATATATATTAGCTAGATTAATTAATTTAAATTAATAAATTTTAAATTTAATTTCGACGCCTAAATTAGTAGAACGAATAATGGAAACTTACTATTTTGGACCCTATGAATTTAATAGTGAGGTCCGTTTTACGAGACGGAGTCCCGAAAAAAATAAAATAACTGTAGAATGCCAAAATGACCAAAATGCCCCTACGTCCAAAGGTGAGTCAAACGGACTCCGATTTAGTTAAGTAAATAGTGAATTTTTATTAATTCAAACCTACTGGACTCAACGGTGAAGTCCAAATTATGAAAACAGAACCCAAAAAGTAGAGACGTAAATGACCATTTTGCCCTTGGATAAATTAAGTTTAAAATGAAAAAAACGTAAAGCATAAATTAGTAAGGGAGGTATTTAGAGTAACGAGGCATAAATTTGATAAATAATATGAAAGCTAAAACGTGTTTATTGATTTATAGGCAAGTCAAAAGGAAAGGAGAAAGTCACGGGATATTAAGACGTTGATAAGGTAAGTGGATTTCTATCTTTTATACGTGGTTTTCCAAGCCACGATCTTTCTATACTGCCAATTTTGTATTCATGTATTTATACCCACTGTTATTGTTCCCACCATGGATATTGTTCTACCTGGTGGATGTCTATTGGTTGATGGTTCATGGCTTGATTCATTGTGTTGATGTTATTCACTGTATGCTTATGTTATGATGTTCCATGCTTTGCACACCTCATATGGAATACGATATAATCCTGAGTTATGTTAAATGCCGGGTTTTGTGCTCAGACACATTATCCTTCTGATGCTATCTGATTGACTGGACCTACGGGTCAAACGGACATGTGGCAATGATGGCGTTTTTACGCAGTGAGTTTTAATGGCATTTTAAATGCCTTCATGTTAAAGGGGGGTATGCCGGGCCCCAAAAGACTGAGGGTCTGCCAAACCCTGAACAGAGTAAATGCATCATTCATGTTGACTGTTATGTGATGTTCATTGATTCATGTGATGTTTCATTTCACTACAAATAGTTCCATGTTGACAGTATCTTTATTCATTTGACTCGATTGATATCATTCCATTGTGGCAGTACATTTACATCGATTGTGAACGTTAAATGTTCCCGTATTCATGTTATATCACTGTTCTTATTGGGTTATCATGCCTTACTCTTCATTGGCCATTTTGGCACCTTACTGTTGACTGAAATTGTTTCCATGACTGGCTATCATGTTCATCTATGATCCTATATGTTCCACGATTACTCTAACCCCGTATTTGAGATAGGCGTTTACTTACTGAGTTTGTAGCTCACCCCTTACTAAATTTTTTCTAGGTGAAAATGTTACAGAACCACAGTAGGAGTTCAGAAGCATAGGAAGACAGTTGAGGAGTGTGATAGTAGTGAACAAAGTCTCTCCCATGTACTCACCACCTAAGAGTGGTTTAGGATCAGTTTATTGTTAGTTTGAAGTTTAGTCTTTGAACAATAATTGTAATACAGCTTCCGCACTTTAATGTCATGTTTATATTATTTATTGTTATCATTGGTAAAAGAATGGAAAAAGTAGGGACGGCCATTGGGTCGGCCCCACGATACGAGATCCGCATAGGGTGGGTTTCGGGTCGTGACAGCTTGGTATCAGAGCAAAGTCTTAGGTTCTAGTGAGTCATGGGAGACAGGATTAGAGTACTGGAATTGTTAAAGTCTAAGAGTTAGTCGATAGATAATACTGACATTACTAGGCTAGACTTTTATGCGAACACTGATAATTATTTTACATATACATTGACTGATTATCCTTTACAGGAAAGGTTAACACCAAAAGATGATTGGGCTACTGTACCAGTATCCGTAGGTATTTTTCAATTACTTACAACCTGCTCATATATTGTCTAGAGAATTGATTTATAATTCCACATTTACTATTAGGTTGAACTTTGAAACAGAACCTCTAGGCTACTTGTTAACTGTTTCCAATACCATTGAGAGATTATTATTAGTGAATACTATATATCGGGGAAAAGACTATATGTTATCGGTGATCCTTGAACAATTGAGATGATTGGTAATTAATAACCTTTAAGGAAATAGAAATATGTTTAAAAGAAAAACGAGGAGGATTCTCAAGGAATGACATTAAAAATATTTGAAGAGATTTCTATAAATGTTATGGATAGATAACCGAGGCTTGAATGAGAGATAGTTTGTAGGAAACTGAATGGATAATTTTAGGAGGACCAAAAATATGAAAATTCTCGAGTAAGTCATAGGTAGACACTGATAGGGTGAAGATGAGTAAAGTGGTGAAGACAAGTACTAAAGGAGCGAGATTGCCAGAATTGATCTTATGAACTGTGATTATTTTGGAAAGAGGTTGACACATAATGCATGAATATTAGGAAGAAGTCTATGAATCTTACGATCTAAGATAAGGGGTGATCGGATTGTAGTCAATACCCTAACAAGTTAAATAAAGTAAATGATAAACGATCTTGAGTAACTGTTAGAGATCAATGTGATTCAAATTATTGTAAAGACAAAACTGGTAGTAATCATATAGAGAAACCATGAAATTAAGATGATACATGATTCTGAGGTATTACGAGGAAATCATTATTGAATGATATATAAGAGGCATATGAGATACAGATCATAAGGACATGGTTATTAACCGATTTGATACTTTTAAAGAAACTAAGAATCTGATGATTTAAATAGTTAAATGATCGGTGAATTTTGGAGGAAGATAGCTTGTTTAAATACTAAGGTTAATAGTCTTTGGAAAAGACTATGCTACGACTGACCTTGATGTTTCTTGGACGATTGAGATGATTAAATGAAAAGTAACTTTTGGGAGGAAGTAGTATGCTTGAGGACAAAGGTTGAGGATTCTTAGGAAGAATAATACCAGTGTTGAGGTGGATGACTCTTAAGTCATTACACTGGAATTGATCTATGAATTGGGGGAAACTAGCATTTTAACAAGGGCAACAGCAAATGCTCTTTTAAAAGATATAAGGTGACATAGAGTTGGGATTGTGAAATCTTGGAAAGTCGAGGAATTTAACAAGAAGTCTATGTAAGAGATGGTCTGAGGAAGACTTACTGAATGGTAACATGAGGCGTTAAGACTCTAGATGGACTAACGATATGTCAGAATTAGGAGGATTCTTGAGTGAGTCATAAAGGGTAAAGACAAATGAGTCATATAGGGTAAAGACAAATGCATTATTGGTAGACAGAGACTGATTAAATGAGATTATCAAGTGAACATTTATGAACTGTGATGGTCCTAAAAGGAGATTGACACGTGATAAATGATAGTTGGGAAAATTCAATGGATCTTATTAACCTAGGTAACAATAGGACCTAATTGTGGGTTATACTTTATTGAGCTAGTTGAATCTAACTCAAAAGATAAATGATTGATGACATTGAATGATTTTGAGGATTTACGTGACCTAGCAATTAAAGAGACGAAAATTGTGGCATACATAATGCATATAAAAACTAGTGAGGACAACGACTGTGCTAAAGTGATACCTAATTAATTGGGTTACGAGAACAATCAAGATCGAGGTAGAAAGTAGGAATAACTGAATTGTGACACAAAGGAAGTAGGGAATTTCCATGATGGAAAAAAAAATTGATATCGTTGTGATAAACTTTGAATGTCAAATGTAACGATAAAATGATTAGACGACTAAATGACGTGAACAATCCTAAAATATGATATGAAGTCATAGAATGTACAAGGGACTCCCTCTACGGTTGAATAAGTTCTTGAAAGAACGAAATGAAAAAAGTGAATAACGACTGGGGAGATAAAATGTAACATATGATGGAAAACCGAATAAAATGACGAGGATAAGAAATGAGACAGTTGAACAACCGTTATGAGCGAAGGTAAGCAAAACCAAAAGAATGGTTATAAACTAACAAGTCATAAGACTTTGAGACTTGAACTGATCAAATGATGTGAAAAATCCTAGGTAAACCAAATATGATAACACCATTAAGGATGCTTTCGAAGTAGACTATCACATGAAGAATCAGTGATTGGGGTAAAAGACTACCCTAAAATTTTATAAGTATATGTACCATACCTTAATCTATGAAGGGATGAGGAATCAAAACTTATGAAAAGAGCAATGGTAAAAAGCACCTGCCTATAGTGTGGCAAAAAAAAAAAAAAAATAGAGGAATTGATCTCCTTAATCTATCTAAATCATAAAATGATAAGCATGAATTTGAAAACAAAGACAGTAATGCCAATGAACAATACAAGTGAAAAACAAAAAAAAAAAAAAAAAAAAAGAAGATTGATAAATCTTCAAGAAATGGACACTTGATTGAGAATCACAAATAAAAATTTCGAATAAATCTGAGGTTACCATGTATATGATAAAGATTGTAATGCACGGAGAATACAAGTAAATCGTCCTAATACGAACCAAAAGATGCTCATGAAGGAAAACATGATATGAGAAATTCAAAACACTTTAAACGATAGAAGTGGTATAGTCTAGTTGCACCGTTGACTTCCTATGACCACTACCAAAGAAACAGATAGAAAAGAAAAGATCAAGGTATCAGATACCTTTACTTGGCACATGATATGTCATACGATGTCAATGGAAGTTGACAGACAATGATCAGTAAGGTAATCACGACTTAGTACCAAATGAGATGAGTATAAAGACTAGACATGGAACTAGTTAAGATACTGGTAACCAGGGAAGTAGTCAAGTTACTAAAAAGATGACACAGGGTGAGTAATGGGAGTAACAGATCCCTAGCCATAAAGTTAAAACTAAAAATTGGAGGCAATGAGTTAAAAGTCCTGAGGAAGTTAAAAAGTCAAACCCTTGACTTTCAAATTCACTACTGAATTAAAATAAAGAAGAATACAAAAGAATTGTGAATCCTATATAAAGAATCTTTTTGCCTAAGAGCATAGTATCTGAAGACTGGAGATAACTCCAAGAGACAGGTTACAAGAAAATTATGATGATGAAACTAGCATGATGAGGTGACAGAGTTTCATTGATTACGAACATTCGAGTTTTGAGGACAAAACTCAATTTAAGGGGGGTAGAATGTAATACCCTGACCCAAATCGTAACCAAGCAAGCCGAACCCAGATCGTACTCGAGCGAGCCGATAAGATTTTACGTTACGATGAAGAAATAAACGGGTTGGATTTTAATAGTTTTGAATATATGGACAAGTGTCAAGGCAAACGAATAGCCAAAAAAAAAAAAAGAAAAAAAGAAAAGAAAAGAAATAAATAAAATAAAATAATAAGAAGAAGAAGCAAAAAATAAAATGAAAGATAAAATAAAAATAAATACATAAATAAATAAATAAATAAAACATGTTGTGGCACATGGATAAATATATATATATATGTCTCCATATATATATATGTATATACATATTAAATACTGGGGGTTACAACTGAAAAAAAAAAGAAAGAAAGAAAGGAAACGGATGGGGGTGATAGGCGCAGTAAGTGAAAAGGCAATAAAGAGAGAAACAGAACAGGGAGATTAAAGAGAGAGAGTAACGGGGTGAGAGAGAGAGTTTTCTCTGGCTCTCTCCAGATTCACCATCAATTTGGCAGCCACCACCACCATCAAAACTCCACCCCCACCGCACCATGCACCATCAACGAACACCAACAGTCTCTGCACCGTGTCTCTGCAACAGACCACCATCAAACTCCAACAGTCCCGCACCGTAGACACACCAATACAATCCAGATCTGAGACTACAAGCCTCAACGTCACCATCGAATTGTCCAGATCACGGCCAAACTCCCTAGACTGTTGTCCGTCCTGATCGGATCAGCGACCTTGCCACCACCACGAACGACAAAATGTTGGAACAAGGTAACTAAGCCGATTTTTTTTTATGGAAGCACGAATTATAGATTTGATTTTTAGATTTAATTAAGCATGGAAATTGGTTGTATTCAAAATTGAATCAAGGAAAACAAAGAAAAAAAAAAAACGAACAGAACTGAACGTGGGGAAACAGTGAAAAACAGAGGAGAAAAAAATAGATCGGGTGGGGTGATTTTGTTGCGATTAATTGGCTTAGATCATGGGTAATTGATTCTCTTGGGTGTAGGGACATTTTAGAATGAAATCGGGATTGAAACCGTAGGAGAAAACGAGAGAAAACGGAAAGGAAATGGGCTGCCGGAAAACCGCACAGCCCCTGGTGCGCTACTGTTTCGGCTATTTTGGGAGTGCTCCGGCACTCCGATTTGAAATCCGACGGTAGATTTGAGTTTTCCATGATCTGTAGGTATGAACTCCGCTGAAAAATGCAAGAAACCCATCACCGGCGAGTCGCCGTTGACGAAGAAGACAACCTGTACGCCGAAAAAGGCTGCTGCGCGGCTGCTATTTCGTGATTTTATTTTGGCCAAACCGGGTCGGGTCTGACCCGACCTACCCATTCAGATGACTGCCCAACACTTGTACTTCATGGGTAAATTTTTAAATTCGAGTTTAGATAGTGTTTGGTTAGAAAGGAGAAGCTATCCAATGGTTAGGTTAAACTTGAACAAGGAAATGAAAAACAATGAAAAATGTTAAATGAAAAATTGGTATGGCAGTAAATTGAACCTGTGACCAAAGGAGTAAGGGTGAGAAGCTTAGCCACTGTGCCACCAAGGCACATGTGGTCTGTTTGGGCTCAAATACTAATATGTATTAGCTAGATTAATTAATTTAAATAAATGATTTAAATTAATAAATTTTAAATTTAATTTTGACTCCTAAATTAGTAGAACGAATAATGGAAACTTACTATTTTGGACCCTATGAATTTAATAGTGAGGTCCGTTTTATGAGACGGAGTCCCGAAAAAAATAAAATAACCGTAGAATGCCAAAATGACCAAAATGCCCCTACGTCCAAAGGTGAGTCAAACGGACTCCGATTTAGTTAAGTAAATAGTGAATTTTTATTAATTCAAACCTACTGGACTCAACGGTGAAGTCCAAATTATGAAAACAGAACCCAAAAAGTAGAGACACGTAAATGACCATTTTGCCCTTGGATAAATTAAGTTTAAAATGAAAAAAACGTAAAGCATAAATTAGTAAGGGAGGTATTTAGAGTAACGAGGCATAAATTCGATAAATAATATGAAAGCTGAAACGTGTTTATTGATTTATAGGCAAGTCAAAAGGAAAGGAGAAAGTCACGGGATATTAAGACGTTGATAAGGTAAGTGGATTTCTATCTTTTATACGTGGTTTTCCAAGCCACGATCTTTCTATACTGCCAATTTTGTACTCATGTATTTATACCCACTGTTATTGTTCCCACCATGGATATTGTTCTACCTGGTGGATGTCTATTGGTTGATGGTTCATGGCTTGATTCATTGTGTTGATGTTATTCACTGTATGCTTATGTTATGATGTTCCATGCTTTGCACACCTCATATGGAATACGATATAATCCTGAGTTATGTTAAATGCCGGGTTTTGTGCTCAGACACATTATCCTTCTGATGCTATCTGATTGACTGGACCTACGGGTCAAACGGACATGTGGCAATGATGGCGTTTTTACGCAGTGAGTTTTAATGGCATTTTAAATGCCTTCATGTTAAAGGGGGGTATGCCGGGCCCCAAAAGACTGAGGGTTTGCCAAACCCTGAACAGAGTAAATGCATCGTTCATGTTGACTGTTATGTGATGTTCATTGATTCATGTGATGTTTCATTTCACTACAAATAGTTCCATGTTGACAGTATCTTTATTCATTTGACTCGATTGAGATCATTCCATTGTGGCAGTACATTTACATCGATTGTGAACGTTAAATGTTCCCGTATTCATGTTATATCACTGTTCTTATTGGGTTATCATGCCTTACTCTTCATTGGCCATTTTGGCACCTTACTGTTGACTGAAATTGTTTCCATGACTGGCTATCATGTTCATCTATGATCCTATATGTTCCACGATTACTCTAACCCCGTATTTGAGATAGGCGTTTACTTACTGAGTTTGTAGCTCACCCCTTACTGAATTTTTTCTAGGTGAAAATGTTACAGAACCACAGTAGGAGTTCAGAAGCATAGGAAGACAGTTGAGGAGCGTGATAGCAGTGAACAAAGTCTCTCCCATGTACTCACCACCTAAGAGTGGTTTAGGATCAGTTTATTGTTAGTTTGAAGTTTAGTCTTTGAACAATAATTGTAATACAGCTTCCGCACTTTAATGTCATGTTTATATTATTTACTGTTATCATTGGTAAAAGAATGGAAAAAGTAGGGACGGCCATTGGGTCGGCCCCACGATACGAGATCCGCATAGGGTGGGTTTCGGGTCGTGACACACTACATGATTACTAAATTGGATGGCTTGTGATTGTTGATTGAATTTTATACTATAGTTGAATATTCATTGAATTTACAATTCATATTCTTTTCCATTTTAGTAGTTGTCGTAACCCAAAATCCACCCTATGCTGATTAGGGGCAACGACCGACACTGCCATTTGGACAGGCCATACAAAATCAAATGAATCGTATAGACTGATAAATCATATCAATAAATCATAATCAATAAATCATTTAATGCGGAAGCTACACCAAATGCAATTCATCTGATCATAAACCCAACTCCAATAATCATCAATCAAATATCCCCAAGTACTATTTAGATCATCATGCTTCACTAATCAAGTTGAACTCCTCTACCTATGATACAACATTACAATTACCTATTATTTGATTAGCCTTATAGAGTATGCATTCAAATCATGACTTGGAGTTCACATCATCAATATTGGTCACATGCTCGCCACTAGCTCCACTAGATGTCTCATTTTGTTTCTTCTCTATAGAGTTACCCGAAAAAAATAGATATAAATATAGAGAGCTAATTTAGCTTATTAAGTAAACTCCTCACTCTGCCACGAGTCAAAGTTAGTTCAAAAGAAGGATAAGGACGATAGTAAACAAGAATAGTATCACAACAACACATGAAGAGTTAAAATGTCACAGTAGCCAGTCATTAAATAAATGAATAAATCTCAAGGCACATCCCATGGTAGGACAACGAATTGAATATAGGGAATGGCTTGAACAACACATAGCTGCCATAATAACAAAATATTAATCCGAATCCAAGGATAGGCAAGCACATCAACAAATAATACATCAACAGATAAACCACGGACAGGCTCATGAGGCGTATCTGAATCAAGAGTATATCATCAACATAGGTTTGCAAGTTAGTTTAGACCTAGTTTTAGTCTACTGTTAAAGGCAGCTTAGGTTTTCCTAGGGTTTTTCCTTGTTATTTCCTCGTATTTCTTCATTAAAACTTCTAGGTTTCAATAAAATAATAAATGAAATCTTTAAGGAAGGGTTCATACCTGTTTCATTCATGACCCAGATTTTCTCTCTCTACTTCTCCTCTTTCCAACTTCTTCCTTCACTATCTAAGCAGTCTAAAACCTTTTCTCTATATCTCACTTTTTTTTTCACTACTCACAACCTCAGTTGGTGGGTTTTTATGTACACAACACGCACATATTGCACACATGTTCACATCACACACACCCACCTCTCATACATGTGCTGATTCATGCACCTATATATATACAACACAGACACAGACACACATATATATATATACACACACTGCACAATTCACACCCACATGTATATATATATATATATATCTTACACTTTGTTTTTATATATAACAATATTATATATATATATATATCACCTCATATTTATATATATATATATATTTTGTTTTTCGCCTAAAATAATTATAGTGTAGGAGCGGTCCGACGACGTACTATCATTTCGGTTTTGAGCGTGCCGACTGTCACGTCCCGAATTTTCACAAACTTGGGGAGTGAGTAAAATGAATTAAGGAAAAGAAATAAAAGGCGATTAAATAGACTTAATTGATATTCATTTATTCCTCTACGTTTCCCCAAAATTTGAAATGAAAAACTTTCTATTAGATTTAACCAAAATGGTATTCTAACGTCAACCAAATATCTCCCTAAACTAATATTCAAAACTTGTTTAAGTCATGTTCATGAATAACCTCGAAGATAGCCCCAAAATGTCTCTAAACATGCCTTGGAATAATGGCCCAAATGGGTCCCAAATGTCCTAAGACATAGGCCAAGAATATGTCAAAAATTATACCAAAACTTGTCTAAGGAAGTGGCTAAACATGGCCCATAAGAGTAGCCAAACATGGTCCAATAAAGTGGCCAAACATGGCCCAAAAGGATAACCAAAAATGGTCTAAAAGGGTGGCCAAACATGGCCTAAAAAGGGTGGCCAAAAATGGCCCAAGGATTGGCCAAACATGGCTTAATAGGGTGCCCAAACATGGCCCAAAAAGGGTGCCCAAACATGGTTCAAAAGGGTGGCCAAAGGCTGGTGTTAGGGGGGTGTCAGGTTGGCACGTAGGTGGTTGGACAGCAGGGCGCGCGCATGGCACAAGGTAGTGGCCCGCACGTGGGGCGAGCGACTGGGCAGTTGGTTGGGTAGGGGGGCTGGCTGGACTGTTTTTCCTGTAGGTTCACTGTAGCTACAGTGTATTTATTGCAGCTAAATTTCTCTGTCCAGCAGCTGATTTTCTCTGTTTTCTAAATTTTTTTCCAAAGTGTTACAAGCTACTTTTTGTCCATATTTAGCCTATTTCTTCAAGGTTTTTAACCCCTCATTTTTAGCACTTTTTTCACCTATATTTAGGGTGTTTCACACACCTAACTAACCTTTTAATTTCACAAAATTTTAGCATGGTTTCATTTATTTTCTAAGCCTTTTCCACCTAATATTCCACAACATAATCCATCATTTCTCAACTAGCAACCTAAATACATCCTTTAATTCAACTAAACATTTATACATTACTTTAAACACACAATCCATAATCCACAATACATACATATATACTTTCAACTTAAATGTTATAAACTTCATACTCATTACGATTTTAGGGCCTTGCCCATTGTTTTCATACTATACAAGATTTCTACAAGTAAAATACTTATGTCTTAGGGCTTATACCCCCATACATACAAAAATATGCCCCAAGGGCCAAATATCCTCCATGGTCCATGTCCTCTCCATTCTTCAAGACTTCTTTAAGTCTCAAGTACCAGGAACCTCATCTGTAATATATTGCCTATAAAGGGTCAGTTTAACTGTTGGTATGATATAGTGCTAATGCAAGGAACAAAGTTAAGGCGTGGCATTGCAAGTGTACATATATAAACTATAACCCTCCAATCCCTCAATGCTATGCAATGACAATATGCATAACACACACATGCAACTTTATGCCACAACCATGTTTTGTTTCACGAGTACCAACACCTGTTCACGGATCTCTCTCGTTGGGTCAATCGAGTACCAACACCTGTTCACGGATCTCTCCCATTGGATAAGCAGGCATCAATGCAATGGCCAATTTTGAGTTTTTCACCACAGGATCTACACCCTCATAATGCATAACACCAAGTGCTCAACCCATACTATGTTCTCAAAGAATCACAATATGTCAATATGCCTTGATTTTTCTCTATGCAATTTCAATGAGACATTTCCTCAAATACATGGTATACACTTTAAATCATACATCATCCATAAAGTAAATTCTAACTTTCAAACCACACAACTTCTTCCACATGAACATATGCTATATACAATCAATTTAAACACATGCTCATATTATATGTTCACTATATTACCAGTTCTCAAAGAACACATAATTACAAAAAGCATCAGTGCATTAAACAACCATATCTTTCAAAACACAAGGACTATTCACATGAACATAAGCCATAATGTAATGAATCAAACATATATTCAAGTTACATGTTCATCATTTTGACAAATTCTCAAAGAACTCAAAGAACACACAAGTACACATAAAACCAACTTTAGGTTTTCAAAGCAACTACATCCTAAGTAACTTTCTAACAGCAAATAAACATATAAAATCATTCAATCAACATATAAAATACTCCTAAACTTAACCCTATTCTTTACTTAGCAAGATATTATACCTAAAAGGGTTTTTCTCAACTCTATGGAGTTGTGTTCGATGTGCAGCCGAACCAATTAGTGAGAATGTAGCCCTTGATGTGGGTAACAACTTCTTAGAAGGAAGCCTTGTGAGAATGCTAGCCTAAAGATGAGTTTTGGAGGCTTGAAACTTGGAAAACCCTAGGTTTTTTTCACTTTTCTCTCCATGCACGAGTTGCTGCTTCTTCTTAGACCAAATTCTGAGATTTTTATCTCTAAGGGGCTGTATTTATACTAAAGCGGCAAAGGGGTGAAAAAACCCTTTTGGTCTTAATGAGTTTAGGACCCCGTTACACTACAACCCGTCCCGAAATGCCTCAATTTGACATTTTGATTTAGACAGAGTTCTTAAAATTATTTTAAATAAAAATTTTCCAAAAACTTTATTTTCGCCTGTGGCCGGGTTTGGCCAGGTACACTAGGGATGCCCTTTATGGTTCATTTTTTCAACTATCTCCGATTAGGCTCAAATTCTCACAGGAGGTGTATTTTAACATTATATGCATATTTATCTTCTATGGAATACTCAAATTATGCTCCTAAACATGACTTATGCCTAAATAATGCATGTATAGGGCCCTACCGGCAAACAGTGCATGAATAGTGCCCTACCGGCAAAAACGAAAAAATTTACTCTGATTTTTCAAGTCTTTACACCGACACTCGGGCTTATCTGAGCATGCACGTATATTTAGTGTAACGTATAACACCCATGTGTTTCAGCCTTGTTTGCTTATTTTAACGTAAGTCATTTCCTCTTTTTTTGGGTCTCGGAATCAAATCCCGTGGTCAACACTTTTGACTTCATTATTTTATGGCTTTTATATTTACCGTGGCCTAATTTCCATAATTATCGCCATTTTATCCTTAATATCTAAATTAGTAAATTAATTCCCGATAATCGGGTCGGGTTGTTATAGTAGTTGTTAGTGTTGTGGTTGAAAAATTAGAGGAATTAAAAAAGTTGTGCATAGCTATTCAACCACCCAATCTAGGTTAGATTCACACCTTGGGTCCAACCAGTAATAAATGATTTAAATAAGAGTTGTATAAACAACGAGTAGTTTAATTAGGAGTCTGTAAACATAATAGAAAATTTTAAATAGAACAATGAACATGCTTGTAATCAGAAATTTCAAATCATTTATCATTCGAACCAAGACATTTAACAAAACAGGGATTAAGTTCCACAATTCAAAGTAGAGGATTACTAACCTGGGGTCCTTAGTTCTTGTTTCTTATTTCACTTTCCACATTGGTCTTCTTATGACTTGTCCTTACTTCATCTGGTGATTCTATATCAGGGATTAGACTAAGCTTAACGCCACATTGATTTGTGATTATAATGAAAATAATATTTTCTTGTTGTTTTCAATCTTATCGAACTTCATTTTTGGACTCACTCGCCCTTAAAACCCTAAGGTAGACTCCTCCCTATCTTTCGGGTTCATATAATAACTTATTTTACTATTAGGCATATAATCATAATTTTGTCATTTCACGTTTCATATTTTTTGGCTATCAATTTGCTAAAAATGAACACCACAATTGAGTCCAAAATATCAAGAATGTCAGAACAAACCATTGCTAACAATAAGGCTTTGATATCATTACATACATTATTTTAATTTTACATTTTATGTATCATATTGTTCATAATTTTATTTGCTGAAATGGACCCCACTTTTGGGTTTGGAGCATTGAAAAATGTTAGGGGTAGGCCCTTGTTGGCTTTAAATTGGAAATAAATAATTTAATTTATTTTTGTATAATACTGTTATTTATGTATTATATTTCTGGTTAAATATATCAATGACCATAGGTAGTGGTCTACTAGTTAGATTTTTGAATTAAGGGCCAGGGGTGGTTTTTGAATTTGGGGTTAGGGTTTTGAATCCCTACCCTAACAACAATAATGCATTCCACTATTTTTTAAAAGAAACCATTACCAAAATGACATCATTATAACTAACTGTTATAGCATCTGGGTCGGATCTGACCCGACTTGAACTTAGATTTGAAACCCGACCCTAAATAGTGATTGTTTCGCTCACTACTGCACGATTGAACTCAATGAAACCCTAATTTTCTATGTGGTTTTTCTCACATTTTCTTGGCTTGTTTTTCATTCTAATCGTTATCTTTCATCTTTAATAGTATCTAGTTCATGTTTTAGCCATTAGAATGGATTGAAACTATCATTTTTTTTTTTGAAAAAAGTCACATATCGTCAATGACCTGCAACTTGCTCATACATGCACAATTCTCAACTAAAATGCTTCATTTTTATTCAAATTTTATCATATTTCAATCTTCTTTCAGTCTTCATTCTCAAATCCTCATTTAGTGTTCATTTGAAGTATTTTGACTTTTAACCTAAGACTTGTAATTGACTCTTAAAGCGTTATTTTTTACCCATTTGAATTGATTTTTTGTTCCTAGAGTCTTCATTTTCCATTATCTTTTGATTCTTATTACTTAGACAGTTTTTGGTGTTAAACTTAAAATGATCCAGTTTCAAGGTTCAACAATGGCGTCTCAGAAATTTTTAGTTATTTCTTCCCCGTTTCATGTTAAAATAAAAAGGAAAAGCTTAAGTACCTATTTTGTGCGATTTTGAGTAAGCAACCTAACTTTCTCACTTTCTGATTCTCCCCCTCTCTATGGTTTTCCCTTGTTTTCTTTCTTCTGTCATAGTGCTCTACTCATCTCTAGCTTGATCATGCATGAAAAGCCTCAATACTTCCCATGGTCTTCCTTACCATAGCTGCTTAATCTTCCTTTCTCTTTCTCCCTCTCTCCATGGTCTTTCTCTCTTTCTTTCTTTCTTCCTCTCTCTCTCTCTCTCTCTCTCTCTCTATATATATATATATATATATTTATTTATTTCTCTCTCAGTCGAGACCCCCCTCTCCTTCACCTTTGATCTTCTGTATTGTATCAACAGTTCTCACTTATATAGTCCTTACCTATATAGAGATAATTTTACACATTATTCTAATTTCATGCCTTCCCATTGGAGGCTTGGGTGGCTTAGGGATAGATTCTCTTTGAAAAATGTCAAAGGAGATATACCAAAATTAGATTTTGATTTTAGATAGATCAAAATTTCTTTTTCCTATTTTTTTTTTTTTATAACATATGCATAGTTACAAATATATATACATATATTTATATATACATATATATATATATACACACATACGTACATCCAATGCACATGTCATGCTTTCTTCATACGTTTTTGTATGTTATACAACTAATCACATGTGGCTAGGTACTTATTAGATTTATGTTAGTTAGTATCTAACCACATCTAGTTTCATTTTAGTCACTAATTAGTCTTAGGTTTACCTCTATTGTTTAGATTTAATTTAATAACTACAGTGGCATCTTAGACAATTGAATTTGGTCTTAATTTATTTCATGACTATAATCCAAATTATAATTTTTATCCCCTAAAGGTTTTCAACCAATGGCATCTTAGTAATTTTGATGATAACAAGGCATTGTCCATGTAGACCAATGTTTTATCTAGTGACAATGCAAATAGGTCATCTAGGTCAAAGAAGAATGTTAACCAAGAAACAACAAAGTCCATCAAGGTTAACGACTCCACTCAAGTACAATCTTCAAAGCCAAATCCAATAAAGTGAAATGCTCTCATGATGATCAAAACAAATGGGCACACTCAAGCCCAAGGAATCAAGATAAGTCAGGAGAAGACTTTTTATTTTTCTTATTTTGGGTTTTGAGTGATTTAGGATTAGATTGATCATTAGTCGTAAGATCTTACTATTTAAAATGATCAAATAGAACCAATCCTAAAATGATTTTTCAAAACAACAGATTACTACACTTCAAGTTTTGAAAGATCAAAATGTTTTGAAAATGGAATGTGTGAAAAAAGCAAGAAGGCCATTTTTGTCAAAACTAGTCGACCAGTTCCAAGAACTAGTCGACTGATTCTTAAGGCTAATTTTTACACTGTTCAAACCAATCAACTAGTTGCAAGAACAAGTAGACTAAGTGACCTTTTAAGTACACAGCCTAAACAAAGAGTAGGACCTGTCATTTATCAACTACGATTACCCCAATAGCTTGCCAATATACACTATGTATTCCATGTATCGATGTTATAAAAATTTGTACAAGAACCCGACCAAGTGATCGAGTTCAAGCAATTAGAAATCGAGGCAAATTTAAGCTATGTGGAGCGACCATTGCAGATATTGGATTACAAGGAACAAGTGTTACATAGCAAGACCATTCCCTTGGTGAAGGTCCTTTGGAGGAACCATGTCATCAAAGATGTTACTTGGGAGCGAGAAGATGAAATGCACACCTAGTACCCCATATTGTTTAATGTATGGGTAATGACAAGTTTAAGGGACCAAACTTTTTGTAGAGGGGGAGAATGTAACACCCACCCCTAGTAAATTGGGAAATTAGAGCAATGCAATGAAGTATTATCAATTCAACAGACTTTTCTTTATTCTTTGAACACTACGTCGGGACTTAAGATCATCTAGGGTTAAAAATTGACCTAGCCATGGGTCAACCTGAACTAACCAAGGTTAGTGAAGCTAGTGGTTAGGTGATCCATATATCACCAACCTAATGTGGGAAAATATTATTCCAAATATCATGAATTAATAAATAATATAATTATTTATTAATTATAAGAAAAATAGGGAAAATACAAAGAACGTACATAAAATGTTAATACAAATATATTCAATTATTATGGGAATTATATGGTCTATACTTAATAAAGAAACCCAAATACACACACTCAATGGTGTATGTAGGTGTATATATATGTGTATATATAGAAGGAAAAATAAAGGAAACGAAGGAAAATAGAGAAAAATAATTTAAAAATTATTTTTGCCCATTACGTGCACACGTGATGGGAAAATTTGAACACACACATGGAGGTGTGTTGGTGTGTGTATATATAAATATACATGCAATTATACATATATAAAGAAGGGAATTTAAAAATCTAAAAAGATAACTTGGAGGAAATGAAGGGAGGTGACATTATGCAGCCACCCATCCCTAGAGCCACTCCATGGCTACAACAAATAGTACAACCATTATGCATGGACCCTCACCATTGAAGTGAAGTGCATTAAACATGAAGAGGGAAAATCAAGCTTATAAGCAACCATTCAAACCCATCACTCTACCTACTGAAATTGTGAGAGAAAAGAGAGAAATCTTGTACAGAGAGGAGCTATAAGGGCTTTCTGGATAGAGAGAAAAAATAAAAAAAAAATTACAAGATCTGCTCAAACAAGGAATAACCCGAATTCTTTCACCTTGTTTAAGTTTTTGAATTAAATATAGTCTTGTTAGACAATTTAGATGGAACTAGAAGCCTCTGAAATCGCTGGTTCAAGTGAACCACCATTAATGGAGCTCGAAAACGTTACCCAAAAACCAACTGTAATAAAGCCCTATTCTATGAATGGAAACCTAATATAAATGAAAAATTCAACACAACACAAAAGGATTGGAGTCATTTGGCTAAGAAATGAGCTTGTACTAGATATTTATAGACAAGAGGAATAATCAGCCAAACTAAAGAAATGGTCGATTAACTTAGTTTTAAGGCCCTATACAGAGAAACTCACTAGGATCATAATGATCCAAGAATCAGAAAGTCTGGTTGAGAAACAAGAGAGAAAATAATGATCGTGTTACTCGCCAAAAAAATGGGCTTGAGTGATTTTGACCACCTCCGATGGATTCAAAGGACCACAATGGTCACAAACAATTCTAAAAAGTGTTTCAATCAATTTAGGATAAAAAAAAGAGCTTTAAAAATGAAAGAAAAAGGATCTGGAAAACTAGAATTTTTCTAGTTTTTGGTCACCGGCGTAGGAGAAGGCATCGGCAACTCGCCGAAAAAATAAGGTAGAAGGTGATTATTCGGGTCTGGTTGGTCAGATCCGGGTTTGGGTTAGACCCGTCCCAAGCACAAACATGGGCAAGTGAAATGTCGTCATTTGAGGGTTAGTTTATTTAAATTAAAATAAGCCAAGGACCGTTTGGTTATAGGGATACCCAATTAATTTAATAAGCCAATCTAGAACATGGATATCCTATCTCGGTTTTAGGTTATTATCTAATGTTTGGTTCAGGGATATTTTGAAAAATAAAGAGCACACGCAGAAGCGCCCAAGATTAGAACCCTCTACCAAAGCATTAAATCCCAATACTTAACCACTGAGCTATAGCCAAGGCTATGCTCATATTCTACCGAGAATATATATGTATATGTATATGTATATATATTATTAGTATAGTCTAACACCCCGAACTTAGTTTACCAGTTAATTAATGTAATGATGTTATTTTTGAAATTTAATACATTAAATTAGTCATTTTAGCTATATTTTAACACTATAAAAACTCGAATTAGCAAACTACAGCGACCACAAAGAAATAATAACTAACGCGAGGCTTTGGACATCGAAACTAACCGAAATAGAAAACGACCAGAAAAAGCCATTTCGAAAAAAGAGCAATAGAAAAGGAATTATTAAGGAAATAGCTGAAACGAAAAACTATGCCAGCCAAACGAGGCATAAGCACAAAATAGAGGAAAAATGCCAAAAGTAAGGCCAAGGGGTTTTGAACCCTTGACCCAAAATGAGCAAGAAACTTATTCCCAAAAAATTTACCATTTGGCCACAAGTACTTTTGTGCTTTATTATACACAAGACATATATATATATATATATATAAATTATATAATGTCTAAATTTTGAATATAAAAAATGAGGTGGCAGCCCCTCATTAGACCACCACCCCTACCAATTAAGTTTCATGCAAACTAAATATATGAAATATATAAATGTATACATGTATACTTATATATATACATTGAGTGTGTGAAGGGAAAGCCAGAGCCATGATGGTTGGCTAGATAGGGAGAGGCTAGAGAGAGAAGCCAGAGAGAGAGAAGTTTGTGAAGAGAGAGAGAGAGAGAAGTTGTGAGAATACTTAAGTGTTGTGTGTTGTATATCCAGATAGTGTGTGTGTATGCGTGAGTGAGCTGAGAGTGAGTGACTTGTGAGGGAGAGAATCCATGAGTGTGAGGCCTTGTGAGTGTGAGTGTGAGTGAGAGAGAGTGTGTTTGCTTGTGTGTGCGTCCACTCGAAAGTGTACAAAGAGGAAGGAAGGAGACTGAGAAGTACACAAATGAAACTGAATCAACACCTCGAAGACCTCACCTTGAGCCTAGGGAAAGAAGGGATTTGATTAAAGTTATAAGGCACCAAAGTTTTTTTTAGTTCTTTTTTCCTGTACTGTTTCAGTTTATTAAGCCATATAAGTGCATGCATGTATCTGAATTATTGAAGGTAAGAAATAGAAGTAAAATTGGACCCTAGATGACTCAAAATAGTAGATCGTACACCAACCACCATGGATGACAGCCTTAGAGTTTGGGTCTAAATCGACCAAAACAGAACTTGTAACACCCCGACTTTGCGTAATTAATAATTTGTTGTTAATTATTAATTAATACCGGCTTATAGAATGACTTAGGGAATTAATTATGATCCCGGCGGTCGCCATAGACCGATTAAATAATTAAAAATGTCTGGAGGAAAGGGCACTCTACCCGAACCTAATTACTGGTTAAATCAGTAAAATAATGCCGTTTTAACACTAACGGAACCCGAATTAGCTAACCCGGGAAATCCTGGATGATTAATAAATGACACGGAACTCTGACACTGAAGAATACTGAAATACGGAACTCTCGGAACAAACCGCGTCGAAAAATGAGTTATGGAATGAAAGTTACGAAGGAAACACTAAAACTGAATTACTGTGCAACCAAATGTGGCCTTAACCGAAAATATGGAAAAAATGGGCAAATGGGAGGCCAAGGGAATTGAACCCTTGACCTTTGAGTAAAAAGAAACCTCATCCAAAAATTACCAACTGGGCTACTATTATCTTTGTGTCCATATATACAACAAAAATGTATATAACACTGAATTATCCTAATCTGCCACCAAAACTGGCCAATGGCCATCCATGCAACACCACACCCTTGCATCACCCCTATGCCCCTAGGCCATCATGCCTATGCACCCTAGGTCATCATCTCTCTACAAACACCTCATCACCAATCCACCAACCATATCACATGCAACCCAAATAATCTGCCATATACAAGATTATATGTGCATGTATGAAGGAGGGAGAAATCGAAAATTGTTGTATGAGATCTGTTAGAGTGAGAAAGAGGGCTAGAGAGAGAGAAACATGGTGTGCATGTGTGTATATGGCCATGTGAAGAGATACAAGAGGAGGAAGAGGACTGAGGGCTGAGGGGCACGACTGCACTGGGGCACACCTGAGGTGCCAAGGTCTGAACTGAGCTATGGGAGGAAGGAACAAAGGCCTGAACCAGAGGTAAACACCAAACTGCTCTGATTTTCATTTGTAATTTTTTTACTGTTTTGGAGATCTGAGCCGTATAGACAACATGCATGTAGCTGAGGTATTAGGGGGAAGAAAATGGGAAAAAATAGACTAAGTTTGAACCCATTTTGGGCACTGAACCATGATAGATCGAGAGATGGAAACTTCTGTTTTTTTTTTAAAATCTACACTAAGCTCGGTTGATGCGTATAGGCATGACAAGCGTAGAAAATGGAACTTAACACAACTTGAACGGACCAAAACGGTCCAAAAATGAGCTAGATATGGGCAGTTGCAGGTGTGGCTGACCCAAAACGATAATCCTCCAATCGATTGGTTTTGTAGGATTTTAGCACACCAAATTGTTCCTAAGAGTTCCAAAAGGTCCCTGTGGTCGAAAACAGGGGTTAAAACAACCCAAAAACGCACGAAAAAGAAATGGAAACGTCGCGGGAAAACCGGCCACCACCGGAGCCGCGACCTGTAACCCATTGTTCGACGGCCAAAACCTAACCTAGGATGGAAACCGACACCGGGGATGGAAAGATCATGGGAATCCCTTTCAAACCCCGTTGGACCGAACCCACGAAGTCACCAGGATTTTCCCACCGGCGCCGGAGAAGACCCCTGTAGGTCACCGGAGAAGACAGAGACCATTTTTGGTCTCGGGTGGGTCTGGATCGGACTCGGGTCGGGACCCGACCCGTTGCAAAAACGGGATAAGTGGCACGTCGCCGTTTTGGTGTTGGGGTGTTTAATTTAAAATCTGATTTCATCCTGTTTGGTTACGGGTTTTAAAAATTAAAATAGGGGAAATTGGAATAAGCTATCCATGAATTAAGGGCCAATTAGGGTGTAATACCCCGACCCGAACTGGCACGAGTATCGAGACAAGCCGGGTCGGGTAACACTTTATCAGTTATAAAATGACCTATTGATTAAATAAGACCCAACATCGTAATACGTGCAAGTATGCATGCATGCATGCATACATGCACACATGTATGGATATATATATACATATATATATATATATATATATAAAAAGTAACAAAGGAGAAAAATATATATATATGTGAATATATATATATATATGTAATATAAAAATAAAAGGCTACCTAACCTAGACTAGTAGGAGCATGGTGGAAATCAGAAAATCAGGGGTAGAGGCATGGCTAAGCATGCTTGTTTGAGTGAGAAAGAAGCAAGGGACCATTCCCAAGTGTACCTCACATGTATAGATATATACACATATACAAACACCTCTCTCTCTCTCTCTACATTCTGGAAGAGTGAAGGAGAAATGAGGAGCTTCTGAGGAGGAAAAGAGAGGATCAGAAGTGAAGAGGAGAGGCAACCAACACCAAGAAACCAGAAATTTAGGTAAGGGTTCTCACTTCTGTTTCGTAAATTTAAAGCATGATTTGTTTAATTCTGAGCTTAGGGTCTTAGAGGACATAGCATGAGGTTTCCAAGGCCACAAAAATCAAAGCAAATGGTTAAGAGAGGAGGGAGAAACCCTCAGTTGCAGGTCACGGCCTAAAGACTTGAAACTATCATTTCATGTGTATTCTTTCATTTAAATGATCTGAAAATGTTCTATATGATCTATAATGAAGGTTTGAGAAAATTTGGAGTGAAACCAGAAGAAGAAAATGCATGAAAATCAAAAAAATGGGTTCGGCCGGAAAATGGGCATGGTGGCCGGAAAACCGGCTATGGGTGTCGGAAAACCGTGGCCAATCCAACTAAAAACAGTCAAAAAAATGATGCTTTAGATTCTAGAAGTGTTTTGGCACAAAAACCGTAAATTTTGGGCTTCAAAATGATGTAAAATGGTGGGTTGACCGAGATTCCGGTGACCGGAATTGACAGGGGTGACCGGAGAAGACCACCGGAAAAACGGGGGGCATGTCGGGTCAAGACGGGACCGGATCCGGGTCTGGGTCGGGTCGGGACCCGACCGGATCCAACGGGGCAATGAAACTACGCCGTTTCATTAAAGAATTTTAAAAATATTAAATTAGGGCTGACGTCATCATGACGTCAGCATGACCCATTAAACCGGTTCTCTGGAGAAGACTGAACCGGATGGTTCGGTGTGGTCTGGGACCGGTCTAGGGTTTCATTAGGTGAACCCTTTGGTCCAATGTTTTAATTAAAAATAAATAAACCGAAACTTATGATAATTGTGGTTTGACCCCAACTATTCACCCTATTCCAAATCTGACCCAGACTTTGGAGAATTTTTTCAAAAACACCCCTGGAAAAATAATAAAATAATAAAATAAATTATTTAAATAATTTATTAAATAGGTAGAATTACCATTTTACCCCTGAGTCACAAATAAGTCAAACGAAGTCCAAACAAGGCAAATGAATAGTCAAAACTTATTATCTCGGACCTTCCGGACTCAATAGTGAGGTCCATTTCACGAGACGAGACCCCGGGATATAAGACATAAATACTAGAATGACCGAAATACCCCGGTGTCCAAATTAGACAAGTCATATATAAATTCCTACTATCTTGGACCTACTGAGTCCAATGGTGAGGTCTACAACGTGAGACGAGGCCCCGAAAAAATAAAGGCCCGTAAAATGACGAAAATACCCCTGTGTCCAAATAAGTTAAGTCATATAAGTATTTTAACTATCTCGGACCCACTGAATTCAACGGTGAGGTTGAAATTATGAAAAGAGGTCCCGGGGAGAAAGTGACCGTAACATGCCAAAGGACAGTTTTGCCCTTTTCAATTCAGGAATCCGATTTAAGATCCGTAAAAGCCTAAACTTATTTTATTTAACATTCCGGATACAATGACGACATCTAGATTCGTAATCGAGATACCGATAGCCAAGATTAACAAATTTGAATATCGAGTATGGTCCGATTTCAGTTATAGACTGAGTTATTTTCAATTGACAGGCACGTCAAAAGAAAAGGGGAAGGAGACTTTGATTAGTTGAACTACTGAGAGTCATTTTGAGGTAAGTAATTCTGACGCTTTAATATGGGTTATTCCCAGCCAGTCACGTTATTGTTCATATGCTGCCAATTTGTACTCCATTACTACCTGATGCACTTGATTGAGCCAATTGACTTGTAGATATCAGTTTACCTGATTTTGGATTTGATTTGCTTGCTCACCTCACGTTGAGATTGATCATTGATATTTGAATATTATTACACTATCATACCATGACCAGTTTTGAGATACATTCTATTGATTCCATACACTTCGTGTTTTGTTGTTTGTGATATCAAATGTTGGTACGATTGTACATCTTGTATGGGATTTTGTCAGTCATAATATTTGGTGTGTACTCGGGGTTGTGCTCAGTCACAATGACCCATCCATTCACAGATTACGTGGGGGAAAAGATCCATTAGGGTCTGTTGTGTCCTACGGGACCTATATTGAAAAGAGCTCTAACGCTTTTCAGAGAGCCCGAGGAACTGTGGCGGATCTGAGCATGCGTTTTAGTGGGGTATGCCGGGCCCCGGGTAATTCACGTATATCTGGGTTATTTGAACTCGATGTTGACTTATTATTGTTTCCATAGTATGATCATATTCTTTTATACCCTGTGAAATGATCATATTGTTGCAAGCATGGTATATCTTTGATTGGCTAACGTATTGTTGTGGCAGCAATCCATCACGATAGGCCAGATCCCAATTTCATTTGGCTTTGTTATTGACTCTTGTGTTATATTGTGGGATATGCCTTTTGGACCCTCGGGTCGATACCTTGCACATTTTTGGTGACTGGCTACGCCTTCATTATTGCTCATATTGGCTATCTGTTATTCTTTGTTCTATCATTTCATTGGACAAACCCGAACCCACATTAAAGCCAGGGAATTACTTATTGGGCTATTAGCTCACCCCTTCTCCCTTAAATTTTTCAGGACAACAAGAATTTGGGGAACCCTCAGGCGCTCCAGGGATTTAGACGCTGCTAGTTACTGGTAGCTGTTTTGGCGAGTTTTATATTAAGTTGAAAATTGTCAGGTCTTAATACTCCCATGTCACCACGGTCCTGTTTGTTGGTTTTGTTTTTGAAGGATCTGTATTTAACACTTATAATTTTTGGACATGCATCAAATGGTGAACTAACGGTGCTACCAGATATTTTGATGATTAAGAAATGCTTTTGTTAAAACTTTACCCAGCATTTTAGATCCTTTTGGGACGGGGAACGGCCCACGGGCCGTAGACCCGGGTCATGGATCCCTAATCCGCATAGGGTGGGTTTTGGGTCGTGACATAGGGGATAACAGGAATATTTAATTCCGGTTCACTAAGGGTTAGTGAACCGGTTGGTTCACTGGAGTTCTGGACCGGTTCAGTTTCTGAACCCTTGAACCCTTGGGCTTGAACCCCTAAAGAATGAAATTAGTTTTTAACCCTGGAGTTTTCTGATATTACGGATTAACCCCCACTAATTTGGGAAATTGTACTGTGGCCCAGAACATTGAGAAATTATTCATTTAAGCCCCTGGAAAATTAATTAAATAATAAAATAATTATTTTAATTATTTTATTAAATGGGTAAAATTACAATTTTACCCTTGGACATTATATATGTCAAACGGAGTCCAAATAAATTAAATAAATAGTGTATTTTCACTATTTCAAGTATTCTGGACTCAATGGTACAGTCCAAACTGGGAAATTATGTACCGAAAAATACAGACCTGTAAGTGACAAATGACTGTACTGCCCCTGAGGGTACCCAGGCCCAAATAAAAATAAAAGACAGTCTATTTTGACTATGTCGGGCGTTCTGAACTCAACAGTGAGGTCCGTTTAACAAACTGAAGTCCCGAAAAATACAGACACATAAAGTGTAAATGACCATACTGCCCCTAATGATTCCCAGGGTCAGTTAAACATTACAGATAGTCCAACTTAATTATGTCGAACGCTCTGGACCCAATGGTGAACTGACGTGCCGAAAAATATGACACGTGAAATTACCAAATTACCCCTGATACTGTACGAAGCCCAAATGAAGTCCGATTGGGACGAAATTGATAGCGATAGAAGCCCAGATACTGGTGAGACTGTAAACATGATTAAATAATGATTCGGAGTCGGAATCTTACAAAACGTAAAATGACCAAAATACCCCTGAGCACAGTAAGTGCAAGGTAGAGGTCAAATAAAGGTCAAACTGATCTGATAAATTATCATAGGGATAATTATGAACACTGAAGGGCTAAATAAGACTCCGGGACAGTAATGCGTAAAACGAGAAATGACCGATGTGTCCCAATGATCAAAAGCAGATACCAAACGAAGTCCAAAGGACTTAAGAATTTACATATGAGATATATGGGACATTTTGAGGACCACGACAGGGTCCGGGGTAAGAATGACAAATTACCATTTTGCCCCTAAGGCTAAGTAAGCCCTTAACTGATAGCGATTCAAGTCTAAAAGACTTACAACTTCATGTATACGATATATGGGATATTCTAAGAACCACGACTAGGTCCGGGGCAAGAATGACAAATTACCATTTTGCCCCTATGGTTAAAATAAAAACCTAACTGATACCGATTGGAGTCTAAAAGACGTAGAACTTTATATTTAAGATATAAAGACTATTCGGAGGGCCTTGACAGGGCCCGGGGCAAGAGTGATAAAATGACCGTTTTGCCCCTAAGGCTGAAGAAGTAACTGGCTGATAACGTTTGAAGTCTAAATGACTTGGGTTATAATCCTGATGACTGCTGAGCCTAATTTAAGAATAAAATAGCCCCGAATGAAACCCGATGAGAGGGCGATAGGCTACTAGGCTATCTTAGGTAAACCGATAGATACCTAAGATGACAAATGAGACCTGAATGGATGAGTTCTGATCTGTATATGATCGATGATTATTGTTTAGGATATACATGGAGATGCCTAACGTATCTGGAGGTTATCGGATTGTTTACGCAAGGAGATAACCGTAACAGTTTGTGAGTAACCTGGAACTTCTGACTTGGTGTATAAGTACACAGTCTAGTTACTGTATTTTGATTTACTGTACTGTTTTGTATACTGTACTGTCTGAATGCATACTTTTTTATACTGCATTACACGTAACATGATTTTGTACTGTCCTGCTCTCCTGTTCAGTTCGGGACTGTCTTGTTCTGTTGTATGGTCTGTCCTGGTTTTATTCTGTACTGTTGCGTCTTGCGAGTAAACCTGACTCCTGAATTGGTGTATAAGTTCTGTCTAGATACTGTATTTTGAAGCACTGTACTGTTTTGAACGTTATACTGTTAAAAAAAAAAAAAAACCATATATTTAAAGTAGCATATGCCTTGTCCTGATTGATATCGTACCAGTTTGTTCCGTCATGTTCAGTTCCGATATGACTTGTCCTGATTGATATTGTTTCGTTTTGTTCCGTCATGTTCAGTTCCGATATGAATTGTCCTGATCGATATTGTTTCGTTTTGTTTCGTCATGTTCAGTTCCGATATGACTTGTCCTGATTGATATTGTTTCGTTTGTTTCCGTCATATTCAATTTCGATATGACTTGTCCTGATTGATATTGTTTCGTTTGTTTCCGTGATGTTCAGTTCCGATATGACTTGTCCTGATTGATAGTGTTTCGTTTGTTTCCGTCATATTCAGTTTCGATATGACTTGTCTTGATTGATATTGTTTCGTTTTGTTCCGTCATGTTCAGTTCCGATATGACTTGTCCTGATTGATAGTGTTTCGTTTGTTTCCGTCATATTCAATTTCGATATGACTTGTCCTGATTGATATTGTTTCGTTTGTTTCCGTGATGTTCAGTTCCGATATGACTTGTCCTGATTGATATTGTTTCGTTTTGTTCCGTCATGTTCAGTTCCGATATGACTTGACCTGATTGATATTGTACCGTTTTGATCCGCCATATTCAGTTCCGATATGTCTTGTTCTGATTGATGTATTGCTCCGTTTTGTCCCGTTATGATCTGTCCGAATTCTTGACTGGGTATATAAGTTACTGCATAGATACTGTATTTTGATGCACTGTACGGTTTTAAAAGTTAAACTGTCTGAATGCATGTTTTTAAATGCAAACTTTTATACTGTATTATACGCGGCATGATTTTGTCCCGTCCTACTATTATTTTGTTCGGTCTGTCTTGTTCCGTTTTATGGTCTATCTGATTTTGTTCTGCTATGATGTGTCTGACTCTGGGTACCATTCTGATTATGAGCGGTCTGGCATAAGTAGGCTTGATTACGCGCCTAACTGATATATTATTGTTATGCCCTGTTATGTTCCGCCCAGTACTGATCTGTTCTGATATTTGAATTAATTGCCTATACTCTCATTGATATTGGCATCATGCACTGTTCCGTCTGTTCTGATTTGTTGTTTCGTTTAGTTCAGTCCTACTTTATCCTACTGAAACTGCATTTAAAGTAGATTTATAAAACTGCTATTTCAGAAACAACTGAACTACCCTTGTGCTTTGTAAACAAGAAATGGTTTTGAAACCCTTGACAGGGAACCTGTGTTACTCATTGGGCTTTTCGAAGCTCACCCCATTCCCTAACATTTTTCAGGAGTGATATCTGTTGGATCTGATGGCACTGATCTGTGGAGACTGGATTACTGAGGATTGAATCTGTTTAATCAGGTGAGTGATGTAATACGGCTGACTTGACTGATATGTACTAGATATAGACATGGCTCATGGATTTAAACGGTACTCTAGAGATTATAGTTCTGCTCTGTTGTTATATGTCGGATTATAGATATGCTCTGAGGTTAGAATTGTTAGCTGTTGGATTTTAGACTGGCTTTATGGTACATAACCTTATAGTGAATACATGAATTGCATTCCCCTGACAAAAAAAAAAGTTTTAAATTCCGCTGCATCTGACCCTACAGTCGGAGTGCAATTCACTAAAAAGTTCAGAAATTTGCCTTCGGTTGGTCGCGTGGCGGCTGACTGGCATCACGTCCTCGACATCCGCGTAGGGTGGGGTTCGGGATGTGACAGAACTCGATCCTTCCATTTAGAACTGAAACAGGACCCTCCAAAAATTCCAAATCCATTGGAATCATTTCAAATGGGTAAGAAATAGGGAAGAAAACCCCATTTACAATCACCGTTCAAGAAACGGATTCCTTGAAATTGAGTCCCAAATCTGATTCTTAGAATGTGGCTTGAAAGCCATTGGACTAAGGGTCATGTTGAGCTAAACCTCACTAGTTTTAGTGATGAAATGAGGATTTACGAACCAGTTGTAGCTCTCAACCATCCACCTCACTGTAGTCTATTGAGCTTAATTCGAGCTCTCAAATGAATGCCAAACCCTTGACCAGATACCTAGCAACCTACAACACCCAAAAATAGAGTGGAAAACAACCCCATAGTGCACGAAATTAGAAAAAAATGAAAATTGAAATTAGGGCTACAGTGTGGGGTGGAATTGGGGAAGAAGATGAATAGTGTCTGGATCGGGTATGGGTCAGTTTTAGGTTCGGGTCGGGACCCAACCCATCGCATATATGGGGATAAGGGGGACGAAACCGTTTGAGTGTTATGTTTTAATTTTAAAATTGAAGTGGGTCAGTTTGGTTATTGTAATACCCCAACCCAAAACACTCGGGTAATTCGGCCTGCATATCGAGATTAGAATTTTATAGTTTAAATAGACTATGAAAAACTCGAGTGCACTAGAATCATGCGATCAAAGAACCAACTGCACAAAAATCTGTGTATATGTAAATACGTGTATACGTACACATATGTATACATTCATAAAAATATACAAAATATTCATGTATATCTAAATCAATAAATATACATAAATACACGTGAATATATATGTATACTATTAGTAAGTATATATAAATGCTATAATATGTATGTATATTAAAATATATATATATATATATATGTATGGATAAAATAATTATAAAATAAATTAAAATTAAAAAAAAGGGCAGAAGAAGATTGTGAAGAGATATGGGTGTGTCGGCATGTGCATGTATGTAAGTGTGTGTTAATATAATATATATATATATATATATATATATATATATATATAATATCAAGAAAACATTAAATGCAACGCTGAAAATGAAAAAGAGAAAATTAAAATCAAAAAAAGGAAGTCAAGGAAGGGAGGAAGAGAGGGAGAAGAAAGGGAAGGAAGAGAGAGAGAGAGATACGACCATATTGCTATATATACATATATATATATATATATATATATATATATAAACCATGCACTAAGCATGCGTTGGAAGGAGAATAAGAAGCTGAAGGAAGTTCTGGGATATTTAGAAATGGAAGAAAACAGAAGGAGAAGGGGAGAATACCACTATTGACGTAAAAATATCAAAACTCACCATTTTTCTCTCTCTAAGATTTTTACATATATACAAGTTGTTTAGGTTTTGTTCATGCATGCATGATAGCTAGGGTATATAATCTTGAACAAGGCATGAAATTTGGAACCTAAAACAGCCCTAGTGTAACACTCCGACCCTGATTAATTAATAATTAGTTTGTTAATCATCAATCAGAACCAACATAAAGATTAATTAAGAAGTTAATCGAAAACCTCACGATGGTCATGATAGACCAATAAAATAATTAAGCACATCAGAAATGAGGGCGTAATGTTCGAACCTAATTACCTATTGATTAGGAGAAATGATGTTATTTTAACACTATGAAAACTCGAATTAGCGAACTATGACGGCCACAAATAAATAATAACTGATACGAGGCCTTTGATGACTTGGCTAACCAAAATACGAAACCCTCAGAAGAAACCGCGTCGAAAAAGGAGCAGCAAAAAAGAAAATATTAAGAAAATAGCCAAAATGAAATTCTGCGCCAACCAAACAGGGCCTAAGCCCAAAATGTGGAAAAATGCCCAAGTGAGGTCAAGGGGATTTGAATCCTTGACCAAGTGGGACAAGATTCTTATTACCCAAAAACATTACCAAGTGGGCTGCTACCACTTTGTGCCCATATATGCAACCAAATTGTATTTAAACCCAATTTAGCCAAGGCCACCTCCCAAACTGGCCAATGGCCATCCATGCAACACCTCACCCTTCCCTCAGCCTATGCACCCTAGCCCCCATCATCACCCTGCTTCAGCACTTGATCACCTCTCCCCCAACCAACTTACATGCAACCAAATGATTATGTAGTTTAAAAATCAACAAACAATGCATGTGTGTTATATTGTGGTGGTGAGATCAGAATTGGTGGTCTGGTGTACTGATATAGAGAGAGAGAGAAAGGGTGAGTTAGAGAGAGAAAGTGAGGCCTTTGTGTGTGAGGTCAAGTGTGTGCATGTTTGAGTGGCCATTGAAGGAGCAAGGAAGAAGACTAAGGACTGAGACTGCATGGCTGGGACAAGCCAACCCACTAAGGTCTCTTCTTGAGCCACGAACAAAGAGGGATTCACTGTATAAGGTAAACACCCAAAGACCCAAGATTTTCTCTTTGAAATTTCCCTACTGTTTTGGTGTTTTTTTTTTTTTGGTCTGTTATTACATGCATGATAGTTAGACAGTAAAATCTGGGTTGAATGCATGACTGTTAGACCATCAAATAGCCTAGAACGCCAAACCGAACCCAAAACCGCCATTGATGACCTTAGTTAGAGCAGGTCTGAAACTACTAGCACCAAACCTAGTTTGGCTTCTTAAGTCTTGAGCTAGGCCCTTCTAGCATTCCAAAAACCTAAAAACGTGACCTCAAAGACTCAAAATCGACCCTCTAATCACGAGTTGCAGGTTCGGGTTCAAAACCCAACCTCACCAAAACCTCGATTAAACTGGATTTTTAGGATGGGGACTTGAACCCCACAATGCAAGGATCACAATACAAGAAACCTCATGAAGATTGGGCAAAAAACAAAAGTGTTTAAGAAACAGTTGCGGGTTCGGCTATTGTTTTTGAACAGAAACATTTGAGCTAGATTTGATGCCTCAAATGGATGTTAGAATGTTGGTTTGACTTGCAGAAATACATTGGAATGAAAAACAGAGAAAAATGCCCCTCCAAAACTCACGAAAATGGAAGAAAAGAAACCCAAAAAATTAGGGTTACAGTGATGGAGTTAGGGAAGACGATCTACAGTATCGGGTCGGGACCCGACCCGTCGCATAAATGGGTTAAATGAAACTACGTCGTTTGATTAAGAGGATTTTAATTTTTAAAACGTTAGGGCTGACGTCATCATGATGTTAGCATTACACGGTGAACCGGTCCAAACTGGTTGGTTCAGTAAAAATCTGACCGGTTCACTAAAATTTGAACTGAACCAATTGGTTCAGACCGACAATTTATAAAATTGCAATTGAACCCCAATAGTTTTACGACATTTGGTTCTGACCCACAGTTTAAGAAAGTTATTTCACATATACCCCTGAAAAATAATTTAATAAATAAATAAATAATTTAAATTATTTTATAAATAAAGAAAATTTTAAAAATACCACTAGGTCATAAATAAAGCAAACGAAGTCCAAATAAAGTAAACGAATAGTGTATTTTAACTATTTTGGACTTTCTGGACCCAACAGTGAGGTCTGTTTCATGAGACGGGACTTTAAAAAATTAAGACGCGTTAAAGCATAAATTACCAAATTGCCCCAATATGCCCGATGTCCAAATAAGACAAGTTATTAGAGTATTCTTATTATCTTGGACTTTCTGAGACCAACGATAAGGTCTGTTTCATGAGATGGGACTCTGAAAAATTAAGACGCGTTTAAGTATAAAATGACCAAATTACCCCTAGTGCCCCTAAAGTCAAATGGAAGTTCGAGAGGGTCTAAATTGACTTTCTTCGACGTTCTGGACTCAATGGTGAGGTCCATAATACGAAACAAAGTATGAAAAATATGACATGTAAATATGTGAAGCAACCTTAAAAGTTAATGAAGCTACTAGAAGAGTATACATTAAGAGGATAGCGCTTAAGATAAAAGTTAGGATTTAATACGATCTAAGCATAAAATAGGGACATCAATAGGAGATATTTGAGGTACATATGAAGTTAATAGATTGTTTATGAATTTTTCTTAGGAGCCACAAAGGGGAAAGGAAAGACGTCGCAGTAAACGCCAATCTTGGAGTATAAGGTGAGTAACCTTGCGTTTGAAGTGGAGATTTAACTCCATGGATTTGAAAACGTTTAAACTTCAAAATATCTAAAGCATTGAGTGTTAAATATTTCATGATTCCTATTTTTTAAAATATTCTGTTCTTACAAATCTTATTGTGACATGCTCAATGAATGCTTTCTATTACAGTCTCTCTTAAAAGTATTTAACATGTCTATATATCCTGAAATTTCTTATCCCAAGGTTTGAAGATTTCATCATGAAAACATGAGCATCTTGTATTAAATGTTCATCAAAGTATTATGAAAATTTATGTAATAAATGTATTTAAATGCAAAGATAAATTATGCATAAGCACCACGAATTTTATGGGTTTCAATTGACCTGTCAAATGTCACATAGTTAGGATTTTGGGTATCTTCAGAACTCAATTGACCTGTCATGTGGAATGCCTGGTAGCAGGATTTAATCCCCCAGGCAATGAGATATCTCCACGTAAAGTAAAACGAGAGTCTGGTTTGAAATAGATTCCACCTAAATTAAAGAGAAAAGATGACAAACGTTTTTAAAAATGGAAGCAGGTTTTACCCCCATTTTTATTATGCATGTTTATATGCTTTTGAAGTGTATATACTCTATTTGAAGAAATGTATGTTTAGCTTGAACACTTTAAATGTTTCAAACCTATCTGTTTTATGCATATACTCTATGTTCAAAGTACACAAGTAATTGGTAGTGAATATTTTATAAACTCTCATATGCGAAACCACTGCCAATTAAAATCCCATGACAAATGCAGGAATTACTCACAAGCCTAGTTTAGCTTACCCAGATTTTTATCAGTCCCCCTTTCAGGTGATAGAAAATGAGTCCTGGTTTTTTATGAAGAAAAGTGTTTGATCTATGCTCATTTTGTGGAAGGGCGTAGGAAGTTCATTGCAGGATTAACAGATTTTGGGAAGCACCAAGACTAATAGTTAGTCGCTTTTGGTTATAGACAATATGTAAATGTTATGTAATTAAGTTTCGAAGGACAAATGAATATGTATTATGTATAAAACTTTTGAATTGTTATTTATGCTCTAAATGTATATTCATGTGTACCGCTATGAAGAGCGGTAGTACCGGGCGGTTGTGGGAAAGATTTAAATAAGAAAAGAAAAGAAAAAATTTTTCACGCTTCCACAAACCAAGGCTGCACCGCCGTCCGATATTGTTGCTCACGTGAAGCCTTGCTCTAAGGCTTTCGGGCCGAAGGGCGGCGGTCGCAATACGAGATCCGCACAGGGTGGGTTTCGGGTCGTGACACCTAGAATACCAAACCCATGAAGAAACGCCATTAATGGACCTTCATTAGAGCAGATCTGAATCGATTGAAAGGAAACTTGGTTCCTTCCCTTGGGGCCCAAAATAGAAGTTATGAGGGTTTCAAAAACCCTATTCCACGACTTAGAGGCCTAGGAGAAGACCCTTAAACCATGGCAAGCAGGTTTCGATTCTAAGATGGAACCTTTCAAAACTTGCTGTAAAACCTAAATTTGAGAATGGGGGCTTGAACCCTATGATGAATAGGTTACAACAGAATTAATCCCACGAGCTTTGGGCCAAAAACAGACACGTATGACTGAGTTACAGGTTTGGCTATCAAACCTCAAACCGAATGTTTGAGCTCAATTTGAACTCTCAAATGAATGCAAAAATGATCATTGGGCTTCCAGAAACACCCTAGAATGAGAAACCAGGAACATGGCCAACTCAAAACTCACGAAATTAAAAAGTTTAAATTGTAGAAATTAGGGCAACACAGGGGGGTGTCAGGGAAGAAGATGAATAGTGTTGGGTCGGTCTCAGGTCGAATCCGGGTTCGGTTCGGGACCCGACCCAGCACACATAAGGACTTAAGTGGGACGGTGCCATTTTGGGTGTTATGTTTTTAATTTTAAAACTGAATTGGGCCTGTTTGGTCACAAGAATAAAAGGGTTATGTAATAATCCCACGCATGCGAGGAATACCTTATCATAGTTTTAAACCCTGTTCGTTGTTTGGCCCTAATAAAATTAGAAAAAAAATGAAGGGGCTGCACCCCTTGGGAATCGAATAGGTAACCATTCCTTTGCCAAGACCTAACCACCCACTTGCTACCATTGTGCCACCAAGGCACATGTGGCATATAAATACAAGAATTAATATAAAATATTAATTAAACTGAATTAAATTAATTAAATTAAATATATTAAATTGATTTAATTATTATAATATGATTCGTTGCCTAAATAAATTAAGAAGATAGTGTATTTTGACTATTTTGGGCATTCCGGACCCAATGGTGGGATTCGTTTTATGAGGCGGGATCCTAAAAAATAAAGACACTTAAAATTGTAAAATGACCATTCATCCCCTAGTATCCCTAAAGCCAAATAGAAATCTGAGAGGGTCTAAATTAACTTTCTTTGACGTTCCGAACTCGATGGTGAGGTCCATATTATGAAATAAAGTATGAAAAAATATGACATGTAAACATGTGATGTTATAGAATCAAACCTAAAATTTAATGAAGCTACCAGAAGAGTATACTTAAAAGGTAGAAATCCCTAAGATGAAAATTAGGATTTAACACGATCTAAGCATAAGTTAAAAGCCTCAATAGGTAATATTGAAGTGAATGTGAAGTTAATAGACTCCTTATAAATTGTTCTTAGGAACTACAAAGGAAAGAGAAAGGCACATCAGTGGCGTCAACCCTGAAGTTTGAGGTGGGTAATCCTGTATTTGGAGTGGAGATTTAACTCCATGGATTTGAAGAAGTTTAAAAGTTCAAAATATTTGAAGCATTTGAATATCAAATCTAGTATTTACTTGATCCCTATTTCAAAACATTTCTGTCCTTATAAACCCTATTGTGGCATGCCCAGTGAGTGGTTTATACTACAGTTTTCCTTAAAAATACGTTTTAGCATGTCTAAGTTTAAAATGCCAAATCTCTTTAAATATTCTGAATTTGCATATTCCAAGTATTTGAAAACTCTATCATGAAGCCATGAACATCATGTTTTGAATGCTTATAAAAGCATTTATTTGAAGAAGTCATATGTATTTAAATGCAGCTATAGGGAGGTCATTTTTAATGTTTTAAATATCATCTATTTGTAAATGAATTATATGCCTCCTGTTGCCACTGGTAATGCAAGATAATCGTGCATAAGTACTGTAATATCCCGACCCGGGATATGGCATATATTGTAATACCCCGACCCGAGAATGTCGGGTAATGTGACACGTATTACGAGGATACGAAAGATTAGTACAAAGATGATACATTTAAGAAAATAATTAATTTTAAAGTAATTAATTATTTTAATATAAGAAGTAAATTGTAACATACATATATATATATATATAATTAAATGCAAAAATATATACTATATAAATATTTGTAACCTTAAAAATATATATATATATATATATAATTATACATGTATATATATATATATATATATATATATGAGTGTGCGTATGCATGCATGCATGTCAAAATATGTGTATATGTGTAAATATTTCATAAGTGAAGTGGGGGCATTCTAATATCCAAAGTGCAATGAAGTGTGTGTGTCTTCAAATGTGTTGGTAATATAATATATATATATATACATATATATGCTTATACAAAACAAAACCCAAGACACCACACACACATGCAACCGGCCAGGATGGCCTGCTCACCACTGCCCCAAAACAGTAAAAGAAAACTGAACATGGAAGCTGACACAAGTAAACCAATTTAGTGGGGAAATCAGAAAATGATCATGGTATACCTATGTACGTATATACATATTATAGACACACACCTCCCTTCACTCACTCACGTAGAGAGGGAGAGAGAGATCTAAGAAGCAGAAAGGAGAGATAGAGTGAGAGCAACAGAGCAGGAACTGAAGGGGGGAGGTCTTGCAAAAACAGTCAAGTAAACAGGTAACATTTAGGGCCGTTTTTATTTCTGTATATTGTTCTTAGAAAGCATGCGAATATAGGACCTTAATCTATGTGGTATAAGCTTTAATCTGCAAGAAAAATGGTTAAAAAACATGAAGAATCGACCGAGAAAACTGGAGTTACAGTAAGCAAGAAAAATTTTCTGAACCGTAGCATAGGTACAACTGGGTCTGAATCGAGCATTGCCAACTCAGGTTTGGCTTATAGAGCCCTCAACCAGACCCTCCCAGAGTCCCAAAAACCCATATCCGAGATCAAACCTCAAAAGAATCGACCTCCAAATATCAAGTTATAGGTTCGGGTTCCAAAAACAAATCTCAAAAACATGAGATTAAATCTACTTTTATGAATGAAATATGAATCCCCATAAAAGGGGATCACAACAGAACAAGTTTCATCCAATTTGGCTCAGAAATGAGCATGAACGGCCGAATCATCGGTTTGAATTATCAAACCCAATATCTAACTCATGAACCCATTTTGAACGTCAAAACGAATGCCAAAGTAATTGTTTATGTTCTAGGAACAATTTATGATGAAAACAGTGAAGATTTGGTGAATAAAACTCCACGAAATTGAAGAATAACGACTGAAAATAATTAGGGTTTGAGTGAACAGTGTCGGCTTCGATGGGGAAGACAACACTGTTCGGGTCGGGTCGGTCTACGGGTCCGGGTCAAATCCGGTTATGGGTTTATTTAAACGGTGACGTTTAGAGTTTAAGAATTTTAAATTTTAAACATTAGGGCTGACATCATCCTGACGTCAGCATTACGTGGCAAACCGGTTAAACCGGTTGGTTTGTAAGTGAACCGGACCGGTTCAGTTGGAATTGGACCGAACCTATTGGTTTTCTAAATTATTTAAAATATAATAAACCAAACCTTTCCTTATTTATGGTTTGACCCCAGAATTCCTACGAATTATACTGTGGCCCAATTTTTGGAAAATTTATGCAATTAAGCCCCTGGAAAAAATAATTAAATAATTAATTTAATTATTTAATAAATAAAGCAAAATGACTATTTTACCCCTGGGTCATAAATGAGGCAAATGAAGTCCAAATTAAACATATGAATAGTGTATCCTTACTATTTCAGATATTCTGAAGCCAATAGTAGGATCCGTTTTACGAGACGGGGCTCGAAAATAAAGACACGTAAAGGGGTAAATGACCAAAATGCCCCTTGACCAAAATTAACAAGTTATTAGTGTAATCTTACTATCTCGGACCTTCTGAGTCCAATGGTGAGGTCCACGACACGAGATGAGGTCCCGAAAATTTGAGGCCCATAGATATGTCAAAATGACCAAAATACCCCTACTCCATAAACGAGTCAAACGAGGTCCAAATTAAATAAATAAATAGTGGATTTTAACTATTTCAAACATTCTGAATCTAAAGGTGGGCTCCGTTTCACGAGACGGGACTCCGAAAAATTTAGACACGTTAAGGTATAAATTACCAAAATGCCCTAACTATGTCCTAAACCAAATTAAAACCAAGGAAGGTCTAAATTGACTTTCTATGACACCCCAGACTCAATAATGGAGTCCAAATTACAAAACGAAGTACGGAAAAATATGACACGTAAAACGATAAATGACCATTCTACCCTTTTACATACAAAAGCCCGAATTAAAGTCTACGAAAGCCTAAACCGACTTTCTTGGACACTCCAGACTCAATGGTAGAGTCTATTTGACCAAAAGAAATGTCTAAAATAAAAAGACATAAAATTTGATGAATAGCATCTGCTAGATGACTATGAACTGAAATATTGCCAAAGTACTAAACTAAGGCAAAGAAATACAAAAACACACGACACGTAATTATGTGAAGTAAATAACTTTAAGTTAAAGTTAATGGAACTCCCAGAAGAGTATAAAATAAAATAAACTTAATTCCTAATACATTAAGATGTGTCATAGGTTAAGAATGAGTGCGTAAGAAATTTATGAAATCGTGTCAGGATCTAATACGATCTAAGCATAAGCTAAGAAGCATCAGTAGGGGATGTTTGAAGTGAATGTGAAGTTAATGAGGTTATTTATGAATTGTTCTTAGGAACTACAAAGAAAGTGGGAAAGCGCATTATTAGCACTAACCCTAAAGGACCAAGGTGAGTAATCTTGCATTTGAAGTGGAGGTTTTAACTCTATGGATTTCAACGGATGTTTTTAAGTTCAAATATTTACAGCATTGATATGTCAAATTCAGTATTCATGATTTCTGTTTTCTTAAATATTCTACCATGACATGCTTCATGATTATTTACATATTATATCCGTAAATGTTTTCTTTTCAAAATAGTTAGCATGTCTGATTTTCCTCAAACATCCTGAATTTGATTACTGCAAGTATTGAAGCATCGCTGCAAGAGTTATACGTCAAATGTTTTAAATACTCATAAAAGGCTTTTATATAAAAGTCACATGACAAATGTTTTGCAAGATAAATAATAAGCACATAGGTAGTGTTGTGAGTTGTACGGAACTCAATGGGCCTATCATGTGCATCAATACATAGTCAGGATTTTGGGTCATACGGAACTCAAATGACCTGTCATGTGTAATGTCTGGTAGCAAGATCTAATCCCCCAGGCAAATGAGATATCTCCACGTATACGTAAAATGGGAGTCTGGTTCGAAACAGATTCCACCTAATTAGAGGGAAAATATGACAAACGATTTTGGAAATGGAAGCAGGTTTTACCCCCATTTTCACTATGTATGCTTACATGATTTTAAGTTATATGTTCTGAAATACACATACTCTTTTATGGAAACATATGTTCTGGCTTGAATACCTTGAATGTTTCAAAGCTACATATTTTAAGAATGCATGTTCTCTATGTTCAAGTATACGACCAATTGGTAGTTGAGTATTTTATAAACTCTCATGTACGAAACCTCTGCCAATTGAAAACCCATGACAGATGTAGGAATTACTCATTGGGCTTTTCGAAGCTCACCCTACTCCCTAACATTTTTCAGGTGATGATCAAGGTTGGACATTGGCTCAATTTGGGGAGCAGTGAATGGCAACTCCAATAGGTCCTTGGAGATATTTTGGTAGTAGTAGGACCCATTATCAGTCAGACTTTTGTAATGGAAATTTTTGGACAATGATGTACTTAAGCCCGAGGGGCACATGGATATGTACTATGTAGAACCTTTAGTTAATATTATTATGCTCTGATTATTATATTTATGTGTACCGCTATGAAGAGCGGCAGTATCAGACGGATATGCGGCAGATGTTTTATTCTAAAAGAAAAGAAAAAGTTTTTCACGCTTCCGTAACCACAGGTCGCATCGCTGTCTGATATTGTTGCTTATGTATGAGCCTTGTTCCGAGGCCTTCGGGTCTCGGGGTGGCGGTCGCGATCCGGTAATCCGCACAGGGTGGGTTTCGGGTCGTGACATATATACCGAGGTAGACCCGATCGAGTAGTGTAATACCCAGTTGTAACCCAAGCTATTAAGCTCTGTATCATGATATCAATGAACTGAACGGTAATTGAATGTGAACAGTTTATTTTGTACAATCAGTGTCGGGTGACACCCGAGCAACCCAAGATCGAGTCTTGTAATGCATGCACGCACGTAAACCCATGCATACGTACGTATACATATACGCGTAGCCCATTTAATATAAATGTATGTACGTGTGTGTAGAAATTGGCATAGATATATATATATATGAATATATAGATATATATATATATATATGTACGGTTAAGATTTATATACATGTACATATATACAGTATTATATATGATATACCACAAAAGAGCAAGACCAATCAGCACTCGACGCGTATGTCTGTAGTCCGGCTCACGCTCGGCTAACTCAGTTCGCCCTCAACCAGTGGCTAGCGCTAGGACATTCAGGATAGGCTGAAAGGTCGAAAGTGGCCAGGCGCATGCCTCTAGAGCACATACATATCCGGATAAGGATCACGGAGTTAATTACAGGACTCCAGACCGACACTCTAGAGCTCGTCACCGCCTTAGCGGCTGTCGAGCAGGGAATAAGGAAACAGTCTGCAACAAGGAAACTGCTATACATGTTCATCTCTATCTATGGTGCAATATCCAACAAGGAAACTACTATCTCCAGTGATCAAATCCCTACTTTCATGGCTCCAAATCCTAATCAACTTAGGGAAGCCACGGCCTATAAATTAAACCCCAAAGGTACGCTTTATTTTCATGCTCATTCTTTGGCTTTCAATACAGTCTTTTCAATTCAGTTTACTTATTTAAGCATCGGAGCGGCTACCGCCGGAGCCAATCCGGTGGTCCTCTGATCACCCCTTTTTGAGTGTTCTACAGGTCGCGGAGCCCAGATTTATTGTGAGCTGAAAAGTACAGCATCAGTTTGGCGCCGTCTATGGGAAAGACTAATCTCCAAGTGCTCTATTCACAAACTTATCTTTTTCCTCACCGGAAAACCATGGCCCCAAATCTCCGACCGAGACAGAACGCTCAGAATCCGTAAAGCTCTCAACGTCGGCCGCCTGCTCCACAAGCAAGAGGGCTAATGGTTGATCCCATGTGACAAGAGATTGAATCAATCAAACGACACAACGAACTGGTGCAGGAACAGTTGCTTGCCATATTTAGAACACTGGCAACGTTCACACAGAATCAAGGGATGAGACCTCCTAACCCGCTGGTCAACATTGCTGCGGGAACACAACCCTCTATTACCACTGAGAATGAAGAGCCCCATGAGCAGGCTCCAAATAACCAGCCTGGGCACCCCTAAGGTGTTGCTCGCGTCGACAGAGATCCACAGCCATCAGCAGCCCCAGGCTGGGGAACATCAGCCTTCGTCCCTGACGTCCATTACCGAAGCACTACTAAAGCCCCAACTCCAAGGGCTTCGGGAGCACATCCGGTACCACAGGAGCCTCATCCCCAAGCAGTACCAATCCCTCCAGTTCAGAACCCTTTTCCGTCTGAGGGACGTGCTCAGTCGACTATCCTGAAACCGAGGCTATAAGGCAAGGTTCACAAGAAGTCCGGCTTAGAGACCCACGGAGGGTCGAAGAAATTGCAGAATCTATGGACCGAACAGTAGCTGTGAGAGGTATCCAGAACCATCCAGAGTAGGATGAGTTGGCAAGGCTGCTCGAAAGGCTTGCCACACCATTCACTCCTGCCATCATGTCAGAAGAAAGACTGAGGAAATTCATTGTGCCAAAATTCACCCTATATGATGGGACTGGCGACCCAGGAGATCATCTATCACACTACCAGCATACAATGGCCCTTCACGGGGCCTCTAATACCTTTATGTGCCGAACCTTCATTACCAGCTTGAAAGGAACCGCTCTAAAATGGTTCCATCACCTTCCACCGAACTCGGTTACCAGCTTTTATGAGCTCGGTAGGTAGTTCCTGGACAGATTCATGACAAGTAGAAGGCTTAGAAGGGGACCAGAGTTCCTACTAAATGTCAAACAAGCCAAGGAGGAGTCCCTCAGAGCTTACATTGCCCGCTTTAATGCCGAAACTCATGGAGATAACCGACTGCAGCCCAGGTTTCCTTGTGGCTGCCTTAACTGCTGGTCTAGCTCACGGTGGCTTCAGAGACTCCTTGACAAAGAGCCCTCCAATCGATATGGCGGCATTAATGGATCAGGGCCAGGAAGTATATCAACTTGGAGGAAGCCAACCGCAAATCTCAGAAGGGCAAAGAGCAGAGCCAGAGGGACAATCCGAAGAAGGAGGATCATAAAAAGGGCGACCACCGAAGAGACCCTAACAAAAAGAGGGTCAGGAGTCCAGAAAAGAGAACAGCACCCAGGGCTGTTTACAATTCCGGACCAAGGGAGTTTACTAACTTTACCCCTTTGAACACTACACCGAACCAGGTACTCCGACAAATCCGAGATCAGGAAAACTTGAGATGGCCGGAACCGATCAAAGGAGATCCCAGCCTTTGGGACCAAACTAAATATTGCAATTTCCACAAAGATCATGGGCATACGACTAACTCATGCAGGACCCTTCGATATGAGATTGAGCAGCTCATAAAGAAGGGGCGTCTTCGGGAGTTCGTCAAGCAGGACGGAAGGCAGAACCCCCATGAAGACAAGCCTCAACCACGGCTAGATCAGAGGCCCGAGCAAAGGCAGGAACAAAGGGAAGGATGAAACGAGCCTCAAAGGCAGAACAACCATGTCATCTACGTCCTCCATGCCGACTCCCCTATTACAGGAATGTCAAACAAGGCGAGAAAGAGATATGCTCGGGAGGCCAAGGCTGCCCCAGACATATTACAGATCTCCAACGTTGAAAAAAGGCTCAAACCAGAGCCGGAGATTCAGTTCACAGAATAGGACTTGGCTGGGGGTACACTGTCCTCATAGTGATGCCCTCGTCATCACTCTCAAGATTGCCAACTTCGAGATCAGGAAGGTTCTGGTTGACACTAGCAGCTCTGTGAATATACTATTCTATAAGCCACTCCAACAGATGAAGATTGACCACCACAACATCAAGCCTACTACCGCCGTGATGGCAGCCTTTGATGGTAATCTCAGTACCCCATTGGGAAGAATCGACCTGCCTACCACTGTAGGAGAGAGAGAAGGGCAGAAAACCACCATCTCAGAATACATGGTGTTGAATATGAAATCTCCCTACAACGTCATAATCGGGAGACCATGGCTACACCAGATAGGGGCGGTCACCTCGACCTTGCACCAATGTCTGAAGTATGTCCACAATCAGAATGTTCACTTTGTCAGAGGATGTCAGCCGACTTCTCGGGAGTGCCATACCATTGCACTCAAGGAAAAGGCTACCAAATAGCAATTACAGTATACTCGGGACTGTACAGATCCAGTTTTCTCCCACACTCCCGAGGAGGAAGGTTGCCCGTCCAGCATCGAAGAACCCCTAAGCCCAAGGGGATGGGACAACCGGGCCAAACCCATTGGCGAGCCCATCAAAGTATTGGTCAGCTCAGAATCAGAGGGGCGTTATTTATACATTGGCCCAGACCTGACACACACTGAGCAAGAGAAGATAATCAGGTTTCTGAAAGACAACCTTTCTGTATTTGCTTGGGAGACCAAGGATATGGAGGGTATAGATCCTAACCTCATAACTCACAAGCTGATGGTAGATCTAGACCACCCACTAGTGAGACAAAAAAGAAGGCTGATAGCTTCAGAACGACATCGGGTCATAAATGAGGAAGTCCAGAGGCTGCTTGAAGCAAGGATGATACGTGAAGTATTCTACCCAGACTGGCTAGCCAATACTGTCCTCATCAAAAAGAAAAATGGCAAGTGGAGAGTCTGCATTGACTATACAAACCTCAATAAAGCTTGCCCCAAGGATAGCTTTCCACTACCAAGAATAGACCAGCTGGTTGATGCTACTGCAGGGCACGAACTCATGAGTTTTATGGATGCCTATTCTGGGTATAATCAAATCTAGATGTACCCTCCAGACCAGGAGAAGACAGCCTTCATTATCGAACGAGGTCTCTATTGCTACAGAGTGATGCCGTTCGGTTTGAAGAATGTTGGGGCCACTTACTAGCGGCTGGTCAACAGGATGTTCAGCTCACTGCTCAACAGCACCATGGAGGTATATATTGATGACATGCTGGTCAAAAGTCTACAGAAAGGCAGTCACCTCCAGCACTTATCCCAAACCTTCGATATCTTAAGACAACACAAGATGAAGCTTAATCCCTTGAAATGTACCTTCGGGCTGACGAAGGAAAAATTCTTGGGATACATTGTCTCTCAGAGGGGTATCGAAGCAGACCCCACTTAGATCCAAGCCCTGATTGGACTGAAGTCACCAAAAACCAAAAAAGACGTTCAGGCGCTGAATGGCAGGATCGCGGCGCTAAGCAGATTCATCTCCAAGTCCACTGATCGCTGCCTACCCTTCTTCAAAGCTCTAAAGGGCAACAAAGCTTTACAATGGACGGAAGAATGTGAAAAAGCTTTTCAAGAACTAAAGGAGTATCTCGCCTCTCCAGAGCTTCTGTCAAAACTAGTATAAGGGGAAAAGCTACTCCTGTACCTTGCAGTCTTTGAAAATGCGGTCAGCTCTGCATTGGTCAGGCAGGACAGGGGAGTACAGAGGCCCATATTCTACGTCAATAGGGCACTACTCGACACAGAAAAGAGATACCCAGAGGTTGAGAAACTAGCCTTTGCTTTTGTAATACACCGACCCGAATTAGGACTATTAAGCCGTTGCGTTAAATTAGAAATCGACGCCTTAAGTAACGAGGTCGATTTCAACCCCGGCGTGCGGACTTTTAAGTAATAGTCCTGAAAACTCAGGACGACTGTACATCACTTCCGTTGCAATCACCAACTGTCGGTTCCGTGATAATTATATTTTCGCATCAACCGCCGGTCATCGATACAAGTATAAGAAATACAGGCACGCAATTCGAGGTTATGAAAAATTATTGAGAAGAATTAATTAATTTAAAATAATTAATTAATTAACTAAAAGAAATTAATTATTAGTTATAATTAAATATTAAGACACACAAATACACACATTTAAGGCATATTGTATATACATGTGACCAAGTGTGTATACATGTGTGCATACATGTATGTATGTTAAAAATATGTGTGTATGTAAATTTATATATTTATATATATGATATGAAGACATGCTAATATCCAAGGGTTATAAGAGTGTTGTGTGTGGGTCTCCATGTGTATAAGTAAAATATATATATATATATATATATGTAAAACAAAACCCACACACACACACACAACCGGCCAACATGGCCTGCCCCAAATAGTAGGAGGACACCCCTTTTTGGATACTGCAACAAGCAAGAGGAAAACCATTTGGTGGGGCAAAATCAGGAAGTACAAATGATGGTGCATGGTTAAAAATACATATATACAAACATACATATTGTATACACACACTCTTGAGACATCCGAGAGTGAGGGAGAGATTGTAGGAGATTCTAGGATGTTCAGAAGTGGGAAGCAAGGAGCAAAAGGGAGAGAAACAGTTTGGAACAAGGTAAACCCACAAAACACTTAAATTTCTCTCTAGAATTTCTATACGTATGAACTATTTTAAGCTTTGATTTAGTGTATATAATGTTTGAAGCATGTTTAAACAATGATAAGCATGAAAATATCAATCTAAAACACCTCAGAAACATCAGCCGTACACAAGGCAGCCATTGGAGACCTTGCTTATAGCAGGTCTGATCCAATGGAAACCAAACCAAATTTGGTTTATAGATACTGAAAGTAGACCCCAAGAGCATCCCCAAAACACATGTCCGCGACTGAAAATCTTAAGAAGTAACCCCCAACAATCGAGTTGTAGGTTACGGGTTTGAAACCCAAACCTTTAAACACACTGTTAAAACCACTTTTGTGATTAGGGATTTCAACCTTATGAAAAATGGAGCAAATCAGAACAAACCCCATCGAGTTTGGCTCAAAAATGGGCATATACGACCGAGACACAGGTTTGGATTATCAAACCCAAAACCAAACACATGAAGTAGTCTTGAACTCTCAAATGAATGCCAAACCAGTCCTTAACGACTTGGGAAGGGTTTGGATTAAAAACAGAGAGAAATCGTTGAACCAAAATGCACGAAATTGAAGCTTTTAAACTTCAGAAATTAGGGCAACAAGAAGGTGATCGTGGGGAAGACGACCGAGTCGACTCGTGACTCGTTTGAAACGGGCAGGGGAGACTCGGACGCGTGTCAAGCTACGGACTTGCCACCGAATAATTGGAACGACGCCGTTTGGGGGCCTGATGTGTATATATATAAGAACTGTGTAAGTTTTAAAAGAGAAGAAAGGAAAATTTGCGGTCAGTGGGGTTCGAACCCCTGACCTCACGTGCCCACGCGCCCCTTCTTTCCACTCGGCCACGCACTCGCGTGTGCCATATATGGGACCAAAATATATATATATATATATATATTATATATTAAATAAAAATCAGAAAATAAAAGGTGCATTGCACCTGTTGGGATTTGAACGTGATATCTATTGGAGAGGGAGGTGGCACGCTGGCCAGCGTGCCACCCTATTCGACTGTTTATAATATGCAAACTAAATATATATATATATATATATACTATACTTTATTAATTTAATTTGATTAAATTTATTTAATTAAATTAAATACTCCAAAATAGCCCGGTGTCCAAATGAGATGAGTTATATATGTATTCTTACTATCTCAAACCTCCTGAGTCCATTGGTGAGGTCCACGACATGAGATGAGGTCTCAAAAAAAATTAAGACCCGTAAAAATGTCAAAATGACTAAAATACCCCTGCCCCATAAATGAGTCAAACGAGGTCCAAATAAAATAAATAAATAATAGATTTTGACTATTTGGAACATTCTGAATCTATTGGTGGGGTCCGTTTCACGAGACGGGACTCCAAAAAATTTAGACACGTTAAGGTATAAATTACCAAATTGCCCCTAACATGTCCTAAGCCGAATTAAATTCTAAGAAAGCCTAAATTGACTTTCTTCGACGTTCCGGACTCAATGGTAGAGTCCATTCCACCAAAAGAAGTGTCTAAAATAAAGAGACATAAAATTTGATGAATAGCATCAGTTAGATGACTATAAATTTAAAACATTACTGAAGTACTAAACTAAGGCACGTACGTTGAAATGAAATACGGAAAGACATGGCACGTCGACATATGAAGTAATTAAAATGAAATAAACTCCTAACACATTAAATTGCGTCATAGGTTAAAAGTACGAGTTGAATTAAGTACATAAGAAATTTATGAAGTCGGTTAGGATTAATACGATCTAAGCATAAGTTAAGAAGTATCGATAGGTAATATTGCAGTGAATGTGAAGTTGATGAGATTGTTTATGAATTGTTCTTAGGAACTACGGAGGAAGTGGGAAAGCGCATTTTTAGCACTAACCCTAAAGGATCGAGGTGAGTAACCCTACCTTTGAAGTGGAGATTTAACTCCATGAATTTGAAGAAGTTTTAAGTTCAATTTATTTGAAGCCTCGAATATCAAATTCAGTATCATATGATTCCTGTTTTAAAATATTTTCTGCTTTCATAAACTGTGTTGTGACATGCTGGGTGATTGGTTTGAATCACGGTTTTCCTTTTAATTATGTTTCAGCATGCCTGGGTTTAAAATGCTAAATTTTCATAAATGTTTTGAATTTGATTATTCCAAATATTGAAGTTCTATTGCAGAAGTTATATATTTCATGTTTTAAATATTCATGAAAAGTACCTATTTGAAGAAACCCTATCTGTTCTGTTAAAGAGTGAGTATAAGTCCTACCTGTTAGGGACCAGGCAGCTGCTCTTGATCAGTTTAGTTGGGTTAAAGTTTTACAAGATAAATGGTACTAAGTACCACCCCCTATGATGGTTGAAATCCTCCGGGATTCAACAGTAAAATGCCCGGTAGCAGGATCTAATCCCCCAGGCAAATATGATTGGCAGTATTGGCAGTAAAATGGGAGTCTGGTTCGAAACAGATTCCACCTAATTAAAGAGAAAAGATGACAAATGTTTTTGGAAATGGAAGCAGGTTTTTACCCCCATTTTATCACACGTGTTTATATGCTTTTAAATTGCATATGCTCTATTTGAAGAAATGTGTATTTAGCTTGAATACTTTAAATGTTTCAAAGCTATCTGTTTTAAGAATGCATATACTCTGTGTTCTAAAATGTATGAGCAATTGGTAGTGAGTATTTTATAAACTCTCATGTGCTAAACCACTACCAATTGAAAACCCCATGACGAATGCAGGAATTACTCACAAGCTTAGATTAGCTTACCCGGATTTTTATCCGCCCCCTTTCAGGTGACTAATGGCAGATTGATTTTTGAAGACGATGAGGATGAGTCTAGCTTTTTGGGAAGACTTGCTTAAGTAGTTCTTTTGGGAAATCACATGAACTCCAATTAGTACGTTTTGTATTAGCAGACAATTTAAGGATATGTATTAAGCCCCACGGGGTAGCTGAATTAAGGTTGTAATTATAAAGTCTTTTAAGTTTTAGTTATGCTCTGAATGTATGATCATGTGTACCATTGTGAATAGCGGCAGTATCGGACGGATGTGAAAATTTCAAAAAGAGAAAAAAAAAATGAGAAAAGAAAAGAAAAAGTTTTTCACGCTTCCGCAACCACATGAAACACATCTATTCGATACCGCTGCAGATGCGAGCCTTGTCCCGAGGCCTTCGGGCCTTGGGGCGGCGGTCGTGACTCGGGGTCCGCGCGAGGAGGATTTTGGGTCGTGCAGCTTTGGTAATATCAGCTCGGAAGCTCCGACCTTATTTCCAAGCTCATCCAATTGAAGTTCTAACTACCTATCCTCAAAAGTCAATATTGAGGAAGCTCGAGGTATCAGGAAGATTAGTGAAGTGGTCTGTGGAGTTAGGGGAATTTGACATATCATATGTACCGCAGAACTCCATCAAAGGGCAGGCCTTGGCAGATTTCGTTGCCGAGTTCACCCCGGCACTTTAAGACAAGGCACAGCTCATCGAAACTTCAGAAACTTGGCTACTCTATATTAATGGGTCATCAACTGATCAGGGCTCAGGTGTGGGCCTGGTATTACAATCCCCTGATGGGCTCTCTTCAGAGAAAGCAGTCAGCCTGGGATTCAGAGCCTCCAACAATGAAGCAGAATATGAAGCCCTAATCCTAGGCATGAAGTTGGCTCTGGAATGCGAGGTTCAGAACCTTGAGGTCTTCTCAGATTCCCAGTTGGTGGTGAGCCAAGTCCTGGGAGAATTCTCTATTAGAGACGAAAGGATGCTTCGGTATTCCGAATTGGTGAAGCACTTGAAATCCTCTTTCCAGACGTTTTTTATCCAGAAAATAGAAAGAAGCCAGAATTGCTGAGCAGACGCTTTGGCAAACATGGCATCCCGCCTAATGGTAGAAGGGGAATCTATGATAAAAATCTCCTATCAGCTAGGACCCAGCATAGAAGAAGCCCAAGTTGCCCAAATTACTGAACAACCCCAGAACTGGATGACCCCGATCCTCCAGTACTTAAGCTCAGGGCTCCTCCTAGAGGATAAAAGTAAAGCAAGGAGAATCCGGATCAGAGTAGCTTGGTACATGATCCTGAACAACAAGCTCTACAGAAGGTCATACTCTCAACCCCTGTTAAAATGCTTAACTCCAGAAGAATCACAATATGTCTTGGTTGAAATACACGAAGGCATTTGCGGGAACCATAATAGGGGTAGAATGATAGCTCATCGAGCTCTAACGTAGGGCTATTACTGGCCTAGCATGCTAAGGCAGGCTAAGGAATACGTACAAAAGTGCGACAAATGCCAAAGGTTTGCCCCATATCAACACCAGCCTCATCACGAGCTCATCCCCATTACTAGTCCTTGGCCCTTTGCTCAGTGGGGAATAGACATCGTGGGTCCATTACCCAAAGCTCCACCAAACAGGAAGTATCTTCTGGTAGCCATTGATTACTTCTCCAAATGGGCTGAAGCTGAGCCTCTTACACATATCACTGAGAAGGAAGTTGAAAATTTCACTTGGAAAAACATTGTGTGCAGGTTCGGGATACCACGTGTGATCATCTCTGATAATGGGACACAGTTCACTGGTAAAGGCTTCAAGAAATTTTGTGAAAATCTCAACATTAGGCAACACTTTGCCTCTCTAGGCCATCCACAAGCAAATGGGCAAGCAGAGGTCACCAACCAAACGATTCTTGATAGATTAAAGAAAAGGTTGGAGCAGGCCAAAGGAAAGTGGGCAGAGGAGCTCCCTGGGGTTCTTTGGGCCTACAGAACAACCAGAATAACTCCCACCTCTAAAACTCCCTTCTCACTGGCCTATGGTACAGAAGCAGTAATCCCGGTTGAGATCGGTATGCCAACTTTGAGGACTGAAGCCTTCGAGCAAGAATCCAATGATCAGCAACTGACAGAAAATTTGGATTTGCTTGAAGAAAAAAGGGATCAAGCTAGCATCAGGATGGAAGCCTATCAGTAGAGAATGGTCAACAATCCAAGGTGGAACTCAAGACGGTCAACTTTCAAGTTGGAGACTTTGTCTTGAGAAGATTTTTTCCAAACACCAAGGATCCTACTATGGGAAAGTTGTCATCGAACTGGGAAGGCCCCTGCAGAGTGACGAAGGTTGTTAGGCCTACCACCTACTGGCTAGAGGACATGGCTGGGAAATCCATTCCTAGGCCTTGGAATATAGAACATTTACGGAAGTATTATCAATGAAGATTTTTTCTTTCCAATACCTCCACAAAGTGTTCATCTTTAAATGCACAGGCCTCTAGAGCCTGGTCCATCTATAATGCACAAGCCTTAGTGCTTGGTTCATCTTTAAATGCACAGGCCTCCAGAGCTTGGTCCATCTATAATGCAGAAGCCTTAGTGCTTGGTCCATCTTTAAATGCACAGGCCTCCAGAGCCTGGTCCATCTATAATGCACAAACCTTAGTGCTTGGTCTATCTTTAAATGCACAGGCCTCTAGAGCTTAGTCCATTCTTAATGCACAGGCCTCCAGAGCCTGGTCCATTCTTAATGCACAGGCCTCTAAAGCCTGGTCCATTCTCAATGCACAGGTCTCCAGGGCCTGGTCCATCCTCAATGCGCAGACCTCCAGAGCCTGATCCATCCTTAGTGCACAAGCCTCCAGGGCCTAGTCCATCCTTAATGCACAGGCCTTCGGAGCCTGGTCCATCCTTAATATACAGATTCTATGATCCAGTCCATCGAAGGATAGAGGTTCCAAACATCTTCAACTAAAATCCGACTACTATTTACACAAGTTTCCTAGATCGGAATACCTCAGAGCTGATACTTAGATTATTTGGCTTATGTACCAACAAGCAACGAATACTGCAGTACCGAGCAGGCTTAAAGTACTTTGGTTCAAGGCTTCAAGTTTTATATAAGTTTCTTTGATCTACTCTTAGAACATACAGAAGAGTTATTCATCAGAAGTGCACGAGAAGGTGTTTTAACTCCAAAAGAGCTCATTCAAACACAAAGAACATCAGATTTGAGAAGAAGGAACTCAATTTTATTGACGATTCAGAAAATCTACATCAGTACAAGGAGACTGGAAATAAAACAAGTACAGAAAAGCTACAACAAAGCAACACTACATTTTACAGAAGCTACAATAAAGACATCACTACGCCTTGCGACATCATGGCTTTCTTCCTCGGATGGGAAAGGGGCCCAAGTTCCAAATCTCCATTACCGCCGTCGCCAGCTTCCATTTGAAAGGAAGGAACCTTGAACCCCAATCTGCATCAAGAAGCACCCAGGCCATTTCATCATCACTGTCATTGATCTCAATACCAACGGATGATGAGGGCTCTGGGTCTTAGGAGACCTCCATTCTCCACATTCGTTTCCCTCAAATACGGCCTGACACCCCGGCCAGCTTGAGCAAGGGTCCCTGCCGAGACACAAAGGGAAGGAGGCATCCCGCCTTCGTCTTCATCACCAATGCTCCAAGCCTTGGTTGAATCAAGGAGGGTCCACCTCCATTCGGAGAAATCTCGACTGGATGCCAAGATGGACAAGAAGATCTTCGCCTCCTCTAATCCTTCCTTGGAGACTGAATCAAAAGGAAGGTTAACTCTCGGCCACAGTTTAATCATTCCCAACTCAGACTGAGAATCGTCAATCATCTCCGGGCAAACGGCAAGCTTCCGACGACACCTAAATTCTTTCCAACAGAGGAACAGGTTGAGAACAATGAGGCAAAAAGATTGGGCGCAACCGTATGTCCCCTTTCTCATATATATAGACCCTCGAAGTCCAAAAGCCAACTAACTGGACCGTCGCAACGGTTAAAAGAAAGGTTGGCCTCGAAAACCCAAACGACAACCGTATAAATAAACGATGCATTAAACCTGCCTTTTGGAATACCAAAAGACAGGGTGCAGGGTTTTCCTGAACGAACAACCGCAGTTCTGCACTGAAGCTTCTGAAATAACGAAAAAAGCAAAGTCTAAATATACAGGCCTCCCATCTGGTATACAGATCTCCCAGTCTTATCTATTCCTTGACAGGCCACACATATAACAAAGGCCAACAGCTCTGATATATTCCGATCCTAGGGGCTCAGAAACAGAAGTTTCAATCATCAGAATGATGGACACAAGCTTCCTAGTTATTTCCACAAGTCTTTGGTTCAGAACAATCTGCTTCGGGATTCTGCAGAGTTTGCTTGCACTCTATGTGATACAAGATCAATATCGGATTCCTACTCATCTGATTATGTTTGCTTTCTTATCTTGTTATGATGAGACGGTCGAAATTAATCTACATTCATTGTTCTATTGCAAAGTGCCGAAGCTCGGGAGGCAACTATTAACTATTGGAAAGCTGATCTGACGTGCAATGGGCTTAGAGCAGCTATACTCGCAACGAATTTCGCAAAAAGCAAGAACACAAGAAAGATTTGAAGAAAGTTCAGTTTTATTGATCAAAGAAAATTTATTACATCAAAAAGCTAGCAAAATAAAAGAGTAAAGCTGATAAAGCCTCAAGCCTTATCGAAAGGGCCAGGGTCCTCTGCCGAAGGAAGGTCGGTAGTCACGACCTCTTTACTCGGGCCAGCACCAGATGAAGCAGCTCTAGGAGGAACAATTGACGACATGTCAAAATTCAGAAACTTAGCAAGAAATCTAGATCGGAAGCTCTCAAAACCGAATCGGATCAGTTCGTCCCCCATCTTATCAACTTCCTCTCTCAATTCCGTCTCAGTCTCAGTCCTGGCATGATCAACTGCCTCCTGAAACTTCTGATCAAAGGTGCTTCGAAGTTCGACTAACTTCCTTTGAAGCCCTCCAACCTGCCGAACATAGAGGTCCCTTTCGAATTCCGCCACGGCAAGGTTAGTGCCAGTCTCCTTCAGATTCTCCTCGGCAGCATGAACCTTGGACTGAGCCGTTCCAAGCTCCAGCCTCACTTCATCCAGCTCGGCCTTCAGCTGATCAGCCTCCTCAAGGCTTAGAGGAGTCACCATCAGATCAGCTAAACTATGCATGCTCTGCGCAGCACAAGGCAGACAAGTTAGGCCGAACGAGTAAGCAAGCAAGAAAAGATAAGAAGAGGCTTCAGAGGTTACCTTCATTTAGAGATTCATCATCTCGTTCATCAGTTTCGAAGGGTTATCTCCCTTGTACCAATGAGGGCCCTTAGACCATATTTGGTCAAAAGCCTTTTTGGCAATCTGGTAGTCTGGCTCATCAGACGGCTCGGACGGTGCGGTAGACGCCTTCCCCTTCCCAGCCCGTTTGCTCAGAACGGAAGGGGCAGGAGGAACGGCCGAGACCGGAACAGCAGGTTCAGCCTCCTTCTCAACCTCGGCAAGAGGTGGCTCGGGAGAGCCAGAAATCAACCTTCTCATTTTTACTTAAAGAGGAGGCTCAGGCTCAACTTGGGAGGAAGCCTCCCCCGCCACTTGGGCCTCCGCCTCTGCCCATCTCGATGTCAGCCTTTTCCTGAGCTCATCAGTACGAGCGGCCATCAGATTTTGAGGAGTGACAATGACGGTGTGAGCTCGATTGGGGGTCGAAAGGAGCTCGTGATACTGATCTTGGAGCTCGTCAGTAAACTCAGACCTCTTCCAAGCATTCCTGACTGCACATAAACAAGAAATTGCATATCAGACCATCAGCTTGGAAGACGTAACAAAGCTAAAAAAGCCTAAGAAAATAAGCCTCACCCTTATGACCCGTGGTACGAGGAAAGATTGAGACTTGATCTTGGAAGTCTTCACGCTCCCATCCTCCTCCAACAAAGAAGGACCACTTCTTCCACGTTTTATTAGAAGTGGGTACAGAGGACAGAGGTCGGAACCCCTTCTCAAAAGACATGTAAAAAAGGCCCTCTGCCTTGTTACGCTTCAGATCCATATTACTACGGATTAGATCTGCGGATACATCTACACTATTTTTGTGCCCTAACACTACAAACCTTAAAAGTTTCCGCCAACTATTGAGATTAAGGTCGGTAGGACAGAGCTTGTACCAACAGAAGAACTGCCTAACCAAATCAGGCAACGGATGTCACGACCCGGAACCCACCCCGTGCGGATTACCGGATCGCGACCGCTGCCCCGAGACCCGGAGGCCCCGAGACAAGGCTCGCATCTGTAGCGGTATCGAATAGATGTGCTACACATGATTGCGGAAGCGTGAAAAACTTTTTTTTTTCTTTTCTTTTCTCATTTTTAAATTATGCACATCCGTCCGATACTGCTGTTTCATACATAGCATACATGGTTACACATTCAGAGTATAACTAAAACTTAAAAACTTCATACATTAATATAATACATATTCAGTTGCCCTGTGGGCCTATTACATATTCTTACTCTGTCTATTAATACAAAACATACAACTAATGTTCATAGGTTCTTCAAAAGAACTACTTAAACATATCCTTCCAAAAACAGCTAGACTCATCGTCGTTGTCCTTAAGACCCTGTCTGCTGCATCACCTGAAAGGGGGGTCCGAAGAAAGTTCGGGTAAGCTAATCTAAGCTTGTGAGCAATTCCAGTGTTCGTCATGGGGTTTTCAATTAGCAGTGGTTTTTAGTACATAAGGGTTGTAAAACATTCACTGCCAATTGCTTATACAATTTAGAATACAAAGTACATGCATTCTTAAAACAGATAGCTTCGAAACATTTAAAGTATTCAAGCTAAACTCGTACTTCGATAAATAGAGTATATAACTTAAAACATATGCATTTCAAATGGCTTGAAAACATTTAAGATATTCAAGCAAAACTCGTACTTCGATAAATAGAGTATATAACTCAAAACATATGCATTTCAAATGGCTTGAAAACATTTAAAGTATTCAAGCTAAACTCGTACTTCGATAAATAGAGTATATAATTCAAAGCATATGCATTTCAAATGGCTTGAAAACATTTAAGGTATCCAAGCAAAACTCGTACTTCATCAGATAAGTATATAACTTAAATCACATCAATATGCATTTGAAAATGAGGGTAAAACCTGCTTTCATTTCCAAAATCACTTGTCATCTTTTCTCTTTAATTAGGTGGAATCTGTTTCGAACCAGACTCCCATTTTACTGCCAATACTGCCGATCTCATTTGCCTGGGGGATTAGATCCTGCTACCGGGCATTTACTGTTGAATCCCGAAGGAGTTCAACGTCACATGGGGTGGTACTTAGTACCGTTTATCTTGTAAAACATTTATCACATAACTTCTTCAATAGATACTTTCATGAATATTTAAAAACATGAAATGTATAATTTCTACAATAGGACTTCAAATACTTATAACTATCAAATTCAGGATATTTAACATAATTTGGCATTTAAAACTTTAGACATGCTGAAGTAAGTTTTAAGAAAACTATGATAGATACCAATCACTGAGCATGTCATAATAGAGTTATAAAACAGTACAATTAAAAGCTGCATCATGTAAATACTGAATTTGAAACTTCAAATACTTCACATCTTTGAACTTAAAACTTTTCAAATCCATGAAGTTAAATCTCCAATTCAAACACAGGGTTACTCACCTTGATTCTTTAGGGTTAGTGCTAAAAATGCGCTTTCCCACTTTCCTTGTAATTCCTAAGAACAATTCATAAACACCTCATCAACTTCACATTCATTGTAATATCATTTCGATATTCCTTAACTTATGCTTAAATCGTATTAGATCCTAAAACGATTTCACAATTTCATAGGTACTTAATTTAACTCGTACTTGTAACCTATGACATAATTTAATGTGTTAGAAATTGAATTTATTTCAATTTATACTCTTCTGGGAGTTCCATTAACTTTAATTTAAAGTTATTTATTTGACATGTTTACGTGTCGTGTCTTTTCGTATTTCGTTTCTCGTACTTGCCTTAGTATTAGTACTTTGGCATTACTCTAATTTATAGTCATCTGACAGATGCTATTCATCAAATTTTATGTCTTTTTATTTTAGACATTTCTTTAGGTCGAATAGACTCTACCATTGAGTCCGGAGTGTCGAAGAAAGTCAATTTAGACCTTCTCTGATTTCATTTTGGCTTTAGGGGTACCAGGGGTATTTTGGTCTTTTTACCCCTTTACGTGTCTTTATTTTTCGGGACTCCATTTCGTGTTGTGGACCTCACCATTGGACTCAGAAGGTCCGAAATAGTAAGAATACACTAATAACTTGTTAAATTTTGGTCAAGGGGTATTTTAGTCATTTACCCCTTACGTGTATTTATTTTTTCGGGCCCCGTCTCATAAAACGGACCCTACCATTGATCTCAGAATATCCAAAATAGTAAAATTACACTATTCATATGTTTAATTTGGACTTCGTTTGCTCTATTTATGCCACAAGGGCAAAATAGTAATTTAACCTCATTTATTAAATAATTAAATTAATTATTTAATTATTTAATTATCTTTCCAGGGGTCTAAATGCATAATTTTTCCCTCAGTTGGGCCTCAGTATAATTTCCCTCAACAGTTGGTGTCACGACCCGAAACCCACCCTCTGCGGATTACCGGATCGCGATCGCCGCCCCGAGACCCGAAGGCCCCGAGACAAGGCTCGCATCTGCAGCGGTACCGAATAGATGTGCTACACATGATTGCGGAAGCGTGAAAAACTTTTTCTTTTCTTTTCTCATTTTTTAAATTAGGCACATCCGTCCAATACTGCTGTTTCATACATAGCATACATGGTTACACATTCAGAGTATAAAGAAACTTAAAGACTTCATACTTTGATTCAATACATATTCAGTTGCCCTGAGGGCCTATTACATATTCTTACTCTGTCTATTAATACAAAACATTCTACTATTGTTCATAGGTTCTTCGAAGAAATTACTTAAACACATTCTTCCAAAAACAGTTAGACTCAACGTCATTGTCCTTAAGACCCTGTCTGCTGCATCACCTGAAAGGGGGGTCCGAACAAAGTCCGGGTAAGTTAATCTAAACTTGTGAGCAATTCCAGTGTTCGTCATGGGGTTTTCCAATTAGCAGTGGTTTTTAGTACATAAGAGTTGTAAAACATTCACTGCCAATTGCTTATACAATTTAGAATACAAAGTGCATGCATTCTTAAAACAGATAGCTTTGAAACATTTTAAGTATTCAAGCTAAACTCGTACTTCGATAAATAGAGTATATAACTTAAAACATATGCATTTCAAATGGCTTGAAAACATTTAAGATATTCAAGCAAAACTCGTACTTCGATAAATAGAGTATATAACTCAAACATATGCATTTCAAATGGCTTGAAAACATTTAAGATATTCAAGCAAAACTCGTACTTCGATAAATAGAGTATATAACTCAAACATATGCATTTCAAATGGCTTGAAAACATTTAAGATATTCAAGCAAAACTCGTACTTCGATAAATAGAGTATATAACTCAAACATATGCATTTCAAATGGCTTGAAAACATTTAAGATATTCAAGCAAAACTCGTACTTCATCAGATAAAGTATATAACTTTAAATCACATCAATATGTATTTGAAAATGAGGGTAAAACCTGCTTTCATTTCCAAAATCACTTTGTTATCTTTTCTCTTTAATTAGGTGGAATCTGTTTCGAACCAGACTCCCGTTTTACTGCCAATACTGCCGATCTCATTTGCCTGGGGGATTAGATCCTGCTACCGGGCATTTACTGTTGAATCCCGAGGGATTTCAACGTCACATAGGGTGGTACTTAGTACCGTTTATCTTGTAAAACATTTATCACATAACTTCTTCAATAGATACTTTCATGAATATTTAAAACATGAAATGTATAAAACATTTATCACATAACTTCTTCAATAGATACTTCATGAATATTTAAAACATGAAATGTATAAAACATTTATCACATAACTTCTTCAATAGATACTTCATGAATATTGAAAACATGAAATGTATAAAACATTTATCACATAACTTCTTCAATAGATACTTCATGAATATTTTAAACATGAAATGTATAATTTCTACAATAGGACTTCAAATACTTGTAACTATCAAATTCAGGATGTTTAACATAATTTGGCATTTAAAACTTTAGACATGCTGAAATATGTTTTAAGAAAAACTATGATAAATACCAATCACTGAGCATGTCATATAGAGTTATAAAACAGTACTATTAAAAGCTGCATCATGTAAATACTGAATTTGAAACTTCAAATACTTCACATCTTTGAACTTAAAACTTTTTCCAATCCATGGAGTTAAATCTCCAATTCAAACACAGGGTTACTCACCTTGATTCTTTAAGGTTAGTGCTAAAATGCGCTTTCCCACTTTCCTTGTAGTTCCTAAGAACAATTTATAAACATCTCATCAACTTCACATTCATTGAAATATCATCTCGATATTCCTTAACTTATGCTTAAACCGTAGTAAATCCTAAAACGATTTCACAATTTCATAGGTACTTAATTTAACTCGTACTTGTAACCTATGACATAATTTAACGTGTTAGAAATTGAATTTATTTCAATTTATACTCTTCTGGGAGTTCCATTAACTTTAATTTAAAGTTATATATTTGACATGTTTACGTGTCGTGTCTTTTCGTATTTCGTTTCTCGTACATGCCTTAGTATTAGTACCTTGGCATTATTTCAGTTCATAGTCATCTAACAGATTCTATTCATCAAATTTTATGTCTTTTTATTTTAGACATTTCTTTTGGTCGAATAGACTCTACCATTGAGTCCAGAGTGTCGAAGAAAGTCAGTTTAGGCTTTCCTAACATTTAATTCGGACTGTTATATATAAAAGGACAAAATGGTCATTTATCATTTTACGTGTCATATTTTTCTGTACTTCGTTTCGTAATTTGGACTCCATTTTTGAGTCCGGAATGTCAAAGAAAGTCAATTTAGACCTTCTCTGATCTCATTTAGGCTTTAGGGGTACCAGGGGTATTTTGGTCTTTTTACCGTTTTACATGTCTTTATTTTTCGGGACCCTGTTTCGTGTTGTGGACCTCACCATTGAACTCAGAAGGTCCAAGATAGTAAGAATACACTAATAACTTGTAAAGTTTGGGTCAGGGGTATTTTGGTCATTTACCCCTTACATGTATTTATTTTTCCGGGCCCCGTCTCGTAAAACGGACCCTACCATTGATCTCAGAATGTCCAAAATAGTAAAATTACACTATTCATATGTTTAATTTGGACTTCTTTTGCTCTATTTATGCCACAAGGGCAAAATAGTAATTTAACCTCATTTATTAAATAATTAAATTAATTATTTAATTATTTAATTATTTTCCAGGGGCTTTATTGCATAATATTTCCCTCAGTTGGGCCATAGTAGAGTTTCTTAGAAACTCTGGGGTCAGTTCGTAATAACCAAAACTATTGGTTTATTTCATTTTAATTAAAACAGAAAACCAGAGGGTTTGGTCCAAATATAAGTGAACCGGTCTGGTTCAGTTGTTACCCAACCGGTTTAGCCGGTCTGCTTACATGTGGCTGACGTCATCATGACGTCAGCCCTAGATCTCTTTTAATTTAAACCGACACTTTAAAACGGCGTCGTCTCATTAACTCGGTGGCAAGCCCAGAGGCTGCCACCTGTCCGAGTCAACCCAGCCCTATTTTAAAACTGAGTCAACTCGTCTTCTTCTTCCCCACGAGACTCGACTGAAACCCTAGTTGCAGCCTTCCTTTTTTTCTCTATTTCGTGCAGTTTGGATCCATGGATCCTTACTGTTTTGATTGCAAAATGTTCCTAATGAACAAACGACCAACTTGGCATTAATTTGAGGCTTCGAATATGGTTAAATCGTTGGGTTTAAGTCATGATAACCCGAACTGTAAGTCGGTCATACATGCTTATTTCTGGGCCAAAACCCTTGGGGTTTGTTTCTTTATGATCTATTTTTCATGTAGTTTAAATTTCCATCTTCATATACTCGTTTAGATGGGGTTTCGAAAGGTTGGTTTCTACACCCGTATCCTGCACTTTGAGATTTGAGGGTCGATTTTAGAACTTTAGGGTCGCGGGTGTAGGTTTTTAGCATGTTCATAGTGTCCACTTTAAGTCTCGATAAGCCAAATCAAGCTTAAAGAAACTCGGTTCAGACCTGCCATGGGCAAGGTCTTCAATGGAGATTTTCGTGGGTTAGGCATTTTCAGTAGTTTTCAAGCTTAAAATCCATAGCTAAACAAGTCTAAATATGTTTTTCATGTCATATGTACAATATAAAAGCTTAAAAACAGATTATACATAGAGAAATTTTAGAGAGAGAAAAAGTGGAAGCTTGAGTTTTTCTCACCTTTCACCACTGTTTTCTCTTTCTTTCTTGCTCCAAACTCTTCTTCTATCTCCTCAGTTCTTCTTCTTTTGGTTTCTTTTGCAAGAGATCAGCATCCCTTGCATGTTTAGCTTTTAAAGCAAGGTAGCCGACCTCTCTCTCTCTCTCTTCATGTTCTCTCTCTCTCTACAGCTATCTCTCTCTCTCTCTACATTCTGAATTCTAGCCCTACACAGCTCTCCCATCTCATTAATTTTTACTTTTCTCTTTTCTTCTTTGCATTTAATTTTACATAAGATATTTTACATATATTATATACATATATATACATATACACATATATATACAAGACACATACTCACACATGAGAACACACACACACACCAGCCGACACACACACACCTTCACACTTGGTCACCTTTTTACTTTTTAACTTATTCACATTTCTTTCATTTAATATATATATATATACATATATATATAACTAATACAAATAATTATACATTTTCCTATAATTAATTAATTAATTTAATAATTAATTAATTATATATATAATTTCTTTTCCTCGTAATACGTGCCATGTGACCCGGTATCTCGGGTCGGGATATTACAGTTGGGGTCAATCCGTAAATAGGTAAAGTGTTGGTTTATTTATTTTTTTAAATAATTTAGAAACCAAAGGGTTCGGTCCAGTTTTAAATGAACCAGTCCGGTTCAGTCGTAAACCAACCGGTTTAGCCGGTCTGCCACGTAATGCTGACGTCATGATGACGTCAGCCCTAACGGTTAAAAATTTAAAAGTTTAAACCTCTAAACGTCACCGTTTAATTGAACCCATACCCGGATCCGTGATCGACCCATAGACCGACCCGACCCGACCAGTGTCGTCTTCCCCACGAGGTCGACACTGTTCACACCGAACCCTAATTTTTTCAGTTTGATTTTCGTGATGTTTTACACTTCTATTTCTTCTGCTTTCCTTCCCAATCACTTCCTAACATCTAAATACATGTTTTAGCATTGATTCGAAGCTTCGAATGTGGCTCAAAGTTTCGGTTTTGGTCGCGATAGCTAAACCTGTATCACCCTCAGTCCATGCTCGTTTCTTAACCATTTTCGATAAGGCTTGGCTTGTTGTGATCCCCTCTTCATGGGGATTCAGTTTTCATTTAAAGAAATGGCTTAAATCATGAGTTTAGAGGTTTGGGGTGTAAACCCATAACCTGCACCTTGACATTTGAGGGTCGATTTTTGAGCTTCAAGGTCGCGTACGTAGGTTTTTAACATGCTTGTAGGGTCTACTAGAGGTCCCTATATACCAAACAAAGTTTGGTTTCCATCGGGTCAGACCTACTATAAGCATGGTCTTTAATGGCGGATGCTTCTGGGTTAGGTGTTTTTAGGTGTTTTAAAGCTCAAAATCCATAGGTAAACAAGTCTAAATATGTTCTATATATCATATATATAAAATGGAAGCTTTAAATCAGTTTATATATAGAGAAATTCTAGAGAGAGAAAATACTGGTTTGTGTTCTCTCACCTTTTTTCCTTCGGTTTTCTCCCTTTCTTCTTGCTTTGAATCCTTCCTTAGTTTCTCAATTCTTCTTCTTTTGGTTTCTTTTGCAAGAAGAAAGCATGGTTTGCATGCTTGGGATTTTATAGAGAAAGTGACCGACCTCTCTCTCTCTACTGTTCTCTCTCTCCCCTCATGACCTCATGGCCGAAACCCTTCACTTCTCAATTAATTTTCTTACACCAATTAGTTTTACTTTTTCTCTATTCAGCTTTCTCTTTAATTCTTGCAAGATATTTTTACATATGTATATTATATATAATATATCACACACACCAACACATGGAGACACACACACTAGCCGACACACACACACACACTGCACTGTTCACAATATGTTCATATATGTATGTAATTTATACATATATATATCCTCCCTTGTATACATGTATTTATATATATACATATTTTTACACATTTCATAATATACACACACAATACACCATAATGTGTGTATATGTGTGTTTATTTATATTTAATTTTTAACAATTAAATATATTCAATATTTTACATTAATTAATTAACTTTTCTCTTTAGTGTAAAAACCTTTACACAACTTTTTCATTGTCTCGTAATGCGTGCCATATGACCCGGTATCCCGGGTCGGGATATTACAACGGAAGCCTCAAACCCATTTCAAACCAGGCAAGATAAACACATATCTCCCCGGCTTCAACATTATGGGGACGATCCATTGGGCCTGGTACTCTGTAGGTAACATTTAGGGGAAAATTGTACTTCACCCTCCACTCGTCCAACAAGCTTTGGGTAACAACACTTTCGCCCTCTTCTCTATGGGAAGACCTGCCAGAGGTCTCCCCAGCCCTGTCTCGAGGCTTTATAAAGGCATCGACTATCCTAGTCTTAGGACTGCGGGGAGGCTCAACAAACCTCTCCCCAACATCTTCGGCGGCAAGACCACCTACATTCTCTACATGAGGCGGCATAGCAATCTCTGAGGAATTTCCTACCCCCTCACTAGCATTGGAAGACTCAGAAGGATTAGACATTACTCTCAAACTTAAAGGGGAAAAAGTAAAAGAAGAGGAAGATTGATCGAACCTGTTCTAGACGAGAGCCTCAGACAACCAGTATTCTTCGAGGTAGCACAAACCAACAATGGTGGACAAGATCTTCTGGCACAATGAAAATGACCGGGAAAAGGTCATTTCAAATCTCTCCCTGTATTTATAAGCGCAGTATCGGAAAGGACCCACCAAGCCCAAACGCCATGACGGTTCGGTACAATGATGGCTTTAAGAAACCTAACCATCGGTTCAATACAATGATGGCCTTAAAAAAACCCAATCTCTGGCTGCGTAATAAATGATGCACCAACAGTCGCCTTGAAAAGCGAACAAACAGGATACATGAATTTCCGAAAAGGCCTAGCCCTAGTTGCTTGTTAACATCGAACTAGGACTTGGGGGGGGGGGGAGTAACTGATATACCACAAAAGAGCAAGACCAATCAGCACTCGACGCATATGTCTGTAGTCCGGCTCACGCTCAGCTAACTCAGTTCACACTCAACTAGTGGCTAGCGCTCGGACATTCAGGACAAGTTGAAAGGTCAAAAGTGGCCAGGCGCATGCCTCCAAAGCACATACATATCCGGATAAGGATCACGGAGTTAATTACAGGACTCTAGACCAACACTCTAGAGCTCGTCACCGCCTTAGCGGCTGCCGAGTAGGGAATAAGGAAACAGTCTTCAACAAGGAAACTGTTATACATGTTCATCTCTATCTATGGTGCAATATCCAACAAGGAAACTACTATCTCCGGTGATCAAATCCCTACTTTCATGGCTCTAAATCCTAATCAACTTAGGGAAGTCACGGCCTATAAATTAAACCCTAAAGGTATGCTTTATTTTCATGCTTATTCTTTGGCTTTCAATACAGTCTTTTCAATTCAGTTTACTTACTTAAGCATCGGAGCGGCTACCGCCGGAGCCAATCCAGTGGTTCTCTGATCACCCATTTTTGAGTGTTCTACAGGTCGCGGAGCCCTGATTTATTGCGAGCCAAAAAGTGCAACATCAGTATATATATGTATTTACAAGAAAAAAGAAGGAAAAAGAGAGGCTGCATAAGCAGCATGCATGCAAGTGTGTGTGTGTGTGTGTGCTTGTGTGTGTCGGTAGCCTTGGGGCAAGAGAGTGAGGTGTGTGTACTATTGTGTGTGTTAGTGTGTGTGTTGATATAATATACATATATATATATATACACACACAAATATCTTAATAAACTAAGTAAAGAAAAGAAAAACAGGAAAGAAAAGAGGGAAGAAGTCAACAAAGAGGGCTTGAAAGAGTAGAGAGAGAACTGAGAGTGAGAGAATGAGGCGGTTTGTGTTTGTATATATATAGGTGTGTGCGTTGGTTAGAAAATAGAAAAGAAAACGTCAAGGTCTAAGAAGCTATGAATGTTGAAGTGATTCAGAAGCTTGAATCAAGAAAGAAATAGAAGAGGAAAGCAGGGTACTACCAGTAGGAAAATCAGAAAAATAGGTATGTTATGCTTAATTCTGTTTTAAATTTAGAGGTATGATAATTAGTTTTAAGCATGGGAACATATTAAGCATAAGATGAGGATCATTTTATAAAAAAAATCAAGTCAAATGGTTAAGAACTGACCTAGAAATAGGCAGTTGTAGGTTCTATGATAATTTCAGGTTGGTCAAACATTGTACATGAAACTTAACTTTAATGGTGGGAAATTGTTTATACGAAGTGCAGGAAATGATTTGAAAAAGAATGGCAGGAAAATTGGCAGGAAATGAGCTTGAAATAACAAGAACTCAGTTGGCCGGAGCTGTTGTTCTTTGTTATTTCGTGAAGCTGCAGTTGACCAAAAGAGAAATAAAACCTAAAAATGGAATCTACATGAAAAAATGGAAGAAGACCCCATTGAAAAGGGGTTTAAATCTGATCGAAATAGGGTTGCCTGCGCTGGAGAAGACGCCGGAGACCCACCGGAACTCTACCAGATTGTCAGGGGAGACAGTGAATAGGAGGGTCGGATACGGCACCGTTTAGTGTTCTATTAGAATGAAGTTGTGTCGATTTGGTTAAGACTGTTTTAAATTTAAATTAAATTAGGAGCGTTTGATAACACGGATAAGGAATTGAAATTGAAATTTAATTGGGGAATGGGGATATCCTATTCCAGGATTAGTAACTAGCCACTGTTTGGCTCTAGGAAAATTAGAAAAAAAAATGCACAGAGTCGTAGCCCCCACGATTCGAACCTGAGACCGTATATAAGGGAAGCCCAACCCAAACCACTTTGACAGGCACGCCCGTGTGAACTATTGTGAATATATATATATATATATATTATATAAAAATATATTTAATTAATTTAATTAATTTAATAATAGTAAAATAATGCGAAGTCCAATTAAAATAAGTAAATAGTGTATTTTAACTATCTCAAGCATTCCGAATCCAATGGTGTGGTCCATTTTGTGAGACGGGATTTTGAAAAATAAAGACCCGTAGAAATACTAAATGACCAAAATACCCTTAATGGTACCCGAACCCAAATCGAATTCTGCGAAAGCCTAAACCGAATTTTTTTGGCATTCCAGACTCAATGGTAGAGTCTAAATTAGTGATAGAGATACTTATAATAGCAAGGCATAAAATTTGATGAATAGCATTAAAACTGAGACGTATTTACTAATGTATATGAGACTCGAAAGGAAAGGGCAAAACCATCGGATACTGATCTAGGAACACATTTAGAGGTAAGTAAAACCCTTTGTCTTCCATGTGGTGTTTCTAAGCCAAGTTTATTCTAGTACTGCTGAACTTGAACTCTCGAACGTACTTGATATTATTGTTTTCCACAATGTGATATTGTTCTATCTTGTGGACATTAATTGACTGCTATATCATTGTTATCATACTACACCATGCCTTGAAATGCCTACTGTTATGTCTTTACAGAATATATGATATTCCATTTTTTTATACTCGTATGGAATCACTTATGATCATGATATGTTTATGTATACCGGATTTGTGCTTTGTCACAATATCCATCTGATGCTTTCTGATCTACTGGAGACCTACAGGTCAAGTTCGTGAATGGACATATGGCAATACATTGGAGTTTTGTTTGATTGGAGTTTTCATTGGGGGGTATGCCTGTCACGACCCGAAACCCACCCTACGCGGATCTCGAGGACGTGATGCCAGTTGGCCACCTTACCGATTTTTCTCGCCGTCAATGCGACCAACCAAAGGCAACTTCTGAACTTTACAATGAATTGCATTCTAAATGTAGGGTCAAAACAGCGAAAATTGAAACCTTTTTAAATTTAAAATGCAACTCATCCAGACACATCAGAGCACGTCTAGAATCAGTCATCAAATATCTCTAGAGTATCAATATACATGCTCCAATGCGTCCATTCTATATCAATGAATTACTTAAAGCGGAAGTCACACTAGTACAGCTGATTAAACTTATCTCTAATGATCAACAATCAGAATGTCTCCAAGTACAATTTTAATCATAGTGATCCAACATACTAGGCTAACCTCATCACTAATGATGTAATATTATAATACAAATTGTGAACTTAACCTTACAGAGTACGTAGTCAACTTAACTTGGAGTTCACCTCGCCGGTGTAAATCATTTCTGCTTCACTAGTTCTGCTAGTTATCTCATTGCATATCATCCGTCATAAGCTACCTGAAAAATGGTTATAAATAAAGGGTGAGCTAATAAAGCTCAGTAAGTAAATTCCTAGCTTTGCCATGGGTTAGGGTTAGTTCACAAGGATATAGAAGAAGGGATAACAGATAGATCCACAGCCAGTCATTAAGATATAACAACAATGACCCGAGGGTCCAGAAAGGCTTATTCCCACAAGGAATAATATAAGAGAGAATCAGTCAAAGAGATCCAGCTCAACACAACAAATTGCTGCCACCAATAATATGTCAGCCAATCAAAAGTATTCCATGCTTGCAAATAATATGATCATTTAGAGGGTGTAAAATATGATCATCCAACAATGCAAAACGTTAATATCGAATTCTAACAGAATAGATGCGTAACAGAACGGGGCCCGACATACCCCTAGAATGCGCATATTCAGGTCCGCCTCTCTCTCTTGGGCTAGCTGAATAGCGCTAGAGCTCTTTTACTACAAGTCCCGAAAAACGCACAGAACATGTCTCGAAGGACACAACAGAATATGTCCCGAAGGACACAACAGACCCCAAAAGGTCTTCCCCGCATCTGGGAATAGATGGGCCGTTGTGACTGAGCACAACCCCCGGGCTCATACCGAATATCACGATCAATAATTTCCACACAGGATATACAATCATGTGAAATAGCCAAAACCTCGTTCAACGAGACATAAGTGTGTGGATCAATAAGATTTCCATCAACAAGATATATCACAAGATCATGGCACGGTATATATGATGGTGCAAATATGCTCAGGTATCCACAAGTCAAGATCATAGCATGATATAGATAAATAAGTCGAACCCAAGGTACAAGCATGAACAAATAATCACAAGTAGATTGACATCAATCAAGGAGATCAAGTTCACTGGGTAATCACCAATAGATTGGCATCAATCAAAGAAATCGGGTTTATCAAATAGGTAATGGAGTACAAGTTTGGTAGCATATGCAAATAAATGTGACTAGCTGAGGAAGGACCACATAACAAAGTTCAGATTTACTTACCTCGGTTTCTTAGTGTTAGATTCTCCATTTACAAATACTCTGATGATCTCCAGATACTTCAGGCATATCCTTGGATAACCTGAATAATCATTATTAATTACAAACAGATTAGAATTCATTCATTCAAGTCTTATTCATCATCTTAGGAGTCTATCAGGTGGCCTAATTAAGTTCATTGGCCTATTACCCACCCATTGGGTTTCGACCTATGTTATTAAATTCCTTAAGTAGGCTTAGCAGCTGTCAGAATAATATTTTACGTCATTTTGACTCCAGTCGTTATCAATTAAGCATTTGTTTGTCCTCAGGGGCAAAATGATAATTTTGTAATTCTTACCCCGGACCCTATCATGGTCCTCAGAATAGTCCATATATCGTATATATAAATTTTTGAGTCTTTTGGACTTCATTTGGTATATACTTTTGATCATCGGGACACATCGGTCATTTTTCATTTTACACGTTGACTATTTCAGAGTCTTATTCAGCCCTTCGATTTTCATAATTATGCTTATGATAATTTATCAGATCAGATTGACCTTTATTCGACCTCTACTTTGCACTTACCGTGCTCAGGGGTATTTTGGTAATTTTATGTTTCATAAGATTCTGACCCCGATTCGTTATTTAACCATGTATATAGTTTCACCAGTATTTGGGCTTCTATCGGTATCAGTTTCGTCCCAATCAGACTTCATTTAGGTTTCGTATAGCATCAGGGGCATTTTGGTAATTTTATATTTCCTGATGTTCTGATCCCGAATCATAATTTAATCACATATATATGAGTCCTCCAGTATTTGGGCTTCTATTGGTATCAATTTTGCCCAATTAGGACTTCATACAGTATCAGGGGTAATCTGGTAATTTTACATGTTGTATAACCAAACTTTTCGGGACCTCAGTTCATAAAATGGACCTCACCATTGGGTCCAGAGTGTCCAACATAGTTGAATTGGACTATCCTTTATGTTTAATCGGCCCTGGGTATCAGTAGGGGCAATTCAGTCATTTACCATTTATGTGTCTGTATTTTTCGGAACTTGGTTTCATTAAACGGACTCACCATTGAGTCTAGAATGTCCAACATAATCAGGATGGGCTATCTTTTATTTTTATTTAGCCTTAGGTATCCTCAAGGGCAGTACAGTCATTTACATTTACGTGTCTGTATTTTTTGGGACTTAATTTCCTAAATCGGACTCCACCATTGAGTCTGGAATGCCCAAAATAGTAAGAATACACTATTTACTTATTAAATCTGGACTTCGTTTGACTCATTTAATGTCCAAGGGTAAAATAGTAATTTTACCTAATTAATAAAATAATTAAAATAATTATTTTATTATTTAATTATTTTTCCAGGGGTGTATTTGCATAAATTCTTAAAAGTCTGGGCCAGAGTATAAATATCCAGGACTGTTGGGGGGTTAAATATAATTTCAGAAAGTTTAGGGGTTTAAAATAGAATTTCTTAAAGTAAGGGTTCAGAACTGTTTGGTCTAGGGTTCAACTAGCTGAACTGGTCCAAAAACATCAAGAACCAACCGATTCACCCCCTTTAGAAAACCAGGATACAATATCCCTGTTAACCCAATTTTGGCCCCTCATCCGTATTTAGGTTATCCCTAATCCTGATTCTAGATTTCTTATCACCGTAACCAAACAAACTGACTTTAGGTTTTAAATTAAAACATTTAACCTCAAAACGGCGCCGTTCCACTAAAGCAGTGGCACGCCCGTGAGTGGACACATGTCCGAGTCGACTCGGTCTGCCCAAACGAGTTGGACGAGTCAACTCCGTCTTCTTCATCTTCTTCCCAGTTTTTGCCCTAATTTCCAATTTTCTTTCTTTTTGATTTCGTGGAGTTTTGGCCATGATTTCTCACTGCTTTGGGTTTTAGTCGATTCCTAGGAGTCAAGCCATCAATTTGGCATTCATTTTATGCCTCGAATCAAGCTCAAATGCTTGGTCCATGGAGGGATAACCGAAATAGTAAATGGGCTAGCAAATCCCCATTTTTGGCTTAAAGTTAATGGGGTTTCATCTGTGGTGACCTACAGATCATGAGGTTCAAGCCCCCATTCACAGATCTCAGTTTAGGAGTCTTAAACAGTGGCTGGGTTTTATGGCCGAAATCTGCAACTTCGGTTTTGAGGGTCTTAACCTGGGCGTTGGGGTCGCGGTCTAGGGTTTTTAGAACCCTCTTGGTGTCTAGATCATGTCTCGACCATTAGAAATCAGTTTGGTCGAGGTTGTTTCAGACCTGCTTGTTGGAGGTCATTAATGGCAGTTTTGCACGGTTTTGGGTTTTCTAGGCTGTCTCGAGCCTCCATTTTCATGCCTTTAAATCGGATTTCTCATTCTAAACGTTTTTCATGCAGTAATGGGGTTTAAAACCATTAGAAACAGTACCAGTTTAAATAGAAAAATTAAAGCAGTTTGGGGCTTATACCTTGAATCAGATCCTCCCTCTCCTTGGGCTCAGTTTTGACCCTTGGGTGGAGCTGGCTCAGTTCCAGTCGTGCTCCTCAGTCCCTCCTCCTTCATGGTGCACCTCCATGTGGTCACAACACACATGCATGTTCCATCACTTACACATGCAAGCTTTCTCTCTCTCTAAATTCTTTCTCTAACTCAGCCTACAAAGATTTTGATCTCTGAATTCTGAATAGTACACATACTTGGTGTTGTAGAGATGCCAGGCTCATGTGTATATTAGTGTACACTTCTACACATACATAATTATACATATAGGGCCTAGGTCTAATTGTAGGTACTGAGATGTGATGATAAGGCTGAGGTGTAGGGGTTCAGTTCATGATGGAGGGTTTGCATGTAAGGTCATTGGTCAGTTTGGGAGGCAGACTTGGATAATTCAGAGATATATACAATTGTGTTGTATATATAGGCACAAAGATATTGGTAGCCCATTTGGTAACTTTTTGGGTGCCTTGTGCTTGTTTATTTAGGTCAAGGATTAAAGTCCCCTTGGCCTTACCTTTTTGGCTATTTTCCATATTTTGGGCTTAGGCCCTGTTTGGCTACGCAGAATACAGTTTTAGCTATTTCCTCCGCAATTTTCTTTCTGTTGCTCTTTTTTCGACGCAGTTTCTTCTGAGGGTTTTGTATTTCATTTAGCTTCAGTGTCAAAGGCCCTGCATCAGTTATTATTTACTTGGGATTTTCGTAGTTAGCTAATTCGAGTTTCGTCAGTATTAAAACAACATTGTTTCACCTAATTAGTCAGTAATTAGGTTCGGGCATTACACTCTCTTCTCCAGATATGTTTAATATTTGATGGTCTATCGTGACCGCCGAGAAATTATGATTAATCTCCTTAATCATTCTTTAAGTCAGTGCTAATTAATAATTAGCAAACTAATTATTAATTAATTAGGTCGGGGTGTTACATCCTACCCCCCTTAAAAGAAGTTTTGTCCTCAAAACTTAGTTGATCATATCTAAGAGGTTCTAACCTCTCTTATGCCTATCATAATTCCTCCTTTTTATTCGTCTCTCGGTCCATAATGACATTTAGATATTGTTTCTCCATCAAGAAGATATTTTATACCAATTTCCACATAGATTTCATATCAGATACAGGAATCCTCATTAGGTCTGATTTATAACCACAATTGTAGGATCTCATCAAGATTCGATTATCAGACCCACATCACATCAAATCAACTGGGCGATCATCCTCAAATAAGCAGAAGTCACCCACTAAAATTATTTAATTATATATGATCTCACAAATGACCCATTCGATATCCACAATTACAAATGTCAATGCCAGAGTCAGCATATCTATAGGCATTTTCCTTTCGGTCACTTTATCCATAATTATTTGTATTATTATGGACACGTCCTAGTATCATTTGTCATTCAATGTCCTTATGACCCCAAACGAAAATGTCGATCCCCAGTCCTTAGATGCCTTAGAATTACAGACCTATCATCTATTATCAAGACTTCCATAATTCCACGTCATATCTCCAAATGTGGGACTTAGTTTTCATGGCTCAGGTACTTTGTGGTTCTCAATCCACAACTTAGTGCTCCGATGTGGACAATGGTTTGGGAACCACTCCACTAATCATTGCACACCTCTCCGTACCCCTTTGTTTAATTCATTAGTGACCTCGAAGGTCAAAGGTTTGGATTTTAATTTCCTCAGGGTTTTAAGCTCAAGCATTTCAATGCGTACTTCTTTAGTCTTTGGGCATGTTGCCATGGATCCATTATGCTTTCCTACCAAGTCAGCTGGATGGTTAAATGATGATTGCAATGACAGTGGAATATTGACTGCAACTAGACAAAGGTTGGATATGTTCACATTTGAGGAACAAGATGTTCTTTTGGATGTTGAATCAATTATGATGGTCTTCTTATTTTCTCACATACGCTTCTGTCTTTATGATACAACATTTGCTCATGGAAGGGGAAATTTTAGATTTCGTTCATAATTTTCAAACACGTGCCCAACTCTAAGGGTTAAATTAAATTATTTAATTAATTTAATAATAGTAAAACAATACAAAATCTAAATGAAATAAGTAAATAGTATATTTTGAATATTTGGGGTATTCTAAACCCAATGACGGGGTCCGTTTTACGAGATGAGACTTCAAAAAATTAAGACACGTAAAAGTATAAATTACCAAATTGCCCCTAATATGCCCGAAGACAAATAAAAAGCCAAGAGGGTCTAAATTGAATTTCTTCGACATTCTGGACCCAATGGTGAGGTCCATAATACCAAAGTAAGTACCAAAATATAAGTCACATGAAAAATAAAATTATTTAAATTACCACGTGTAGGCCAGTAAAAGGAGATAAGATTGATCCTAGGAAATTAGGATACGACGGGTCTAAAATTAAATGAAGAGCATTAATTTAGAGATGATTTGAAGTAAATGAGGAATTAATTGAAGTCTTGGTGAATTTGATTTTTAGGAGCTACAAAGGAAAAGGGAAGGCCCACCAGTAGTGTTAACCCGAGGGAACAAGGTGAGTAATCCTGTATCTTGAAGTGGAGGTTTTTAATCTCCATGGATTCTAAAGTAAATTGAAGTTCAAATATTCTGAAGTGTTTTTCGTTAAAATATCTGCAGTTTTTTTAATTTTAAATTCTCATGTTTATATGTTTTATATTTCAATGTACTGTCGTTTTGTTTATAAATTTAAACATGGCGTACAAAATTCACTACTTGATATTTCTGACAGATGATACATTTATTTTTTGCATGTCCATGTAAATGTCAATTTTATTAAATGTCTCCTGAAATAAATGTTTTTATTCTATCTATGCTTTAATAAATTCCTGTACATCATGATTTAAATTTCCGAAGCTCATGTGATAAATGTTTCAAGCATTGTCCTCCAAGTATTTAAAAACTTGGTTAAATTGTCCATGTTTTAAATACTCATGAAAATTCATTCTTTTTATTGAAGCCATGTTTTTAAATGTTCATAAAAAGCATCTTTTGAAGATGCCATGTTTTTAAATGCTCATAAAAAGCATTTCTTGAAAAGTCATGTTTTTAATGCTTGTGAAAAGCAGTTATTTGAAGAAACCATGTTTTCAGAGCTCTTGGAAAAGCATCATTGAAGAATTAAGAAGTTTTTAGATACCTTAAAAAGGTATCTCCAGGGAGGTAAATAAATGTTTTAAAAAGCCTCCATTTTATAAGATAAGGATGCATAAGCATCAAAATTATTGAGTTCCCTTCGGGTTCTCAATCCCGCAGATGTCTGGTAAAAGGATTTGATCCCTTAGGCAAGAGATCTCTCAAAAGTAAGACTAGGGTCTGGTTTGAAATGGATCCTCCTGTTAAAAAGTGAAAAAAATGAGACGTTTTTGAAATGGTAGCAGGTTTTTAAACCCCATTTACATGAATCAGGTTTTATACGACCTCTTGCTTTAAAGAAGAAGAAATTGCATCCTCCTATTTTTATGGAAAGGATTTCAGTTATTTAAATGGCTTTCAAAGAGCCATCCTGCACGTGTTCATAAATACTGCTGCATATTAAATGCTTTATTGAGTGCTTTAAAATGCATCATGCTATGTGATTTGAAGACTTTTGTATCCTGTGATTTTTGAAATACGTGCCTAGCTTGAATGCCTTGGATGATTCACGCTATCTCTTTTCAAGAATTCTGTATTCTGTATCTAAAGTATATTTACAATTGGTAGTGTATGTTTATATGAACTTTCTCTTATAACTAACCCACTACCAGTTGAAAACCCATGACAAGGTATTGGAATTACTCACTAGGCTTGTTGAAGCTCACCCTATTATCCTAACATTTTTCAGGTAATGATGATGAATGGGAGCCTTGCCTAATTTCAGGATTGGCGATTGGCAGCTCCATTATGATAAGAAACTTTTGGGAATATTAGGACCTATAGTTGGTCAAATTTTTTTGTAGTAATTTTGGGAAAATATGTACTTAAGCCCCAAGGGGCAAACGGATGTGTAATATGTAAAACTTAAAATTTTTAGTATGCTCTGAATGTATGTTATTTGTTTACCGCTCCGAAGAAGAAGAAGCGACGGTACCGGGCGGGAGTGCAAAAAGTATTTCACACTTCCGCAATTGCCAATCCTAGCCGTATTGCACCACCGTCTGGCACTGCCGCTCATGTGAGTTCGCCCTTTAGCCCACGGGCCGAAAGGGGCGGGTGGCTTGCGATTCCTTTGATCCGTATGGGGCGGGTTTCGGGGGTCGTGACAGAGTGGTATCAGAGCACTAGGTTGACTTAAAAGAATTAAGTGTAAAGACCAGAAAAATTTGCGTAAATGTTTTGTTTTGCTAGTAGGACACTATTCATGCACTATTTGCTGGTAGGGCACACATGCATTATTTAGATATAAGTCATGTTTAGAAGCATATTTTGAGTATGCCATATAAGTGAAATATGCTTATAATGTTAAAATACACCTCCTGTACTAATTTGAGCCTAATCAAAAATAGTTTAAAAAATAGACCCGAAAATGGCATCCCAAGTGGCCCAGGTGGGCTCCACCGTAATCGCCAACAGGAGAAAAAAAAAATTTTGAAAAATTTTCATCTAAAATAATTTCAAGAAATTTGGCTAAAGCAGAATGTCAAATTTAGCCGTTTCGGGATGGGTTGTAGTGTAACGGGGTCCCAAACTCATTAAGGGCAAAAAGGTATTTTCACCCCTTGACCCCTTTACTATAAATAGGACTCTTTAGTGTTAAAATGAAAGAATTTAGTCTGAGGAATGAGCAAAAAGTCGTGCATGGAGAGAAAGGTGAAGAAACCTAGGGTTTTCCAACTTTCAACCCTTCAAAACTCATATCTAGGCTTGGATTTTCACAAGACTTCCTTCTAGGAAGTTGTTTCCCACGTCAAGGGATATGTTCTTACCGATTAGTTCACCTACACAGCGAGTATAACTCCCTAGGGTTGAGAAAAACCTTTTTACGTATGATATTTTGCTAAGTAAAGAATATGGTTAAGTTTAGGAGTGTTTTTATATGTTGATTGTATGACTTACATGCTTATTTGTTATTAGCGAACCACCAAGCTTATAGTTACTTTGAAAACCTAGGGTTCGTACCTTATGTACCTATGTATTCTTTGGGAATTTGTTGAAGTGATGAACATGTAATATGACTATGTATAATTCATTGCATTCTGCTTATGTTCATGTAGACAAAGTTTTGTAGTTGGAAAGTTATGATTTATTCAATGTGTTGGTACCTTATATATTTTAAAATCTTTGAGAATTTGGTAAGGTTGTGAATATGCAATATGTTTATATGTATAATTGATTGGATTACATGCTAGGTTCATGTAGACAAAGTTTTGTGATTCAAAAGTTATAGTTGCTTTATGTGTACTGCATTATTTAAGGCATACACCATGTGTTTGATGAAATGCTTCATTGAAATTGCATAGAAAAATCAAGGCATCTTGGCATACGTGAATCTTTGGAAACATAGTATGGGTTGAGCACTTCGGTGCTATGCATTATGAAGGTGCAGATCCTGCGGTGAAAAACCCAAAATTGGCTATAGTACTCGCGATCCAACGGGGACGGACCGTGAAGTGAGACATATGATTGGTATTCGCATTCCATCGGAGAAGGACCGTGAAGTGAGACATGGGTGTGGCATAGAGTTGCATGTGTGTGTCATGCATATTGCCATTGCATTACATTTTTGAATTGGAAGGCATATAACTTATAAATGTACACTTGCACATGCCACCTTAACTTTTTTCTTTACATTAGCATTATGTCATACTAGCAGTGGTGCTGACCCTTTATGGGATTACATATTACAGATGAGACTCCCGCTACTTGAGACTTGATGAAGTCATTGGAGCACGGAGGAAAAAATAGATTCTGAAGTATATTTGGCCTAAGGGCTTTATTTTGTATGTATGAGGGCATAAGCCCTAAAACATGTGTATTTACTTGTAGAAATCTTGTATAGGATGAAAACAATGGGCAAGGCCCTAAAATTGTAATGAACATGAGGTTTGTAACATTTAAATTTCAAGTATATGAGTATATATGGTGGATTGTATGTTTAAATGATGTATGAATGTTTAATTGAATTAAAGAATGTAGTTTGGTTACTAGTTTGAGAGTAAGGGATTTTGTTGAGAAATATTAGGTGGAAAATGCATAGAAAACAAAGGAGACCATGTTAAAATTTTGTAAAATTAGAAGGTTTGTTAGGTGTGTAAAACACCCTATATATAGGTGGAAAAAGTGCCAAAAAGGGGGGGGGGGTTAAAAACCTTGAGGAAATAGGCTAAAAATGAAAAAAAGTAGCTTGCAGCACTTTGGAAAAAATTCAGTGTCATGACTCGAAATCCACCCTGTGCGGACCTTGTATCGCGACCGCCACCCTTTGGCCCAAGGGCCGTAGGGCAAGGCTCACATAAGCAACGGTATCGGACGGCGGTGCGGCCTATGTTTGCGGAAGCGTGAAAAACTTTTTCTTTTTTTTTCTTATTTTAAATCCTTCGCACATCCGCCCGGTACTGCCGCTCTTTAGAACATTATACATGATTATACATTCAGAGCATAATTAAAAACTTAAAGGCTTTATAATTAATACATGTTTAACTGCCCCGCGGGACTTAATATATAATAGTTCACTACTTCCTAATACAAAAGTTCTTACTAAAAGTCCATAGTGTTCCACAAAAGAAACTACTTAAACAACCCCTCCAAAAATGGCCAGGCTCTTCATCATCGTCATCAAAATCAAGACTGTCGTCGGTCACCTGAAAGGGAGGATCGGATAAAAATTCGGTAAGCTAATCTAAGCTTGTGAGTAATTACAGCATTTGTCATGGGGTTTCAATTGGCAATGGTTTAGCACATGAGAGTTTGTAAAACAATCACTACCAATTGCTCGTATACTTTGAACACGGAATATATGCATTCCTTTAAAACATATAGCTTTAAAACATTTAGAGTATTCAAGCTAAACCTGTACTTCTTCAAACAAAGTATATGAACTTTAAAACACATAGATATGCATAGAAAAATGAGAGTAAAACTTGCTTTCATTTTCAAACATAACATCTTATCACTTTCATTAGTAGAATCTGTTTCGAACCAGACTCTCGATTTACATCTACAATGGAAAATCTCATGCCCAGGGGATTAGATCCTGCTACCTGGCATTCATCATGTCAATTGAGTTCCGTACAACCCAAAATCATTTCATCATGTCAATTGAGTTCCAAAGAACCCAAAATCAGTATTAGTGCTTATGCACTATTTATCTTGCATCATCAGTGGCAATAGGAGTTATAAAATACTTACAAATAGATGCTATTTAAAAGCCTTAAAACATGGCCTCCTTATAATTGCATTTTAAAACATATAACATATAACTTCTTCAATAGAACTTCAAATATTCAGAATAAGAAAATTCAGCACATTTAAAAAGATTGGCATTTTACTTAGACATGCTAAAATATTTTTTTAGGAAAACTGTAGTAGAAACCATTTACTGAACATGTCACAATAGAGTTTATAAGAACAGAATAATTTAAAACAGGAATCATGTAATACTGAATTTGATATTCAAAGCTTCAGATATTTTGAACTTAAAACTTCTTCAAATCCATGGAGTTAAATCTCCATTTCAAATGCAGGGTTACTCACCTCGGTCCTTAGAGTCAGTGCTAATAATGCACTTTCCCGCTTCCTCTGTAGTTCCTAAGAACAATTCATATATAGTTTCATTAACTTCACATCACTGCAATATCACCAATTGATGCTTCTCAACTTACGCTTAGATCGTATTAAATCCTAAAGGATTTACGAATATTCCATAAATTTCGTATGTACTTAATTTATCTTGTAATCTTAACCTCTAACATAATTTAACGTGATAGGAATTAATTTCATTTTTAACTATACTCTTCTGGCAGCTCCATTAACTTTAAATTTGATTTATTTACTTCACATGTTTACGTGTCAAGTCTCCTTGTATTTCGTTTTAACATACGTGCCTTAGTTTAGTACTTCGGCAATGTTTCAATTCATAGTCACCTGACTGATGCTATTCATCAAATTTTATGTCTTTATTTTAGACATTTCTTTTGGTTGAATAGACTCTACCATTGAGTCCGGAATGTCGAAGAAAGTTAATTTAGGCTTTCTCGGAATTTCGTTTGGGTTTGGTAGCAGTAGGGGCATTTTGGTCATTTTAGCATTTTTACGAGTCTTAAATTTTTTAGGACCCCGTCTCGTGTTGTGGACTTCACCATTGGACCTAGGAGATCCGAAATAGTAAGAATACACTAATAACTTGTAAATTTTGGACAACGGGCCATTTCTTCATTATTTATTTTAATTAATTAATTTAATTTAATTTATTTAATATATATTATATATTTAATTGTGGGATAACAGGACACGGGATTGTCTTGTCTCCACACGGTTCGCATGCGTGATTCTTTCCCCTTGTTCTCTGGTTTGAATCCTCCCAAGTGCAATGTGCCTTTTTATTTTTTTGATTTTATATATATTAATTACGTAATATATATATATATATATATATATATTCTTGCCATTATACACCACACGCGTGCGCGTGGCCGAGTGGAAGGGATGATGGGGGTTGGCGCGTAGGGTCAGGAGTTCGAACCTTAGGGCTTACGCCCTTTCATATTTTTCCTATTTTCTTAAAACCAAATGGCGGATAAGGGTATTAACCGCATGTAGGTTATCTAAACTGAATACGGAATATTAAATAAGGTCGTAACTACGTGTCCAAATAGGTGGGAATCAGGGTTTTAAAAACCCTTAAGGCAAAAACGACGTAGTTTCATTTATTTGGTGGCAGTTTTAAACGCTGCCACCTGTCAGAGTCCACCCACTTGTTTTAACGAGTCCCCCAAGTTAACTCTGCGTCGTCTTCGCACTGATCAACCCACGATTGCCCTAGTTCCTGGTTTTCTTTTTCCTTAATTTCGTGAAGTTTGGATCAATGGATCCCTACTATTTTCATTCCAAATTGTTCCTGAGGTATCAAGAATCAGTTTGGCATTAGTTTTAGGGTTCGAATTGATCTCACGAGTTCGGGCAGAGGGTTGATAACCCAACCTGCAACTCGTTCGTATACATCCATTTTTGAGCCAAATCTTATGGAATTTGTTTTGTTGTGGTGCCCTCGTCCTAAGGTTTCATTTCTCATTCTTACATGTTGGTTTTGGTGTGGTTTCAAAAGGTTGGTTTCCAAAACCAAAACCTGCTACTCATGTTATGGAGGTCATTTCTTTTGATTTTTGGTCACGGTCATTGGTTTCTAGCATGCTTGTAAGGTCTAGTTAGGGTCTTGATAAGCCAAACATGGTTTGGTTACCATCGGTTCAGACCTGCTACAAGCAAGGTCCTCCAATGGCTGCTCTTCATGGTCCGTCTATGTCAACCCCTTTTTGACTTTCTAAATTAAATTCTAATAGTTTCTAGTGTCGAAATTAACTCATGCATGCTACAAAAATCTTAAAACAGCTTGTATATATGCAAACTTCTAGAGAGAGAAAATGTTGGGTTTTGATGTTTTTACCTCAAAGGTGGTATCCCTCTCCTCCTCCTTCTGATTTTCTCCCTTCTTCTTCTCAGAAACTCCTCTCTCTCTTTCCGTGTGACTGAATGGTGGTGTGGGCATGTGTATACAATTATGTATATATGTGTATATAACTATACACATGATTATTACACCTCCTGTTGCCCCAACCACTAGATCACCTATTGCTTGCTGCAACATCTCTAATGAGTGCTTCTTCATGTTACTGTTTTGGGGCAGGCCATCATCAGTCGTGTGAGTGTGTGTGTATATATATATATATATTTATATATGTAGGTATATATATAATAAGTATATGGTAATTATTTTAATTTTTTTCTTCTAGCTCATTCATTGTGTGTACATATATACATTTCATGTGTATTTTCATGACAATTAGTTGGTTGCTCAAGTGGCTTATTTTTAGGACTTAAGTGTATTGCCTATCTTGGTCAAGGGTTCAAAACCCATTGGCTCAATTTGGTTTTAATTTGACTTTTGCATTATTTTTCTTAGTGTTCACTATTCATGTTTTGATTTTTTTCCATTAGCTTAATCATATATATATATATATATATATATATATATAAATAAAATAGCCGTACAAATATATATATATATATATATACTTGCATATCATAGATTATAATTACATTAGTTTACATATACATTACTTACTAGGTACTTATATTGTCACGACCCGAAATCCGCCTCGTGCGGACCCCAGATCGGGACCGCCACCCCAAGACCCGAAGGCCTCGGGACAAGGCTCGCATCTGCAGCAGTATCGAATAGATGTGCTTCATGTGGTTGTGGAAGCGTGAAAAACTTTTTCTTTTCTTTTCTCATTTTGAAATTTGCACATCCGTCCGATACTGCCGCTATCACAATGGTACACATGATCATACATTCAGAGCATAACTAAAGGCTTAAAGATTTTAATAACATTACATGTCCATTACCCCGAGGGGCTTAATACATAACCTTACATTGTCTGCTAATACAAAACATGCTACTAGAGTTCATATGATTTCCCAAAAGGAGCTACTTAAGCACGTCTTCCCAAAAGACCTAGACTCATCATCCTTGTCTTCAAAATCAATTTGCCATCAATTACCTGAAAGGGGGGTCTGAATAAAAATCCGGGTAAGCTAATCTAAGCTTGTGAGTAATTCCTGCATTCGTCATGGGGTTTTCAACTGGTAGTGGTTTAGCACATGAGAGTTTATAAAATACTCACTACCAATTGCTCGTACATTTTAGAACACAGAGTATATGCATTCTTAAAACAGATAACTTTGAAACATTTAAAGTATTCAAGCTAAATACACATTTCTTCAAATAGAGCATATGCAATTTAAAAGCATATAAACACGTATGATAAAATGGGGGTAAAAACCTACTTCCATTTCGAAAAACATTTGTCATCTTTTCTCTTTAATTAGGTGGAATCTGTTTCGAACCAGACTCCCATTTTACTGCCAATACTGCCAATCATATTTGCCTGGGGGAATAGATCCTGCTACCGAGCATTTCACATGACAGGGCAATTGAGTTCTGAAGAAACCCAAAATCCTGACTATGTGACATTTACTGTTGAATCTCGAAGGATTTCAACCATCATAGGGGGTGCTTTAAACACCATTTATCTTATAAAACGTTTATCACATGGCTACTTCAATAAATACTTTTCATGAATATTTAAAGCATGAAATATACATAACTTATCACATGGCTTCTTCAATAGATATTTTTCATGAATATTTAAAACATGAAATATATATAACTTATCACATGGCTTCTTCAATAGATATTTTTCATGAATATTTAAAACATGAAATATATAACTTCTGCAATAGAACTTCAATATTTGGAATAATCAAATTCAGAACATTTATGAAAATTTAGCATTTTAAACCCAAACATGCTGAAACATAATTCAAAAGGAAAATCGTGATTCAAACCAATCACCCAACATGTCACAATACAGTTTATGAAAGTAGAAAATAATTTAAAACAGGAATCATATGATACTGAATTTGATATTCGAGGCTTCAAATGAATTGAACTTAAAACTTCTTCAAATTCATGGAGTTAAATCTCCACTTCAAAGGCAGGGTTACTCACCTCGGTCCTTTAGGATTAGTGCTAATAATGCGCTTCCCCACTTCCTCTATAGTTCATAAGAACAATTCATAAACAGTCTCATCAACTTCACATTCACTGCAATATCACCTATCGATGCTTCTTAACTTATGCTTAGATCATATTTAATCCTAACCGATTTACGAATATTCCATAAATTTCGTATATACTTAATTCAACTTGTATTCTTAGCCTACCACACAATCTAATGTGTTAGGAATTTAATTCATTTTAAACTATACTCTTCTGGTAGCTCCATTAACTTTAAATTAAATTTAATTACTTCACATGTTGACGTGTCGTATCTTTCTGTATTTCATTTCGACGTACGTGCCTTAGTTTAGTACTTCGGCTATATTTTAGTTTATAGTTATCTGACAGATGCTATTCATCAAATTTTATGTCTTTTTATTTTAGACATCTATTTTGGTTGAATAGACTCTACCATTGAGTTTGAAACGTCGAAGAAAGTCGATTTAAGCTTTCTTAGAATTTAATTCGGCTTAGGACATGTTAGGGGCAATTTGGTAATTTATACCTTAACGTGTCTAAATTTTTTGGAGTCCCGTCTCATGAAACGGTCCCCACCATTAGATTTAAAATGTTTAAAATAGTCAAAATCCACTATTTATTCATTTAATTTGGACCTCGTTTGACTCATTTACGGGACAGGGCATTTTGGTCATTTTGACATTTTTACGGGTCTTGAATTTTTTGGGACCTTATCTCATGTCGTGGACCTCACCAATGGACTCAGGAGGTCTGAGATAGTAAGAATACATATATAACTCATCTCATTTGGACACGGGGCATTTTTTGACTATTTAATTTAATTAATTAATTTTTAATTAAATTAAATTCATTTAACATGATATATATATATATATTTAGTTTGCAACATATGAACGGATGAAATGGGTGGCACGCTGGCCAACGTGTCACCTCCCTCCCAAAAGATACTGCCATCGAATGCCACCAGGTGCAAACGCACCTTTTTTTTTATTTTATTATATATATTTTATGTATAAATGTTGCCCCAAATGTGTACACGCGCGTGTGTGTGGCCGAGTGGTAAGGGAGGTTGGTTTGGGCACGTGGGTCAGGGGTTCGAACCCCACCGACCGCATATTCTCTGTCACGCCCCGAATTTCCAACCGAACCCGGGGACGCGACTAAAGCGAAATAAAGGAAGAAAATAAATAGACGAATAAATAAATAAATAACAATTCAACTGATTTAGATACAAGCCTACAAACATTCCTATTTTATAAAATTTCGGCAGAACCTCCTTTTGTTTTCTAAGTCTTTTCTCACCTAATATTTTGCAACAATTCACATATATAAACAACAGTACATCCCATCCTCACTCGATGGCCACAATCTCATCAAATTTAAATATACATCGCCTAATTATACAACCGAGGAAAATTAAATAGATACAGCATACATATGTTCACTTCTGTCAATATATATACATGTCTTTGGGTTTAAGCCCGTACATCACAAATTACACCTCTCGGGCCAAATATCCATCTAAAGTCAAGTCTCCTCCACTCGGCTAGACTTCCTCAAGTCTCAGGTGTTGGGAGTGTCATCTGAAATATGGTTCCCACGAATGGGTCAGCTCAACTGCTGGTATGATACAATACTAATGCAAGGAACAAAATTAAGTCGTGACATGTGCAAGTGTACATTCATAACTATATGCCTTACAAATCATGCATACAATATAATGGCAATGTACAAACTACATCTGTATAAAACCCTATATCACGTTCACAAATTCATCAACACAATGCACAGTCAATATGCGTGACACACCCATGCATCTCAACGTCACACCCATGTCTCATGATACGGTCCTTCCCCGCTGGCATGAGTACCGCCACGTATGTCTCCTTTTCGGTGCGCCCCCGATGGAAAAGAGTACCAACGACCGAATTTTGGGTTTTTCACCACAGGATCTACACCCTCATAATGCACCAGCACCTCATGCTGACCCACACTATGCTTTCAAGGAATCACACTATGCCAATATGCCATGATTTCATCATGCAATAATACAGTTCAAATGAAACATCACTTTCGTAAGCATATGCAACATGCTTTAAATAATGCATCACATTTAAGATCAAATCACAAGACTTCATCCACAAGTCTACGTGTCATGCTCAATCAATCTCAACACCTACGCAATCCAATTGTCACAATATCAACAATCCTTCTACAACATGAATCACATGTGATGACAACTCAAGAAGTAAATCACAACTCCCAAATAATCATAAAGAACACGTAAGCACATAACCAATCAACTCAACGGTTCTCAAGGCAATAATTCCTATGTGATCTTTTAGCAGTAGATAAACATAAGAATTTTTCAATCAATATGCACATCAATCCTAATTTAATCCTATTCTTTACTTAGCAAAGTACCATACCTGATAGGGTTGTTCACAACCCTACTAAGCTGTGTCCACTATGCAATCCAATCAACCAGGTTAATCTTTAGTCTACGGTTCGGAAGTCGAAGAAAACACACCGGCAGGTTGATCGAGTTGGCCAACCATTTTAAATCCAGTTTCATCAGCTTCTTCAACCTTTTTCCCTCAAGCAGACGATGATCCTGATGGATTCTGTCCCTTAATCATCCCATCCATCAGATATTGAAGAACTTTCCCTTCCCCTCATCATATTACTGTCTAGTTCTCTGTTGCAGAGTCCTCAACTATTGTATCATTTACCGTCATTCTCAAGTTCCTCCATTTTCTGACTCAAAGCCCTCTAAAGTCTTAGTTTTCTTCAGTCCTCATTCAGACCTTAGAATGCCTTAAGAATACTTCAAGAATACTGAACAAGCAGCTCTCTGGATCCTTTAAAATCCCTTGTCACTTCACAAACCGCAACATTCATATAATCCCGAGTTGTATCAAAATCCATCTTCGGAACCTCCATCGTAGCTGTTGTTACTATTTCTCTCAATTTTTCCAGATCTACTGCATCAGATTTTGCAAATCAGTGGCTCTAAGAACATCCAACTGAACCAATCCAATTCAACTCAATACTGTCGCAACTCCTATCTATCACCGAAACCCATATCAAGCCCTTCACCGCCTCTGTACTTCCGTCCCCCCTTGCTGCATCGCTACATACTCACAGCCACAATAACCGAACCCCCAACAGAACCCATCAAGCAGGGCAACTAACCCTCACTGTCCATAACAACCGCACCATTTCAAACAAATTATCAAAACCCAAATTCTGCTTCATCTTCCTCAAATCGTAACATCATCATTCAACCTTCAATACACCCAACACACTGTAATCCTACAACCGTAAGTCACAACTTTCTTGGAAAGGAACCGTAAAATAGTCTCAAATTCCCTGATCATAGCCTCTACCTGTATAAGAAACCCAATCCCCAACTGACTGAAGCAACCATCCATATACATATACTGCAGTCGCAAGGAAGAAATAGGCATCCCACTATTTCCTCCCCTTGATTCAGGCTCAATCGAGTCATCACCGCAGCCATCGACAAAACCGCAACATCACACACAATCCCGAACCACAAAACCGTAACATCCACTCACACAATTTCAAGCTATACAACGTCGTCTCCAAACACGACCATGACCGAATCAGCAATCCAACCTGAAATCCATTTATTCCGTCGCAGCTCCATCCTCCTCACTCGTCATCAACCTGAACCGCAACACAAATCCCATTCTGTGAAGCCCCATAATCGTAACTCCAGGTTTTCGTTGAATTAATCCATGACCACCGAATCATCACCACCTGAAGCAGAAACCGAATTCAAATCACGATCTAGTGATACGGCCAAAGTCGACAACTCCCCGACAGATCCGTCCCAACCCATCGCTGTTACTTCGCGTCCCTCTAATCCGCAACACACAGCCCCAATCGCCCCAGGAAATCCAAAACCCATCGCCACTCCGTCGCCCTCTTGCCTCGATCCCCCTCGCGACCATCGCTGCCTCTGCTTCTTCCCTTCCCTCTCTCTCTTTTTCTCTTTTCCTTCATTTTTCTTTCTCTCTTTTCTTCTCCCTTTTCTTTTTTTCTCTCATTTGTTTCCTGTTTTCACGGGACCTGCACTGCCCTTACCAGAGATACACAGGCTACAACATCAGTAGTTGCAGGTACTCTTTAGATTTGTTCACAGTATGCTATAGTACTATTTGATACTGGCTCTACACATTCATTTATAACACCAGTATTTGCTACTAAGCTGAACATAGAAACAGAACCCTTAAGTTACATTTTAACCATTTCTATGCCTTTAGGAGAGTCATTAAGTAGCAACACTATAGATCAAGCATGTAAGGTACAGATTGGAGATTCACATTTATTAGCCAATCTGATACCATTAGACATTTATAGTTTTAATGTTATACTTGGTATGGACTAGTTGGCCGCGAATCATGTATCTATAAATTGCGTGGCCAAGACAATCAGTGTACAGAGACCAGGATGTCCGAGCATCTAGTTCGACGGGACGGGTGTAGCTACCCCACTCTATTTTGTATCCTCTATCCAGGCCAGATGTTTGTTACGTAAGGGCTGCCATGGGTTCTTGTGTAGTGTTATAGGCACTCGCTCACAACAACCACCCTTAGAAGAGACTCCCATTGTTAAAGAGTTTCCCGAGGTCTTTCTAAATGACCTGCCAGGAATGCTTATGGATAGAGAGATAGAGTTTACTATTGATGTACAGCCAGGTACTTCCCCGATATCCAGGAATCCTTATCGTATGGCACCGACAGAGCTGAAGGAGCTGAAGCTGCAGTTACAGGATCTGTTAGACAAGGGCTTCATCAGACCTAGTTCCTCACCGTGGGGTGCCCCGGTGTTGTTTGTAAAGAAGAAAAATGGGACCATGCGGTTATGTGTTGACTGCCGCGAGCTGAACAAGGTCACCATCAAGAACCGATACCCTCTGCCAAAGGTAGATGATCATTTTGACCAGTTAAAGGGAGCACAAGTCTTCTCTAAGATCGATTTGAGGTTCGGGTACCACTAATTGAAGGTACGACCTACTGATATTGAGAAGACGACTTTCAGAACCTGCTACAGACATTTTGAGTTCCTAGTGATGCCGTTTGGGGTCACTAATGCCCCTGCTGCATTCATGGATCTAATGAACAGGGTTTTCAAGCCACATCTAGATGACTTCGTGATCGTGTTCATAGATGACATCTTGGTTTATTCCAAGAACCAAGAGGAGCATGAAGTACATCTGAGGAAGGTTCTATTGAAATTAGGGGAGCAGAAATTGTATGCTAAGCTGAAAAAGTGTGAGTTCTAGCTCCCTAGCATATCATTTCTGTGGCATGTGATTAGCAAAGAGGGGATCTCTATTGATTCTCAGAAGATCAAGATAATTGTGGATTGGCCTCGGCCAACTAGTGTCACTGAAGTGCGAAGTTTTATGAGATTGGCTGGCTATTACAGAAGGTTTGTCAAAGACTTCTCAAAAATAGCTACGCCAATTACACAGTTGACCAAGAAAGACGTTCCATTTGTCTAGACAGAGGAGCGAGAGAAGAGCTTCCAAGAGCTTAAGGACCGACTAGTTATAGCTCCAATCTTAACCGTGCCAGATGGAACCGAGGGATTTGCGATCTATAGTGATGCCTCACTAAAGGGCTTAGGGTATGTGTTGATGCAGAGTGGAAGGGTAGTAGCATATGCTTCACGGCAGTTGAGGCCACATGAGAGGAACTACCCAACACATGATCTTGAGCTAGCAGCCATTGTCTTTGCCTTAAAGATATGGAGGCATTACTTATACGGAACCACGTGCAAGATCATAACTGACCATAAGAGTCTCAAGTATCTGTTTACATAGAAAGAGCTCAACATGAGACAACGTCTTTGGTTAAAGTTGATTAAGGACTATGAGCTTAGCATATAATACCACCCAGGGAAGACGAACGTGGTAGCTGACGCTCTTAGTAGGAAGTCATCAGGAAGCTTAGCTTGCTTGTTGACCACTCAAACAGAGATATTGAAAGACTTGGAGGATATAGAGATAGAGATAGTTTTGCCCAGCTCTGAGGCCTTGTGTGCCAACATCACAATTAGTCTATCGATTGTGGACAGGATCAGAAAGCAACAGACTCAGGATGAGAAGCTGACTAAGCTTCGTCAGGAAGTTGAGTCAGATATAGACTCCGAGTTTTCAGTACGAGAAGGGATGTTATGCTATCAGGGCAGAATTTGCATACCCGATGTGCCAGAGCTGAGAAGGGGGATTCTTCATGAGGTACACAGTTCGATATTTGCCTTGTATCCAGGGAGAACCAAGATGTATCACAACGTTAGAAGCACTTATTAGTGGTATGGGATGAAACGTGACATAGCTGAGTACATAGCACGATGTGCCAAGTACTAGTAGATCAAGGTAGAGCATCAAAAGCCTGGAGGACTTCTGTAGTCTCTTCTTATACCCGAGTGGAAGTGGGAACACATTACGATGGACTTCATGTTAGGGTTGCCAAAGACATCGAGAGGGAGTGATTATATCTGGGTCATTGTTGATAGACTGGCAAGGATAGCTCATTTTTTGGCAACGAAGAAGACACAAACCTTGGAGCGACTAGTAGAGTTGTACATCAGAGAGATTGTTAAGCTTCATGAACTCCTGGTATCAATAATATCTAATCAGGATCCATGATTTGTATCCAAGTTTTGGAGAGGTCTACAGCGAGCTATGGGCACGGAGCTGAGTCTTAGCAGAACGTATCATCCCGAGACTAACGAACAGTTAGAGAGGACGATACAAACTTTAGAAGGACTTGTTGTTGTTCTGTGTTATAGACTTCAAGGGAAGTTGGGAAGATCAGTTGCCACTGGTAGAGTTCACTTACAATAATAGCTTTCAAGCTAATATTGGTATAACGCCATATGAAGCATTATACGGCAGGAAGTGTCGATCACCCCTATGTTGGACAGAGGTGGGTGAGAGGAAGCTTTATGGGCCAGAGATAGTGGAACAGACTACAGGGAAGAAGATACAGCTGATCAGACAGTGTCTACTAGCGACTTGATGATCCCAATATTCATTTGGCGATATTTATGGAGATTTGTGACACTATAAAGATTAATGGTGTTACTAAAGACACCATTCGACTGAGATTGTTTCCTTTTTCTTTGAAGGACAAGGTAAGAGGTTGGCTACAATCTCTACAATCGGGAAGTATCACTAGTTGGCAGGACATGGCTGAAAAGTTTCTTGCTAAATACTTTCCACCTGCAAAAACAACCCAACTTAGGAGTGAAATTGGTCAATTCAAGTAAAACAATTTCGAGTCACTCTATGAAGCATGGGAAAGGTATAAAGATTTGATTCAACACTGCTGTAATATCCTGACCCGGGATAGCAAGTAAAATGAGGTAGACCAGGTCAAGTAGTGTACTATTAGTTGTAACCTAAGCTATTAAAGCTTTATATCATGATATCATATGGACTGAATGATTTTGGAATGTGAATGGTGTCAATTATACAGATAGTGCCAGGTGATGCCCGAGCAACCTAGAATCGAGCATCGTAATACGTGCATGTACTCAGATGCATGCATGTGTACGTACACATATATGCATAGGCCACAAAATATCAGGGTATGTAGGTGTACTTAAAATCTATTATATATGTGTATATATGAGTATATATATATGTATAAGATATGTATAAATGATGTATATATATATATAAGGTAGAAATACACATATACATGTATATATACATAGACCAAAATATACACATACATACAGAACTATAAGTACATATATATACTAACAGCATGCAAGTAAGAGTGTGTGTAATGGTGTCAGCAGTGGTGTTAAGTATGTGTAGTGTATGAGAGAGAATAAGAAATAATATACATACATACATATATATATATATATATAAAGATCTTGATGCAATTAAAGAAAAGAAAAAGAAAACAGAAAAGAAAGAAAAGATCAGGAATAGAAGTCAAGAAAAGGGGCTTGAAAGGGGGAGAATCGAGAAAGAGAGGAGGCTAAGGTCATTTGTCATGATCTATATATACGTGTGTGATTTAGAGAGAAAACAGAAAAAAAAAAAAAAAAAAAAAAAGAATCATTGTGGAGAAGCTGTGAGCGTTGGGGTGATCCAGAACTTGAAACAGAAGAAGAAAATGGAGGATACTGCACCAGGGAAAATCAGAAAAAAATGTATGTAAGTTAGCTACTGTTTTTAAATTTTAAAAGCATGATAATTAGTTTGGAGTATAGGACCATATTAAGCATGAAATGAGGATTAAATAGCAAGAAAAATCAAGTTAAATGACCAAGAACTAAGGAAGATATAACTAGTTACAAGTTGTTAGAATAATTTGGGCCCTTGATATTTTGTGCATGAAACTTTGTCTAATTTATCTAGAATTAATCCTACAAGGTGCAGAAAAAGATTTGGAAAAAGAATGAACGAAAACAGTCAAGCAATGGGCACGAAATGGCAAAAATATAGTTGGCCGGAGCCACTATTTTTCCTCATTTTGTGAAGATTTAGTGAACCAAAGTGAAAACTAACCTTAGATATGAAGAACCCATAAAAATTTAGAGAGAATGGAATTTAAAAAGGGTTGAAAATCAGCCAGAAAATGGTCTCCATCGCCGGAGAAGGAGACAGAACCCTACCAGACCTTCACCGGAAAGACAGGGAAGACAATGAATAGGGTTTCTCCAAGACGGCACCGTTTGGTGTTATTTAGGAATTAAACTGTGTCGTTTTAAGTTAGAATTGTTTTAAATTTAAACTTAAATTGGGACTGTTTGGTTCTGAAGGTATGAAATTGAAATTAAAGTTAAATTGGGGATGGGGATATCCTATTCTAGGTTGGGAATTAGCCGCTATTTGGCTCCAAGAAATTAAGAAAAAATATGCGGGGGTACTGCCCCCACGGTTTGAACGTGTGACAAAATAGAAGAGGGATCCAACCAAAGCCATTGGGCCACTGAGGCCCATGTGACATATGTTACCGTAATATATATATATATATATATGTATAAAATTTATAATTAGTTAATTTATTTAATTTATTAAATAAATTAATTTAATTAAGAAAATTAAAGGAAATAAAAACGTAGTCCAAAATTTATAAAAGTATAGTGTCTTCTTTATGTATCAGACATTCTAAAACCGATGGAGGGGTCCATTTTACGAGACAGGATCCTGAAAAATAAAGACACGTAAAAGTACAAAATAACCTTTTTGCCCTTCTTAGTACAGATGTCCGAATTGAGTTCCGCAAAAGCCTAAACCGACTTTCTTCGACGTTCCAGATTTAATAATAGAGTCTATTTTAGTAAAAGAGAAACTTATAGTGTCACGACCCGAAACCCACCCCGTGCGGATTACCGGATCGCGACCGCCGCCCCGAGACCCGAAGGCCCCGAGACAAGGCTCGCATCTGCAGCGGTATCGAATAGATGTGCTACACATGGTTGCGGAAGCGTGAAAAACTTTTTCTTTTCTTTTCTCATTTTTAAATTAGGCACATCCGTCCGATACTGCTGTTTCCATACATAGCATACATGGTTACACATTCAGAGTATAACTAAACTTAAAAACTTCATACATTAATATAATACATATTCAGTTGCCCTGAGGGCTTATTACATATTCTTACTTGTCTATTAATACAAAACGTACTACTAATGTTCATAGGTTCTTCAAAAGAAACTATTTAATCAGATCCTTCCAAAATCAGCTAGACTCATCGTGGTTGTCCTTAAGACCCTGTCTGCTGCATCACCTGAAAGGGGGGTCCGAACAAAGTCCGGGTAAGCTAATCTAAGCTTGTGAGCAATTCCAGTGTTCGTCATGGGGTTTCCAATTAGCAGTGGTTTTTAGTACATAAGAGTTGTAAAACATTCACTGCCAATTGCTTATACAATTTAGAATACAAAGTACATGCATTCTTAAAACAAATAGCTTTGAAACATTTAAAGTATTCAAGCTAAACTCGTACTTCGATAAATAGAGTATATAACTCAAAACATATGCATTTCAAATGGCTTGAAAACATTTGAGATATTCAAGCAAAACTCGTACTTCGATAAATAGAGTATATAACTCAAAACATATGCATTTCAAATGGCTTGAAAACATTTGAGATATTCAAGCAAAACTCGTACTTCGATAAATAGAGTATATAACTCAAAACATATGCATTTCAAATGGCTTGAAAACATTTAAGATATTCAAGCAAAACTCGTACTTCGATAAATAGAGTATATAACTCAAAACATATGCATTTCAAATGACTTGAAAACATTTAAGATATTCAAGCAAAACTCGTACTTCGATAAATAGAGTATATAACTCAAACATATGCATTTCAAATAACTTGGAAACATTTAAGGTATCCAAGCAAAACTCGTACTTCATCAGATAAAGTATATAACTTTAAATCGCATCAATATGTATTTGAAAATGAGGGTAAAACCTGCTTTCATTTCCAAAATCACTTTGTTATCTTTTCTCTTCAATTAGGTGGAATCTGTTTCGAACCAGACTCCCATTTTACTGCCAATACTGTCGATCCCATTTGCCTGGGGGATTAGATCCTGCTACCGGGCATTTACTGTTGAATCCCGAAGGATTTCAACGTCACATGGGGTGGTACTTAGTACCGTTTATCTTGTAAAATATTTATCACATAACTTCTTCAATAGATACTTTCATGAGTATATTTAAAACATGAAATGTATAATTTCTACAATAAGACTTCAAATACTTGTAACTATCAAATTCAGGATATTTAACATAATTTGGCATTTAAAACTTTAGACATGCTGAAATATGTTTTAAGAAAACTATGATAAATACCAATCACTGAGCATGTCATATAGAGTTATAAAACAGTACTATTAAAAGCTGAATCATGTAAATACTGAATTTGAAACTTCAAATACTTCACATCTTTGAACTTAAAACTTTTTCAAATCCATGGAGTTAAATCTCCAATTCAAACACAGGGTTACTCACCTTGATTCTTTAGGGTTAGTGCTAAAAATGCGCTTTCCCACTTTCCTTGTAGTTCCTAAGAACAATTCATAAACACCTCATCAACTTCATATACATTGTAATATCATCTCGATATTCCTTAACTTATGCTTAAACCGTATTAGATCCTAAAACGATTTCACAATTTCATAGGTACTTAATTTAACTCGTACTTGTAACCTATGACATAATCTAACGTGTTAGAAATTGAATTTATTTCAATTTATACTCTTCTGGGAGTTCCATTAACTTTAATTTAAAGTTATTTATTTGACATGTTTACGTGTCGTGTCTTTTCGTATTTCGTTTCTCGTACTTGCCTTAGTATTAGTACTTTGGCATTACTCCAGTTCATAGTCATCTAACAGATTCTATTTATCAAATTTTATGTCTTTTTCTTTAGACATTTCCTTTGGTCGAATAGACTCTACCATTGAGTCCGGAGTGTCGAAAAAAGTCAGTTTAGGCTTTCCTAACATTTAATTCGGACTGTTATATGTAAAAGGACAAAATGGTCATTTATCGTTTTACGTGTCATATTTTTCTGTACTTCGTTTCGTAATTTGGACTCCATTATTGAATCCGGGATGTCAAGGAAAGTCAATTTAGACCTTCTCTGATTTCATTTTGGCTTTAGGGGTACCAAGGGTATTTTGGTCTTTTTACCCCTTTACGTGTCTTTATTTTTCGGGACCCCGTTTCGTGTTGTGGACCTCACCATTGGACTCAGAAGGTCCAAGATAGTAAGAATATACTAATAACTTGTAAATTTTGGTCAAGGGGTATTTTGGTCATTTACCCCTTACGTGTATTTATTTTTTTCGGGCCCCGTCTCATAAAACGGACCCTACCATTAGTCTCAGAATGTCCAAAATAGTAAAAATACACTATTCATAGGCTTAATTTGGACTTCATTTGCTCTATCTATGACCCAAGGGTAAAATAGAAATTTTACCTTATTTATTAAATAATTAAATTAATTATTTAATTATTTAATTATTTTTCAGGGGCTTAATTGCATAAACTTCTCATTAGTTGGGCCACAGTACAATTTCATAAAACAGGTGGGGTTCAATTTCTAAATACCAAAAATTCTGGTCTGAACCAGTTGGTTCAGTCCCTTTTTAAGTGAACTGGTCCGGTTTACACGGTTCATTGCGTTATGCTGACGTCATGATGACGTCAGCCCTAATGTTTTATTTTAAAACATGGCTCAAAACGGCGTCATCTAATTAATTCGGTGGCAAGCCCAGAGGCTGCCACCTGTCCGAGTTGACTCAGCCACATTTAAAGGCCGAGTTGACCCGTCTTCTTCTTCCCTACGAGACCGAACTGAAAACCCTAGTTGTAGTCTTCCATTTCTCTCTATTTTGTGGCGTTTTACTCAATCATTCTTCACTGTTTTAATCCCAAAACATTTCTAAGGTACTAACAATTCGATTGGCATTCATTTTAGAGTTCAAAACGAACTCTTTGCTTCGGTTTAAGAGGTGATAATCCGAACTGTTATTTCGGCCATAAATGTTCATTTCTTGTTCATTTTCCATGCGGTTGATCTTGTTTTGATTCTTAGTTCAAGGGGTTTCATTCCCCATTCGTAAAAGTGAATTTAATACAGAGTTTAGAGGCTTGGGTTCCAAACCCGTAGCCTGCAACTCACCACATGGGGTCGATTTCTTGAGCTTTTTGATCGCGGTTGATGGTTTTTAACATGCTTATAATGTCTACTTTAAGCCTTGATAAGCCAAATCAAGCTTTAAGGAAGTCGATTCAGACCTGCCATGGGCAAGGTCTTCAATGGCTGTCCTAACTGGGTTTCATGTTTTTAGGTGGTTTGAAGCTCAAAACCCATAGGTAAACAAGTCTAAATGTGTTCTACATATCATATATATAAAATGAAAGCTTTAAATCAGTTTATACATAGAGAAATTCTAGAGAGAGAATTTCAAAGGTTTTGGTGGGTTCACCTTTCACCACTGTTTTTCTCCCTTTCTTCTTGCTTTGAATCCTTCCTTAGCTTCTCAGTTTCTCCCTTGTTTGATTTATTTCGTAGGAGAACAACATGCTTTGCATGTTTTGGCTTTTAAAGCAAGGATAACTGACCTCTCTCTCTCCTCATTTTCTCTCTCTACTGTTCTCTCTCTCTTCTTTCTGATTGTAGCCCTACACTAGCCCTCACTTCTCATCAATTTTGCTTTTTCTCTTTTCTTCTTTGCATTAAATTTTACAAGATATTTATACATATAATATATACATATATATACATATACACATATATACAAGACACACACACACACATACCAGCCGACACACACACACTGTTCACATGTATATACATTATATATATATATATAGATATTCTTCCTTGTGTACATATATTTATATATATATATATATACATATTCATACACCTTTCATAATATACACACACAATACACCATAATATGTGTATATGTGTTTATTTGTATTTAATTTTAACAATTAAATATATTCTAATAAATTAAATTAATTAATTATTTAATTAATCAATTTTTCTCTTTAGTGTAAAAACCTTTACACAACTTTTTCATTATCTCGTAATGCGTGCCATATGACCCGGTATCCCGGGTCGGGATATTACATATAGCATAGAGACATAAAATTTTATGAATAGCATAGCTCATGTAACTATAGATTGAGACATTTTTTGTGAATCTTAAGAACACCAAAAGGTAAGGAGAAGGTAGTCTAGACTTTCTAGCTAGAGACAGTAAGAGGTAAGTAAAATCCGATCTCTGCATGTGTTACTTTCCAAGCCATGTTTTTAGTTCTTTTTGTATATTGCCTATTGTATTCTATACATATCAGTGTTTATTGAGCCACATTGATATTACCCTATCATGTGGGAAGCATTTATTAATTTCTATATATATCTCGATCATGATTGTACACTTATGCATAGAGTTCTTTTTGTACGTTTTAAGTCTTCCGCTATTTATACTTGATAGTTGTTGCATGTTAGTAGCACTGATTGTGTAGCAAGTTTAGACAGTCCGATTCGACAACAGCGTCAGGTCGGGCTTCGCGACGCGAGATCAGCATAGGGTGGGTCTCAGGTCGTGACAGCTGCCCTCAACATGGATTGCCAAATTGGTTGCAAGTTTAGATGTTCTATAATGGGTTAAATGGGCAAACTCGGACTATAGTTGATGCTGCTTTTGGTGGAACTTTAATGTCAAAGATAGATGAGGGTGTTACTTCTCTTTTGGAAGAAATGGCCTCAAACAACTATCAATGGCCAACCAAAAGAACTATGGCTAAAAAAGTTGCTGGGATTCATGAATTGGAGCCGTTAACAACCCTTTCAGCTTAAGTTGCTTCCCTATCCCATCAGATTTTAGCTTTGACAACCCAAAGGATACCACAAAGTGCAGAATATGTTACAGCTACAAGTATGACAGTTCCGAGTAATGAAGCGAGTCAAGAATAAGTTCAATACCTCAACAATCAGAACTACAACTATCCCGGTAATCCTATACCAAATTACTACCATCCAGGGCTTCGAAATCATGAGAATTCTTCTTATGAAAACATAAAGAATGTGTTGCAACCTTCTTCAGGATTTGATAGCCAACCAAACGAGAAGAAGATGTCACTTGAGGATGCCATGGTTTCCTTTGTTGAGGAGACAAAAGCAAGGTTTAAAAAGACTTATTCACGGTTGGATAACATTGAGACTTATTGTAGAAATATGAGAGCCACTATAAAGAATATTGAAGTGCAAATTGGGCAACTAGCCACGACCATCAATGCCCAACAAAAAGGAACTTTTCCTAGCAACACAGAAGTGAATCCAAACGAACAATGCAAGGCCATCACACTTAGGAGTGGAAGAGAAATTGAGAGGTCACTATCAAAGGAAACCAATTCCACCCCTACAGCTGCAAACAATGGCCAAAGCAAGGATAAAGTAGCAGAAGAGAAAATTGTGGATGATACACTAAGAGAGACTAACATGCCTCCAGCAATTTCATTTCTTGACAATCCTCCTATTTTCTCTACTCCACTTTCTTATCCTCAACGTTTTCAGAAAAAAAAAATTAGATAAGCAATTTTTTAAGTTTCTAGATATTTTTAAGAAAATTCACATAAACATTCCTTTTGTAGATGCCTTGGAACAAATGCCAAACTATGTCAAATTCCTAAAGGACATCATTTCCAAAAAAAAGAAGTTGGAGGAGTTCGAAACAGTGAAGCTTTCTGAAGAATGCAGTGCCATTCTTCAAAAGAAATTGCCTCAAAAATTAAAAGATCTAGGGAGTTTCACTTTGCCTTGCACTATTGGAAATTCATTTTTTGATAAAGTTTTATGTGATCTTGGTGCTAGCATTAATCTTATGCCAGGCGATCACCTAGAACGATCCTTGCAGCAGGTTACATCACTTAGCAATAAAATGGGGAGGCTAGAACCGATGGTAGCAAAGACGGATTGTGTAATTTCTAAAGAAATGGTGCAGCAAACTACAACTCAAGAGTTGAAGCAATTACCTGAGCACCTTCGTTATGCATTCTTGTTTGATGCTTATAAAAATGCAAAGATCTACAAAGAACGAACGAAGAAGTGGCATGACAAACAGATTCTTAGGCATGAGTTTGCTCCAGGACAACAGGTTTTACTCTTCAATTCATGACTCAAACTCTTCTCGGGCAAGTTAAAATCAAGATGGATAGGTCCTTATTCAATTGACAAAGTTTCTTCTTTTGGAGCAATAGACTTGAAGGACAAGACATGGATTATATTCTAAGTTAACGGTCAAAGATTGAAGCACTATTATGGAGAACAAGTGGAGAGGAACTGTGCATTTATTCCTCTTGGAGATCCTAATTGATAAAGATTGAAAAGTCTGGCTGTAGACTTTAAAACAAGAGCTTATGAGAGGCAGCCCATAGAACTTTTTTTTTTTTTTTTTTTGAATAATTTGGATTTTGATGCAAGTTTATTTAGCATGAATAAAGAGCTAAAAATTACAAACTATGGCTGATTCACCATGAAACCAGGGAAGTTCCTTTCATTTCTTCAATCTTTCTCACTTTTAAATTACAATGAGGACATTGTTTAGTTTAAGTTTGGAGGTGTAAACTCCTATAGTTATTTTGTCTTCTTGATTCTTGGTTATAAGTCTTGAGTTGTTGGATTCTCTTACCAAGCATGCATTTAAGTATGATTTAATTCTCTATGACTCTGAAATTTGTGATTGAGGATGGGACTGAGAAAAATTTTCAAAAATTTCTTTTATGTCAGGCAGAGTTTTGTGGGTACTTTGATTTAAATCTTTGTCCTTGAATATAATTGAGCACATATTCATTTTTTCTTTATTCTATTTTGCTTATGAAGAGAAGGAGTTGAATTAACTGGGTTAGGGAAGTTCAATCTTGCTTTGCTCTAGAATCCATTGATGGATCGTTGAGGCAAAATCCTAGTTGATACAAAATATTAGAAAAATGATCTAAGCAATTTTTTTTTCATAACCAAAAAACTTTCCCAGCCGTCCCAGTTATCATGCCATCATTGCATGGTGTATTTCCATAGTCAGCCCTCTTGATCCTTATGATACATAAGCCTTTATTTGTTCTTTTAACTACATAAACCATTCATGTTTTAAGCCTGAAAAACCATGAATTTACCTTTTACAGTTTGAAAAGATACTTTGGTGGAAATTTACACTTGAAGAGAAAGTTAGTTCAAATGAAATTATCCACATTATGTTTGCTCTATTTGATCAAAGTGTGAAAAGTAAAGTAATATTCTTCAAAAAAAAAAAAGACAAAAAAAGAAGAAGAAACAAAAGAAGAAGGTATTTTTGCTGGGTTTGTCTTTTATGCAGAGGTGATTTATCCATCATAGAAGAGAAAAAATAGAGTATGAGCATATTGTCGAGAAAAAGTTATGGTTTGAATCATGTGAAATTCTATTTTATTGTTCTTTCCACCAAGTATTTTCCTAGTTTGCTTTGATTTTTCATATCCATTTCTTTCTTAGCCCTCACCTTGTGGCATGTCATTACAACCTAATTAAAGACCTTTTGATCTCTGATTTTGGTGTTGACTACATTAGTGGAGAGGATTTTTGAAAATTGGACTTATGGGGTTAAGTTTTGAGAGAATTCTTCTGGTTTCAGTTGTTCTGCTTTTATCTGAGTTTGCAGGTGGTTTGGAGTTAAATTGACTATATCACACACACTCAAGGTCTTAGCTTTAGGTTAAAGTAAATGCTTAACTCTTGCTTGACAAATTGCTAAATTTTTGATTGATTTTCCTGTTATCTTTGATGTTAAAAGAGTAAGATGCTAGTGATGAAATCTAATTTCAGATCATGGCTTTGTGAGTGATGAGATTTTGCTATGGGGTCTAGTTAATATTGTCTATATTGTTTATTTTATTTTATTTTTGTTTGAGGACAAACAAAGTTTTAAGTTTGGGGGTGTTTGATGACCTGCATAATTTAGAATATTTTATCACTTCTTAACTTTAAACTTTAGTGTAATTTTATTTATTTTCTGGCTGATTTTAGGCTTTATCGTCATCATTTAAATTTTATTTCAGATTTGAAGAAATTGAAGCTGCCCATCGTCTATGGACTACTTGGGCCGGACAACCTGTTCATTAGGCCTGTGAGCTCGATCCATGATAGCTGATCCCATATTTTATGCCAGTCGTCTAACTAAAAAGCCCAGGAAAAAGACGTTAGCCCTAGAAGTTGTTGCCAGCGTGTAGGGCTTAAGGGTTCTGTTGTGTTTAAAAAGGCGGCAGAGAAAAAAGAGAGCAGAGAGAAGCAGCTGCGTAGGAAGAGAAAAAAGAAAGCACTGTGGTAGGGAGGGTTTTGGAGAAAAAAGGGACCCTGCGGCTGCTGAACGGCTAGAAAGAAAAAAAGAAAAAAAACAAAGGAGCAGCAGTTGGAAGAGGGTTCTAGTTTTCTGGAAAAACAAGTTGTTGCAGAGAGAGATTTGTTTTTAAAAAGGGCTGCGGCTTGGAAAAGAAAGAAAAAGCAAAAGAAATTGCGGTTGGAAACCTCCGGTAGAGAAAAAAGGGCAGAAAGAGAAAGCAGTGAAACAGACATGTTACGGCTGGGCAGACGCACAGTGGCTGCAACGAGCATTTTTTCTAGTGTTCATTTTTTTCCATTCCTCTCAGAAAGAAATTATGGTGAATTCGTTTATATTGAATTTAATTTTTAGCATGAACTAAATTTTCTTTATTCTAGGAAAACGATGTAATCTAGTCTCGAACGATGTAATCTAATTAAGTAGTGCTAGAAAAAGGTGTGCACGGGAAGCAAGAGCAAAATGTCATATTATCCAGATTTCATCCATTGATAAAAAAACTAAAACAACACATCAAATATAATTCTTTGAGCTGGATATTATTGGGGTACACTGCCCCCAAAGTGATACCCTGGTTATATCTCTAAAGGTTGCGAATTTAGATATCAGAAGGGTTCTCGTGGACATTGAGAGTTCTACTAATGTGTTATTCTATGAGCTATTCAAGCAGATGAAATTGGATCACCCCTTTATAATGTTATAATTGGTAGACCTTGGATTCATCAAATACAGGCAATCACATCTACTCTTCATCAATACCTCAAGTGTTGGGTTCGCAACCACAGCGGAAGCGATTTCAAAATCTATTTGGATATTTTTCTTTACATGAATCATACAATCTTGAAAAATGTGTTAGAATTACCTTGTTCTTGATAATCTTGATTGTTGAAGAAGATTTCTTGAAAGGATTGATTTAATCTTCCTTCTCTAACTCCTCTAGGTCTTTTTTTTTTTCCTTAGGCAAATCGTATCGCAGGAGAGTGGGTTGCCTTTTATTTTTATCTAGCACAAAAACTTATGATAAACAGCTCCCTACATATCATATATATAAGGCTTAATTAGGGCAAGAGAAAGGATCTAGTGGGTCCCACTAAGTTATCTTCCAATTAATCAATTAAATCTTAATTATCTCATAATTAAATTAATTGATTAATTAATTTCAATTAACTCCACTACATAATTGAAATTGCACTCCAACTTAGTAGAATAGAGTAAACCCATATACACTATACTTTTACAGTTGGCTCCTCTACCTGGATATTAATAATCAGGATTATACTGTCAAATTAATTGTCTAATTATTATAAGAACCTAATTCAATAATTATTAATCACTTGCAATTGGTCATCATTTTAGTAAATAATTTACTAAAAAGACCGGATTCGGATTTTAGTGATTAACCCATTAAATTAACACAAATGTGATATCCATCTCTCTAATATATAAAGCGTAGATTCCATCTTGAGAATATGTGTTCCCACAGTCTAAATAATTACTTCCCAAGATACCGAGGTGTTGATCTAAAAGACCTCACTTATTGGTAACTCAAAGTCATCACTATTCAAAACTTGAGTTCACTATCCTCTTAGGATTAAGAGCTTATTGCGAATAGTGAATAAGAAACTTAAAGGTGACAGTTCCAAATAATGCGTTTCTTATAGTGATCCAGTTTAGTGTATTCCCAATACACCAATACAATAACCTAGAGTCTACTACTCTGATGGTTAAGATAAATCACCTTATCACATAAAGGTTAACTGCATTACAACTTTACAGATAAAATGTCCAATTTTATCAATAGCCGTGAACAATTCTAGAAGTGCTTATATAAGCAGTTCATATCTCCTATGTATAAATATCATTTATACACATAAACCATTCCTAATGACAATTCAAGGACTAATCATCTCATGATATAAAACAACATCTAAACATATGATAATATGAATCTCAATAATAAATCAAATCTATTAAATAATAATAAAATGTCTTGGATATGAGGGCACACATCCTAACATCAAGTTCATCCATTAGGACAAAGTGGTGATTGTTAAAGCTTGCCAACTTATTGCTTGAGAGTGCCATGCTGTTGCACTCAAAGATAAACCCTTCAAATAATAATTACAATATGACCTCAATGGGGAAGATGTCTCCAGTCCAGACATTGGCAATACAGAAGAATGCCCTCCGAGATCGAAGAACCATTAAGTCCCAAGGGAAGGGATAGCATGGTAAAGCCAAAAGAAGATGTACTCAAGGTGCTTGTAAGTATAGATGTAGAAGGAAAATACTTATAAATTGGTTCGGCTCTATCTCCTTCAAAGCAAAACTTGTCAAGTTCTTGAAGCAAAACCTCCCAATGTTCATCTGGAAGACCAAAGACATGGAATGAATAGATCTTGACTTTATTTCTCACAAGTTAATGATCAATCTAGACCATCATCTTATACGACATAAGATCATCAACGAAGAATTTTAGAGTTACTTGATGTTGGAATGATAAGAGAGGTATTCTTCCTTGAGTGGCTTGCCAATATCGTCTTTGCAAAGAAGAAGAATAGTAAGTGGATGGTTTATGTTGACTATAGCGACCTCAACAAAGCCTGCCCCAAAGACACTTTCCCTCTCTTTAGAATTGATCAACTTGTGGATGCTACGACAGGACATGAGCTCTTGAGTTTCATGAATGCCTAGTCTACATATAATCAAATCTAGATGTACCCTCCCGATTAGGAGCAGATTGTTTTCATATCAGAACAAGGTCTCTATTGTTATAAAGTGATGTCATTCGGCCTAAAGAATGTTGGGGCAACTTATCAAAGACTTGTTAACAAAATGTTTAACCTCCAAATTAGAGATACAATGGAAGTCTACATCGATGATATACTCGTCAAAAGTATTCAAAAGGCAGACCATATCTAACACTTATTCCAAATGTTCAGTATTCTAAAGGAACACAAAATGAAGCTCAACCCTTCATAGTGTACTTTTTGGGTCACATAGGAAAATTTCTTAGGATTTTTGGTCTCTCAAGGGGGAATTAAGGCAGAACCTACCTAAATCAAGGCACTCATTGATCTGGAGTCCCCTAGAACAAAAAAGGACATCCAAGGACTAAATGGTAGAGTGGAAACATTGAATAGATTTATTTCTAAGTCTATAGATCGTTGTCTTTCGTTCTTTAAAGCTTTGAGAGGGAGTAAGGCCTTAGAATGGACCTCTGAATATGAAGAAGCCTTCCAACAATTGACCCTCTCCCAACTTTCTTTCAAAACCATTGTTAGGAGAAAAGTTGCTCTTGTACTTAGCTGTGTTAAAAAGTGTAGTCAGTTCAACCTTAATCCGAGAAGAAAGAGGGGTCTGAAAGCCAATTTTTTATGTAAGCAAAACACCCCTTAATACTGAAACAAGGTATTCCGAAATTGAAAAGATGGCTTTGGCCCTAGTGGTATCAGCTCGGAAGCTTAAGCCATACTTCCAAGCCCATCCCATTGTAATCTTGACATCTTATCCTGTGAAGTCAATCCTTCACAAACTTGAAATCTTTGGGCGGTTGGTCAAATGGTCTGTATAGTTAGGAGAGTTTGATATATCCTACGTTCCTCGAACTACAACCAAAGCACAAGCACTCGTAGATTTTATAGTTGAATTCACTAGAGTCCAATAGTCAAACTCCCAATCTCATACTGATAATCCATCATGGCTACTTAACACTGATGGGTCATCCACTAATAAAGGTTCTAAAGTAGGGTTAATACTTCAATCCCCTAATGGAGTCACCATGGAGAAGGCTATTAACTTGGGTTTTGGAGCTTCTAATAACGAAGCGGAGAATGAATCTCTGATCCTTGGAATCAAGTTGGCCCTAGATTGTGGGGCCACAAGCCTTAAAGTATTCTCTAATTCCCAACTAGTGGTTAGTCAAGTTTTAGGTGAATACACTACCAAGGACGAGAAAATGATAAAATACTCAGAACTCATACACTTAATGAAGAAGTCATTCAAAGGGTTTTCAATACAAAAGATTGATAGGATTCAAAACTCTAGAATAGACGTACTGGCCAACATGTCTTCCATTTAAATCCAGAGATGGACTCTATTATTAAGATTTGTTATCAGTTAAAGCCCAATATTGAAGCACCACAAGTCTTGCAGATGTCAGAACAGTCTCCCAACTGGATGACTTTTATAGTCAAATTCTTAGCAGAATGACTATTTCTTAAAGACAAAAATCAGGCCAGAGGAATTCGGATCCGAGCAACTCGGTACCTAATTCTCAGCAACAAGTTGTACCGGAGGTCTTACTCCCAGCCTCTCCTTTTATGCCTAGGTCCTAAGTAAGCGTAGTATGTCATAGTAGAAATCCATGAAGGGATTTGTCGCAACCACAATGGATAGAGGATTATAGCCCACTGAGCACTAACTTGGGAATATTACTGGCCAAACATGTTGAAACAAGCTAAGGAGTACGTTTGAAAGTGTGATAAGTGCCAACGTTTTGCTCCTTACTAGCTTCAGCACCAGCCTTAGTAAGAGCTCATACCCATAACTCGTCATTGGCATTTTGCTCAGTGGGGAATAAATATTGTAGGGCCATTACCCAAAACCCCCTAGAATAGGAAATTCCTGTTAGTTGCTATTGATTATTTTTCCAACTGGGCAAAAGCTAAACCCTTGACTAACATTACAGAAGTAGAAGTCATAAATTTCACTTGGGAAAACATCGTATGTAGGTTTGGGATTCCCAAAGTGCTCATCTTGGAGAATGGAACACAGTTCACAAGAAAAGTGTTCGGGAAGTTCTGCAAAGACCTCTACATTAGTCATTACTTTTGCCTTCCACAAGTTAACGGACAAGCAGAGGTGACAAAAAGGTCCATCTTGGAGGCCATAAAGAAGAAACTAGAACAAGTCAATGGGAGATGGGTTAAAGAACTCCTTGAAATTCTCTAGGCTTACTGAACTACAAAAAGGGTCCCAACTACTAAAACACCGTCTCGCTCACCTATAGGACCGAAGCTGTGATCCATGTTGAGATCGGTAAGCCAATCTTCAGAACTAATCTTTTCAACCAAGAAGGAAACGATCAACAATTTGTAGAAAATATTGATCTTTTGGAGGAAAAGCAAGAATAAACGCATATCAGAATAGAGGCCTACCAATAGGGGATGGCTCAATGTTTTAATAAAGGCTTAAGGCCTGTCAACTTCTAGCTCGGTGATCTCGTATTACGAAAGGTATTCTCGAACACTAAAGATCTCATTATAGACACCTCATTTTAAGACCCTTGATAGGGTAGGAGCAATTCAACAATTATGCCAAGAAACTTACTTCTAGTAGCACTCCTCCTAATAGAGTCATATTCCGTTAGGACTCTCTTGTTAGAGTCCCAATTCTAGTAAGACTCTTCCCGACAGAGTCCCATTCCTATTTGGATTCTTTCCGACAGAGTCCTATTCTTGTTAGGATTCTCTTATCAGAGTCTCAATCCAAGTAGGACTCTTCTTATCAGAGTCCTACATCTGATAGGACTCTTCCTGTTAGAGTCCCGCATCTTGTAGGACTTTTTCTATCAAAGTCTCGTGTCTAGTAGAACTCTTCGTGTCAGAATCCCACCTTGGTTAAGATTCTTTTACCCGTCGGAGGGCATTTCAATAATTTTGGCACCATTTTGCCTTTGGAGGGAATTTTGATAATTTCGACAGAATCCTACCCTTGGTAGGATTTCCTAGTCACTTGAGGGGAATTTTCGTAAATTCTATATCTTTTACCCATCTGGGGGCATTTTGGTAATTTCAACAATTTGGTGACAAACTAGAGGTAATTTAGTTATTTCATATGTCTTGTGACAATCTATAGATTTTTCACCGAATTAAGGGCAATTTGGTAATCTTAAGTGATAACAGTTTGTTTAGGCATAATTAGGACTTTCCATTTTTAGAGTTTTCATAAATCTGGTTGCTTGATATTTCCTTAAAAGGAGATACATTGAATGTAATACCCTGACCCAAAAATATCAGGTCATAGGGCAGTTATTACGAGGTTAAAGAAAATTAGTGTAAAGATTTTTACACTCAAGAGAATAATTAATTAATTAATTAAATATATGAAATATTTATATTTAATTATAATTAAATATTGTAGCACACTTTACACTTACATAAAAGATGTATTGTATGTATGTATATGTGATCAAGTATGTATGCATGTATGTATATAAATAAATTAAATGTGTGTGTGTATATATATATATATATATATATGAAAAATCCTAAAGGTGTATTGTGTGTGTGTGGTCAAGTGTGTATATATATATATATACACATATACATGCACATAGTATACATAAGTATAAATGTGTGTGTGTATATATATATATATATATATATATATATAAAACACAAAAATATCTTTATGTGTGTAAGTATACAAGTAGTAGGTGTGTGTGTGTCGGCTGTGTGTATGTGCATGTGTTCACATGTAAGTTAGTGTGTGTGTATATGTAATATACATATATACTACAAATATCCCTTCCCCCATTAATGCAAACTGAAAAGAGGAAAAGAGAAATTTATGAGATGGGATAGGCAGCCGAAAATGGGGACTGGAGTAGGCTGAGGTCGTGTAGAGAGAGAGAGAGAGGAGAGAGAAGGGTCGGTTGCTTTTTCTTTAAAAACCAAAGTATGCCTTGCATGCTTACCACCTAAGAAAGAAAACTGAACAAGGAAGAAACTGAGAGGCTAAGAAGAGATTCAGAGCAAGAAGAAGGAGAAAAACAGTGAAAAAGGTGAGAAAATGCCTAAACCCGTATTTTTCTCTCTATAAAATAACTTGCATATATGTAAGTAAATTTGACTGTATTATGTATATATGTTGTTTAGATTATGATTAGACTCATTCAAGCATGAATTTTGAGCTTAAAAACTGTTAAAAACACCTAACCCACAAACAACCGCCATTGAAGACCTTGCTCAAGCAGGTCTGAACTCATCACAACCAAACTAGTTTTGGCTGAACAAGACTTCTAACAGAGGCCATGAGGGTTCTAAAAACCCTAGTGCGTGCGCAATCACGAAGCTCAAGAATCGACCCCCAAAAATTGAGTTACAGGTTACAGGTTTGAAACCCAATCCTTTAAACTCAATGTTAAATCAATATTTAAGAATGGGAAATGAAACCCCTTGAACTGAGGAACAAAACAAGCGCAACCTTATGAAAAATGATCGAGAAATGAGCATGAACCAGTTAGTTACAGGTCTGGGCTATTTCCCCCCAAACTGTGATCTTTGAGATGAATTCGAAGCTCAAAATCAATGAAAAAACATGCCTTAAAGTTTTAGGAAACGTTTGGAAAAGAAAACAGAAGAGATAGAGTTGTAAAATGCCACGAAATTCAAACTGTAGAAATTAGGGTTTGATATGAACAGTGTCAGCTTCGTTGGGGAAGATGACACTGTTCAGGTCGGACTACGGGTCTGGGTTAAATCCGGATCCAACAGGTTACGGGTTTATTTAAACGGTGATGCATGGAGTTATATATGTTTTAATTTTTAAAACGTTAGGGATGACATCATCATCGCATGTAAAACCGACCAGACCGGTTGGTTTACAAAGGGACCAGACTGGTTCACTTTAAATTGGACCGAACCCACTGGTTTTCTATTTTAATTTGAAATAAATAAACCAAGACTTTTGCTATTTGCGGATTGACCCCAGAACTTTTGGAAAATCCTTCTGTGGCCCAACTGATGAGAAATTTATGCAATTACACCCCTAGAAAATAATTGAATAATTAATTTAATTATTTAATAAATGAGGTAAAATTACTATTCTGCCCCTAAGTCATAAAATGGGCAAATGAAGTCCAAATTAAATAAGTGAATAGTGAATTTTAACTATTTTGGATATTTTGAAGCCAATGGTAGGGTCCGTTTTATGAGATGGGGCCTGAAAAATAAAGACACGTAAAGGGGTAAATGACCAAATTACCCCTAGTACCCCTAAAGCCAAATTGAAACCAGAGAGAGTCTAAATTGACTTTTTTTGACGTTACGGACTCAATGGTGGAGTCCAAATTACGCAATAAAGTACGAAAAAATATGACCCATAAATAGGTAAATGACCATTTTGCCCTTTTACATACAAAAGTCCAAATTAACTTTTAGGAAAGCCTAAACCAACTTTCTTCGATGTTCCGAACTCAATGGTAGAGTCTATTCAACCAAGAGAAATGTCCAAAATAAAAAGACATAAAATTTGATGAATAGCATCTGTCAGATGACTATAAACTGAAATATTGCCGAAGTACTAAACTCAGGCACGTATGAGAAAATAAAACATGAGAAGACACGACGCGTAACCATGAGAAGTAAATAAATTTAAATTAAAGTTAATAGAGCTACCAGAAGAGTATAAATTGAAATAAATTAAATTTCTAACACATTAAATTGTGTCATAGGTAAAGAGTACGAGTTAAATTAGGTACATATGAATTATGAAATCATTTTAGGATTTAATACGATTTAAGCATAAGTTAAGGAACATCGAGGAGATATTACAATGAATGTGAAGTTGATGAGATATTTATGAATTGTTCTTAGGAACTACAAGAAAAGTGGGAAAGCGCATTATTAGCACTAACCCTAAGGACCAAGGTGAGTAACCTTGTATTTGAAGTGGAGATTTAACTCCATGAATTTGAAGAAGTTTTAAGTTCAAAATATGTGAAGTATTTGAATATCAAATTCAGTATTTATGTGATTCTTGTTTTAAATATTCTATTCTTATAAAATTGTGACATGCTCAATAAATAGCTTTCAACTACAGTTTTTCCTTAAAAATATGTTTTTCAGCGTGTCTAAGTTTAAAATTCCAAATCTTGTTCAATATTCTGAATTTGCATACGAAGATTTTATAAAGTCATGAAAAGTGTTTATTTAAAGAAGCCATGTGATAAATGTATTTGAAATACAAGAGAAATTGTGCATAAGCACCCACAGATTTTTGGGTTGTACGGAACTCAATTAATCTATAAAAATATGATGGGATTTTGGGTTGTACGGAACTCAAATGACTGTTAAAGTGCCAGGTAGCAGGACCTAATCCCCCTGGTATGGGATATCTCTATTATAGCATTGCAGTAAAACGAGAGTCCGGTTTGAAACGGATTCCACTAACGAAAGTGATAAGATGACATGTATGATAATGGAAGCAGGTTTTACCCACATTATTATGCATACTTACATGTTTGAAATAAATATTTTACTTGAAGAAGTACATGTTTTAAAGTTATATACTTTATTTGACCAAGTATGTGTTTAGCTTGAACACTTTAAATGTTTCAAAGCTTTATGTTTAAGAAGATGTTATGTTTGAAAATTGAAGCAGGTTTTATCCTCATTTTCACTATGCATATGTTTTGAAGTTTCTATACTTATATGAAGAAGTATATGTTAGCTTGAATACTTTAAATGTCTCCAAGCTATTTGTTTTAAAGAATGCATATATTTTGTGTTCGAAGTATACGAGCAATTGGTGGTGATTATTTTATAAAACTCTCATGTGCTAAACCACTACCAATTGAAACCCCATGACAAATACTGGAATTACTCACAAGCTTAGATTAGCTTACCCGGATTTTATTCGGACCCCCCATTTCAAGTGATTAAGGGCAGTTTTGATTAGAAGACGATGATGAAGAATCTTCCATTTTTGGAAGTTATGTTCAAGTAGCTTTTTGTCTAGCACTACGAACATTAAGTATGAAATCTTGCATTAGTAAAGTGGTAGCCTGTTATGTATACGCCCCACGGGGCAATTAAACATGTATTGTTTATAAAGTTTTTAAGTTTTAGTTATACTCTGAATGTTAAATTATGTATGCTATGTAAAGAGTGGCAGTACCGGACAGATGTGCGCAATTTAAAAATAAGAAAAGAAAAGAAAAAGTTTTTCACGCTTCAGCAATCACATGTCGCACATCTATTCGATACCGCTGCTTATGTGAGCCTTCGCCCTAAGGCCTCCGGGCCTGAGGGTGGCGGTCGCGATGCGAGATCCGCACAGGGTGGGTTTCGGGTCGTGACATTGAACCTAGACATTTTTATTTAAAAGTTTATTTTCAATTAAATTCTATTTCTCTTTTATCTCATTGGCTCTTGCATGTAGACATCAATTCTATTGGTTCTTGCATTGTCATAATTAATTATTAATTCATTTATCTAGGATAATCATTCCTTATGATAATTATTTGATTTTTTATTTATTTAATTAGATAATTATCACTCAAGACATGATCCTAGCCCTCCGTTTTAGGAATTTATTTTAGGCCTTTGGATCAAATCTCCATATTTTGCCTGTAAATAGAGCCCCTCTAGCCATCACTTTTCAACACACAATTTTAATAGTTTTATGCTGTTAGTTAGTTCTAGAGTTCTCTCCACAAGAACTTTCCTTCTCCCATGGCTGAAGCCATGCTGAAATGATAGTCTCCCTTCAAGATGTAAGCTGAAGTAACGATTTTCAAACCAAAGAAGCAAGCCAAAGATCTGTCCGATTAAAGCCTCCGAATCATACTTTCCTAGCCGAAGTGCTACCAAACTACAACGACTAAATAAGGTAGGTATCTTAAACCCTTAATAGTTTTTTTTTTATTTGGTTGATCTCACCTCTTTTATCACTCTTGATAAAATATGGTAAACTGGAGAACTACATGACTCTGATTCTGTTTTCTAAATGGATACGTAGGAAGCATTCGAGCCCGAGTTAGATCTTCTTTTTATCTTTTCCATTTATTTTATTTCTTTATGCAAGATTATTTATAATTTATCTTTTTCTAGACTTACATCTCTCTTTTCTATTTTCTCTTAATCAAATAGTCTTGTAAGTGAATATTTGAGACTGATTCATTCGGATCAGGTGGAATAGGTGCCTAACACCTTCCCACTCTGTACCTTAGCCCCTAGATTTGTAATCTTTGGTTTCGTATTGATCAATGCTTTATTTTTATTTGATCAATGTCAAGGGATATTTTAGTATGTATTTAGGAATCAAAGCAATGTAATTTCTATTTCATTTCTTTCTGCTTTTCCTTTATATGTATCGTTCAAGTTGTAACGGGTTTGCTTGTTTAATTGCCCAAAGCAAGCTGACAACTCCTCACTTTCTATCTTTCTCATAAGAGGCATTCCTTCCCACCTTTAGGGAAGGATACAGCCAGGATCCCTTTAATCCATATAAAAGGGATTTTTTCTGGCGGTGGTGCCAACAATGGCGACTTCGCTGGGGACTAAAGAAGGATAAACTCATGAAGTATTCCCTTTAAGGTTATTTTTGTTTACTTTCTTTACATTCATTTTTTTATGCTTTATGATGGATATTTGAATGCATAGATGGATGAATAGAAAAGGGACTAAAATTAGAATACCTTGCACACTCATTACTTCATAAACTGCATTTGCATTATATATATTCTAAAGCTCAAACGGTTAGTACCCCTCGCCCTGTATGTTCACTCAGCTTGACGGGTATCGCCGGTGAAGATCCTCCACTCGTTGATCAAATACCGCTTGTAACACCCCAACCCAATTAAGTGGGGGCAATTAAGGATAATGAGGATTGTCATAAGACAATAATTATGGACAATTCTAATCGAGGCTAATAGTCCGTAAATATGGAGACGAATGTGTAAATGAGAGATACTAGTTTTAAATTGGAGACAACCAATTGTAAAAATGTGAGTCAATGACAATGGTCATAACTTGATGACAGATTACGATTAGTGTTAATCGAGGATTAACACATGAGTAGTTATGAAAAATTAGTGGACAAAGTGCACTTAAGAAAGCCTAATGTGACACGTGAATAAAGTGTGTTTAATCAAGATGACCCCAATGACTATAATAGACTTTTGGGAATGATTAAAGTGTGATAAAATACACCAAAGCAAGACTAGTAATGCATAGATGAAGTATGCTAAATTAAGAAGTCTTGTGGGAATTTCAAAAGACTTTTATGAGATTTAAAATGCAAAGTTTAAGAGTTTATTGAAAGTACCCTAAAATGCAATGTAATGCATAAAAAAAGAGAAAATAGAAGGAATAAGTCAAAAAGGACACCTACCAAGGCTTGAACCCTTGTACTCCACAAAAGCTAGATTCTAACTCCTAAAAAGAATACCAACTAGGCTACAACACTTTTTTGCTAGAGAATCCACTTAAAATGTATATACACACTAATATGCATGTATGGCTGCATACAAAAGTTGGGTGTCATCACCTTATTGGACCAACACTTCAATCAATTAAAATACATGCAAAAACCTAATGATGCATGTTACTGACTTGAGGCTATATCAGACTTTGTGTGAGTTGGGAGTGTTCATCTAACCTTGTGTGTGTGTGTGTGTGTGTGCGACTAAAGAGAAGAAGACAAAGAAAGAGTAAGAAAAGGAAGGAAAGAATAAGAAGAAGAAGGAGAAGAAGGAAGTTTCATGCAAGCCCAGAGCTAGACACAAGGAGCTTAAAGCTCAAAACTGAACCTAAAGAGAGAGGAAACTCACTTTGAAAGTAAAAACACAAAACCCCAACTTTCTCTCTCAAAGAAATATTATGGCTACGTACTATTTAATGGAAAAGAAGTACATGCATGCACCCTATTGGCATTTTTCCATAGTTAGGAATAAAAATAACTGACCTACGAAGCTTAAAACACGAAGGACCATGAAAATCTGCCATTGTTGGCCTACAAAGAAGGTGGGTCTGAAACAATTAGTAAGAAACTAATTTTTTCCATTTGGGGCTTGATGTAGAAGCCACAAGAGTCACAAAACAACTGGCATTATCAAAAATGGGCTAACAATGAAAGAAAGATACCAAGTTGCAGGTTGCGATTTCGAAACCAACTCTTACAAATCGAACACAAAAATTGATTTCGTAATTGGGGGATGAATTCCCATAACCCTAGGAGCACGACAGAGCAAACTAGAGAAAAAAAGTTAAAAAATGAACCCGTACAATGGAGTTTCAGGTTTGGTTATCAAACTCCAAACAAAGATCTTGAGCTCACTTCGACCCCTCAAACCAACACCCAAAGACTCACCTAACTCTCATAAGCACATTGGGATCGAAAGCAGAAATAATAGACACTTGGAATCTCACAAAATAGAGTTTAAAAAAATTCAAAAAACTAGGGCAACAATGATGGGAGGTCGAGGAAGAAGATGAATAGTACGGGTCATCGGTCGGGTCGGGTTTTCAGGTTCAGGTTGGAACCCGCCCAGGTGCAAAAATGAATAAGTTAAACGGTGACGTTTTGGGGAATTTGGTTTGAAATTAAAAAAGAACTTGGTTTATTTCAGATAAGGCCCCTGATTTGATAACCCAAACAGGAACGGGATATCATATTCCTGTTTTCCTGCCTTGTCCACCGTTTGGCAATTCAAAAATCAAAAAAATAAGAGGAGCCGCTACTCTCCAAGCTTGAACCACTGATATCTCACACGTGGAGACTTAAAGGCCACGCATGTGCCACTGTTCCACAGTAGCACTTGTGTTATAATAGTAACAGAATATATACATAACATTAAATAAAATAATTTAATTATGGTAAAATGTTTCCATTACCCAAATAAAATAAAAAGATAGTGTATTCTAACTTTTTCTGACATTTGGACCCAATGGTGAAGTCTGTTTTATGAGGTAGAATCCCAAAAATTAAGACACGTAAAATATAAAATTACCATTTTACCTTTAATGATGCTCAAAGCCAATTAAATTCAAAAAGGAGTCTATCTTGACTATTTTGGGCGTTCCAAACTCAATGGTAAGGTCCATTTCACCCAAATAAATTCTGAAAAATATGGAACAACAAATGAAGTAATACCCATTACATCTCAAGCATTACTTTAACTATAAAATGAATTCAAAAAAAATGGGGCAGGACCTAACTTTAAGCTTTAAGGTTGCTAAACCCACGAATATAATTTGTTAAGGAAAATTTAGTTACAAAAAATACTAAGTGGCCGATAGTAATGTTTCAATTATGTTCTAATACGAAGTTATGTTCATTTGATTCATAGATCTAGGAACTAAGGACAAAGGAAAAGAGATTAAGGAAACATACTAAGGACTTGAGGTGAGTAATCTGGTATCTTGAATTAGTAGATTTCACATCTTGCTTTCAAATACCTAATCTATTTTGTGAGTAATCTGACATCTTGAATCAATGGTGTTTCATCTCCTGTTTGAAAAATGCTTAAGCGTTTTATCTCCTGTTTGAAAAATGCTTATTCTATTTTTACGAGTAATCTCGTACTCTGAATTAGTGAATTTTTATATCTGTTCAAAATGTCTATTCTGCTTTTTATGAAATATCTGAGAACTATAATCTTCATGACTATATCTGATGTTGTATGCTTTGAATCCCGACTAAATTCATTAGTAAAATGTTTGTAAACCATGACACCCCTTTCAATGAGAAAAATGATTTGTGTGAACCAATTTTGACTATGTAACCCGAATCATACTTGTTTTGATCCGATCATGTGTTTGTCTAAGGCCTACCCATGTGGCACTCTGACTCTAGTGATGAGACTTACCTATATGCCGCTCTAATTGGATTCTTGTGTCTACATGAGGTTTACCCATGTGGCATTCTGACTCTTGATGAGACTTACCCACATAGTGCTCTGACTCGTTGTGGAATTAATGATTGAGACTTACCTATGTGGCACTCCGACTCTTGATGAGACTTACCCACGTAGTGCTTCGACTCAATATGTGATTCTTCAATGTGTGTAATATGTGTTCGTCATTCGTCTCGTGTTATCCATTATTTGCAAGCAGATTTTAAGAGTACCCTCTCATGTGAATTTGTTATTCAATGTCATGTTATCCGCCTCGCATTAATTAGCTGAACCATGTTTTAAGAAATGCATGTGCTATTATACATTTTGTGAACAACTCTCTATCATCTACTTTGTGTTCATATGTTTCAAACTGTACCATTGAAAATGATGTGTTTTAGAAATGCATGTATTATATATGCTTGAACCTTCAGTATGTTTTATACATGATCTATTTTGAAAATGTGTTTTAAGATATTCTTGTGTATACGTTATTTGTTTGAAGAAACTTGGTGCCTATGGTATTTTGTGCAAAATCCTACCTTTGCAAAACCTATGACAGGAAGCAAGAATTACTCACGGGTTTAGTGAAGTTCACATAGATTTATCCAAACATATTTCAGGTAATTGAATTAGCAAAGAAGTGGTAAAGTCTACACAGAAAAGCTAAGAGCGTGAATGCGATAGATCTTTTGCACGAGGATCATGATTAAATGTGATGTGGAATCTTTTTGGTAACATATGATGTATTTTTGGGCACAATGACAACTTACACTTTTGGGAATTAGTATTATGTACCTTTTGTTGGACATGTACATAGATGTGCATGTAAATGTTGATGAATTATGTTAATGATGGTGATCGCAATGACTTTACCTTGAGAAACCCTTTATAAATGATTGGTGTTGATCGGTTATTAGATGAGTTGCATATATATAGCTTCCACACTTGATAAAATAAAAGAAAATTTTTACTGTCTCGTGTAATTTATTTGATTTTGTATAGCCTATCGGAGTGACAATGTTGGTCATCAATTCCTAATCCGCATATGGTGGGTTTGGGGTCGTGACATCGTTTGACCGAGGACACTACACTCTAGCAGCCTTAGGATGGTATGCAAAAAGGAAATGTAGTACCACATGACCATAATCATTATATTTTAATGACCATGGGAGGTATATAACATGTCTTGTTAGAAGGGGTGGCTTGAAACTTTTACCCGATCGAAACTTCATGCATATAATTTGCCCTAAATTCTTGACTCAGGACTTTAAACCCAATTTTGGTAAGACACACACAAATGTTTTTGCATAGTTTGGCACAGTCAGAAAAATCTAGGAAGGTCAGAAAAATACTTCTCTCTATTGGCTAATCGACATAGAGGTTAAAAGTTTTTGTGTGCCGATTGGCACACAGTGAGCAATCCTTCCGTTTTGCAAATTTGTCCAGTTTTCAGAATTTTTCCAAGAAACTCTTATTTTTTCATGAAAACCCAATTTTGTAAACTCTAACGGGACTGCAAATAAGACCTTTTTGGGTTTTCCTTGACACCAAACAAGTTAATAACACATGTATTTTTTGAAAACAGGTACCCACTACTGGCTTGGAAATGGACTAGCCGAGGCTAACAAAATGTCTTTCAAAAGGGACTTTTTTTTTGGCTTGCTCTCATCACATAATTAAAATCAACTTGATTTCTAGTCATGTATCACACTTTTAGATTTGATTCTAGTAAATTTCTGTGTCATCTTTGTTAGGATTCGAATCTTTGCGAATCTTTCCCTCAAAATCTAGAAATGACTTTCATTCAAGTCCCCCACTATGCTAGAATTTAGGGGCTAGGTATGACTTCCGTGATTTCACAATCCGGATTCTTTAGTCGTCTTAGTAATCAAGTCGGGCTCCAGTCTGAATGCCCTATCTCAATTCTTCCAATGATGCTAACCACTCGAGACAAGTTTTCAATTCATTTTCAAGAGTCACCTCTCTTCAGGATCTTTATCTCGTCAATCAAGGTTCATCTTGACTACTTTAGTAGGGTCTAATCAATTACATTGGAATTGCATCTTCCCCACATTTAGGAATTATTTCTTAGTCAAGCTAATCGCTCAATTCTCTTAGGACTTAAGGGCTACCTAGGCATTATGCCCCTACCATTTTTCAAAATATTCAAAATTCAAACTTCAAAAAAGTCCATACTTCATTTTTTACTGACGAATGATCTTATTTTCCATTTAGATTGGAGTTTATCTTACTAAAAGTTTTGAAATAAAAAAAAAAAAAAACTTTTTGGACTATTGGCTTGGATTTAACTCCTCTGCACTCATTTGGTGATCAAAAAATTCATTGAGGTTTCCTACCCCATTGCAGCTTTTATTCCCTTAATTATGCCCAAAAACCATGGCACCAAAATCAAGTTAATCAGTGCACCTTGTCACTATGGCTCAGGATTAATTACTCTAGATTTTGCGTGAAATCAGAAAGGACATGGCCGATTATAGGGTTGAAACACAGAAGCACTCTCGGACATTTTAAGAACCGCTACAACAATAGTTACCACCACCCATACCATTCCAAGCAGGACCTAACAATGCTCCCAATAACCAACCCCGTATATCTCTTCAAGATCATCTCCCACAGAATCAACAGGCCCAAGATGTAGCCACACATGCTCAATTTAATTGAGCCGAACAAAATGGCCCCAAAATGAAGTCAAACCTCAAGAAAAGTCCAACACCAATGAAGAGGCCCTTCTTAAAAGGCTTGAAAATATGGAGGCCTTTATATGCAAATCCAACCGTGGAGATGACATGATTGATATCCACAAACTCTCCCTATATCCAAAAGTCCATTTACCCTAGAAGTTCAAGATGCTAGACTTAGACAGATTCAAAGGGACCACATGCCCAAAGACCTATCTCAAGCTCTATGTTCGGGCCATGCAACTACTAGGGGCTATAACTGAAATGATGACTCAAATGTTCCATAAAACCCTCACTGAGGCAGCTCTCTATTGGTTTTTAGACTTGGAAGAGCCCAAATCCAAAGATTGGGAACAACTCTACAATGCCTTTGTTAAGCAGTACAAGTATAACAATGACTTTAGACAAGACACTCAAGGACCTTGAGACCACCAAGCAAGAACCTATGGAGACTCTTTTAACTTTCATCACCCGATGGAGGGCCAAAGCGGCCCAAATGGTCAACTAGATGAGTGAAACTGAACAAGTACAAATGATGAAGAAGAAGTTGCTTTCTATCTACTGCGAATCTAAATCGAGGATGCAATCGATGATGGAACATTAAGGAAGCCCACACCAAACATCAAGTCCAATAACTCAGAGATTGCAGTTAATGTTTTAACTACATAACATCATTTCTTTTGGTCAGTTAGTTCAATTGCCTCACCGCCAGGAACGCCTCTAAAAGAAAAAATAAACATAGAAAGATGGGAGTCGCCGCCTTGTTTTGGGCACATAAATAAGTAAACTCGTTACCAAAAAAATGTATACAAAGGAGCGAACAAAATAAACACATTCACATCACCTTGTTTCCTAGTTGCATTATAAAGAAACCCCTTGACATTGTTAAAAGAAATAAAAATCATTGGAAAAATACAACCAAATAAACGGATCTAGGAGCAAAGGTATGGAGCGGGAAGGTGTTAAGCACACACCCCGCCCGACTGAATGGATCAGCCTCGATTATTCACATGCAAGGCTTATTCATTGTAAATAGCAATGAAAATAGAAAAAGGGAATGGGTGCAAAAAAACATAACAGATAATGGAAATACAAAGCAGTAATAGAAAGGCTCTTGAAGCCCCCCCTTTGACTTTCTTCTATCAAGAGTGATAGAAGCCAATAAATGACTATTTTCTCCTATCAAGAATGATAGGAGAGAATAGATTGGGATGATAGGAGAAAATAGATTGGGCTAGTGGGATTGTGTCACCCATTTCTATCAATGATGATAGAAGGTGATGACATACCAATTAAAACCGAAAAATAAATGTAAAGAAAAAATATTTGCACAGAAATAAAGAAATGAAAATACAAGCATGAATAAACAAAGTAAAAGGGAAAAAGATAGGGGATTTCACTTTAGCCCATAGGCTTTCTACATATCCATCCTAAGATGGAATCAAAGTCACGTAGTTCTCTGATTTACCCTCTTTTATCAACAATGACAAAAGGGAGAGATCAAGCGGGTTAAGGAGGACTATTAAGGGTTTAGGGCATACCTTATTTTAGTTTTAGATGGGCAGCACTTCGATTATGGATGCTCGGCTTGGGATCGTCACTCAGGCAAAACTCTGGCTTGTTTCATGACTCAGAACTTTTATTCAGGCAGGGCTTTGGCTAGCTTCTTGACTCTGGACCGTTACTTCGGCAGGGCTTCGATTTTGAGAAAGAAAGGGCTTTTAGAGAGAGAGAGAGAGAGAGCCCTAGCACTAGAATGGTAGCATAAGCTTATAAAATTATGTACCTCCTCAATGGTAACCAAGGGGGTCTATTTATAGGAAAAATATGGAGATTTGATACAAGGGCCTATAATGAATCCCTAAATAGAGGGCTAGGATCATGTCTTCAGTGATAATTATATGATGAAATAAAATAGAAAATCAAATAATTATCCAAAGGAATGAATATCCTAAATAAATGAATTAAAAATGAATTATGAAAATGCAATAACCTATAGGATTGATGTCTATATGCAAAACCAAATGAGAATTAAGAACAATAGAAATTATTTGGAAATAAACTCTAAAAATGCAAGTGTCTAGGTATCTCCTCTAAAGGAAATGTCTTGCAACTAGATTCTTGAAAACTTTGGAAATGGAAAGTCCTAATTATGCCTAAATGAACTACTATCACTCAAGATTACCAAATTGTCCCCAATTGGGTGAAAAATCTTTAGATTGCCCCAAGGCATGAGCAATGACCAAATTGCCCCACAAGGAATGAAAATGTGCCCAATTTGTCACCAAATGGTTGAAATTACCAAATTACCCCAAGATTGGTAAAATGACATGGAAATTAAAAAATTCCCCAAAAGAGCCCCATTGAGGTTGTCACATCCCAAACCCTACCCTATGCGGATTAGGGATAATGACCGGCTAGTTAGGCACTTCACCAATACACTAACTCTATATAGCATATTAATGACGTGTCTAACCGAATCCTGTTTACATATCCAAGTAGATTGTATTCAGTCATATAAAGTTATGTAACAAAAATCAGAGTCTTGCAAAAACATTTGTTTGAATGCAGTCACACTCAATAGAGCATATAACATCAGAGAATAATATGAGCCCAATATTACATTATAGAAGAGTATCTGAACTAATACATCATCAATGAACATCACTCACATCCTATTCTTACCTCATGATATCACAACAATCTGCTATCTATCACTCTAGGTGTCACGATCCGAAACCCACCCTATGCAGATTTCGTATCGCGGGGCCGACCCTGTGGCCGTCCCTACTTTTTCTTTCCTTATATCAATGACAACAATGTTTAATATAAAACTTAAACAGTAAATCAACAGAAGTCTTAAATACATAATATGGTTCTACAATTTCAAAATAGGAACTGACATAACATCACCCTTAAGTGATGAATACATGGGAGAACTACATCATAACTAATACATTCCTCAAACTGTCCCCTTTTGCTCTTGGACTCATACGGCGTTCCTGTAGCGTCCCTTCCTGAAAAATAAGTAAGTTAGGGTGAGCTAACGAAGCTCAGTAAATAAATTCTTTTCTCTCTGCCATGGGTCAGGGTCAACATAGAAGGAACATAATAAGGATGTGATAACATAATAGCCGGTCATGAAATAGAATGCTACTATAGCCAATAAAAGAGAACACCTCAACAACCAATAAAATGGAATGCCAACATAGTCAATAGGATAGAACATCTCAATAATCAATGGAATGGAATATCAACGTAGTCAATAAGACAGAACATCTCAATAGTCAATGGAATGGAATACCAACATAGCCAATAGGATAGAACTTCTCAACAGTCAATAGAATGGAATATCAACGTAGCCAATAAAATAGAACATCTCAATAGTCAATAGAATGGAATATTAACGTAGCTAATAAAACAGAACATCTCAATGATCAATGGAGTAGTACGTAACAATAGCCGATGAATAAGAATGTCACAACAGTCACTCAATACAATAGAAGGTCATAATAATAATAAGTGAATATAAATGATACAGGGTACATGAAGTCATCAATAGAGATCCGGTCAAACAATGGTCATATTGTCATAATCATAGAATAACTGATAGTAAGTCAATGAATACATTTTCAAAACATATGATCATTCATAAGAAAAATATGATCATTCAATAGTTCAATAAAAGATATGATAGCAATAAACACTGTGATGCATATTCTTTTCTTGGCATAACCTCAAAAGTAACCTTCCTGATTCATAGCATATCCTTGATAAAAGTAATCATCCTTAGTATCCTTTCCTTGGTTTCCTTCCTTTAGTATCCTTCCTTCCTTGGTTCACTACCAAACCGAACCCTTACCTGGATTCACTCTACACCGACCCTTTACTTGGATTCACTCCCATACCTGAACCTTTCCCTGATTCACTCCCACACCTGAATCATTTCCTGAACCACTTCCTTTGAACCATATCCAAGATTGTCACGAACCGAAACCCACCTTGTGCAAATCCCGAATCGCGACCGCCACCCTTTGGCCCGGGGGCCGTCGAGTGAGGCTCAAGTAAGCAGCAATGTCGGATAGCGGTACAACCTTTGTTTGCGGAAGCGTGAAAAACTTTTTCTTTTCTTTTATTCTTTTAAATTTCTGGTATATCCGCCCAATACTGCCGCTCTTCAAAACGGTATACATGATTATACATTCAGAGTATAATAAAAACTTTTAAGACTTTATAAACAATACATGTTCGGTTGTCCCATGGGACTTAAGTACATACTTCCAAAAACTACTTATAATGAAAGTGACTAACTACAAGTCCTTAGTACTTCCCAAAATTGCTAATCCTGTATGGAGCTTCCTCCACCCTTCCTTAAAATGGGCAAAGCTCTACCCATCTTCATCACCAAAAAGAGTCATGAGTGCCTTCAGATACCTGTATAGTTTTCGGATAATTTCGTATAAGCTAAACTAATCTCGTGAGTAATTTCAACATTTGTTATGGGTTTTCAATTTGCAGTGGTTAGTATAAGAGAGTTTATAAAACATTCACTACCAATCGTTCGCATACTTCAAATACAGAATATAGGAATTCTTTTAAATAGATAGCTTTGAAACATTCAAGGTATTCAAGCTAAACATGTACTTCTTCAAATAGAGTATAGGAAGCTTCAAAACACGTAGCACGAAACAATTTAAAGCAGTTGAGTAAAACAGATATTTCACGTATACAAAGCGTAAGAATCTTCAAAACATATAACACAGAGCATTTAAAGCACTTGAGTGGGATATGCAATATGCAATGTAAACTTGTAAACATGTATATGGTGGCCATGTGAACAAAAAAGTTTAAATTTTTTGCTTGTCAATAGGATGAATAAAAATCATTTTTCTTGTAAACATTAGGGTATGGCCCTTTATTTTAAAATCGGGTCATTTCCTTAAAAACAAATACTTCTTCATGTGAATGGGGGTTTGAAAAAAACCTTCTGCCATTTCTTATGAAAACATGAAAACTTTAATTCATAAAATCAACATATATAGTACATTTAGGAATGGAGGGATAAACCTGCAACCATTTCTAAACGTCTCATCTTTTCACTTTAATTAGGTGAAAATCTATTTTGAACCAGACTCTAGTCTTACTTCCCATGGAGATTCTTATGCTTGGGGGATTAGATCCTGCTACCTGGCATTTCTTCATGTCAATTGAGTTCCGAAGGAACCCAAAATCACAAGTAGTGCTTAAGCATGATTAATCTTGCATTACCAGTGGCAACATGAGGTATAAAAACATTTACAAGTAGATGCCATTTAAAAGCATTAAAACATGGCCTCTCTATTGTTGCATTTAAAAGTATTTAACACATGACTTCTTCAAATGGATGCTTTTCATGAGCATTTAAAATATGAATTCTTCAAATATATGCATTTAAGAGCATTTGAAATATGACTTCTTCAAATAAATGCTTTTTATGAGCATTTAAAACATGACTTCATGAATTCAGAATAGAGTCTTCAAATACTTGGAATATACAAATTCATAACATTTCATAATATTTTTCATTTAAAACTTAGACATGCTGAAACATATTTTAAAAAGAAACTGTAGCAGAAACCATTCACTGAACATGTCACAATAGGGTTTACAAAAGCAGTAGTAATACTTAAAACAGGAATCCTGTAAATACTGAACTAGAAATTTAAATGCTTCAAATATTTTGAACTTTAAACTTCTTCAAATCCATGGAGTTAAATCTCCACTTCAAATACAGGATTATTCACCTATGTTCTTAGAGTCAGTGCTACTAGTGCGTTTTCCCTTTTCCCCTATAGTTCCTAAGAACAATTATAAAGAGTCTGTTAACTTCACATTCACTTCAAATATCACCTATTGATGCTCTTAACTTATTCTTAGATCCTGTTAAATCCTAATTTCCATCTTAGGGCTTTATACTTTTTAAGTATACTCTTCTGGTAGCTTCATTAATTCTCAAGGTTATTTTCATAACTTCACATATTTACGTGTCATATTTTTTTCGTACTTAATTTCATAATATGAACATCGGGAACTTATTTTAATAGTTAATTAATTATTTAATTTAATTTGTTAATTATATATATATATATATATTGCCCCCTTTTCATTCACATGTGTTAGCGTGGCACAGTGGTGGGCATGCCCCCCACCTGCCACCAGCTACTAGGTTCAAACCCTACCCACTGCAGTTCTTCAACCTTTTTTTTTTCTTAAAAAAAAAAAAACTGAATCAGTTTAAAAATCAACCAACCAAAATGGTGCAGTTTCTAACTGCCCGTTACGGCGCTCTGGGCTAGCCCGACCCGACCCAAAACCGACCAGGCCCGGCCCGTGACCCAGCAATGCATCATCTTACCCAATTTTTAGGTAGGTTTTTCGGCAACAGTTCTGGTCACCATCGGTGACCGGACTGGAATTATTCTTATTTGTTTCTTCGTTTTTCCTCGGTTTTAAAGCCCAATTCCACTTCTAATCATCCTAAAACTCAATTTAAGACTTCTATACATCATTTTCAACTATTTAAACTCATTAAAAATCAAGATTTCTAAATTTTCCATTCTCTGATAATCCCTCATTTCTCCTTCATTTCTTAACCATTTTTCATGCAGTTTCTTCCTATGTGTTCCATTTTTCTCATAGAATTTAACCATGTAATGTGTTTTAAGCTTTAAGAAAGTCTACAAAAAACGTAGAAAATTTAAAACTTGAATACAGTAAATTTTTCTTACCTCTTCTTGCAGTTTTTCTCTTATTCTCCTTCTGTTTTCTACTTTTGAATATCCCAGAGCCCTTTCAGCTTCTTATTCTTTCTTCAAATACACGTTCAGTGTATATGTATATATATAAGTGCAGTGCACCGCCCCTCTCTCTCTCTCTCTCCTCTCTCTCTCTCTTCCTCCTTTCTTGACTTCTTTCTTTGATTTTTTTCTTCCTCATTTTCTACTTCATTTATTGCTTACAAGATTTTATACATAAAATATGTATATATACTTTATAGCACAACACTTAGGTTATATATAATGTATACATATGGGTCAGCATATTTTACACACACTGACACACACAATTTACACACAGTAGGCTGTTGACACAGCCTACTCACACTCTCCCTACTAATTTTGCATTCACCCACTTTATTTGATTTTTATTTTATATATATATATATATATGTATATATATTTTTTTTTCATATATATATATATATATATATTCTTTTACACATATATAAACACACACAACCGTACACACACATACACACTTAGTGTGTGTATTATACATATATTTAAATACATACATATATATATTTCATTATATACACGTACACACATATATGCTTACCTATAATGTACGTATGTATTTATAATTGGGCATACCCGTACATTGCCCGATACTCGGTCTTTTGTAGTTATATTTGAACTACTATTTCAAATCTCGTAAAGCGAGCCAATTCGCTTGGGTATTTTAGGTCGGGGTGTTATCAAGATTCACTCCCATACCTAAATCATTGGATATTTCCTATGGACTATAACCCGTAGAACTGATAAAAACATTAGATGGACGTTGTGACTAAGCACAACTCCGGGTACTCATAATATATCATGATCATTATAACTCTATAGAGAGCATATGAGTGGAATATCAATAGCATGAACATAACAGTCGGCCTTTCAAGGCATGGTACAAAGTGTACAAACACTCATGATAAAATATAGTAGTTTGATCCTCAATAAATTCCACAAGATAAGACAAGCATCACATTATGGCATAAATGAACATTAGGCACATATTTCACAAAATAGAACATGTATCAAATTATGAAGCCAATAAATGTTGGGTACGTATAGGAGTATAACTTAGCAGTAATAAGGAATAACATAGCATTGTGACTTAGCTAGGAATCAATAGTACAAGTGTATAAGCAATTACAATCAAGATATAATAGTTAGTCCTCAATAACTTTCCGTAAGATAGAATGAACATAGAACTCGTGGAGTCAATAACATCGAATACGTATAAGAGTACAATCCTGGCAATGAAAGGAACAATCATAGTTTGAGAGAACTACATGTAAGAGATCGGATTTCAATGACATATGGAGGTATAAACAATCATGATCAAGGTATAACAATCATTTCCTTAATAAGATTCATAAAATAGAACAGTCATCAATCAATAACATGGTGTACGTAAAAGAGTACAATCTTGGCAGTAGAATGAACAATGTGGCTGAAAATACACATGTGAGAAATTCGAGATTTACTTACAAGATATAACAGTCAATTCTCAATAATCTCCTCAAGATAGAATAAACATCAATTTATGGAATCAATAGGGTCAAATAGGTATAAGAGTACAATTAGGCAACATTAAGAATAATATTGACTTGGCTAACAAATACCGCATAATAGAGATCCAAGATTTACTTACCTCTAATACCGTGTCGTTCTATCTTAATAATCGATCATATTTTCTTTTCCTTTTGAAGTCCTTATAATTCAGTAAACATATCTTAGCTTAGCACTATGTATAGTCTAATGTCTTAAAATCAGTCAACCTCATACATATCCATATCATAAGTATCTTATTGGGGAAAACAGACTCCATTGTTGAGTCTGAAATGCCAAACAAAGTAGGTTTAGGCTTTTACGACTTTCAGTTTGGGTTTGGACATCACTAGGGACAATATGGTAATTTGGCACTTTTATGGGTTATTATTTTTGGGACTTTGTCTCGTGAAATGGACCTCACCATTAGGTCCAAAGTACTCAAAACATAAAGAAAATACTATTCACTTGACTAAATTGGACGTTGAGATTTAAATTAATAAATAACTTAATGAATTAAATTAATTAACTAATATTATATTATATATATATATATATATTAACTCACTATTTAACCACACGTGCCTCAGTTGTATTAAGAAATTTTATATTCCGCATTTTGAGAACTATATGTATCACATGCAGCTTTTATTTATTTATTGTTTAAGTCTTCCGTTATTTAGTTGTTGCATGTTAGTAACACTGACTTTGTAGCAAGTTAAGACACCCGGTTTGGCACCTAGAGTCGGGCCAAGGATTCGCGATTCAAGATCTACAGAGGGTGGGTCTCGGGTCGTGACATAGTTAGTTCCTGCTTTATTCTAAATATTTGACCCTTCATATATACACCTCAACACTGAGTGATGAGGTCTCGAGATTATACTTTCGGACTTGACCACCACGTGTCATTCTTTCCTTTTAAATTGAATTTGGGTACACTAGTTACTCTCTCTTCAAGCTTCAAATCTTATGGTCTGAGGTCGGGGTTCCAAGATCTGAGTTCAATGATCTCTTACCCTTGGCTGCGGTTTGCCGGTTCACTTTTTAAAGAGCCAGTTGTCCCATCGCTTCGTAAACTGCCAAGCATTTATTATGCAATGTCGCTTAAGAGTCCAAGGACAATCATTGCTCTTCATTAAATGAAGGGAACCATCTATAAGAAGGTCATTTCTCATTTGAAAAGAAAATTTTTGATCCTGAGTCTGACTGAAGTGATTTCTGATCAAGCTTACTTACCTCTAGTGACGTTTTTCGATCAAGTCTAAGTGCTTCCAGTGAAGATTTTCAAGCTAGTCTAAAGGTCGGAGTTCTTTCCTTTTCACCCTAATACTCTCATTTTCTTTATTTCCTTTTACATTTTATCATGTCAAACCAAAAGGAAGAAAACCCTAGGCTTACTGCCTCTAATTCAGCTAAATCTGAAGAGGTTAGGGATTCTGGTGAGTCCCATGACAAGATCGACAGTGTTGAAATTGAGGATGCCTCTGAACCAAGGGATCCTAAGGCCAGCCATTTTACCTCAGATAGTTTAGACATACTAAAGGTTACCTATAACATCCTAGCAACAGTAGCTTGTAAGGTCCCTAGCTTGTATGTTCCCAGAACCTAACGAACGCCCCGACACCCCTGAACCTCATAAGATAGATATCTACAAATAATGATTTCAATTAACATTTAGGTTTCCCTTTCACCCTTTCCTAAAAAATTTCTATTACCTATATGGTATTTTCCCTGCCAACCTGAATGTCAATGGGTGGCGGCAACTTATGGCTTTCTTGGTTTTGTCCTTGCGAAACAAATTTGAACCTAACCTTGCCCTCTTGAAGTTCCATATGGATCTCAAGAAGAGTAATGAGGGTCTATATTATGTATCCTTCCTTTCTGAGTACAAACCCGTCACATCGGTCCCAATTTCTAATAAGACTTGGAAGAAGTGGTACATCTTTGCGAAATGAGTTCTGGAGAATGTTAACCATATCGAGCTGGACTCGAGGGTGATTTCTCGGATCCTAGAAATGACTGGTGAGATACATTGCCTTCTTACCTTTGTCATTCTTGAATTATATTCTTTTTATAGGTTGATTATTTGGTGCCGCTTATTTTTTGGCAGCTCAGAACACCAAAGGTTATACCAAACTTACCGGTGATCCGTAGAAGAAACTCCGAAAGGTTCTGAAGTCAGCATCACAAACTCATAACAAATTTCTAAGCGTTGAGAACTTAGTCAAGGCAAGGTTGATTTAAGCTCCAGACATGGATCTTCGAAAGCATGTACTCTTAGGATTCTGACCTTTGAAGAAGAAAAAAGCAGCAACTGGGGAGCCTACAACTTTGATTTCAGCAAAAAGGGTAGCTACTGGAAATGGTTCCTCTTCAAAAAGAACCATAACAGAGGAAAATGCTCAAAACCCTAAGGTTCTTCCCTCCTAAGCTGAACTATACAACACCCCAATTGCTGGAGGTACTGGTGTGTCTAGGACTTCTACCCCTTTGTCAAGAAGGAGTGGAAAAGAGATTGTGAATCCAAAGTAGAGATAAGAAGCTTTTACTCGAACATTGGGGGAGAATGATCCCCTACTGCTTTTTATCAAGGATGTTTTAAGGCTCGCATAAGATCTGACCTAGGATAAGATCTTTGGAGAATTAGCTAAGTTAGCATTCCCTATGGTGTCTAGGGCAGGTTCATCTCTTTGTGTAGGGTAAGGATAATATTCCTTTTTTTTGTGATTTTTCATCTCCATAATTTTTCACACTTATAACAATTAATGTTTTGTAGTCACTACACATCATGGTTGCCATGGTTGAGATCAGTTTTGAGTCTCATAACCTAGAGTCCCAACTTCAGCTCTAACTCCTAAGCTCTACTGAAACAGCGAAAATGATTGAGGAGTTGAAGAAGAAAGCAGAGGACACTGAGTTGGATTTCAGAACTGCCAGATCCATAATTGACAACCTTAAGGAGCAGCTGGTATAAACATCTAACTTTATAGCACTTCATGATACAGAAATAGATTCACTGAGTAATGAGGTTACTAACTTGAAGAAGCAGATATCTGAACTCAAATTAGACCTCTCCATTACTAGGACTGCAGCCTCCAAGGCAGAAGTCGAGCATCATTCTGAAATTGAGGCTTCCAGAATTTTCGTAGTGGAAGAGCAGAAGGAAAAGATCCTGAAGCTTGGAAGGAGACTCGCTTCTGACGGTTATAATCTTTGTCTCAAGAAGATAGCCAAAGCTTATCCTGAAGTTGATACAGAAATGTTGGAACACATCGTTGTCTTGAAGGCGAAGAGTGAAAAGTTTGAGGATAACGAAGATCCTGGAGATCCAGCTACCCTTGCTGACCCTTAGTCATATTTTCTTATATGTTTTTGTGATGAACTTGTCTTTTTGTAATATTTTTTCAAGACTTGCCCCTGTACTTTTTGAATACATTTTGGCATCTTTCTATCCTTTATTAGATCCATATTTTTTCTATGGTCATATGGAATGTTTTACACCTTCTACTAATCTTTAAAAATAGTTTTTACCTTCAAAGCTAAAAACAATCCGAGTTTAGAATAATTAACACTCGAAGCCCTAATTTGTTCCTCAGATCTGTAATATCTTGAACCCAAAAAGGCTTCATTGAAATATAAAGCTTTGTACAACATTCAGAGTAGTAACATACCAATCTCAGAGGCTTAGTGAAATTTAAAGTTTTATTTTAAAATTCAGAGTTGTAACATCCCGAGCCCAAAGCTTTTGTGGAATTTAAAGCTCGATAAAACATTCAGAGCTATAATATCTTGAGCCCCAAGGCTTCATGAAATTTAAAACTAACATTCAACATTTAAAGCTGTAACATCCCGAGCCCTAAGGCTTCATGGAATTTAAAACTAATTAAACATTCAAAGTTGTAACATCCCGAGCCCAAAGGCATCGTGGAATTTAAAGCTTGATTAAACATTCAAAGTTGTAACATCCTGTGCCTTAAGGCTTCGTGGAATTTAAAGCTAACATTCAAAGCTATAACATCTCAAGCTCAAAGGCATCATGAAATTTAAAGCTAAAATGCAACATTTAAAGCTATAACATCCAGAGCCTTAAGGCTTCGTGGAATTTAAAGCTGATTAAACATTCAGAGCTATAACATCTCGAGCCCAAAGGCATAGTGGATTTTAAAGTTTGATTAAACATTCAGAGCTTTAATATCCTGAGCCCTAAGGCTACATAGAATTTCAAGCTAACATTCAACATTAAGAGCTGTAACATCCCGAGCCCTAAGGCTTTGTGGAATTTAAAGCTGATTAAACATTAAAGTTGTAACATCTCGAGCACAAAGGCATCATCGAATTTAAAGCTTGATTAAACATACAGAGTTGTAACATCTCGAGCCTTAAGGCTTTGTGGAATTTAAAGCTAACGTTCAGAACTGTAACATTTAAAGCTCAAAGGCATTATAGAATTTAAATCTTGTTTACTAATAATACTTCTTCAAAATTTCTATGTTCCAGGGTCTCGAAACTTGCTTCCCATTGAGCTCTTCCAACCAATTAGTCATTGGCCTAGCTTTCCCAAACTAGGGGCTTCTTAGTATTTGGAAAAACCCTTCTAAAGATGAGATATCTGACCTAGAAACTAATCGACTTTGATGTTTTGTTCAAATATTTTGATATTCTTCACTTATAAGAAGACATTCTGACCTATGTCTACTCTCTTTTCTCCTTCAGAAAGCCCAATTCTTTGAAAGTACGTTGTCATTTTGATCTAATTGATGCATGTCAGTTTTGAGGGATGGTAGGCCAATGTCTACGGGTATGATAACTTTAGTTCTGAGAGTCAGGGAAAATGGCATTTTCCCGGTGGGAATTCTCCTAGTGGTTCGATAAGCCCAAAGAACCTTAAGTAACTCTTCGACCCATTTTGTTTTTGCTTCTTCTAGTCTTTTCTTGAGAGCCTCCAAGATGGATGTATTAGTGACCTTTGTTTTCCCTTTGGCTTGAGGTTACCCTAGAAAGGAAAAATGTTGGAGTATGTTAAGGTCAGTGCAAAAGTTTTTAAAGATCTTCGCTTGGAACTGAGTCCCGTTGTCTGAGATTAGTACCCTAGGTATCCCGAACCTACATACTATTTCCTTTCAAGTGAAATTTCTCAGCTCGGATTCTGTTATTTTGGCTAAGAGGCGATCCTCAATCCATTTGGTGAAGTAGTCTATAGCCACTAGGAAAAATCTCTTATTCTGAGGTTCCCTTGAGAGTGGTCCAACGATGTCCATTCCCTACTAAACAAATGGCCAAGGGCTTGCGACCGGGATCATCTCTTGCTGAGGTTAATGTCGGTAAGGTGCAAACCTCTACCACTTGTCACATTTCTTGACATGATCTTTGACATCCCTTTGCATAGTCGTCCAATAATATCCCTACATTAAAGCTTGGTGGGGCATGCTCCTTGCCCCATTGTGATAACCAAATATTCCTTCGTGTATCCCCATTAGCACATAGTGAGCTTCCTCTAAAGTAAGACATAGAAATAGAGGTAGGGTGAAAGATCTTCGATAAGCCTATTATTGACAATTAGGTACCGAGCTGATCTGATTCGTACTTGTCTGGACAAATCCCTTCCTTCTAGTAGCATCTTATTTTTTAAATGTCGGATAATATGAGTCATCCAGTTATTCCCTTCATGGACTTGTAGGACTTGCTCATTTTAGATTATGCTCAAATCTTTTTGGAATGAAACTTTGATATCAGCCCAGAACTCAAAACTGAGAGATCTTACTATGTCCTCTAAGCTAAGGGAGGCTGTCCTATTTGTTAAGGTATTTGCTCTTGAATTTTCAGCCCGGTCTGTCTTCTCGAGAGTGAAGTTATTGAGGGACTTCCCTAATGTAACACCCCGACCCTGTTTAATTAATAATTAAATTACTAATTATTAATTAGTACCGGCTTAGAGAATAATCAAGGAAATGAATCCTAATCTCCCGGCGGTCACGCTAGACCAATAAAATGACTTAACATATTTGGAGAAGAGGGTGTAACACCCGAACCCAATTACTGATTAATTAGGTGAAATAATGCCATTTTAACACTAACGGAACTCGAATTAGCTAATTACAGAAATCTGAAATGTAACACCCCGACTTTGATTAATTAATAATTAGTTACGAATTATTAATTAGAACTAACATAAAGAATAATTAAGGAGTTAATCGGGAACCTCATGATAGACCGATAAAATGCTTAAGCACATCAGAGGTGAGGGCATTATGCCCGAACCTAATGATCAATTAATTAGGTGAAATGATGTTATTCTAACACTAAGAAAACTCGAGTTAGCGAACTACAGAAATCCCAAGGGATTAATAACCAACACTAGACCTTGGAGATTGAAGTTAACCTAAATAGGAAAGACCGGAAGAAACCGCGTCGAAAAAGAAGCAACGGAAAAGAAGATATTTAGAAAATAGCCGAAATAATTAAGTGCGCCAACCAAACAGGGCCTAAGCCCAAAATATGAAAAATTCCCAAAAGTGTGGCCAAGGGGACTTGAACCCTTGACCAAGTGGGCATGATTCTTATTACCCAAAAAATTGCCAAGTAGGCTGCTACCATCTTTGTGCCTATATATGCAACCAAATTGTATTTAAACCCAAATTAACCAAGGCCACCTCCCAAACTGGCCATGGCCTTGCATGCAATCCCCACATCATTACCCCATATCACCCCCTATCACCTCCGATCAGCCACCAAACCCACTAAGTCTGATATACATATATATATATATATATGTATAGGTTATATGTAAGAGAAATGCCATATCATATATAAGCATACCCCACACTCTTTGACCCCAAAAAGAATCAGTTACTCCTCAGACTTGTGTGTGAGTGTGTGCTCGTGGAGTTGGTTGAGAGAGTGAGGTTAGAGAGAGGAGAGAAAGGGCATGGTGTGAGAGGCAAAGTTGACCCCATCCAAGTGTGTGCCTGCATGTGAGTATCACCAAGTGTACCTGAAGAAGTCTGAGCAACCCTAAGGAGCGTTGAGAGGGCCTGAACCAAGCCAAAGAAGAGACCAGCCACTGTCAAAAGGTATAAACCCAAAATTGTAAAATTTTTTGTGTAGAATTTTGCTACTGTTTTTGATGTTTTAAGCCTGAATAACTGCATGCATGATACCTAAAATGTAATATCATGAATAAGGCATGAAACTAGAGTATTGAATCGACCCTAAAACACCCACAAAGTGCACATCCGCCATTGAAGGACCTCGAAGGTGCAGGTCTGTTTTAACCAAAAGGAAACATGGTTCCTTCACTTGGGACCTCAAATAGAGGCCATAAGGGTTCTAAAAAACCTAGGCCGCGACCTAGAAGCCTAGAAATGGACCCCCAAAAACCGAGTTGCAGTCACGGTTCAAAAAAGTCGACCCTTAAAAATGGACACCAAAGCTTTCTTTTAGAATGTATATCGAAGCCCCATGATCTAAGGAACAGTTTGGGCCAAACCACGCAAGATTTGATGGTGAATTGAGGGTTTACTAGCCAGTTACAGGTTCGACTATCCCCACATGAACCGAGCATTTGAGCCTAATTCGAGGCATAAAACTAATGCCAAGATGTTGGCCTAACCTCTAGAAATGTTTTGGGATGGATGGCAGAGAGAATCCGCAACTGAAACTCCATGAAATTGAGAAACATGAAAACCAGAAAATTAGGGCAAACTGGGGGGAGAAGAAGGAAGACGATGAATAGTGTTGGGTTGGATCTGGTTTCGGGTCGGCCCCCGACCCAACTATAAAACCAGTTAAGTGAAACTATGTCGTTTTGATTTAAAAGATTATAAATTTTAAAAACTAGGGCTGACGTCATCATGACGTCAGCAATACGCATTGAACCAGTTGGTTCAATGGAATAGTGAACCGGTTGGTTCAATGGAATAGTGAACCGGTTCAGTTACAAACCAACTGAACCCTTTTAGTTTATTTTAATAGTTTTAAATAATTGCGATTCAACCCCCACTGTTTAGGAAAATTGTACTAAGGCCCAGATTTTTAAAAGAAAAATTCAAATAGGCCCCTGGAAAAATAAATAAGTAATAAAATAAATTATTAAATTATTTTATTAATTGGGTAAAATTACTATTTTACCCTTGGACAATAAATCAGTCAAGCAGAGTCCGAATAAAGTAAACGAATAGTGGATTTTGACTATTTTGGACGTTCCGGACTCAATGGTGTGGTCCGTTTTATGAGACGAGACTCCAAAAAATTAGGACACGTTAAAGTACAAATTATCAAATTGCCCCTGACATGTCCAAAGCCCAATTAAAAGTCAAGAAGGTCTAAATTGACTTTCTTCGACGTTTCAGACTCAACGGTGAGGTCCGTATTACGAAATAAAGTACGAAAAAAAATATGATGCGTCAATAAAATAAGGCTCACGATAAGACGTTAGGACGTAATACGACTTAAACATAATTAGAAACATCAATAGGAGATATTTGAAGTACATTGAAGTTAATAGATTATTGTGAATTGTTTCTAGGAACTACAAAGGGAAGGGAACAACCAACTAATAGTGCAAACCCAGGAAATCAAGGTGAGTAACCCTACATTTGAAGTGGAGATTTTAACTCCACGATTTAAATGATGTTTTAAACTTCAAAATATCTGAAGCATTGAATGTTTAAATTCCATATTTCATGATTCCTGTATTGAAATATTCCGCTCTTATAATTCTCTTGCGACATGTTCAGTAAATGATTTTTGTTACAATTTTCCTTGAAAGTATTTAACATGTCATCTGTTCTAAAATGTTATTCCAACTATGTGAAGATTCTATCAAGAACATCATGTTTTAAATGCTCATAAAAGCATTTCTTGAAGAAGTCATGTTTAAATGCTTATAAAAAGTATTTCTTGAAGAAGCTAACGTTTTGCAAGATAATAATGATGCATAAGCATCACCAGTCATTGAGCACCCTTCGGGTTCTCAATTCAGTAAAATGCCCGGCAGCAGGATCTAATCCCCCAGGCAATGAGATCTCCCAGAAGTAAAACTAGGGTCTGGTTCGAAACGGATCCTCCAGTTAAATAGTGAAAAGATGACAAATGATTTTTGGAAATTGAAGCAGGTTTTACCCTCATTTTCATTGTACAGGTTTATATATTTTGAAGTAACATTTTTATTATGCATGCTTACATGCTTTGAAATGCATATACTCTATTTGAAGGAATGTTTATCTAGCTTGAGTACTTTAAATGTTTCAAAGCTATCCGTTATGAAAAGTGCATGTACTCTGTGTTTAAAATGTACGAACAATTGGTAGTGTGCATTTTATAAACTCTCATGTGCGAAACCACTGCCAATTGAAAACCCATGACAGATGCAGGAATTACTCATTGGGCTTTTGGAAGCTCACCCCATTCCCTAACATTTTTCAGGTACTAATGATGATGAATGGGAGCCTTGCTCCATTTGGGGATGACGACTAGTGGTTTTAATATGATAAAGGACTTTTTGGAAGTACTAAGGACCCGTAGATGGTCAAATTTTGAAGTGTAATAGATTTTGGAAAGTATGTACTTAAGCCGAGAGGCAACCGAATATGTAATGTAAATAAAAATTTAAATTTTAGTATGCTTTGATTATTATTATTATGTGTACCGCTATGAAAAGCGGCAGTACCGGGCGGATGTGCGACGGATTTTAAAAAGAAAAGAAAAAGTTTTTTTTCACGCTTCCGCAACCAAAGGTCGCACTGTTGTTCGATACTGTTGCTTATGTGAGCCTTGCCCTAAGGGCCGAAGGGCGGCGGTCGCGATTCCCTTAATCTGCACAGGGTGGGTTTCGGGTCAGGACATGAAATAAGTAATAAATGACGCGGAGCCTCTGACATTGAAGCTAACTGAAATAGGAACTGACCGGAAGAAACCGCGTCGAAAAAGGAGCTACGAAACGAAAGTTAGAGCGAAAACAGTGAAACTGAATTAACGCGCTAGCCAAACAAGGCCTTAGCCTAAATGGTGCAAAAATACTCACTTATGAGGCCAAGGGGAATTGGACCCTTGACCTATGGAAGGGAAGTAACTTCACTCAAAAAGTTACCAACTAGGCTGCAAACCACTTTGTGTACATATGCACCAAGATATGTATATAACCCTAAACTAGCCCAAGCCACCTCACAAAGTGGCCAATGGCCTTGCATGCAAACCCTCCATGATTAGCCACACCAGCCCACCTCAGCCTACATCACCCTCTGATTATCCAGTCTCCTCATTGCTGTACATACATATAAAGATATATATGTATGGTGTGTGTACATATAATAGGTGTTGTGGGTGGAGACCAAAGGTGTGAAAATTAGAACTTCATAGGGTTTGTTGGCCGATTTGTAGAAAGGGAAATGAAGAGTGAGAAAGTGAGGGCTGCCAAAGGAGTTCTTGCATGTGTGAGCTTGGTGCTTGCAAGTGGGTGTCCATACATGGTGCACAAAGGATGGAGGTGGGAGCCTAGACTTGCAGGACTGGACTGTATCTGAGGCCTACTGTCAACTGAACCAAGCCAAAGAAAAGAACAGCCACTATCGAAAGGTATAAACACCAAAAATTTCTGAAATTTTCCTCTCAAGTTGTTTACTGTTTTCAGTTATTTGAGGCTAATGAAATGCATGCATGAAGTTTAAAATGTCTCAACTGGAACTTGGCATGAAAATCTGAGACCGAGACAACTTGAAACCCACTGACCGTAGGAACCGCCATTGATGACCACCTCCAAAACTGGGTCTGATTCGACCCAGGCTAAACTGAATTCGGTTGGTCAAGACCTGATCTAGGGGTCACAAAGGTTATAAAGACCCTAATTCACGACCCTAGAACACCGATTTAGACCCTCAAAACCGAAGCTATTTGTTTCGGCCATGAAACCCAAATTCTGTAATGGGCTTTTAAATTGAAATTTATGAATGGGGAATTGAAGCCCCGGTTACAAGGGTCACAACAAGCCAAATCTCATGAGATTTGGTTGAGAAATAAGGCTACACAACCAAACTGAAATCCCTCACGATAATCGGGCTAAACAGAACTCCATGCATGGATTCGAAGCTCGAAACCGTTGCCAAAATGTTGGCTTCACCTCCAGAAAACGTTTGGGATGAAAATCAGTTGAAAACTTTACCTGAAACTCCACGAAAATGGAGAAAACCGAACCTGAAATTAGGGCAACAGAGTGTTAATTGATGGGGAAGCCGGAGTTGACTCGGTTGAGTTGACCGAGTCATACTGAGTTGGCCCAGTCGACTCATACACGTGTTGGGCAACGAGCTAGCCACCACATTAATAAAACTGTGTCGTTTCGAGGTTAACTGTTTTGTTTTAAAATCGAATTCCGACTGTTTGTTTCCTCGGTTAATAAATTGAAACCAGGGGTTAGGTCTGTCCAAACCCCGGATAGGGGCCAAATTGGGTTAACTGGAATATGCTATTCCGATTTTCTGAAAGACAGTGAACCGGTTGGTTCACAGTGTTTTTGGACCGGTTCAACTATTGAACCCTAAAACCCTGTGGTCTGGACCCCTAATTCATGAAATTCTGTTTTGACCCCAAATGTTTTCTGAAATTATATTTAAACCCCCAACAGTTCTGTGAAATTATACTTTGGCCCAGATTTTGGAAAAACTGTGCATTTAAGCCCCTGAAAAATAATTAATTAATAAAATAAGTATTTTAATTATTTTATTAATTAGGTAAAATTACTATTTTACCCTTGGACATTTAATATGTCAAACGAAGTCCAAATAGATTAAATGAATAGTATATTTCTACTATTTCGGGCATTCCGGACTCAATGGCAGAGTCTGATTTGAGAAATTAAGTCCCGAAAAATACAGACCCGTAAGTGGTAAATGACTGTACTGCCCCTAATGATACCTAGGCCCAAATAAAAATAAAAGATAGCCAATTCTGACTATTTCGGGCATTCTGAACTCAACGGTGAGGTCCGTTTAATGAACCGAAGACCCGAAAAAACACAGACACATAAATTGTAAATGACTGAATTGCCCCTAATGATTCCTAGAGCCAATTGGACATAAAAGATAGTCCAATTTAATTATGTCGGACACTATGGACCTAACGGTGAGGTCTATTTTATGAACTGAAGTGCCGAAAAATCGGGGTCAGAATCTCACCAAGTGTGAAATTACCAAAACACTCTTGATATTATACGAAGTCTAAATGGAGTCCAAATTGGACGAAACTGATACCGATGGAAGTCCAAATGCCTGTGAGACTGTACACATGATTAAAGGACGATTCGGGGTCAGAATTACACAAAACGTAAAATGACCAAAATACCCCTGAGCACTGTAAGTGCCAGATAGAGGCCAATCTGATCTGATAAAATTATCATGAGTTTAATTATGATGACTGGAGGGCTAAATAAAAACTCTGGAACTGTTAGAGCATAAAATGAGAAATGACCAATGTGTCCTGATGATCAAAAGCAGATACCAAATGAAGTCCAAAGGACTTAGGAATTTATATATAAGATATATGGGACATTCTGAGGACCATGATAAGGTCCGGGACAAGAATGGCAAAATTATCATTTTGCCCCTAAGGTTAAATAAGTACCTTACTGATACTGATTTAAGTCTAAAAGGCTTAGAATTTCATATATAAGATACATGAGATATTCTGAGGTCCATGATAAGGTCCGGGACAAGAATGAAAAAATTACCATTTTGCCCCTAAGGCTAAATAAGCACTTAACCGATAACGATTGAAGTCTAAATGACTTATATCATAATCCTGATGACTACTGAGCCTAAGTAAAGAAATAATAGCCTTAGATGAAACCTAATGAAAAGGGTAGTAGGCTACTGGGCTACCTTAGGTAATCCGATAGATACCTAAGATGATGAATAAGCCATGAATGGTTAAATTCTGATCTGTCTGTGATTGATGATGATTATTCAGGATACACAATGATGTGCCTGAGACAATATCTGGAGGATATTAGACTATCTGTGCAAGGAGATAGCATAAAGTTTGTGAGTAACTTGGAACTTCTAACTGGTGTATAAATATACTGTCTAGATACTGTATTTTGATGCACTGTACTGTTTTATATGCTGTATTGTTTAAATGCATATATTTAAATGCATACTCTTTGTACTGCATTACATGTGGCATGATTTTGCCCTGTTCTGCTCTCCTGTTCAGTTCGGTCTGTCCTATTCCATTGTATAGTCTGATCCGATTCGGTTCTGCTATGTTGTGTCTGACTCTTGGTACTACTCCAGTTTGAGTCTAACCTGTTTTGTTATATGGCCCGTTCTGGTTTTGTTTTATTATGTTCTGTTCCGTTTAGTTATGTCTTGTTCCGTTCCGTTAATAATATACCTGTATCCCTGACTGATGTATTGTTTCCGCTTAGTCTGTTTTGTTCCGTTCCGTTAATGTTATACTTTTGTTTTTGATTGACATATTGTTTTCGCTCAGTCTGTTTTGTTCCGTTCCGTTAATGTTCCGTTAATGTTATACTTTTGTTTCTGATTGACATATTGTTTCCGCTCAGTCTGTTTTGTTCCGTTCCGTTAATGTTATACTTTTGTTTCTGATTGACATACTGTTCCGCTCGGTCTGTTTTGTTCCGTTCTGTTGATGTTATACTATTGTTTCTGATTGACATATTGTTCCACTCAGTCTGTCTTGTTCCATTCTATTAATGATATGCTTTTGTCTCTGATTGACAAATTGTTTCTGCTCGGTTCCGTAATGTTTCGTTCCATTCATGTTATGCCTTTGTTACTGATTGATGTATTATATTCTGCTCCGTTCTGTTATGTTTCGTCCCGTTATGCTTTGTTCCTGATTGATATTGTTTCCGTTCAGTTCTGTTATATTCCGTCTCGTTATGCTTTGTTCCTGATTGATATTGTTTCCGTTCAGTTCTGTTATGTTCCGTCCCGTTATGCTTTGTTCCTGATCGATATTGTTTCCGTTCAGTTCTGTTATGTTCTGTCCTGTTATGTTCCTGATTGATATTGTTTCCGTTCAGTTCTGTTATGTTCCGTCCCGTTAAGCTTTGTTCCTGATTGATAGTGTTTCTGTTCAGTTCCGTATTGTTCTGTTTCGTTAATTATATGCCTTTGATTCTGATTGATATATTGTGTCTGCCCAATTCTGTTATGTCCCGTTTTGTTGATGACATGCCTGTGTCCTTGATTGATACACTGAGAATGGTTACTGTTTTGATCTGAATTGTTATGTTAGGTTCTGTTCTGATCTGTTTAGCTATGTTTTGTTATGATCTATTATGATCTATTCTGTTCTGATCTGTTGTACTGTTTGGTTCAGTTCTGTTTTATTCTACTTAACTGCATTTCAAGTGGATTTATAAAATTGTTGTTCTAAAGTGATTGAACTATCCTTGTGCTTTATATGCATGAACTGGATTTGAAACCCATGACAGGGAACCTGTGTTACTCACTGGGCTTATTTAAGCTCACCCCACTAACCTAACAATTTTCAGGATTCATCTCCACTGAATTAGAAGGCACTATGACATGACTTGGATAGGCCAAGTGGCATTTCCAAGTAAAGGATCTGATGGAACTGATCTGCGGAGACTTGTATTCTTGTGGATCGAATCTGGTTATTCCGGTGAGTGACATAATTACACATGATATGATTAAATTTACTGATATCTGGACATGGCTCATGGAAAGGGTACTCTAGAGATACTAGATCTGCTCTGTGTTATATGTCTGATTATAGATATGCTCTGAGGTTAGAATTATTAATTGTTTGGATTTTAGACTGGCTCTGTGGTACATACTCTTACAGTGGATAAATGAGTTGCATTCCCGTGGTAAAAAGTTTTAAATTCCGCTGCATCTAACCCTACAGTAGGAATGTAATTCACCGAAAAGTTCAGAATTTGCCTTTGGTTGGTCGTGTTGTCGGTCGGCAAACCGGCAAGGCGGCTAACTGGCATCACGTCCTCGACATCCGCGTAGGGTAGGGTTCGGGATGTGACACCCAAAGTTCTAACAATCTCAGCATACAATCCCATTCCTTGGTCTTTTATAGCAAATTCTCCAGAGATTTGGCTAACCGCGAGCTATGAAATAGAATAGGCTTTCAGATCCCGAGCTCTACATTCTCGAGTTACCTTGATTCCTATGATTAGAGCTTTATATTCTACCTCATTGTTAGACGTACGAAAACCCAAGGATATGACTCTTTCTAGCATGTCTCCATCTGAGGTCTGTAGGACTGTCCCAACACCGGACCCTTTGTCAGTGAAAGATCCAAATACTTGAAGGATCAAGATCTGAGCGAGGAGTTGGTAGCTTTCTTGTTGTGGCGGTCTGGAAAATGCCACCAATAAATTAGCCATGGCTTGTGCTTTAATAGCAATTTTGGGCTTGTATTGAATATCAAACTCCTCTAGTTCCACATATCACTTCATTAATCATCCAGAGAGTTCTGATTTATGGAGCACATTCCGAAGTGGGTATGTGGTCAGCATAATATAGTATGTGCTTGGAAGTAAGGTCTAAGCTTCTGAGCTAATATAATTAGTGCGCAAGCCAACTTTTCTAGGTCTGGATATCTAGACTCTGTTCCAAAAAATGCCTTAGTGACGTAAAAGACGAGCCTCTAGATTCCACCTTTTTCTCTAAGTAACACAGAACTAACTGCATGATTTGAGAATTTCTCACCCATGATTGGCTTTGACAAGAGCTCTAGGGATCCGGGGTAATCTTTAAGATGTTGGAAGGCTTGCTCACACTCTAAGGTCCATTCAAGGGACTTGTCTTCTTTGAGTGCTTTGAAGAATGGCAGGCATCGGTCAATTGATTTAGAGATAAAATGATTTAGAGTTGCTATCCTCCTATTTAAGCTCTTGGCTTCCTTTATAATCCTGGGAGAGCTCATCTCCCTCAAGGCTTTGATCTAAGATGGGTTAACCTCTATCCCTCGTTGAGAGACTAGATACCCTAGGAACTTCCCCACTATCTTGCCAAAAGTACATTTTGTGGGATTCAATTTCATGTTATGTTTGTTTAAGATTTCGAATGTCTAAGCCAGGTATTGGACATGATCGTTCTAATTCGTGCTCTTTACGAGCATGTTATCTATGTAAACCTCTATGGTGACACCAATTTGAGGTTAGAATATCTTGTTGACCAGCCTTGATAGGTTGCCCCTGCATTCTTCAACCCAAAAAGGATTACTTTGTAGTAATAGATTCCACTATTAGACATAAAATGATGTTTTCTCTTAGTTTGAGGGGTACAATTGCACTTGAATATACCCCAAATACGCATCCATGAAACTCAAAAGCTGATGCCCTGCAGTTGCATCTACTAACTAGTTTATTCTAGGGACCAGAAAGCTATCCTTAGGGAATGCTTTGTTGAGGTCGGTATAGTCAACACAAACCCTCTATTTCCCATTCTTCTTTTTGGCCAATACTGTATTGGCCAACCAGTTTGGGTAGTAAACTTTATTGATCATTTTAGTTTCAAAAAGTTTCTCAACTTCGTTATTGATTATCTTATGTCGCTGTGGTGCAAATCTCATTCTCTTCTGATACACTAAGGGGTAGCATGGATCAACCATAAGTCTGTGGCTAATGAAGTTAGGGTCAATACCCTGTATATCCTTCGCACTCTAAGCAAAGGCTGAAATGTTGTCCTGTAGAAAAGTTGTTATCCTTTTTTCTTCCTCTGGGTTCAAAGTTAAGCCTAGCTGGACAACTCAACTGGAGTCTTGGGGGTTAATTTGGTTTTTTTGAACTTCTTCCTTAGGCTAGAGTGAACTATTTATCCCCCTTGGGCTAAGCAATTTTTCTAACTCTTCTAGATTTGGTTCATCCAGTTCTGAGCTTGGAGTTTTGAAGGAGCTAGAAACTTCTATAATTGTTATTTCTCCACCTTTAACTTCAAAGATATTGCTTGGCATTCCCTAGAAGTAGGTTGGCAGCCTTTGATAGTCACCACCTTTTCCTCAAGAATGAAGTTTAAGCACTGTTACATAGTAGATGTTATTGCATTGAGGTCGTGGATCCAAGGACTTTCAAGGATCAAATTGTACGGAGAAACAACATCAACAACCATAAGCTCCGTCAAAATATTTTTTGATCTTGGGCCTCTCTGATTGTGATGGGAAGTTTAACGGTCGCAAGCGGAGTGCTGATATCTCTATTAAAACCCTCCACCACTACTGTAGTAGGTTGGAGTTCTTTTAGATATAACTTTATTTTTTGAAAAGAAAGAGTGAAAAGTACATTTGTCCAGCTCCCAGTATCAATGAGCACTCTTCTGATATAGAAGTTTGAGATTTTTAGGGATATCATAAGTAAGTCATAGTGGGGGAAGTGTACCCCTACCAGGTCCAGATCTGAGAACTAAAGTGGGGGTTAACTTACGTTTCTTCTCGAGTGCATTAACGTCGAGGATCTTTGGTTCCCACCTGGCCTCACAAGCATACCTCTTTCGAGCCCTATTTGACATCCCAACGTTCTGGCTGTTTATATGAAGGATGTAGATGACATGGTGTTATGGTTCTACTCCACCCCTATCATTGGATGCTTTAGGTTTGGGACCTTGCTGTCTATCAGGAGTTCTTTATTGGCCTTTATCACCCTTGTGTGGACGACCATCATTTTTTTGTTCAAACTAGGTGAACTCCTAGAGTTTTTCCTTACGAAATAGCCCTTAAATTTCCCATTTTAGAACTCAGCATTCATCTATAGTATGGCCATGATCCCTATGAAAATCATAATACTTGCTCTGGTTCCACTTCCTAGGGTCTCCCCTTATCTTCTCTGGCCATCTGAAGTCCTTTCGTGATTGTATCTGATGGAGAATTTGCCTTAGAGGTGTATTCAAAGTTGTGTAAATGTTGCTTTTCTTATTAGAGGTGCTTGGTTACTCTTTTTGTTCATGCCTCTCTGAATTCCAAGCTCTTTTCTTCTCACCTCTGGTTGAGTTTGAGGTCGACAGCTCTTCTTTCTTAACTAACTCTTTGGATTCTTTCAAAGATGACCTTACATCTTCTAAAGTGATAAACTTCTGAGCTTTTAAGAGCAGTTCAGACATATTGATTAGAGGGCTTTGGATGAGAGAATCTCCGAACCTTCCAAGAGAGAGTCCAGTGGTCAATGCTGTGATTGAAAATTGTTCCTCACATCCTTCCACCGAGGTTAGTTCCTTACTGAATCTCTCGATGAAGTCTCTCAGAGATTCACCCTTATTCTGTTTGATTGTTAATAGAAACTTAAGGCCCCCTTTTTGAACTTTCTGCTTGTGATAAATCTGTTCAAGAGTTTGTTACTTAGATTTTTAAAGCTTAAGATTGAGTTTGGAGGTAGGCGGTGGAACCATTCTAGAGCTACACCCTTAAGGCTTGTAATCAATGATCTGCACATTAGTTTGTCTATATGTCCTTAGAGAGCCATGATGTGCTGGAAATGAGAAGGATGATCCACAGGGCCAGCGCTATGATGAGTGCGTGAAAGTGCACTCTAAATATCCCATTATTTGATTAAAATGCTAGAAAGTGGATAGAAATGTGGGAATATACTTGATATTATTTTATTCAATTTCTATTTACAATAAGAGGTATTTGAGCATTAAATTATAAGATTTTATATCTCAAATATTGCATTATTTGTTGGCGAGAGATAGTTTGCAATTGCGCTTTTCACTTAATATTTTTGAAACTATTTTTGACTTTTTGGCAGATTCGACAATTGAATTTCAATTGAGATTTGGATGATGTTAAAGTTTCAGAATGAGAAAACGGTCTTCATGAAATTTTTAGAGGACGTCTTGGGCTTTTCAGAAAGGTTTGGTTTGCAAAAATCGGAGTTCGTTTGGGCCTCCAAACATTATTTCGAAATCAGGTCTGAAAAGCTGCTCTAAATTCTGTCCGTCCAGCCAACTTGAAGGGGCCATAACTTAAGCTTCCAAAGTCCAAATCAGGTGGTTTTTTATCCTAAAATTATCTACTCATCCAGGGCTACAACTTTCGTGAAGGGCCCAAGTCAAGATTCAATTGTTATCTGATAGAAAACGGGGTGTAAAGTTTGTGGCAACTGACTGTGCACGGGAATAAGAAAAGCAAAATAAAGAAAAAGAAAAGAAAAAATAATGGGCCCACGAAGCTGGAAAGGTGCAGAAACGGCTGATGAGGGAAGACCAAGAAAAGTCAAAGAAGCAATAAGAAAAATCAAAGGCAAGTAAAACAAGAAAAAAAAAATGAAAGAAAAGCAAAGGGAGAGTAAAGGGGCGGCTGAATTAGAAAGTTTCAACAAGTGGGCCCATGCACAGTAAAATGAAAAAGGAGGAAATGGGGCTCTCTTGTGGCAGTGGGCCCAGTCGTGTGTATTTGTGCAGCAAAGTAGTGGACCAAGCCAAGGCTTGGCTTGGTCAGGCGGCTGAAGGCAACAAGTGGCGGAGTCCATGCAGAAGCAAAATCAAGGGCCTGGGGGTGCACGTGGGCTTAAAAACTTAATGCAGGGCTGATATATATAGTAAATAAAAAAACCTAAAAGGGGGAGACGAAAAAGAGAGCTGCGGCACGAAGAACAGAACAGTGTGTGCGACGGCTGTACAGGATTGCGCAGCAGGGAAGAAGAAGCCAATGTCATTCCATGGCTCGTTTTCTCTCCGTAAAATTTATGTTATCCATCCTGTACATAGGTAACTAAATTTTCAAGTGGAGTTAAGGATGAATTTGTACCATATATGGCTATTTTGATTTATTTTGATTCCTGCACATGGTTTTAATTTGTTAAATTCTTCGTTGATCATTCTAAATTTATTGTTGAATTTTATTGTCTGAATAATTAAAGGTTTTAGTCCGTTTATAGATTCAGTCATGCTTTTTCTATTGAGTGGATTAATGTTTTGATTATTTTTTAAACAATTAAATATTTATATTGATTCAATTCTCTGCTGCAGTATTGCTCGTTGGGTATATTGTCGTCGTTGTATTTTATCAATGTGAATAATAATTTGAGTGATTTAAAGATGATGAATGATTTTTCGAAGGGTTATTTTCAGTCTAATTTTGATGCATAATTTTAAATCTTCCGATTGAGATTTTTGGAATTTAATTTCTCAATTGAGTTATCTGTGAATTAAAAATAATTGAAATACCATATATGTGCAAGGGATTCCCGACACTCCACTGTTCGTTAAATTTGAATATTTTCTTCCATTAATTAATTTGTTTAATTTTTAGTTGCATTCAAAATCACTTTTTATATTTTATTTTCTCATTAACTGTCTAATACTTCTGTAGTTTCAGAAATTCTGTTTATTATTCTTTTAATTTAGTCTCCCTGTGGAATCGACACCCCAAAGCTACACTAAAATTACCGCGTTATTCTTTGGGCGTAATCACGCTACCATCATAAAGTTCGAACTTCGGAATGACAAACTTTCTTGGAGGTGTTTTTCCCATTTTTGCCAAGGTGAAGGGGTTCCGCGCATGCCGAACAAATTGTAGAGTTGTTTGGCTGCGTTTTGGGTAGCTCCAAACCTAGCGAGACTCCCAGACTCTGCCACCCCTTCTCGGCTCTAGTGTGATTGGTGATGACTCTTGGAATGTTGGAGTACCACCCCAACATTGTTTTCTTGTTGAGGTGGTTGCCCTTTCCCCTAGGGCACATGTTGTTGGTTATGGCCATTTAGAGGTTGTTGATTCTGAATTAGTTGAGGCAACTATTAGTCTTGACCATGCAAAGGTTGCTAGTTCTGGACTAGATGAGGTAGTTGTTGGTCCTGACCATGCAAGAGTTGTTGGTTCTGGACTAGCTGAAGTGGCAATTGGTCTTGACCATGCAAGGGTTGTTGGTTCTGGACTTGCTAAAGCGGCTATTGGTTTTGACCATGCGAGGGTTGTTGGTTTTGGATTGGCTGAGGTGGCTGCTGGTTCTAGACTAGTTGAGGCATGGGTTGAATTTGAGCGATCAAAGCTTGCTGACTCTGAACCAAGTTTTCCATAGTCTGGTTTAGAGCCTCAATCTGCTATGCCATGGAGTTTATTCTTCGATCAGTTGTACTTTGACGAGGTTGGCGTCCACTAGTATGCCTTTGAGCAGGGACCGGTGCTGGGACCAAAGCTGGTTGATTTTATTGGCATGGTCGCAAGTTTCAAGCCATTTGATGTTTAATAGGCTTCTAAGAAAAGAACTTTGTCAAGTTTCCACAGACGGTACCAAACTGATGATGTAGTTTTTATCTTTAGTAGGCGATGCTCAAAGTCTCTTGTCTAAGCACCAGCAAAGAAGGGATTTAGAGAATCACCGATAGAGGTCCGGCGAAGAAGCCACTAACAGTTAAGTTAGTAGCTTGAACAAGGAACTACTAAGAATGAGAATGCGGAGTTTTGAAAAGCATACCTCTTCAGGTTGAGGTCTTACCCCTTTTATAGGTGATAGAGATCTCGTTGTTGAGATCTTTCTAAGAAAGTAGGGATTTGATATGATCTTTTTGACTTAGTTAGTTCCTGCTTTATTTTGAGTATGTGACTTTCCACGTATACACCTCAGCATTGAGCGATGAGGTCTGGAAGTTATATTTTTAGACTTGACTACCACATGTCATTCTTTCCTTTTGAATTGAATTTGGGTACACCAGTTACCAACACCTATGCTCATTCTTATATGCGACCATACATATATTCCTTTGAATATATATTTTCATAGACATGTGTCACTTCTATGTTGATGCTAACCATGCAACATGGCCACCTCCTGCTTGGATGAGTCCCTCTCAAGTTTTTCTCTCTCTTTTTTTATTTTTTCATGTAGGGGTCGACACTTCACATGATAATTTCAGCCACCTAATGATTCACTTTTGGGTTGCTATAACCTTATGATTCAGTTTTGGACTAGTATATATATTTTGATGCACACTAAGTTATATATAATTACATACTACACACATATACCTCCATGATATATATTTGTTAATAGCCACCTCTTGTTCTATTAGCTTGAGGTGGTTGCTTTATGAAGAAAAACAATGGTCTTCTATCATTCGCCTCTCCATGTGTTCTTTAACTAATTACAATAGTTAGACTACACATTTCAATTTTGTAAGTGCCAGATAACTCAATTGTCTAAAGACCACTGTCTCATCTCCCCTCTCTAAGTAAAGTTGTCAGCACAGGAAATGCTAGATAACTCAATTGTCAAACAAACCTCAACGGCCTTTTACAGTTCACTCCCTCGAGATAAGAGAGGAACACGCTCTCTTTCAAATTGAAGTATACAATGAATACACAAAGGAGTTGTCGACTTGTTTTAGGTTAAATAACAAGCAAACCTAATACAACCCAAGAAGAATACACATAAAAAGAATAGCAACGAAATTAAGAATTAGATCACTTTGGTCCTATTTACATTATAAACCCCTTTATATGGGTTAAAATAAAGTAAAGCAAAACTAGTCTATAATAAACAAAAGAATGCAGAATCCAGAAGTTAAGGTACGAGATGGGAAAGGGTTAGACACCCATCCCGCCCAGATCGAATGGACTAGCCTCAAGTGTTCATCCATAGGCTTATATTCTTTTACATAAATAAGAGAAAGAGCGAGTATTCAAAGAAAATGATAATAATGACATAAACAAATAAAATAAACGAAATACATAAAGTAAATAAACCAAAAGAAAGAGTAAAAGTAGAGATTGACATGAGTAAAAATAAGAAAAAGACATAAAGTAAATAAGATTAAAGGAAAAGAGTATACTTGGGCCCATAAGGCATCTTACGTATCCATTCAGATAATGGAATCAGAGCCAACCTAGTTCTCTAATTCAATTTATTCTATCAAGACTGATAGGATGAATTGAATTAGGAAAATGAGAAAATAGTAGGGTTTTAGGGAGTGTATCTAATTGTTTGGGTTGAATGAGACAAGTCTTGAGCTTGAACTCCTTATATTGATTCGTCAAGAATGTTGAACTGGTTTTTCAATGGATTAGAACTATTGCTTATATAGAACATGGCTTCAAATAATATGGAAGAAGAAATATGTGGGAGAGAGAGAGAGAGAAAAAAAAAAAGAGGAATTATTCTAGTAGCATCTGGCTTCCTCATTTTTCTATCTATCTCTCTTGATTATGGTGGCTATGGGGTCTTATTTATATGAAAAAAGTAAGGAAGTTTGATCCAAGGGCTCATAATGAATCCCATGGATGAATGGCCAAGATAAATGCATAATAAGCAAGCAATTTAAATTAGGAAGTTATTTTGTGCACAAATCTAGGAAAAATGCTTTGGAACAAGGAAGTGAGGAAAATTAGAAAGTGTTTTGTGCATAAATCTAGGCAAATCCCTTAGGATAATGAAGGAAGAGAAATAGGCAAGTATTTGGTGAACAAACCTATATTTACTATATCAACCCTAATTCGGTGGAGAATTTAGGGACTAGGAAATTACAAAAATGCCACTAAGGCATAAAAAAGTCAAAATTGTCCTCCAGGGCTAAAATTACCAAATTAACCCTATATGGGTAAAATGACATGGAAATTACATGTATGACCATGAATGACCAAAATAACCTAAATAACCTATATAGGATAAGAATATGCTAAAATTACTAAAGTGCCTCTCAAATGGCAAAATGACACTAATATTACAGAAATACCTTTATAAGGTGGAAAACCTCTAGTACTTACCAAACTACCCATAAAGGGTAGGGAAACATTAGATATTACCAAAATTCTCTTAGTGGGCATTATGACAAAAATACCCTTAAGAGTCTTAATATGTCAAATAACCAAAATACTCTATAGGCAAAATGACCTCTATGGACAAAATGACAGAAATGCCCTCTATGGGCAAAATGACCAAAATGCCCTCTATGGACAAGATGATCAAAATACCGAAAATGCCCTCTATGGGCAAAACGACAGAAATGCCCTCTATGGGCGAAACGACCAAAATGTAAAAAGTTCCCTCTACGGGAAAATGACAAAAATGTCCTCTATGAGAAAAATGACCAAAATGTCCTTTGGACAAAATGTCAAAAATGCCCTCCATGGGCAAAATGACGAAAATGCCCTCTATCGGCTAAATAACCAAAATGGCCTCTATAGACAAAATTTCAAAAATGGCCTCTATAGATAAAATAACCAAAACGTCAAAAATGCCTTCTATGAGCAAACTGACGGAAAATGTCCTCTATGGGCGAAATGCCCAAAATGTCAAAAATGCCCTCAATGGGCAAAATGACAGAAATGCCATCTATGGGTGAAATGAGCAAAATGTCCCTTGTGGAAAAAATGACCAAAATATCAAAAATGCCCTCTATTGTCAAAATGATGGAAATGGTCTTTATGGACGAAATGACCAAAATGTCCTTTGTGGACAAAATGTAAAAAATGCCCTCTATGGATAAAATGATAGAAATTACTAAAATACCCCTAGATGGGACATATTGTTGTAACTTTCTAAGACTAGCAAAACTAACTCTATTCAATTAAGGGGTTTTAAAATGAGGTGTCTACAAGAGTGTTGAATAAGAATAAGAAAAATAAGGCATTTAAGGAACACAAATTTAGTACCAAATCCTGCTTTTCAAATCTAGGCCAAATTATAACTCAGATTTGACCTCCAAAATGTTCGAATCATGAAATCTTCGTGAAATACAAAATTGAGGTGTCTACAAAAGTGTTGAATAAGAATAAGAATAAGAAAAATAAGGCATTTAAGGAACACAAATTTAGTACCAAATCCCGATTTTCAAATCTAGGCCAAATTATAACTCAGTTTTGACCTCCAAAACGTTCGAATCATGAAATCTTCGTGAAATACAAAATTGACGGGCTTCGAATATTCTTTTTAGAACTATAAGACCCACATCAATTCGATATTGGACTGAAAAGTTATGGTCAAAATACCATGACTAATTCAATTTTCTCCTACAATTTTCTTTTTTTTTTTTCTTTATTTTTTCCAATTTATATATATATATATATATACATGTATGTGTGTACATACTCCAATACACACACCCTTGTGTATGTGTTTCCCTTCTCTCTCATCATGTGCATGTCACGTCATGAGCAATATATATTTTATTATATATTTTTATTATTTTATTTTTATCATTTTGGTGTATAATTTTAATCATCTTAGATTAGTGATGTATTTGATCACTTAGCCTCTTGACCTAGGTTAGGTTAAGTCTACATGTGATTAGGTTAGATTCCCTAATTTAGTTCATAATATGACATACATTTTTCAAAAAGCTTCCCTTTTGATGTTACTTTTGACTGACCACATAAATTACCCAATTCATTGGGTTGGGGTGAAAGGCCCTATGTGTATCTAGATAAGTAAACCTTTACCTAAAAGGGGGGTGTAACACCCACTTCAAACGAAATTGGGAGTTAAACTAATACAGTGTCATTAGAACCAAAAGAAGAGCCTACTAGTGCATTTTACTGCAGTATCAAGAATAAGATCAGGTCAAGTAAGAATTGATCGATCATGAGTGAAATTAACCTAACAAAGGTCAACTAAAGCCAACTAGCTAATGATCCAAACATTATGATCCTAAAATAGTGACACATCTCCAATAATTAATAAATTATTATTATTATTTATTAATTACCAAAAAATAGAGAAAATGTCAAATAAATGAGTAAAATGCAAAAAAAATAATATAAAAATATAAAAATTATTTTTAAATATTATGTGACCTATACATAATACAAGAGACACTAATACACACACCAAGTGTGTGGACATGTTTAAACATGTGTGTGCACATATATATAGAGAGAAAAATGAAAAAAATAAAAAAGGAATAAAGAAAAGTAATTAAAAATTATTTTTTCCCACAATGTGATTTGCATATGATGTGAGAAATCTGAGCACACATATGAAGGTGTGTTGTTGCGTGTATATAAGCATATATATATATATACACAAATTAAAAGAAAAATGAAAAAATAATGAGATAACTTGTAGGAGGAAAAACAGGGGTGAGCTAGCACAAACCCACACTCTATTCCAAAGCTGCACTCAGTACAAGTTAGCCATCAAGAAGGGAGAGAGAGAGTGAGAAAGAGAGAGAGAGAGAGAGAGAGAGAGAGAGAGAAAATTATATTTTTATGTGTATATGTACATGTGTGCACATGTGTATATGTTGCACCAAACAGAACCAAGTAAAGGTGATGAAGAAATTGGGAGCTCAGGAATGGAAGGCTAAGGCAGAAAGGGAGGCTGTCGTTGAAGAAGTAAGCTAAAAAACTTCAAAAGTTCTCTTTCTAGGATTTTGTTAAAAAGGCTACTGTTTCTAGGCTGTTGATGGATTATTATGCATGAAATAGTGTTTATAAGTAGAACACACTAAGAAACAAGCTAAGAAAACATGAGAAAACCCCAGCACTACCATGGCCGAATTAGTGAATCTGGGTTTTGAACTCATCAAGAATAGAACTCACAACAACTTGAACCAGTGAAAATGGTCCAAAAACCACCGAGAGATAGCCACGTACTGTCCAAAAGAGAGATAATTCGAATGGGCGATTGGGCATGTTTTTCCTAGTTTCATGGATGGGAAAATATTCCCCAAGGTTACAAAAATCAAATATAAGCAAAATGGGGCGAAGTTGATAAGTAAAAAGCGTTGAACAGTGGTTGAAAACACCTTCGCCAAAAATTCGGGGTTCCGTTGGAGTACTAATTATAACTCTATTTTTGTCAGCCAAGGTCTGACCTAAACCAAGTTATGAAATCAGAAATAAAATTCTTAGATGGAAACAGTCCGGGAGCTGTTAGAGTCATCGTCAAAAAACGATCGCCAACGATCATTGTCGTCGGAGAAAGGAAACGGCGCCGGTGACCTTTTCTTTGACCAATCAATGAGGTCAGTTAGCGGGTTGTTGGGTTGGGTCGTTGGGCTTGGATCAGGATCCAACTGAACAAACGAATAGTAAACTTTGAGTCCAACGACGTCATTTTGGGAGAAGAGGTTTAAACAAACACCTAACAAAACATCGTCATTTTATTGACATAGGAAGATGCAATAATGATGTCATCAACCGGACTGAACCGGTCGATTCGTTAGGTTAAACCAGCGGTTCACTTGAATAGGAACTAAACCAGTCGGCTTTTGGCAGATTTTTTAAAGATTAACTAAACTAGCGGTTCAGCCCTAATTGGTTAAGCCGGAACTTCCAAAATTTTACTTTGACCCCATAATTTTAATTAAATTATATTAGTACCCAGGAAAATAATTAATAATTATTTTTAGGCCCTTAATTAAATTAGGTAAAATTACTATTTTACCCTTAGGCCTAAATACAGTGAAACGAAGGCAGATTAAAATGCAAGAAGAGTCTAACCCAATTTTTTTGGACGTTCCGGATTGAATGATGGAGCCTAATTTAAGAAAGGGAATTCCAAAATATATAAACAGAAAAACCGGACTAATTTCAAATGTGTCTTATTGTCTTAGTTTCACTACCAAGTGACACCAATAACTACAACGGTACCTACCCTAAGGTTTTTAGACGTTCTGGACTCAAAGGTAAAGTCCTTTACGTCAAACGAGATACCAAAAATATAGACACATAAAAATGTGTAATTCCCAAACTATCCTTAATGGTACACTAGCTACCAGACTGAGTAAGAAAAATTAAAAAAAGGGCAAAACTTAACATTGTTGGACGCTCTGAACCTAATGGTAAGGTCTAATTGAGTATCCTGGTACCGAACATGATCCCAGATGACAGTGCAAATTTATGAAAATGGCTCTAGACCTAAAGTAAACTACATGAAGGCTAATTAAAATCCAGAATAAGCAAAATTTAGTATCTTCGACATTCTGGACCAAATGGTGATGTCTGTTTAGCAAAAATAGAACACCAAAACAAACAAAAAAATGATGAACACGTCCCTAAGACATAATTAAGCTACCAGAAAAGTATTAGACATAAAGAGAAACCTATACCAATGTATACAGGGGCCTCCAAGTTCGAAAATGAGCACCGCTTAAGATAATTGGGTATCGAAAGAATGACATAAGAATGGTAAAATTACCAAACTACCTTTGAGAGCTTAATTAAGCAATCCAATGGACTCAGAAAGTAAAAGAATGACTGTCTTCTAATTAAAAGACCTTTGAAACTCAAAGATGAAGACCGATAAGATAAATGACGTAACAAACATTATAATACAGCCAAAGAAAAAATTATCAAAATGCCTCCAGAGGTTAAAGTAAGTCACGCAATGAACTAAAAAGTACTAGGAACCCTAATTAAAGACTATAAAGGAATCCTGAACAGTAAGACTAAGTCCAGAACAGACTCTAAGTACATTAAGTAAGCAAAGACTAATCTGAGTATCTATACTAATATAGTACCGATGTATTCTGATCCGTGCTTTAAGATCACCAGCTAAAAAATAGAGATAAGTGGTGTGACATCCCGACCTATTTACTATATAATTAGGGGTGCTTAGTAAACTTTAAGAGAATATTAACATACTATTAGACCATGATAGTAGCGTCGCGATAAAAAATTTTGTGAGAGTTAAAATAGAAGAAATGGATATGAAAATGCGACGATGAAATTAATTGAGAAATACAAAAATATTTAACCAAGTATCATAATTGATCCGGTTAAATTAAATGAACTACAAAAAAGAGAAAATTGTAATGAACGTAAAATATATTAAGAAATTTAGAGATGTACAAATTAGGCACACTCAATGAATAAAATATTAAATAAAAGTACAAATTTTCCCCCAACACAATAAAAATAGGGAAAAGAGTAGAAAATAGGGTTGCCAAGTCTTGAACCCAAGACCAAAAATTAGGAAAGATCATGTGCCCAAAAAATAAACCAACTAAGCTACAAGTACTTTTGTACTATATATCTCATAAGATATATGTATATACAATATTAAACCCCATCCCACCACCCATCACAACCAATCCTTATACATGCAACACATCAGCACTAATATTAAATATACAAATACATGTATATGTATATATATATATATATATGTACACTATGTGTGAAGAAACAGAAAAGTATGTCTGTGCATGTGTGCATGAGGCTAGAGAGAGAGAGAGAGCGAGAGGAAAAAGAAAAAAGAAGAAGAAGGAGTGTAAAGATCTGAAAAATTAGGATAAATTTTTTCTTTTTGCCGGTAGGGCACTATTCATGCGTTGTTTGCTGGTAGGGTGTTATACATGCATCATTTAGGCATAAGTTATATTTAGAAGCATAATTTGAGTATGAAATAGAAGAGAAATATGCTTAGGATGCTAAAATACATCTGCTGTGAAAATTTCATCCTAATCAGATATAGTTTGAAAAATGGACTCGAAAAGGGCATCCCAGGTGGGCCCGGCCGAAACCGCTAATAGGCGAAAATAAATTTTTTAGAAAATTTTCATTTAAAATAATTTTAAGAACTTTGGCTAAAGCAGAATGTCAAATTGAGGCATTTCGGGATAGGTTGTAGTGTAATGGGGTCCCGAACTCATTAAGGGCAAAATGGTCTTTTTACCCCTTGGCCCCTTTACTATAAATAGGACCGCTTAGTGTAAAAATTTCAAAATTTGATTTGGAGAAAACACAGCAGCTCGTTCATGGAGAGAAAGGTGAAAGAAACCTAGGTTTTTCCAACTTTCAAGCTTCTAAAACTCATCTCTAGGCTTGAATTTTCACAAGGCTTCCTTCTAGGAAGTTGTTCCCCACGTCAAGGGCTACATTCTTATCGATTGGTTCAGTTGCACAATGAGCACTACTCCCTAAGGTTGAGAAAAATCCTTTTAGGTATGATATTTTGCTAAGTAAGGAATATAGTTGAGTTTTTTTGCATTTTTATAAGTTGATTGAATAATTTGTATGTTAAATTCTTGTTAGAAAGTCACTTAAGGTGTAGTTACTTTGAAAACCTAGAGTTGGTAGTTTGTGTACTTGTGTGTTCTTTGAGAATTTGTCAAAGTGATGAACATGTAACTTGAATATATGTTTAATTTATTGCATTGTGGCTTATGGTGGATGAAGTCTTGTGTTTTGAAAGATATGGTTTGTTTAATGCATTGATGCTTTGTGTAATTATGTATTCTTTGAGAATTGGTAAGGTAGTGGACATGTAACATGAGTATATGTTTAATTGATTGTATTATGGTATATGTTCATGTGGAAGAAATTTTTTAATTTGAAAGTTATAGTTTACTTTATGTATGACGCATGATTTAAGGTATATTCTATGTATTTGATGAAATGCTTCATTGAAAATTGCATAGAAAAATCAAAGCATCTTGGCATACGTGAATCTTTGAAAACATAGTGTAGGTTGAGCACTTCGGTGCTATGCATTATGAGGGTGTAGATCCTGTGGTGAAAAACCTAAAATTGGCCATTGCATTGATGCCCGCTAATCCAACGGGAGCGATCCGTGAAACGGGTATTGGTACTCGCTGATTCAACAGGAGCGATCCATGAAACGAGACATGGGTGTGGCATAGAGTTGCATGGGTTTGTCATGCATATTGCCATTGTATTGCATTGATGAATTGGAAGGCATATAGCTTATGAATGTACACTTTGCACATGTCATGCCTTAACTTTGTTCTTTATATTAGTATTATGTCATACTGGGCCGTTGTGCTTATCCTATACGGGATTACATGTTACAGATGAGACTCCCGACACATGAAACTTAATGAAGTCTTGAAGCATAGAGGGGGAAGTGGACTTTGAAGAGTATTTCATATTTTTGGTTTTGTAAGGACATAAGTCCCCTGAAATTTATTTTATGTTTAAAACTTAGACCTTGTGTAAGGTATGAACTAAATTTTATGATGGATTGTATGAAATTATGTAGTGAATGTAAATGAGGAGCATGGAGCTCCATGTAGTTACTTATTTTCAAAATATACTTGTGAATGTTAGAATTACACAATTGTATAAATGATTGTTCCATTAGGTGTTGTATTGGTGTTGAGGAGGATGATGAGGAGGAATGGGATGAGAAAATAGGTTACTAAACAAAGGAGACTATGGTAAAATTTTTCAAAATATAGCAACTAGATTGAGTGGAGTGGAAGAGCATGCCTAGATTTTCTAAGTAAGGAAATAAATGACTTAAGAAGAAAAAGAAAGGTAAGGAAATGGAAATAGGGATCAATTAGTCCAAAAATTACTTAAGGTCGAAAAATAAGGGAAAAAAGGTAAAATGGTCATTTTACATATTATAGGGCCTCACACCAAGTTTGGTGATGAAATAAATTGAAATGGGTGTAAAAATGTCAAAATCAAGATTTTAGGCCAAAGTTAGAATTTTGGCACTATAGCATTTTAGCTAATGGTTTACTGTAGCTATGAATATTAAACCAGTAGCCTAGCACAGCAGCCTGACCAGCGTAGCCCGCGCGGTGCGCGCGCCCCCACGTTGTGCCTTGCCCGCACACCTGCTGCCTTGCCCCCATGCGCGCCTAGCCTGACAACCCCTTGACACCAGCCCTTGGCCATCCTTTTAGGCCATGTTTGGCCACACTATTAGGCCATGTTTGGCCATCCTTTTGGGCCATATTTGGCCACCCTATTAGGCCATGTTTGGCCACTCTTATGGGCCATGTTTGGCCACTTCCTTAGACTACCTTAGGTAAAATTTTTGACCTATTCTTGGCCTATGTCTTAGGGCATTTGGGGCTATTTAGGCCATTATTCCAAGGCATATTTTGAGACATTTTGGGACTATCTTGGAGGGCATTCTTGAACATGACTTAGACTAATTTTGAATATTGGTTAGGGGAGATATTTGATTGGCATTAGTAAACTATTTTGGGTAAGTCTAGTAGCAAGTTTTCATTTTTAATTTTGGAGAAACATGGGGAAATAAATGAATAATCAACTAAATCCATTTAATTACTTTTTATTTATTTTTCTTAATTGATTTCACTCATTTTCCGAGTTTATGAAAATTCAGGGAGTGACAAGGAAGAAGAGGAAGACCTTGCATGCAAACCTGAAATAGGCTTTAAGAAGCTTAAAAGCTCAGAACTGTAAGCCAAGGAAGTGAAGACCATTGTTGAAGGTAAAATCCTCAAAATCTTAACTTTCTTTCTTTAAGAAAACTAGTATGTACGTACTGTTTAATGGAAAAAAAGGGTGCATGTATGTGCTTAGTAGGATCAATGGATGAAAATGAGAAGGAAAAGGCACCAAATTGACTCAAGAAACCCTAGAACCCGAAAGTAGGGAAATTCAAAGCATTAAAATAAATGCATGGCTCGAAAAAGCATAAAAGGGGAGCATTTTGCAAGTTAAATCATAAAAAATGGTTGAGGAACAATGAGAAACAATAAGTTACAGCTAGGGGAAGAAAAATTCAAAACTTGTAATTAAGCTTGATTTGTGGTGTTTTAGGATCGAAAAAGTGTTCCCCACACTTCCAGAAGTTCATAGTAAAAATTTAGAATTGAAACAATAGCTAAAAAGCCATGAAATAGAGGAAGATGCACCTCACTAGAAAGTCGGGCCCTCTCCGAAGCTTGACTGTAAGTCCCTATTTCGAGCACAAAGGATCCACAAATGAAAGCATATATGGAATCCTCATAAGATTTAGGCTCGAACCCCCATTGAGTTTGCACTGGAATTCCACCGACAATGGTCCTTGACGCCGGAGAAAACACCGGAACCCTCGCCAGAGAAGTAGGGAAGATGAATAGTAGTGGGTCGGGTCAACTTCAAGTTCAGGTCGGAACCCACCTAGGTGCAGATCCGGTTAACCCAAACTACCTCGTTTAAGGGCTGTGGGATTTAAATTAATGTGGTAAGGGTTTGTTTGGCTACACGGTTTGAAACTTGATTTAATAACCACAGACAGAACAGGGATGTCTTATCCCTGGATTTCCCCTTGTCTGTTGTTTGGCTAATGAAAAATTAAAAGGAAAAAAAAAAGAACCGCAGCCCCAAGGATTCGAACCCCCGACCTATGTGCATGTGTAAACCTTAAACCTAGATGTGTGGCCACTGTGCCAACTTCACATGTGTGAATATTATTTGCTGAATATATATATATATATAATATAGAATAAAAGAATTAAATAAATTAAATATAAAAGGACTTAGGAGAAGCCAGTTACATCCTCTGGATTAAGCTTTTGCGAGATCGAAAAAATAGGATGTTAGGCTTATCTCAAGCTACATATATAGACAGAATTCTTGTCAAGTTTGCAATGCATAACTCCAAGAAAGGCTTATTGCCTTTTAGGCATGAAGTACCTCTGTCCAAGAATTAGTGTCCTAAAACACTTGAGGAAAAGGAATGCACGAAGGTGGTTCCTTATACTTCAGTTGTAGGAAGCCTTATGTATGCTATGTTTTATACTTGACCAGATATTTGTTTTGCAGTGGGGCATGGTTAGCAGATATCAATCTAATCCAGGACCAAATCATTTGACTGGCGTGAAACATATACTCAAGTACTTGAGAAGCACTAGAGATTATATGTTGAGATAGTTCCAGCTGGTTACACAAACTCTGACTTTAAATCATATCAGGACTCTAGAAAGTCAACCTCAAGATATGTGTTTACTCTTGGTGGTGGAGCTATCAGTTGGAGGAGTGTCAAGCAACGGTATATTGCTGACTCAACTACTGAAGCAGAATATGTCGATGCCTCTGAAACAACTAAGAAACAGTTTAGCTTAAGAAGTTCCTTTCGAAACTAAGAGTGGTGCCATAGTCTCAGTTGCCTATGGTCCTTTATTTTGACAATAGTGGAGTTGTAGCTCAATCCAAGGAGCTAAGAAACCACAAGGGTGGATAAGATGGGTGTCAGATGTTATGGGGAATGGATGTGAGTGCTAGTGGGAGTTTGTTAGGATGTGTGCCTTCATATCCAAGACATTTTATTATTATTTAATAGATTTAATTTATTATTGAGTTTCATATTACCATATGTTTGGATGTTGCTTTATATCATGAAATGATTAGTCATTGAATTGTCATTAGGAATGGTTCATATGTATAAATGAGATTTATACACAGGAGATATGAACTGCTTATATAGGCAATTCTAGAATTGTTCGCGGCTATTGATAAGATTGGACATCTTATCTGTAAAGTTGTAATGCAGTTAACCTTTATATGATAAGGTGATTTATCTCAACCATCAAAGTAGTGGACTCTAGGTTATTGTATTAGTGTATTGAAAATATACTGAACTGGATCACTATAAGAAACATATTATTTGGAACTATCACCTTTAATAAGTTTCTTATTCACTATTCGCAATAAACTCTTAATCCTGAGAGGATAGTGAACTCAAGTTCTGAATAATGATGACTTTGAGTTACCAATGAGTGAGGTCTTTTAGATCAACACCTCGGTATCTTGGAAAGTCATTATTTAGACTGTGGGAACACATATTCTCAAGGTAGAATCTACGTTTTATATATTAGAGAGATGGATATCACATTTGTGCTAATTCAATGGGTTAATTACTGAAATTTGGATCTGGTCTTTTCAGTAAATTGTTTACTAAAATGATGACCAATTGCAAGTGATTAGTAATTATTGAATTAGGTTCTTAAAATAATTAGATAAAAAATTCTTCAGTATAATCTTGATTATTAATATCTATATAGAAGGGCCAACTGCAAAAGTATAGTGTATATCGGTTTACTCTATTGTACTAAGTTGGAGTACAATTTCAATTATATAGTGGAGTTAATTGAAATTAATTAGTCAATTAATTTAATTATGAGATAATTAAGATTTAATTGATTAATTGGAAGCTAACTTAGTGGGACTCACTAGATCCCTTCTCTTGTCCTAATTAAGCCCTTTATATATGATATGTAGGGAGCCGTTTATCATAAGTTTTTGTGCTAGACAAAAATAAAAGGCAACGCCACTCTTTTGCGATGTGGTTTGCCTAAGGAAAAAGAGGAGAAGACCTAGAGGAGTTAGAGAAGGAAGATTGCATCAATCTCTTCAAGAAGTCTTCTTCAACAATCAAGACTATTAAAAACAAGGTAATTCTAACCTCTATTTTCAAGATTGTATAATTCATGTAAAGAAAAATATCCAAATAGATTTTTGAAATCGTTTTCACTGTGGTTACGAACCAACAATGGGCTCCATCGGAGCACCGACTGTAACTCTATTTTTAAGTGCCAAGGTCTAACCTAAACCAAGTTATGAAATCGAAAAATGAAATCTTTAGGTGAAAATGGTCCGAAAGTAGTTGGATCATTGTCAGAAAACGATCGCTGGTGATCACCATCGCTGGAAAAGGCAATTGGCACCGATGAGCTTTTCTTTGACCAATCAACTGGTCGGTCAGCGGGTTGTTGGGTTAGGTCTTTCAGTTTGGATCAGGATCCAACCAAGCAAACAGATAGTAAACTTTAAGTGCAACGGCGTCCTTTTGGGAGAAGAGGTTAAACGAATAACTAATGAAACGTCGTCGTTTTACTGATGTAGTAATGAAGTCATCAACCGGACCGAACCGGTTGGTTCTTTAGGTTAAACTAGCGGTTCACTGGAATAGGAACTAGATCGGTCAACTTTTAGCGAATTTCTTAAAGATTAACAAAGCCAGTAATTCAACCCTAATTGGCTGAACCAAAACTTTCCGAATTGTACTTTAACCCCAAAATTTTAATTAAATTAAACTAGGGCCTAGGAAAATAATTAATAATTATTTTTAAGCGCTTAATTAAATAGCTAAAATTACCATTATACCTATGGCCTAAATACAATGAAACAAATGCCGATTATAATGCAAGAAGAGTCTAACCCAACAATGTTGGACATTCCAAACTCAATGGAGGAGTCCGATATGAGAAATGTGATCTCAAAATATATAAACGGACAAACTAGACAAATTATAAATGTGTCTTATTATATTAGTTTCACTACTAAATGAACATCAATGACTATGAGGGTACCTATCCTAAGTTTTTTCGATCTTCCGGACTCAACGACGAAGTCCGTTTCGTCAAACGAGATACCAAAAATACAGACACATAGAAATGTATAATTTTTAAACTGCCCTTAATGATACACGGGCTACCAAATTGACTAAGAAAAATTAAAAATGGGCCAAACTTAACATTGTTAGACACTTTGAACCTAATGGTAAGATCTAATTGAGTATTCGGGTGTCGAACATGGTCCTGGATGAAAGTGCAAATTTACGAAAACACCTTTAGACCTAAGGTAAACTACAGGAAGGCTAATTAAGATCCGGAAGAAGCTAAATTTAGTATCTTCGACATTCTAGACCTAACGGTGATGTCTATTTAGGAAATATAGAACACCAAAATGAACAAAAAAATGATGAACATGTCTCTAAGACTTAATTAAGCTACTAAAAGAGTATAAGACATAAAGATGAACCAATACCAATGTATATAGGGGCCTCCGAGTTCATAAATGAGCTCTATTTAAGATAATTGGGTATTGAAAACATGACATAAGAATGGTAAAATTACTAAACTACCCCCGAGAGCTTAATTAAGCAATCAAATGGACTTAGAAAGTAAAAGAGGGACTATCTTATGATTAAAAGACCTGGCTCAAATATGAAGTCTGATAAGATAAATGATGTATCAAACAGTACAAGACACCTAAAGGGAAAATGACTAAACTACCCCAAGAGGTTAGAGTAAGTCATACGATGAACTAAAAACTATTAGAAATCCTAATTAAAGACCATAAGGGAATCCTGAAGAGTAAGACTAAGTTCAAAAGAGAATAAGTACATTAAGTAAACAAAGATTAAGTTGAGTATCTATATTGATATAGTACTGATGTATTCTGATCCATGCTTTAGGATCACCAACAAAGAAATAGAGATAAGAGGAATGCCAAGGTAAGCTGAGTAAGCAAGTAATTGTGGGCTCTGGACCATAGGTGAGTAACGCTGAACCTTGAAATTGAGATTTTCATTAAATAAAATTCTTATAGTTTTACGATACTACATGCAATACCTTTAAAATTTTATGAAATTAGATCAACTATTTTAATTGCATAATAGTTTTCAAAATACAGTGATTGGTACTTGAATTGCATGCTTTTAAGTAGCATATTTTTAAATGCTTATTAGCATATCTTCAAATGATAAATATATATATATGAGATGGATAGCTTAATGAAAAGTTTTGCAAGCATGATTTAGCATGAAACTATATACCTTACAATGTTTTTAGTTCATGACGAATAGTCATGCCCGGTTAGGGGTTAAGCCAAATCGTGTAGGCCTAGAGCTCTATATAAGACAAGATTGAATAGCCGCCCAAATGGTTATACAAGATAAGATAAAAGAAAGAAAAATTGGCATATACATTATTTTATCACTCAGTTTTTAACAACAGCTTTATGCTTACTATGTTTTACCTTGCAAAACTATCTGGCAAAAGAAACTGGATTTTCCTAAATGCCTTGCAATCAATTATACGAATACGTCTTAAGAATGCCAGTAGATTTTGATACACCTTTTTTAACTACTATCCATGAAAGTTAAGAATGTTAATGAAAGCCATGAATGTTTACAAAAGTCATAAATGTTTCTAAATATTTATGAAAGTTCATGAAAGCCAAGAACGTTTCTGAAAGTCATGAATGTTTACGAAAGTCAGAAATTTTTCCAGATGTTAAGAAAGTATATGGAAGCTAATGCAAAGTCATGAAAGGTTTTAAAAAGGGGTTCTTCTAGAAACCCATGACAGGGAACTTGTGTTACTCACGAGCTTTTCATAAAGCTCACAGGTTTCATCCTGTGTATTTTCAAGAAGGACTAAGAAGCTACAAATCCATATGATAGTGAGTTATGATGAATAAAGATTGTAGCTAGAAGTGGATTAGTATCCCAGCTATGGAAGTGCCAACTTAAGGTGGCAAATTCTAGATTATTATGATAGTTTAGAGTAAGCACAAAAGGTTAATGATGTAATAGTTCAGACACTTATATGTAATGTAATGTTGGGCTCATATTATTGCAACTCTGATGTAACGTTACTTATGCTCTGCCGAGTGTGACTGCATTCAAACAAAAAGTTTTTACAGACTCAGATTTTCGCTACAAGTTTTTATATGACTAAATGCAATCTACTTGGTTATGGAAAGAGGTTTTCGATTAAACATGTCATCAATATGCAAAAAAGAGTTAGCGTATTGGCAAGGTGTCTAACTAGCCGGTCATTATTCATAATTCGCACAAGGTGGCTTTGGGCTGTGACATGGGGAGTGTAACACCTACCTTCCATAAAAAGGGAAATTAGGACAATGTCATGAAAATTAACTCAATGAAGCAACTTTAGAAAATTCTTTGGGCATTATGCAATGGCATAACCCAAACTACGGTTAGGAACTAACCAAACTCAACAACAGGCCATAGCCCTAGTTAGCCCATCACCTCAAGTAGGACCAAAATCAAACCTAACCCTCAGTCAAGTTGGCCTAATCTAGGTTGACGAGACTAATAGTTATGTGATCAATACGTCACTAACATAAGAATAAGGTAAAATATTACATCAAATAATGGGAATTATTAAATAAAACAATTATAGAAAAATGAAAGAAAATACAAAATGAATACACAAAATTATAAGAAAAATATATAAAATATTTCACACTAGAGACCCCAAATACACACACCAAAGTGTGTTTGTGGGTGTCTAAATATATATATATATATATATACATTAAAAATGAAGCAAAATAGAAAAAATAATAATTAAAAAATTATCTTAGCCTCGTTTGACTTGCACATAATGTAGGAAGGCTAAATACACATACGAGTGTATTAGTGTGTATAATTAAGTATACAAACAGTGTTTGAGAGTAGTGTGTATACGTGGGTGTGTGAAACTAAGGAAGCTAATTATTGGTGGAAAATTTTAGGACCACCTCAATTCACATGCACAACACATGAATGGGCGGCTGGCACATGGGGGCATGATTGGGCCACTGCAGATTGGTGGCTGCCAACTCAATTAGTGCTTGTGATTGGGGAATGAAATGGTGAAGGAAATCTTCTATTGAAAGGTTCACTTGGGAAAATAGTATTAAGTGTGTGTATATATATATATATATATACATACATACATATTACAGATTCATAAAGTATTCACACACTTAGAGAGAAGGAGAAAGAAGTTGCGGCTAGGAAAGGAAGGGCAAGAGAGAAAAAGTAAGGAGAAGAGATTTTGAAGGCCTCAACAGGTTAGTTTTGATCCATTTTAATTCCTTTAAGTTTTTTCATGAACTTAGGGTTTATTTCATGAGGAAAATAACCCAAAATAGTGAAATCTAACGACCCGTCATTAACAAACCACAAACAATTATGTCTGATTCAACTTAAGCTAAATCGAAATTGGTTAAATAAGATTGAAACTAGACCATATGAGGGTCATGAAACCTTAGGTTCGCAATCAAAAAGCTAAAAAATAGAGCTCAACATCTCAAGTTACAAGTATCGGCTCAAAAACCAAACTTGACGAATAAGGCCTTAAACTGGTTTCTTGGGACGGGGATTTGAAACCCATGAGATAAGGATTCCAACGGAACAAACTGTTAGGACCAAGGGGTCCGATATTGTAATTGGCTAGTCCGGTTTGACAAAACGTGTTTTATGTGTAATAATTTCATAAGTCATAGGAGTAAATACCTTAATACCCGTTCTACTCCAAGATTGTCCAAGAGACATTACCGTGCATACTACTGGTCGACTTGGTCCACGAAGGGTATATTGAAATTTTGTATTTGATTTGGATCTCACACACTCACACATTACATGCATTGCATATAGTTTTTATTAAGGATGTCAATCGTGTCGTGTCATGTCAAGGTATGGGTATTCGACTATCTAGGTCAACTCGAACACAACACAATTAACTAATCGTGTCAAAACTCTCGACCCTAACATGACATGTATAATAAATGGGTTGACACGACATGACACGACACAACACGTATAAACCATTTAATAAATAGGTCGTGTTAACACGAGTTACACGACACAATCCGTTTAACCCATTTAATAAATAATCGGGTTAAAATTAACATAATTAACACGTGTTACGAGTTTTAACACATTTAATACGTGTAACCCGTTTAATAAATGTACTTGTTAAGATGTTCTCTTTCTTTTATTATGCTTTTTCTTGTACAATTTTATTAAATTAAAATATAATACCTTTAAATTTTTATATTAATACTTATAATGTAATATAAAATAATATTAATTGTTTTCTTATTCTTATAAAAACTATTAATTATTACATATAAATATATAACATATTCCTAATTATTCGTGTTTATTAGTGTTTATCGTGTCAACCCATGCATCAACCTTAACCAGACTTGTTTAATAATCGTGTCAATCGTGTCAACCCGTTTATGACTCAAACCCATTTAACCTCAACCCAAACCTACTAATTCCGTGTCCTGTTATCATGTTGTATCATAAATTGACACCCCTAGTTTTTATCATAACATCATGTCTGTGTTATACTTGTGATTGTGAAACAATTTTTCCAAAATGCATCCTCAAAAACCTAAGGGAAAATTTTGTTCACAAGGCAAGCTAGAATGAAACAACTCTCTGTTGCTCGTTCGAACAAACAAAAAAAAGTTCATTTTCATTCGTTCGAAGTTTCTGTACCAAACGAAGAGTTGCAATCTCAGAATTGTGCTCGTTTGATATTCATTTCTTGTTCGTTCGAATAAATGAATGCTCGTTCGAACGAAAGATGGTTTGTACGAATAAACCCTGGGTAGAAAACATATTTATAATCTGTTTTCAAGCTCATTTTGGATTGAACAAGTTCATTGTGAAAATACACAAAAATTCAGTTGAGAGCAGTCAAAAATAGAGTGAGAGTTTTCAATTGTGAGAGCTAAATTATTGAGAGATCAAAAATCTTTCACGAGAGATCAATCATAAATTCCATTCATACATTTCTCTACTCTCATTGGTTGATTGATTTAGATCATCCACTAGATCCAAATTAGATCTAAAAGCCTCTTGTTCATGTCAATGTCACCATTAATGAAGTATGGAGTTCAAGCTTGGGGATTTGGCATTGAGCGATCAGTGGACACTGAGGTTGTGAAGATTTGTAATTGTGAAGCGCTTGATCTGAAGATTCCGAGACCATTGAGGATTCCGATTGTATAAAGTTTTCAGCTATGAGGAGCTTGAGAATTCAAAAGGAAATTGAAGACGTGATCGAGTAGAACGGAACTTGAGGTAATAAGCTTGTTCGTAGATACGTTGTAATTCAATTTTCATCATAATGGAAGTCTTCCTTGAGCATTGGCCCAGCTCCGGAGTTTTACTCCAAGGATTGTTGTCCTGGGTGGTTTCTTCGTCAGCAATCAATTTGCAAATCTCTTAATCCCTTTTATCTCTTTCAATTTACTAATTGTTTTGCATGAATGCTTCCGTTAGAATATTTATATTGATATTGAATTTTCATGAATGTCATAATTGAGCTTTAATTTGATTAATTGAAAACTTAATTGAGCAATTAGAATTGTGAATTGACATTTGGTCACTTAGTTGAATTTTGCATTGAATTGGTTAATTGAATATCAAATTGAACTAGATGATCAATCAGGTTGTATTGATAAGTTTTTGTTTTTGGATAATTCTTTACTATTTCATTGGTGGATGGGCATACATGTTGGATTAATCACGTTGAGTGATTTTGTTGTTATGGCCTTATTGTAGACAAGAATTCAAATTAACATTGGAGAAAATTTTATTCTAGAACCAACCTATTCAACACCCCCTTCTAGGTCAAATTCACACTTTGGGACCTTGAGTGATATCCTAATGGTATCCCTCCACATCACAAACCATGTCTAAAACGGTTGAAAATCGAGCTTGAATCAAGCTTCGATAATAGCCAGCCATAGATGCCTCGACCGAGCTTCCTAGTCAGATTCAATGCCTAAAATGAACATAAAAACCTAAGTTGAAGGCTTGGGATTGATTTGGGATTGAAAATAGACCGATTGGGCAACTAAAATATCATGAAATAAGAAGGAAAATTTTAGGGTTTTTGAAGCTAGAATGACGTCTTCATGAAAAAGACAATGAACAATGGCAATCGGGTCTAAAGTCGGGTCGGATACGAATTGGGTTTGACTCGCTTTAAAATGGATCCTAATATAAATCGAACGGTGTCGTTTCAATTAAATGGGGGCTGATTTCATTCTGACATAATGATGACATCACAGACTGGTTGAAACGGTCGGTTCCTAACCAAATTGGACTAGTTCAATTAGGAGGTGACTAGATCGAACAATTTAGGTTAAAGAATTTTTTGAAATTGTAATTTAACCCCAAATTTTTTGTTAATTATGAAAATACCCAAAAAATTAATGAAAAATTAATTTTAAACCCTTTTTAAAATAAAATTACTAAAATTCCCTTAAGCTAAAAGCGAGCCAAATGAAGGCCGATTAAAATGCAAGAAGAGTCTAACCCAACATTTTTGGGCACTTAAGACTCAATGGCGGAGTCCGATTTGAGAAATTAGACCCCAAAATATATGAACGGATAAATTGAAATATTTTTTATTGTGTCATAATGCATTGATTAAGCTACCAATTGAACTCCGATGATTGTAAAAATATTTATCTTAGCATTTTTTGACATTCCAAATTCAATAATGGGGTCTGTTTAGTCAGATGAGGTACCAAAAATACAGATACCTAGAAATATAAAATTTCCAAACTACCCTTAGTATTGTATGTGTAACACCCCAGACTTAATTATTAAATTATGTAATGAAAAACTCTTTCTGAAATCTGATCTGGCATTTAACTGTTTAAATTCAACCGTTTAACACTGACAAAACCCATGTTAGCTGATTTCAAAATTCTGAGAAACTGATTACTGTCACTGAACCCTTAGACACTGAAGCTAACCTAACTAGGAGTTGACCGGAAGAAACCGCGTCGAAAAATAAGCTACAGAATGAAAGTTAGGTAGGAAACAGTGAAACTGCATTAATGCGCAGCCAAACAGGGCCTAAGCCCGAAGTATGGGAAATAACCAAAAATGTGGCCAAGAGGATTTGATCCCTTGACCAAACTAGGCAGAATTTGGGTTACCAAAAATTTACCAACTAAGCTAAGAGCACATTTGTGCATATATATGCAAAGATATATATTTAAATAGCATTCAGATTTGGCCTTTCCCCAAAGTGACCAATAACCAAGCATGCAACACATCAGCATGCATCACCCTATGCCATAGCCATCATGCCTCTCACCCCATGATTACATCTCCTCCCAACCAAATTGCATGCAAACCCATCATGCACTTGGGGGAGATGAAACATCAAGAGAAAATGTGATTATTGATATACCATCTCCATATATGCAAGGAGGGAAGAAAATCAGATCTGTAGAGAACCTTGTGCACTATTTTATAGAGAGAGAAACTGGTTAGAGGGAGAGAATCCTAGAGAGAGAGAGAAATATACACAAGTGTGTGTGTGCATCGGTGAGCCATTAAAAGAGCTTAGAGGAAGCCAAGGACTGCACGGAGGGGATCAAACCCAACTGTTGAGGCTTCCATTTGAGCACAGCCGTGAGGGAGAGACCATTGTTCAAGGTTAGTGTTCAAATTTTTTTTTGAAATTTTCCTACTAGATTTAGCTACTGTTTTATAGCTCTTAGGATCTGTTATTGCATGTGTAGTATTTTAACTTGAGAACTGGGTTGGTTGTGAATGATTTGAACCTATAGAACTGCCCTAAAACACAGAAACTGTAAAAACCGCCATTGATGGAGCTTGAGTTGCAGGTCTGATCTGACCTCAACCAAATGGCCTTTTAATGGTCAATACATGAAATAGAACACTCTAGGACCTTGAAAAACACCATCCGCGACCTAGAAACCTAGTTTTAAGCCCTCAAAATCGAGGCTATTCTTTTCGGCCCAAAAATGAAATCTTTAAATTTGGCCCCTGAACTGAGATTTATGGATTGGGAATTGAAGCTCATGTTGTAAGGGTTACGGAGGACCAAACCTCATGCAAAATGGTTGAGAAACAAGGTCGTATGACCCAACTGTAACTCTCCACGATAATCGGTTAAAACAGACCTCCATTGTTGAATTCGATGCTTGAAACTGATGCCAAATGAATAACCTTACTCCCAGAAGTCAATTGGAACAAAAACTAGTAAGAATCGATGCATAAAACTCCACGAAATTGAAGAAGAAATTTCTGAAATTTCTAAGGCAACAGTGGCCCAAGACGGGTAGGGACGATGAACAGTAACGGGTCTTGGATCGGGTCTTCGGGTCGGGCCCCGACCCGGATAAAAACAGATATAACCCATAAACCAAACTGTGTCGTTTTAATAACTGTTATTAAATTTTTAAATTTCAGGGCTGACGTCAGCACATTTGTTATGACATGGAATTTTTTTTTTTTTTTTCTTTGTTAATATTAATTATTATTATTATTATTATGGATGAATGTGAGTATGTAATGTGTATAATATATACATAGATGTATGTATATATATATATGTAATTTAAATCATTTAGTGTGTATGTGTGTATACATGCTAGTGTGTGTATTTAAATGTGTAAATATATATGTATATATATATATATATAAAACAGATGTGTGTGTGTGTGTTGTACACGGCTGTGTGTGAGTGTGTGTGCAAGTGTTGAGTGTTACACACTCAATGGAGAGTGGTGTGGCAGGCAGTGGCTGGTGGAGTGTGGAGGGAGAATTCAGAGCATGGGAGGGGCAGTTCTGAGCACTGAGGTTAGGTTTAGTCTTAGGGAGAGAGAGAGAGAAATGATAGGGAGAGAGAGTGGACTTTGTATATGTAATTGTGTGTGTCGGTTGGAGAAAAAGAAAAGAGAAAGAAAGGCAGAGGAGATAAGAAGGGGAAATAGAGGCTAAGAAGTAGAGACAAGGCAAAGAGGAGACGCCATTGTTGAGGTAAACACCTCAACCCATTTACTTTCTCTCTCTAGAAAATCTCACTCATACATGATCTGTTTTGTGATATATTAATTAGATTTAAATTCTTGAGTCTTATAGCATGTGGAAAATGGAAAAGAATGCAAAAGAAACCAACCGAAATAGTTGAGAGATGAGAGAGAAAAGTGGGTCACAAGCTACGGCCATGGGGGATTGGTTTGATATTTCATGTGTTAAATTAGATGTGGGTGATAGGAAAGTAACCCCCTAAGGTGTAGAAATCATTTGGAGTTGGAACCAATCAAAACCAGTGAGGGAAAATAGAGAAAATGGGTTGGCCGGAATGTTGACCGAGGGTTTGACCCTCTATTTCGTGAAAATCCAAAGGGGAAAATCAAAAACTAACTGTGGAGAGGGAATCTAGGGGGAAAATGGAAGAAAATGACATTTTGAAAACTCGAAAAGTCCACCGGAAAATGGTCGCCGGCGCCGGAACCCTACTGGCCCATCGCCGGAAAATCGGGGACGAAGGGGGGGCTGATCCGGGCTTGGGTCGGGTCGGTTCGGGTCGGGTTGCGCTTGGGCCGGTCCGCCCCTGCCACGTGTCGCTCCCCTGTTTTAAATTAAAAACCCAATGGGTCTGTTTGGCTACAAGGATAAGAAATTAGAAATTAGAAATTAGAATTAAATGGGAACAGGGATATCTTATCTCTGTTTTGGATTAGCCACTGTTTGGCTATCCAAATTGAGAATAAGGGTTTTCCAAAATTACAAAATTGCCCCTAGACTTTTAAAAATTACAAACTTGACCCTGAACTTTCAAAAATTACATTTTTACCCCTGAACTTTGGAGAAATTACAGTTAGGCCCACCAGAATTAAATATTAATAAAATATTAATTAAATTAATTAAATATTCAAAAATATCCCGGAGTCCAAATGGGACAAGGCATTAGTGTATTTTAATTATCTCGACCATTCTGAAGCCAATGGTGAGGTCCATTTTATGAGACGGGGTCCCGAAAAATAAAAGACACGTAGCAACATATAAAATTACTAAAATGCCCCTGAATTGAAGTACAGTCAAACGAACTCCGAATTAGGTAAACAAATGGTGGAACTTTATTATTTCGAGCATTCCGGACTCAACCATGGAGTCCGATTTGTGGAAAGAAGTCTCGAAGTGTAAGAACCCGTGAAAAGTGCAAAATGACTGTTTTGCCCTTTTGAAACCAGATGTCCGAATTCAGTTCTACGAAAACCTAAACTTATTTTCTTCGACGTTCCGAACTCAATAGTAGAGTCTAATTCAGCAAAATAGAAACTTATGAATTAAAGACATAAAATTTGATGAATAGAATAAATTCAAATGACAATGAACTGAGTTACCTGTTATGATTTTAGGGGCACAAGAGGGCAATGGGAAGGTGATCTGACCTTCGGTATTCTCACTGTGATCCTACCATACCTCGAGTACACTTTTTCGGATTGAGGTCGATTACCAGGTACGATATATTGTGCTAAGTAAGAAATGGAATTAAGATTAGGAATACTTGTTCTGCTGCCTTGATTGTTCACTTGTTTGCTTGAATGTTTACATGCTTATGTGTTTCATGCCATTTTGCTGATGTTGGGTGATGATGTGGAAGATGATTATGTGTATATTGCATGTGTTAGTGTAGTGTGTGAATTACATGCTTTGAGAACTGTTGACATTATGAAATATGTACTTGAAAGCATGCTTTATGTATGAATGAGATGCATCATTGAGATTGCATTGTGACATGATGAGATCAGAGCATATTGGCATAGTGTGATTCCTTGGACATGGCGTGAGTTAAGCACTTGGTGCTTTGCATTATGAGGGTGCAGATCCTGTGGTGAAAAACCCAAAATCGGCCATTAGGTACTTGCAAGCCTGACGGATTCCGGACCGTGAAGCGAGACATACGTGGCGGTACTCATGCCAGCGGAGAATGACCGTATCATGAGACATGGGTGGCATAGAGTTGCATGGGTGTGTCACGCATACTGCTCATATACTGTACACTGTTCACATACTGCCATCATGATATCGAATGCCATATAGAAATAACTGTACACTTGCACATGCCACGACCTTAGTTCTGTTTATTGCATTAGCATTATATTGTACCAGCATGTTGAGCTGACCCCTTTAGTGGGGCAAACATTTCATATGATGTCCCAACTGCAGGAGACGTGGAAATGATCTGATTAGGGACTGTGAGGCCCAAGGGGCCCTTTGATGTTGTGCAAGGGCATAAGCCCGAGACTGTATTTTATTTTGTATGTTGTGAACAAATGGACTAGACCTTATGTATGTATCAGAACAGTGTGTAAAATATATGTGATCGTCCTTAATTATCTTTTATTCCCTTATTATTTTATTTCTTTCTGTCTCGTTACTCGCGCCTCGGGTTCGCTGGAATTCGGGGCGTGACAACATTACCCTGAACCGGTTAGAACCGGACTGGACCGGTCTGGTTCAGTTGAATATGGACTGAACCCCTTGGTTCAGTTTAAATTTTCTGAAAATTACAAACCAGCCCCCAACAGTTTTAGAAAATTCAACTCTGGCCCAGTTTTTGGAATTTTATTCCATTTATACCCCTGATAATTTAATAAATAATAAATTAAATTATTTAATTAATTTATTAATTAAATAAAAATGACCAAATTACCCCTAGGTCATTAATAGGTCAAATGAAGTCCAAATAAGTCAAATGAATAGTGTATTTTCACTATTTCAAACATTCCGGACTCAATGGTGGAGTCCGATTTGGGAAATTAAGTCCCGAAAAATACAAACACGTAGGAGTAAATGACCATACTGCCCTTGATGATACCCGAACCCAAATACAACTAAAAGATAGTCTATTTTGACTATGTCGGACATTCCGGACTCAACGGTGAGGTCCGTATTAGCAGATAAAGTGCCAAAAAATATAATACATGAAATTACCAAATTGCCCCTGACACTGTTTAAAACCCAAACGAAGTCCGATTGAGACGAAACTGAAAACAATAGAAACCCTGACACGTATGGGACTATACACGTGATCGGATGACGAATCGGAGTCGAAACTTCACAACTGTGAAATGACCGAAATACCCCTAGCCCTGTATCAAGTTAGATAACATCCGAATGAACTAAGAACTAACCCAATGAAAGATTAAATAATTTCATGACCAGACTGCCTAAAGGTAGTACACATCCTGACATCTTGGGATTATGCTATAGGATAAAAACTCAGGCCAGTCATAGAAGGGAAAAACAAGAAATTTACCATTATGTCTAAAGCCGAAAGACTAGCTGACAAGAAGCAACAGGAGTTCATGCGACAACTATTATGGCAACAAAAGATTATCGAACGGCACATAAGGATAGCCAAGACAACCGAGGTAGTCTCCGTTCGATCGTTTATGTACAAAATGCCTACCAAGGCAATGATCGCAGAGGCTAAATTAAAGAAACAAGAAGATACTGAAACCCTGAAAGAGTGGATACAAAGGTGATTTTCAATTATCATAAAAACACATAGACAGCAAGATAGTCTAACTCAGGTTGAATTTTGAATTAAAATAAACCAAGTTAAGTTTCATATGAGATTTACGAAATGTTCATAAATTTTCTAGGATAAAGAAGGATAAGAAGAAGAGAAAGGCTTCTCAGTTAAATTCCGTTACCGCACAAGGTGAGTAACCTAGACTCCTGAATTGGTGTATAAGTACACCGTCTAGTTATTGTATTTTTAAATACCGTACTGTACTGCTCCTACGGATATACTGTCTTTCATGCTTCTAACCAATGCATGACTATATTTTACTCTGTCTGATTTCACTGTTCCGTATTGAAATGAAACTATCCCTGTTTTTACTGAAAGAACAACTGATTCATGGTACCAAATTCAGTCTTGAGCACTACATGAGCATATTGCACTGTTTGAATTGTGTATACTGTACTGTTATCCTGTTATACTGTTTTGCTCTGCTCGTTGTTGAACTGTTCTGTCGCTCTGATGATTTAACTGTATCCCTGTTTAAAGTATTGTTTCAAAGAAACGTATTTAACTATATCTTCTAAAATGCCTGATTCAACCACCTGTTTTGTAAACAACAATGGTTTGAAACCCATGACAGGGGACCCGTGTTACTCACTGGGCTTTTAGAAGCTCACCCCTTCCCTAACATTTTTCAGGTGAGGGACCCAGCGATCAGGATTAGCGGGTTGGAGACCCGGAGAACTATTTTGAAGAACTCATGAATTAACCATTTTTGTACCTAACTCCATTTCTGAATATGATGTACTGAAACCTAAGACTCGTATCTTTTGTAGGACAATGATGTAATAGTTAATCATGGATGTATTAATGGCTCTGCCAAGGTGTTATGCATTCCCTTAGTTCCGCTACAACTTATATTAATTGAATGCATTGTACTTGGATGTTACTGATGAATGGCCTGTGGTTAGGATTACCGTCGGCATTTTGATTTCAAAAAAAAAAAAACAAAACCGATGGGTGCCTAACTGGCCGGTCGCATGCCCCTAATCAGCACAGGGTGGGTAAGGGGGATGTGACAGTATGGGCTACTAAACTGATCAGGAAAATATAGAAATGGGCGTATATAACATTTCGGACACTTTGAACCTAGCGGTGTGGTCAAATTAAGCACCCGGGTATCCCGAACGTGGTTCTGCATGAAAGTGTAAAATTATGAAAATGCCCATACACTTAATATAAGTCATAGATAGGCAAAGTAAGATCTGAAAAGCCTAAGTTTATTATCTTTGACATTTTGAACCTAATGGTGATGTCCGTTTAAGAAAAATAGAACACTGAACAAACCAAAAAATGACAAAAACATCCATAAGACTTGATGAAGCTACCAGAAAAGTATGAAAAGTAAAGAAGAACCCATACCAAGTGTATATAGGAGCTTCTGAGTCTAAAAATGAGCTCCATTTGAAATAATTGAGTACTGAAGAACGAAATATGAACTGAAAAATTTCCAAAGTACCCCTAAGGCTTAATTAATCAAATGAACTCAAAAACTATAAGAGGGACTACCTTACACTTAAAGGACTTTCTAGACTCAAAATGAAGTCCATTAAGGTAAATAAAGTGTCGAACAATATAAGACATGTAAAAGGCAAATGACCAAAATTCCCTAGAGGCTACAATAAGCTACCAAACGAACTACGAAGTGTTAGGAACCCTAACTAAACACCATGAGAAAATCCTAAACAATAAGATTAAGTCCAAAAGAGACTAAGAACATTAAGTAAGAAAAGATTTAAGTCAAAATATATATTGATATAGTATCAATGTAATCTGATCCATGATTTATGATCATCAGCAAGGAAATAGAGATAAGATAAATGTCAAGACAAGTCAAGTAAGCCGAGTGAGCAAGTGAATGTGGACTCTGGACCACATGTGAGTAACCTTAAACCTTGAAGTGGAGACATTTTCTATGAAATGCAGTTCTTTATACCTTTATAATATTACATGCAATTCTTTTAAGCTTTATGACGGATTTCAAACTATTATGTTAAATGTTTCAACTCCATGATTGTTTTTATAATACTATGATGAATGTTTGAATTTCATGCTTTCAAGTAGCATCTATTTGAATGTTTTATAGCTTGGATAACTTAAAGAATGTTTTGAAAGTATGTTAAATGAAAAGTTACATGCCTTATAGACATAAGAACACCTTACTGGAGGTTAAGCCGGGTATGTATAAAAACCCTACTGGGGGTAAAGAGCCGTTAGACTTTCATATAAGTCTTTACAGATGGTTATGTGACCCATGAGCTCTAAATTATAGTATGGTCGCTATGGTGACAACTTATAGTTCTACGGGACAAGCTTATAGATATGGCATGTATTGTTTCGATTACTGCTTTTACAGTATCAGAATTGATGAGATGATGTTTTATATTGCAAAATTATCTAGCATAAACCTCTTGTATGATTTCAAGTAAATACCTTGCAACTTTCAATTAAATAAACTCTAAAAATGATAATATATTATTATTGACCTTCCACAACCCCTCTTCACCTTTATTCCAAATCATGCCCGCTAAATACAACCTCTCAAAGAAAGAGAGTTTGCTCGTATTCGTTATCTTAAAGGTAACGAAGACATTATGGGTTTAGATAAATAAATTTTTAGCCCTCCGAACACGTGATATCAACCACCAGAGCATTGATATCCTTGAATACCTTCAAGAATTATCAAACAAATGTTTTTTAAAAAAACTTCTCTACACCAAACATTATCCTGAAAAAAGTTTTAAAACCATTCTTGACTATAAAGGGGAACTTTTTTTTTCTTCTAAAACCAAATTAGTTCCTCATAATCTATTTCTAAAGTTCAAGTCATAAACCACCCACATTTTACAATCACCACCATCTTTCTCCCTTCCTAAATAATCAAAACATTTTTTTGGAGGTTTAACCTAAATATTGAAATTATATATATGTATATATATATATATATATGAATTTTTATTTTATTTGTGATCTTTTACTTTATAGATTCATGTCGAAATTGGCATTTTTATTATATCCTTAAGTGTTATGATCTTGACACCCCATAAATAAAATTATAACATCACTAAATTTAAAATATTGAATTAAACTAATACTTTTGAAAAGTAAAAAAAAAACTAAACAATAGTTATTCCTAAATGAATTCTAAAATTTTTCTTGACTGTAAAAAGGATAGGTTCTTTTCAAAGCCAAAACAACCTATGACAATCTCTTTTTGAATCTCATGCCATAAAAATATTTTACATCTTAAAAACATTATCACCCTTCTCCCTGCCTAAATAATTAAAATTAGTCTCTAAAGTTTTTTTTTTTTGAAAATCAAGCCAGACTCTTATAAAAATAATAAAAAGTTTTTTACCTTTTTCCAACCCTTGGATGCATGCTTAATTTTTGTTTGATTTGTTTACGGCTTTAGCTGATTGGATTACGTTGATACAAAATCAAAAATTCAAGGTTTAATATGTCAAAATTAAAAACATGGGGACTAAATTGACACATATCCCAAACTATATGTGTAACACCCCGACCCAAATAAATCAGATTAATTCCAAAAACACCCAAAAAGAATCAAATAATAATACCGAGATAGACCGGGTCAACTAGTGTAAAATCGATTTGTAAACCGAACACATATTGTAATGAGATAGATATACAATTTTGAGAATACACACGATGTCAAACACACGATGTAATTTATAGGCAATACCGAGTGCCCGGGGAACACCTATACGAAGAACCGAATTGTACAGAGAAACGTGTACGCAAACACGTACATGTGTAGGTATACCTATATACATGTGTATATATGTATTTATATAAGGGTATACATATGTGTATATATATATATATATATGTATATAATGGATATATATAAGCATATATATATAGTATATATATATGCGTGAAACAGTGTGTGTATGTATAAACATATATATATGTATAAGTGTACATATAAATATGCAGCAATATGGTATATATGTATGTATATAAATTGAATACTATATATATATATATAGAGAGAGAGAGAGAGAAAGAGCAGAATTGGTGTCGGCCAAGTGTCTGTGTGCTGGAGGTGAAATTATGTGTGCTTTGTATATTATATATATATATATATCATATAAAATATCAAGGGCAATTAAATGCTTGAGTTTAAAAGAAGAAAAGAAAGAAAAGAAAGAAAAGAAAAAGGAAAGATAGAGGAAGTAAAGGGGAGAAGTTGAGGGCGGCAGGAAAATTTGCCTATTTATATGAGGTGTGAGTTATTGAGAAAATCAAAAAGAAAAGAGAAACTGAGAGTTTGAAATTGAAGTTTGAAGATTCAGAAGTGAAGCAAAGGAGAAAGAAACAGAGAAGAAATGATTGGAATCTACGAGCCAAAAGCTCAACCAAGTGAGTGATATTCAGAATTTGTTTTTAAGATTCAAAGCATGAAAGCTTGCTTTAATTATAGGGTCTCAAAGAGTATGAAATAAGGATCATTTTTCAAAACGAATCATTTAAAATGGTTTAAAAATGAAGGAAATATAGCTAGTTGCAAGTTTGTGGAAAAAATCAAGAAGTTGTGATTTTATGTGTTAACTTTAGGTTAAACAATGGGAAGTTGTTCCCTTTAGATGTAGAAATGAAATAAAGAAGAAATTAGGCTGAAACAGTGGCCCAAAAGCCATGAAATAAGAAAAGATTGGCTGGCCTGAAAATTGGGTTCTCACCGAAGACCCACTGATTTTCCTCTATTCGTGAAGTTGTGTTGATTTAATTGAAAAACTGAACCGAGAGTGGTGATCCTCATGGGAAGAGGAAGAAAACCACATTGAGCTTGTGTTGAAAAGTGATCAGCAAGTGATCACCGGCACTAGAGAAGACGCCGGAGACCCACCGAAGAAGAAGCACATTAACCGGGCTTGGGTCAAGGGTCAATTCGGGTCCGGGTTAAACCCGACCTACCCGCACATCTGACATGTCCAATATTATGTTGTTTTGTGTTATGATAAGTTGGAATTTGGAGTGTTTGGGCATAAGTTTTATAAATTGATTTAAACCCTAATTGGGGATAGGGATAGCTTATCCCAATTTTGTAAACTTATCCACTGTTTGGCTATTCCAATTAGGAATAATAGTTTCTGATTTTACAAATTTGGCCCAAATGTTTTAGAAATTTAAAAAGGGCCCAAGACTTATGCATAATTATGATATTACCCAAAGTAATTAAATTAAAATATTTAATTAAAATAAGAAATTACCAAAATGCCCCTAGGTAAAAAATGAGTCAAACGGACTTTGATTAAAATGAATGAATCATGAATTTTTATTTCGGACATTCTGGACTCAACGGTGAAGTCCAGTTTTTGAAAAAAATAGGTCCTGAGAAATAAAGACACGCAAAAGTACAAAATGATCATTTTGCCCTTTTTTAGTATTGAAGTCCAAATTGAAATCCGTAAAAGCATAAACCGATTTTCTTTGACGTCCTGAACTCAATAATAGAACCCATTTTACCAAAAGAAATAATGATAGTATTGATACATAAAATTGGTTGAAGTATAGGTTATACATATACATAGCAATTAACTGAGAGATATTGTCTACTGATGAAATAGGGACTTCAAAAGGGAAGGGAAAGGTGACTTGATTTAATAGAGAAAGAAAGGAAATGGTTAAAAAGGTAAGTAATATCCGATTTCTGCATGTGATACTTCTAGCCATATCATCAGTTCTTTTACTACTACAAATTGTACTCTTATACATACCTGATGTTTATTGGATCCACAATGTAATACTTGCTCTATCCTGTGGAAAGTGTTTATTGACTATTATATATCTTGATCATGATTTTTGTACACTTCATACATAGGCTTCGAGGGGCAAAACGTTATGATCTAAGCAGGCTAGTTTATATTGGCCTAAAAAGGCAACAGTTACATTTTTGCTGTTGAGAAAAGTGATATTACATTTTACTCTTCATGAGATTTATCATGATCTCGATATATTATAAATGTCGAATTTGTGCTTAGTCACAAAATTCACCTGATGCTATACTAGATTTACGAGTCAAAAAAATGAAACTTAAAGTGGCAATTAAAGTGGGATCTATGAGGTCAAGTACTAAACAGACGAGTTAAGTGCTAAACTGACAGATCGAGGAATTTGAAACAATAAGAGCTTTGTGCTACAAGCATGTAGGGGGTATGCCAGGCCCCAAATTAAGGTGCATCCACTTTTACTGATATCATTATCTTTTATTGGAATTCATAAGTTGATCATATTATTCCCCATGAATGATCATGTGATTACAAAGCTTTATTAAGTACTTACGATATTATGCCTGAGATAACTCGTGATTATAGCAGTATGATTATTGTTATCAGACCAGATTTTCATTGATTATTTCTTGTGCTTCTTACCATTTGATATTCATTGATGAGTTATGACTTATGATATTGACTGGCTATCATGTTTGCATATCCTTATCTTTCTTGGATTATGCTTTCTATATTGACTTGTAGACATGACAGAGTAAATGAGAATTACTTACTGGGCTAAGTTAGCTCATTACAGATTTATTTGTCTTATTTTAAGAAAGGATGCCGTAGGCAGGTAGTAACAGTTTACCTAGCTAGTGGACATTTTTCGGATGAGCGTAATGTATAATATTCAGTACAGTCTTGTTGCTCTCCCATGTCATCCACGTCTTGGGGATGTAATGTATTAGACTTTTAAAGTCTGTATTTTGAGAACCAGATTTTAAATACATGCAACTTTTATTTAAGTCTTCCATTGTTACGATGTTGATTGCATGTTAGTAGCACTGATGGTGTAGCAAGTTCAGAGGCCGATCCAGCGAAAGGGTCAAGCCAGGGTCACGATTCGCTATCCGTAAATGGTTGGTTTCGGGTTGTGACAATATAGGTGAAAAGTGCAATTTATCCTACATAAAAAAATAAAAAATAAATTTAATGGAGAAAAAAGTTAGAGTATAACATGACTGTCTTTTTTGCATATGAGTCTTCTTCAAGTCCGTACACCCACACATCTAATTTTGGATCCTTCATCCTTTGATTGGAAGCTTTTGCGTATACAATCCCTCCGTGTGTCCAACTAGTATATGAGATTAGGAGTTTTTTTTTTTTTTTTTATCTTACTTATGAATTTTAAAATTAAATTTATATAATCTTGTAATTTTTAACTTACTTTTTGACCCATTGTCTAAAGTAATAGGCATCAAAAGTCGCTTCTAAATTGAAGTCAAAGACACCATGTAATTGAAATTTAGATTTCGGACGTCTTTTCATATGACATTTCTACAAACATCTTTTGGATAGATGTATCTTTACTAAGTAACGTGAATTTGAAAAGTAAGATAAAAAAAACGTAGGATATAGATAAACACTTCATTACTAAATAAAGTACATTTGAAAAATAAGATAAATAGTGCGAGGATGAGAAATTTGAATTAAACTTATAGGGATTAATAAAAAAGGCATTTCGTCAACATTCTATGAACAAGTTGGTAATTAAGATTGAGTTTGAGCCCAATCCGTTTAACTCTAAAAGTCCCTCACTTAATTTGTGATAGAGATACCCTTCAATGAACCTCCATGCATAATTCGTCATCTGCTTAACAATAATGGGCGTGAATCACACATGTTTCTAGAAGTTTTTCCAAATTTTAGACTTCAATAACTTTCAATATATGAATCTATTTTTAATGAAATTTATATATTTGGGCTTTAAAAATTGAGATCTATAAAAAAAAAACTATATTGCATATGAAATTTTGCCAAAAAAGAAAATCATTTTCCAAACAGTGAAATTCTACCGTGCAAATTTTAACTATTTTTGTTGAAATTGTGAATTTTAATGCTAAAATTAGCCCTTTGACAAAATAAACGGGTCAAACTGCTATAATTGTGTGTTGTCCAGATCTAAAAAAAATACATAAAATATATATAATTCATGTAAAATGGACAATTGAGCACAAACTTATGATTATTTGAAGTTTTTACACATAAATTATAATTTTCTACCAACTTAAGTACAACCGTACAATGGGTTGCTCGTTTATCTACTACATCATATGAATGTAAAAAAAAAAAACACATCAGGATGATTGCTCATGGTAAAAATTTAGCTCTCTTATATGAAATAAGACACCATTAAATAAACAAAGAAAGTCATTTAGAAAAGACAATCATAAAAAGATTATTATTAAAATCATTTTAAAATCAGTTCCTGATAAAAAAGACAATGAAATTTCACAGTTTTAATAAAATTGTTTCAATTGAGTTCCACTTTCAAATAAACAATGAAATTATGAAATTTCATATTTTAATTAAACCAAATCCAATTCAGTTCCAGAAAAATGAAATTGCACTATTTTTAATCAAACCAGTTTAATTTGATATACAAACTAGTAAAATTTCACTATTTCTAAAAAAAAAAATAGTTTTAATTAATTTTGAGACAATGACATTCACTATTTGAATCAAATAAGTTTCAATTTAGTTGTAGTTTCAAAGAAACAGTGAAATCTCGCTATTTTATTTAGTCTGGTTTCAATTTAGTTCCAGTTTAAAAGTATTGAAATTGCACTATTTTAATTAAACCGGTATCAATTCAGTTGAAGATTTTTTTTAAAAAAAAAAAGTCAAATTTTACTATCTTAATTAAACTAGTTTTAGTTCAATTCATTGTTAGAAAAATAATGGAACTTCATTGTTTAAATCAAATTAGTTTCAATTTAATTATATTTTTAAGAATATAATGAAATTTCATTGTCTTAATCAAAACATTTTTAATTCGGTTCTAGAATAAAAAATAGTGAATTTTCACTACTTTGATAAAAAAATCAGTTTCAGTTCTAATTAGTTATAAAAGAAATAATGAAATATTGTTATTTTAATCAAAATATTGTTGAATAACATTTTTCTTTGTGCAGACATTTGAAAGTATCAATTATTTGATTTTGATTCAATTCTATATATTGAAGAACACACAAAAGATTGAAAGTTTAATTTTGGTTATAGTTCAAAAGACACCAAACCAACAAACATTTTTTTGCTCCATAAATACCAAAATAGAGTTCGATTTAGCAAGAAATTTCATATATTTATTTTTTAAGTTTGAAGTTGAGTTTTAGTTGAAGTTTTGGGCGAAATCATGCAATAAAATATATTAATTCAGTTTAATATTATATTGTTCCAAGCATCAAGGTTGAACATCACTATTCAAAAATAAATGTATACATGCATAATATTATCATAAATAAATGACAACATTAATGAATAAAACTGTTATAAATAAATATAAATAAGTGATAGGTTAGAAGATCTCAAAAATATTTAAAAAGAATTTACACTTAAAATGTTAAAAACAGTTTGGAATTAAACTTGATGCTGCACTTTTCGACTCGCAATAAGTATGGGCTCCGCGACCTGTAGAACACTCAGGAAGATGATCAGAGGACCACCGGATTGGCTCCGACGGTAGCCGCTCCGATGCTTAAGTAAGTAAAGGAATTGAAATACTGTATTGAAAGCCAAAGAATGAGCATAAAAATAAAACGTACCTTTAGGGTTCAATTTATAAGCCATGGCCTTCCTAAGTTGATTAGGATTCGATGCCATGAATATAAGGATTTGATCATCGGAGATTGCAGTTACCTTGTGGAGTAATGAGTCGTAGATGGAAATAATCATAGATAGTAGTTTCCTTGTTGAAGACTGTTTCCTTATTCCCTGCTTGGCAGTTTGTTAAGGAAAGCATAAGGTCAGAGCCATATGAAATGCTGATTAGATATTGCCCAGGACGCAAGGTCTGGGAGATATATGCCTGAGAACGCCTTAGAGGCTTCGCCTGCTCTGAATGATCGAGATTATCAGCTCTGTATGATATATATATATGAGAATGCCCTGAAGGCTAGTCACTGCTCTGAATGATCGAGATTATCAGCTCTGTATGATATATATATGAGAATGCCCTGAAGGCCAGTTGCTGCTCTGTATGATCGAGATTTGTTAACTTCGTATGCACACGTGTCTCAAGGTGATTGGTGTCTGTTTGTGGTATATCAGCTACTCCCCCCCGGGCCCTAGTTAGAAGCTAGGGCTTAACTAGGGTTATGGGTTTTGTGAAGAGTCATACGTTTTGTTTCTCCGTTTCTCGAGACGTCGGTTTAATGCGCTATTTATTGCGCAGCCGATACTTGAGAATCCATCATTATCTTCAACCGTTGTGTCGGCTCGCCTTGGAAGGCTCATTTTCGAATGTGTATATAAAGAGAGGGAAAGGTCTTTCATACCTTTCTTCTGCATTCGCTTCTACAGTACTAGACCGCCATTTGACATATTTTGAAGTTTGAAGGATATCCGGTGTTCATAGTTCTTTCTTGATCTCAGGTTCGACTTTTAGTCCCCTTCTATATTTCTTCTCATTTGTTTCATTTCTTTCTCTTGTCCGCTATGTCTAGCTTTGAGTCACACTCTGGTTTGGGCAGTCCTTCTGAGACCGATCCTCAACTACAGTTAGTGAATGTTGATGAAAATAGACTGGTTGAACCCCCCTCTAGTCCGGGGGTTAGGATTGTTGATGCATTCGATGAGCCCCCAAATAGGGCTGGTGAGACTTCTGGTTGATCCGGTTACAGAGAGGAGGGTGAGAGTGTAATTACTGAAACCATGTTGGAGGAGTTATGGGCGAAGTTCAAACTTCCCACAAATGTTACTTTCAGGGTCCCAGATTCTCAGGATCGCCCCAGCGATGTTAGAGAGGGGGAAATCTGTGCCTATCTGGCCTGGTTTGAAATGGGTCTTACACTCCCCTTTCTTGATATAATAAAACAATTCTTTTGTTAGTTTGACCTTTGCCCCGCAGACCTGAACCTTAACAGTTGGAGACATCTGTTGAGCTTCATTGTGTTAGGGCATATGAATAATGTCGAGGTGTCCCTTGACTTGATCCGTAGCAATATGGATCTAAAATTTCAAAAGGCGGAGGGCCTTTATTATATGTCTTTTGATAGCGGGTTCAGACCCTTTACTTCTGTGCCCTCCTCCAATAAGACCTGGAAGAAGTGGTACTTTTTCATTAGAGGAGGATGGGATTCAAGAACTTCGAAGGTCAACCCTCCACATTCCCTCGAACCACTGGGCCAAGGGGTGAGGCTCGACTTTCCGTGGCTGTATTGATTTCGTTTTGTTCGCCAATTGTTGAACTGATCAATTTCTGTGTTTGTTTTGCAGTCAGCAGTGCGTGGAAGAGACCAGACTTCTCTCCCGCGATCCAGAAGCAGTATAAAAAGCTTTTGAAGCCCAGCAATCGAGACCATTCCTCCATTGTTAACCCTGATAGATTGATGGTTGCCAGGGGGAGTGTTGAGGAGATTGCTGATAATGTGATGGCTCAGTGGGAGACCGGGCCGTTACCGCCCGTGGCGACGGGGGAGGCTTCCTCTCCAGCGGTCCCTCCCGTTCAAAAGAAGCGGAGGTTGGTTCTGTCCTCTCCTGAGCCTGCTAAGGGGGAGGAAGAGGCTTCTGCCCCCATTTCGGTGGTCCCCCCAATCCCGTCCCATCGAGCGGGCAAGGGGGCATCATCATCGATGGCTCCTGATGCTGCCGATCAGGGGGCTAAGAAGATTCTGAGGGACTTTTGGGCCAAAGGCTCAGTTAAGCTCAGGCCTCAAAAGTCAGGGAAGCTTCTTACTGATCTGACTGCTCTTCCGGTTAAGGTGAGTTCGTCGGGCTCTTATTCTTCTTTCCTTTTTCTTCAAGTGTTTAGGCTGGTATTGAACCGTTTACTTTGTATCACGCAAACCCTGCACACCCTTTCTGCTTTGGTGGAGGCTTCTCCATCTGTAGAGGAGTTTGACCGACTTAGGGACGATCTGGACAATCTGGGACTTCAGCTTGGTACCGCTCGGTCGGAGGCTCACGACTCCATAGAAAAGCTGAAAGAGTGTTAGAACTCCTTGATCGTGATGGAGTCGGAGAGGAACCTTGCCGTTGAGCAGGCAAAGAGGTTGCAGATGGAGATGAACGGCATGCGGTATCAGCACCGTAAACAGCTTGATGACGCTGTGGAGCAGGCTTTGGTGGATAATGAGGAGGAAATGAAATCGAAGCTGGAAGGAATGACCCATCGCTTGATTACGTTTGGGTTCAACAACTTCCGTTCCCGGCTTCTTGCCAAGTTTCCTGACCTTGATGTCTCCTCAATTGTGCTGCCTGGATCTGAGCCTTCCGAGGTTGTTATCCAGGGTAAAGCGGCTGATGTCCTCTCTGCCGATCCCACGGAAGTGGTCGTACCGACTGACACGGTTGATGCTGCCCCTGCCGATCCTTCACCGGTCGTTGATTCTGTTCTTGCTGACCAGTCTTAGGATGTATATGTTGTTATTCTTGACTTCTAATGTACTGGAAATATACATTCATTAATGGAACAGTCTTTTGCTTGATGCTTGTCTCTTTAATTATATTGCTCTGTAGTTCCTTAACTTGTGGTTGATGGTGATAATTGTCGCAAATAGCGCTGCTCTAGAGTTTAGTGTATACCAGACCAGGTTTTATTCTGTAGGTAATTGTATTCCGAGCTGCTTTTCTTGCCCTAGGTCAGTAATTGAAGAAAACATTTCAAAGCTGACTGTTCTGAACCCGGAGACTTGTAATAATAAGCAGATACTTTGTGATTGTAGTTCGGTTGATCAGAACCTCAATCTCCCGATCTGTTGAGACAAGGGTCAAGGTACATCAAAGTTGATGGACCTTTGTTGTATACGTGGCTCATCAGGCGTTAATGACCTAGGGAAACTATCACGTCAACATATACGTGGACAAGACTAAAAAGCCTATATATTGCGTATGTGGCTTTGCCTTTTGCTTCTTCCGAGAGGGTGGTTTAATGCCTCATTTATTGCACCACCGTCGTTTGGGATTTTGAAGCTGACTCTTCGCCTAACCATTGTGACGGTTCGTCTGAGTGGCTCTTGGGCTTCGAAGGCCTATATATATGGAAACGAGGGCATACGGTTGCACCCAACCCTCTTGTTCCCCAATTGCTTCCTTGTAAGAGAGATTTTAGATGCTGCCGGAACTTTGTCGTTCGCCCGAAGATGACGAATGGTTCTTCGTCTGAGTTAGGAATGATTAAACTGTGGCTAAGAGTTAACCTTCCCTTTGTTTCAGTCTCCAAGGAAGGATTAAAGGAGGTCGAGATCTTCTTGTCCATCTTAGCATCCAGTCGAGGTTTCTCCGATGGGAGGTGGTCCCTCCTTGATTCAACCGAGGCTTGGAGCGTCAGTGATGAGGACGAAGGAGAGATGCTTCCTTCCCTCTGTATTCTGGCAAGCACCCTTGCTCAAATCGGCCGGGGTGTGACAACTACTTTGAGGGAGATGAATGTGGGCTGCTTCCTCCCCTTTGTGACTTGGCAGAGTCCCTTGCTTCAATCGGCTGGGGTGTTATGCCGATTATAAAGGTGGAGAATGAAAAGTCTCCTGAGGCCCAGAGCCCTCATCATCCGTTGGTACTAAGATTGTTGATAGTGATGATGAAATGGCCTGGGCACTACTTGATGCAGACTGGGGTTCAGGGTTCCTTCCTTTCGAATGGAGCCGGCGACGGTGGTAATGGAAGGTTGGATCCTGTGCCCTTATATCATCCGAGGAAAAAAGCCATAATGTTGCCAAGTGTAGCTTCTGTAGTAGCTTCTGTAATAGCCTCTGTAATAGCTTCTGTTTTATTTCCAGTCTTTGTACTGATGTAAACTTTCTGATTTATCAATAAAATTAAGTTCCTTTTCCTCAGATCTGATGTTCCCTATATTCGAATGTGCTTTTCTGTAGTTAAAACACTTTCTCGTGCACTTCTGATATATGAATGTTCTAAGAATAGATCGAAGAAACTTGGAAGAATGCTTGAATCAAAATACTTCTGATCGGTACCATTGCACTTATTGCTCGTTTGACAGATAAGCCAAATAATATAAATATCAGATCTGAGGTATCTCGATCTAGGGAACTTCAGTTTGTAGATGCTCGGAACTTCTATCTTTGGATGGACCGGATCATAGAATCTTGCTAATTGAAGACGGACCAGGCTCGGAAGGCCTGTTCATTAGGGTAGCCCAGGCTCTGAAGGCCTGTGTATTAGAAAATGGACTAAGTATTTAAGACCTGTATATTATAAACCAGGCTCTGGAGGCCTGTGCATTAATAGATGGACCAAGTACTGGGACTTGTACATTCATGAACCAGGCTCTAGAGGCCTGTGCATTAACAGATGGACCAAGTCTGAGACTTGTACATTTATGGACCAGGCTCTGGAGGCCTGTGCATTAACAGATGGACCAAGTCTGAGACTTGTACATTTATGGACCAGGCTCTAGAGACCTGTGCATTAACAGATGGACCAAGTACTGAGACTTGTACATTTATGGACCAGGCTCTGGAGGCCTGTGCATTAACAGATGGACCAAGTCTGAGACTTGTACATTTATGGACCAGGCTCTAGAGACCTGTGCATTAACAGATGGACCAAGTACTAAGACTTGTACATTTATGGACTAGGCTCTGGAGGCCTGTGCATTAATAGATGGACCAAGTCAGAGACTTGTACATTTATGGACCAGGCTCTGAAGGCCTGTGCATTAATAGATGGACCAAGTACTGAGACTTGTACATTTATGGACCAAGCTCTAGAGGCCTGTACATTAGCAGATAAACATTCTATGGAAGTAAAAGAAATATTTCTACTGATAATACTTTCGTAAGTGTTCCACGTTCCATGGCCTAGGAACAGGTTTCCCAGTCATGTCTTCTAGCCAGTAGGTGGTAGGCCGAACAACCTTTGTTACCTTATAGGGGCCTTCCCAGTTTGGCGACAACTTTCCCATGGTGGGATCTTTGGTGTTTTGAAAGACTCTTCTTAAGACAAAGTCTCCAACTTGAAAGCTGACTGTCTTGAGTCCTATCTTGGATTTGTTGACCATTCTCTGTTGATAGGCTTCCATTCTGATGCTGGCCTGATCCCTTCTCTCTTCGAGCAAATCCAAGTTTTTCATCAGCTGCTGATCGTTGGATTCTTGCTCAAAGGCTTCAGTTCTCAAGGTTGGCATACCGATCTCGACCGGAATTGCTGCTTCTGTTCTATAGGCTAGCGAGAAAGGAGTTTCAGAGGTGGGAGTCCTTCTAGTTGTTCTGTAGGCCCAAAGAACTCCAGGGAGTTCCTCTGCCCACTTCCCTTTGGCCTGTTCCAACCTTTTCTTTAACCCGTCAAGGATTGTTCGGTTGGTGACCTCTGCTTGCCCATTTGCTTGTGAATAACCTGGAGAGGCAAAGTGCTGCCTGATGTTGAGATTTTCACAAAATGCTTTGAAGCCTTTACCAGTGAATTGGGTTCCATTGTCGGAAATAATCACACGTGGTATGCCGAACCTGCATACAATGTTTTTCTAGGTTAAGTTCTCAACTTCCTTTTCTGTGATATGTGTTAGAGGTTTGGCTTCGGCCCATTTAGAGAAATAGTCGATGGCCACCAAGAGATACTTCCTGTTTGGAGGCGCCCTTGGTAATGGGCCCACAATGTCCATTCCCCACTGAGCAAAGGGCCAAGGACTAGGAATTGGGATAAGCTCGTGATGAGGTTGATGTTGGTACGGGGCAAATCTCTGGCATTTGTCGCACTTCCGAACATATTCCTTAGCCTGTTTCAACATGCTAGGCCAGTAATAGCCCTGCGATAAAGCTCGGTGGGCTATAGTTCTGCCCCCATTATGATTCCCGCAAATTCTTTCATGTATTTCAGCCAAGACATATTGCGACTCGTCTGGCGCTAAGCATTTTAACAGAGGTTGAGAATACGACCTTCTGTAAAGCTTGTTGTTTAGGATCAGGTACCGAGCCGCTCTGATTCGGATTCTCCTGGCTTTGTTTTTGTCTTCTGGGAGGAGCCCGGATCTTAGATATTGGAGGATTGAAGTCATCCAGTTCTGGAGCTGTTCGTCGATTTGAGCGATTTGGGCTTCCTCAATACTGGACCCTGGCTGAAAAGAGATTTTAATTGTGGAGTTTGCTTCAGACTTGAGGCGTGAGGCCATGTTAGCCAGAGCATCTGCTCTGCAATTCTGGCTTCTCTCAGTTTTCTGGATAGTAAATGTCTGGAAGGAACGCTTCAAGTGGTTCACTAGTTCGGAGTACCGGAGCATCCTATCATCTTTAATGGCAAATTCTCCCAAGACTTGGCTAACCACCAGTTGGGAATCAGAGAAGACATCGAGGTTCTGAGCCTCGCATTCCAAGGCAAGTTTCATGCCTAAGATTAGGGCTTCATATTCGGCTTCATTATTAGACGCTTTGAATCCCAGGCTGACTGCTTTTTCTGACGTGAGACCATCAGGGGACTGTAGTACCAGGCCTACCCCTGAACCTTGATCGGTTGATGATCCATCAATGTATAGCAGCCAGGTTCCCGAAATTTCGGTGAGTCGCGCTTTATCCTGAAGTGCTGGGGTGAACTCTGCAACGAAATCAGCTAAGGCCTGCCCTTTGATGGAGTTTCGGGGTACATATGATATGTCGAACTCCCCCAACTCCACAGACCACTTCATCAATCTTCCCGATACCTCAGGTTTCCTCAGTATTGACTTCAGAGGATAGACAGTTGGGATTTCGATTGGATGGGCTTGGAAATAGGGTCGGAGCTTCCAGGCTGATATGACCAAGGCGTAGGCCAGTTTCTCTACCTCTGGGTATCTTTTTTCCGTGTCAAGTAGTGCCCTACTGACGTAGAAAATAGGCCTCTGTACTCCTCTGTCCTGTCTGATCAATGCGGAGCTGACCGCGTTTTTGGAAACTGCAAGGTACAGGAGTAGCTTTTCTCCTTGTACTGGTTTTGACAAGAGTTCTTGAGAGACTAGATACTCTTTTAGTTCTTGAAAGGATTCTTCGCATTGTTCCGTCCACTGCAAAGCTTTGCTGCCCTTTAGAGCTTTGAAGAAAGGTAGGCAGCGGTCAGTGGATTTGGAGATAAATCTACTTAGTGCCGCAATTCTGCCATTCAATGCCTGAATTTCCTTCCTGGTTCTTGGTGACTTCAGCCCAATCAGGGCTTGGATCTAAGTGGGGTCTACTTCAATACCCCTCTGAGAGACAATGTATCCCAAGAATTTTTCCTTCGTAACTCCGAAGGTACATTTCGAGGGGTTGAGCTTCATCCTGTGCTGTCTGAGGATATCAAAGGTCTGGGCTAAGTGCTGGAGGTGACTGTCTTTCTGTAGGCTCTTTACCAGCATGTCGTCGATGTATACCTCCATGGTGCTGTCGAGCAATGGGCTGAACATCTTGTTTACCAACCGTTGATAGGTGGCTCCAGCGTTCTTCAAACAGAACGGCATCACTCTGTAGCAGTAGAGCCCTCGTTCGGTTATGAAGGCTGTCTTCTTTTGATCTGGAGGGTACATCTGGATCTGGTTGTATTCGGAGTAGGCATCCATGAAACTCATAAGCTCATGTCCCGCAGTGGCGTCAACCAGTTGGTCTATTCTTGGCAGTGGAAAGCTGTCCTTGGGGCACGCCTTGTTGAGGTCTGTATAATCAACGCAGACTCTCCACTTGCCGTTCTTTTTCTTGACAAGCACAGTGTTGGCTAGCCACTCAGGATAGAACACTTCCCGTATCATCCTGGCTTCCAGCAGCCTTTGGACTTCTTCATTTATAATACGATGTCGTTCAGGAGCAATTGGCCTTCTCTTTTGTCTGACTAGCGGGTGATCCGGATCCACCATTAGCTTGTGAGTTATAAGGTTGGGATCTATTCCCTCCATGTCTTTGGTCTCCCAAGCAAAGATAGAGAGGTTGTCTTTCAAGAACTTGACTATCTTTTCTTGCTCGGTGTGTGTTAGGTCTGGGCCGATGTATAAATAACGCCCCTCTGCTTCTGAACTGATCAATACTTTAATGGGCTCGCCAACAGGTTTGGCTCGGCTGTCACGTCCCCTTGGGCTCAGGGGTTCTTCAATGCTGGATGGGCAATCCTCCACCTCAGGAGAGTGAGTGAGGACCAGATCTACACAATCCCGAGTGTACTGTAATTGCTATTTAGGAGCCTTTTCCTTGAGGGCAATAGCGTGGCACTCCCGGGAGGTTGGTTGACACCCTCTGACAGAGTGAACATTCTGGTTGTGGACGTACTTCAGACACTGATGGAGGGTCGAAGTGACTGCTCCTATCTGATGCAACCAGGGTCTCCCGATTATGACGTTGTAGGGAGATTTCATGTTTAACACCATGTACTCCGAGATGGTGGTCTTCTGCCCTTCGCCCTCTCCTACGGTGGTAGGAAGGTCGACTCTCCCCAAAGGGGTGCTAAGGTTGCCATCAAAAGCTGCCATCACGGCAGTGGTGGGCTTGACGTTGTCATGGTCTATCCCCATCTGTTTAAGCGGTTCATAGAACAGTATGTTGACGGAGCTGCCAGTATCGACCAAGACTCTTTTGGTCTCGAAGTTGGCGATTCTGAGGGTGATAACAATGGCATCACTGTGAGGGCATTGTACCCCTGCTAGATCTTGTTCTGTAAATTGGATCTCCGGCGCTGGCTTGAGCCTCTTTTCTACGTTGGAGATCTATAATACGTTCAGGGCAGCTTTGGCCTCCCGAGCATATCTCTTTCTTGCCCTGTTGGACATTCTTGTGATAGGGGAATCAGCATGGAGGACGTAGATGACGTGGTTGTTCTGCCTCTGAGGCTCGTTTCGTCCCTCCCTCTGCTCCTGCCTCTGTTCGAGCCTCTGATCTGGCCGTTGTTGAGGCTTGTCATCTTGGGGGTTCTGCCTTCCGTCTTGCTTGACGAACTCCCGAAGACATCCCTTCTTTATGAGCTGTTCTATCTCATATCGGAGGGTCCTGCATGTGTTAGTGGTATGTCCATGATCTTTATGGAAATTACAATACTTACTTTAGTCCCGAAGGCTGGGATCTCCTTTGATTGGTTCTGGCCACTTCAGGTTTTCCCGATCTCGAATCTGGCGGAGTACCTGGTTCGGTGTAGTGTTCAGAGGAGTGAAGTTTGTAAACTCCCTCTGTCCGGAATTATAAACAGCTCTGGGTGTTGTTCTTTTCTCTAGCCTTCTGGCCCTCTTCTTGTTGGAGTCTCTTCTGTGGTCCTCCTTCTTGTGATCCTCTCTCTTCGAATTTTTCCTCTGGGTCTGATCTTTGCCCTTCTAGGATGTGCTATTGGCTTCTTCCAGATTGATGTATTTTCTGGCCCGATCCATCAATGCCGCCATGTCGGCTGGAGGGTTTTTTGTCAAGGAGTCTTTGAAGCCTCCTTGGGCAAGCCCAGCAGTTAAGGCTGCTACAAGGAATTTGGGGCTACAGTCAGTGATCTCCGTGAGTTCGGCATTGAAGCGCGCAATGTAGGCCCTGAGGGACTCCTCTTTAGTCTGCTTGACATTTAACAGGAACTCTGGCCCCCTTCTGAGCCTTCTGTTGGTCATAAACCTATCCAAGAACTGTCTACTGAGCTCATAGAAGCTGGTAATTGAGTTCGGAGGGAGATTGTGGAACCACTTCAGAGCAGTTCCCTTTAAGTTGGTGATGAAAGTCAGACACATAAAAGCATCAGAGGCACCGTGAAGGGCCATCGTATGCTGGTAGTGCGAGAGATGATCCCTTGGATCTCCAGACCCATCGTATAGAGTGAATTTTGGGACCATGAACTTCCTAGGCCTTTCTTCTGACATAATGGCATGAGTGAATGGGGTGGCCAGTCTTCCGAGCAGCCTAGCCAACTCGTCTTGCTCTAGAGGGTTCTGAGGTCCCCTCAAGGCAACTGTTCGGTCCATAGACTCGGCTATCTCCTCTACCCTTCGCGGGTCTCTGATTCTGACATCTTGCGAACCCTGCCTGACAGCCTCGGCCTCAGGGTAGTAGGGTTGAGTACGCCCCTCGGATGGAGGAGGGTTTCGGACTGGCGGGACTGGTGCTGCATGGGGATGAGGCTCCGGTGGTGCCGGATGTGCTCCTGAAGCCCTTGGAGTTGGTGCTCGAGTGGTGCTTCGATAATGGACGTCAGGAACGAAGGCTGAAGTTCCCCAGCCTGGAGCTGATGATGGTTGTGGATCTCTGCCAACGCGGGCAACGCCCTGGGGGTGCCCGGGTTGGTTATTTGGAGCCTGCTCATGAGGCGCTTCGTTCTCCGGGGCAACAGGAGGTTGAGTTCCCACCGCAGTGTTGACTGGTGGGATAGGAGGGTTTATCCCTTGATTTTGTGTGAGTGTTGCCAGCGTTCTAGTGATGGCAAGCAACTGCTCCTGCACCAGTTCATTGTGTCGTTTGATCGACTCAATCTCTTGTCGCATGGGATTAACCGTCGGCCCCCTTGCTCGTGGAGCAGGCGGCTGACGCTGAGGGCTTTGTGGAACCTGAGTATTCGGTCGTGGTCGGAGATTTGGGGCCATAGTTTTCCGATAGGGAAAGGGATGAGTTTCAGAATAGAGCACTTGGAGAGTTAGTCGTTCCCACAGACGGCGCCAAACTGATGCTGCACTTTTCGACTCGCAATAAGTATGGGCTCCGCGACCTGTAGAACACTCAGGAAGATGATCAGAGGACCACCGGATTGGCTCCGGCGGTAGCCGCTCCGATGCTTAAGTAAGTAAAGGAATTGAAAGACTGTATTGAAAGCCAAAGAATGAGCATAAAAATAAAGCGTACCTTTAGGGTTCAATTTATAAGCCGTGGCCTTCCTAAGTTGATTAGGATTCGATGCCATGAATATAGGGATTTGATCATCGGAGATTGCAGTTACCTTGTGGAGTAATGAGTCGTAGATGGAGATAATCATAGATAGTAGTTTCCTTGTTGAAGACTGTTTCCTTATTCCCTGCTTGGCAGTTTGTTAAAGAAACCATAAGGTCGGAGCCATATGAAATGCTGATTAGATATTGCCCAAGACGCAAGGTCTGGGAGATATGTGCCTGAGAACGCCTTAGAGGCTTCGCCTGCTCTGAATGATCGAGATTATCAGCTCTGTATGATATATATATGAGAATGCCCTGAAGGCTAGTCACTGCTCTGAATGATCGAAATTATCAGCTTTGTATGATATATATATGAGAATGCCCTGAAGGCCAGTTGCTGCTCTGTATGATCGAGATTTGTTAACTTCGTATGCACACGTGTCTCAAGGTGATTGATGTGTCTGTTTGTGGTATATCAAAACTTTAACTTGAACACAAATGTTATTGGAGATTCATCAATAATTAACTCTCAATAAAAGAAGGAAAGATATTGGGAATTAGAATGGGCCGGTCCGGATCTGGATCCGGGTCTTTGCATTTAGAGGAATTTTGTGCTCCACTCCACTTGAAGCCGTCACTATCCGCCTTAATTGTATCACGTGGCTATTTAATTTGAATTATTTACAAATTCACGTGGTTGGCTGCCTTCAAAATTCTAAATTCAAACCCAAAACCAAAGGACGGACAGCGTTAAGCTCACCATTGGTTTCACGGACTCTGTGTTTGGCTGTGGTCCAGTTGTTCCGTTAGAGAGAGAAGTGTCAGCCGCTTGTTGTGGGTCGCACGGACATTAGATGAGGTGTCTGGTTATTGGAGAATATTTCCCCAAAGGCTGTTGTTGCCCTCGACATTACTCTCCGCATAGCTTCACCCTCTTCTTCGGCGAAATTCAGTCTCCATCCCAGTGTTTGTTCCTTTTTTTATTAAAGAGTTCAGCCTCTTCTTCTCTTTATCTCATAGTCATGATGGCGGCGCTGTCCCCAACAACGACGATGGTCATCAAGAGTGCAGCAGTGAAAGCACCACCGCAATGTAACAATACCGTTTGTAGTTGCAGAGTGGAATTTGGGGAGCTCAACAACAACAACAAAAAGAAACCCAATTTACAGCTAGTCTTCGCAAGAGCAAGTGGAAACGAGGACAATGCGGCATTATCCGTGACCGACTCTGCTCCTCCTCTCACTCGATCTAAGTAAGTCTCTGCTCTCTTTAGCTTTTGATATTTTCATGCATATTTATATTTTATAAAGAATCATAAGCTATAACTAGGGTTGTCCTCATTCTTCAAGTACCTCTCATTTCTTAGTATTTTTTTATTTTTTCTTTTCTTTTATTAATTTTTTATGCATCTTTTTTCTTATTTATTATTGTCATTTCTTTTTCACAACTCTAAACTGAAGGAGGGCCTTTCAATTATTAGAGTTCTATATTGCCAGCTGCATTCAAAGCAGCAGTTCCATTGTATTTATTTATTTATTTATTTATTCTAAATGGTACTTGTATTATAAGTTAAATGAATGGGAAACATGGATCTTGATGTTGCTCTTTTATGTTTGGAGGGTCTCCCATCCTTGGTTACTTGCCAAGAATTTGAGATCAGAGAGTCACATAAAGGCTTCGGTGATAGCCGCTCTGATAATAAAGTTAGTAAAGAAAAAGAGACTTTAATTCAAAAGAAGAATTGAACATGACTAGAAAGTGTACCTTACTGCTTTATTTGTAGGGTGTATATCTCCTAAGTTGAGCAAGAATAGGAGTCGTGAAGACAGGGATTTGAAGATATCCTGAAGATAGTAGTTATCATATTGAATTCTGTTTCCTTATATTGAGGTCGATAGCCTATGGAAGGTGGTGACCAGTTCGGAACCATTTTCTCTGAAATGTCGATATTTGTTCGGTCGAACAAACCAATTATCCTAAAATCTGTATGTTGAAGAATTCTTGGGTGCCACGTGTCATGCACTAGTAACTCTGAATTGCTGTAGTCAAATTATGCTATATCAGCTACCCCCGAGTCTCAGTTACGTGGGACCTGTGCAGAGCTGAGGTTAAGGTTCCTGAAGAATCACGCATACTTTCATAAATGCATCGTTACGTATTCTGATAAACAGTCATTGATGGGACAGTTAATGTCTAATTATTACGTCGGCCGCTGATTGGATAATCGAGGCCATTATCGGCCAACCGTCGATTGGGGTTTTGGGGCCATAAATGTCGATCTTCCTTGGGTGGCCTTATAAATAGAAGAAATCTCCCTTAGAAGAGTTTTTTACGAACTCTCTAAAACACTAAGTGTAATTTTGAGCAAAAAGAGGACCCCAAGGCGGTTTTCGGTGTACATGAAGATCATCTCGGCCATCAACCTTCACGTTTTCGGTTAGTTGTGAAAAATACCTTTTCATTTTTCCTTTTCTATTTTTGTCTTTTGTTTCTGCTCTTCTCATTTTCTTTTTTATTTTGAGTCTATATTCTTGAGAGGATGGCTACTTCTGATGCTCAGTCAAGCACGGGAGAGGAAGGGAGGGAGGTGGTAGAAATAAGAGATCAGGAGGCATTAGGCCTTATTTTGGGTGATGAAGCTGGGAATGCTTCAGGTGACAGTTCGGGAGTGCTTCTAATTTAAGCACACCTTGAGCCTAGGTATAGAGAGGCTGGTTTGTCGGGCAGACCTCATAGGAGAGAGGAAGGCGAGAGTGCCATGATTGAGGGCATGCTAGATGCCCTTCAAAACAATTTTGACTTTCCTCTAAATGTGTCCTATTGGATATTGAGGGTTGTAGATCACCCATCAGATATCGAGAGAGGAGAGATTTGTGCCTACCTTGAATGGTTTGAGGTCGGTGTATGTTTCCCTCTCCACCCTTTGGTGAACGAGTTCTTTAACTGGTTCAAAATTTGCCTTGCCGAACTAAACATTAACAGTTGGAGGTAATTGATGGCCTTCTTAGTCCTAGGTCACCAAAGTGAAGTCAAAGTAGATTTGAACCTCATTAGAAGTAATATGGATATGAAGTACCTGAAGTCAGAGGAGATGTTTTATATGTCCTTTGACAAGAGGTTCAAGTCATTGATCTCGGTATATACTTCTAACAAAACATGGAAGAAGTGGTACTTCTTTGTTAAAGGTGGCTGGGAATATAAAGACTTCGAGAACAGGAACACCTTCTTTCCTCGGTACACCAGCTTCAAGGGTGAGCCTACCGAACTCAGATGTTTATACTTAATGTTTTACTTCTATTCTGATTTGATTGAGAATGTTGAAAATTTTGTCTGCCATAGATAAGAAAGCTTGGAGAAGGTCGATTTCCACTCCCTATCTACAAGAAAGATACAGGAGGCTTCTCTACCCCAAGATCGTCCTCACGACAAGATCCTTACCTTCCAAAACTTCATGGACGCCGGACTTATAAAAGATAAGTCAGAGATCCTGAAGAAGACAGTCCTGACGAGTTGGACCCCATGGTTGAAGAAGGTTGGGGGGACATCTACCCCTGGCGAGCAAGCCCTCCCTTAAAGAAGAGGAGGACAGAGGTTGAGGGACCCAGCTCCCCTGAACGTACGGTTTATGAGGAGATGGCACTGCCTGTTGCTCGATGTGAGCTCCTTCCTCCTCCAGCTCCAAGGGTGCACTCTGAATCCAGAGGCAAATGGAAGATGGGCATGGTTCCTCCAGGGGTGGCCATGGCTGAGATCGGGGAGGTTGCCATAAAGAAGGCCTATGAAGAGGCTGGAGCTCAGTTGCTGGTCGTTTGAAGGGCTTGAAGCCTCAGAAGATTGCCGGGGATCTCCTGGTCTCCTATATAAGGGTAAGATTGTCCTGATCTTGTATCCTTACTGACTTGTTCAATTTTTATTTGTTCGTAGGCGGTTCATGCCATGGCTGTCATCATGGATTGCCCCGAAGAATCAGAACGGGAGGACAGACTCAAAGCCGAGCTGGACGAGACAAGGCTTCAACTCGGGACCGCCCGATCTGCATCTCTTTCCTTTGAGGAAAAGCAGAAAGAGTCCCTTACCACTCTTGCGATTCTGGAGTCACAGAAGAACGCTTTGGCTTCAAAATTGGAGGTTCTAAAGAAAGAGAGGGAAGAGGCTAATGCTATTGTTGCTCAGAGGCTTGCCACCAGTGTGCAGGTGGCAAGGGAAGAGACAAGGAGAGTCCGCAGAGAAGAGGTGCAGAGGCTAGGGGGAGAGTTTGCAAATCATGGGTATGAAACTTTCAGGAAAAAGATCTAGAAGCTATATCCTGACCTTGACATCTCTGGAGTGGATGAGGTTTCGGTGGATGAGCCTGTGATGAGTCCTCTTGAAGCCGCCCCAGTGGAGTCGGCGGATCTCGAGCAAGAAGCCCCTCCTGCTGAGGATCATTAGTTAGGATTTTTTGTAATTTTTTTCTGGTCTTCCGATCTTGTAACCCTCCCCTTTTTGGGATTTTTAATTTATAAAACTTTTGTTGCTTCAGACCTTGTGTCTAGTTGGATATCTTTGCGTTATATCTAAGTTTTAAGATAATTTCTTCAATATCCAGGCCAATAAAGAATATAAGCTCCTTTAGAATTCCAAAGCACTCATGAGATATTTCAGAGGTCTAAATAACAGGATTTATAGAACCATAACATGTATAAATAAAATAAGGTTTCTTAAGTATCTTTATACTGATAATTCATAATATACAGACCTACAACACTTGTAATGGATAAAAAGTTTTTAGGGGTCTGTACATTGAGTGAAATGGATCAGACCTATATCACTTGTAATGGATATAAGGTTTTTAAGGGTCTGTGCATTGGTGAAATGGACCAAACCTATAACACTTGTAATGGATACAAGGTTTTTAGGGGTTTGTACATTGAGTGAAATGGATCAGACCTGTAACACTTGTAATGGATATAAGGTTTTTAAGGGTCTGTGCATTGGTGAAATTGATTAGACCTGTAGCATTTGTAATGGATACAAGGCTTTTAGGGGTCTGTACATTGGTGAAATGGACTAGACCTGTAGCATTTGTAATGGATACAAGGCTTTTAGGGGTTTGTACATTGATAAAATGGACTAGACCTGTAAAACTTGTAATGGACCAGACCTGAGTGAAATGAACCAGACTTATAACACTTGTAATGGATACAAGGTTTTTAGAGGTTTGTGTATTGGTGACAACCTCTGAAGTGGATCAAAAGTTTCTTTATTATTGATAATACTTGCGTAAGAGTTCAATGTTCCAAGGTCTGGGTATAAGCTTCCTAGTTGAATCTTCCAACCAATATGTTGTAGGTCTGATGATCTTGGTTACTTTGTAAGGTCCTTCCCAGTTATGGGAGAGCTTTCTCATAGTGGGATCTTTAGTTTTTGGAAACACCCTTCTTAGGACGAGATCTCCGAGCTGGAAATTGATAGGTTTTAACTCCTGGTTGAAACATCTAGCCATTCTTTATTGGTAGGCTTCAATCCTAATCTGCGCTTGCTCATGTCTTTCTTCTAGTAGGTCTAGGATTTTTTGCAAGCTGTTGGCTATTGGCCTCTTGGTCGAAGCAGTTTGTTTTAAGGATTGGCATGCCAATTTCAACAAGAATGATAGTCTTGGTGCCATGGGCAAATGAAAATGGTGTTTTCGTAGTTGGGATTCTTTTAGTATTTCAGTATGCCCAGATCACTCCGGGGAGCTCTTCGACCCATCAACAAACAGTTCTCGTGGTAACGACTGACACCATATGCTAGCACAAACTGCACTAAATTTATCAAATCAGATATGAGGAGATTGCTTTAGACCATACGAATGACCCAGACTAACGACCATGACTACTACTCAAAAGTGAACTACAATGATGCTTGCCCAACTGATAAGCCTTACATTCTAAACTAGGCACATGACTTAAACTAGGAATGGCTAACTTAGTTTCTCTAAAGACGGATGACCCAAACAAAAGTAACATTGAAGAGTTGAAATTGTTGCACTCAAAGTAGAGGAAACAAGGAAGGAGGAATCATCAGAATCCAAGTAATGTAGACCATCCTTCTCATGCCCTAAACCCTTTTGGCCCCAAGGTTTCTCTTGTGAATTCAAGAATTTTGTCAACTAGAATAATATCTATGAAAACTTTGATTGAATAAAGGAGAAAAAGGGAGGAAAATCTTATTACTATAACATGTATCTTCTAAAAGATAGATTACAAGAAAAAATCAGGACAATGGTAACGACTGACACCATATGCTAGCACAAACTGCACTAAATTTATCAAATCAGGCATGAGGAGATTGCTTTAGACCATACAAATGACCTAGACTAACGGCCATGACTACTACTCAAAAGTGAATTATAATGATGCTTGCCCAACTGACAAGCCTTACATTCTAAACTAGACACATGACTTAAACTAGGAATGGCTAACTTAGTTTCTCTAAAGACGGATGACCCAAACAAAAGTAACATTGAAGAGTTGAAATTGTTGCACTCAGTAGAGGAAACAAGGAAGGAGGAATCATCAGAATCCAAGTAATGTAGACCATCCTTCTCATGCCCTAAACCCTTTTGGCCGCTAGGTTTCTCTTGTGAATTCAAGAATTTTGTCAACTAGAATAATATCTATGAAAACTTTGATTGAATAAAGGAGAAAAAGGGAGGAAAATCTTATTACTATAACATTTATCTTCTAAAAGATAGATTACAAGAAAAAATCAGGACAATGGTAACGACTGACACCATATGCTAGCACAAACTGCACTAAATTTATCAAATCAGGCACGAGGAAATTGCTTTAGACCATACAAATGACCCAGACTAACGACCATGACTGCTACTCAAAAGTGAACTACAATGATGCTTGCCCAACTGACAAGCCTTACATTCTAAACTAGACACATGACTTAAACTAGGAATGACTAACTTAGTTTCTCTAAAGACGGATGACCCAAACAAAAGTACCATTGAAGAGTTGAAACTGTTGCACTCAAAGTAGAGGACGCAAGGAAGGAGGAATCATCAGAATCCAAGTAATGTTGACCATCCTTCTCATGCCCTAAACCCTTTTGGCCCCTAGGTTTCTCTTGTGAATTTGAGAATTTTGTCAACTAGAATAATATCTATGAAAACTTTGATTGAATAAAGGAGAAAAAGGGAGGAAAATCTTATTACTATAACATGTATCTTCTAAAAGATAGATTACAAGAAAAATAAGAACCCCTTTATAGTAGGGTAAAACGAAGGAACAAAAAGATTAAAGACTAAACTACCCTTAATGAGGCAATACAGCTGTACTGTTCTAACAGCCCCCCTCAAACTCACGTTGCGATGACAAAAAGTATTGAGAGTTTGTCAAACCAAGCTTTATGAGCCTATTTGAGACCATATGATGCCTTCCGCAGTTTGCAAACCTCACTAGAATTATGAGGGAGTCCAGGTGGAGGAGCCGTGAAAATTCTTCAACCATTTTTCCATTAAAAAAAAATACATTTTTAACATCCGTATGAGAAATACTCCACTAACGAATAACAACCACTGCAACTAAAGTGCGGACAATAGTCATCTTGCAACAAGGGCAAAAGTCTCCTTATAGTCAATGCCATACTCCTGCACAAATTCCTTGGCCACCAAACGAGCCTTGTACTGTTCTACAGAGCCATTTGATCTAGTCTTTTTCTTATACACCCATTTGCAATTAACTGCATGTTTACCAAAGGGTAAGGATACGAATTCCCATGTGCTAGTCTTATGTAATGCAAGAAGTTCTTCCATAGCTTGTCGTCTAAGAGGATTAAGAATAGAGGTGGGTTCAGAGAGAAAATTAATAGAAGCTAAAATAGAACAATAATTAGCAGAATAACAAGAATTAGAGAAACCAAATTTATTAGGACACTTACGAATATATTACGGATAGCGAGAAGAACCTGATTGAGAGGCAGAGGAGTCGTATTTGCAAAAGAAATAGTTGTGTTCTTGCGAGAATAAGCATGGATTATAGGGGGCAATCAATAGGAGTAGTAGACTGAGAAACATCACAGACAGTCACATCACTAACACAGGAGTTCGAAGGAAGAAAATGATCAAGATAAATAAGATTTGATTTGGACAAAGTGGGGGAACTAGAAGCGATAAAGAAAAAAAAGGAATATGCTCCATAAAAACCACATGGTGAGAGAAAGTTTGTTATCAACTTGATCATAACAATAGTACCCCTTTTGCCCCACTATAACTAACAAATACACACATTGTTGAACGAACAGAAAGTTTGTTACAAACAACATTAGGAAGGAGAACAAAGCATGTACATCTAAACACACACAAGGAAAATAATCAAGAGGCTTACCACACAATCTTTCAAAAAAAGAGACTCCATGAGTAATGATTGGAAGAATGCGATTAAGAAGATGAACTGTAATAAGAATAGCTTCCCCCCAAAAAGAACTAGGGACACTAGCAGAAGAGAATGAGTAGTCTTCATAATGTATCTGTGCTTGCGCTTGGCCACACCATTCTACCCAGGAGTATCAGTGCTGAATAGTGCAAGCAGATTTCAACAAGTCGGAAAAAGCATTAGAAGAATATTTCCCCTTAAGTCACATCTAAATCATTTAATAACAACAGAATATTGAGTACGAATCATAGCACAAAATGCAGAAAATATATAAAGAAATTTGGAGTGACGCTTTATAAGATAAACTTAACTATTAAACCACCAACTCATCTCTAAAAACTCAAGTTGTTAGAGAGAGTGTAACTTTAATATTATATTCTTTAACACGTCCCCTCACATGGCCAGACTAAGCCAACACCTGCATAATTGATATTATGCTTACTCTGATACCATATTAAATTACCAACTCATCTAACAGCTTAAACTTTTAGATGAGTTGGTATTGAGAATAGTCATCAACAAAAGAAACATAATATTTGGACCCCCCATTTGTAGGTATTCGAGTAGGTCCCCACACATTAGAATTAATAATGTCAAATGGCGCAAGAGAAACATTAGTAATTTTATTGAAGGGCAATGTAGTGAATTTTTGTATTTTGCATCCACTACAATAAAAAATATCATGAGAATCCAATTTTTCTGAACAACCAGTAAAGACTAAAAACCTTAAATGACTATTCAAAATATGACCAAGGCGTGAATGCCATAAATAGAAACTAGATGACTTTGGACTCAAACGAAAGGAACCTAAATCAACGGAAGAAACAACAACAGGAACATGCAACTTTTCTAACACATAGTTTGCCCTTTCTATGCCCTGTCCTAATCAGTTTTTTGGACTAAGGATCCTACACAACACAATCAATAGAAGAAAAGTGAACTAGAAACCCAAAGTCAAACAACTGACTAACAAAATTCAAATTTGAAGTGAGTTGAGGAATATAATAGACATCAAGGAGAGATAAGTGCATAAAAAATCAATTCAAAAGACCACGGGCTGCAAAATCGAACATCCCCTCACCTAGACACGCCGCTTAGAGATGATTAGAAGCAACAACTTCGAAGAAGCCCAAAATCAACAGATTGCATATATAAATATATGGCCTTTTTTTTTTCTTTTGAGAAACATTCGAAAAGTGAAAAACCCTACTAGATGGCTTTAGAAAATTCTAAAAAAATACCATAATGTTCAGCTTGAAGAGACAATCAAACCCCAAAGACCGTCTACCTAAATTTGCTGACATCATTGTACGGATGGTGACGTCAGCATTCAAACAAGACTCCCCAAGTTCTTTTATTCTCTCTGGAATGTTTTTATGGAAGTCTAACACATTATTGAAGTTCTGATACCGTGAAAACTTTGATTGAATAGAGAAGGAGAAAATGAGAAGAAAATCTTTTTACTGTAATGTATATCTCCTAAATGGTAGGTTACAAGAAAAACAATAAAGTACCTTTTATAGTAGGGTAAAACAAAAGAGCGAAAAGAGTAAAAGACTAAAGACTAAACTACCCTTAATGAGGCAATACAACTTTACTGCCTAACAATCTAACCCCTAGTTTGCTATTACTATTTACAAATGCGTCAACATTTTACTTAACTTTTTATTTGCAGTTGATATTTAACTATTAGTTTCCTGGCTTAGGTAAATAGCACTAAGCCTGTAAACTTGATGAATTCTTTTTTCTACATCTTGATATAATAGATGAAGAGACGAATGCGTCAACTTTTTACTTAACTTTTTATTTGCAGTTGATATTTAACTATTAGCTTCCTGGCTTAGGTAAATAGCACTAAGCCTGTAAACTTGATGAATTCTTTTTTCTACATCTTGATATAATAGATGAAGAGAGCGAAGCTTAGTGATTGATTTGTTAGTCATTAATCTCAGTGGGTTATAACTATTTTAGTTTGGCAAATTAGGGAACTGCAGAGGATTATGAAAAAGATCCTATTTGGGTTGACATGTTAACCTATGAAGCACGAACACTCAAATTTTAGCAATGTACCAGTGTCGGACACATCTGGGACACAGGCACGCTCCGACACATCCCAGACACGTGTCCGGCACGCCCAAAAGAGTGTCTTGAATTTTTTTAATTTCTGACACACTGGGACACGTCTAGGACATGCTGGGGACATGTTCAGACACGTTGTGAGTCAAATTTTTAATTTTTTTAAAAAACACAGTTTTATTTATAATATTTAAAAATTGGAGGGGTTTATTTATAATTTTAACTTCTTAATTTCAGTAAAATAAACCCAAACCTGATATTTTTATTTTTCTTCTTCTTTTCTTCTTCCTCTTTTCTTTTCCTCTTTTTCTTTTTGCTTTTTCTTAGTTTCTCTGATTTCTTCTATTAAAGATGACATTTGGTTAATGTTGTGCCGTGTAGTTGCGGATTCCATTTGGTTGCAAAATTGTTGTTTAGATATTTTTATTTTTCCGGTCTCTTCTCTTTCTCTCCTTTTTCTAAACAATTTTTTTTTTTTTAAATTTCTTTAACAACTATCTGCTCTCTGAAAAGAGAAAAGACTCGGAACATGAAATTTTTTGTTATGTTATCTATAATCTATTGACTATTGAAATATTTGCTACTTTATTTTTAAGTTTATTACTTTATGATGCTTCATGTTGGAATTGTGTTACTTGTGTAGATGTTGCTGTAAAGACTCATAATTTTTTTTTTCTAAATTATAAATTATAAAATAATAATAATGCAAAATTTTATTAAGAAATTAAAATTTGATAAATGAAATGACTAAAATGGGCTTGGAAATAAAAAGGAGGAAAAGAAATAAGGAGGTGTAAAAAGGAAATTTCACATTTTGTCTTGCTTTTGGCTTATAAAGCCAAAATCCCTACACACTTAAAACACACACTAGAAACACACACAAATTTGTGTAAAAGAGAGGACAGAAAGGGAGAAAGAGAAGAAGAAAGGGAAAGCAAGAAATTGGGAGATTCTTCAAGGATTTGGGACATCTTTTGGAAGATTGAAGAAACACAAACCCTATTATACCTACAAGCACTGCACCAAGTGGAGTTAAGGATTTTGAAGATTCTAGCCAAAACCATTAAGAACACATTTGGGGTTTCTACCACTACTTGAAGAATTGAGGTAGGAGATTTCTAAACCTAGGTATAGGAAGTGTGTAGGTAGGTTCATTGCATACCTATCTCATCTATTGCCATAGAATTGTGAGTTTTTGCGTCTTTGGGCATGTATTACATGTACCTTGAAAATTTATGAATTAGTTGAATTCTTGCTATGAAATGAATGGTTTTTATCCTATCTTGATGTTGATGTAACTCCCGGTTGATTGCGAAAAGTTTTGATTGGTGAAATCACAAAGGGGGTTTTATGTATATTATGCTTGATATTGTAAATGGCATGCAAGGTGTTTGTGAAATTGCTTGAATGAATCCTTGATGTGAAATTATGAAAATTTGATAAAGTTATTTGAATGCTTAACCCTTATGATGAAAATATGATAAATTGTAAACACAAACATGAATCATAAGCCCTTGGAAGTGTGAGAATGAACACTTGGAAAATGATGAACATGGGGCTAAGATTAGGCACGTCAATTGTGTGATTTTGAGTATGGTGAGATTACGCTTACCCGAGATTTTGATTAGTATTTGGGATGGTGTCTCCCTTTGGCTTGCGAGCCGTAAACCTGCGTGGGTGGTCTTATGTCTCCATCGGGTTAGTAGCCTGTAAAGCACACAAGGCTTACCGAGGCCGACTAGGAATATAGTCTTGGGATTAAGACTTGAGAGATGAAAATGCGAATTTTGAATAATTGAAAGAACTTAAGTGGAATGAAACTTTAAATTTTGGAATAATATACATTGATTTCCTTGATAATGCTTCTTTATAATGCTTATATGCTTTAGCACATTAGAACTTGGTTTTTGGTTTGAATTCTAATTGTTGACAAAGCATGCTTGATGAGCACTTGGTTGTCACTACACGTGCACAAGCATACACGTGCCACCACATGTTCTTGCCTATGTTTAGATTTCTTCTACTGGGGTTGTTGAATTGACCCCTACTAGATGCAGGAGCGGGCAAGGAAACGACTGTGAATTGAAAGACCACTATCACCAAGCTATTTTTGGGAAGATATCATTTTGTTATAGTTGGATGACCATTATGTGAAGAATATATTTATGTTCATTTTTGAATAACTTTTGAACATGTATATATTTGAAATAGGTCATGTTAGGTAGAAATTGAAGAACCATTGAAATCTCCTTTGGAAGGACCTTTATTTTGTTCACTTGGACATCATGAAATTTCCGTGAAAAGCTTGTTTACTTGTGTACTTATTTTTGGAAATAAAACATGTAGTTGTAGTTTAAATTGTATATAACTAGATGTGAAATGATATTGGTATGAGTTTAGCATTTCTGCTGAAGGCTGTGTAGAACAGCTCACTTTGAAAGACCATATCTCCTACATCGTATGGAATTAGAATCTCATATTTTACAGAATTAGACCTCCTTGTCTTAGCTTTCAAATGGCTCAAGAATGACCTTAATTAGGCAAATATTGAGGGAGTTATGCTGATTTTAAGAAACCTTCGCAGAATTTGACCACTGTTTACAAATCAGTCCATAACTTGAGTTCCAGGTACTCTTTTCGAGTGCTTCCAAGTTCTATGGAAACTAGACTTATAGTGGAATATGGCATATAAAGCCCATAATAACAGGTTTTATAAATTGGGAGATACAGAGCTTTAAACAGGGCGGACCTACTGTGTGAACAGAGCAGTTCAGACCTGCCTTCCCCTTTTTATTAATAACTTGAGTTACCGGATGTATTTTTGAGTAATTCCAAAGCTCACTAAAAGTAGACCCATATTAGAACATTCCCTAAAAAGCTCAAGATATCTGGTCTTATGAGTTGGGAGATATGGGGCTTCAAATAGGGCTGAACTGTTTAGTGAACAAAAAAGAAATGAACCATAGGTTGTATCCTAAATAAATCTGATTTTTTTTTTTTTTGTTTTTGATGCATGGGGCTTCAAGAAACAATGTATAATAGTTAAGTAGTAAATAGTATAATTCATGGAATGAAGATCAAGTAGGGTGAACTTTAAATATTACTAGATGTACCATAGGGAGTCGATCACAACCTGAGTCTTTGGGGACTTGTGGCGTGATAGTTGTATTGAATGATAATCATCATATTGGAATGTTGAAAGCTTTGACTAATTATTAATTTGAATTGACAAATTGATAAGTGATCTTTTATGTTTTGCTAATTTTTTATACCTAATTTAATTAACATAAGGACAAAATTTGATTATATGATTATATATATAAAAATAAAAAAAATATTTTATTCAACGTATTTGTGTCTTACTTTTTTTAAAAATCACGTGTCGACATGTCCGTGTGCCATGTCCGTGCTTCTTAGATGTTAACCAAATATTTTGCTTGTAATATTTGTCTTTATTAAAACACATGAAGAAATGGTCAACCATTTTTTGATTCGTTGCCTGGTCAATAGAGCAGTATGGATCCTTCTAATCGGGCTGTTTGGAGTGCACTGGGTAATGCCTTGGTCTATGTTGAAAGTTTTCACCATGTGAAGGGGCAGCATGGGAGGCATGACAAATGACTCTGCTTTGCATTTGATGGCTCGTTTGGCGAGGGGCGAATCAAAGATTATTTGAGAGAGTGGAAACTTCCTTTTGGAATGTGAAGTCGTTGGTGTTGAGTACCCTATTTTTGGTTAAATGGGAGCAACCTTTTTTATAGATAGTTTTGTATCTTGTTTGGACTCAATGAGTTCATTGATATTTTATTGGTTGAAAATGGGTTCCCCCCCACCCCCATCCCAACCCACAAAAAAAAAAAAAAAGGGTGGAGGGAGGGGGCTAGTTGTTTTTTTGATATATTTACCATGTTACCTTCTTGTGGTGCTTTCTAATTGTACTAATTAAAAAAAATATCATCTTTTTGTTCATTTTTATCAAACTACTTTTTAGTTAGTGTTTGACAGGAAATTATTATTATTATTTTTTAAAATTGGGAATCAAAAATTATATTTAGAATGTTGCTACAAAGGAGAAGGATGAGATGTCTTCATAAAAAGATGGACAAAGAAAAAGCAAGTTACATAGGTCAATTCATTAAAGAGCATATAAATAACCCGTAACCCCATATTCTTCTAAAATATGAGTTGCTGTTGTATAATATTTGATACTTCTCTATAAAATACTTTCTATCTCATGCTGTATAGGCTTTACCGAAAATTTAGTACCCCATGAATGATGACCTATCTCTTTCTATGCAAGCTCATTTTCTGTTCAAAAGAAGTAAAGGGGCAGTTTTTGTTTTGTTTTGTTATATTTTTTCTTTGTTTTTTTTTTTGGGTAAGGCTGCATAAATCTAACCCTCCACTAAACTCACAGTGGCAGGAGCCTCATGCACTGGGCTAGCTTCGTTTTTGGGTGGGGTGGGAGGTGGAGGTGGAGGTAGAGGGGGAAAGGCGGTTCGGATGAATTATTTATTTTCTACAGTTTAGCTCTAAACTAGACTTCTAAAAAGTAGTGCCTGCATGTTTCAATTCGTAGATCATTTATGAAGTAGGCTGCAATTAACCCAAAGATTTTCATGTTAAAAGGCTGCTAACAAGTATCTTTCCTTACCCAGAATGCATGTCCATTATATCTAATTTGGTTGTAGTATTAAATTCATTAAATTTCAGGGTGAAACGCCACACGATATCTGTGTTCGTTGGGGATGAAAGTGGGATAATAAACCGTATTGCAGGGGTTTTTGCTAGGAGGGGTTACAACATTGAGTCTCTTGCTGTTGGTTTGAACAAGGACAAGGCTCTCTTCACCATAGTTGTATCTGGAACTGAAAAGGTTTTGCAACAAGTTGTAGAACAGCTCAATAAGCTGGTGAATGTCTTGAAGGTTATAACTCACCCCTTTTACTACCGGAGTTTTCAAAGATCTTATTTGTCCAGCTATTTTCTCTATTTTTTTAACTTGTCAGGAATTGTTTGAAAGAAAATGGTTTTGAAGTTCAATAATTAAGACAATTTGCAAGCATATGTGTCTTTTAAAATTTGATTATCAAGATAATTCGTTGACATATGGATCGAGGGCTAACCAGCTAAACAATTGATGTATAGATGTTGATTAAATCATTAGGATCAAGATTATTCGTAAGCATATGACACGGGATATCATGTGATGATGACACACAAGCAAGAAACAATGACTATTGTCTCAAACTCTAATGGTTTTTCTTTATATACTTTGTTTGGAATCTCTCATGATGTTGGTTGGAGATTGCATGAAAACATAATTTGATTATATGTATATTACATTGCATATGCGTAGCATGTTATAATATTGTATCTAATTATAATAATTCAATATTATTTGCAAAAATCAGCTCCAGAAATATTTTATACTTGCTTTGTACTAGTAAAAAATTATTTTATTTTTGATTATGGTATTCGATATTATTTAATGACTTATTCAAATTTATGCTTACTCTTCAGTTCCATCTTAGTATCCTCTCGTATGGATAGATGTGTAGGGTTAAAACACTTTCAATTAGTTAATTATTTTGCATCATAAATTGGATAAATGAATATTTGCTTTGTTACAGATTTCAACCCTTCATTTGCAGTGGCATTACTGCTGTCTAGACTCTAGATTTCATATGGTCTGGCCGCTGGAAACAGTTAATTGAATCGTATTAATCTTTGATAAGATATGTTAATTTACACTTCGATATTTATAAGCTACCCCTCATTGCAGCCGGGTCATGGTCCTTTCCCTGGTTTTGTGTACTTAACCAAATGTTATATCTTTGTCACTGCACTATATTTTCTTGTTATCTTTTTTCCATTCTACTGAATTGAGATTTCTATTTTTCCTTTGCCTATATCTCTCGAGCAATTTAATTTTATCTGATTTATCAGGTGGAAGACCTGTCCAGGGAACCACAAGTAGAACGTGAACTGATGCTCCTAAAGCTTAATGCAGATCCAAGCACACGAGCTGAGGTTATTACGTAGTATTAATGTTGCTCGCTTTTGTGGACAGACAATTTAGATTATTCAACCAATTACCCATAGAGCATCTCCTAGGTGACAACTCTGACTAGAAAACCAAATTATTTTTTCAATTGGCTGGAGGCATAAATCATATATTTATAAATGACATCAAGGGAGTTGGAAAGGAGCTATTGCTTGGTGAATGGTAAAATGCTTGTGTTTCAAAGTGAGAATACAGGTTCGAGTTTGAGAGCAGCCACTTTGTGCAAATATTATCTAAGATTAAGTTTGGATCTAGTCTACCTCTCCTAGCACCTTGCATTGGTGGGACCAACATTAGATAATGGCTTTTTTTTTTCAACATCAAGGGAGTTGAATATTTATCTGTTTAGCTAATATATAATAGATACAAATCTTTAAACTTAGGCTCAATTCCTTCAAAGCAAAGATGCCTAGTGCCTGTGCAATTGCCTGAATCTGCTAGCTTCAAAGAACTTACTAATCAAATGGAAGGATACATGTTTGTCTTAGATCTAAGAGGCAGTTCTCTGTAAAAGTTGGTCCATCCCCCCACTCCAAAACAGTCTATCTAATTTTTTGTATGAATGTTACTAGATGTTGCTGTAGGAAGAAAGTGTTTTAGGCACATCTTGATCAGTGAGAAGTTCCTAGTGTTTTGATGTATGAACAATAGTATGCTTAGTCAATGAATAGTGGGTAAGAGCAGTTATATAAGATGGATTATATATCTATTTTCAGGGTTTTGGCGTATGGCCCTTTCAAGTTGCTATTTCATGTCTTTTTTTTTTTCTTTCTGAATTTACTAACAGATTTTATTTTTGGTTTTACTCTTCAGATCATGTGGTTGGTGGATATCTTCAGAGCAAAAATTGTGGATATTTCAGAACACTCATTGACTATTGAGGTGACCGTATTCCTATCCCTTCCCTTAGCTTCGTGTTTTTTTATAATTTCTGCGCTGTCATTTGGTCTGAGGCCTAATGTATACCTGAAGTCAGATGCATACGTACAGGTGTTATCAACATTGCAACTCCAAGTGACCCAAAATGTATACATGTCCTAGATTAATGCTAGCATAAATAAATTTTGTCAAATTTGTTAAATACTTTAATATAAAGATAATTTCAAATAATATTCAATTTGAAAGGTCATGCTAGTTTTATGTTCTATGAATAGCTCTGTAGACAGAAACATTAATTGAATTTGAGAGAGCTTCATTTTTGTTAAGAGTGTAATTCTTATATGAATTTGTTATATTCATTAAGGGTAGTTTAGTCATTTTGGTGTAATAGGGTTTCTTACTCTTTACTTTTGTTCTTGTATATGTTTGTTCTTGTTCCTCTCTTTAATATTTTTTTCAGAAATATATGCAAAGGCTGCATATTACATCTCTTCCCTATTTCTCTTCTACATTGCATAACCTAAGTTAAGATAGTATCAGAGCCTTGGTTATGAGCTAAGAAGCACGCATATGGATACGGATACAGACACAGACATAGACACTGATATGTCATTTCTCAAAAAAGTAAGACACGGACACGAAAGTAATATGTTGAATATATATAAAATTTTCGTATTTTTTATAATAAAAACTTAACGTTAATTTAATTAAAATTTTCATAAAAAAACTCAAATCATACAACTATTATTAAGATATTAAAACAACAAAGCAATTAAATAAATGTTCAAGAATTTCTTTATTTAATCATCAATATCTATGATTCAAGACAGGCTATTACATAGAATATATATATATATATATATGTGTGTGTGTGTGTGTGTGCGTGTCTATAAAAATGTATATAATCAAAAAAAGAACCAAGGAGAAAAAAAGAAGAAAAAAAAGTGTCCATAATGTGTCTGAAATATAGAAAAATATAAAAAAATTGGACATTCTTTTTTGCGTGTCTGACATGTGTTTGGGAAGTGTCCAAGAGTGTCGGTATTCAACACAGACACATGGGCGAAAATAGAATGTCCTTGCTTCATAGGTTGTGAGAGGTCTTGGGTTCAAATCTCTCCATTTATATTATTGCCTGTTTGCATTTGTATTCTCTTCTACTTTGCATTTGTTTGTGGTTTGCCTCTCCACGCGAGTCAGGGGTCGCACATGAGGGGAAAATGTTGAGGGCTTGATATACATTGTTAGCCTATTCTCTGATAGCTTAAGCTTTTGGAGCAATTGGTTGTTTAACATGGTAAAGTGTAATTCTTAGATGTATTTATTATATTCATTAAGTGTAGTTTAGTCATTTTGGTGTAATAGAGTTTCTTGCTCCTTACTTTTGTTCCTGTATATGTTTGTTCTTGTACCTCTCATTATTATTTTTATTCATAAATATATACATAACCTAAGTGAACAATTTTTACTATTGCTTGGTGTTATAAAAGCTTGGCAAGTATGAGACCAACGGGAGGCAACCATTCTTGCAATAATTCAAGAGGTGTATCGCTAGTTTTTAATTACTAAAGAGTTATTTGGTATTAATAACTAATTCGCATTTACTTTTTTTTTTTTTTCAATTTCATCCTACTATCTTCTTGTGTAGATGAACATGTACCCTAAGGCCACGTTTGGACGACGAGATAAGAGGGTTGGATAGAATAAAAGTTATCCTATCCCATGTTTGGTATCTTCCATTGGATTGGATATATATATCTCCCATTAACCATTTATATCCCACCTGGGTGGGATATAACTTATACCAAGGGGGTGGTGGTATTAGAGTTGTCTCATCGCATTAGAACAAAAATATAACGCCATATCATCAAAAAGAATTACAATGCTGCAATATAGAGAGACGAAGACGTCGAAAAATCAAGTTAAAAAACCATGTTTTTCTTTTTTTCATTGTTTAGTTTTTTTTTTTTTTATATGTTCCAGATTTTTTAATGTATTTTTTATATCAATAAATTGACTGTTATATATATATATATGTATGTAATCATTGATTTGGATGATTCTTAGTAATACGGACCATGATTTATTTTTTGAGTTACCTCGAAAGTGAGAGACTGTTATATTTTGAATGATATTTGCACAATCACATTCTAAAATATTGTGATTACGGTTATTAGATTTTACAATTGATTTATGATTAAAATTTTAATTTTAGATCTCTCGTATGCATATATTTGAAAAAAAATTATATGACTTTCATAAAAATAATTTTTGAAGACTGAAGCTTATATCCGGTAGGCATCCAAACATAGGAATGTGATATAACAACATATCCAAGCTTTTTATCCGGGTCAATTCCAAACACTGAATTGGAATATTCAATATCCCACAGGATTTTATATCCTATCTGATTCAACTAAATCCTATCCAATCTTGCCTTTTATCCAGTTGTCCAAACAAGGCCTAAAACACATTCAATATATTTTACTTTATGTTTCTAAGTGTTTATGCACTTTTTAATTTTTTTTCATTGTTTCCACTATGTTTCTGAAACATTTCTGAATTGTTTCCATTTTCTGGGTGATCGAAACATGTTGGAAAGTTTCAAAACTGTTTAGTCAACTTTCCTATTTTTCTAAGAGGATCTCGGCTGTAAATGTGTGAATATCCTAGAATATTTAGTTTCCTTAGAAGTTAGCATCTTTCGTTCTTTCGTTCTTTGGTTCTTTCCTTCTATTTCTTTGCTGCACATCTATTTATTCAGATCTGTACCTATATTACGATTAATGAGAATTATTCCCACAAGAAGCTATCTCATTCTAGATGGTATCAGAGCTAGGTTCGGCTCTTGGCCTTGTGTAAACCCTAGTTTCCCTTGGCAGCTCTCATCTGGCCCTAATCTCTATAGGGTTTTCTTCCTTGTTCAACTCTGCCCTTCTCTTCTGTTGCGGTAGCCATGACTGAAACTCCGAACACAGCTAAACCTAAAACCAAACCTGAACCCAGATATACCCATTTTGAACCTTACTCTGTCCAAATTACCAATATACGATTAAATGAGGCCAACTTCCTGCGGTGGTCACAATCTGTTAGGATGTATATTCGTGGAAGAGGGAAGATAGGGTACTTGACTGGTGAAGCTAAGGAGCCCGAGAAGACAGACCCATCTTATGCTATATGGGATGCTGAAAATTCCATGGTGATGGCATGGCTTGTGAATGCTATGGATGAAGAGATTAGTGCTAATTACATGTGCTATTCTACTGCAAAGGAACTCTGGGACAATGTGAGTCAAATGTACTCTGACCTTGGGAATTACTCTCAGATTTATGAACTGCAGCAGAAGATCAGCAACACTTATCAAGGAGACGGCAGTGTAACAAGGTATTTCAATGTTCTTAAGGGCCTATGGCAAGATTTGGATTTATTCAATGATTATGAATGGAAAAATTCTGCTGATTGTAATCACAATAAGAAAATGGTGGAGAATGCAAGAATTTTTAAATTCTTGGCTGGACTTAATGATGAGTTTGATGAAGTAAGGGGAAGAATCCTACGGAGACAACCTCTGCCCCCACTCGGGGAAGTATTTTCTGAAATACGACGAGAAGATTGTCGAAGGAGTGTGATGATGAAGAAAAAGGAGGATGAGACTGTGGAAAGTCTGCTCTAGTTGTTGCCAATAATCCTGCTCCTCATGTTGCTGGTAACACAGATTTGGCTACTACCAATATTTCTGCACAGCGGCCTTACTCTAATCAAAGGAGGTTGGAAGATAAGCCTCGAGTATGGTGTGATTACTGCAATAAGCCACGCCACACTTGAGAAAATTGCTGGAAACTCCATGGAAAGCCAGCAAACTGGAAGAGCAACAAATCTGGACCCTCTGGCAGCAACCATGCAGTCCCTAAAGCCAATGAAGCTAATTTCCTAAGTGCTGAGCAGGTGGATCATCTTATTCAACTGCTGAAATTTACTTCTCAGCCAATCTCTGGTCTTCCTACTAGTTCATTGGCCCAAACAGGTGATGACTCTAGTGCCTACTTCTATTGCTTAAATCTTGCACCATGGATCATTGATTCTGGTGCATCTGATCATATGACTAGTATCTCACAATTGTTTCAATCTTATTCTCCTTGTTCTGGTAATAAAAAGATTAGAATTGCAGATAGAAGTTTTTCATCCATTGCTGGAATAGGTTCTGTCTAAATCTTTGAAAAAATAGAACTCAAATTTGTCCTTCACGTCCCTAAACTTGCTTGTAACCTGCTGTTTGTTAGTAAACTCTCACAGGATTCTAATTGTCGTGTCATTTTCTTTGATTCCCATTGTGAATTTTAGGACCAACACTCGAGGAGGATGATTGGCAGTGCTAGGATGATTGATGGACTCTACTACTTCGATGAGACTTTATTCAACAATAAACAAGCTCAGGGTTTGGGTAGTAGTACTAGTTCTGTTTCTGTACGTGAACAAATAATGCTTTGGCATCTTAGACTAGGACATCCTAGTTTTCTCTATTTAAGACATTTGTTTGCTAGCTTATTTAAAAATCTGGATTGCAATTCTCTTCATTGTGATGTTTGTCACATATCCAAAAGTCAGCGAAGCACCTATCAATCAAAAGCTTATCATTCTTCCAAACCTTTTTATTTAATTCATAGTGATGTTTGGGATCCCTCAAAAATCACTACTAGTTTTGGTAAGAAATGGTATGTTACATTTATTGATGATCATACACGTTTGTGTTGGGTGTACTTGTTGAGTGACAAATCTGAAGTTGCAAAAATTTTCTAGGATTTTTATAATATGGTTGAAACCCAGTACCAAACAAAAATCAGTATACTTAGAATCGATAATGGTACTGAATATTTTAACAAATGTTTAGGAACGTTTCTTTCAACAAAGGGTATTCAACATCAATCTACTTGTCGTGACACCCCACAACAAAATGGCATTGCTGAGAGAAAAAATCGCCACTTGTTGGAGGTTGCACGGGCCCTAATGTTTTCAATGCAAGTTCCTAAATATTTATGGGGTGATGCTATTTTAACTGCATGTTATCTAATTAATAGGATGTCTGCTCGAGTTTTAAAATACATCACTCCCTTAGATTGCCTAAAAAAAGTGTTTCCTACTTGTCGGATAACATCAGACCTGCCACTAAAGGTGTTTGGATGCACTATTTTTGTTCATATACCAACCAGTCTTCGATCCAAGCTTGATCCTAGGGCAGAAAGATGTGTTTTCCTTGGCTATGCTCCTAATAAAAAGGGGTACAAATGTTTTAATCCTCTGACCAGAAAAATTCATATCAATATGGATGTTGTTTTTATTGAAAACCAGCCCTTTTTTGGCCATAACTATCTTCAGGGGGAGAAAAAGGAAATTGAAGATGAGTTCTGGCAAACCTCTAAGCCTCTTCCAAATGTTTTTCTTGACATTGACATCCACTCTTTGAAGGGTCAGGAAACTAGTACCTTAATTGGCGAAAATAATGGAAATCCTAGTCTACCTATACAAGGCATACCTGATTCACAAACAGGGGGAGAAGTACTATCAAATATTCCCTCATCTGAGCTCCGTGTTTATACCAGAAGAAGAAATCGTAAGAATAATAGAGCTCTTTCTTCAAATCTAGAGCAAGGCCAATCGTCATCACCTGCACAAGTTGGTCCTCCTTCACATACTCCAGGTACTTCTTCTCCAGATCCCTCATCTTATAATTCTTCTGATCTTGACCTGCCCATTGCCCTTAGGAAAGGAGTTAGAACCTGTACCACACATCCTATTTCCAACCATCTATCCTATCATAGACTCTCCGATACTCATAAGGCCTTTACTTCAAATGTTTCTCATTTGTTTATTCCAAGAACCATTCAGAAGCACTGGATCACCCAGAATGGAGATTGGCTGTTCAAGAAGAGATGGATGCACTAATTGCTAATGGCACTTGGGAAATTGGTGACCTTCCGGAGGGGAAGAAGACTGTTGGCTGTAAATGGGTATTTACAGTAAAATTCAAGGCTGATGGGAGTATAGAAAGGTACAAGACTTTTGGCGAAGGGGTTCACTCAAACATATGGAATTGACTACCAGGAAACCTTTGCTCTTGTAGCCAAGATGAACTCAATCCGTGTGTTACTCGCTCTAGCAACTCACTCTAACTGGCCCTTATATCAACTAGATGTGAAGAATGCCTTCTTAAATGGAGACTTAGAGGAGGAAGTCTTTATGGATCTACACTAGGATTTGAAGGGAAAGGAGGCAAAGGCAAGGTGTGCAGATTGAGGAAATCATTGTATGGACTCAAACAATCTCCCAGAGCTTGGTTTGAACGCTTTGGGAAGGTAATAAAGAGTCACGGCTACAGCTAAGGTCAAGCCGATCATACTATGTTCTATAGACACACGAGTGAAGGTAAAATGGCTATCCTTATTGTCTATGTTGATGATATAATTCTGACAGGTGATGATAGCAATGAGCTAGAGAGGTTAAAGAAGATCCTTGCTCAGGAATTTGAGATCAAAGACTTAGGCAACTTGAAGTATTTTCTTGGTATGGAATTTGCAAGCTCAAAGAAAGGTATTTTTGTTTCTCAGCGCAAGTATGTGCTTGATTTACTTGGAGAAACAGGTCTGCTAGGGTGCAAAGCTGCAGAAACACCTATAGAGCCGAACATAAAACTCCAACCAACTAAGGCTGAAGAGGTGATCAACAGAGAGCAATACCAAAGATTGGTAGGGAAACTTCTTTACCTCTCTCATACATGCCCTGACATAGCCTTTGCAACAAGTGTGGTAAGTCAATTATGCACTCACCAGGACCCGAGCATTTTGATGCTGTGTACAGGATTCTAAGGTACCTAAAAGGGACTCCAGGTAAAGGTGTATTATTTGGAGGACATGGGAATTTATAGGTTGAAGTATACACTGATGCAGATTGGGCTGGAAGTATCACTGATAGAAAATCAACTTCTGGCTATTGCACTTTTGTTGGAGGAAACCTAGTTACATGGCGCAGCAAGAAACAAAATGTGGTGGCAAGGAGTAGTGCAGAGGCAGAATTTAGGGCTGTTGCTCATGGAATTTGTGAATCACTATGGATCAAAAGGTCGCTGGAAGAATTAAAGGTTACTCATTCACTACCTATGAAACTGTGCTGTGAAAATAAAGCTGCAATAGCTATTGCTCACAATCCAGTTCTTCATGATAGAATGAAACATGTGGAGGTAGACAAGCATTTTATCAAGGAGAAAATAGATGAGGGAGTAATCTGTCTGCCATATATCTTGACAACTGAACAAGTAGCAGACATATTGACAAAGGGACTGCCGAAGAAACAGTTTGAAAACTTCATTACCAAGTTGGCCATGGAAGATATCTTCAAGCTAGCTTGAGGGGAAGTGTTGGAAAGTTTCAAAACTATTTAGTCAACTTTCCTATTTTTCTAAAAGGATCTCGGCTGTAAATGTGTGAATATCCTAGAATAGTTAGTTTTCTTAGAAGTTAGCATCTTTCGTTCTTTCCTTCTTTGGTTCTTTCCTTCTATTTCTTTGCTGCACATCTATTTATACAGATCTGTACCTATGTTACGATTAATGAAAATTATTCCCACAAGAAGCTATCTCATTCTAGAAAACAACACTACGAAATGAAATTTTGATCCTTGCTCCTAGCATTGGTGGGGCTAGAATTGGATAATGGACTTCTTATTGCATTTTCACGTGTTAGCAAGTAATTTAAAAGTTATGGTGAATGCTAGCATTGAGAGTTGTCTATTTTCTTATGTTTACCAAGTAATATCTTCCTTATGTGCACGGCTTTAGAAGTCGTGGTGTTGCATAGAAACTCAAAAATGTCATAAATCATTGAGTTTGTTGAATGGGTTCATCATGGAACTGCCCCATTTTTTGAGCTACTTGGCCAAGATTTGATTTTAAAACTTCATATAACTTTACATGGTGTTATAGTGATTTTAAATATTTTTTAAAATTTAAGCTATTTCACATGTTCCAAATCACCTCCATCATGAATAGTGAATTGAAACTATTTCTCAAATCACCCACCTATATATGATAGTATGCTGATTCTTATTCTCTATATGACCCTCATGTTTCATGTTCCAACTCCTTCAGTTTACAATTATATAATACTGAGTTGTCACCTGCAAAATAACTAAGGTATAATGAAGAGGACTTCAAAGAGTGGGAGATTTGTGGTGAAATCTTGTTATAAGGTGTTCTGTGGTGATTTGGCATCTCCTTTCCCCTGGAAAAGTATTTGTGGTATGAAGGCATCCTGCTAGGCTATGAAGCATGGACACTCTATTTTGGCTCACGTGTCCGTGTCAGACACGTGTCGGACATCGAAACTCTTGGACACTTGAATCATGGATGTTGATGATTAAATGAAAAAATTCTTTAATTTTTATTTAATGACTTTGGTATTTTAATATCTTAATAATATTTTTTAAATTTGTGTGTTTTTATGTCAATTTTAATTGAAATAACATTAGGTTTTTATTATATGGTCATATAAAAATATAAAAAATTATATATATTCAACGTGTCTCTAACGTGTCCGTGTCCTACTTTTTTGAGAAATAACGTGTCTGCGTGTCCGTGTCGTATCGTATCCGTGTCTCGTGTCCGTATCCGTGTTTCTTAGCTGCTAGGTAATGTTCTTTGTCTGGACTGTAGTGCTATTGAAGAACTTGATACTGATAATGTGGTTCATAGGAGCAAAGTGCTGCCTACTTGGTGTTGCTTGTGCAAGAGAGTAGGGTGGACCATCTTCTTCACTATAAGTAGCAGGGGAGTTGTGTTCTTTGCTATTGCTATTATTCAGTGTTTGTTGGGTCTTCCCTAGCTTCACAAGCGGAGATGACGAACTCTTAATGAGTTGGCAGGGAGACAAAGTATGGTGTGGGAAATGGCCCACTATGTCTTATGTTAGGTCTTGCAGTCTATAATTGTGTTGACTAATCTGTGTTTGACAAAACGATTAAGTTGTAATGTGTTTTATTTAAGTCAAGCCTTGTTCCTAAGCCTTGTGGTCATCCCAGCATTTCGAGCACTATGAAGAGTTTCTTCTCATCAAAGATTGTTGCAATGGTAGGACATGTAAAGTACTTGGATATATTTGGTTCATGGATTCGGACACACACTTCATGCATTTGAAAGGTTTTAAAATCATGTTTTACTAACAAGTGTGGCCTTGATATTAAAAGTCTCATTGGTCTTCAAATACATTCATTATTGTTAAATGAGAAATATTTTTATCTTTGTGTGAGTTAGTTCGATTGAGCTTTCTACCTCATCGTTCGAATGAGCCTTGGCTTCGTTCGAACGACCAAGACAGTGAGGTCACGTAAGTTGTGTTGTGGGATCTCGTGGGCTTGGTCATTCTAACGACCAGTCCATAAACTTCACAACATAAGCTCGTGGGACCTCGTAGGACCTCGTAGGATAGCGTGTTCGAATGACCAGAGCAATGAGCTTTGCTCCCGTTTTATTAAAGGCGCTCATTTGAACTAACAAGTCCTCGTTTGAATGATTATCGAAAACTATGCGAACAGTTTCCAAATTTTTATAAGGATTCTACTATGTTTTAACCTAGGTCTATAAATAGTCTCTAGCATGATTTTGAAGGACTTTTGGCTGCTGCAATAGTTATTATTCTTCTAGTACCAAAGGGATTTCATTAGGCATACTCATGTTTACACACATCCATGGCCTATTGATCTGAGAACCCTACCATGCATTCTTCTACACCATTGGAGTACATGCTTGTGGATTTCAAGTAATGTGCAATCGGTAGAGTTCGAGGTTGTGTGGTGATTCGTAGCTGTGATTCAGGTTGTCCATTCGTGGATTCAAAGCGGAGGTTTACTTGAAGAGCACTTGTGGATTCGAGTTTGAGGAGATTCAAAACAAGAATAAGGCTTAAGAGACTAAGTCATTGTTTCTATTGCGTTTGTAATCACCAAAGCTATTCTAGTGGATTCAACATTTGGCTCAGCGCCCCAAGATTTTCCAAAGCAGATGCAATTGATCTATGACGGTTTCTCATCATCAAAAATAGGTGTGATCTTTTTATTTGCATTATTACTTTATTGCTATAATATTGATGCATGCCACTGATTTTTTGATTGCATGCACTAGAACATAAACTTTAACTTAATTGAAGTGATAACCTTGATCATTTGTTGGGTTTGTTAAAATTGGATAAGATAATTTTTATTTTATCATTGAGACCTATTCACCCACCCCGCCTGGGCTTCTAGGTCAAATTCAATTCATCTAGATATACATAGGGCCTTTCATCTTATGTGGAGCATCAGAGATCTTTTGAATAAAACTGGCAAGGCAAAAGTTAAGATTTTTTTTTTTTTGTGCTTCTTGTGTGGCTGGTAAGTTGGGTGCACAAGCGATCCTCTTGACCTTTTTTTCTTCTTTATAATTTTCTATTGGACTTTGTATATAATTTGGACAATAGATTTTGCTTATAGATCTTTTTTTCTTGTCTTTAATGAACATATAAAAAAAAAAAAAAAATAGCTGAGATATTGCCATCACCACAGGAGGAAAAAAATCATAAAGAGATATTTGGGTTAATTACCAAAAGTGTTAAATTGAAATTTTAAACCTTAGAAAGGAAAGGGAATTTTTAGAGTTGTCAAAGGCTATCTATCGTCTTGTCGCCTAGGTGATCGGGCGAGACAATTTTTACTCCTATTGCCTTAACATGTTCCATGCCAGACGTCTTCAAAGAGGCGACGCCAAGGCAATCATCTTAAGCAAGGCAAGAGGCGACCAGGCGATGACCTTTTTAATTATAACATATTTGACTTATATGTTCTTATGTTTATAGTATTTTATGCACTTATTTAACAATTCTATAAGAGGCATATCAATATAAAGCAATATAGTTATAATCTAGAAGTATTATTGCCCAATCTATTATATTGATATAAGTATTATTATCAAACATTAGCACAAAATTGGCTTAATAAACATTTAAATATTTGAAATGTTGCCAAAAACTCAAAATTTTGGGGAGAGTAACACTTTCAACATGATTTTTTTTTTTTTTAAGTAGGGATTACTATTTTATCTTCTATAACTAGCAAACTATTATCATTCTTCACAAAATCCGAGCCTGCCTGCAATAAAACATTTTCCTTCCATCAATCAAATTGATCACCTATATAAGAAGTCTTCTCAATGTAGGCCTTATTTTTTAGAATTAGTTTAGATGTCTACGAGATTGGCCCTATCATGTCTTTCATATTATTAGGATTAGCAAGTTTACAAAAATTTCTTCTATGTAAGACTTAGCTAGATAACAAAACTTTGAATATTAATTTAGCAAAAAAGCATTAAAGCTTAACATGGTTATATCACTTAAATACGTCATATGTAACTTTTAAATTAAATGTTTTAGTGTTACATGATAGTTATTTTAATGATAAGATATTATTTAACTTAGAAGCTAAAAAGAATGAATTTTTAATGTGCGATATATATATATATATATATATATATAGATTCTTTTATTAATTAATGCCTTGCTTCACTCAGGCTAGCACTTTTCTGCTGCCTCGCTTTTCGGGCAATGCGAGATCTTAGCGTCTTAAGGGCGCTTTTCGCCTTTAACTACGCTGGAAATTTTGGAACTTCTTTGTAAGTCTTATATTTTATAGAATATATATTATGTGATCTTTGATCAAATAACTACATATAATCATGCCACAATCAAATAACACTTGATTTATAATTCCTCCTATATCAATGGTTATGTTGTTGGAAAGCAAGTGACATTGGTATGGAAAGAAGGATCAATCAATCACTTTAATTAGTCCCATTAATGAATCAAGTGTATGCAATCAATTCAATTTTATTATTCTAACACCCAAAGAAAGTCAAAGTTTATCACGCATTTGAACAATGGAAAGAACCAATTAGAAATTTCTGAAGAAAGAATGTTCAATTTTGATGATTAAAATAAAGAAATTGAGCTGAATTTCATTGCACTCAGCATATCTGTTGGATTAATCCGATGATGGTAATTTCTTACTTGAATACTTGCTCAACTCAACTAAAGCTCAAGCTTTGTCCCCATGCTTGCTTGAGTACTAGCTTGGAATGAAATTCTGATTCCGTGTACTTGTAAAAACTATAAGTTAATCCAAGTTAGAATGATGACAAAGGTGGAGCAGAGAGTAGGATGGTGAATTTTAGAAGATATATATTTTAATAAATTATATTTAATCATTACAAAGTTGATAGATTTGAGAAACAAATCAAGGAAAAGGAAGAAGAAGAAGAGAAAGGGGAGAGAATTCTTATTACTATTGAATGTCTCAGAAAAGACAAATAATACTTAAGAATAAAACAACCCTTTATAGAAGGGTTAAACAAAAGAACAAAAAGACTAAACTATCCTTAATGCTAATTATCTAAGTACTCTAACATAAGCCAACATAAGTTATTTAAATTTATTTTTGAAAAATTTGTGGCTAAATTTAATAAAGTTTTCCTAAGATGAAGTTGTATTCCATGGTGTGTGCTTTTTGCTGATGATATTGTTTTAATTGATGAAATTAAAAGAGGGATAAATGAAAAATTAGTTTGGAGAGAGGCTTTAGAATCAAAAGGGTTCAAGATAAGCAAGACAAAAATTGAATATCTTGAGTGTGACTTTAGTAAAACTAGAAATACAAACAGGGGTGTAGTGAAGATTGAAAACCAAGAGTTAAAAAAGAAAGTGAATTTTTTTGTCATCTAGGTTCACTTATTCATCAAGAGGAAGAAATTGGAGATGATTTTACTCATAGAATTAAAGCAACATAGGTTAAGTGGATGAGTGCGTTTGGTGTATTGTACGATCAATGTATACCTTTAAATCTGAAAGGTAAATTATACAGAACAACTATTAGACTAGCGATGTTGTATGGAACAAAATGTTTGGTAGTCAAGAAACGTGTTACTAAAATGAGTGTAGCTGATCTTTAGGAGTATAATATTGCTTTTGTAAGAGATCGATAGAGAGGTCCGCTCGAAGCTTTGTGCAATTTGGACCGGGGGGGGGGGGCAAGTCATTCGAGATCGATGAGATCGACACCAAGGAAGGATTCATCTTTCAGATTACAGAGGGGAAGGGGCATAGTGAGGAGATTGCAAGCAGATCGTGAAGGAATAGTGTGGATATGTAAGCAACTTGAGGAGATGCATGGACAGGGGGCAGGAAGGACATCGGGGTAGGTCCTCGTTGGGAGGTGGAGGAGCTTGAGGGTTACGAGAAGAGAAGATGCGTTTCCATCCTGTTCCATGACTACATCTCAAACCGTCTTGGATCTAGACAACACTCCCAGCAGCAATCCCAGGTAAGAGAATGGAAGTCTCCTCACACTACACCAGAAGCCCCACGCCAACTCCTTCACATCCCCAATTGGAATAATCTCACTTTTCACGAGGTTGGCTCTCAATCCTAAAGCAACCTCAAAACAAACCAACACACATCGCAAATATCGGAGTTGCCTTTCTTTTGCATCAACAAAAACAATGGTATCATCTGCAAATAGTAGGTGGGATATGTGCACTCTTTCCCCACTACCACTTTGCACAGTGAAACCCTTCAGCATACCCCTCCACTGCCTTTGCAAGCAACCCGTTGAGACCTTCCATCACCATCACAAACAAGAAAGGAGATAATGGATCTGCCTGCCTCAAACCTCTAGATGATAATCTAGTAGGGGAGCCATTCACTATAACTGAATACGACACTAATGAGATACAAAAGATGTTGATAAGTTGGAGGTGTAGTAAGATTAATAAGGAGGCTAAGGTGGTGTGGAAGATGGTTCCCCTATGTTTAATGTGGTGCCTATGGTGGGAACGTAATAAGAGAGCGTTTGAAGGGGTGGATCAACCATTGGCAAGATTCAAAGATTCGTTTTTGAAACTTTTGTTTTTTTGCGTTAAGGAGAAAACTCCATTGCCTGTAAATAATTTTGTAGAGTTTTGGGGGGAGCTGAGGCTTTAATTTATGTAGCCTATTCCTTTTTTTTTTTTTATATAGGTTCGCCCCCCTTGGGCACCTAGATGAAATGAGGATATTGAGATGGATGTGTAGTAAGACAAGAAAAGATAGAATTAAAAATGAACACATTCGTGAGATGGTAGGAGTAACACATATAGGAGATAAAAGGAGAGAAAACCAGTCAAGGTGGTATGACCATGTATAACAAAGATCGGTAAATGCATTAGTAAGGAAGAGCGACATGGTTCATATTAAGGATTATGCTAGGGGGAGTGGGCGGCAGTTACCAAAATTAATTTTGATAGAGATAGTTGGAAAATATATTGAGGGAATGACCTTAAATAAAGAGGAATGGCGAGATAGAATTCTTGTATATGACCCCAAATAATTGGGATAAAGGCTTTGTTGAGGTGAATATAATATTCTTAGATCTTCTTATTTTAAGTTGGCTTTAGGGTTCTAGAAAACATAATTTTTTTGGCTTATATTGTTTACTATAAATAGGCCTATTATGGGAAATATGACATGGGTTAATAGCACTGATTACTTGGTAGAGTTTTGAAATCTCTCTCTCCCCCTTCTCCCTTTCTTTGTATCTCGACTGTCTTCTCTTATATTTGGAGGTATGCAAGTTTGCTTTTGTGCCCTCCTTATTATCTTCATTCTATCTTATTCCTACCCTTTCTAGATTTGTTAGCTGGTCCACCAATTCCATCCTTCACCTTCTTTATTTCTCCATTGTTCTGGTCATCCTATGCTTTTTTAACTCTTATATTTAGTCTTGATAGTGAGCCCCTTCTTTTCTCGTTAATGAGAGTTTTGGTAGATGTTTCATGCTTCCTTTTCCTATCTTCTCAATTCTCTCTCTCTCTCTCTCTCTCTCATTTTTTTTTCTTTTTCTTTATATAGTAAAAAGATATAGCATATTTTTTATGCCCACGACATATTAGATGAAATTGTTGTGAGAGCCAAGTGAAATCAGTCATGTGCCGTAATTTCACGGGCTTTGATCTTGGTGAACTCCAACAAATTCATACATTTCCTTTTATAATAAGTATCATTAGAAAGAAAGAAAAAAAAAACCAAAAAGGGGTGTGTACATGTACGCATGGTGTATACACTAATATTCTTTACAGAACTATATTCTCGTTTTACCTAGAACCTTTACAAAATAATCTAACAAAGAGGAAGAACTCCAATAAACCCAAAAAATGGAGAGCTCAACATACTATGTATTTAAGAAACACAGTAAACCCTTCTACATCCTTGAATGGTCTTTTATTCCTCTCTCTCCTAATGTTTACTCAAAGGTCTAAAAGGTTGTTTGCCCCTGCTCTCCACCATTTCCAACTTGCAAGAACATCTCTTGGCAAACTAGGCATCACCCAATAAACACCAGAGATGGCAAACAAAAGAGCCCACAACTCCCTAGCATATGATGATGCAAAAGTAGGTGGTTGACTTGTTTCCTTATCCTACTTGCACATGCAACCCCATTTATAATCAGTCAGTGCTATTTATGGAGATTTTCAATGGTAAGAATCTTCCTAAAAACCACTGTCCATCTAAAGGCCACCTTTGGAGGGTCTTTAGTGTGCTAAATTGCCTTCTAAGGGAACTTGTATGACCCTCACCACGTAGCATTTCATAATACAATCTCACCTCAAAGATTCCCTTGTCAAGATAATCTTTTGTTAACCCAACGATAAAGGGTTCTTTATTATTTTCTCTTGTAACTTCTAATAGATTACTGACTATAATATTTTGGCTGCTCTTTCTTCTTCTTTTTTTTTCTTTATTGAACCAAAGTTTTCATGGTTTCAGAGCTTTGATCAAGCATGGGACCTTAGCAAAAACAGTTAGGAGAACATGGAAGAGTTTTTGATTTATCATACGACCGTTGATGCCATCGTCCGTACGATGACATCAGCATGACGTCATCAATTTTGAACAACGAAGGCTAGGGTTTGGTTTGGATTTTCATGAGGAGTGCTTTGCTGATTTTTGCAGAATTGTTTGGGGCCATTTGATAGGGTTTTTGAATTTTCGAATGTTTTTCAGAAAAATGGCTTCAATTTTTTGATTTGTTAATCGCAACCTTTTATTTTTTTTTTATTTTTTTTATTTTGTTGCTTCTAATCAGTCACAATAGCTGCGTTTTGGACTTAAGAAGGTGTTTCTAATCAACCCATGATGGTTTTCTTTGGTTTTTGATGTGCTTAGTTGATTTTGAGCACTATGCAATGCATGGGAGGCTGTTCCTAGAGTTTGTTGAGCTTGAATCTGACTTGGAATTGTTTGTTTGGGTATTGCCGTGATATTGGAGATTGGGTACTTATTTTTTTGGTACTTTTGTTGGTTGGCTGTTATTGTGTTAGTGTGTTTTGGTGTCTGGCTGCATTCTATTGTGTGTTGTAGCCTTGAAACAGTGCTACAATTGTTTGATTTAGGATTATTTGTGTTATTGGAAGTTGGGTTTTATGGTTTGGTGATTGTTCTTGTTGCTTTAGCCTGCTTCTTCATTTTAGTAAGTTCTATCTTCTTTGGTTGGTTATGGCAAGTGGGAACTCTGACTCCCTTCAAGCAATTAGTGTAAGACTAACAGCAGGTAATTATGCTTACTGGGCTTATGTAATGAAGAATTTCCTGTTGGGCAAGAATATGTGGGGTTACATTACTGGTGTTAAGAAAGTTCCAACTGATACTAAGGCGGAAAACTATAATCAGCTGTTGTCCACTTGGGAAGTTGATAATGCGAAGATTATTACTTGTATAAATAATTCTGTTGATCAATCCATTGGAATGCATTTGGCTAAGTTTGACATGGCCAAAGAAATTTGGGAGTATTTATCGAAGTTGTTTGTACAATCCAACTTTGCGATGAGGTATCAATTAAAGTATGACATCCGGGCTGGTCGATAGGCGGACAAGAGTATACAAGAGTTTTACTCTATTATGACGGGACTGTGGGATCAACTAGCTCTCACTGAGCTTGCAGGGTTGAGCTCCCATGAGCCACATCGTACATATAGAGAGGAGAAGCGATTAATACAGTTTTTGATGGCACTCAAAGATGATTTCGAGGGACTCCGCGGTTCTATTCTTCATCGCAGTCCTCTTCCCTTAGTTGATTCAGTGGTGAATGAGCTCCTAGCTGAGGAAATGTGCCTTAAGACTCTTCTAGAAAAAGGGTCTTCTCCCTTTACCTACGTAGGCAGTGTTGGCTGTTCCACCTAAGCCACAAGCTAGCAATCAGCCTAGGCAGCGAATCAAAGTGGGTGCTGATGAGTGCTTTCTGCCGTGAGAAGGTTCAATAGAAGGCACAATGCCCTAAATTAGTGAACAAGGGAGTTCGTGGACCACAACAACAGTTATTTAGAGGTAGAGATCGTCACATTTCAGCAGTTGCACCACCAGTCACTGAGCCCTCTACATCCTCGTCCCTTGATCGCTGAGCAATTGTAGAAGCTCCTTTCTGCTCCTCATCCTAATGCCTTATCAATCTCTCCCTCTGTAGGTTCATTCTCTTCAGGGCCATCAAGTATATCTCAGACCACTTGGGTTTTTGACTTAGGTGCTACCCACCATATGACTAATGATCCATCTTTATTTGTATCTACTCTTTATTCTCCTTCTATTTCTGTTATTACAGCCAATGGAACTCCTATGTCCTTGGCAAGTGTTGGTTCTATTGTCTCTCCTCGGTTATCTCTTCCTGATGTTTATTATATTTCTCAACTCACGTTAAATTTGATCTTTGTTAGTCAATTATTTGCTTCTGGTTTTTTAGTTCACTTTTCTCTCTCTACTTGTTTTGTGCAGGATCCTCGGTCCAAGAATCTAATTGGGACAGGCTATAGAAAGGGAAGACTGGATCTGTTGCAAGCGTTGCATGTTCCTGCTGTTGTTGCCTCTTCAATTGATTTAGCTTCTTTTCATTTAAGTCCAAAGTTGTCTGGTTACTATTTATGGCATTCTCGTCTTGGTCAAATTTCTAGTAGTCGTTTACAATTTTTAGTTTCAACCGGTTGTTTAGGTAATTTGGATTGTCATGATATTTTGGATTGTAGTGGATGCAAACTAGCAAAATTTACTGCCTTGCCATTTAATGAAAGCTCCACTATTTCTCTTGCTCCTTTGATCTTATTTATTCTAATGTGTGGGGACCTTCTCCTTTCCCTACCAAAGGGGGATCCATATATTATGCTTCTTTTATTGATGATTATTCTCGATATTATTGGGTTTATTTAATGAAACATCGCTCTGGATTCCTTTCTAGATTTTCTACTTTTCATGCCATGATACACACTCAATATTCTTCAGTTATTAAATGTTTTAGGTGTGATTTAGGTGGGGAATATTCCTCTAGTGCCTTTTTTGATTCATGATATCTGCTGGTACTATTCCCCAATCTTCATGTGTAGATACACCTGAGCAGAATGGTGTGGCCGAGCATAAGCATCGACACATCACGGAGACTGCTCGTTCTCTTTTGCTGTCTGCTAGTGTTCCTAATACCTTTTGGGGGGAAGTTGTTCTTACTACAGTTCACTTGATTAACTGCATTCCGTCCATCAGTACTTCAGGAGTCTCTCCTTTTGAGAGATTGTGTGGTAAACCTCTTGATTACTTCTCATTGCACGTGTTTGGATGTACATGCTTTGTTCTCTTTCCTAATGGAGCTCGTACCAAACTTTCTGCTCCTTAACAATGTGTCTTTCTTGGTTATGGTGAGGGACAAAAGGGGTACCGTTGTTATGATCCTGTTGCTAAGAAACTCTATGTCTCTTGGCATGTGGTTTTTATGGAGCATATGCCCTTTTTTTTTTTTTTTTTATTGCAGCTAGTTCTTACACTGTGCACAAATCAAATCTTATTTATCTTGATCCTTTTCCTTGATATTGTTCCTTCTGAATCCTATGTTAGTGATGTGACTATCTTTGATGTCTCCCATTCATCGGATTCTTTTGTTACTCGTCCTCCTATTCTTCATACTTACACTCGTAGGAACACAACTATCTCTTCTGCAGGTACAACTCCTTCGCCTATCTCCTCTGACTTCCAATCATGTTCTGCGCACGTGGATCCCGCTCCATCTCGGTATCCTCATCGTATTCGTAAGTGTCCAGATAGGTTTGGTTTCTCTAATTCTTGTTATTCTGCTAATTATTGTTCTTTCTTAGCTTCTATTCATTCTCTCTCTGAACCTACCTCCTATAAGGAGGCTTGTCTTGATCCTCTTTGACAACAAGCTATGGATGAAGAGCTTTCTGCATTGCATAAGACTGGCACATGGGACTTGGTGTCCTTACCCTTTGATAAACGTGCGGTTGGTTGTAAGTGGGTTTATAAGATCAAGACAAGATCAGATGGTATTATAGAACGATACAAGGCTCGATTGGTGGCCAAGGGATTTACTCAGGAGTATGGCATTGACTATGAGGAGACCTTTGCCCTTGTAGCTAAAATGACTACAGTTCGCATAGTAATTGCATTAGCTTCTGTTTGTCAGTGGAGTCTTTCTCAGATGGATGTCAAAAATGCTTTCCTTAATGGAGATTTGGTTGAAGAAGTTTTCATGATTCCCCTTTCTGGTTTCCCTCATAATTCTGGTGAAGTTTGCAAACTACAGAAGGCATTTTATGGTCTCAAACAGGCTCCTCGAGCATGGTTTGACAAATTCTCTGATGTTGTCTATGATTTGGCTTTCGTACTAGTGATCATGATTCTGCTCTCTTTCTCTGTGCTACTTCTGCAGGGTGCATTGTTCTCTTACTCTATGTTGATGACATGATTCTTACTGGTGATGACATAGTTGGGATATTGTTGTTGAAATCGCAGTTGCAAGACTATTTTGAGATGAAAGATCTAAGCTCTCTTCGTTATTTCTTGGGTATTGAGATTCCCACTTCTCCTAAGGGTTATCTTCTATCTTAGTCCAAGTATGCGTCCGATGTTATTCAACAAGCCCGTTTAATAGAGAGTCGGATAGTTGTGACCCCATTAGAGCTCAATGTCCATTATTCTTCTTCTGATGGGGTTCCATTGTCTAATCCCACCTTATATCGCACTATAGTTGGGAGCTAGGTCTATCTGACTATCACTCGCCTTGATATTGCATATGCTGTTCATGTTGTCAGTCAATTTATTTCTTCTCCTTCCATAGTTCACTGGGTTGCCGTTCTTTGCATTCTCCGCTATTTTCGTGGTACATTTCATCAAAGTTTATTGTTTTCTTCTTCATCTTCCTTGGAACTTTGAGCCTATTCTGATGCTGACTGGGTTGGTGATAGAATGGATAGAAAATTTATTACTGGCTTCTGTGTTTTTCTTGGTCTCATTTCCTAGAAAAGCAAGAAGCAAACTGTTGTTGCTCGCTCTTCTACTGAGGCTGAATATCGTGCAATGGCTACTACTACGGCTGAGATTGTGTGGTTACGTTGGTTGCTTGTTGATCTTGGCATTACTTTGTCTGCTCCTACTTCCATGTATTGTGATAACAAGAGTGCCATTCAGATTGCACACAAAATCTCTCTTCCACGAGCGTACTAAGCACATTGAGATTGATTGTCATTTTGTGCGTCATCATCTTCAGCTTGGCACAATTTCTCTTCCGTTCCTTCCTTCTACCTTACAGTTGGCCGACTTCTTTATAAAGTCTCATACGGTTAAGTGCTTCTGTTTTCTGCTTGACAAACTCTCTCAATGCTCTTTGCTGCCACATCATGAGTTCAAGGGTGGGGGGGGGGGGTGTTAGAGTAGTATGATTATATATTATTAGTTAGCCTCATTAAGGGTAGTTTAGTACTTTGATCTTTTGTTAAACCTATTATAAAGGGTTATTTATTATTTTCTCTTGTAACTTCTGATAGATTACCGACTATAATATTTTGTGATGCTACACTTTTCGGCTTGCAATAAGTATGGACTCCGTGACCTGTAGAACACTCAGAAAGATGATTAGAGGACCACCGGATTGGCTCCGGCGGTAACCTCTCCGATGCTTAAGTAAGTAAAAGAATTGAAAGACTGTATTGAAAGCCAAAGAATGAGCATAAGAAATAAGGCGTACCTTTAGGGTTTAATTTATAAGCCGTGGCTTTCCTAAGTTGATTAGGATTCGAAGCCATGAATATAGGGATTTGATCATCGGAGATTGCAGTTTCCTTGCATAGAGATAACCATAGATGCCATGAATATAGGGATTTGATCATCGGAGATTACAGCTACCTTGCATAGAGATAACCATAGATGGTAGTTTCCTTGTTGAAGACTGCTTCCTTGTTGGAGACCGCTTCCTTATTCCCTGCTCGGCATCCGCTAAGGCGGTGACGAGTTCTGGAGTGTTGGTCTGGACCCTGTGATCAGTTCTGGATATATATATGTTCGGCCACTACCGACCTTATATGATGATCTGGATGCTTGAGCTTTTAGTCATTGGCTGAGTGAGAATCATGTTGGCTGAGCATAGGTCGGACTGTGGTCACACGTGTCAAGTGTTGATTGGCTTGTTCTTTTATGGTATATCAGTTACTCCCCCCCCCCCAAGTCCTAGTTTGATGCTAGTAAGCAACTAGGGCTAAGCCTTTTTCGGAGAGTCATGTGTCTTTGTCCGTTCGCCTTCCAAGGCATTTATTGCGCAGCCGGAGATTAGGTCTTTTCAAGGTCATCATTGTACTGGGCTGATAGTTGGGTTTCTCGAAATCATCATTGTTCCGAACCGTCATGGCGTTTGGGCTTGGTGGGTCCCTTCTGATACTATGCTTATAAATACGGGATGATATTTTGGAATGACCTTTCCCCCGTCATTTTCACTGTGCTAGAAGATTTCATTCGCCATTGTTGGTTCGTGCGACCTTGAAGAATACCGATTCCCTGAGTTAGAACAGGTTCGACTGATTTTTCCTCTTCTCTTGCTTCTTTCCTCTTAAGTCCGGGAATAATGTCTGCTCCTTCTGAATCCCCAATTGTAAATGAGGGAGTGGGAAATCCTCCTGAGATGGCTATACCGTCTTCTGTGAAAGATGTGGGTAATCCTGCTCCCGAAGTTATTGGGGAGATGCCTGTTGATCCTCCCGCTAGTCCTGGGGTTAGGATAGTTGATGCTTTTGAGGAGCCCCGAAACAGGGCTGGGGAGACCTCTGGTAGGTCTTCCCGTAGAGAAGAGGGTGAGAGTGCTGTCACTCAGAGCCTTCTGGATGAGTGGAGGGTGAAATTCAAATTTCCCCCAAATGTGTCCTGCAGAGTGCCAGGCCCCATGGATCGTCCCCATGATGTTGAAGCCGGGGAGATTTGTGTTTACCTTGCCTGGTTTGAAATGGGCTTGAGATTCCCATTGCCGGATTTAGTCAAGCAATTCTTTTGTTGGTACAAGCTTTGCCCTGCCGACCTGAATCTCAATAGCTGGAGGCAGCTTCTAGGGTTTGTGGTGTTGGGACACCTGAACAAGGTGGATGTGTCTCTGGACTTGATCCGTAGCAATATGGATCTGAAGTTCAAGCAGGCTGAAGGCCTTTTCTATATGTCCTTCGAGAAGGGGTTCCGACCCCTGTCCTCCGTTCCCACTTCTAATAAAACGTGGAAGAAGTGGTACTTCTTCGTCGGAGGAGGATGGGAGCATGAAGGCTTTCAGGAAGGAGAGGCCTCGTCGTTCCCTCGTGTTTCGGGTCATAAGGGTGAGGCTTATTCCTTTAGACTTACTTTAACTTTGTTATCCCTTCAGAACTGATAAACTGATATATTATTCCTTACTTCTGTGCAGTCAAGAGTGTTTGGAAGAGGCCCGATTTTACCGAAGCACTGCAGGATCAGTACCGAGCACTGCTTTCGACTCCAGATCGGGCTCATTCTGTCATTGTAACTCCAGCAAACTTGATGGCTGCCCGTAATGCAGAACTTAAGAAGAGGCTGACCTCGAAGTGGGTGATGCCGGAGGCCCAAGCGGTGGGGGAGGCTTCCTCCCGAGCTGAGCCTGATGCTCTTCTAGAAGTAAAGAGGAGGAGGTTGATTTCTGGCTCTCCCGAGCCGGCCCCTGCCGAGGCTGAGGTGGAGGCTGAACCTGCCGTTCCTGTTTCGGCAATTCCTCCTGCCCCTTCTGGTCCGAGCAGAAGGACTAGGAAAGGGAAAGCACCTGCCGCACCGTCCGAGCCGTTTAATGAGCCGGACTATCAGATTGCCAAGAGGGCATTTGATCAGATATGGGCTCAGGGCCCACACCGATACAGAGGGGACGACCCCTCCAAACTGATGACCGAGATGATGAACCTCCAGATGAGGGTAACTTCTGAAGCTTTTTCTTGACTTTTTTATTCGTTTATTTGTTCAATCTAAACTGTCTGTCTTGCCTTGTGCAGAGCATGCATAGCTTGGCTGCTCTGATGGTGACCCCCATGGGCCTTGAAGAGGCCGAGAAGCTGAGGGCCGAGATGGATGAGATGAGGCTGGAGCTCGGAACAGCCCGATCCAAAGTTCAGACTGCAGAGGAGGGTCTGAAGGAAGCTACCACCAACCTTACTGTGGCAGAATCTGAGAGGGACATATATGCCCAGAAGGTTGAGAGGCTTGAGGCGGAGTTGGTTAATCTCCGAAGTTCCTTCGATTAGAAGGTTCGGGAGGCAGTTGACCAAGCCAAAGTTGAGACTGAGATGGAACTGAAAGATGAGGTTGAACAAATGGGTGATGACCTGATCTTGTTCGGTTTTGAAAGCTTCCGAACTAGATTCTAGATTCAGTTCCCAGGTTTTGACGTGTCATCAATCGTTCCCCCTGAACCTACCTCATCTCGTCCTGATTCGGACAAGACGGCTGGGGCTACTCCCCTTAATTTGGAAGAGGATGCAGGCCCGTCTGGGAAGTCTTAAGGCTTTATGGGTTTTTATTTTTGCTACTTCTTTTTGATGTAATGAATGAATTCTTCCGATCAATAAAATTGATTTTCCTTCAGATTCTTCCTGTGTTCCTCCCTTCTGTGCAATTTTGTCGTAAGTGTGGCTGCTCTGAGCCTTTTGCATGTTAGATCAACTGTTCAGCAATCAATAGTCGCTTTCTGAACTTCGATACTTGTCACTGAATAGTGAATGTAGATTAACTTCAACTGCCTTATTATAATAAGACAAGAAAGTAAATATAATCAGATAGACAGAGCCTGATAGAGTGGGAGTAGACTTCTGTAGAGCTCTAAGGTAGACTGCTCTGAATCAAGAGCTTGTGAAGATAACCAGGCAGCTTGTGCTTGTCATTATGATGCTCGGTATGCTGAGTACTAAGGATTGGGATATATCCGACCATTTTGGCCTTTGTCATATGACTTGGCCTGTCATAAAATAGTTAAGACTGGAAGATTTGAATCTTGAATAGGGGGTCTGTACACTTAGACTTTGTTCCCCTCTCTGTCAATTCGGGAACTTCAGTGCTGGATTGTGGTATCTGTTTAGAGAGTTCTGTACCCTGTCTCTTGGTATATCGAAGAGGCACATTTAATGCACCGTTTATTTATTCGATCGTTGTTTAGGATTTCGAGACTACTCTCTTTTTCACCGTTGCGACAGTTCAGTTGGGTGGCCTTTGGACTTCCAATGTCTATATATATGGAAACGAGGGCATACGGTTGCGCTCAACCCTTTTGCTCCCCGAATTGTTTGTAAGAGAGACTTTATATGCTGCCGAAGTTTTGCCACTCGTCCGGAGATGATGGATGATCCCTTGCCTGAGTTAGGAATGATTAAACTGTGGCCGAGAGTTAACCTTCCCCTATTTTCAGTCTCCAAGGAAGGATTGAAGGAGGCACAAGTCTTCTTGTTTCCTCTGGCATCCGGTCGAGATTTCTCCGATTGGTGGTGGCCCTCCTTGATTCAACCGAGGCCTGGAGCGTCGGTGATGTAGACGCAAGTGGGGTGCCTCCTCTTCTTCATACCTTGTCTCAATTTGGCTGGGGTGAAACAGATGGTGTGAAGAAGGAGATTGAAGGTCCCCTAAGACCCAGAGCCCTTATCATCCGTTGGTCGTGAGACCAGTGATAGTGATGATGAAATGGCCTAGGTGCTTCTTGATGCGGATTGGGGTTCAGGGCCCCTTCCTTTCAAATGGAGCTGGTGGCGGCGGTAATGGAAGTTTTGGATCCTGTGCCCCTTTATCATCCCATGAAGAAAAGCCCCTATATTGAGAATTGCAGCTTCTGTAATAGCTTCTATAATAGCTTCTGTAATAGCTTCTATAATAGCTTCTGTAATGATATCTTTGTGTTGGTGTAAATCTTCTGATTTATAAATAAAATTGAGTCTCTTTTTCTCAGATCTGATGTCTTCTGTATTCGAATGTGCTTTTCTGTAGTCAAAACACTTCCTTGTAGATTTCTGAATGTTCTGAGAATAAATCAAAGAAACTTAGAAAAATGCTTGAATCAAAGTACTTCGCTCCTGATCGGTACCATAGTACTTGTTGTTTGTTTGACAGATAAGCCAAATAATATAAATATCAGATCTGAGATGTTCCGATCTAGGAAACTTTAGTTTGTAGATGTTCGGAACTTCTGTCTTTGGATGGACTGGATCATAGAGTTTTGCTAGTTGAAGACGAACCAGGCTCGGAAGGCCTGTGTATTAGGGCGGTCCAGGCTCTGGAGGCCTGTATATTTAAAAAATAGACCAAGTATTTAAGACCTGTATACTGTGGACCAGGCTCTGAAGGCCTGTGCATTATAGATGGACCAAGTACTAAGACTTGTACATTTATGGACCAGGCTCTGGAGGCCTGTGCATTAATAGATGGACCAAGTACTAAGACTTGTACATTTATGGACCAGGCTCTGGAGGCCTGTGCATTAATAGATGGACCAAGTACTAAGACTTGTACATTTATGGACCAGGCTCTGGAGGCCCGTGCATTAATAGATGGACCAAGTACTGAGACTTGTGCATTTATGGACCAGGCTCTGGAGGCCCGTGCATTAATAGATGTGCATTTATGGACCAGGCTCTGGAGGCCCGTGCATTAACAGATGGACCAAGTACTGAGACTTGTGCATTTATGGACCAGGCACTGGAGGCCCGTGCATTAACAGATGGACCAAGTACTGAGACTTGTGCATTTATGGACCAGGCTCTGGAGGCCCGTGCATTAATAGATGGACCAAGTACTGAGACTTGTGCATTTATGGACCAGGCTCTGGAGGCCCGTGCATTAATAGATGGACCAAGTACTGAGACTTGTGCATTTATGGACCAGGCTCTGGAGGCCCGTGCATTAATAGATGGACCAAGTACTGAGACTTGTACATTTATGGACCAGGCTCTGGAGGCCTGTGCATTAATAGATGAACCAAGTGCTGAGACTTGTACATTTATGGACCAGGCTCTGGAGGCCTGTGCATTAATAGATGAACATTTTATGGAAGTAAAAGAAAACCTCTCTACTGATAATACTTTCGTAAGTGTTCCACATTCCATGGCCTAGGAACAGGCTTCCCAGTCATGTCTTCTAGCCAGTAGGTGGTAGGTCGAACGACCTTTATTACTTTGTAGGGGCCTTCCCAGTTTGGTGACAACTTTCCCATGGTGGGATCCTTGGTGTTTTGAAAGACTCTTCTTAAGACGAAGTCCCCAACTTGAAAGTTGACTGTCTTGAGTCCTACCTTGGATTTGTTGACCATTCTCTGTTGATAGGCTTCCATTCTGATGCTGGCCTGATCCCTTCTCTCTTCGAGCAAATCCAAGTTTACCATCAGCTGCTGATCATTGGATTCTTGCTCGAAGGCCTCAGTCCTCGGGGTTGGCATACCGATCTCAACCGGAATTACTGCTTCTGTTCCATAGGCTAGTGAGAAGGGAGTTTCAGAGGTGGGACTTCTTCTGGTTGTTCTGTAGGCCCAAAGAACCCCAGGGAGTTCTTCTGCCCACTTTCCTTTGGCTTGTTCCAACCTCTTCTTTAATCCGTCAAGGATTGTTCGGTTGGTGACCTCGGCTTGCCCGTTTGCTTGTGGATGGCCTGGAGAGGCAAAGTGTTGCCTGATGTTGAGATTTTCGCAGAATGCCTTGAAGCCTTTACCAGTGAATTGTGTCCCATTGTCTGAGATAATTACACGTGGTATGCCGAACCTGCACACAATGTTCTTCCAGGTGAAGCTCTTAACTTCCTTTTCTGTGATATGTGTTAAAGGCTCGGCTTCGGCCCATTTAGAAAAATAGTCAATGGCCACCAAGAGATATTTCCTGTTTGGAGGTGCCCTTGGTAATGGACCCACGATGTCCATCCCCCACTGAGCAAAGGGCCAAGGACTAGGAATCGGGATAAGCTCGTGATGAGGCTGATGTTGGTACGGGGCAAACCTCTGGCATTTGTCGCACTTCCGAACATATTCCTTTGCCTGTTTCAGCATGCCAGGCCAGTAGTAACCCTATGATAGAGCTCGGTGGGCTATGGTTCTGCCCCCATTATGATTCTCGCAGATTCCCTCATGTATTTCAGCCAAGACATATTGTGACTCGTCTGGAGCTAAGCATTTCAACAGAGGTTGAGAATACGACCTCCTGTACAGCCTGTTGTTCAGGATCAGGTACCGAGCCGCTCTGATTCGGATTCTCCTGGCTTTATTTTTGTCCTCTGGGAGGAGCCCGGATCTTAGATACTGGAGGATTGGAGTCATCCAGTTCTGGGGCTGTTCATCAATTTCAGCAATTGGTGCTTCCTCAATGCTGGATCTTGGCTGAAAGGAGATTTTAATTGTGGAGTCTGCTTCAGACTTGAGGCGGGAGGCCATGTTAGCCAGAGCATCTGCTCTGCAATTCTGGCTTCTCTCGATTTTCTGGATAGTGAATGTCTGGAAGGAATGCTTCAAGCGGTTTACCAGTTCGAAGTACCGGAACATCCTATCATCTTTAATGGCAAATTCTCCCAAGACCTGGCTTACTACCAGTTGGGAGTCAGAGAAGACATCAAGGTTCTGAGCCTCGCATTCCAAGGCAAGCTTCATGCCTAAAATTAGGGCTTCATATTCGGCCTCGTTATTAGAAGCTTTGAATCCCAGGCTGACTGCTTTTTCTGACGTAAGCCCATCAGGGGACTGTAGTACCATGCCTACCCCTGAACCTTGATCGGTTGACGATCCATCAATGTACAGCAGCCAGGTTCCCGAAGTTTCGGTGACTTGTGCTTTGTTCTGAAGTGCCGGGGTGAACTCGGCTACGAAATCAGCTAAGGCCTGCCCTTTGATGGAGTTTCGGGGTACATATGATATGTCGAACTCCCCTAGCTCCACAGACCACTTTACCAATCTTCCCGATACCTCAGGTTTCCTTAGTATTGACTTTAGAGGATAGGCAGTTGGGATCTCGATTGGGTGGGCCTGGAAATAAGGTCTAAGCTTCCGAGCTGATTTGACCAAGGCATAGGCCAGTTTCTCTACTTCTGGGTATCTTTTTTCCATGTCAAGTAGTGCCCTACTGACATAGAAAATAGGCCTCTATACTCCTCTGTCCTGTCTGATCAATGCGGAGCTGACCGCGTTTTCGGAAACTGCAAGGTACAGGAGTAGCTTTTCTCCTTGTACTGGTTTTGACAGGAGCTCTGGAGAGGCTAGATACTCCTTTAGTTCTTGAAAGGATTTCTCGCATTCTTCCGTCCACTGCAGAGCTTTGCCGCCCTTCAGAGCTTTGAAGAAAGGTAGGCAGCGATCAGTGGACTTGGATATAAATCTGCTCAGGGCCGCAATTCTGCCATTCAGCGCCTGAATTTCCTTTCTGGTTTTTGGCGACTTCAGCCCAATCAGGGCTTGGATCTGAGTGGGGTCTGCTTCGATACCTCGTTGAGAGACAATGTATCCCAAGAATTTTCCCTTCGTAACTCCGAAGGTACATTTCGAGGGGTTGAGCTTCATCTTGTGTTGTCTGAGGATATCGAAGGTCTGGGCTAAGTGCTGGAGGTGGCTGCCTTTCTGAAGACTCTTTACCAGCATATCGTCGATGTAAACCTCCATGGTGCTGCCGAGCAGTGGGCTGAACATCTTGTTCACCAACCGCTGATAAGTGGCTCCAGCATTCTTCAAACCAAAAGGCATCACTTTGTAGCAGTAGAGTCCTCTCTCGGTTATGAAGGCAGTCTTCTCTTGATCTGGAGGGTACATCTGGATTTGGTTGTATCCAGAGTAGGCATCCATGAAACTCATAAGCTCATGCCCTGCGGTGGCATCAACCAGTTGATCTATTCTTGGCAGTGGAAAGCTGTCCTTGGGGCATGCCTTGTTGAGATCTGTATAATCAACGCAGACCCTCCACTTGCCGTTCTTCTTCTTGACAAGCACGGTGTTGGCTAGCCACTCGGGATAGAACACTTCCCGTATCATCCTGGCATCCAGCAGCCTTTGGACTTCTTCGTTTATAATTCGATGCCGTTCAGGAGCAATCGGCCTTCTCTTCTGTCTGACTGGCGGGTGATCCGGATCCACCATTAGTTTGTGAGTTATAAGATCAGGATCTATTCCCTCCATGTCTCTGGTCTCCCAAGCAAAGATAGAGAGGTTGTTTTTCAAGAACCTGACTATCTTTTCCTGCTCGGTGTGTGTAAGGTCTGGGCTGATGTACAAGTAACGCCCCTCTGCTTCTGAACTGACCAGTACTTTAATGGGCTCGCCAACAGGTTTGGCTCGGCTGTCGCGCCCCCTTGGGCTCAGGGGTTCTTCAATGCCGGATGGGCAATCCTCCACCTCGGGAGAGTGAGTGAATACCAGATCTGCACAATCCCGAGTGTGCTGTAATTGCTATTTAGGAGCCTTTTCTTTGAGGGCAATAGCGTGGCACTCCCGGGAGGTTGGTTGACACCCTCTGACGGAGTGAACGCTCTGGTTGTGCACGTACTTCAGACACTGATGGAGGGTCAAAGTGACTGCCCCTATCTGATGTAACCAGGGTCTCCCGATTATAACGTTGTAGGGAGACTTCATGTTTAACACCATGTACTCCGAGATGGTGGTCTTCTACCCTTCACCTTCTCCTACAGTGGTAGGAAGGTCAACTCTCCCCAATGGGGTGCTGAGGTTGCCATCAAAAGCTGCCATCACGACAGTGGTGGGTTTGACGTTGTCCTGGTCTATCCCCATCTGCTTGAGCGGTTCATAGAACAGTATGTTGACGGAGCTGCCAGTATCGACCAGGACTCTCCTGGTTTCGAAGTTGGCTATTCTGAGGGTGATAACGAGGGCATCACTGTGAGGGCAGTGTACCCCTGCTAGATCTTGCTCGGTGAATTGGATCTCCGGTGTTGGCTTGAGCCTCTTTTCGACGTTGGAGATCTGTAGTACGTTTGGGGCGGCTCTGGCCTCCCGAGCGTATCTCTTTCTTGCCCTGTTGGACATTCCTGTGACAGGGGAGTCAGCATGGAGGACGTAGATGACGTGATTGTTCTGCCTCTGGGGCTCGTTACGTCCCTCCCTCTGCTCCTGCCTCTGTTCGGGCCTCTGGTCGGGCCGCTGCTGAGGCTTGTCTTCTTGGGGGTTTTGCCTTCCGTCCTGCTTGACGAACTCCCGAAGACGCCCCTTCTTTATGAGCTGCTCTATCTCATATCGGAGGGTCCTGCATGTGTTAGTTGTATGTCCATGATCTTTATGGAAATTACAATACTTACTTTGGTCCCGCAGGCTGGGATCTCCCTTGATTGGTTCCGGCCACCTCAGGTTCTCCCGATCTCGGATCTGCCGGAGTACCTGGTTCGGTGTGGTGTTCAGAGGAGTGAAGTTGGTGAGCTCCCTCGGTCCGGAGTTGTACACAGCTTTGGGTGCTGTTCTCTTCTTTAGGCTCCTGGCCCTCTTTTTGTTGGAGTCTCTTCTGTGATCCTCCTTCTTGTGGTCCTCCCGCTTTGGATTGTCCCTCTGGGTCTGATCTCTGCCCTTCTGGGACGTGCGGTTGGCTTCTTCCAGGTTGATGTATTTTCTGGCCCGATCCATTAATGCCGCCATATCGGCTGGAGGGCTCTTTGTCAAGGAATCTCTGAACCCACCTTGGGCAAGCCCGGCAGTCAGGGCTGCTACAAGGAATTTCGGGCTGCAGTCAGTGATCTCCGTGAGTTCGGTGTTGAAGCGCGCAATGTAGGCTCTGAGGGATTCCTCCCTGGTCCGCTTGACGTTTAGCAGGAATTCTGGCCCCCTTCTGAGCCTTCTGCTGGTCATAAACCTGTCCAAGAACTGTCTACCGAGCTTGTAGAAGCTGGTAACAGAGTTCGGTGGGAGGTTGTGGAACCACTTCAGAGCAGTTCCCTTCAAGCTGGTGATGAACGTTCGGCACATGAAAGCATCAGAGGCTCCGTGAAGGGCCATCGTATGCTGGTAATGAGAGAGATGATTTCCTGGATCTCCAGATCCATCGTACAGGGTGAACTTGGGCACCATGAACTTTCTGGGCCTCTCTTCTGACATGATGGCGTGAGTGAACGGGGTGGCCAGTCTTCCGAGCAGCCTGGCCAGTTCGTCTTGCTCTGGAGGGTTTTGAGGTCCTCTCAAGGCAATCGTTCGATCCATCGACTCGGCAATTTCCTCTACCCTCCGCGGGTCTCTGAGTCTGATATCCTGTGAACCCTGCCTGACAGCCTCGGCTTCAGGGTAGTAGGGTTGAATACGCCCTTCGGACGGAGGAGGATTCCGAACCGGAGGGATTGGTGCTGCATGATGAGGCTCCTGCGGTGCCGGATGTGCTCCCGAGGCCCTTGGAGTTGGGGCTCGAGTTGTGCTCCGGTAATAGACGTCAGGAACGAAGGCGCATGTTCCCCAGCCAGGAACTGTTGATGGCTGTGGATCTCGGCCAGCGCGAGCAATGCCTGAGGGGTGCTCAGGTTGGTTAGGTGGAGCCTGCTCACGAAGTTCTTCATTCTCCGCAGCAACAGGAGGTTGCGTTCCTGCAACGAAGTTGACCGGCGGGCCCGCTGCTTGGTTTTGCGTGAGTGTTGCCAGTGTTTTAGTGATGGCAAGCAACTGTTCCTGCACCAGTTCATTGTGTCGTTTTATCGCTTCGATCTCTTGCCGCATAGGATTGGCCGCTGGTCCCTTTGTGCGAGGGGCAGGCGGCTGACGTTGAGTGTTTTGCGAATTCTTAGTATTCTGTCGTGGTCGGAGATTTGGTGCCATAGTTTTCCGGTGGGGAAAGAGATGAGTTTATGAATAGAGCACTTGGAGATTAGTCGGTTCCCACAGACGGCGCCAAACTGATGCTGCACTTTTCGGCCTGCAATAAGTATGGACTCCGTGACCTGTAGAACACTCAGAAAGATGATCAGAGGACCACCGGATTGGCTCCGGCGGTAGCCGCTCCAATGCTTAAGTAAAAGAATTGAAAGACTGTATTGAAAGCCAAAGAATGAGCATAAGAAATAAGGCGTACCTTTAGGGTTTAATTTATAAGCTGTGACTTTCCTAAGTTGATTAGGATTCGAAGCCATGAATATAGGGATTTGATCATCGGAGATTGCAGTTTCCTTGCATAGAGATAACCATAGATGCCATGAATATAGGGATTTGATCATCGGAGATTACAGCTACCTTGCATAGAGATAACCATAGATGGTAGTTTCCTTGTTGAAGACTGCTTCCTTGTTGGAGACCGCTTCCTTATTCCCTGCTCGGCATCCGCTAAGGCGGTGACGAGTTCTGGAGTGCTGGTCTGGACCCTGTGATCAGTTCTGGATATATATATGTTCGGCCACTACCGACCTTATATGATGATCTGGATGCTTGAGCTTTTAGTCATTGGCTGAGTGAGAATCATGTTGGCCGAGCATAGGTCGGACTGTGGTCACACGTGTCAAGTGTTGATTGGCTTGTTCTTTTATGGTAAATCATTTTGGTTGCTCTTTCTTCTTATTTTCTTTTCTCTATTGAACCAAAGTTTTCAGTAGCATCCTCCCCTCACCAAAAACTTGAGAATATAACAACCCAAAGAAGGTCAATAAGTCCGGACTATAATATTTTGGTTGCTCTTTCTTCTTATTTTCTTTTCTCTATTGAACCAAAGTTTTCAGTAGCATCCTCCCCTCACCAAAAACTTGAGAATATAACAACCCAAAGAAGGTCAATAAGTCCCCCCCCCCCCCCCCCCCCCCCTCCCAAATTTTAGATCTTGCAATGGTTTATGAAATCACACATCCCATTCCACACCATCTGCTGTGATTATCAACCACCACAACCTGATTGTTTGTTGTAATCAAGAAGTCCTGAGGAGGTTTGATGCAATGGCTCCTCATCACCCACTAATCAAACCAGAATCTAATGCATTGTCCATTGCCAACCACATACTTCACATGCTTGGTAATTTAATCCACTCCACTTTTAGTTCTTAATGCTCTTCCACACCCCAACTCCTAAGACGCACGGACATGGACAAGGGATGAGCATAAAACCCTACACAGACATAACATTTCTCCAAAAAGTAGGACATGGACAGGGACACGTTGAAAATATATTGTTTTACATGACCATATAATAAAAACCTAAAATTACTTCAATCAAACTAGGCATAAAAACACATGAATTGTAACAATTTTATTAAGATATTAAAATAACAAGTCCATTAAATAAAAATTCAAGAACGTCTTCATTTAATCATCAACATCCATGATCCAAAACAAAATTTCTAACTACTACATAAAACAAATATATATATATATATATATATAACCCAAAAGAAAAGCTAAGAAGAAGGAGAAAAAAAGAGGGACAAAAAAGGAAAAAATCCAAAAACATGTCCAAAACATGGTCCTCTCGTTTCCTAACATGTCTTTACATTTTCAAAATTTTAAAAAATAAAAACAAATTGGACACTCTTTTTTTCGTGTCTCCAACATGTGCTCGGGATGTGTCTAACAAGTGTCCGACACTAGTACATGAGAGTGCCTGCTCTTCATAACTCCACTCCATAAGTGATTTGGACCTTTCAATTGCAAACTATTCCTTTTAAGTCCATACCTCCACAACCATTTCCCAAGTGTCAGATTGAACAAATGGATGTCACAGATGCCCAACACTGTGCTTCACAGAGAGTAGATTGCCTTCCAATCCACCAGGTGATACTTGAATGCATCTTTAATTCCACCCCATAGGAAGTCTCGATGCAGATTTTCCAACCACCTCACAAAAGAAGCTGGAATTGGGAATAATGACCTAAAGTGTGTAGAAAACTGGTATAAAGTGCTGTTTATATGGGTAAGTTTAACCCTTTAGACAAAAAAATCCATAAATCTCTGAGGGTTTCTTAACATGGGATCTGCAAGAAAATAATATGGCAGCATATGTGTATATATATATACTAGCTATTAGGGTCTTTTTAGGAATATTTTCTGAAGAATTTTTGTAATATCTATGTTTTTCTATTTTGAGATGTTTTTAAGGTTTTATGAATAAAATTTTCGGGCTTATATTGTTAATATGTCAGTAGAGATTAATTTTCTAACCAGATTGTGCTATTAGGCTTTTAGAAGGGCCTATAAATAGGCCTCTTAAGGGAAATACATAATACATTAGGACATGGGTTGATAAAATTGAATATTTGATAGAGCTGTAAGCTCGCTCTTTCTCCCCTCCTCCTCGTCCTTCTTATGCTAAAGAGTGATAAGAACTTTCTGTAAGCTGGTGAGAACAATGTGAATCACTACACTGCTTGATTTAAATGGTTCAGGCATTTTTTAGGTCATTAGTCATCAGCTCCATGGACAATGAAGATTGAGGATTTTCAGTGTTATTTAACAAAAATACTATCTGGGCTTGTGAAATTTTGCAAATTCCTAGCTGAATGAAGTATACAAGTGACACATGGGTTAATGACATGTTCTCACAATTATTACTTTTTTTGAGCTGGGTTTTGTGGGGGAGTTGCGCCCTGATAAAAATAGAAGTATAATTTTGCCTTTATATCATACAGCAACATAAGTCCAAGTATATTAAATAGTGTAAGAAGCTAATTTTCCAGTCTCTTTAAGAGTACAAGAGCTGTTACTTGTCCAGCCTGCAAGTGATTTTTTTTCTTTGTCAACTTAATGCTTCCTTCAAAGGACATTTAGAAAGTGTTTGAATTTTAGGCAGGCCTGGCTTAAAAACCTTGAGCCTTGCACCTGGCTGCAGCATTATGTAATGCCTTTTTTAGTAGGAGAGGCTGGCTTAGATGGAGTATCCAATTTATCAAAAAGAAAGTTGTGCAAATCACATCCTTCAACTTTTTGGGTCTTAGCTAGAAATGGACACTGACACACGTCATATTTCATGTAAGAGTGGTGATGGGTAAAAAGTCTTTTTTTTTTTAACCTTTGATAACTAAAGTTTTATTAAAAGGCACCAAAGAAGGGGCAACACCATTACATGAAAATAGATTTTTTAATTTTTTGTCTGAATTTCTCTTAACAAACTTGTATTCATATACCTTTGAAAACTCATGAACATGATTTAATTGGTTTTTTTTTTTTGATAGGTAAATCACACACAGGCACACACTTTGCCCTAAGGGAACTTGATCCCTCAACCTCCCATATGGGGAGGTGGAGGAGGTACTAGCCAAGTTAGAGCTTGTTGGTGACTTTTAATTGTTCCAAACACATTTTTCTGGTTATTTCATCAAAGGAAATGAACAATTTAAAACAATGCATTTAACATAGGAGGCATTGTAAGTTTTTTCTTTTTTTTGAACAGTAAAAGTATTGTTGTTTGGCCTTTTTTGCATGGTTGGTGGCTTGGGGAGGAATTTTGACTGTGGATAAACTTCAGACAAGAGGATTTCGTTTAGCTAGTTGATGTCGCATGTGCAAGGAGGCAAAGGAATTGGTAGAGCATCTGCAAGATGGCAAGGCATTCTTGGGATTTGATTCTTGCTCTTTTCAGATGTAGTTGGGTGATGCTGGGTAACATAAGGGAAGTGTTTCTGAGTTGGAGATGTAGTAGGATGAGAAAGGCTGTGAGAGCAGTATGGAGAATAGCTCCCCTTTGTCTTGTTTGGTGCATTTGGAGAGAGAAATAGAAGGATTTTTGAGAGGAGCAAACAATCCCCTTCGCATTTCAAGGATAAATTTTTGAGATTATTCTTTTTTGGGTCAAAGAGGCAATGCCTTTGTATTAGACACTTTTGTAGAGTTTTTGGGATTTTTAATCCTCCTTTTTCTGAAATAATAAGAAAAAGCATTGGACTCATGATTGGAGTTTTTGTTGGACCCCTATTGGTATATTAGTTAGAATGACGAGTGCAAAAGTAAATGAACTATGAAAGGAAATAAATGCCAACTGCACTGGCTGAAACTCCTTAAAACAAACTTGTGGATCAAATAAATAGACTCTTAGGTGAACAAGTGTATTTTCTTGAAAGTTTTCATGATTTCAATTTTCATGTTACATAATTATCTGTAAAATTATTTAACTTTAAATTGTAGTCTCCAATTGTTTTCAAGACCATTTATGCTATTAAAGGCTGGTTCATTTTCTTGTGGTTGACTCAGGTGACTGGAGATACTGGGAAGATGGCAGCTGTTCTGAGAAATTTAAAAAAGTTTGGAATTAAAGAACTTGGAAGAACTGGAAAGGTCAGATATTCACCTTTTAAATGCTTCACACACACACACACACATTTGTGTATTCAAAGGTAAGATGCTAGAAGACGCGGTTTTGTGAAAAAAAATAAATTATTACATTCCTCTCTATTGCATGTGAAGGAGGGAGTGAGAGCTTAATGTAGGTTGTTAAGCCCATTCATATTAGTTTTTTTCAGCTTTTGGGGCAATTGGGGATTTAAAATACCATCTGAGTACTGTTTGTGGGAGGTCGGGTTCAAATCTCTCTATTTTGTTAGTTTTGTCTACTTGTCTGTTTGCCTCTTCAAGTGGGAGATGGGGTCGCATGTGAGGGAAGCCGTGAGAGCTTAATATATATTGCTGAGCCCATTCTTTGACAACTTAAGCTTTTGGAGTAATTGACTTTTATTATGGTATCTAAGTCTTTTGTGTTTACATATATTCCCCCTGTTCTGTATGTTTTTGCAACTTTTCCTTCTAATATGTTTTGTTTGTGTATTTGCCTCTTCTTGTGTGAGACGTGGTTGTACATGAGGAGGGTATGAGAGCTTGATATACATAGTTGGGCCCATTCCATAGTATTTTAAGCTTTTGGGGCAATTGGTAGTCTAGCAATATTTAAATTCGACACATCTAATAAGGTTATATTTGTTTCTCATGCTGAATGTTCATATGAAATTTTCTTTTGATATCATGATACACATAAATAATGACATTTGTTTTACATTAGGATATTTTCTTTTTGGTAAGAAAACGATAAAGTCATTGGTTTTTTACTTTAGATATGCATTTCAAGTGTTGATGTTTGAATTTATGCAACCCATAGATTGCTTTGAGACGGGAAAAGATGGGCGAGACGGCTCCTTTTTGGAGATTTTCTGCAGCTTCATATCCAGATCTTGAAGGGACAATGCCTGTTAGTGCTGTTCTGGAGAATTCTAACAGACCATTAAATGGCAACCCAAGCACCTCCTCAAGGGTATATACTTTTCAATTCCAATGAACAGGCTTTTTATGCTATTACTCTCCTCTTCATGCATGTGTAATAGGTCATTTTCTCATGTACATGAATTACTGTATAGGACCTGGACCGTATATAGGGTAATACTGCTTGTAGATTTTCAACAGGCTTATTGAATATTACCGAGTGTCCTATAGTGGACCAAAAATCTGTACCAACCATATGACACAAGTTTTGGACTGCTATCTATTCGGACAATTAAAATATAGTTTGTGGTGTTAATTGCGGAACAATATTTGTTGATCTTTTGAAATTGAACTTGACATTTGCAAAAAGTGAACATGATCGAATAAAGTGGCCTGTATTTTTTGATTCTTGAATTGATTGGAATATCTTGGGAAGTGTACAAAAACTCAACAAAGTCACTGTTCCAACTGTTTGAGTCAGGTAAGCCTCAATGTCTAGGGCCATAACTTTTGTTATAACTAGATGCTACCATGTTTTTCTTTACTATTTCTACCCATATTAGGAAAATGTACTCGAGTAATTAGGGTTTATGCTCAATGATCATAATCTTTACAATAATATTTGAACTTCTGAGATTTTCAGTTGTATCTGATAAAATTAAACGATGTCCAATAAATTAAAATGTTGCATGAAGCACCTCTTATCCTTTTTTTTTCCTTTGAATTTTGGGTGTCTAGCTTTTATGATGTTTTGATATTTATGCCCCGTGCTAAAACTTAAAGTCAGTCATACTAGTTGCCATTCCCTATCGACTAATTGGTTTATTTATTATACTATGTTATGATTGGTGGAATAGATTTTCATCTATAAAGTGGCCTGTGTCATTTAAATTTAGTGAACTTGATTTACCATCGACCAACCTGAATGGGGAAAAAAGAAAAAGTGAAAAGAAAAGAAAAAGAAACAGAGGATGAAGTTTATCTTGAACATTTGTTTTATTGAATGGGGTTTCCTTATTTGTTTTCAGGTCCTCATTTTCTTTGCAATACTAGTTGTATCAGCTAGCCAATATACAGCAGATGCCATTATTGTTATATACAGAAATTCGCAATATTAGTATCAGCTAGCCAACATAGAGCGGATGCCATAATTGTTATATACTGATCACAATATGATACTAATTCTCTCTCACAGTTTCCAAAAATCTGTGAAATAATAGTACAATATTCCTCTTCAAATCATCAACTCAAATCCTCTTCAAATCCTAGATAATATATTTTTTCCATTCCTAATTGTTGTTGATTTGGATTAATCATTTCTAATTTTTTTCTTTTGTATTTCAATGAAGGGTGATGTTTATCCTGTGGAGCTTGATGATGACTTCTCAGTGAATCAGGTTCTTGATGCTCATTGGGGAGTTCTCTATGATGAAGATGTAAGAAATCTATTTGCCACTTCTCTCGAATAACATTCAGAATTTTTAACTCATATTTATTGAAAAACATTTTGTAAGCAACATGCCAACAACTATCGTAACTTAAATTGTTAGACCTTAGCACACATTCAATACAGTTCTAAAACATTCCAAAAAAAAAAAAGGATTTATGCATTTCATTTGAAAAATGCCAGTTTCAAAAAAAGCTCTTCCTTTGCTTGTTTTCATCTTTGCCTAACGGTATTTTCCCAGCTATGGAGTCTCATTAAGTTTTAGTTTCTCTTTTATTTCAGTGTATATTTCTTCAGAACCATTGATAATCATCAGTTTAACTCTGAATTTTAAATTAGTCAGGTTATTGACTTTCATGACCCGCAAATTTCTGGATAGTGCATTCTAATAAGCTCATTTTAATGTTGACAGTCAAGTGGACTTCGGTCACACACTCTATCAATGCTCGTCAATGACTCTCCTGGAGTTCTCAACATAGTTACTGGGATTATAGCTCGAAGAGGTTATAACATTCAGGTCAGTTTTTCTTTGGTTGATGCTTCTTTTCTATATTATTTCTGATTTGTACAGCTTTCTAACTCGATGGGTTATCTTCAATCCCTGACCTCAGAGTCTAGCTGTAGGTCAAGCAGAAAAGGAGGGGCTTTCTCGCATTACAACTGTTGTTCCTGGAACAGATGAATCTATTGGCAAATTGGTTCAGCAGTTTCACAAGTTGGTGGATCTTCATGAGGTGAGGCATATTCCATTTTTAGTGTCGAGACAAGTGTATTCAGAACTAACACTTCAGTTTACAAGTGTGTGAGAGAAGAAACTTGCCCCTGAAATGCTCCATATCATGAATTCCATGATACTAATCATCTATAAAATAAGCTAATAGTTTATGGTTCACAAATTATGTGCTGTTGAACACAATTCCTTACGTTTTTTTTTTCCTATTTTTTGTTTTGTATACTCTTTAAAAATAATTTTGTGAATAATTTAGGAACTATTAACAAAATCTAGTACTATTTTGCAATATTTTGAATTGCAAGCAGTAAAATCGGTTTACATTTTTTTAATGGGCATTTTTTGTCTCTCATATTTAATAAATTTTATATTTTTCTTTTTTCTTTTTACCTGGCGCTGCTTGCTAGTTTAATTGGTAAAGTCTCTAGTTACCAAATAGTTGTATTAGAAACTTGGGATCGAATCCTGCCTTCATTCTGATTTTTTTTTTTTTTGGGGGCTTGGGGGGGGGGGGGGGGGGGGGGGGGGGTGACCAAAAAAAAACCAATATTTTGAGAATTTTGTTAAGATCTTGCAAGTGGGCTCCCCCACATTGCTGAAGCCCTTGTTTCATCAAATAAACAAAGAATGCCAGTGATCATGTAGTTATTTGAGGAATTTGCCTTTAGACTCGTGTTTCAAATTTTCTGAATTTTTATGAACATGTAAGTTGAGAGAGAAAATGGCTAACACATGGGATGCTGGTGGTTTGTTCAGGTTCAGGATATTACTCACATTCCATTTGCAGAGCGAGAGCTGATGTTGATTAAGGTTGCTGTGAATGCTGCTGCTAGGAGGGATGTCCTTGATATTGCTAGTATTTTCCGGGCGAAAGCTGTTGATGTGTCTGACCATACAATAACATTAGAGGTGAAATTCTTCTAGAATATGCAGTTATTGCTAGTATTTTCCCTTCATATATCTGATTCACCTTTTTGATTCATAATTTAGCTCTTATTTATTTATTTATTTATTTATTTGCTAAGTCATAATCTAACCCTTGTAGGGTTGGGGTTTGGCAAAGGCCCTACCTCTGTTTATAGATTACATAAAACAAATATCGGTTCAAAAGTTCTTGGATTCTATTCGTCTTAGTACCTCAATAAGAATGAAGAAGGCTCCAGAGTTTGCCGGGGGCAATATGTTGAAGCCAAATGGGGCCTGCAACACTTCATAGATGTCAAGTTTTCCGGAAAGATATTGTGTTAAGCATAGGCCAGATGGACCCCTCACTTTGGCTTTGAATGATCCAGCTGCCTCAAGAACTCTGCACCACCTCATTGCTTGATAAGAAAGAAAAGATCCCTGGAGTTTTTCTAGTGCCTTCTACTGAGGCCACCCGGGCCCTAGGTGTCCTAATAGCTGTGAAGCTTTCGCAAAGCTTTGGGCTGATGGAGCCCGCACTTTGGTTACAGAGATCTAGTAGTTCTTGGACTCTACTTGTCCAATGAGAATGAAAAAGGTCATAGAGCTTGTCAGGTGTGTCATGTTGAAGCGAAATGGCCCTGCAGTACCTCAAAGACATCAAGTTATCCAAAAACGAAGTTCTGTGTTCAAGCATAAGGCCGATGAACCCTTTGCTTTTTCCTTTGGACGATCCAACCATTTTAAGAACTCTGGCATTGCACCTCAACAAGAACGAAACGAGTTACTGAGCTTGTCTAGCATTTTCTGTTGAGGTTACCTGGGCCCCTCAAGACCTAATAGATGTGAAGTTATCATAAAATGAATTTAAACATTATGTCTCAGGGTTGGAATCCTTGCCTTAGTTACAGATGATCTAGTAGTTGTTGGTATCGTATTCATCCTGATACCTCAATAAGATAAAAAAGGCTCTAGAGCTTGTCAAGTGAATTACACGACACAAAACCGGCTCTGTTACTCATAGACGTGAAGTTATTGTAAAACGAAGTTTTGCATTCAAGCACAGGGCCGATGAAATCTTGCTTTGTGTTTGGATGCCATGTTAAGAACATTGCACCACCTCATACCTCAACAAGAATGAAAGTGACCCCAGCACTTGTCTATCACCTATTGTCAAGGCCACCCAGACCTCGTAACTTCTGATAGATGTGACGTTATCCTTGAATGAAGTTCTGCACTAAATCTCAAGGCTTGCTTTTGTTACAGATGATCCAGTAGTTCTTGGACTCTACCATAATAGTACGTCCATGAGAATGAAAAAGACCCTAAAGCTTGATAAGTGCATTATGTTGAAGCCAAATGGGCCCTGCAACACCCAATAGATGTCAAGTTCGGGTCATTGCTCAAAAGCCCCCAGATTGTTCCATTAGAATCTTTCGAAAAAAACAGTTGTTACAAGGCAAGCATCAGTCCAAAGAAAGAACAAACTTTATTAGCTCCAGTAATGATGAAGCCTGGTATAGAATCGGTCAATGTAACCCAGTGGAGATTGTCAACTACAACCGATGATGGACCTAGTGACAATCAGATCAAAGCTGAAATTTACAAAATTGAGTTTGAAGAAAATTTCTGCAGTTTCCAGCAAGAAAAGGGTCGAAGCCTCAATTTCATGGTAAGAAGAAAAGAGAGAGGAATTAAAGAAAATACTAAAATGTGAAATTTTATTATCCAAAAACCTTCCCTAAATTCTCTATTTCATTATTACAACTCATACTAATAAGCTTTTTTCAGTTTACTTGGCCCCTAAGCAAATTATGTGGGCCTGGAGTTACTTCACAACTGGGTAACTTTCTTTTGTGACTGATTACTTGCATCCTGATTAAAACCTATAGAGGATCGAGCAGTCAAATAAAAAGTAGTGGCTCTCAAAACTTAATTAAAATATATTTGACCCTTGCTAAGGTAAAAATCTAATAAAATCAGCCCTTCCAATCCTCTTTTTATAACTTGATCGTTGCCTTTCAGCATGAAAAAGTTGATCACCAAGGAAGCTCTTTTTCCCTGAAAGAATACTTGATCTCATGCTTTGGCGAATGGTCACAGCCCCAGTTTGCAACATGTGCAGACATGATGCAACTTCGTCATCTCTGGCTTAATAATGTATGAAAAGCAATCTTGATCTTGTAATGAGCAAATTTTCTACCACCAGAATTACACTTTCTCCAAAATCAATGACTTCATAAATCAAAGTTTTTACTAGAACATTAGTGAGATAGTTTTGGGTTATAATTAATTAACTAGATATTGTTTAATTAATCAACTACTCCACAAAATCAACGCAATAGCCCCAAATAAATTCATTAATTAATTCTTCAATTAACTAGACAAGAATTGTAGAACTTGGTTTTACCAAGTTTTCTTAAATGATTATTTAATTACTAGATTCCCATTTTAATATAGCTAAATGTTAAACACAGTAATGAGCACAACATAAACAAAGGCACATTCACGAGAAGAAAAACATTGATTTTACATGGGAAAAAAAACCCACATCTACAAGAATATCTTCATTATGAAATCGATCAAGTGCAAAGAACACTAGACCTCAGACTAGTAACTTTCTGCAATCCGTCGTAGGCTTACCCCGTTAGTCAATCCTTCACAGTCCTTTTAATGTTCTTTTGTGCTCTGATTGCATCTCCACATCGATTTCTTCACAACGATCACTTTCTCCATGATCTAAACACCCTCATATTGACACAAACCAGTGTAGTGGAAAAAAGTGAACCTAAGATGCTCTCATAGACGCAAAATGCTTCACAATCACCTTTGTGAAAAATGGACTATTAGGAATCTTAATTCTGAAGTATGAATTCAAGTTCTGGATTCAATAAGTGCATAAGTGCTCACAAGAATGCGATGTGTACTCTCTAGAATGCAAAAATCACAACTCCATTGGGGAAAAATGCACATCATATATTTATAGCTTGAGCTAACACTATCAGGGTTAGAACAATGCAACCAATGAGAATCACCAAAAATCAACAAATGTTTGGATGGAGTCCTTTTCTTCATTAGGACAAACCCCCGTTCGGATGCGTATAGGCTTCCGTTCAGACAAAGAAGCCTCTGTTTTGAAATTTTATTCTGGTTTTGATTTTTTACGCCATTCCATAACAACTAGGTGTTAAAGGAATATACTAGGGCATAAGGCTACATGTTTTAGAGTTAGTATAGGATTCTTTTAGTTTACAACTTTGAGCCTATCTCAAATTTGTTATTTTAGATAAAAAAGTATTTTCGTAGTCTTATTAGGATCAGTATAGAAGTAGTGGTTTCCTAGTCAAAATAGTAGCATTTTAACTCTATAAATATGATGTAATATGTCTTTATTATTCAATATTTGTTTATCAATAACAATATAATTTTGAATTTTATAGAATTTATTCTCTTTTTGGGTTAATTGTTTCCCGTTGGGTTGATTGTACCCCGTTGTAGATAGTGATATTGGTTGTATCCATCTTTTTCACGTTTCGTGTTGAGTCAGTTGGTATTAGAGCCAGGATTTGCCTGGCAAGATGGCAAACGATGAAGGCGAAAATACAAATCCCAATTGACGTTGGTCGTGGGATGGAGGTTGTATGGGCTGCGATTGAAGAACATAGGCAGCAAGTCAACGATCAGCTTGCTGCGATCCGTGAGATGCTTATCGGACTTAATTTTAATGTAAATAGAGACATCCTAGTCGACAGGAACTGCACCGGAGGATTTGCTCAAGGCCAACCTACTGACAGATTAGTACTAGATCAACGTCCCCAAAGGCAACCTGCTTATGGAGGTGTTTTTGATTCTGAAAAAGAAGTGGACTATGATATGCATAGGTATGCAAGAAAGAAATCAAAGGTATGTGGATTATTCGAGTGACGAGGAATATGAAGAAGATTTTCGTATAAGATTTAGGAGTTACATACATCATAAAAGGTGCTACATAGATCAAAATTTTTAGAGTTCTTGTATGAAGGTTAATCTACCATCAATATCCACAACGGTGAACCATCAATTCAACGGAGAATAATCAAGCCAAAAAGAGAGTAAATTATCTAAAATTCGAAATTATATTATTATTGATAAAAAAAATTGAATAATAAAAACCTGTTACATCATATTTATAGAGTTAAAATACTACTACTTTGATTGGGAAACTACTGCTTCTATACTAATCCTACTAAGACTAGGAAAATAATTATTTTATCTAAAATAACTAATTTGAGATAGACTCAAATTTGTAAACTAAAATAATTCTATAATAACTCTGAAACATGTAACCATGTTTTTAGCAGGTAACGCCTCTGTGCTACATCAATATTTTAGTTACTTTTTAAGTCTAGTCAAAACTAAAAAATGCTTAACGTTTGTGCAAATAAAAACTAAGTTCTAATACGAATCAAAACTAGACTTGAAGAATCTGAATGTATGTTATTTAAGTGTGTTTTTACCTTTCTTGTAGTAGATTTGAAGAATCACGTTGTACTTGTACTTTGAAGTTTATTTTCAGTCATATAATGTTGTACTTTGACTAACGTTGTAGCCACAAAGAGAATTAATCTACCCTAACAATTACAGATTCATTGTAGACTTTTGGAATAAATTACCAACACAGAAAATTTGAGAGGGAAACTTTACAACCACTGTAACTTATATTTTCCAACAACTAGAACCATTTTTTTCTTTTTTCCTAACAATTATGCATTTTGAAAAATGATAAACCCTCCGATACATATTTCGACAACCTTGGTGGTGTATACAGAGAGAGAAATAGAATTTTTTTTTTTAAGAAGTTGAGCCCCCTCTTTATGTAATTAGGAACAAATTTCTAAGAACCTTCTTTTTCTAGGTTTCGAGGACAAATCCCTTTTCCATAGATTCCTTTTTTAGATTTTTTTGGATGGTTTGCAACATGGGTTATGTATAGCTTTTGTATACTCTTGGTGTACATGGGTGCCCCCCTTTGGTGCTTTTATGAATATGATTACCTTTACTTATAAAAAAATAAGGATAATTATACTAACTTCCCTTGCGATATCTAACAATTATAGGGACTTCCATTATGATATATGATATTACTCTAATATCATTTGTTAGAATTGCTGAGAGACGAGCATTAACATAAAGTACGAATTTATTGTTTTACTGTTAGGGATAATTACACTGACCTCTCATATAATATCTAATAATTTAGAGACCTCTCCTGTGATTTTTGAAGAGATAGGGGAGGTCAGTGCAATGGTATTTTAGCCATATTAAAAAACTTGATTAGAACCTTAATACCGTCAATGACGGGTTTTGTACGGAGGGGGGAATCTGTATATTGTCATTATAATAGAAGGGAGGTCAATGTCATTACAGAAAACATAGGGGAGGTCCTTGTAATTGTGTGGTAACTTGGGAGAGGATAGTGTAATTATCCCAAAAAAATATTAAGAGGTGCACTTGGTAGAACCATTGGTAGTTACAACTAATTCAAGTTTTGCGATGCTAGTGAGAGCATGTCTCAGCTTGCTGTCACCACCAAGCCTTTTTGTTTGAATATCTTTTTTTATTTATTTGTTCTCCTCTTCCTCTTATCTGTTTCTTTTTGGCTAAGATTTTGGTATTTGTATTTGTTCCAGCTCACGGGAGATTTTAATAAGATGCTTGCACTGCAGAGATTATTGGAGCCCAATGGCATATGTGAGGTTCGTCTCTAAATTTTCAGTTATTGCATCTGAATCTTATACACCATCATATTAACTTAGGAAAAGCTCATGTCTTTGGGTTGTCCTTTCTTGGGCTCATTGCTTGACCAACAGTTAGAAAATAGATGTGCCAAAATTGTTGCAGGGTATATTATTATTATTATTCTTGGTTTCTACATTGATGGTTCTTCATATGTATGAATTAAGTTTCAACCATGGTTCAGGTTGTCCTTCAATTCTTAAATTTTCAGAGCAATATGTTGAGTTGAGTGCCTAGACAACATAAGCACCCTATTTATTGGGTTAGCTAGGCTGCGAGTTATAAGGGCCCAAGAATTGATGACCCATGCTTTAGATGTATATGGATCAGGTCAACTCAAGAAAGCCTAACCCCAGCTTCTTAGAGTCAGCTATAAATTCTTTATTCGCCCGTCCACCGTATATGGAGTTGTACCCTGGGTCAAATTTGTTGTGGTCATGCTCTTTTTCACAGCGTCAACTCACGTTCTTTTTGGCCTTCCCCTTGTCCTTTTGGTAAATCACTCTACAACAACACATTAATTGGTATTATTGAACATGGCCACATCTAACATCTCACAATTGCATGCATTTATCTTTTTATTCATTGTCACGTCTCTTCTGGTCTTTGGCAAAAGACCATGTGCATTACCAGAGAATTTTCGAGTTGTACCAAGGACATTAGTTCTCTCCTCGAAACCTCTTCTAGAATTTTCAGCTCCGGTAAGAAAGCTAAGGTTATCCGGGGCAATGCTATGTGGTTGTAATATGGATGACTTGGATTTTTGGGATTTAGTGTGGGCAAATGTAGAGGATTTAAGGACAAGATTCTTCTTCCATTACTAAAGCTTTCAAAGGGGTACTGTTGATTGTTATCATAACATACTACAGGGTTATGATGTTTTGTTCTCAATGTAGCGTTGTTTCAATCTGCCTATGGGGACAACTGAATTCAGTTTTGATGGGTGTTCTCTTGTAATCATGGGAAAATTCGATATTAGAGGTATACATAGGGATGCCTTCTTCAGACCACATTGATTTGTTTGTAATGAAAAGGAAAGAAAAGGTCTTCAAACATTTTATCTTCAACCATGGGTTATGATGTGGCTAAAGTATCTTCGATGGTGCATTGAGCTTAGGCAAAAATTACAATGCGTGCTTGAGGTCTCTCTAGCCTCTTGTTGTACAAATGTCTATATTCTGTTTTACAAAGAAGGTAATGATATTCCGATATGGAATTTTATTTCCTTGTTACAATAGTTTGAGAGCAGTGCCCCTTCATTGTGTTTGGGGGAGTTGGATAGTTGTTCCGCTCTTCAAGAATGTATTTATTCATTTATTGTTACAAACTAAGATAATTGCAAAATACTGTTAGGATTTAGACTCTAGGTGTACCTAAGTACTCATTCTTGCAATCACATTGATATAGAAAGAGAATTGGGGAATCTGCAGTGCAAGGTTTTTGTGGCATTGCTATCTCTTAGCATTTCTCCCCCTCTATTGCCAGGGAAAAAGTGAATCCTCTTATCTCAAGCCCCTTAATGAAGCAGAACTGTTAGGGTTCCATTCACCAATATTGAGAATTTGACTATTGAAATGTATGTCCAAACTCCAAAACCAACTCCCCCACTTGCTGAAACCCCTCATCTCCATCACATAAAAAATTTCCAACTGGCATAATCATAAAGCCTTTACAATGCCAAGCTTACAAATGATACTCTAGACTTTCCTCAACCTAGAATCCATACTATAATTGGTCAATAACAGTACATCAGAATCTACCTCCCCCCTCTTCTCCGACAAAGACATTATGCAAATTTAAGAACACTTTATCTAGCTTTTAAATCTTGGAGTGAGAACTTTGCTAACAATTTGTAGACACTCCCCATGAAACTGATGAGTTGAAAATTTGAATGTCAATTGCTCCACCTTTCTTTGAGGATCAAAGTAATGAAAGACATAGTCTGTCACGATATTCAAAAGCTGCTAAATCAGAAAAAGGATGTCACATTCATGACATCATCCTTCACCACTGTCCAACACTAAAGGAAAAAGCCCTATTCAACCCATAAAGCAAACCCCTATTATTTAATATAAGTAGAAAGGGTGTAGGAATGTATAATTCTTTCAATCCACCATGTTCCGTGAATTTTTGTCTCTCTTCCTTTTCTTCTCTTTTTTTTTCTTCTTCTATTATAAACCCTAAAATCTGCAAACAACCCTCAAACCCCGAACTTTGTTAAAAATACAATAGAAGATATTAGAGAGCAAGCAAGGGTCAAACAAGGTGCTAACATCATTGTATCAGCATTTGAGGACAGTGAACCCTAGGGCTAGGCTTGTGCAGTCATGGGGAGTCTCTTGTAATTATTTTGTAGCCATCTAATTATATTTTCAATTTTTTGAATGTTTTTCTAAAAAAGGGGTGGCGATTTTTCAATCCAGACTTTTAGAGGGTTTTTGAGATTTCGACCGCTTCTAATTTGTTGGGGGTGTATCAAGGCCGGAAGGATTGTTTTCATTGTAGTCAAGATGATTAGAGCCTTCAGACGCTTTATGACTTAGCTGGAGCACTCCTTTACTACTGTTGCTTCGTCCACGTTTGCTCACTTAGGCGCCCCTACCAAGGCATATAACGCCCTTTTTTTTTATTAAGTAGTCCCTCTTGGATCATTGATCTGGGGGCTTCCGATCATGTGGTTGGCTTGCAAATTTGTTCTCTTCTTATAATACTTATTCCGGTAGGGACAAAGTTAAAATATCAGATAAATATTTATTCTCTATTTCTGGTAAAGGTTTTATTGTAGTTTCTCCATCACTGTCTTTGTCATCTGCCTCACATGTCCCTAGTTATTCAACTAACCTTTTATCTGTTAGTAGTATCACCAAGTCTGTGAATTGTAACACAACTTTCTTTCATACTCGTGTTTTTCAAGATTTGGACACAAAGAATATGATTGGAAATGTTAACGAGAAGAGTGGTCTTTATCTCTTGGATACTCTCATTGCTAGACCACTCTTTGATAAGAGACAAGCATTCCAATCTACTAGTGCGGTGTTGCTTCTTATGTAGAACAACTACTGCGATGGTAACAGTGCCTTGGCCATCCTTCTTTTTCTTTATTGTGGAGATTGTTTCCTGTTTTGTTTTCTAAGTCAAATGTTTCTCAGTTTCATTGTGAAGTGTATAAACTTACAAAACATGGTTGTGTTTTTTTTTTTCTACCCTAGTTTTAATACAAGCACTTCAACTTTTCCTACTATTCATTCTCATTTGTGGGGGCCTTCTTGTGTTCCTACTCTATTTGATTATTGGTGGTTTGTTACCTTTACCGATAATTGTTCCCATGTTACCTAGGTGTACTTGCTTCATGACAAAAGTAAGGTTTTCAATTGTTTTAAAAATTTTCGTAGCACTGTTTATGCTCAATTGGATGCTAAATTTAAAGTACTTAGATTAGACAATGGTGGTGAATATACTGATGTTGCATTTAATTTGTATTTAAATTTGCATGGCATTATTTACCACTAATTAGCGTTAGTACTCCACAGCAACATGAGACATTTGAGACAGTCGTGTGGCCTTTTTTTGACCCTGGGTTGGCTCTAAAGGGGATTTGCACTCAGCGGGAATCGAACCCGAGACTTGTGCTTGCAAGGCACTTAGCTCAGCTGCTTTCTGCCACTGAGCTACCCCTTTGGGGTTGGAGACATGAATATTGTAAGATACTCCGATTGAGCCGAATCATAGGCTTGGTGAGAGTAGTGTAATATGTGTCGGTTCTAGAAATTGTGGGTAAGTTGATTTACCTCTCACATGTTTGGCCAAATATTGGATATGTTGTGAGCGTTGTAAGTCAGTTTATGCATTCTCCAAGAGCATCCCATTTAAAAGCGGTCTTTAGAATTGTTCAATATCTAAAGTTATCCCCAGAAAGAGGTCTCTTATTTTCCAGCACAGTCATGTGAGTTTGGAGTCATATACTAATGCATATCAAGTAGGGTTAGTCACAGATAAATGATCTACTTCTAGATATTACATTTTTATTTGAAGCAACCTAGTAACTTGGTGTAATAAGAAGCAACTGGTTGTTACGAGATCCAATGTTGAGGTCAAGTTTAGGGCTCTAGCACATGATTTGTGTGATTGAGAATTATGATGATGGAGCTTGGTGTTAGTGTTGGTGTTGGTGTGTGTGGTCTAATGAGGTTTCATTGCGACAACAAACCAACTATATTACACATAATCTGTCACGACCCGAAACCCACCCTATGCGGATCTCGTGTCGCGGGGCCGACCCGAAGGCCGTCCCTACTTTTTCCATTCCTGTATCATAGTACTAATATGCAATGTACTAAAAATTTTAAACAATGAACAGCGGAAGTCTTTATCAATTACAGTAATCCAGCGGAAGTCTTTTTAAAATAAATTAAATAGCAGAAGTCTATTAATTACATGACATAGTTCTACATAAAACAAAATGAGAACTAAACGTAACCAGCACCCGGGGGTGGTGAATACATGGGAGAACTAACATAGACTGATACAGTACTTCAAAATGTCCCCCTACGCTCTCAGACTCCTACTGGGGTCTCGCAGCGTCATCACCTGAAATGGGGGGTAAGTGGGGTGGAATGAGCTATGAAGCTCAGCAAGTAAACCAGATCTCCGACACTGGTATCGATGATTATAAAGAACATGAATCCATGAATAAAAATATGATAGCCAATCATAAGAAGTAAGATGCTGTGATAGCCAATGAGAATGGTTGCCATGATGGCCAATAAATAGTGGGGTTACAGTGTAAAATCAGGAGTAAGCAATAATGAGGGTTTCTCAACAATAATTTGTCACAATAAGAGTACTGCCACAATAAATCGATTACAATCAAACCAATGAACAACGTAAGATAATCCATAAGAAACAGTAATCCATAAGAAACAGTAACCATTCAACAATATATCCATAACAATAATCCAATCGAGATGCTTATAATCTGTAGTAGGGGATGGCAGTCCCTCTTCGTATTTCGAGGCCCGGCATACCTCTCAGTTAAACTCACATCTTTTGCCACGCGTCCGTTCACGGACTAGTTCGTCACAGAAGCATCGGATGGATATTGTGACTGAGCACAATTCCAGCATTTATAAACATAGCATGATCATTTGTGATTCCATAGGAGTATGAAAATGGAATATCATATACACAGTTAAGCATAACAGTAAGCCTTTCAAGGCACGGTTCGACATGATAACAATGATACAATAGTTAATCAATGTCCACAAGATAGAACAATATTACATTGTGGATAGCAATAACATGAAGTACTTTTAAGAGTACAAGTTTGGCAGTAATGAATAAACTTGGCTTTAGAAACACCACATGGAAGAGAAAGTGATCCACTTACCTCTATCGTGATTCTATCTCAGAAATCCGTGAGTGTACCTTTGCCTTTCGAGTTTCCTATATATCAGTGAATACGTTTCAGAATAAATGCTATTCATCAAATTTTATGCCTTTCTATCATAAGTATTTCAAATACTAATTTAGACTTTACCATTGAGTCCGGAATGCCGAAGAAAGTCGGTTTAGGCTTTCGCGGAATTCCATTTGGACTTTTGTACTAAAAAGGGCAAAATGGTCAATTTGCACTTTTACGGTATTTTATCCTTCGGGGTCTCATCTCGTAAAACGGATCCCACCATTGGACTTAGAACGTCCGAGATAATAAGTTTTGACTATTCATTTGTATCGTTTGGACCATGTTTGAGATAGGGGCATTATTGTAAAAATTAATATTTAATTAATTTTCTGTTTGGGCCATAGTACAATTTCCTAAAATATTTGGGGCCGGTTCACAATTTCCAAAAGCTACGGTCTGAACCAGTTGGTTCAGGACCAGAAACCCTAAACCGGTCTGCCCCTCCCCTGAACCAAACGGTTCAGTTTAATTCAAGAACCGGATTCCAATATCCCAGTCCCTATCCTTATCCGTGGTTGGAATAAGCCCAAACCCAATTTCCATTTCCTATCTCCATAGCCAAACAACCCAAATCCATTTAAATTAAAAACCCAAAATGACACAGTATCAATCCCGTTTTATTTCCGGTCGGGTACCGACCCGATCCGAACCCGGACCCGTTTCCTTTTAACCCGAATAGACCCACGACTTCACAGTCGTCTTCCCCGATATTCCGGTGAGAGAACATTAGGGTTCCGTCACCTTTTCCGGTGACGGTGACCTCATTCCGTTCATTTTTAAACTCGTTTTCAATGCAGTTTCATTCCTTTCCCTTCAAGGATCTCAACCCTACCCTCAGCTTGCACTAAAACTCTCCCCATCTTCACGAATAGGGATTTATTCAACTCCGGCCGAACCTTCCTTCTCTATTTCGTGACTGTTAAGGCACGTTTTTCACTCGATTTTTATCCTAAATATTTCCTGTGTAGTAGAGGATCAGTTCCTCATTATAAAAACCAAGTTTTAAGCATAAAATTCATGGAACCCAGATTATCTATCAGACCTGCAACTCCGTTTTTCTGTCTCGGTTCTACACCATTTAACCTGATTCTTTTTGCATTAATTTTCTACTTTCATAACCTACAAGACCCTAGTATTAAACCAAGGTTTCATGCTCTGAATTTATAAAAACAGAAACACTATCACTTACCTGTTTTTGCTTGTTTGCTCACGGTGCCCCTTCTGAATCTCTCTGTTTCTGAATCAGTCTCTCTCTCTTCTTCTCCCCTTCAGTTCCTGACCCTTCCCTTTCTTTTCTAAACTCTCAACTCACAAACCCGTATACATATATATATAGAGACATTCACCCACCGCCCCTTCCTCTCTCTACCTTATCACTCTCTCTCTCTCTCTTGCAGTCATCCTTGACTGCAGAGAACCGCCCATTCATTCTCCTCCATCCACGTTCCTCACATATTACATATATACATATATATTACATATACACACACACACCATCACCAAGTCGGTTGGTGTGGTTTCCCAAACACACACACACACACAGTGATGCACACACTGATATTTTCCCTCCCTTTCTTGTTTTCTTTTCCTTTTTATTATTACACATATACATATATACATAAATACATGTATATTACATATATATATATAAAATATATACATCAAATACATATTTTTATACATGTATTTATAATCACATAAATACGTATAATTATATTTTTAGTCGCGTATACATACACTAATATTTCGTGAACTATGCATGTGTACGTACATATGCATGCATGGGTTGCATGCATGCACGCTTTTCGAGGTCAGGTTCTGAGTTGCTCGGTGTTACCCAACACTAGCCATACTAAGCAAAACATTTATCTTTTTAAACTAAGTTCAGTTCCATAATTATTGTGACATAGAGTTTAAGACAGTTCAGGTTATGCTATTCAATTGACTTGCCTCGGTAAACGTGTCGTATCCCGGGTCGGGATATCACATAATCCAGTTCAACATGATTGAACAAAACATATCAAAATGGGCAGATATTTTATTAAAGAAACTGAACCCTGATCTTATTTGCACTCTATTGGTGAAAACTGGAGACCAACTGGATGATGCTTTACTAAAGGTGTCAAGTAAGGTGTTTCACAGTGGTTTTGGGAAAGCTTGAGAGAGTGTTAGAAATATTCAAACAGTGGACATTCTTGTAGTTTTTTAATTATTTAATATAAGTAGAAAGGGTGTAGGATTGAGTAATTTTTTATTCCACCATATTCTATGAATTTTGTCTCTCTCATCCTCTTCTTCTTTTTCTGCTATCATAAACCTTAAAATCTACGAACAGCATATTTCAACCAACCCAAGCCTCAACAACCTCCTCCTTGGTCTATCTAACCACCTTCTATCCTTTCCATCTATATTGTTGAACTCCTTACCCTGGTTTCCTCATCCCTGACATTCATTCTCTATCAAATTTATCATGTTAAAGCTGGTAATAGTTGGTTGGAGGTCGGGTAAGACTGATTTACCCAGCCAAAGAATCTTGCATCTATTAAGCAGGAATTTTTTTTTTCCTAAAGGCAATCTATTTATTGCATCTTACCCATAGCATTTCCATGGTTCCACCCAAACCAACTATTTAGTATAGGATTCGATTGAAAAATAAATGATTGAGGAATGACTTTTACCCATGGCTCTCAATAACCTATCAAGTCTGAGTGCCAAATTCTTCCTATTGCCAGTCTATGTATTGTGTTTTAACTTTTACCCATAGCCCTTCCACCTAACCCAAATATTAAGGATACTATTAGATTGAAAAAAGTAGAAGAAAAGAAATTACGGGTGTGTCATAGAGGAAAAAAATAATAAGCAGAGAAAAATGATTTAAGAATGACATACCCTCAATAACGCATCAAATCTGAGTGCCAAAGCTGCACCTTACTTCATTACAGGAGTAATGAGTTTAGGCTAATCATGTTGAACCTGATTACACGTGGGGACAATCCGTTCTTGCCAGGCACTGGGACAGATTTTGCGAGATCTAACCTACTTAGCAGAAACTATCTCCTTAGTAGGTTTGACATCACTAATCTTGTGCTATTTGAAATCCAGGCTTGTATGAGTTGAGATATAATGCGTCTGAACCGGGTCGGCTCAGATTAAAATGCTATCTTGTCCTGAGTCTTATTTGATCAAATGTGTTTGTAGACTGCATCATTTTCCTGTTGACTGACTGTCTTATCTCCCTGACTCTGATTTCCCGTGTAAAGGTTGCGAGGACTGGACGAGTGGCATTGGTGCGAGAATCAGGAGTAGATTCTACATATCTGCGGGGATATTCTCTTCCATTATAGTGTGTAATTGAATGTTGTCTCTCAAATTGTTCTTGTGTCCCTCCATTTACAAGATTGGCAAAAAAAGGAAATTGTAATGATATTGGTTTGTTTTACTTTTACTCTGGAGGAGTGGGATAACTTTGCCCTTTTAAACGTCCTTAATTATATTTTAATGAGGTTATATTGAACATTTTGAACTAATGACACTTTATATTATCCATGCAGGTGCAGGCAATTGTACCTTCTCTTTTTCCCATAAAATTTCAATAGCCTATTACAGTATATCTCAATCTCAAATGTTTTACAACAAAGGATCTATGGAATTACTTTTCTTTTCTCTCTGATTGTGCCTTTCTCTTTGTGTATGTGTGTGTGTGTGTGTGTGTAGCATTTGTCGACAGTCAAAGCAACTGAATTAAATATGGAAGCAACACAAAAAAAAAAAAAAAAAAAAACAAATTTTCCATCCTCCACTCTTGTTATATATTTATATTAGATGCTCGACCCCGTCCCCAATCCTTTTGGGCTTTAATTTCAAAAGACGCCTCTTGAGTAGAGGTGTCTCATGCCATCTGCATCCCCATCAGAAGTATTGTCCGCTTTGGTAAGCTAGTTTACAGGTGAGAGTGACGAGTTCTTACGGATTTATTATTTTTGGGTTTTAGTCCAAAAGGCTCCTCTTGGATAGAGGTATCATGTGTTGTCTTTATAAGTTTATTGTAAATATGGTTCGTAACTTATGTAAGATGCCAACACTTTAAATAATTCTCCTCTTATTTTATATTAAATAATTATTCTCTCTTGGCTAACCGCATATTTAAAAAAGAAAAATGAGGAAGAATAGTTGGATTTTGTTGATTGCCTGGAAGAGTGTGATGGGCAATGGGTAGCCGAAGGGGTTGGCTTTCTCTCTCTGTAATTAACGCTACAAAATTTTTACACATTGAACATATCCCTCCCAAAATATCCGAGCCTCTTATTAAATATCATTTTCACACTTTTCCCTCTATTGCTCTTCAAATGCCATTCCCATCTCTCTCTCTCTCTCTCTCTCTCTCTCTCTCTCTCTATATATATATATATATATATATATATATATGTGTGTGTGTGTGTGTGTGTGTAAGTCCCCTTTAGCTGCCAAAATCGCTTCTCACAACATAAGCTTTTCTCTATATAGTTTCTTTAAGCTCTATTTGCTTTTCTGAAGAATGAATACGAAAAGAAAATATTACTGTGAAAATCTTTTGAATAATCAAAATTTTAAATTTAAAAAAAAAAAAATGAAATTGGGACAAATGATTTCCTTCTCCCAAGTGTTTTTTTTTTATATAAAAAAAAAGGTCCCAATATTTTATTTAAAAAAAAAAGAAGAGAAAAACACAACTTAAGATGGAAATTAAAAAAAAATGTGGTTCACTAGCTTAGAGCTATTTTGACCGTGAATAAGCTAGGCAGGGGGGGGGGGGGGGGGGGGCGCTCATTCCAAACAAGTGTAAAGGATTTGGAATAATCTTCTCCATTGTGTGGTTGATGATTTTATTCTTATTTGGAGTCCGTTGGTTAGAAACCAATATCTTAACATTACAACTAGGCAAGCCCTAGTATATATACAATTACTGGTCTAAACTAGAGGTTCACATGGCCTGGGTTGCAATAGAACCAAAATCAACCCGAACTTATACGGTTTTAAAAAAAAATAGAACCGAAACTATGAATTATTTGACCCGATCCAACTCGAACCAAACATTTTCGGGTCAGTTCTGATTTTTTTTTTAACAGAAACCAAAAATAAAATAACTCTTGATATAATAATAATAATAATAATAATAATTAAGCCATCTAAGTATTTAGACATTTTGACAATGAGGAACAAACTAGATATACCAATGGTTTTAAAAAAGAAAATTAATAAAGATATGAAATTCTTTACCAAATAAAAGTTCTTTTAAACTTTATTAACCAATCTAGGGTTATTTTCATCTAATTTATCAAACTATGGTAGTTTTAAGAAATCATCTCTTCAAGAGACAATTTCTATATATTAAAAGAAAAAGGGTAAATCAAACTAATCTGCCTTAAGGTTTCTAACAATTATACTGACCTGTCATGAAGTTTCTGAAATTACATTGACATATCCCCTCCAGTCTATTTTTTAAAAAAAATGATGTTGCCTAGATATTTACCCTAGAAGGGGGGGTAAATAGGGTATTTCAAAAATATCTGATTTCTTTTCATTTTTTTAAAAATAAATGTTGTAAATACACATTAAATAAATAAGAGTAGACAGAAAGATAGAGAGAAAGCAAACACAACAATTACGAGGTTCGAAAAATTTCGTACATCATCGACTCAAGTATCCCCACTTGAGTTTTTCCACTATAGCAACCTCCTTGCATATGGAGACTAAACATTTATAAAGCAAAGACCGCAACTCTTTTATCCTAGCAAAATATGCAATTTTCTCTCACCGGGTAGCACCTACCCACAACTCTCACCGTAGTGAAATAATAGAAAGATGTTTACCAAATAATACTCTCTTCTAGAGTAGTTTTGGTGTAATAAGATGCTCACTCTTTAAAGATTGATCAGGTGTAAGGTCTGAGTATTTAAGATGAGTATAACTGTTAGATCTAGATTTGGAAGATGGTAGATCTAAAGTCAATTGCAAAGATGTTATAATGTAAGCTTGTGAAAGATGGCTTAGAAAGCCCTAAAGAACCTTTATTTACAACCCTTTAAAGTATATGACTGTTGCTTTTCAAAAAGAGTCATTTCTCCCTTTTTTGTCTGTTCAAAATTTGAATTTGCGATTGCCAAATCGATAGAATCAGTCAACTAAATCATCAACCAGTCGACTACAATGAGGACTAGTCAATTGATTAGGTCAATTGATATGTCCAACGGGTTTGAGATTCATTTGGTTAAGAACAATCAATTGATTGGTTTTGAGTATCAATCAACAGGTTCTATTTGTACATTGTTTTTGCCTTTGAGAAGTAGTCGACTGATATAACCTTTTAGGTCGACTAATTTGGACAATGTGCTTAGGCAATTCATCAATTGGTCATTCGGTCGACTGGTTGTTTGAATTTATCGACTAGTTTTGTTTGTACACTAATTTTGCCTTTAAGGATAGTCGACTACATCTTCTTGGAGGTCGATTGTTTTGGATAGTGTGCTCAAGCAATCTTATAAAACATTACTCAGTCAACCGGTTCTTAAGATCAATCGACTGGTTTTATTAATGTGACAAATAAGCTTTAAGAATCAGTCAATTGGTTTCAAGAACTGGTCAACTAGTTTAGATAGTGAGTGTCTTCTAGCTTATTTCTTTCTAAGTGTACTTTTGCCAAAACCTCTGATCTTTCAAAATTTGAAGTTAAAAGCTTTGTTTTGAAAAAATCATTCGAGGTTAGTCCTTAAATTATCATTTTAAATAGTGAGAGCTTATGACCAATGCTCAATCTAATACTACGTTACTAAAAAACCCAAAACCCAAAATAAGGAAAAACAAAAGTCTTCACTTGGATCCTTGGGCTTGAGTGAGTCCACTTTATTTGAATTATCATGAGAGCATTCCTCTTGTTTTGATTTTTGTTTTGAAACATACTCTTAAGTGAAATCTTTTAGCTTGATGGACTTTTGTTATTTTCTTAGTTAACAATCTTTTTTGACTTAGATAACCTATTTGCATTGTTACTTGGATAAACCATTAGTCCATTAGATAATGTTTTGTGATCTTCAAAATTACTGAGATGCCCTTAGTTGAAAACCTTTAGGACTAACAATCGCCCCCTTTTTTATGATGACAAAACAATGTTGCAAATAGTGAATAAATAACTTAGGTGATAGAGAATAGCAATTTATTACATCTAGGCTCTCCCTATCAATTTGTAAGTTTGAATTCATGCCACAAGTAAATAGATCATATTAAAATGACATTCTTTTCTATCTTCCCCTATCAACATGAAGTTTTGCAGTTTATGGTTTGAGATTTATATCATCTTTCATACTTTGTTTGTGCATTTGAATATTATCATCAACAATAAAGATTGCATATAACACATAAGAAGGATATAACAAAAGATGATTTTCCATTCATGTATGATCTACTTTAATAGTAGGCATGAATTACAAGTAAACGAAAGAAAGAGCAATTACAAGAAAGATTTTGAATAAAAAACAAACAAAAGAATCGTATGTTCTTCTTTATTTCTATTTCTTTCCTTTCTTTCTTCTTTTTCTTCTATTCTCTCATTTTTCTCCCCCTTTGTCATCCTAAAAAACAAACGACTTAAGGATTTTTGGTAGGAGGTCTGTGCCTAAGGATTTGTTGAAGAGTATCTTTGACCTCGAGCCTCTCAAGCTTGATTTCTCTGTGCTTTCTCTCATTGTGCTCATAGAGAGAGTTTGCCCGAATTTTGAAATTGTGAACATCATTATACTATTTGTGATGCCATATAGGTTTTTGGAGAGATTTGATTCAACGATCCAAATTTGGGTTCGGAGGTTGGAATCTATTTCTCAAAGAAAAGTGAGGATGGATGAGGAGTCTGGGATTAGGACCGAAAGAGGAGAATGAAAGGTGGTCAGTGGAGTAGGGTGAGTGGAAGAGAGAGTCTCTTAAGTCATTTCAGTTGGGAGAGCAGATTTGGGGACCCATCCTTGATTAGTGGACTTATATCCCATGGATTTCAAGGTACCTTGGAATATATGTTAGTGTGAATGGGTGTGTAGAAGTTGGTTTCCCCCACCAAGATCAATGTCGTAATGTTTGAAAAGAGTGGTGAGATGGTTTTCATAAGGGAGAATGCCTCATTTCTTTTTTAGGCAGTCACTCATGTGATGAATGATGATGTGAGAAAGGTTGACCTTTTTATGATTAAGGACGCACCAAATGAGGAATACATCCATGTACGAGATAAAGTCTTGTCCACCGGCACGTGGAAGAATATTGTAGGTGATGATGTGGTGGATGAGACGAGATTCAAATATGAGTTGGGAGGCTTTAGGTTTGAATGCCTCGGTGATGTTAGGGTAACCACATATTTTTCATATAGCCGCGAGAGGATCAAATCCTTGAAGCACTATGTAATACCTCGACCCCAAATGTAACCGAGCAACCACTGGAAACCTCAACTTTTAGAGTTTATCTTATGATATTAAATACACAGCCCGATTTTGGAATACGAACAGTCTTAAGCATCCGAATAATACCCGAGCAAGCAATGAGTATATATATTGATATGTGTGTACATATGTGTATATATATATATATACATTTATGGGTATGTATATGTATATATATATATATGTCAATGTGTATATATATGTGCAGGTATACATATATATGTATGAAAGTGTGTGTAAATGTTTATGTATAAATATGTGTATATGCATGTGTTATATATATGTGTGTGTGTGTGTATATATATATATATATAAGGAAGTGTGTGTAGCCAAGTGTGTAAGTGTATATATATATATATAAAGCACTGTGTGTGTGTGTGTTTCATATATATATATATATAGGTGTATGTATACAGCAAAGTGTGTTTATATACAAAGTTGTGTGTACAACATGGTGTTTAGGAAATCATTACTCATCAATGATATACATAGAGCATATGAAGTACAGATCATAAGTACACGGTGATTAACCGATTAGATACCCGAAAAGAAACTAAGAATCCGATGATTTAAATAGTTAAATGATCGGTGACTTTTAGAGGACGATAGCTTATTTAAATACTAAGGTTAATAGTTTTTGGGAAAGACTATGCTATGACTGACTTTGATGTTTCTTGGACGATTGAGATGATCAAATGAATAGTGACTTTTGGGAGAAAGTAGTATGCTTAAGGGCAAAGGTTAAGGATTCCTAGGAAGAATCGTACTAGTGTTGAGGTTGACGACTCATAAGTCATTAAACTGCGAATTGATCAATGAATTGGGGGAAACTATCATTTGAACAAGGGCAACGATTAATGCTCTTTTGGAAGATATAAGGTGACATAAAGTTGGAATTGTGAAATCTTGAAAAGTCGGTGGATTTAACAACAAATATAACGAGAGATGGTTTGAGGAAGACTTAATGAATAGTAGCATTAGGAGTTTGAGGTTCCAGATGGATTGATGACACATCAGACATATGAGGATTCTTGAGTGAGTAGTGTGTGGTGGTGATGAGTGCGCAAAAGTGCACTCTAAATACCCTATTATCGGAGTAAATTGCTAGAAAGTGAATAGGAATATTGAGATATATTTGATATTATTTATTTAATTTCTATTTACACTGAGATTGGTTGGAACGGTATTTTATAAGATTTTAAGTCCCAAATATTGCATCTTTGTTGGCGAGAGATAGTTTGCAATTGCGCTTTTCACTTAATATTTTTGGAACTATTTTTTGACTTTTTAGCAGATTCGACCAATAAGTTTCAATCGAGATTTGGATGGCGTTAGAGTTTCAGAATGAGAAAGTGATCTTCATGAAATATTTAGAGGACATCTTGGGATTTTCAGAAAGGTTTGGTTTGCAAAAATCGAAGTTCGTTTAGGCCTCCAAACATTGTTTTAAAATCAGGCCTGAGAAGCTGGTCTGAACCTGTCCGACCAGCCAGCTTTAATGAGTCATAACTTGAGCTTCTGAAGTCCAAATCAGGTGATTTTTGAGCCTAAAATTATCTACTCATCCGGGGCTACAACTTTCGTGAAGAACTCGAATCGAGACTCCATCATTATCCAATAGAAAAATGGGCTTGAATATTGTGACTGTGTGCATATGCGGCTGGAAAAGAAGAAATAAAAAGAATTAAAAAGGGGGGCTTGGACGGCTGACCAAGTTTAAAAGGAAAGAAATGGGATGAATTGAAGTCAAAAGTGGCTGAGGTAGGGCCCAGTCCCTGCGCAGAAACAAGGAAATAAAAGGATTGGCAAGGCTTGGGCCTTGGGCGCCCAGGCGCGGCAGAATCAGAGAACAGTGGGGCCCAGGTGCTGACTCAATCAAGGGGATTTAGGGCGCAGGCACTAAACAGTTTTAAAGGGAAGAAACATATAAAAAAAAGAGGGGAGGAGAAATACAAAGGAGTGTGCGGCGCAGGGGCTGAAAGAGAGTGAGCCGCAGGTGCGGCGCAGGAGGAAAATTCTGGCGCAGAGAAGAAGCCGCAGTGACTACATGACTCAGTGTTTCTCCACGAGGTTTATGTTATCCGTCCTGTACATGAGTAACTAAATTTTTAAGTGGGCTTAGGGATGAACTTGCACCATAGATGGTTATTTTAATTTATTTTGATTCCTGTACATGGTTTTAATTTGTTAAATTCTTCGTTGATCATTCTAAATTTATTGTTGAATTTTATTGTCCGAATAATTAAAGGTTTTAGTCCGTTTATAGATTCAGTCATGCTTTTTCTATTGAGTGGATTAATGTTTTGATTATTTTTGGAACAATTAAATATTTATATTGATTCAATTCTTTGCTGCAATATTGCTCGTTCGGTATATTGTCGTCGTTGGGTTTTTTCAATGTGAATATTAATTTGAGAGATTTAAAAGTGTTGAATGATTTTTCAAAGGGTTATTTTCAGTCTAATTTTAATGCATAATTTTAAATCTTCCGATTGAGATTTTTAGAATTTAATTTCTCAATTGAGTTATCTGTGAATTAAAAATAATTGAAATACCATATATGTGCAAGGGATTCCCGACACTCCACTGTTCGTTAATTTTGAATATTTTCTTCCATTAGTCAATTTGTTTAATTCTTAATTTTCATTCACAGATCATTTTTATATATTTTTATTTTCTCGTTAACCGTTTAATACTTTCTGTAGTTTCAGAAATTCTATTTATTATTCTTTTAATTTAGTCTCCCTGTGGAATCGACACCCCAAAGCTACACTACAACTACCGCGTTATTCTTTGGGCGTAATCAAATTTTGGCGCCGTTGCCGGAGAGACGGTAGAAGAATCAGTAGATAGTTTTTCTTTTCAGCAGTTTGTCAAGGCGGTAACTTCGTTCCCTTCTTTTTACTTACTGCATTATTATTATTATTATTATTATTATTATTATTATTATTATTATTATTATTATTATTATTATTATTATTTTTATTTTTATTTTTATTTTTATTTTATTTTATTTCTAGTTATTTATTTATTCATTTTATTTTATTTTTTATTTTATTATTGTCATCTTGCATGCATAATAGGTATAGGGACGCATTAGGCCGCTTTGCTTATAGGCCTGTGTTAGAGTCGGATTTAGAGTCTAATTTTTCTTGTTTTTCTAATTCTTTGTTTGATAATACTTCCAATTCTGAAAATATGAGTGAATATGATGATCAACTCACTAGGACTCTTCAGGATTACCTTCACCCTACACGCACAGCTACACCATCATGCATCATGTTTCCACCCAATGCTCGTCCAATTGATGTCAAAACGGGGGTGATACAGTTACTCCCTACATTTCATGGGTTGGAAAATGAGAATCCATATGTGCATATTAGGGAATTTGAGGAGGTAGTTGCGACTTTTCATAGTCATAATGCAACACAAGACATTGTGAGACTTAAGTTCTTTCCTTTTTCTTTGAAGGATCGAGCTAAGAGTTGGCTATACTCACTGAGACCACGGTCAATTGGATCGTGGAATGAGATGACCCAGATTTTCTTCACTAAATACTTTCCCCAACACAAAACCAATGCTTTGAAAAGACAGATTTCTACCTTTGCACAAAAGGATAGTGAGACTTTGTATCAGTCTTGGGAGAGGTTTAAGGAGTTATTGAGTATATGCCCTTACCATGGGTGTGAGAGTTGGCGTGTAGTGAGTTATTTCTATGAGGGACTTACACCTAGAGAGCGCCAATTTGTAGAGATGATGTGTAATGGTGAGTTTTTACAGAAAGATCCTGATGAGGCCATAGAGTATCTTAATGAGCTTGCTGAAAAAGCTCACACATGGACAGGACCTAGTGCTACTGAGAGCACAAATAGGTCACGACCTATAGGGAACCAACAGAATGAGGGAATTTACCATCTTAGGAAAAAGGATAACTTGAAAGCTAGGGTTGAGACACTCACTAGGGAGTTAGAGGCATTAAAGGCTAGAGACTTAAAGCCAATACACTTGGCTAATTAGGCAGAGTCTTTTAGACCATGTTCAGTGTGTGGCGGGGTAGATCACCTTGCCCAAAAGTGTCCCACATCAGCTGAGATGAGAGGGATGTATGAGGACCAATGTAATACCCTAGGTATGTACAAGAAGCCTTTCACACCCTACTCTGAGACTTACAATCCAGGGTGGCGCAATCACCCCAATTTTAGCTGGAAATCTGAAAGTCAGCCACATGCACCACCACCTGCACAGCCTCCTAGATCATACCCTGCACCATATCATGCATTTTCATCTTCTAGGAATTCTTTAGAAGACATTTTGCATGCATTTATTGAAGCACAGGGTAAGACTAACCAAAAGATTGAATCTTTGATTACGCAGGTTGTAGAAGAAAACAAGGAGATAAAGAGGCAAGTGTCCAAATTGATGAGCTCTTTGAGTGTGACGGAACGAGGTAAACTCCCTTCTCAAGCTCAGTCCACACCTCTTGGTCAACACATGGCGCAAGGGAATTTGAAGGAGGTGAATGCCATTGTGATTCGAAGTGGTAAGTCCTTACACATCCCAATAATGGATAAATCAGGGGATGTGGAAAAGAAACAAGATGGTAGTAATGTCGAGCTGCCCAAGGAACTAGAAGTGATGAAGAGCCCTGTTAAGGAATTTGACATTGCCATCAAAGACAAGAAAGAAGTGGAGAACGTAGTGGCTGACCATCTCTCGAGGCTTACATTTGAGGACACCTCTGACCACCTACCAATCAGGGATGATTTTTTCGATGAGCATTTACTTTCTATTACTTCTCTATCATGGTTTGCTCATATTGTGAATTATTTGGTTGCAGGTGAGATACCAGTGGATTGGAGTGCTGAGGATAAGAAGAAGTTCCTAATTGAGGTAAGTAATTTCTATTGGGACCCAGGAGATTCTGTTGCTGGGACAAGCCCCTTTATAGTGAAAAATATTTTTGAAAATGGGGTAGTCGAAATAAAGGATCCCAAGGATAGTCAGATTTTTAAAGTCAATGGCCAGCGCCTTAAAGTTTTAATTGATAGGCAAGTTCTGGAAGTGGAAGACATTCCACTTATGGACCCGGACTATCCACCTTGATCACGCCATGCAGGTATGCTTGTTTTTAATTATTTTTTATTTATTTTATTATTTTCTTTATTTTATTTGTTTTATTTTGTTTTTGTTCTTTTTTACTTTCGTTCTTTTTCTTTTTGTTTGCTGCTGTTTTCTTTGTTTTTATTTTGTAGGTTAATTTCATTTCGTTAGTTCAGATTGCCATCTTTGGTGCTTAGCAAGTTGCCCATGTCCCGTCACATCAGGTGTATTCTCTCCTTTTTAGAACCCTCTATTCAATTTTGATTGTTAAGCATTGAGGACAATGTTTCATTTAAGTTGGGGGGTGAGTGATTGCAAATTCATATTTTCATGTGTCAAAATTTTTAAAATTTGCATCACACGTGTATCTCTTTCACATGAGTACTCATTTTCATTCATAGCTATTTTTGTGAATTCACCGAATCCACTATAATCATTCTACTGAGGCATTCACAGAATTTTTAGTGCACTTATCCAAACCTTGTGGTAAGATGGTGGTTGACACATGTAGCTAGAGAACTCTTTTGCTTAAGTATTCATGTGTGTTTTAGAGAGAATTGAGAGCTTTCAAATGTAGGAAATTGTGATAAGCATTCATTGATCTGTTGAATTGGGCACTTCTTTTGAGAATATCATTACATGGTTGGTGGTATGACAGTGGATATACTTGGGATATGACGAAGGTCAATTTAGGATTAACATTTGAGCCTTTCAAGCTAACCCTTCGCATCATAGACCCTTAGTAGCCAAATTTGAGCCAACAAAAACATATAGTTTTTTTTTTCATATGCCCGCATCATCCATACCTCTCCACATTGGAGTATAGCCTATACAGTGGTTTACCTACCCTTTTTACTTCCAAGTGTGTACTAGGTGTGGACTTCACATTTCTTGTCTTTTGTGTTGAATTGGAGAAAGCAGAAAAAGTAAAAAGAAAAAGAAAGAGTACAATGCAAAGTGTTCAGTTGGGTAAGCATTAAATTCAATGAGCACCAAAGTTTATTCTTTCAAAAAAAAAAAAGAGAAGGAAAAAAAAAAGTTGAAAAAATTGGAAAAAGTTGAAAAAAAAAAAGAAGAAGAAAGAGATGAAAGAAGAAGAAGGATACGTTTTGTGATGCAGTGATTTGAAAAGTTGAAGAGTACATCAAGTGAAAAGTTTGGTTTGCTATGATTTTTCAAGAAATTCTCTTAATATGTACTTGGAAGTTTTTGAATCCATTTTTTCCTTTTCTTCATATAGCCTTTAACCCAAGTCACGTTACAACCCTTTTATATTGATCGTTCTGATCCTGAGTAAGCCTGTAGAAAGAGTGGTGGAAGTCTCATTGGTTAGTGCGCCTATCATAAGATCAATGTTCGCTTGTTGCTTGTTCATAGTTGCCTAATTTTTTGTTGAGCGTGTACACCCCTTGTCAACTCTATAGAGAGAACCCCTACATGAAACACTTTTATACCCGTGAGATATGGAGTTGAACTTTTTGCTTGAGATGTTCTTGATGTTGCATGTGTCATGGTTTGTGGTTAGATGGATATAGTTTGGAGCACACACACACACTCTTTGTGAATTGCTATAAGTGGATTGATTGTTATAGGAATAGTGAATTCCTAAAATTGCTTCGATTTGTGAATATGAAAAAATGTGATTAGATGCCTGCTGTGTGTAATTTTCCTTGATCTCTTTTGCCAAATGCATGAAAATTGCTAGGGACTAGCAATGAGTAAGTTGGGGGGTGTGATGAGTGCGCAAAAGTGCACTCTAAATACCCTATTATCGGAGTAAATTGCTAGAAAGTGAATAGGAATATTGAGATATATTTGATATTATTTATTTAATTTCTATTTACACTGAGATTGGTTGGAACGGTATTTTATAAGATTTTAAGTCCCAAATATTGCATCTTTGTTGGCGAGAGATAGTTTGCAATTGCGCTTTTCACTTAATATTTTTGGAACTATTTTTTGACTTTTTGGCAGATTCGACCATTAAGTTTCAATCGAGATTTGGATGGCGTTAGATTTTCAGAATGAGAAAGTGATCTTCATGAAACATTTAGAGGACATCTTGGGCTTTTCAGAAAGGTTTGGTTTGCAAAAATCGAAGTTCGTTTAGGCCTCCAAACATTGTTTTAAAATCAGGCTTGAGAAGCTGGTCTGAACCTGTCCGACCAGCCAGCTTTAATGAGTCATAACTTGAGCTTCTGCAGTCCAAATCAGGTGATTTTTGAGCCTAAAATTATCTACTCATCCGGGGCTACAACTTTCGTGAAGAACTCAAATCGAGACTCCATCATTATCCAATAGAAAAATGGGCTTGAATATTGTGACTGTGTGCATATGCGGCTGGAAAAGAAGAAATAAAAAGAATTAAAAAGGGGGGCTTGGACGGCTGACCAAGTTTAAAAGGAAAGAAATGGGATGAATTGAAGTCAAAAGTGGCTGAGGTAGGCCCAGTCCTTGCGCAGAAACAAGGAAATAAAAGGATTGGCAAGGCTTGGGCCTTGGGCGCCCAAGCGCGGCAGAATCAGAGAACAGTGGGGCCCAGGTGCTGACTCAATCAAGGGGATTTAGGGCGCAGGCACTAAACAGTTTTAAAGGGAAAAAACATATAAAAAAAAGAGGGGAGGAGAAATACAAAGGAGTGTGCGGCGCAGGGGCTGAAAGAGAGTGAGCCGCAGGTGCGGCGCAGGAGGAAAATTCTGGTGCAGAGAAGAAGCCGCAGCGACTACATGACTCAGTGTTTCTCCACGAGGTTTATGTTATCCGTCTTGTACATGGGTAACTAAATTTTTAAGTGGGGTTAGGGATGAACTTGCACCATAGATGGTTATTTTAATTTATTTTGATTCCTGTACATGGTTTTAATTTGTTAAATTCTTCGTTGATCATTCTAAATTTATTGTTGAATTTTATTGTCCGAATAATTAAAGGTTTTAGTCCGTTTATAGATTCAGTCATGCTTTTTCTATTGAGTGGATTAATGTTTTGATTATTTTTGGAACAATTAAATATTTATATTGATTCAATTCTTTGCTGCAATATTGCTCGTTCGGTATATTGTCGTCGTTGGGTTTTTTCAATGTGAATATTAATTTGAGAGATTTAAAAGTGTTGAATGATTTTTCAAAGGGTTATTTTCAGTCTAATTTTAATGCATAATTTTAAATCTTCCGATTGAGATTTTTAGAATTTAATTTCTCAATTGAGTTATCTGTGAATTAAAAATAATTGAAATACCATATATGTGCAAGGGATTCCCGACACTCCACTGTTCGTTAATTTTGAATATTTTCTTCCATTAGTCAATTTGTTTAATTCTTAATTTTCATTCACAGATCATTTTTATATATTTTTATTTTCTCGTTAACCGTTTAATACTTTCTGTAGTTTCAGAAATTCTATTTATTATTCTTTTAATTTAGTCTCCCTGTGGAATCGACACCCCAAAGCTACACTACAACTACCGCGTTATTCTTTGGGCGTAATCAGGTGGTTTGAGAAAACAGTAGGTGTGCCGACATGGCTAGTATAATATATATATATATATATATATATAATATACAAATATAATGCTTTATATATAAATATCAATTTGAAAGAAAAGAGGAGAGGAGAGAGACAAAGAGAAGGAAGGGCAGTGGAAGATATTTTGTAAATGTATGCGTGTGAATGGCCTATATATATGCATGCTCAGCATGCAATTAGAAAAGAAAAGAAACAAAGGAAAAGGGCTAGATAAGAAAAAAGAGAAAAGGGAGAGAAGAGGGAGAAAGAACCAAGACTTAGAGGCAAGTCTTTAATGGATTCTTTCAAAGTTTTTGTTCGGTCTTAGAATTTTAACTACATATATATGTGCTTTATGAATTGTATAGAATAAATAGGAAGGAGAAGTAGGGTCTAAAGGACCCAAGAAAACCAAGAAACCACAAATCGCCATAGATGAACTCCAAAAGCTAAAACCTAGAATGACCCTCATTAAACCCATTTTTATGGCTTAGGATCAAAACTAGATGTCACAAGGGTTATGAAAACCCTAATCCGTGATAAAAAAGACATGGAAACGACCTCTAAACATTGAGTTGCAGAAATGGTGCAATAGACCCATCACCCCAAAATGAATACCAAAGCTTGATTTCTGAATGGGGATTTATTCCCCATGATGTGAGGATCATCTCAGACCAAACCATGCTCATTTTCATGGAGAAATGAGCATTTACTAAGTAAAATACCAAATCCACCATGGGAGCCCAACAAGCTTTCTAGGCCACCTCGAGGTCTCAAATCAATGCCAAAATGATCCCTATGACCTTAGGAATCCATAGGAACAAACTACAGGTGAAATGGAGTTCCAGAACTCCATGAAATAGTAAAAGAAGAAAACTGTAAATTAGGGCAATTCTGCGTAAAATGACAAAAAAGATGATGAACAGTGAAATAAGACGGTGTCGTTTTGATATATCTATTTTAAATTTAAGATCTGAATTAGACCTATTTGGTTACGGGGATAAGAGGTTAATTTAATAACCCAAGTTCGGACGAGGTAGCCTATCCTAGTTTTAAATCCCAATCCACTGTTAGGCCAAAGGAAATTCAGAAAAATAAACAAGGGTTGCTGCCCCTAAGGATTGAATCCATGACCTTCACGCGTGTGGGAACTTATGCCCCACATGCGGACCACTATGCCACTGAGGCATGGCTGTCCATATTTCACTGAAAATAATATAAATATTATTTTAAATAATTAAATTAATTAAGTTAAAAATAGTAATTAATCCCGATATTTGAATAAATCAAATAAATTATGTATTTTTAATATCTTGGTATTTTAAAGCCAATGGAAGGGTCAGTTTCACGAGATGGGGTCCCGAGAAATTAAGATCCGTAAAAGTGCCAAATTACCATATTGCCCCTAGTGATGCCCAAAGTCAAATTGAGATCCGTAAAAGCCTAAACCTATTTTCTTCGATGTTCCGGACTCAATGGTGGAGTCTGTTTTTCGAAATAGGATACTTAAAATATTAATGCATGAAATTAAATAGTTTCAAAGGGTTAGACTATATGTAGCATTTAATTGAGAAATGTCTACTAAATGAATAGGGACTTCGAAAGGAAAAGGGAAAGTGACTAACAACTGAGATAGGACGAATCATGTTAAAGTTAAGTAAATCTTGGATCTCTTACATGTGGTATTCTCAACCATGTTATTTCCTTTTACTATCAAGGTTGTACTATTATACATGCCCAATGTTATTAATTCCATAATTTCATGTTTATTCTATTTTAAGGAAATTATTGAGAGTTGACTGATATATCTCTGATATGCAGTATTTCTTAGCCATGTCATAGTTTATCCTTTAATGATACCAAATTGTACTCTTATACCTACTTGATGTTGATTGATCCAGAAATTCGATATTGTTCTATCTTATGGAACTTATTGAGAATCTCATATCTTGATCGTGAGTGTTTGTATACTTGTTCTATGTTACTGATTCATTGAGATCTTGATTATCAATATCCTTAATTGATTATCCATCATTCTTATACTGCTTGGATAGTGGAAAGTTATTGTGCCTTTCACTGTTGAGAGATTTCTATTCCACAAGTATGTACATCGCCTGTGAAAATTATTGAGAAGTTGATTATGATATCTTGATCATAATTGCTTGTACACTTGTACCATTAATTCCTAGCCAAGTCACAATGGTATTCCTTTATACTGCCAAGATGTACTCCTATACGTGCTTGATGTTTATTGATTTCCACAATGTGATGCTTGTTCTATTTCATGGACATTTTTGAGAATTTGATTGTTATATCCTAATCGTGATTGATTTGTACACTTTGTACCACACCTTGAAAGGTTAACTGTTATGTTCACTCTACTAAAATAAAATGATATTCCACCCACACACTACTCGTGCAATTATGATGATCATGATATATTATGAGTACCCGGTGTTGTGCTTAGTCACAACGTCCATCTGATGCTTAACTGGACCTACGAGTCAAAATGTCCATAGAGGACATTATGGCATAAATGGCGTGAAATATGCAGTAACAGTAACGGAGGGTATGCCGGGTCCAAATAAGCGAGGGTGTGCTAAACCCTAAAATAAATGTGCATCACAAATAATTATTGATATCATATCTTTTATTGAACTCATAGAATGGTCATATTTTTCCTAGGAATGATCATATGTTTTGAAAATTTATCCATTGGTTTATAATTGAATTATCTTATGATTGTGGCAGTATGACTATTAATTGATATTGGACCTAAGAGTCATATTCTACTATTCACATTCTATTTCATTTCATTGGCTATTGTGACACTTCATTTTATTGGCTATTGTGACGCTTTATTCTATTGACTATTGTGGCACTTCTTTCTATTGGCTATTGTGACATTTTATTCGATTAACTATTGTGACACTTCATTTTATTGACTATTGTGACATTCTATTGGCTATTGCAACATTCTATCCTATTGAGTATTGTGACGTCTTATCCTTTGATTGGCTATTGTAGTATTCTATTTCATGACTAGCTATCATGTTATCATATCCTTGTTATCTTGGATTATGTTTTTTTTATATTGACCCTGACCCATGGCAGAGTGAAGGGAATTTACTTACTGAGCTTTGTTAGCTCATTCAGACTTACTTATTTATTTTAGGAAGGGACGCCGCAACTAAGTAGTAGGAGCTTAAGAGCAATAGGAGAACATTTTGAGAAATGTAATAGAGACGATGTCATAGTTCTCCCATGTATTCGCCACCTAAGGGTGATGTAATATTGGTTCTCTTTTGATATGTATAGAACCTTATCATGACTATTATGACTTCCTCTGTGTAACTGTTTAATTTTTATATTTCACATTGTTATCACTGATACGGTTAAAAGGAAAAAAGTAGGGACGGCCATAGGGTCGGCCCTGCGATCCCCAATCCGCACAGGGTGGGTTTCGAGTTGTGACGCACTACCCAAGTATTGGTAGTGAATTGGAAGTCCCCTTGAGGAAGATTGAAGATTTCGGAAACATTTTTGAGTTTGAGAGAGATGTGATGGTCAAGAACTTATGAAAAAGTATTGAGGCCCTTAGGCATCTCAAAATAGATGTAGCAAAGTTGAACAAGTCAGGTGTATTGAATGTTGGAAGAACATAAAAATTTAGTCCAACCAAGGTAATTAAAGTGGGTACTTATGAGAATGGATTCGGAGTTGAAGAAGGGGTGTTGCTGGCTTTACTGTACTCAATGTGTCTATGTTTGATGGCATTATAGAATTTTTGTTTGATTTCAGCGTTGAGAAAAACCTGAGTGTCATGGCGAGATTTTTTCTGGTGTTCGGCGTCGGAATCCTCTTTAGGACGTTTTCCTAGCGATTTAGAAGTTGTGTTTTTGGTTTTGGGAGCCATGGAAGAGAAATCGAGAGGTTAGAGGAAGAATTTAGATGGTTTTGAGAGGTTTAAGAGAAGGAGAAGTCGAAAGGTCTTAAGAGTGCGATTTTGAAATGTTTTAAACTTTGCTCAGTTTTTATAGTTTCATCCAAATCAATCCACTGGTTTTTGCCATCTGTCAATGTCTAATGGTTCGGTAGGCCCAGAGTACACCTGGGAGCTCTTCGACCCATTTTTCTTTGGCCTGTTCCAATCTTTTCTTGATGATGTCAAGAATCGTGCGGTTGGTGACCTCAGCCTGCTCGTTAGCTTGAGGGTGTCCTAGTGAGGAGAAGTGATGGCTGATCCATAGGTCACTGCAAAAATTTTTGAACACCTTTCTAGAAAACTTCGTACCATTGTTAGAGATGATAACGCGAGGTATACCGAACCTGCAGATTATGTTTTTCCATGTGAAGTTTTTTACCTCCGCTTCAGTAATGTGAGCGAGGGGCTCTGCTTCTGCCCATTTGGAGAAGTAATCTATGCCTATGGTAAATATCTTCTATTCTGCGGGGCCTTTAGCAGTGGTCCTACAATGTCCATTCCCCATTGGGCGAAGGGCCAAGGACTGGCGATAGGGATGAGCTCATGATGCGGTTGATGCTGATATGAAGCGAAGTGCTGGCACTTATCGCACCTCTGCATATATTCGTTGGGGTGCCTAAGAATGCTTGGCCAATAGTAGCCCTGAGTCAGAGCTTGGTGGGTGATGGTCTTGCCGCCGTTGTGACTTCTACATATCCCTTCGTGAATTTCGGCCAGGATGTATTCGGACTCTTCTGGAGATAAGCATCTTAGGAGAGGTTGGGTATAGGATCTTCGGTAAAGCTTCCTGTTTAGGATAAGATATTGTGCTGCCCAGATCCGTATATTATGGGCCTGGTTTTCATTTTCTAAAAGTTGCCCATCCTTCAAATACTGAATGATAGGCATCATCCAGTCCTAACCTTGCTCCAAGGTATGTGTGGACCGTACCTCCTCGATGTTTGGCCTCGCTTGGTAAGAGATCCCTACCTCGGAATCCCCTTCCGACTTGAGATGAGAGGCCATGTTTACTAAGGCGTTGGCTCTTGGGTTTTGACCTCTTTTGATCTTATGGATAATGAACGTCGACAAGGATCTCTTGAGTAAATCTACCAGTTTTGCATATTTGATCATTTTGTCGTCCTTGGCGGTGAATTCCCCCAAGACTTGGCTCACCACCAGCTGGGAGTCCAAAAATGCTTCAAGGCTCCGAGCTTCGCATCACAGGGCCAACCACATACCGAGGATTAAGGCTTCATACTCGGCTTCATTATTAGAAGCTCTGAAGCCAACGGTGACCGCTTTTTTTTTTTATTGTAATTCCATCTGGGGACCGGAGTACGATGCCAATTCTAGAACCTTTGTCAGTAGATGAATCTTCGGCATAGAGTTGTCATACCGCCGCATCCGTACCGACTTTGGATTTATCGCGTAGTGCTAGAGTGAATTTTGCGACAAAATCTGCCAATGCTTGGCCTTTAATAGAGGTCCAAGGTACATAGGATATATCGAATTCTCTGAGTTCCACTGACCACTTGACCAGCTGCCCTGAGACTTCAAGCTTATGCAAAATGGCTTTCATAGGGTAGGATGTAGGGATCACAATGGGGTGTGCTTGAAAGTAGGGTCTGAGATTTCAAGCGGGCATTACTAGGGCAAAGGCCAACTTCTCAACTTTGGGATATCTTTTCTTAGTATCCAGAAGCACTTTGCTGATGTAAAAAATGGACTTTTGAATCCCCATTTCTTCTCGAACTAGTGTCGAACTAACAGCGTTCTCTAATACTGCGAGATACAGAAAAAGTCTTTCCCCTTATACTGGTTTGGAAAAGAGCTCGAGGGATGCCATGTATTGTTTTAATTCCAGGAAAGCCTTATCGCATTCAGGGGTCCATTTAAGGTCTTTGCTTCCCCTCAGGGCTTTGAAGAACGGGAGGCAGCGGTTAGTAGATCTAGAGATAAACCTGTTCAGAGTTGTTATTCTTCTGTTTAAGGCCTGAATGTCTTTCTTGGTCCTTGGTGATTCCAGCTCAGTCTATGCTTTAATTTGTGAGGGGTTTGCCTCTATTCCCCTTTGAGAGACAGGAAACCCAGGAATTTCCCCCTTGTGATCCCGAAGGTACACTTCAAGGGGTTTAACTTCATCTTGTGCTGCTTTAATATGTCAAACTAGGGCTGTAAATGGATCAGATTTGGACTGGATCGGAGGTGATCCTAATCCGATCCGTTTGAAAAGAAATCTGATCTGATCCGATCCGTTAATCTGACGGATCATGGGAATATTAATCCGTATCCGAATCCTTTAATAACCGGATCTTCGATCCGTTAATCCGATCCGATCCGTTTGAAATGAAAGAGTGATTTGAGGTCTACTTTTTGTAGAAATTTAGAGGAGAGATATGAGTTTTTAAAATCAAAGATTGAGATCCAATAAAAAAACTCTAACCAAACACAAATTGAGAAAATTTTTTTGAAACACTGAATCATTGTATTCACAAATGAACTGAAATCGTTACAAAAGAAGAACATAAAATATAAATTGCAGAGATTGATAACAAGAGATCTATTAAAATTCAAACGTAAAGAATGAAATAACCTCGATTTCCTTGATGAGAAGAACACGTTCTTCAGGAGAGAGCTTGTCCTAGAGGGCAAAAGCATCTTCTTGGCCGTAATCCTTTAGCCTCTCGAGCAAGGCTTGTGGAGGTGACGATGCGTTACTATCAACCACTTGCGTTGCTGGTTCCCTCATTCTCTCGCTACACCTTCTCACTCTAGATCGACTCAGTGCCTTGCTGGTGCCGAGTTAAGGAGAGTGACAGTGCTGCGATTCGAAGGAGGCGGCAGCTATTGTGGAAACTGGAAAGAGGCAGAGAAGATTTAGGGCATCCTCAGAATCCTGAATATATACAAATGCCAAGCCCATGACTTTTGCTTCCCATGCTCCGTTCATGGAGGACCAAATTTTAGCTTTATAATGTGGGCCTGTTGCGGGCCATGATTATAGGCCCACATGACAGCAAGGTGTGGCCTAATGTAGTTCATATTTGGACTAGATTTGTATATAAAAACTTTGGTAACGTGATATGGCAAGTCCCATTGTAGCCGTAGTTAAGTGGGTATATGAATTGGGTAATAAAAAATTAGAAATAGCTTGCACAACTTTTTCAAATTTTATCTATTACTTTCTCTGTAAAAAGAGTTTTTTTTTTTTTTTTTCTAAAGAGGACAAATATTTAGCTATTTTAAATTTAAATAAGAATATAAAATTATAAAATTAACTTCCTCACAATGAGTAGTATATTAATATTAAATTGGTCAAATAGATAATTTGAATAGTATTATACAATAACTTTTACATTGATTTTTAAAGAAAACTCTTATTATATGAGATATCTTAAAATAGAATAAGAGACTTTCAAATTGGAACAGAAGGAGTATATGTATTAAAACATGATAATTTATATATATATATATAATATATATATATATAGGGTCAAATTCAATTTCATCTAATAATAAACAAATTTATAAAAAGTCGTTCAACCACTGAACCACCATGACAAATGAAAGTATAAAATTATCTTCTAGTCTAAATATTTTAATATTATAAAACCAAGTCCATGTTTTATTCTTTAGATCAAAAAGTCTTGATAGAAATTACAAAAATGTTGTACTCGTAAATATCAGAACATTCCCTTAAAAGATGCAATGTAATTTGATTTCAAAAATAAACAAAAGACAAAATTTAAACTTGTATCATACAAAAATACGTATTTTCAAAAAATATGAATTTTCACTTGGTAACAAATAAATTTAACGTAGGAAATGAGAAAATAAAATATTAGTTTTGTTAAGTGATGAGGAGTTTGAGTTAGGCCAAAATTTTATTTTTTTAACCTTAGCTCAGTAGAAAACATTAGTGATAGGAACATAAGGTAAAAATTTAACTATATGAAAAAAAATTACATATATAAACGTAAAGTAAAAATTTACTTACATGAAAAAAATTATGTATATGAACGTAAGGTAAAAAATTATTTACCTGAAAAAAATTACGTAATTACAAGAATTAGAACTAAAAATGCACAACATGTTTACAGAAAAATTAAAATTTTAAACATAATATACTATATAATATCTCAATTAGAGTTTATTGAAAACTAAATCCAGAAAGAAAAAAATATAAAAACGAAAATGAAAACAAAAACATAAAATGAAAAAAAAAATAGAAAACTAAAATTGAACGAATGATAAGACAAAAAAAAATCTAAAAAAAAATACCTATTATTGAAAATTAATGATTTATTCTTTAGATCGAGTTTGAAAAGACTTATGTGTTAGAATTAATGTTAAAGGATTTCAAAAAATAGAAAGACAGGAAACTCATTCCCACCCCTCTAATCATCATTAGAATTTATAGACCATCGAAGTCACTTGATATTGATTAGTGTTAGTTTTTTCAAATTAATTATATTTTAAATTTAATTAATTATCTAATTTAATCCAATAAAATAAGGCAAGGAGTTCATTTCTATTTTTTTTTATCGATTAGAGGTATTTTGAATTAATTTACGTGTATTAAATTTTTTTTTTTTTTTTTATAATTATCATATATATCTTTTAAACTGTTAATAATCAATGTAAAAAAAATTCAAATTCAAACTCAAAACATTTAAATTTTATCATTAAAATTTTTACTACCCGACCACAATCCGAGTAATAGGTTCATTTCTATTTCCATTTTTCTCTCTTATAATTGTATTATTATTATTATTTACATAAAAAGCCATTGACTCGTTGAGTGACTTGAGTCCTGCGTAAAATAATTAATTAATTCAAATAATAATAATAATTAATGATATAAAACCGCATAAAAAATTGAAACTCAAAATGTCCGGTTCGCTGGAGGAGAGAGAGAGAGAGAGAGAGAGAGAGAGAGAGAGAGAGAGCTGTTCGAGTTCGTCTCTGTTCCTCACAATTCAAACTAAAACCTTAGTCTTCACATCTGAAATTATTTCTCACTATTGAGTCTAAACCACCCCAAATTCAAGCTCAAAGATTGTTTTAAATTTTTCGTGAAAATTATTTTCATTTTCTCAGTTCTAGGGTTGCAAGGTACCCAACATCAATAGTTTCCATTTTCAGCTTTCGACTTTCGTTTGATTATTCGATTCGAGAAAGACGAGTAGTAGAAAGGAAGAAGAGTAAAACGAGAAGGTAATAAGGGGTCTCATGAAGCTTTCGCCCAATTGAAGATGCATCAACTACAACAACTTGGTAAAATTTCTCACACTTTCTTGTAGTTTTTTTCCCCTACTTTGATTTCTCTGTTCCCGTGGGGTTTTATATGTATAGTTTCTAAAACTGTTCTGGAAGCCCTATCTGAAGCTTTTTATCCACTCCACGTCTAGTTGCTGAGAAAAATCAATGAAATTCAATTTTGAATCTTAGCTCTTCCCTTTAGGCTCCGTTTTGTTTGTTCCAATGAAAATACTTCCAAGGCAAACTGTATATTAGACAAGGGTGACTTTCTGGTGTGAAGAGTGAATCCCCCATTGCAAACAGGAGTGCCAAATCAACGATTATTTTGCCACTGTGATAATATATATATATATATATTATATAAACGGATCGGATCGTTAACGGATCGGATCAGCTTATATCATATCCGATCCGTTTATATTTGAGATAATCGAATTCGGATCGGATTAGATCGGGTCACGGATCACTATTTCTACCACCATATCTGGACTTAACGGATCGGATCGGATCGAGATTCGATCCATTGACAGTCCTATGTCGAATGTCTGACTTAAGTGCTAGATATGTTTATTCTTTTTTAGGCTCTTGACCAACATATCGTCTATGTAGACCTCTATCGTGCTGCCGATTAAGGAGTCGAATATTTTGTTCACCAACCGCTGGTATGTAGCACCGACATTCTTCAGTCCAAATGGCATCACCCTATAGCAATAGAGACCCCGTTCAGAGATGAAGGCTATCTTTTCTTGGTCTAGAAGGTACATTTGAATCTGATTGTACCCTGAATATGTATCCATGAAGCTCATCAGCTTGTGGCCCGCAGTTGCATTGACCAGTTGGTCGATCATCGGGAGGGGAAAACTATCTTTAAGACAGGCTTTGTTGAGGTCCGTATAGTCGACGCAGATCCACCATTTTCCATTCTTTTTCTTGGCAAGAACTGTATTGCCGAGCCATTCTGGATAGAACACCTCCTTTATCATCCTAGCATTTAGTAGCCTTTGGACCTCGTCATTAATGATTTTGTGCCACTCAGGGGCGAAAGTCCTCATCTTCTGTCTTATCGGATGATGGTTTGGATCAATCATTAGCTTATGGGAAATGAGACTGGGGGTCTATCCCTTCCATGTCCTTAGTTTCCCAAGCAAAGACTGATAGATTATCCTTCAGGAAATCAACGATCTCTTTCTTCTCAAACGAGGACAGGTTTACACCGAGTTATAGGTGACGCCCCCTTCTTTCAGAACTTACCAGTACCTTGACGGGCTCCTGTGCTGGTTTGGCCAAGCTATCTTTCCCCCTTGGGCTTAGTGCCTCGTCAATCTCGGAGGAACACTCTATAGTCTCACGAAGCTCAGAAGGTGCAAGACTTCTTTCCTCCTGAGGTTCTTGTGATTGCTATTTGTGAGCTTTTTCTTTCAATGCCACAGCGTGGCATTCCCGAGCTGTTGGTTGGTAGCCCGTAATGGTGCAGACCCTATCGTTCTGAATATATTTTAGGCATTGGTGGAGGGTCAAGGTGACTGCCTCCATATGATAGAGCCATGGTCTTCCTATGATGATGTTGTAGGGAGACTTGGAGTCCAAGACCATGTACTCAGAGATTAACGTCTTCTAGGCGTCCTCCTCTTCCATTGTGGTCGGGAGGTTTATCCTGCCCATTGGGGTGCTCAGGTTCCCATTGAATCCTACCTTATAGTAGTGGTGGCTTTGAGGTTATTGACACTGAGCTTCATGTGCTAAAAAGGTTCGTAAAACAATACGTTAGTAGAACTCCCTGTGTCTACCAACACCTTCTTAATGTCGAAGTTTGCAACTTTAATTGAGATGACGAGGGCGTCACTATGAGGGTAGTACACCCCGACATGGTCCAGTTCTAAGAACTCGATTTGCGGCATAGGTCCTGGCCTTGTCTCAATTGCGAAGATCTGGAAGACATTGTGTTTTATCCTTGCCTCCCGAACATAACGCTTTCTAGCTCTGTTGGACATTCCATCCAATGAATTGTCGGCATGGAGGACGAAGATGACTTGATTATTCTAGCATGGCTGTTCGTTTCGAGCCTCCCTTTGTTCAGGCCTTTGCTCTTGCCTCTTTTGTTATGGCCTGTCGTTTCGGGGATTTTGCCTCCCGTCCTGTCGGATGAATTCCCTCAAACGCCCCCTTCGGATCAGTTGTTCAATTACTTGTTTGAGGGCCCTACATTCATCGGTGGTGTGCTTGTGATCCTTGTGAAAGTCACAGTATTTACTATGATATCTGGAGTTAGGATTGCTTTTTAGTGGCTCTGGCCATCTCAGGTCTTTTCGTGTCCGGACCTGCTGGAGTATGTGAGTGAGGGAGGCGTTCAGCGGTGTAAATGTTCCGTACCTTCTGGGATTGAGATTGTTCTGAGGTCTGGGCACCGTCCTCTTATCAGGACTTCTACCCCACTTCTTGGTAGTACTAGAGTCCCTTTTCTGGGTATGATCATCCTTTTGAGCTTACTCTTTGGCCTTTCGGAAAGACGTCTTTGTGTCCTCCAAGTTTATATATTTCGCACACGCTCCATGAGCGACACTATGTTAGTAGGAGGATTCTTTGTCAAGGAGTCCTGGAATCGCTCGATGCCCAAGAAGCTGAGGCTGGAGTCTGTAACCTCCATAAGCTCAGAATTGAATCGAGCAATGTATTTTTGAAGCGATTCCCCCTTATGTTGCTTTGTTGTTAGCAGAAATTCGGGGCCCTTCCTTAGCCTTTTACTGGTTAAGAACCTATCAAGGAACCGCCTGCTGAGTTTGTAGAAGTTAATGATTAATTCCTGAGGGAGGCTGTGGAACCACTTTAGAGTGGTACCCTTGCACATAAAGGCATCGGTAGCCCCGTGCAAGGCCATTGTATGCTGATAATAGGAGAGGTGGTCCCAGGGTCTTCTGACCCGTCATAGAAGGTGAACTTTGGGACTACAAATTTTTTGGGGCGTTCCTCTACCGTTATGGCTAGGGTGAATGGAGTGGTGAATCTCCCGAGCAATGTTGCTAGCTCATCCTGCTACAGAGGGACATCGGTCCCTTTAGTGAGGACGGTTTGTTCGATGGAATCTGCTACTTCTTCCATCCTTGGAGGCGTTCTGGATGGAGCTGGCTGATGCCACCCTTGCCTTGCTGCCTCAGGTCCTGTATGCAGAGGGTGACCTTGCCTGGTAGTGGTAGGGTGGTGTTGCCATCCATGGGTTGGGGGAACTGGCACATGCGACAGCTGAAACTCTGACGACACTGGATCAGCCCCCGACGTTGTTGGGGTTAGAATCCTTGTCCTGTTGTGATAATGGACGGCAGGATGAGAAGTTGGCATCCCTCATCCAAGGGCATGTGATGGCCAGGGGTCACCCTTTGTATGAACGGCGCCTTGGGGTGCCGGCTGTGCGTTGGGGTCCTCCTCATTATGAGGTCTTCCACCCATGGTAGTAGGAGGTCGAATCTCTTCATTAGGTGTACTTAGAGGAGGGTGGATGGGGTTGCTTTGTAAGTTTTAGGTCAGAGAGGCCAAAACCTGAGATATGGCAAGGAGCTGCTTTCGTATTAGATCAAACTGCCGTTGGATCTAGTCAAGCTGCTGCTATACAGAATCAGGAGTTCCCCCCCTTTCGCTCTCAGCTGAAGGCTGATTTCGAGGGTTTTGGGAGCCCTGCCTTAGACGAAGGTTGGGAGCCATAACAAAGAAGCTGCTTCTGAGACGAAAAGGTTATAGGAACGATTGTCGTTCCCACAGACGGCGCCAAATTGATGTTGCACTTTTTGTCCAATGGGGGCTCCACTCCTCCTCGCCTGTCACGAACTCTGAAAAATGGATCAAAGTGCCGGCGGGTTGGCTCCAGCGGTAGCCACTCCGATGATAAAGTTAGTAGAGAGAATAATTTTATAAGAATGCAAGTGAATGAATTGAATGTGTCCTTTAAAGCATTCCTTGGCCTTGTATTTATAGGGCATTTGCCTCTTATGTTGATGAGGATTTGATGCCATAAAAGTCGGGATTCATAGTAGATGGCAGTTTCCATTCTGATCTTCGTGAAAGCAGGGATTGGAATATATCCTAAAATGGTAGCTTCCATATCATGTTTTATTTCCTTGTTTTGAGGTCGATGGGGCTAGTAAGGCGACGTTTGAGATCGGTACCCTCAAGAGCTGATGCTCTGAACTTTTTGATCAGATGTCATATCTGGATAGCGCGTTACCTCCTGACCTGCACATAAACGAAGCTAAACACGTGTCAAGTTCGGATTGGTTCGTCATTTTTTGGTGCATCAATATATATATATATATATATATATATATATATATAACCTTCATGTATATAATTGTAACCACACAATATATCCTAATATTGTAAGTTCTCACATGGTTCAACCGTTGTTTTGATGTTTAGATTACGGATGCCATATCACTTCAGTGTACTTGGAAAAAATTGTCAAGGTAAAAAAGGTAATGAGAAGAACGACAGGCTGGTGCTGAGAAAGTGAACTCTCTAATTGTTCTGAACATTTTTGTGTAGGCCAGGCTCATGCAGGTTAGGAAGAAACATCACATTTAGAGAAAAAAAGTATTTATTGACTGAATTTTATTTTTGCAACAAATCCATTAAGTAAAAGAAAAAAAAGGAGATCACATTAAACTTATATTGATTTCCATCAATGAAATTTTATCAAGGAGTAAATTTAAATGCAATCTTACTTACAAATTAGAGAATGGTATGGAACCCTATTCAGAATCACTCAACAAATTTAGAACAAAAAGAATTATAAAAAAAATTTATTGGTTTGATTCTCGACTTGGGTCGGATAACCCAAACTTTTACTAACCCGATTTTTCGGTTCTCTAATCAGAAGCAATCCGAACTCACTTTGACCCGAACCCATTGAAGTCGGGTTGGGTTGAATTGGATTGGGTGGGTTCTTTGGTTCTCAATTATTTTGTGCACACCTAGTCTAAACATATACAAACAAACCCTAAAAGTCCTTCAAATACCATAAAGCAAAGCAGAGCAGAGCATACTATATTTCAAGTCAGATTTAACTATACAACACATTACGTGTATTGCTTATCAATTTGACATCAAACAACAAACACAGCCAATGTTTTCTAATTGATCTCTTTGGCTGCTTCTTGAGCAACAATTAGTTCATCTGGAAAAACAGTGTTAGATGGCACCAAAATCTCATCATCACTTGTGAAATGATACCTTTCCCCAATAGCTCTAAGAAGCTGGTATACTTCAAACATGGTTGGTCTCTCCTTTGGATTTGGCGACACACAATTACACGCAACTCTCAGAAATTGGTTGAGCTCCCCATCAAAACCCTTCCCAACCAAACTCTTGTCAATGGCACTCTCCATCGCACACTTACTTGACAGTTGCACCATCCACTCCCCTAAACTGCCCTTGAAGCTTTTTGGGGCATTAGCTACATGGGTGGCTCTCTCTCCAGTTATCAACTCCAGCAGCACTGTTCCAAAGCTATAAACATCCCCTTTTGGTGTCGCTACTAATGTCCTTGGATATTCCGGTGCAACATAACCCAAATCCCCAAACTCCCCGTTCACAAAAGTGCTCAAATGAGTGTCAATCGGGTTCATTAGCCTCGCCAGCCCAAAATCAGATAACTTTGCCTCAAAATCCTCGTCCAATACTATGCATTTCGAGCTTATGTTTCTATGGATTATTCTGGGGTTGCAGCTATGATGAAGCCATGCCAACCCACTGGCTGCCCCAATCCCAATTCTGAGCCTCACAGGCCACTCCATGCTCTTCTTTCCCTCTGATTCCACTGGATGCAACTGATCATACAAGCTCCCATTTGACATGAACTTGTACACCAAAAGCCTCTCCCTCTTAGCCATGCAAAATCCCATGAGGGGAACCAAATTACGATGTTTCACACTCCCCAAAGTATTCATTTCCGACAAAAATTCCTTCTCCGAGTGCTGGGAGTCTTGCAACCTCTTAACCATAAGAAAAGTACCATCAGGAAACGTAGCTTTATACATTGTCCCTGTTCTTGCCAAACCTATGATTTTGCTCTTGCTGAAGCTATCAGTAGCCTTCATGAGGTCACTTAGCCTCAGTTTTGAAACCGACTTTTCAAACATTGAAACCTGGAAATCAAAATACATTTTTATATTTAGCAATTTCTAGCTAGTTACACATATGCATAAAGGATTCTTTCTACAAGAAGAAGAATTGGACAAACTTGCCTTGATGCCTTTGGTTCCTTTGATATTCTTTGCCCATCTGTTTCCTTCAATGTCATCTTCCTTTTTCTTTGAAGCCATTCCACGCGTGTAGTAAAGAAGTAAACCCACAATAATCAACATAACAGTTAACCCACCAACTGTAGCACCTGCAATGATTCCAACATGAGGCTTCTTTGGAGTACCCCAACAAGGATCCAAAACTTCCCCACACAGTCCTGGATTGTTTGCATAATTCTCACGTGTGATGGTTGCAGTGCTGCTAAACTTAGGAACCTGACCCGATAAGAGATTGTTGGCAACGCTAAATGTCTTGATTCGATTAAGCAGGCCGAGTTGCAGGGGGATATTACCGGTGAGCCGGTTATTGTCGAGCTTAAGGACATTCAGATAGTCACAGTTGGATAGACCCAAGGGGATCTCACCAGAAAAAGTGTTAGAGGAGAGATCGAGGGTGGTCACGTATGGGAGCCTGCGGGATATATCAGAAGGGATAGGCCCGGAAAGGTTGTTGTTGGAAAGATTTAAGCCAGTCAGGCTGGTGCAATTCTGTATTCCAGGAGGGAACTGACCCTTGAGACCCATGTCAGAAAGGTGGATATTGATAACTTTGTTCTCATCAGGGTGCCAGCATTCGACACCAGTGAACTTACAGATGAATCCTTCGGTACTGTTGTTAAAATTCCAGGAACTCAAGTACTTGAGAGGGTCTTCAAGAGAGTCCTTTATACTTGTCAAGCAAAAGATATCACTCGGAGTAGCATAGGCCACATTGATGCTACATCTAAGCAATATTATCCACAGAAAACTGTTGAACATAACAACAGCAACATATCTGCCATTCAACTTCAAGGCCATGCCTATGAAAACTTCCATCACTAATTAAGTATCCCCAAATTAATACTTCTTCTCTTGAAACCCAAATAAGAAAATATATATATATATATATAGATATATACACACGTGTGTGTGTATGTTAAAAAAAAACAAAAAACAAAGTAGTTATATTAACTGCTGAGGCAAGAAATTCAATTTAGCTGGCCAATTGATTGAATGACGGTAAGAGTTACAACACCCAATCATAATAGGAAATAGTGAGAGAGAATTGGGAAAATTGCCCACCACCACCACCCAGTTAAGCTCAGAATATATATGCAAACAGATAAACAATGAACAGAAGATGGGTGTTGAGGAAAGAACAAGAACTACTACTCAGCTGAAACAACTTCACAGTGTGTCAAAAATTGGAAGATAAAATCCTCAATAAATAGAAACAAATATAATAACAAAAGAACTAATTTCCTATATTGGAGAGGACCCAAGAAAATCTAACAATTTTCATCATTAAATTATGAGTAAAATAGGACTGAGTTCAGATGGTGGAACTGAAACAACTAAAACTGAAGAAGTAGTTCAAAAATTGAAATGACAAAATGTAAGAGAGGAAGTAACTGAGAATATAGAAAGCAGTAACAATCAACAATCACCCTTTGCTTGCTCTCATTCTGCAATCTTGAAAGAGGAAATAAAAGGGCCAATGTGTGAGTGGAAGCCTCAAGGGATCCATCAGGAAGCATCCACCCAACACCTCTTTCTCGTGTGACTGACTTTCGTTACGACTTTTCCTCAACCACCCCTTTCAACCTCTCTCTCTCTCTCTCTCTCTCCTCCTTTTGAATATTCAAAGAAGGCATTAACTTTCAACGCATACACACTATGCCAACAGCAACTGTTTGTTTGCCAATTTCTTCTTCTTCTTCTTCTCTCTCCTTTTTTTCCCCTTTGTATTGATTGTTAATGGAAGAAGATTTGACCGAGAGAGAGAGCGGGGCGCGCACACACGAACTCGGGTCATACACGAAAGACCCACTCACCCCATTCCGCAAGGCCCAAACAGTAGCTGCTAAAGACTCCAACCCCTTGCCTTTCGGTTTCACACTCCTTATGAGTTGTCATTTTCTTCACTTGGATGGGATAGGACCATTTCCAGGAAAAAAACAAAAAATAAAATAATACAATGCCAGAGATTTCATAATTTCTGGTTTGAATTCTTCTGATATGTTAGGGAAAAAGTTTAAGTCAGTAGACTCACTTTTCTAATCTGTTCAAAAAAATAGAAGTCAAGTTTAATGAATTTTTTAAAATAAAAAATGTCTTTAAATGCATTGTAAAAATTAGAATAATTTTTTTTTTCTTATAAAGTTCATACAAGAATATATACAAGAGAAATGGCAGTGGATTGAGGCGTGCATTATACATTTGTACTTGTAATTAACGTTAACATTTCTCTCATATATATATATATATATATATATATATATATATATATAAAAGAACAAATTAAGTTGAATAATTTATACTTTCATGTATGATCCTTTTGGAATGTCATATTCTCTATGAGTGAGACGCATATCTAAAAGTATACTAAGAATGTAGATATTGTGAAGTACCCTATCATTTTTTCAACTCTCTTAACATTTTCTTCCGATCCATATCACTTTCACTTCACACTATTTCTATTTCTATTTCTATTTCAGTTTCACACTATTTTGTTTTGTTGGCATTCGATTCAGACTTGTTAGTCTTAATGTCTTTGACTAAGAAGGCCATCTTATTATCAAAACTAACCTTGTTCCACTCAAAATAAATAAATAAATCAAAGCATTACATTATTTAATTCAACTTTAATTAAAAAAATATATATATGATGATATAGTGGGCAATGCTGGAAAAAATTAACCATTTCAGTGCTATAAAGCTGAAATCCATTACACAGCAAGATCCGCGCTTTCTAAGCTAAAATTATTTTATAGTGGCAATAATTGCTCATTCATATTTATTTAGTAAAGTTAATAGAAAAAAATATAATAGTATCCAATTATCTAATTTATTCCTTTCATATTACATAATTTTTAATTTTTTTTTACCAAACATTGAAATGCTTTTCTCTTTTAGTTACTTATCTCTACCGACTGCTTATCCTCCTCTCTATTAGTTACTTATTTCCACCAATTGCTTATCGTCCTAATTACTACTTTTACACAACTTAAACAAACGAACACTTCAACAATACTGGTTGTGTGGCAAAGCGTTCTTAATTTTATTTTTTATCTTATTTTTCACTTCAAATCTTATAAGTTGGAATTGCAAAATAAATAATCTTGTCTAAAGTTTTATTTACATCCTTTTTCATAGCTAAATTCAATTATTATTATTATTTTTTTATTTTGGGTGAAATTCCAAATTCAATTCTAGATTTGCACTCCAAGCACAGGAATTGAACATGTAGCCCCAGTGTCCACTCCCATTACTCAAAACCAAACACACCTTGAGAATTCAACTAACATAATCCCAAATGGATGAACAATTGCACTGCAAGCACTAGAATTGAAAATGTAGGCTCAAATATATTCAGTTTCCACTCCCAATTCCAGCCCCATTACTCAAAAACCAAACACAACTAGATAATTCAACAACAGAATCCCAAAAGGATGAACAAAGGTCGAGGTACAGTACCAGGAAGATGAGGTTAATTTGTTTCTAGAATGAAGGCAGGACAGGAGAAATCCTTTTTTCCTCCTTTCTGCTAGTAGTGAGGAGTGAGGACCTAGCAAAGAGAATCATAACACTTAGAAGTTGAACCCCAACACCCATAACAGCATTGTTGGCTTGATTGCTCAATCTTACAATGAGGTTTCATAAATGCCTCTATAGATTGTTGGTAGATAGCAAATTACATTAGTCAATACAAAATGGTCACATTTCATGGTTTTTACTCCTGATATGAGTGAATGTGAAGTGCAGAATTACAGACCTAAGAAACCGACTCATGATTCCAGGCAACCCTTCATGTAGTTGGATTGTGTAATTCACGGCAGATGGTTTAATCTGAGTTTTGAGAAATCCATAAGATGCACCACACTCTTGAGAATTACTCACGGGCTACACAGATGACCTGCTTACCAACATTTTTCCCAGAAAACAGCCCAACAAAGGCAGCTGGAGCACTTTCCAGGCCTTCATTCATGTCTTCAATGTAGACAATCTTCCCCTCCTTGTAGAAACTAATAACATCTTCCAAAAAGCGTGGATATAAATGCAAGTAATCGCTCTGAAGGAATCCCTCCATCTTTATGCGCCTCGATATGAGATTGAACAAGTTGCGAGTCCCTTGGGGATCTGACACACTATTCTGAGACACCATACCACAAACAGCAATCCGGCCATGAATCCTCATGTTGAGAAGTGCCGCTTCAAGCATGGCTCCACCCACGTTGTCAAAGTAAATGTCAATGCCTTGTGGAAAGTACCTGGCAAGAAGATCGAGATTTACTGTCAACATTGTAACTGAAGATGGAGACACAAACAAAGCATCCTCCAGATTATTAAACTACAATATCAAAATAGACATGAAGATAATGGTCAGGTATTCAAGAGACTGTACACACAGAAGAATGAAAAGAAAAGGCCAAACATAAGCTTCCTTGTTATATAGTTTATCACTTTTACCATAAAGTTTGAATTGGAGTCTGGTAAAAATTTGAATAGAGTCTAGCTAGCATCTGCCTTGCATCATTTTTGAAATTTATATAGTTGCCATCCTTGACAATTTCGTTAGCTTGGGCCTCTTGGCTCTATTATCCACTAGGGAGAACAGAATTAGAGTGTGCCACATGAAGCAGAAATAGAAGAGATAATTACATAAGAAAAAACCTCTAATACTACACATTCTTTATTGTATAAAATGGTGGCAAAAAAGAAACATCTTCGTAAAGTGAAAAAAAGACGTTGAGATGGATCAGGGCAAGAAAGAATAAAAGCAGAAACAAATGTATTCAAATAGTGATTATTGGGGACAAGACGAGAACAAGATCACAATGTGCAATGAATACAAGTAATTACACCAGTGAGGACTGAAGAGTGACATAATTGAGGTTCAAGGTGCTACTAGAGTGAAGGCAAAGCCAAAAGCAACATAGTTTAAAGTAGGGGAGAGAAGACATTCATATATGCTTAACAGAAAGGTATGACTCTAGATTAGTAGAATGTCAAAATAGGTTCAAGTGCTAACTCTTAATAGGAGGGAGAAAAGCTTTCTTGAGTTGATTTAACATCAATTTTTTTTAATTTAAATATTGTGGAAATCCCGGATAATTGAGTGGGAATTAATTTTGAATGTGATTATGATTTAGAGAGGATTATGGTAGGAGATTTAGGCTGATTAGGTGACATTTTTTATTTCCTTTTTTTCCTTTGTTTCCTTTGTTTCCTTTTCTCTGTTATTTCTATATTCTAATTCTCATTGTACATTATATATAGAGACATTGTATGTAACACAATTAATTCAATTGGAAGAGAAATTGATTCATATTGTCTTCATGGTATCAGAGCAGGGATTCGAAAAACCCTAGCAAAATATGGCCGCCAGCCATGAATCTACCCAGTCGGTAACTCAGGAAGGAGAGTCAGAGACCATCACTTCCATGAGTTCAACTGTAGGAATTGAGAATCCCTCATTCCATCTCACAGTAGAAAAATTGAATGGAAAGAATTACCGAGAATGGGCCCAATCCATCAAGCTGGTTATTGACGGCAGAGGAAAACTGGGATTCCTGACAGGCGAGATCAAGCAGCCTCCCTCCAGTGATGCAACGGCTCTTCAAAAATGGCGTTCCGAGAATTCATTCATCACCTCATGCTTGATCAACTCTATGAGACCAACCATCGGAAGAACTTACATGTTCCTCCCGACTGCAAAAGACGTGTGGGACGCTGTGAGAGAGAAATACTCAGATGCCGGAGATGCATCACAGATCTTCGAACTCAAAACAAGGTTGTGGCAGTTGAAACAAGGAGATCGGGAAGTCACAGAATTCTACACCGAGAAGCTGGGACTGTGGCAAGAGCTCGATCTCAGTTGCGGTGAAGACTGGGAGTGCACGGGTGACAGTGTTCGATTCCAGAAGCGGATGGAAGCCGAGAGGGTGTTCAAATTTCTGGCAGGGCTGAATCGCGAACTCGACGATGTTCGCAGCAGAGTCCTGGGTCGACGACCACTTCCCTCCATCCGTGAGGTCTTCGCCGAGGTGCGACAGGAAGAACAGAGACGGAAGGTGATGTTGAAGGAGAAAGCAGAGACAGGGATTGAGGGCTCTGCCCTTGCGAGTCGAGGGATGGTGACGACGGGCAGATCTGGTTCACGATCGAATCACGTCTCTGAGGGAGAAGATGGTATATCGCGTGGGTCGTCCAACGGGTCGAGACAGACCCATATGTCTGGCGGGTTGGAAGCTTTTATAAGCCATGGGCTTCATGGGCCTTATAATGGATCCGGCCCAAATCATGGATCTGGCCCAAAACAAAATAAACGTCCCTTTTGTGAGCATTGTAAAAAATCAGGCCATTCCAAAGATACCTGTTGGACCTTACATGGCAAGCCTGCAGATTGGAAGCCCAGACAGCCCAATAAATCTCATGGATACCAGGCCTCTACTGAACAACCCTTTAGTGGGGGTTTTAACCCCGAGTAACTTGAGAAACTTTATGCTCTGTTTTTGACCTTTCAAACCTCGGGTCAGTCCTCTAATCAACTGCCATCGGGTTCCTTAGCCCACAAAGGTACTTTTTTGTTAGCCCTTAGTTCCACTTTAAACCATACTCCCTGGATTATTGACTCAGGTGCATCTGACCATATGACTGATGCTCATCATTTATTCACCACATATTCACCTTGTGCTGGTAATTTGAAAATAAAAATTGCAGATGGTACTTTATCCCCAGTAGCTGGCAAGGGGAGTATCCGTATCTTTGAGTTTATTACTTTGGAGTCTGTTCTTCATGTTCCTAATCTTTCTTGCAATTTGTTGTCTATTAGTCAGCTAACCAAACAATCTCATTGCTCAGCTATTTTTTTGTCTTCTCATTGTGTTTTTCAGGATCTATCATCGGGGAAGACGATTGGCAGTGCTAAGGAATGCGAGGGACTCTATTACTTTGATGATGTTCCCATGAATAAACAGTGTCATCCTCCTCTTTGTAATTCTGCATTTAGTCCTAGGGATAGTGATATTTTGTTATGGCATAAACGAATGGGCCATCCTAGTTTTCAATATTTAAAACAGTTGTTTCCATCACTTTGTTTGAATAAAACTCCTTTGGATTTACAATGTGAAGTTTGTGAACTCGCAAAACATCATCGTACTTGTTTTCCCACATCTTCTTATAAACCATCACTGCCTTTTACCCTAATACACAGTGATCTTTGGGGCCCTTCACGAATACCTAATCGGACCCACAAAAAATGGTTTATAACATTTATTGATGATCATTCTCGTCTCTGTTGGGTATTTCTACTAAACGACAAATCTGAGGTTCGCTCGGTATTCATGAATTTCTACAACATGATTTACACCCAATTTTACACCAAAATCCAGATTCTTTGCACTGATAATGGCACATAATACTTCAATTCTTCCTTAAGCCCTTACTTTCAAGACAAAGGTATTATTCATCAGAGTTCCTGTGTTCAAACCCCCCCAACAAAATGGGGTTGCTGAAAGAAAAAACCGACATATTCTTGAGATAGCTCGTGCCTTAATGTTTACCTCTCACATGAAAATTTTTTTTTGGGGTGATGCCATTCTGACCGCTGCATTTCTCATCAATCGAATGCCTAGTCGAGTTCTCTCATTTGCAACTCCTCTCCAAAAATTCCAGGAGGCCTTTCCTAATTCTCGCGTCAGTTCCTCTCTCCCTCTCCGTGTCTTTGGTTCCACAGTGTTTGTCCACATTTACGCTTCCCAACGTACCAAATTGGATCCTAGAGCTCTCAAATGTGTCTTTCTTGGCTATTCCCCTACTCAAAAGGGTTACAAATGCTATGATCCCCTCTCACAGAAGTTATATGTTAGTCGGGATGTCACATTTTTTTAGCATACTCCCTACTACTCGCTTCAGGGGGAGTCCTTGAGAGAAGCTCAACATTCTGATATAGACTTTGATATGGCGATCTTTGAGTCTATCCCTCACAGTACACCTCCTCCTTCCTTGTCCAACACAGAAGGAATCTTGAACTCAGGGGGAGATGTGGAAAAACAAACAGGCAGGGAGACACTTGTTTACTCAAGGAGACCAAAATCAAAGACTGATGAGATCTTCACATCCGAAGCACCAAAAGAGTCAGAACCGGTGATAGCTCCGACTCCTTATGAGCCAAAATCCAATCTTGACCAGGTAACAAATCTTGATGATCTACCTATTGCTCTTCGAAAACAATCTCGTTCATGTACTTCCCATCCTATTTCAAAATTTGTCTCCTACAATGCTCTTTCAGCCAAATGTCGTGCTTTTACGTCTAACCTTGACAGGATCCAGATTCCTAAGAATATCCAAGAGGCTTTGGGCATTCCAGAATGGAGAAAAGCAGTAATGGAAGAAATCAGAGCATTGGAAAAAAATGAAACTTGGGAAGTAATGTCTTTACCAAAAGGGAAGAAGCCAGTAGGCTGTAAGTGGGTATTCACAGTGAAGTACAAGGCGGATGGTACAGTGGAACGATACAAAGCTCGCCTAGTTGCAAAGGGGTTCACTCAGACATATGGTATTGACTACACCGAGACATTTGCACCTGTGGCAAAGCTGAACACTATACGGGTACTCTTGTCCTTGGCAGCAAATCTGGATTGGCCACTCCACCAATTCGACATCAAGAATGCCTTTCTGAATGGTGAACTGGAGGAAGAAGTGTTCATGACGCTACCTCCAGGAATTTACAAGGAAGGAGATGAAACCAGAGTATGTAAACTGAAGAAATCCCTGTATGGACTTAAACAATCACCAAGGGTATGGTTTGATAGATTTGCAAAAGTGATGAAGAATCAAGGATATCAACAAGGACAGTCAGATCATACGATGTTCATCAAACAATCCAATGATGGAAGCAGGACCATTCTGATTGTATACGTCGATGACATCATTCTTACTGGAGATAACACAGGAGAGATAGAAAGATTGAAGAAGGTCTTAGCCACAGAATTTGAGGTTAAAGACCTAGGTCAAATGCGATACTTTCTGGGAATGGAAGTGGCCAGGTCAAAGAAAGGAATTAGTGTACTCAGAGAAAGTATGTACTCGACCTTTTGACTGAGACTGGGATGTTTGGTTGCAAGCCAAGCGATACTCCAATCGAGGCAGGAAAAAGAATGGAAGACGCTTGAAAACCAGTAGATAGAGAAAGATATCAGAGACTAGCAGGTAGATTGATATAGCTATCGCACACCAGACCTGACATTGCTTTTGCTGTGAGTGTGATCAGTCAGCATATGCATTCACCAAAGGAGGGTCACCTAGAAGCAGTATATAAGATTCTCAGATATCGAAAGGCTCTCCAGGGCGAGGTTTATTCTTTAAGAGAGGAGACAGTAAAAAGGTGGAAATTTATACAGATGCAGATTGGGCAGGATCAGTAGAAGATAGAAGGTCTACCACAGGCTACTATACCTATGTTTGGGGAAATCTAGTAACATGGAGGAGTAAGAAGCAGAATGTGGTAGCCAGAAGTAGTGCTGAAGCTGAATTCAGAGCCGTTGCACAAGGGATGTGTGAAGGGTTGTGGTTACAGAAGCTCTTGGAGGAACTACATATCACAATAGAGCTTCCCATCAAACTCTACTGTGACAACAAAGCCGCTATCAGCATTTCCCATAATCCGGTCCAGCACGACAGGACTAAACACATAGAAGTTGATAGGCATTTTATAAAGGAGAAAATTGAGAAAGGGACAGTCTGCATGACTTATATCCCTACAAGAGAACAATTAGCAGATATATTCACTAAGGGTCTACAGAGGTCCAGCTTTGAAGATTTTATTTGCAAGTTGGACATGATCAACATCTATGACCCAACTTGAGGGGGAGTGTGGAAATCCCGGATAATTGAGTGGGAATTAATTTTGAATGTGATTATGATTTAGAGAGGATTATGGTAGGAGATTTAGGCTGATTAGGTGACATTTTTTATTTCCTTTGTTTCCTTTCTCTGTTATTTCTATATTCTAATTCTCATTGTACATTATATATAGAGACATTGTATGTAACACATTAATTCAATTGGAAGAGAAATTGATTCATATTGTCTTCAAATATTTTATAGTCACTCCAAATTTTGGTAAGAATATTATTTTTGTCTGATAATGACTTTAAAGGATGGATTTGGGTCTTGGACCTTCAAAGACTATTGAAAACAAAATGGGATCATTTCATTCACATTAAATGTTTAAACATTTCCTTAGTGCCTCTTTACAAATTATCATCGATTATCAGAAAAAAAAAATAAATAAATAAACAATAAGAAGAGAATTATATAACTTTCAAGAATCCACAAAGCTACAAGTTTTGGAATGTCAAAATGAAGGTTTCAAAGGTAAGGAAAAAAAGCAAATTCTTGTTTCACACATTATGGTAAATTGCTTCTTTTACACTTCTCTAAAATACTTTTATCCAGTCCTTGTCTATGTATATGTATAATTGTTATACTTCTTAAACGTCTACATCTTAAATTCAAGAAATTTTTTATGAAATAGAATCATATTGTGGTTTACCAATGAGGCCAAAGTGAGTTCAAAATAAATAAATAAATGGAAATTGAGCTCAATCCTGAATCCAAGTTTACTTAGCTGAGTGAGCCTCAGCCAAGCTGGGTGCAATCAGCATATGTAACTCGAGTTTGGGTAAAGCTTGAATTCACTATTTATTTCTTTATTTATTCCTGTTTCAAAATCAAAGATTTATTAGAAGTGTTTTCTGTTTATGTCTATCTACACATTTCAATGGAAAATACCCTAAGGTTGCATTTGGCTTGTTGGATTTTAAAGGAACATTATCCAATTTTAATGTTTAAGAATTGTAGCATGAATCTGGATTTCAACAAGATCCATGTTGGAATCTGAAAGGCTTTTATCAGTGAATTCAAAATAACACAGAGAAGGGAGTTATATGAAATATTTCCCACGAAGGATTTTGGTTGCACAAGGATCTTAGTTGGATATATCTCCGTTTACCCTATCCTCTCCTTCAGTTATCCCATCCAACTCCAATAGTTAGTCCTACATGTCTGTGGATTTATCTCCTTCCAAATCCATCAATCACAATGTAACTTAAAGAACTTGTTCGTGCTACTATACACTCATACAAAGGTAGTTGAGATGAGTCCACGCTTCTTAGTTGGTCTAAAAAGTTTAAAGCAAGTGGCAAAGGTAGTGGAGATCTTATGAAATTAAATGATGGAGGAAGTTCAGAATTGTTTACTTGTTGGCATACCTCTCCCTCTTTTGCTAAATGTCAAATTTTAGAATTCAGTCAACAATTATCAAAGTGAATAAACCGCCCTCCCCCCCCCCCCCTTCCTCCTCTCTCTATATTTGTATGTATTTGTTATATTATATAATTATAATTATAATAATATATGTGTGTGTGTGTGTCTATATATATATATATATATATATAATCCTAATAATTTTTATTCTGTTGTGTAATAACTTGGGCAAGAAAAAAATTGTCCCACTCAAAATTATGACTGTCTAATTTTAATATTCAGTAAACAACTATCAGCTTACAACTTGGAGAAAGGTAGAAGAAGTTTGGTGTCCTAAAATATAAGATCCTTGTTAGCTCTTTCCACAAGGTTACTCAAAACTTAAACTACTAAAAGACTGACCAAAGTGAACCCTGTTCAACTATGCATGGGCTAACAACATTGAGGAGGATTTTAATCCTCTATGGATTCTAGAGCCCAATTAGGACTGAAATTTATAAGAGCTCCCCCACTCCAACCCCAACACATACATATATACGTGCCTCCAGTGAGTGATACACATACTCAATGATCCCCAAGACATATAGCAATATCTTCTCCTATCTTGTAGCATTTTCTCTACGGTTACCATCTAGAACTCTAAGCTCTACAAACCATTTGGTAGGAAGGGGGCAGGGGGAGAGATGGAGAGCCTTTCTTTGTTTTGTGGAAGGAAAAAGGAAAGGGAAAGGAAGGGAGGAGAGAAACCCCTTTCCTCCGGCCCACCATATTCCTTCCTCCCGAAATTGGGAGGAAAGGACGAGCGAAGACCTGTCCTCATTTTTGCCCTTAAAAAAAGTCTTTATTCAATATGGAAGGGTATAGTAGTAAAATATGCAACATCCTTTTCCTTCATTCCTCTTTCCATTCCTATTGAACCAAACATGAAAGAAAAACTCCTTATTTTCCCTATGGATACTTCTTCTTTCCCTCTTATCTTCCCTTCCAGTTTTTCATCCCTCATACCAAACGAAGCATTAGAGAGTGAAAAAATATAGAGAAACTGTCATTAGGGATCATATCGTGCAGATGAGATCCAAAAGCTAATAGGACAAGCAAAATGGTCCATTGTATGAGCCTGCACACCTACGCTGAGGTATGTCAAATACCCTATCTTTTTAACACATACAAACTAGATATCCTGTGCACATGTATATCTAGGAGAGGAACCCATGGATACTAGCAGCATCCTAAGACTTGGAATTACAAGAGAACAGCCTACCCAAACATATTATTGCAAATTAGTTCTCTAATATAATGAATTGAATGATGAATCTACTGAGCCACCAGAACAGGGCTCTCACTAGATCAATCATTAGAGTGCTTGTCCATCGTAAACCCATCTTTAGTTTTCTAGTGACATCCTACACGTACATACAATTATCATACTTTCTCAAAAGCTCTTTACTCACCTTTTCAATGCTGCATCAAGGTCTGGCTCTTCTTTATAGTTGAAAGCTTCATTGAATCCAAGTTTATTCTTTAGAAGATCAACCTAATATGCCCCATTCAAGTTATTTTCTGTCTTGTCAGCGCTGATAGCAATCAATGATTGAACAGACTATATGACTTATAAAAAAATAAATTAAATCAAGGGAAAGACAGTATGTAATCATTTTATGGTGATAGTCATGCTTCATAAAAAGAAACTTACTTTCTGGCTTGTTCCAGCACTTCCAACTACATAGCATCCATGTAATTTAGCAAGTTGGCCTACAAGTTGAGCAACTGCTCCAGAGGCAGCCGAGACAAAAACATAATCCCCTTTTTTAGGGGTGCAAACCTCATAAAAACCAACATATGCAGTGAAACCTGGCATACCTGTATCAAAAATTCATTCTTATGGAACTACTTTAAGTAACTAAAACTTTATATATGTAGAACTACTTTATGCTAAAAATAGAAAAATTATCTTTCAAATTCAAATATATGCACAGTATTTTTATTGTCTTTGTATTCAACTCCAAGAAGCAGTTGTTGGCTTCTTAATAGTGAAAGCAAGTGCCATGGCTGAAAGGAGAGGCTGATTTTTTAGTTCAAGATAAGTTGGAAAAAATCTTGAATGTTCTTTGAATGGAGAGACGGGTTTTTCAGTTCAAGAGTTCGGAGATTAGAAAAAAAAAATAGGGGAAAAAAAAAGGCAGACTTGAAAAATGTCACAAAAGCATTTCAAAGAACATTCAATATTTTTGCCAACTTAAATTAAGCCATATTTTAAAAATAAAAAAATTCTACGGCTATCAAAATTCGGCATCTCAAAATTCTAATAAATTTTAATGGTAGATAACAACAGGGGCTTTAATTGCCAAGAAATATAAGAAAAGTCCGAAAAAGCTACTAGCATATGATAGATACAAAGTTCCAAGGACAAATGGTCTTATTTGGTCATGGTGATTAAGCTAATGAAATTGTTGGATTTGGAATTTATTCAGCAAACATGTAAGTTTAGTTGGTGATGACAAACCAGGTGTCACAATAGGAACTTCTTCCAAATAATGCAAGGCAAAGTTAGTTAGACAAGCCTCACTGACAACGATAAAACACTCAGATTTTGCCTCCCCAACTAGATCAAACTCGAAGACAAAAAATTCACTTGCAAGTGAAATTCAAGAACTCGAACGGCAGAATAACAACTGACACTTTAATTTACAAGGAACAGATTACTAGGTACTTGAGAGCCAAAGTATTGAGTGGAAACAACAAATTTCCAAGGTGACATCCTTAAGGCGAAAAGAAAATGAAAAAAGAAAAAATACCAGGTGAACCAGTCAGTATTCTGTGAGAATCAACAACCATCTCATATCCTATAATTCATGTAAATGCTTCATTTGGTCATTTTGACCGTTGCATTAATGTATTTTTACAGTTAGGGGACAAATCTAATCCACCTAAGGTTTTCTGTCGCACTTTTGTAAATAAATTAAGAAAATATATAAAAATGAACATAGAGAAAATAGAGAAACTAAGTACATGAAGAATACACAAGTGCTCAACCAAACATTCAAGTTATACAAGGAGAACAAATGAAAATTTTAAATTAGATAACAAAAATCAAGAAAGAGATCCCTTAAAAGATCGGTCCCCAAATTGAAGATTGATTGAGCAAAAGCTTCAAAATGAGATCTTCTATTATGTCCACCAAGAAATTCTAGTTGTTGGATATGTGCCCCATAACATATTTGCTACACATAAACTATAAGGGCAAGAATTACAAAATGGAGCCCCTTCCTCAGTTCCTCGTACACGAGTCGTACTCGATGTCTTTATGGTTGATAAAGTAACGGTGCAACATAGGATCAAGGATATATCCAAGTGGTGTGAGTGCCTACTCTCCATCCAATTGGCGTGAGTTCGATTCTTCGCAGCAGCACACATAATAGTAGTGGTTGGGTTCTCCCTCCCCCATTGTTGTATCAAAAAAAAAAGTAATGGTGCCACATTTTCAAGCATTGACTCGACTATACAAAATTCTAATGCTTTACAATGCTAAAAGGTTCATATTTTGACAGTAGTGAAACACTTGAGATACTCATTAACCATAAATCTTCAAGTTGAAACTTCTTCTCCCTCTCATATAAGAAATTCTTCAGGGAATAACAAAGCAAAATGTGAAACAGATGGACTAAGCCCTCTGTTCACCCAACTTATGTCCTCAAAGCTCAAAACACAACGGGAAATAGATGGACTACCCATTCTGTTCACAAAACTTGTATCCTTAAGGGTATTCATAGTGTGTAATCCAAGTATTAGAGAACATGGCTATGACTGACAAGTTCAATATCTTATTGAAAAAGTGCCAATATGTGTGTGTGTGCTCGTGTGCTTGAAATATACAAATGCCTTTCTCTAGTTTAAGTAGATATCAAGTTTTTGAACCAGAAAGATAACATACCAAGAAGACCCACATGGTACGAAAGGGGGATATCATCTTGCTGAATTTTTCTCAACTGCACAGTTTTCTGAATCAAGCTGTACTCTTCCCAACCAGTAAACCCTGAAACTAGGTCGCCAGGCTTGAAATTTGGGTTATCAGAATCCAGAACCCTGGACACACCAAATCCTTCAATGACCTTTTTCCCAAAAATTCAGCAATTAGCCACAGTGGAGGTGGGCATTGATGGTGCTATCATCATTGTGGAAGTCATATAGCAAAAGAGACAAGAGGAATGTTACGGTCAATCGTGAGTGCCATTACTCGTGATCTGATTGATGCATTCATTACACAGGCTAATATCAAGCGCGCGCAATGCACACACTAATCAGATAAAAGAGTTCTCGACTGACTTTAGCATTTCTCAAAAACCATAATAGAAGTAGAAGTAAAGAAAAAGTACCGAACCAGGGACGAAAGGAGGGATGTAGGAGCCATGGAAGTGGCGCATACGGCCGCGCATGTAAGGATCACAAGAGAGGTAGAGGTTCTTAACGATGAATGCTCCAGACTCCTCTGGAGCCTTAAGCTTAATTTTGTTGCCAATCTTCAATTCCATGTCTGTTTCCTTGGGCATTCCCTGTATGAATCCCTTGAATATGATTTGCTTGTTCTCTACTTCCATTTTGATCCGATCGATGTATGTAAATATTGTGTGTGTTCTAACACTCGCACTTTTTTCAGTTTTAAGTGAAAAAGAAGGGAAGGGGAGTTAGGTGGCTCATGGATGCCGTTCACCACGTATTCCCTGATATTTCAGATATTTCTCTCCTCTCCTACCTACACTAGAGCTGTAATTACCCTCAACCGACTTCCCCCTCCTCATTAATACGTGAAAAATATATAAACTCTCAATATTTCATAAATTATAATTTAATTAAAATATTTGTGCTTATTAATTCACAATAATTTTAATTTTAACTTTCAGAATTTTATTTATCTTATAATTATATCAATTTGGTTCTATTAGTACAAACGAAGATTGTTGTTTGGATATTGATGTAAGATTCATATGATTTTTTTTTTATTAAATATTCTTGATATTTTAGATATTTCTCTCCTCTATACCTACCTCAGTTATTACCCCCAACCAACTCCAACTCCGCCTCCTTTTTCTGCCTACCCCACTTGCAACACTCGCATCTCACTCCACTCCCTCCACTCCCTCCCTCCTCTGTGTGTGTGTGTATTTATGTATATGTATATATATATATATATATATATGTATGTATCAAGTGTTAGAACTAATGAATATACAAAAAAAAAAAAAAAATTAGAAGGAAAAATATAAGCTCTCAATATTTCATAAATTATAATTTAATTAAAAAGTTTGTGCTTGATTAATAAATAAATAACTCACAATAATTTAAATTTTAACTTTCACAAACTAATTCAACTTAATAATCTTATAATTATATCGAAAACAAAATTATATTTTTATATTATAAAAGAAGGACAACACTGCAGTCTTCTTCGGTCTATAACTAAAAAGAAAAAGAATAAAAAAATCATATATTATTTTTGTTCTATTGGTACATCATGAAGGTTGTTGCTTGATCTTATCAGCCCATTGGGCCTGGAACCTAACACTGCAACCATTGTAATTCAATTCCATTATTAGTTTCATTTCAACAAATTATTATAGAATTTGTGATTTTTTTTCATTGAATCAAGTCCATTATTTGGTTTATGTTGCATAAAATATAAAGCATTAGCAGCTGTTGTGTCACGAAATCTAACTATAATTACGAGCTTAATCTAAGATCATTCTTGACAGGGGCAACTCAACCAAGTTGATATTTCACTAATTTAAAACTATTGTGAGAATAAACATAAGTTTAATACATTAATTAATGAGTATTACCGACGTGTTCTCATCAACTTTAGTAATTAATACATAATCCTTAATCTTGTCGATCAAATAAAGAATTCTATTCAATTTGAAAAATTATCAAAATTAAAGACTCTCAACCTCTATAAATAAAGGGACTAGGTACATTCAAAGTACACAGTAATTCTTATTCACACATACATTATATTTATTCTCTCTTTACTGACTTGATCGTCGGAGAATCTCCTTTTTTTTTTTTTTTTTTACAATAACAATTTTACACTGTCCGTAGAAAGCGAGTAAAATTTGTGTTATCTAAATTTCAAAGATCAAAGTGAAAATATTGAAAAAAACATGGGGCCAACCCCATTATCACCCATTCAAGGATGTTTTCCAGTAGATCTAATATTCACCCAAGACATTAAGACCCACACTTTCACATATTTTTTGGGATAGATTTTATAAAGGACAACACTTGCCTTCCCCGACATGAGAAAAATTGAAACCACTCAATCTGCCATAACGTCAACGACAACCACTTCGAACGTTATGTTGCTTGCATAATTTACTACTATGGAGTCTTCAATTGTATCTCACAACTAGATATTGAAGACAAGTTAGTATATTGATGACAAGTTTGTATCTCACAATGCTAACTCTTTTTAGTGTATTGAAGATAAGTTTAATTGAAGGCCTATTTATATATCCAAGTAGATTGCATTTAGTCATATAAAAACTTGCAGCGTATCCCACATCGCTTGGGGAAGAGAAAGCGGAGGTATTCATAAGTAAGGCCACGCCTCTCCTTAGCACAATGTGTTTTAAAGCCGTGCGGGCCGGGGCCTAAAGCGAACAATATTGTGCTGAGTGGATGCGGGTCATTACAGATGGTATCAGAGCGCGCCCTAGCCAGAAGTGTGAGGTGTAAAGCCAGAAGCTCGCTCGCGGACGGTCGTTCCTAAACGGGAGGTGAAAGAGGTATCCCACATCGCTTGGGGAAGAGAAAATAGAGGTATTCATAAGTAAGACTGCGTCTTTCCTTAGCACAACACTTTTTAAAACCGTACGGGCTGGGGCCCAAAGTGGACAATATTGTGCTGAGTGGATGCGGGTCGTTACAGACGGTATCAGAGCATTAGGTTCAGAATGACTAGGGAAACCTAGGTTTACAAGTGATATATGGGAGTTAAGACTAATGTACTACTATTATCAAATGCCCAAGTAGATTCCCAAGTAGAGTTAGTTAATACGTGGCTTAGCATGATAGATACCTGATTATATATCTGACGCTAACCGTTAACGTTTTGGGCAGTGACTAGTCTTGATTAGATCGATAGTATTACATCACGCATAAATGGATCCTACATTTCAAGAGACGATGGATAGGATGGAGTGTATGCTGGCACAGGTGATACAGTCCTTACCCCAGAATCAGGCAAGCACTAGTACACTAGTAGAGCCAGCGAGTACCCCTACACAGCCAGTAGTTCCGCCAACCCAGCAGGAGTCGTCCCTAGTACAGCCAGAAGCTTGCCCGTGGATGGTTGTTCCTAAACGGGGGGTGAAGGAGGTATCCCACATTGCATGGGGAAGGGAAAGCGGAGGTATTCATAAGTAAGGCCGCGCCTCTCCTCAGCACAACTCATTTAAAGTCGTGCGGGCCAGGGCCCAAAGCGGATAATATTGTGCTGAGTGGATGAGGGTCGTTACATCGTGCGTAACGTAAGTTCCCTATCATAGGTTTTTAGAAAAACCCCTTTTTAAAACCTTTCGTGACTTTGTATAAGCTCTCATAAACATTCTTGACTTACATGGATAGTAGTAAAAGATTTGTACTGAAGCTACTAGCATTTTAAAACGCATTCATATAACTGATCACAAGGCATTTAAGAAAATACAGATTCTTTTGCTAGATAGTTTTGCAAGGTAAAACATAGTAAACATAAAATTGTAGCTAAAAATTTAGTGATGAAACAATGTATATGCCAATATTTCTTTCTTTAACTTTGTCTTGTATAGTCACCTTGGCCAGTAAGTGTAATCTAGAGCTTTGGGCCTACGCAACCTAACTTAGGCCCCCAACCGAGAATGACTATGTCATGAATATGACTTAACCCTCCAACTGGGCATGACTATTTGTTACATAAAACATTTTATAGCATATAATTTCATGCTAAAAATATGCTTGCAAAAACTTTCATTAAACTATCCATGTTACATAAAACATTTAAGGATATGCTGATAAAGACATAGAGTTAAAACATTTGATATAGTATCATAAGGTTATAAATGTGCTGCATGTAGTATTATAAAACTGTGAGAACTGTATTTAAAGGAAAGTCTCAATTTCAAGGTTCAGTGTTACTCATGTGTGGTTCAGAATCCATAGTTACTTGCTTATATGACTCGCTTTGTCATTCATCTTATCTCTATTTCTTTGTTGGTGATCCTAAACCATAGATCATAATATATTAATACTATATCAGTATATATCTCAGCTTAAATCTTTGGTTACTTAAGCCTTAAGGGTAGTTTGGTAATTTTCTCATTCCTATTTCGTGTTTTATGTACCCAAGTATCTTAAGCGGAGCTCATTTTTAGACTTAGAGGCTCCTATATACGTTGGTATGGGTTCTTCTTTACCTTCTATACTCTTCTGGTAGCTTTATTAAGCCTTAAGGACATATTTGTTATTTTTTAATTTATTTTGGTGTTCTATTTTTTCCAAACGAACATCACTGTTGGGTCCGGAATGTCGACGATAACAAATTTAGGCTTTTTCGGACCTTAATTTGCTTATCGGTAACTTATATTAAGTCTCGAGGCATTTTTATAATTTTACACTTTCATACGGGGACCATGTTCGGGTACCCGGATATTTAGTTTGACCTCACTATTAGGTTCAAAACATCTAAAAATGTTAAGTACGCCTATTTTTATACTTTCCTGATCTGTTTGGTAGTCCCAACATCACTAAGAAAAGTTTATGAATTTTACATTTCTAGGTATCTGTATTTTTGGTATTTCGTTTGACTAAATGAACCTTATTGTTGAGTTTGGAACATCAAAAAATGTAAAGGTATGTACTTTCATAATCATCAAAGTTCAATTGGCAGCTTAATTAATGCATTAGGATACAATAGAAATTATTCCAGTTTGTCCGTTCATATATTTTGGGGTCCAATTCCTTAAATCAAACTCCGTCATTGAGTTGAGAATGCCAAAAATGTTGGGTTAGACTCTCCTTGCATTTTAATTGGCATTCGTTTAACCAATTTAAGGCTAAGGGCATTTTAATAATTTTCTTTAATTTAAAAAGGATTTCAAAATTAATTTTTAGGGTAATTTTGTAATCAACATAAATTCTAGGGGTGAAAATAGAATTTCATAAAATTCTTTTAATTAAATTGTCTGGTCTGGTTGTATCATAAGTGGACCGGTCCTATTAGGTCAAGAACCAACTAGTCCAACCAGTTCACTGCGTCAACATGACGTCAGGCCTTCATTAAACAAAATGAGGCCATTTGGTTTCCTTTTGGATCCATTTTAACGTGGGTCAGGATTAGGACCTGACTCGTATCTGACCTGACCCGACCCGAAGTTACTTTTCATCATCTTCCTCCTCGCAATGTTATAGTTCCTACAAAACCCTAATTATTTCAAAGCTATTTTATGGTGATTTAGTCATGGTTTTACGCCCAAATCAACTCTAGTTGATTCTTGCAACATTAGTTTGCATTTTTTTATGGGTTTAAGCCATCAAATCGAGCTGAAGAGCTCTGTTCAAAGACCTTAGATTCGTTACTATATGAGGTCTGGTGGTTCAAGGCCATCTCTTAACCAAATCAAGCGCAGTTTGTTGGTATATGATCCTTGGATCATAAGCTTTCAATCCTCGTCCTAAAATTCAAGCTTAGTGTTTGATTAAAGGAAACTCGATTTCAAGCTATGGTCTATAACTCGAAATTTCTCCTTGGTTTTAAGCCCATTTCATATAATTTTTCCACTTATGTGAACCTTATAGCATGTAGTTTAAGTTCTAGTAACCAAAAATGATTTTTATTTCTAGTTGAATTCTAGGTTGTTCCTCTAGCTTCATCCATGGTGGTTTTGGGTTTGCTACACGACTTCCAGTCCCTTAAAGCTTACTTAATATATGAGAAATTTGAATATAAACTAAATAGATAGTAAATAATTGAACAACATACCTGTTAAAACTTTAGCTTAGTTCAACTTTCTCTCTTTAGTTTCTTTCTCCTCTACCTCCTCTTTCTCTCTTTAAGCTTTAGTTTTTTTCCCCCTTAATTTGGTTGTTGTATCAATCTCTCTTTCTCTTTTCTATTCTACTAAATTCCTTCTTGGTTTGGTTGCATATATATATATATATATATATATATAAAACATCATTCCTTGTCATTTATACACAAGTGCACACACTGTGCATCATTCCTTGTCATTTATACACAAGTGCACACACTGTGTACACATATGCTTATATATATATATATATATATATATATATATCCTATCACAAGCTCACTTTCTATCATTTCAGTTGAGACATGAGGAATATAGAATACTGTATTAGGACCCTATGGCTCCCTTTAGTCTCTTTTTAATAATTCACATTTCATTCACTCTCCACATATAGGCTTGTTGTACACACACACATGCATCACATTTCCTTTTAACCATTCACTTGTTCACACAATACTAGGGGGGTGACAATCACTTTCAGTTGTCCCTTTATCTTATCTACACAATAATGCACATATCACACCAGCATACACATAGAACAGTTGTATGTACAAATACTACCCACACATTATTATTGTCTATTCATATGTCTATATATGTATGGCATTATTTGGTTACTGATGTATTAGATCACTTAGCCTCATTAATTATGGTTAGGTTACGTCCATATGTAGTTATGTTATATTTCTAACTTTAGTTTATAATATCATACATAGTGTTTTATAGCTTAAAAAAGGTCTTTCATTGATATCACTTTTGATATATTGCATACATTGATAATATTTAGACATTAATGCTTAAACACAACTACCCATACCAAATTGGGTCGGCTTGTTACATTATGTACCTCCCCACAAGCATCATCGAAATCAAGGATTCAAGGGTTTCAAGGTCTCCATCAGTGTTGCCATTGTGATTCTGTCACTTAGGCTTCTGTAATGAAAAGAGATACAAAAGCCCTAGGGTTTTGCCCCATCAATCACAGAGAGCCATATTAACACCCCCTTATATTGAGTGGAATGCCAATTTAGATTAATGTCTTGGATCTATGGCTCCTTGTTATCTTTCTAATGCAAGAATTTTTTAAAAGAGAGATAAATCACAAGACAATATCAGTAAGTTTCTCTTATTGAAAAAGCACCCATTTACCTAGATGATCCACGATGATAGAAAATAATGCCACAACATATCCAAATCTGGACCAACCTTCACCATCAATGGTAGAAAAGTATTAGCAACGTCTTATCATGCATAATGTCACTAACATTCTGACTTAATCGCAAATGAAAAATTCACCTCCAGATCTTTCGAAGAGGTCAGATATTCCTTGCAAATCTTTTCAAGAAGTTAGATCTTCTAAAAAGACCTTTAGCTATAAATCTTCTAAAAAGGATATCGTTCATGCTATTTGTGCTTAAGTCTCGGTGTGACACTAACCTAGAAGGGGGGGAAGGGGTTGAATAGGTATGTACAATATTTCAATATATCCAAATCTTCAACCACAACACTGCCAACTACTTTAAATGACAAAATATAAGAATTGCAATTACAATTAATATTCAACTATTGTTTACAATTCAATCAATTATTCCAAGCCATTCAATTATGCAATCAATTAGTGTTGATTAATACATACCATTTAACTAAACCCAATTGAATCACTAGTTCAATTTTAGTGTTAATTACACAATTTAACTCAAATTTCAACTGAGTTCTCAATCAAAAATTTACCAATTCAATTTTCCCAATTAATGCTTTCAATTATTAATTTCATATTCAATAAATATAATCATGAAAACCTAATTGTCAAGTCAGTAGACGCGATTACATCTAGCAAATTAGGAATTATAAAGACAAAGAAAGAGCAAAGTGCAAACAATAATGATGACAGAGAAACCACCTTGAAAAGCTATCCTTAATGGAAAACTCCAGAGCTGGCCATGGTCGGGGAAACAATTCACTATGATCGAGATTGAAATATATGTAAACAAGACATGGTCTAAGTACCTCTAGCACTGTTCTACGCATTCATGCTGTCAACCTGCCTTGAATCCACAAGCTCCTCATAGATGAATTCTTTATACAACCGGATCCTTCTTTAGGTTCGGACCCCTTTGATTGGGCTTCTCGCAATTGTGAATCCACACAACCTCGGTATCTATCGATTACTTAATGCCGAATCCTCAAGGTTGAACTCTCTTTTCCAATGGTGAAATCAAGTGAATTGGGGGCTTTTTGTGATGATTAGGATCATGTGAAATTGATCAAAACCAATCGGTGGATTGAGTAGAGAAACACATGATACGCAATATATGTTGTTCTCTCATGAAAGCTCTTTTAGATCTAACAATTTCAAAGCTCTCATAAAGATGATCTTTCTCTGCTTTGTTTTCTCTCTATAAAACTAAATTTTTGTCACTTTATATTAGAAAGATCGAATCTCAAAAACTGCTTGAAAATAGAAAATTCTTTGTTATTACGCTAGGTTCGTTCGAACGAAGAATACTTGTTTGAAAGAGCCACTTGTTTGTTTGAACAAGTATGAAACGAATATCAAACGAGCAAAGTTCAGAGGCTGCAGTCCTTCGTTTGATTAAGATAATTTGAACGAATGAAAAATGAGCAAACCTAGTTTCAGTTGTTCGTTCGAATAACTTGGTTCGTTCGAATAAGCAACAGAAGGTTGCTCATTTTCACCTTGTCTTGTGAAATCAATTTCCCTACAGTTTTGAAATATGCATATTTGGGAAGATTGTTTCACAAACACAAGACCACTATACACATGATGATATAAAGACAACTATATGCTATGCATGATATGTGTAAGTGTGAAATCCAAATCACAACAAAAGTCCAAATTACTCAATTACACTTCATGTACTAACGCGACCGGTAAACGATTACGACAATAAAGTTTGAACCTTCTTAGCATAGAATGGACATTGAGGTACACTAAGCCTAGGACTAATGTAGTGATTCCATTGAAAACACGTTTTTTAAAAATTTAGATTAGCCAATTACAACAATAGAACCAATGGTAACACCTGCTAATCTTACGAAGAGGTAAGATCTTTCTTACAAGTCTTTCAAACAGTTCAGATCTTCTCAGGCGAAAAATCTTGAGCTAGGTGCTCAAGTCTTACAACCTAAAAATCCCAAAGTTCTTAGGAACAACAATGTCACGGCTACCTCTGAACCAAAATTCCTATGCTAAGCGCGAGGTGTCACAGTTGAGATCTACTCAAGCTAAAAATCTTAAGCTAAGTGCTCAATTTTCATAGCCTCAAAAGGCCAAAAATACAAAGTTCTTAAAAATTATGGTGTAACGGCTACAACCGATCCAAAATTCCTATGCTAGGCCTTGGGTGTCATAGTCCAGATCTGCTTAGGCTAAAAATATTGAGCTAAGTACTCAAGTGTCATAGTCTCAAAAGGCCAAAAATCCAAAGTTCTTAGGGATTACGATGTCACGGTCACAACCGATCCAAAAATCCTATACTAGGCACTAGGTGTCACAAGTCGATACTTTCGAACCAAAAATCTTGACACTAACGACTAAGTGTCACAATCCAAAACCTCCTCGACCCAAAAAATCTTATATAAAGTGACAAGTGTCATAGGTCAGCAAAACATTTTGTACCTAAGTTTAAAGATGTTACAAGATTGGATAAAGACATTATTGATCTAAAAATTTGAAGTCTTGGATTTAGTGTCAGAGATTAGTATTCCTAAACTAAAAATTTTATGCTAAATGCCAATTATCAAAGTTCAGTTTTAAACCCAAAATCTTGGTGTTCAAACACTTAATTGTCATAATTTAATATGTTATCACTTATTCTAAGCTAATAGTCTTGTGACTTCTCAACTCTTTTGCTCTTCTAAGAGCTTAGTTCGACTCTTTCGATTATCAACTCCTATTAGAGCTTGACTCATCTCATGCGAGAGCGTATCTTATCAACTCTTTCGAGAGCTTAGCCTGCCCATAACTCACCAACTCTTCCAAATAGCTCATTTCATTAGCCCTTTTAAAGAGCTTAAGTTAAGCTAGTTTAATACAGCTCTTCCTTTCGAAGAGCTTAATTTTCCAACTCTTCTTTTTGGAGTTCTCAACTCTGCAAACCTTCCAAAGAGTTGAGTTCCCTAGTTTTCCAAGAGCACAATTCATTCACAATTCTGAAGAGCTCAAAAAATCTTAAGGCATTAGCTCTTTCGAACATAGGTCATCAGATCCTCCGAGCTCAGATCATTAGCTCTTTAGAGCTTAGGTCATCAGTTCTTCTAAGCTCATGTCATCAGGTCTTTCGAGCTCAGGTCACCAGGTCTTCTAAGCTCAATCCATCTACTCTTTTGAGCTTAGGTCATCAGTACTTCTGAGCTCAATTCATCAACCCTTCTAAAAGAGAATAGATTGACTCTTTCGACAATATTAGTTCACCAACTCTTCTAAAAGATTTTGGTACAACTCTTTCAAAATCAAGATTCTATTAGTCTAGATCAATATTACTACTTCTTGACCTTACTAGCCAATGGGCAAGGCTTAGGAAGTAGAGGGGCTAACTGATGTGGTAAAAAATACCCTACCACTATAGATGCGACACACGTACCCCCAAAATATTAACTACCTACAAGGAATATATCTAAAATGACAAGTCTTCTAGATAGAGAAGGAATCCTATCCATATTAGGTGGATTAACACCTAATCCTTAACCTTGTCGAGTAAGTAAAGAATTTTATTCAATATGGGAAATTGCCAAAATTATGGACTCTCAACCCCTATAATATAGGGACCAAGTATGTTCAAAGGACATAGTGATTATTATTCACACATATACATTATATTTATTCTATTTTTACTAACTAGATTATCAGAGAGTCCTCTTTTCTTTTTTGCTCACTAGATCAGAGACATGGATAATTTTTGACAATAACGGGAGTCTTACCCATAAATTAATCATTGATTAATTCCCTTCCCCTTCCATGGTTGCCATGAGAATTCATTTGCAACACCAGGTAAATTCATACACTTTTTTTTTTTTTTTTTATGATAAAAATAAATTTTAAAGAGTGGGAGGAGGATTCATTTACATGCTTACAACTTCTGGTTGTTATAATTACAATCATATATTATACACAAATAAAAATTTAATTGACTTAAATACCAATACAAATCTAATCGTACAAACACAATATGTGACAATGAGCTTAATATATTCCTTCCGCACATGATGATCCTCCTAACCATCCACACCAGCTCTCCCATAAACAACCTTGATTATCATCTATGCCAGCTCCACCACTAAATCATTAAAATTAATTTTAATATATAAATTTTTGTTGTTGTGCAAAGCTGTTATGACGAAAGACTCCTTGTAAACCTGCAAAACTAAAAGTTAGAGTTTACTGGAAGTACCCTGGTAAACTATTCTCTGATGATCAAGTTAGAATTGTGAAAAAGTTAAGTGTTTCTCTCAAAAGATGAGTTTGACTCCGTACCTTTCATCCTTCCCCTTTTAAAGGTTGTCATTTTGATATATTTTGAATGATTCTCTGAATCCCTAATTTTTCAGGATCCTAATATCCTTAGGATTCTCACATTGTTTGAATTTATGATAGGGCTTCCTAGATTGAGCTCTTCCTTTCCAATCCTGATCCTTTCATCCTGATTTTGATCCCATATCGGAAGGTATTAAGGCATTGTCTATGTAGGTCCTAAAGGGTGGTCATAAGGGCTTCTAGAGATTTTAGGACATCCTTACTTTGTCTTGGTAATTTTGGGATATATCAGCTACTCCCTCCAAGACCTTATTTCCATAGGATCTGAGGTTCCAACATCTACTTTTAATAAATGCCTTTGTTCATATTTTTTGAAGAGGCATGTCTAATCAATCACGACTCTTGACATGCCACCATTTTTTGGGTACGCCCAATGTAATTTATTGTCTGTAATGATCAATTGGATCCATTTTTTGATCCAACATCATTTAATGTCCTTAAAATTCCTTACCTATAAATTTAAGAGAAATCCTTTGCTTCCCTATCTCTTCGCGTTTCTGGCATTCTTGGCAACACATTTCTTCCCTTTCAACAATCGTGACCTTTTAGGTTAGACACTTCTTTCTTAATCCTTCTTTTTCTTTTCTATTCAAAAAAATGATGAATTTTGGGGGTAATCTTGACCAAAAAGTTGATCTATCAGAGGCCCCCCAAGTTGGGGTCTTTGAGACTCATATTTTTCACTAGTTTAAGGATGAGATTAAGGCTGTAGATGTCGGGTTAGATCAAATCGATCCTGAACCTTCCCCATCTGACTATGAAGCCACTTGTCTCACCGAATTTGACTTTGTCCATCTTTGGACTATGTTTAGTATCCAAGAGAATATTTCCATAATACTTCTCACTTCCAATGAACACCCCTCTACCTCAGGACGTCATAAAATATGTGTGTATGGGGTTTAGTTTGAAATGGGCATTAGGTTTCCCATTTACCCTTTTATCTGCAAATTTTTCTCCCTATACAATATTTGCCCTGCCCAGTTTAACACAAATGAATGGAAGGATTTAATAGGTTTTATTGTCCTAGCTCATCAGAACTAAGCAAACTAGATTTGGACCTCTTTAAGGCTTCTATGGACCTAAAGAAAGGAAAAAAAAGGCCTCTATTAAATCTCTTTTGACTCGCAATACCATATCTTTTATAAAGTTCCAGACTCAAACAAGACCTAGAAAAAGTATTACTTTTTTGTCAAAGGAAGTCTAGAAAATTCTAAGCACATAAAATTCGACTCCGGAATTATCCCAAGGACTGTAAAAGTTCCTAGGGAGTTTTAGTCCTTGAGCTTACAAATATTTTTTTAAGGTAATAACCCCTTTTTTTTGGGTAGGTACTCGAGCTTTAAAAAGTCCAAAATTGAGCAAAGCCCAGGTGAAAGACCTAAAGAAATTGTTATAGCCTGACTACTGACCTCTGAGGGATGTACCGACTTAGGTCAGTCTTTTTGTTACCAACATAATTAGATCAATATCGATAGATCTCCAAAAGAGGGTATTATCGGGGTTTATCATCAAAGTAATGAAGAGGAAAAATACAGATTCGACTGTTGCCCCCTATCAAAACAGCTTGTGCTTTTTGACAATTCTTCCTTTGGGTGGACCAATTTTTATCCCGAGGTTGAGTTTTGCACCTCTGAAGGTGTAAAGACTGGATTTTTTGCAGATCCCGTGGGAAACATTAAGAAGGAAAAATATGATCCTCCTTTGAGTGTCAATGACGCAGTCGCTCCTCGCCATGTGAAAGGTAGTGGTGATCCTAATCATTTCTAAGTTCAGACCACGTCCTTCCCAACTGTGGAAGATGCCATGGAAAAATCTTAGTTGGAAGGGAAGAAATGGATCCCTAACCAAATTAAGAAGCTGAGCATTAATGAGATCCTTAACACATTCATGGTAGGTCATATTAAGGCTAGATCTTTTTCTAGAAACTTCTTTTCTCACTCTTTATCTTTACATAAAAATTACAAACTTACTCCATTTTTTTAAAGGCCATTCACATCAAGGCTTCCTTGGGCAGGGTCAAGTATGAGTTTCATGATTTAGAGGCATAGATCCAGATCCAGCTCCAGTTGATCGATGCTATTGAGGCTGCGAATCGGATTGACTAGCTCCAAAAGGACCTTGAAGCTTCTAACATTGACATTGTCACTACCAACTCTTTGTCTGAAGGTGTTAAGAAATACTTGGACGTGGCCAAGGGGGTTATAACAACCCAGGAGTTGGAGAGGGACTTCATTTAGTCTGAGCTTTAGAGAGTTAAGAAAAAACTAGAGGTCTTCATATCTAAAGTTGAATTAGCCCGGAAAGCCTTGGCTGATTCTGAAGAACAGATGAAGACTAAGCTAGAGTCAGTCAAAGAGAAGGCTTGGAAAGACCAAGTATCCACAATTTGGATGGGCCAAAAGTTTGTGAATCAGTGCTGTAACCTTTGCTGCATCCCCCGACCCACCCTATTCAGATCGGACGTCGTGACCCGGCTTAGGGGCCTATAAGGGAGTCTGATGGCAGTGCAACATAACATAGATAAATAAAAAGGGTGTGGAAGTGTGAAGACAAATGCATAACTGTCCGACCAGAGCTTTAAAACCTGCTATGTAATTTTTTTTTTGAAACCTAAAGAACTTAAACATATTACATAGTCATTGTTTCGATAGAAGTAAATTACATATTGTCCCACATATAACTACAAAAGATAAGGATGTGACATTCCAACTTCTGCTTGCTAGAAATTTTTTGCCAGCTAACAATCCTATAACAAAATGATACCGCAATGAGTGAAGATCCATATGTCCTTTACCAAAATGGACAAGGCTCTTACTCATTGTCATCGCATGAAAAGACGTGGGTAAAATCCATGTGAGCTTTATAAAAATCCTGTGAGTAGTTCTAGTACCTTGTCATGGGTTTTCAACTGGATAGTGGTCTAAGTATAAGAGAGTTTATAAAAATGATCACTACCAATTGTTCACATAATTTAAAACACAAATACAAAATCATCAAATTGTAAAACACGATGCATTCAAGGCATTCGAGTAAAGCATTTAATTTCTCAGTACAAAACAAGAGGATTCGGTTTTTGTTATAATTAAAAACATAAATCCTTTAATCATGCAATATGAGGATATAAATCATATTTAGAGTAATGGGGGTTAAATCTTTAACCATTCTACAATGTTACATCTTTTCTCTTTATAAGAGGATCCGTATTGATCCGGACTCTAACTTTGATCACGTAGATCTATATTTTTTATCAATAGACTAATTCACGTGGGAGATCTCTATACCTTCTTGTGGATAATTCTCATGTGCGATTCCCAAAGGATTTCACAATCTTATAGTACTTATGTACGATTATATTATGTTTTCGGGTCGTAAAGAGAATCATTTAAAATATTGCTTTTCAAATAAATGTTTTTCAAGAGCAGTTAAACATAGTTGGAATGAGAAACATTCATTTTCAAAAGAAGTCATTTAACAAAATTTTGCAATTAAAGATAGGCAAACTTGAAGTAAGAATCACATAACCATCTAACATTTAAAATAAACACAATTGCAGTTTGAAAATGAAACAAGTAGCATGTTCAAAAGAAGAGTTATGAAAGTACAAGAATTTATTTAAAATACTTCAGAATCATGGAGTTAAATTCTCCATTTCAAAGTCCAAGATTACTCACCATGGGTTCCGGGATTAGTGCTACTGGTGGGATTTTCATTTTCCCTCATAAAAATAAAACTCATAGAAGCTTATTAACTTCATATTTAACTTAAGTTACTTCCTAATCGGTGTTCTTAATTTATTCTTAGACTCGGTGATTGCTAATTTCTTAGAATAATTCTTGTTTCTTTTAATCAGGCCTATTCGTAGTTAAATCTGATTCTTAGGAGTAGTCTAGTAACTTACATTTCTATGTGCCTTATTTTTCAGTACTTAATTTGGCAATATAGACCCCACCGTTGGGTCCGGAACGTTAAAAAAAGTCAAAATAGACCCTTTTAGACTTTAAATTGGCTCCAGGCATTATAAAGGGCATAATAGTAATTCTTGCATTTTACGTGTCCTAATTTTTAGAATTTCATTTCATAAAATGAACCCCGTCATTGGGTCTAGAATTTCAAAGAAAGTAAGAATACATACTCCTTTTATTTTATTCGGACACGGGAATCATTTATTTTAATTAAATTAATCTAATTTAATCTAATTTTAATTTAATATATATATATATATATATATATGTTTTGTCAATATTTATTCACGTGTGGGAAGGTGGCACAGTGGCCACGCGCGTGTTGCTTAAGTCTCTCATGTGTGAAAGGTTGAAGGTTCGAACTAGGGGAGTTGCGACTCTCCTTATATTTTTTTTTATTTTCTTTTTGCCAAACAGTGGACAAGGAGCGAAAATAGGGATATGATATCCCAACCCTGCATAAGGTTATCAAATTAAGCCCTTATCTCTATTGCCAAACAACTCATTCCAGATTGAAAAAAAAATCATTTAAAACTTGTCAAAACGATGTAGTTTTGAAATGACCTTCATTGCTCCTAGGTGCGTTCGAAACTGACCTAGATCCGAGACCCGTTACTGTTCATCGTCTTTCTCAATATGATGTATAGTAACCCATAAACCCTAGAAATTCTAAATCTTTTTTTTTTAGCAATTTGAAGCATTTCTTCAGCCTTTTTCAGATCCAATAAGGTTTCAAGAAGATTAAGGAAGATCTTGGCATTTGTTTAAGGGTTTGAAATAAGCTACAAAGATTTTTTGGGACTCTCACAGCCGATTTGGATAATGGGTTGGTTTATGCTTGTTTTCCCATGAAAATCAATGGGGTTTGGCATGTTGAGACCGTATCATCATGGGGTTTTATATTTCGTTCACAAAATTGAGTTTGGAGTTCAAATGGGTTAAGTCGATTGAGAGGCCGTGACCTGCAACTCAAGTTTTCTCCGATATATTAGGTCTATTTTCTAAAATTTTTGGTGCTTTGAGATCCTTGGGACATCTAGATTAAACCCTAAGTGATATGGACTAGTTTTCTTTTGGTTGATTTAGACCCACCTTCTTGGTGGTCGTCAATGGCAGTTATGTGTGATTTACTGTTTGGATGGTTTAAACTCACATAAAAACACGATCTAGCATGTATAAAACCATTAAAAAATTAAACTAATTGATAAGGATATGATTCTAACCTATTTTGAGAGCTTTTCCAACTTTTTCTCTTTTGCAGTCTCTCTCTCTTTTCCTCAGTTTCTCTTATCTTTGTTTCTTCTCCTAGGTTCGGTTAATGGTCTTCTATTAACTCCAAACAACCATGCATGAGCAGGTTCTTCATTTCTTCTTCTTCTTCTTCTTCTTCTTCTTCTTCTTCTTCTTCTCTCTTTCTCTCCCCCCTTCTCTCTCACTCTCTCTCTAGCCGAAATACACAATGTGGTATCTAAAATACACAATGTGGTATCTGAAATACATAACACTACACATGTTCTAAGTTTTTCCCTTTTTAGGCATCTCTTACTCATGAGCTGAACATGCATCATAAGGCTTTGTGGTATATGAAATCCTATTAGCTAGAGTAAGGGTGCAATAGGGTGATGACGCATCACTTTTTTTTGAATTTTCCCTACCTAGTTCCACTTTAGGTATATATCTTTTGGTCATCATAGCACAAAAGTGTTGATAGCCTAGTGGGTTTATACTTTGGATAAGGCTCTCCTTGGTTCAAGGTGTTGGGTTCAAGTCTTTGGGCTAACCTTTTTAGTCTCTTTTTCTTATTTTCTTTTAATTATCTTGCATCAAGTCTTCTTGTCATTTATTTATTTAATTTTTGTTTACTAATTTGCTAGCATTGTTCGGGTTACATATGTCAGCTTCACTAGTAAGTGAAGTTATAGTCTCACTACTTTTAGTAGTCTCTATCTTTTTACCCTAGTTAGGGCTTAATTATTTTCTAACTATCAAATTACATATTAAAGTATTCTAATGTTTAATTAGCGACTTTAATTATCTGGTAATTAGGTCGAGGTGTTACAACCTTTGTATCAAGAAGTTGGCTAAGGTCTTACCTCAGTTTGACCCTACTCATCTCGATGATGTGGACATCTCTCTCGAAGAACTGACAGACAAGGACGAGGACGAGGAAGAAAAGAATGATCCACTTGTAGCATAATATTGTACTTTTTTTGTTGTTAGAAAACTTTTGTATCCTTAATCCTTATAATGAAAGATCCTTTTGGGTACAATCCTTCTTTCTCTTTGTATGACCTTTACTTTTATGCCTTGAGCTTGGAAATTCTAGGATAAAGGACTTAAATAAATTTGTTTTTGACAAAACAAGGAACAAAGTTTTAATTTTCACTAAGATATTTATTACATCGGAAATTTTGTTTTAAAACCCTTTTCGTCTTGAGATTACAAGCTAAATCGGTTAAGGCTTTGACATTCCTTGCCCATAATTTCAAATCGTTAATGTTGATCTTAAGTTACAAACAAGAATCAGCTAAGGCTTTAACATCCTTTGAAGGAATTTTCTACTTTTCAATATTGATTTGAAAAATATAAACAAAAATTGGCTATGGCTTTGACATCCTTTGAATGAATTTTTAGCTCATCAATACTGATCTTAAAATATAAACAAAAATTGGCTAAGGCTTTGACATCTTTTGAAGGAATTTTTAGCTCATTAATACCAATATGAAAATATAAAAAAATTTAGCTAAGGCTTTGACATCCTTTGAAAGAATTTTCAGCTCGTTAATACTAATCTGAAAATATAAACAAAAATCGACTAAGACTTTGACATCCTTTGAAGGAATTTTTAACTCATTAATACCAATATAAAAATATAAAATGAGAGAAATAATTGTTTTATCGATAATACTTTCTAAAGGGCTCAACATTCTAGGGTCGTGGTACCAATTCTCTGGACAAATCCTCCAACAATACATTGTTGGCCTTGCAATTTTAACAACCTTGTAGGGCCCTCCTAGTTTGGTGAGAATTTTCCAACTCTAATCTCCCTTGTGTTTGGGAAAACTCTTCGCAAAACATAGTCTTTGAGATGGAAGCTTTTCGGCCTTACTACTTCATTAAACATTTTTGGACCCTCTATTAATATGCTTGCTCCCTCTTTTCTTATAAGAAATTCAAGTGTTCCTTGATGAGTTTTGTCATGACTCGCGACTCGGCCTGTACAGATTATGAGGACGTGACCGCCACCCTTCAACCCGGAGGCTGGCGGGTGGGCCAGAAGTAGCGGTGCCAGATGGTGGTGCGGTCAGGATTGCAATTGTGGAAACATGAAAAACTTTTTCTTTTCTCCGCACATCAGCCCGGGACTGCCACTGTAACACCCCAGCCTCGATTAATTTATAATTGGTTCGCTAATTATTAATTAGAAATAACATAAAGAATAATTAAGAAAATTAATCGAAAATTTCTTGATAGTTATGACAGACCAATAAAATAATTAAATATGTCAAGAGGAGAAGGATGTAATACCTCGAACCTAGTTTACCGATTAATTAATGTAATGATCTTTTTTTAGAATTTAATGCATTAATTTAGTCATCTCAGCCTAATTTTAATACCATAAAAATTCAAATTAGCAAGCCACGAAGACCACAAGGAAATGATAAGTGGTGCAAGGCTTTGAACCTTGAAGCCAACCCATGTAGGAAACGACCAGAAGAAACCGTTTCGTAAAAAGAGGAATAAAAAAGAAAATAGAAGGGAAAAAGCCAAAATGATAAACTGCGTGTGCCAAACGAGGCATAAGCATAAAAATAGGAAAAATAAGCCAAAATTGAGGCCAATGGGTTTTGAACCCTTAACCAAAATCAATGAAGCACTTAAGTCAAAAAAAATTACCACTTGGGCTACCAACCAATTTATGATATATGCTACATGTGATATATATATATATATATATCTAGTAAATAATTTCCCCCGCCTCCCAACACAACCAATCCCCATACATGCAACACCTAAGCATGATGCAATATAGATGTGTGTATATATTTATAATATATATATATATATATATATATATATATATAACCTGCGTGTATAATAAACAAAACACGTGTGTGTGTGCATGTGAGGCGGTTAAAGAGAGAAAGTGATGTAGAGAGAGAAAGAGAGAAGGAAGAAGAAGAAGAAGAAGAAAAGGGGAAGGAGAAGAACAGAGGAGACTCCTGCATGCAAGTCAAAGCTGCTTGCGGATCCAGTAGCTTGAACTAAAGGAAAGGATCACCACTTGAAAGAAGGTAAAAACTCTAACTATGCCAACTTTCTCTCTCTAGAAATTTATAGTTAAAACCTACTGTATATGGGTTTAAAATGCATGCATGTATAGTGAAAATTTAGGGGAAGAAAATGGAAGAAAAATTGTAACTTTTGAAGTAAGAAAACCCTAAGATTACCACGGACCTGAACTTAAGAAAAGCTGGTTTTTGGGTAAAAACTCATGAAAGCTTAAAACCACTTACATGGTTGCAAAGTAGGGAAACATTGGAGCATTTAGCAACTTGAATCATGCCAATGGTGTAAGGACGACCCAAAAAAAAGCAGTTGCAGGTATGGCCAAAAATTGATGGGTGATTGGATTTCGGTCATTTTGTGAGGTTTAGGCAACAATAAAATGTTCTATATGGTTCCAGGAATTCAAAGAAGAAAAAATGGGGCGAAAACAGTACTTGCAACCCCTAAAAATAGGAAGAAATAGTGGTCATCGGAAAAGCATGGGATCGCCGGAGCATTCCTGCATGTACCTAATTCGGGGGTTAGACTTAATCCCATTTTAACAATAGAAATGGAATCTTCATCGGAAAAGGAATCGGACCCCATCGAAAAATGGTCGAAAAAGTAATCGGCAATGGTCGCCGGTGCCGGAACCCTCGTCAGACTTTTGGGGATGATGACTGTTCATGGGTCGAGTCATGGACCAGGTTTCGGGTTGGGACTCAACCCAATTACGAAATGGTTTAAAAACCTTTTAGAGAAACTACGTCGTTTTGTTTAAAAGAATAAAAAAAATGTATTATATACTAGGGCTGATGTCAGCATCTCATCAGCGTGATGTAGTAGACCGGCTGAACCGGTTGGTTCAGCACAATTAGGGTCGGTTCACTTAAAAATGAAATAAATCCTCTGGTTTATTTTAAATGTTCTTAAAATTACATTTGGACCCCCTAAAAAATTCTAAAATTTAAAATTAGCCCCCAGAACTTTTAGTTATTCACGAAATGAGGTTTAGTAAATTACAAAATGACCCAAAAATTAAATAAATATTTAATTTAAATCCCTTTTAATTAAACAAGAAATTACTAAAATGCCCCTAGGCCAAAAATAGACCAAACGAAGTCTGATTAAAATAAATAAATAGTGTATTTTGATTATTTCGGGCATTTCAGACTTAATGGTGGAGTCTGATTTGTGAAGTTAAGTTCCAAAAAATTTAGACACGTAAATTATAAATGACTATATTGCCCCTAATAATGCCCAGGGCCAACTTAGACGAAAAGGTAGTCCATCATGACTATCTCGGACATTTTGGACTCAATGGTGAGGTCCGTGAAGCCTAGATAAATCTCAAAAAATGTGAATGGACAAACTAGGATAAATTCCAAATTCGCCCTGATGATCAATTATGTGATCAAATGGACCCCGATGACTATGAAATTATGTACCTTAACATTTTGGGACATCGCAGACCCAATGGCTGGATCTGTTTAGTGAAACAAAGTCCCAAAAAAATAGACATGTGGAACGTCAAATGAAAATTTTACCCTTAGTATTCCAAAAGCTAGAAAAATGTCAAGGGGGACATAGTCTGACTGTTTGGGGCACTCTAGACTCAACGGTGGAGTCCGTATTAGCAAACGAAGTACCAAAAAACATGACGCGTGAAAGTGTAGTTTACGAAAATGCCTTGGCTTAATGTGAGTCGCAAATAAGCTAATTAAGATCCGGAAAAGCCTAAATTTATTACAATCAATATTTTGGACTTAATGATGACGTTCTTTTAAGGAAAATAAGACTCGGTAACAAATTGGAGAAAATGATGAATACATCCTTATGATACAATGAAGTTACTAGGAGAGTAATAACGAGATAAATAAGTCTACAAATTTTAAAAGGACCAATGGACTCAAAACGGAGTCAAAATACGTAAACTGTGAACGGAAAAAATGGGACGTTAAAAAGTGTAAATTACCGAATCGCCCTTGAAGGGCCAAATGAACCCTGAAATGGGAAATTAAAAAATCTTAATTGAATAGACTAAGTTCAAATGAACTTAAAACATTGCATAATAATGTTTGGGATTAAAATGGGTACTAATTTATTATGCAATATTTTTGGATCCATGATTATAGGATCACCTAAACGATAGAAATGAAAAGAAGCTGTGGGATAACAATAATGGTACCCGCATAAGAATACGATGCTAAGAAACCGAGGTAAGTAACTCCTATGCTTTAATATGGGTTATTCCTAGCCAAGTCACATTCATTTTCAAATGCTGCCAAAATTTGTACTCTATTATGAACTTGATTTCTCTAATTTGATGCCAATCAACTTGTGACTATTTTGTTATGCCAGTACTTCGGATTCGATTTGCTTGCCTATATTATATGAGAACTTAATTGTTGATACTTGAGAATAATTGTACCTTTATGTATACCATGCCATGATCTTGTGATACATCTTATTGATGGAGAGTTTGTTTGATCCACACACATTATGTCTCGTTGATTGAGATTTTGGTTGTTTCATATGATTGCACATCTCGTGTGGAGTTTTGATGATCATGGTGTTTTGTAAGTGCTTAGAGTTGTGCTCAGTCACAATGTTTGTCCATTCACAGATTGCATTCTAGACCCGTGTCGTCATTTGTGTCCTTTGAGGACTTGAGGTGAAAGAGCTCTCACACTATTCAGTAAGCCCAAGAGAGAAAGAGGCAAACCTGAATGTGCGCTCTGGGAGTATGTCGGGACCCGTTTTGTTTACGCATCTATTTTGTTAGAACTCGATAATGATATTTTTGCATTCGTTGGATGATCATATTCTATGCCCAGTGAATGATCATATTATTTGCAAGCATGATACACATTTGATTGGCTAACGTATTATTTGTGGCAGCGAATTATCACGTTAGGCTAGATCCCATTTTAAATGATTATGTTATCACTTTCTTGTATCATATTGTGGGATAAGCCTTTTGGACCCTCATGTCATTATTGCTATATTTTGGTGACTAGCTATATGATATCTTATTCTTCTATATTCTTGTGAACTAACCTTGACCTGTCACGCCCCGAATTCTCGACCGAACCCGGGGACTCGACTGAAGGAAACAAAAGAAGAAAATAAATAGACGAGTAAATAAATAAATAAATATTTAACGAATTTTAACTAAGTTTACTATTTTAGACACAAGCCTACATACAAGCCTATTCTACTACCATAACTATACATCCATCAATACACATACATTCCCCCTTTTAAAAAAATTTTGGCAGAACCTCCTTTGTTTTTCGATCCTTTTTCCCCCTGATAAACACAATACATCATATATATACAAACATATCACAATCCATCCTCACTTGATGGCCACAACTTTATCAAATTTAAATATACATCGCCTACTTATACAATCCATCACATCTACTCCTACACTTAAACTAAAAGATCATTTATTACAATATACAATACCATTTCCATTCTTTTTAGAAACACACCAATCCTTTATAAAATCAAAATACGCCCCAAGGGCCCAAATATTCTTCCAAATTTATTTCCTCTCCTTTCTCCAAGACTTCATCAAGTCCCGCGTACCAGGAGCTTTATCTGAAACCTGTGCCCACGAATGGGTCAGCGCCAACATGCTGGTATGGTACAATACTAATGCAAGGAACAAAATTAAGACGTGGCATGTGCAAGTGTACATGTATATCTACATGCCTCCCTAATCGTGCATACAATATGATGACAATGTACAAACTACATCTGTATAAAAACCCTATATCACGTTCACGAATTCATCAACACATGCACATGCAATATGCATGACACACCCATGCATCTCAATGTCACACCCATGTCTTGCTTCACGGTTCTTCCCCGTTGGCATGCAAGTACCAATATATGTCTCGCTTTACGGTCCGGACCCCGTAGGCCTGCGAGTACCTAATGGCCAATTTTGGGTTTTTCACCACAGGATCTGCACCCTCATAATGCACCAGCACCTCGTGCTAACCCACACTATGCTTTCAAGGAATCACGCAATGCCAAGATGCCATGCTTTCATCATGCAATAATACAGTCCAAATGAAACGTCACTTTCATAAGCATATGCAACATACTTTAAATAATTCATCACAATGAAGATCAAATCACAAGACTTCATCCACAATGCTACGTGTCATACTCAATCAATCTCAACACTTACGCAAGCCCACGTGTCACAATATCAATAAACCGTTTAGAACATAAATCACATATGATAATAACTCAAGAAGTAAATCACAACGCTCAAATAATCATAGTGAACATGGAAGCACATAAACAAAGTGTCTCAAAGCATCTCAAAGCAATAACTCCTATGTGATCTTCTATCAGCAGATAAGCACAAGAATCATGCAACCAATATGCACATCAATCCTAATTTAATTCTATTCCTTACTTAGTAAAGTACCATACCTGATCGGGTTATCTCAACCCCAAGAAGCTATATCCACTAAGTAGTCCAATCAACTGATGAATGACTCAGTCCTCCTACTGTAGCTGTTTAGAGAGTCCTCGCCTTTCACTTCGATGTTCCTAAAATTCACAAACAGGTCTCAATATATGTCGCTACACAAATTCATGCTATTCATCAAATTTTATGTCTTTTTATGATTGGTATTTCTTTTACTCAATTAGGCTTCACCATTGAATCCGGAACGCCGAACAAAGTCGGTTCAGGCTTTCGCAGAATTCAATTTGGACATTCGGGCTAAAAAGGGCAAAACTGTCATTTTGCACCTTTTTGGGTCTTTTCATTTCTCGGGACCCCGTCTTATAAAACGGACCTCACGGTTGAGTCCGAAATGCTCGACATAATAAAATTCCACTATTTTTTTATTTTAATCGGAGTCCGTTGGACTATGTTCTGACTCAAGGGCATTTTGATAATTTCTCTTTTTCTAATGAATTAAATTAATATTTAATTAATTTATTCCTCGGGTTGATTCATAATTAACTATAATTTTTTTGGCATAATTAAAATCTGACAAATTCTATTTTAATCTGCCCATAATTTTTCTAATTCCAATAAGTTTCTATTTTGTTTTTCCTGTACATTTTCATTTTGAGCCAATCATTGGATAACTTCTCCTTTTCAACCAAACACCTTCCGAACTCGAATCCAAAATTTTACCCATACAGTAACAGTATTAGGCAGCCATCTGAATGGTTGAGTTGGGTCAGACTCAACCCGGTTTGACCCAAATAAAATTACAAAACTCAGCCTAGCGGCTGTGTTTCCTTCCTGTATTATTTTTCTGGATTCTAATTTGATCTAAAACAGTTTCTATGCTTACTGAAATCCTAAAACAAATCTAATTATTCATGCTTCTAAAATTCAAGATTAAAAATTCTTCAGTATCTTACCCTGTTGCACCCAAACCCGCTTGCTCTAATCCATCACAGAAAATAGGCGTAGGTGCTTCTGGTTTGCATCACAACAACCTATCGGTCCTCTAGCCTGATCAGCAAACCTGAGAGCAACACTCTCCTTACTTTTTCCCCCAATTGGACAACTGCACACGGCCCGCTACTACCGTCCCTATCCCTGTTTTCTTTTTTCTCCATTTCATAAACCAACACACACACACACACACACACACACACACACACATATATATATATATTTTCCTGCACACAAACACGTACCACACGGCACACACATACATATTCGCCACTGAATTCATCCTCTTTACAAGCACTAACAGTTGAATTCTCTGGAAATTCTTCATGAGCAGCTTTCTTCTTTAGAATTAACTTTCATAAAATTATTAACAGACAAATGACAGTCACAACACCACCATTTTCACTAACGAATGGCTATCCAATCAGGCCCTCCAAACAGCAGTTCCTACTGCATTTCAACCCTTCTCCACCAAATCACGGTTACCTTTTCTGCACATCACCACGCCGGACACTCCACGGCCTTCTCACGAACCGCAACATTCACACAATCCCGGGCTGTATCAAAATCCATCATCTGAACCTCCATCGCAGCTGATGTTACACAAAATTCCCAACAACAACGACTTCTCTTCCCCAAACCGCTGCTGGTTTGTCGCTGCTATTACGGCCATTTCTCTGAACCACCGCCACACCGTCCTTCACCGTTTCTGCCGCAGCACGATCACACACATACATATATTAAATCTCATGGCACCACTACACCTGCACCGCCACAAACGCACCACACACAGTGCAACGCACACTACAGTTGCTGCAGCGCTACTGCTGCTCTATTTCCCTCTCGGCTGCTCTCCCTTTTCTCCGATTTTTTTCTCAATTTCTTTTGCTTCAACGCCATAAACAACACACATATATAATTTTATATAAAATCTCTTCGCTGCACCAACCTGCACCGTCCCAAATCTCTCTCTCTCTGTATAACCCCTCTTTCATTTTTCTCTTTTCCACCGACCTACACTCAAACACACACCTCACATTATATGTCCAAAGCTGCCGACACTCACCACACATTACGTCCTTCTTTATTTCTTTATTTCTTTTTTTTTTTTTCTATCTTACCATATTAAATATTTTATTCCACAAAATATCATCAAATGCTAGTAAATTGGATATAAAGTCGATGCTCAATTTAATTATTTATTTACCACTGTTGGTTCTCATTCGGGTCCCATATTATATTCCCTATAATTTATGATTCATATCAATCCCATGGATTCATCCTGGCACTTGGTTAACCTATGTAAACATTTTATTTTATTTATTTTTTTTCCAAGTCTCTACATGACCCATGGAAAAGCTAGGAATTTACTTACTGAGCTAAGTTACCTCACTCTTTACTTATGACCATTTTTCAGGCCTATGAGGAATGAAATGCAATGAGGTAATTGGTGAAGCTAGTGAAACATAAATGATTAACACTGATGATATAAACTCCAAGTCAAAGTTGACCACGTACTCTGTAAGGTTAAGTTCAAAATTGTATATTGTAATATTGCATCATTAGTGATGAGGTTAGCCTCGTATGTTGGATCACCGTGATTAAATTATACTTGGAGATATTTTGATTGTTGGTCATTGGAGATGAGCTTTTGATCAAGTGAATTGCATTTGGTGTGGCTTTTGCATTAAATAATTTGTATGGCTTGTCCATGTGGCAGTGTCGGTCGTTGCCCTTAATCCGCATAGCGTGGGTTTTGAGTCGCGACAGAGTGGTATCAGAGCTATGGTTAATAATCTTTGTGGAAATGATTGAAGTTGATGTTTCTTGGGTGACTAGGATGATTAGATGATCAATAATTCTTGGGTGACCAAAGTAGGTTTATGAGTGAAATTGATGATCTTGAGAATCTGAGGATTATATCAGAGCTTATGGTTAAATGATTAATAATAGCGTGTTTGGATGATTTAAATGATTAAATAATTAGTGGTTTTTGGAGGACGATAGCGTGTTTAGTTACTAAAATTAATTGTCTTTTGGGAAAGACTATACTATGACTGAATTTGATGATTCTTGGACGATGGAGATGGTTAAATAAATAGTGACTTTTGAGAGATAGTAGTACATTTAAGGGCAAAGAAGGAGGATTCTTGGGAAGAATCATAGCGGTATTGAGGTTGTTGATCTCTAAATGGTTGAGTTAGGTATCGACTAGTAAATTAGGAAAGCTATGGACTGAACAAAGGCAACGGTTAATGCTCTTTTGGAAGATATAGGGAGACATAGAGCTAGAAATGTAAGACCTTGGAAAGTCGGTGGATCTGACAACCATCAATATGAGAAATAGCCTGAGAGAGACTTAAAGGATAGTGACATGAGGAGTTTAAAACTCTGGATAAATTGATGACATATCAAGAATATGAGAATTTTTGAGTGGATCATAGATACCCTAATAGGGTAAAGACAAATAGAGCCTTGAGAGACAACTACTGAATAGGCGAGATTGTCAAAGATAACATTATAAGTGTGATGATTCTTTTGAAGACTACCGCATGATGAATGATTATTAGGGAGAAATTTAATGGATTTTGTTGAACTAGATGACGGTATGACCCAATTGTGAATAATACTCTATCGAGTTAGCCGAGTTGCTTCAAAGGTAAATGATTGATGATTCTAAATGACTTTTGAGGATCAATGTGATCTAATGGTTAAAGAGACTGAACTTATAACAAATGTCTCGAAAGATTTGTGAGGACAATAATGAAGATATAAAAGATATGTGATTTTTTGAGGTACTACGATGACAATTGTGATTGTGAGAGAATGTAAGAATGACTAAAACTGTGATAATAGGGGAGTTGTCGACTTCTATGATTACAAAAACTTTAATTAATCGTGATAAACTCTAAATGCCAAATGTAATGATCTAATGACAATATGACCAAATTGCTCAAGCAATTCTAAAATATGATATAAAGTCCAAGAGTGGACAAGATTGTGAATACCAGTTCTTGCAAGTGAGTAAGTACCAGTATGATATTAAATCTTCGGTTATAGATGAAACTAATCACGTGACAGTGTGACACTATGGTCACAGAATGTATGAAGAACTCCCCATACGAGTGAAAAGGTTTTCTGGGAGAATAGTTTTGTAAAATATATATATATATATATATATATATATTAAAAAATTTGAATAACGATTAGGGAAGAAATGCAACATGTAATGAAACCGAATATGAATGCTGAGTATGAAAAACTAAACACTCGAATAACCTTATGAAGAAAGGTAAGGAAAACCAAATAATGACTGTAAATTAAAAAGTCATGAGACCTTGAGATTTAAATTGTTCAAATGATATGAAAGATTCAAGGTGAATCAAATATGATCTTACAGTTAAGAACGCCTACAAAATTAGACAGTCATACGAAGAAGTGATGACTGGGGTAAAAGACTATCCAAAGAATTTTTAATAAGTCTGTTAAGACTTAAAGAAGAAATAAACTAAACATAATTGCTATACTTTAATCTATAAAGGAATGGGAGAACAAAAATCTATGGAAGGCTCAATTGTGAACAAAAGACAAAAAGGGCATTCGTACTAGTCTTTAAATTGAAAGAAATGGACGAATTAATTTCCTCAACCTATCTAATTGATAAAAAAAAAATGTATTCGTAAGAATTCGAAAACAAAGGCAGTTGTGCCAATGAAATACTACAAAATGAAACGAAAGAGGATTGGTGAATCTTTAACTTAAGTAACTGTTAGAAACGGGCACGTGATCGAGAATCACAAATGAGTATTACGAATGAAACTAAAAGTTACATGGAATAAAATGTAGTAATACAATGAACACACGAGTGAACCATCGTGGCACGGACCAAAAGATGTTCATGAACACAAAAAGGGAATCTGACGCTAAAAATGCCAAAAAGAAAATACGATAATTGTTAGAGTCAGATAGAGACTGGTAGATAAAAGAGACTTAAACAGGAGATGTTGTAGAATACACAACTAAAAAGATTGAGAAAACCCCAAATGAATTTAAGTGGAACAGTGCGAATCCACCAAGGACTCTGCCCTTAGTAAAGCTAAAGTACTTGGATGAGAAATCCAATACACACTAAAACGATGGATAGACGTAGTGTAGTTTAGTTACATTGTAGACTTCTTATGACCACTCCTAAAGTGACAAATAGGAAGAAAAGATCGAAATACTAGATACATTTACCTGGCACATGATGCACCACATGACACCAACAGAGGTTGGAAAACCATGAATGGTAATGTAATCACAACTTAACATCAAATAAAATAAAAATTAATATGACGACTAGGTGTAAGACTAGCCAAAATACTGGTAACAATTGGAAATAGTCAAATACAGAAAAAGATGACTCCGAGTGAGTAATGAAAGCATAATGGATCCATAGCTATATGTTCGAAGACAAAATAAATAAACATTGAAATGGTGATACAGGAATTTGGAGATCTTAAGCTTAAAGCATCGAGGAAGTTAAAAGTCAAATCTTTGACCTTCGAGATCACTATTAAAATCAAACGAAGAAGAGTACGAAGGGATTGTGAAACTTGTACAAAATATTTTCTCATTTGGAGAAACAGTATCTAAATGCCATGATAGACTGAGAGACAAATAAAAACGGGAAACTATAATGATAGGATTAGCATGAAGAGAGGTTAGAGCCTCCTAGATATGAATGACTAAGTTTTGAGGACAAAACTTCTTTTAAGGGGGGTAGGATGTAACACCCCGACCCTGATTAATTTATATTTAGTTCGCTAATTATTAATTAGAAACAACATAAAGAATAATTAAAAAAAATTAATTTGAAATTTCTCGATAGTTACGATAGACCAATAAAATAATTAAATACGTCAAGAGGGGAAGGATGTAATACCTTGAACCTAGTTTACCGATTAATTAATATAATGATGTCTTTATAAAATTTAATGCGTTAATATAGTCATCTTAGCCTGATTTTAACACTACAAAAATCCGAATTAGCAAGCCATGAAGACCACAAGGAAATGATAAATCATGCTAGGCTTTGAACCTCGAAGCCAACCCAAGTAGGAAATGACCGGAAGAAGCTGTTTCGTAAAAAGAGAAATAGAAAAGAAAATAGAAGGGAAAAAGCCAAAATGATAAACTGCGCGTGCCAAACGAGGCATAAGCATAAAAATAGGAAAAATAAGCCAAAATTGTGGCCAATGGGTTTTGAACCCTTGACCAAAATCAATGAAGCACTTAAGTCCCAAAAAATTACCACTTGGGCTGTTACGACCCAAAACCCACCCTATACGGATCTCGTGTAGCGGGGCCGACCCTAAGGCCATCCCTACTTTTTTCATTCTTGTATCATGGTAATAGTATGCAATGTACTCAAATTTAAAACAATAATCAGCGGAAGTCTTTTCAATACAATAATCAACGGAAGTCTGTAATACATCATAAGGTTCTATAAGTGTCAATTTAAGAACTAAACATAACCAGCACCCGTGAGTGGTGAATACATGGGAGTACTACATCATAGACTAATACATTACCTCAAAATGTCCTCCTACACTCTCAGACTCCTACTGGGGTCTTGCAACGTCACTACCTGAAAAATGGTAAGTAATATGAAATGAGCTAACAAAGCTCAGCAAGTAAATTCCCATCTCTAACACTGGTATCAGTGATCATAAAAAGAATATGAATTCATAAATAAGAATATGATAACCAATCATAAGAAAATGAGATACTGTGATAGCCAATGAGAACAATTGCCATAATGGCCAATGAATAGTAGGGTCACAATATACAATCAGGAGTAATGGATATCATATCAACATGGAACTCTCAATAATAATGTATCAACATGAATGTACTGCCATAATAAATCGATCAAAATCAATTTAATAAAGAATGTTATCTCAGTATAAGCTAAATCATAGGGACTAGTGTCATTGAACAATCGCAGTCATATAAATCATATAAGAGATGCACTTACACTGTTTTAGGGTTCGGCACGCCCTTGGTCTTTTGAGGCCCAGCATACCCCCCAATGGAAATTCCAATCAAACAAAACTCCAATCAATTGCCATGTGTCCGTTCACGGACTTGACCCGTAGGTCTCAAATAGATCAAAAAGCATCAGATGGATATTGTGACTAAGCACAAATCTGGTATAATAAACATATCATGATCATACGTGATTCCACAAGAGTATAAAAATGGAATATCATATATTCAATAAAGACATAACAGAAGGCCTTTCAAGGTATGGTATAGCATGATAACAATGATATAGCAGTCAATCAATGTTCATAAGATAGAAAAATATCACACTGTGGAAAACAATAATATCTAGTGCGTTCAAGAGTACAAGTTCGGCAGTAAATGGAATGAACTTGGCTTGGAAATAACACATGGAAGAGAATAGGTTTTACTTACCTTAAATTACGTTCCTAGATCAGTATCTAGTGATTTTACCTTTTCCTTTCGAGTTTCCTACATGTCAGTAAATACGTCTCAGTTTTAATGCTATTCATCAAATTTTATGCCTTGCTACTATAAGTATCTATTTCACTAATTTAGACTCTACTATTGGGTCCGGAATGCCAAAGAAAGTCGGTTTAGGCTTTCGTAGAATTCCATTTGGGTTCGGGTACCATTAGTGGTATTATGGTCATTTAGTATTTCTACGGGTCTTTATTTTTTAGGGCTCTATCTCATGAAATGGACCCTTCCATTGGCCTTAGAATGTCTGTTACATAAAGAAAACACTAATTATTTACTAATTTTAGATATCGGGATAATTTGCATTAATTATCTTAATTTATTTAATTAATTATTTAAATTAATATTTTATATTAATTCAGTGGGATTTAGGACACATGTGCCCTCATGGCATAGTGGTCCGTTTAGTGGGTTTATAACCCTTCCTTGGCGAGCGGTTTGGGTATCAAATCTCGGGGGCAGCAGCCCCCTTTTATTTTTCTTTGAAATCCTGATCCAAACAGCGTACAAGGACTTAAATCAGGAATATGATATCCTTAGTTAAATCAGAATAACAAATTTGATTTCTAAGTCTTGAAGCAAACATTCCTATTTTAGCTTTTAGTTTAAAATAACATCACTTAAAACGAGGTAGCTTCTACACCATTCAACATAACACGGCATCGTTTTAATCTCACTATTCATTGTCACCCCCGTTTTTCTGGTGACACAACAGTAGGGTTCCGTCGATTTCTCCAGCGACGGTAACCTTTGTCCGATCATTTTCTGACCTAAATTCAATGCAATTTTCTTCACCATTGTATGAGGATCACATACCTAACCTTGGTTTTCTATTTAGACCTCTCTAACCTCACGAATAGTGAATACAGTAACTCCGACCGATTTTTCGGCTAATTGTCTCCTTCAAATTTTGTGCCTATTCTTTAACTGTTTCCATTCATTCTTCTTCCTAATCATCTTCTGCACCATTGAGGATCAGTTCCTCCTGGTTAAATCAAAGTTTAATGCATAAAATATCAAAAATCTGAATTATTCCCATGACTTGTAACTGCCTTTTTCTCTCTTGTTTGTAATAACCCGACCCGAGAATGTCGGGTAATGAGGCACGTTTTACGAGGTTATGAAAAATAAGTGTAAATATTATGCCCTTAAGAATATGATAAATTAATTTAATGTAATTAATTTATTAATATGAGAAATTAAGTATTAGTTATAATTAATATAAAATGTGATGATTAAATTATAAAATATAATTAATTGAATAACTAATTTATTAATTAATTAAACATAAAAAAATTAATTAAATATATATGTATATGTGTGTGTGTGTGTGTATGGAACCGTAAGTGTGGGGGTGTGTGTGTGGTATATATTATATATATATATACATATTTTATATATACATGGACACAAGGAGGTATGGTGGGAAGTGAGAGGAAGTAAGGTGCCTATGTACAATATATGTAAAATATATGTTATTAGGTGAAGGAGAATGAAAGAAGGCATGGCCAAATCAGAAAGTGAGGCTGATTGAGATAGGGTAAGGGGGTGAAAAGAAAGGAGTTGGTGATGGCCATTGATATGAATACATATGCATATATGCATATATTAGATACACACCAAAAATTCAACACACAAGAAGAGAGAAAGAGAGAGAGAGAGAGAGAACTCGGAAGAGGAGAAAGGAGAATCAGGGCAAGAGGAAGGGAGAAAACAGTGAGAAAAGGTAAGAAATATCCAAAATTTTAATGTTTCTCTCTCTAGAATTATGAAGTATTAGGAACTGTTTCTAAGTTGTATATAAACATATGATGCTTAATGTACGTTTAGAAGTGTGTCAAGCATGATTTTTGGTCTTGAAAACATCTAAGAAATGGAAACCCGGAAGCTACGGCCATTGGAGACCTTGCTCATGGCAGGTTTGAACCGATTGCTTCTAAACCCGATTTGGCTTATCAAGGCTTCAAGTAGACTCCACAAACATGCCAAAAACCTATAACCGCGACCAAAAATCACAAGAAATGACCTCCAAACATTGACTTGCAGGTACGGGTTTCAAAACCCAACCTCACAAATCTACCTTTAAATCCATTTTGTTGAATGGGAAATGAAACCCCATGAAGAGGGGATCAAAACAAGCTAGACCCCATGAAAAATCACCAAGAAATGAGTATGAACCAACAGTTTATAGGTCTGAATTATCAAGGCTTAAATCGAAGCAAAGAGTTCACTTTGAACTCCAAAACGAATGCCAAATGGATTCTGGGTATCTCAAGAACAAAACGAAACGAAAACAGTGAGGATCCATCGATCCAAACTGTACGAAATCAAAGAAAATGGAAATCGAAGATTAGGGCAACATAGGGGTCGAAGTGGGGAAGAAGACAGTGAGTCAACTCTGTTTTAAAACCAGGTTGAGTCGACTCGGACACGTGGCAGCCTCTGGGCTTGCCACCGAATAAGTAGAATGACGACGTTTTGTCTTTGGTTTAAATTGAATGAACCCTAGGGCTGACGTCATGATGACGTCAGCCACATGTAAATGAACCCATTGAACCGGTTGGTTTACAACCAGACCGGACTGGTTCATTTAAGATCAAACTGAACCGTCTGGTTTTCTGTTTTGTTTAAAATAAAATAAACCAATACTTTCACTATTTACGAATTGACCCCAACTGTTTTGGGAAATCCCAATGTGGCCCAACTGATGAAGATTTTATGCAATTAAGCCCCTGGAAAAAATAAAATAAAAAAATAATTTATTAAATTATTTTATTAAATAAGTAAAATTACTAAATTACCCTTGAGTCACAAATAAGTCAAACAAAGTCGAAATTAAACATATGAATAGTGTATCCTTATTATTTTGGATATTCTGAGACTAATTGTAGGGTCCGTTTTACGATACGGGGCCCGAAAAATAAAGACATGTAAAGTGGTAAATGACCAAAATACCCCTTGTCCAAAATTAACAAGTTATTAGTGTATTCTTACTATCTCGGACCTTCTGAGTCCAATGGTGAGGTCCACGACATGAGATGAGGTCCCAAAAAATTGGAGACTCATAAAAATGGTAAAATGACCAAATTACCCCTGGTACCCTTAAAGCCAAAATGAAACCAGAGAAGGTCTAAATTAACTTTCCTTGATATCCCGGACTCAATAATGGAGTCCAAATTACGAAATGAAGTACGGAAAAATACGACACGTAAAATGATAAATGACCATTTTGCCCTTTTACATACAAAAGTCCAAATTAAATTTTAGGAAAGCCTAGACTGACTTTCTTCGACGCTCCGGACTCAATGGTAGAGTCTATTCGACCAAAAGAAATGTCTAAAATAAAAAGACATAAAATTTGTTGAATAGCATCTGTCAGATGACTATAAATTAAAGTAATGCCAAAGTACTAATCTAAGGCGTATACAAAGAAATAAATTACGAAAAGGCACGACACGTAAATATGTGAAGTAAATAAATTTAAATTGAAGTTAATAGAGCTACCAGAAGAGTATAAATTCAAATAAATTCAATTCCTAACACTTTAATTGTGTCATAGGTTAAGAGTACGAGTTAAGTTAAGTACATATGAAATTATGAAATCATTTTAGGATCTAATACGATTTAAGCATAAGTTAAGGAATATTGAGATGATATTACAATGAATGTGAAGTTGATGAAATGTTTATGAATTGTTCTTAGGAACTACAAGGAAAGTGGGAAAACACATTATTAGCACTAACCCTAAAGGACCAAGGTGAGTAACCCTGTATCTGAAGTGGAGATTTAACTCCATGGATTTGAAAAGGTTTTAAATGCAAAGATATGAAGTGTTTGAAATTCCAAATTCAGTATTTACATGATTCAGTTTTAAATTGTTCTGTTTTATAAACTCTATTATGACATGCTTAGTGAATGGATTCTACCATAGTTTTCTTCAAACATATTTCAGCATGTCTAAAGTTTTAAATGCCAAATTATGTAAAGTGTTCTGATTTTGTTATATCAAATGTTTAAAGGATTTGTTATGAAATTATGTACATGATGTTTTAAATGTTCATGAGAAGCACCTATTTGAAGAAATCATGTATCAAATGTATTTGAATGTAAGAAAAATTGTGCCTAAGCACCATGGGTTTTTGGTTGGGTTGTACGGAACTCAGCTGACTTTTCAAATAACAGATTCTTGGGTTGTACGGAACTCAATTAATCTATAAAAATATGATGGGATTTTGGGTTGCATGGAACTCAATTGACTGTCAAATGCCCGGTAGCAGGATCTAATCCCCCAAGCATGAGATACCTCGAGGAACCCTATCTGTTCTGTCAGGAAATGAGTCTTACCTACCTTTTAGGGACTACGAAGACGATCCTGATCGGTTCAGTTAGGTTATCTCCATTTATACGTAATATGGGAGTCCGGTTTGAAACGGATTCCACTAATGAAAGAGATAAGATGACAAATGAGTTTGAAAATGGAAGCAGGTTTTACCCTCATTTTCAATATGCATATGTTTTGAGTTTTATATACTTTATTTAAGAAATACATGTTATGTTATATGTTTTGAAGTTTATATGAAGAAGTATATGTTGGCTTGAATACTTTTAAATGTTTCAAAGCTATCTGTTTTATGAAATGCATATGTTTTGAGTTATATACTCTATTTGACGAAGTACGAGTTTAGCTTGAATACTTTAAATGTTTCGAAGCTATCTGTTTTAAGAAATGCATATGTTCTATGTTTAAGTATACGAGCAATTGGCAGTGAATGTTTACAAAATCTTATGTACTAAAAATCGCTGCTAATTGAAAACCCCATGACGAATACTGGAATTGCTCACAAGCTTAGATTAGCTTAACCGGACTTTGTTCGGATCCTCGTTTCAGGTGATTGACAATAGGGCTGATTGGAAGACGATGAGGATGAGCGTAGCTGTTTTTGGAAGGGATATCTAAGTAGTTCTTTTGTTACGTATCATGAACTTAAGTTGTAACCTTTGTTTTAATAAGGTAGTGAACTGTTATGTATTAAGCCCCAAGGGGCAGCTGAACATGTATTCATTATAAAAGCCTTTAAGTTTTTAGTTATTCTTTGAATGTATGATCATGTGTACCATTGTAAATAGCGGCAGTATCGGACGGATGTGCAAAATTAGAAAATAAGAAAAGAAAAGAAAAAGTTTTTTCACGCTTCCGCAACCACATGAGGCACATCTATTCGATACCGCTGCAGATGCGAGCCTTGTCCCGAGGCCTTCGGGTCTTGGGGCGGCGGTCGTGACTCGAGATCCGCACAGGGTGGGTTTCGGGTCGTGACATTGTTTCTAACCCTTTTAAACTGATTCTTTTTGCAAACAAAACCTCTTCCTATACTTAATCAGTCCCTACCTTTAAAATTAAACAAATATGCTTTAAATCATAAAATAGAAATGAACTCCACTTACTTGTGTAAGCTTTTGGCTTGCAGTTTTCCCCTCTTTTTCTTTTGGTTTTCTTCTTCTCATTCATTTCTGAATATCAGAAACGTTCTTAGCTTCTTGGTTTCCTTCTTTCTTTTATGATTTCTCTCAAAACACCACTTGGTATTTATAGGCAAATCTCCCTCACTTGCCCACTTGCTGTGCCCACTATTTCTCTTTCTTCCTCCCTTCCTTGCAGCCATATTGGACTGCTTTTCCACCGCCTTTTTGTTCCTCATCCTCCACATTCAATTTGACACAATATATATATATATATATATAATGCACTCCACTTTCCCCTTGAGTGTCGGCAGTCCACTGCCCGTCTAACACATACACAAACACACATACCTGACACACACACATTTGGTCACACATGCACACTGCCATGCAGCATGCATGGTAGCCCTTTTTTCCTTTCTTGTATTTCCATTTTAATACATATATATATATTATACAATATCGTATATATATACGTATATTTATACCTCACTTATACATCTATATATATCCATATGTACACATATATACTAATTTCTATAAGTATATACATACACTTATATTTAATGGGCTACACATATGCAAACATACACAGGCATGGGTTTGCGTGCGTGCACGTATTTTAAGGCTTGGTCCTGGGTTACTCAGGTGTCGCCTAGCACTGACTATACAAAATAAGCGGTTCACATTCCAAAATCGTTCTGTCTATATGATATCATGATATCGAGTCTTAACAGCTTGAATTACAACTGGTATTACACTACTCGACCGGGTCTATCTCTGTTTACGTGCTATATCCCGGGTCGGGATATTACATTCTTCCCCCCTTAAAATAAGTTTGTCCCCAAACTTAGTACATACTATAGTGAAAATAACTGAGGATACTTGGCACGCATGTCGTCTTCTCACTCCCAAGTGGCTTCCTCTATCCGATGATTCCTCCACAAAAACTTGACTAAAGGAATAGTCTTGTTCCGTAGAACCTGATCTCGATGATCCAAAATTTGCACTGGATGCTCTATGTAACTCAAGTTCTTTTGGACGTCTAAAGGCTCGTGCTCAACTATCTGATCTGCACTCTGTATACACTTCCTCAACATCGAAACATGAAATACGTCGTGTACATGTGCTAACTCTGAAGGCAAGGCAAGCTGGTAGGCTACGGGCCCAACCCTTTCCATGATCTTGAATGGCCCAATGTATCTCGGCCCTAGCTTTCCCCTCTTGCCAAACCTCACTACACACTTCATGGGTGACACCTTCAAGAACACTTGATCGCCTACTATGAACTCTAACTCTCATCTATGAGCATTTGCATAGCTTTTCTGTCTACTCTGAGTCATTAGTAAACACTGTCTGATCAGCTGTATCTTCCCTGTAGTCTGTTCCACTATCTCTGGCCCATAAAACTTCCTTTCACCCACCTCTGTCCAACACTGTGGTGATCGACACTTCCTGCCGTATAATGCTTCATATGGCGCCATACCAATACTAGCTTGATAGCTATTATTATATGTGAACTCTACCAGTTGCAACTGATCATCCCAACTCCCCTCGAAGTCTATAACACAGAACCACAATAAGTCCTCTAGAGTCTGTATCGTCCTCTCTGACTGTCCGTTAGTCTCGAGATGATACGCAGTGCTGAGACTCAATTCTGTTCCCATAACTCACTATAGACCCCTCCAAAATCATAATACAAATCGTGGATCTCGATCAGATACGATCGATACTGGAACTCTATGAAGTCTAACAATCTCTCTGTTGTACAACTCGGCTAGTCACTGTAAGGTCTGTGTCGTCTTGGCTGCTAGGAAATGAGCTGTCTTGGTCAATCTGTCCATAATGACCCAGATAGAATTACTCCCTCTTGATGTCTTTGGCAACCCTGACACGAAGTCCATCGTGTGTTCCCACTTCCACTCAGGTATAGGTAGCGACTGCAGAAGTCCCCCAGGCTTCTGATGTTCTACCTTGATCTGCTGGCAATTGGCACATCATGCTATGTACTCAGCTATGTCACGCTTCATCCCGAACCACCAATAAGTGCTTCTAACATTATGATACATCTTGGTGCTCCTTGGATGCAAGGTGAATCTTGAACTGTGTGCCTCATCAAAGATCTCCCTTCTGAGCTCTAGCATATCGGGTATGCAGATTTTGCCCCGATAGCATAACATCCATTCTCTCATTGAAAACTCAGAGTCTATGCCTGTTTCAGCCTCTGACAAAGCTTAGCCAGCTTCTCATCTTGAGTCTACTACTCTCTAATCTTGTCCACAATCGACAAACTAATTGTGATGTTGGCACACATTCCCTCAGAGCTGGGCAGAACTATCTCTATCTCCATATCCTCTAAGTCTCTCAATATCTCTATCTGTACCGTCAACATGCAAGCTAAACTTCTTGATGACTTCCTACTAAGAGTGTCAGCTACCACGTTTGCTTTTCTTGGGTGGTACTGTATGCTGAGCTTATAATCCTTCAATAACTCTAACCAACAACGCTGTCTCATGTTGAGCTCCTTCTGTGTAGATAGGTACTTGAGACTCTTATGGTCAGTAAAGCTCTCGCACGTGGTTCTGTATAAGTAATGCCTCCATATCTTCAAGGCGAGGAAAATGGCTACTAACTCAAGGTCGTGTGTCGGGTAGTTTCCTTCATATGGTCTCAACTATCGTGAAGCATATGCTATTACCCTTCCATTCTGCATCAACACGCACCCCAAGCCCTTGAGTGAAGCATCACTATAGATCACAAATCCCTCGGTTCCATCTGGTACTGTCAATATCAGAGCTGTAACTAGTCAGTCCTTCAACTCTTGGAAGCTCCTCTCTTGCTCCCTGTCCAAACAAAAGGAACACTCTTCCTAGTCAGCTGGGTAATAGGCGTAGCTATCTTGGAGAAGTCCTTGACAAATCCCTTATAGTAGCTTGCTAACCCCATGAAACTCCGCACTTCTATGACACTAGTGGGTTGAGGCCAATTCATGATTGCCTCGATCTTTTGGGAATCGACAGAGATTCTTTCCTTGCTAATCATGTGTCCCAAAAATGCTATGCTAGGGAGCCAGAACTCACACTTCTTCAGCTTGGCGTATAGCTTCTGCTCCCCTAACTTCTATAGAACCCTCCTCAGATGTACCTCGTATTCCTCTTGGTTTTTGGAGTAAACCAAGATATCATCTATGAACACAATCACGAAGTTATCCAAGTATGGCTTGAACACTCTATTCATCATGTCCATGAATGCGGCTAGGGCATTGGTTACCCCAAATGGCATAACGAGAAACTCATAATGTCCATACCGTGTCCTGAATGCCGTCTTCTGAATGTCAGTGGGCTTGACTTTCAGCTGATGATAACCGGACCTCAAGTCGATCTTCGAGAACACTTGAGCCCCCATCAACTAGTCGAACAGATCATCTACTCTGGAGATTAGATATCTGTTCTTGATGGTAACCTTGTTCAACTCATGGTAGTCAATCCACAGCCTCATGGTTCCATCATTCTTCTTTACGAACAATACATGTGCACCCCATGGTGACGAGTTGGGTCGTATAAAACCCTTATCTAACAATTCCTATAACTGGAGCTTCAGCTCCTTCAGTTTTGCTGATGCCATCCTGTAAGGTGTTTTGGATATCAGTATGGTGCCTGGCAGTATGTCAATGCAAAACTCAATCTCCTTGTCTATGGGCATCCTTGGAAGATCATCCAGAAATACCTTAGAGAATTCCTTAACAATGGGAATCTTCTCTAACTCAGGCTGTTGAGAGTCAGTGTCTTGGACACTACATAAGAAATCGTGGCATCCCTTGCAAAGCAGACGCCTAGCCTGGACAGAGGAAACGAAGTAGGGTGGGGAAGCCGGGTGTCCCGTCAAAATCAACGGTCGAAAATCTAGGGTTCTATATGAGAACTTGTCTGGCCACACAGTTTATCGTAGCATGGTTTGCGGCCAACCAGTCCATTCCAAGGATAACATCAAACCCACAAATTCCCAATGGTATAAGGTCGACAAATAAATGTGTATCCCTAATTTATATCCCACAATTCCTATACATGGTATCCCCCAACAATGATTTCGCCGATGGTATAGAAACATTCAATAAATATCCTAGGGGTTCTGTCACTATGTTCAATCCAGCAGCTATGTAGGGGATATAAATGAATGTGTAGATCCAATGTCAAATAAAACATGGGCAAGCTATGAGCAGACTAAAAGAGTACTTACGACTACAGAAGTTGTAGCCTACACGTCTCCTGGTAAGATGGAAAAAAACCCGTTCAGCCTATTGCTGGAAATTCCCTTGCCCACTTCTGTGGGTCTAGGGTCTAGATGCTGTTGCTGCAGGCACTAGCACTCTAACTGAGGCAGTGCTTGTCATGGCCTGACCCTTCTAAGGGCATTCCCTTGCAAAATGTCCTTCCTGGCCTCAATAGTAGCAAGTGTGGCTATCTTTGAGGCACTAGCCCCTGTGGATCTTCTCGCAGCGGGGGCATTTGGCTACGCCCCCTCTAGTGTTGCTCTACCTCCTTTGACTGGCCCTTGTCGCTTATGATCCAACTCCGGGTCTAGTAAATTTGGATCCCTGCCTAGAGGAAGAAGGCCCTTGCCTCCTATTTTGATTACCTCTTGACCTCTGATTCCCTCGCCTTTTGGCGAACTCTTCACTTCTCCTCTCTATAATCCGTGCAGTCTCCACCACTTCATCATAAGTGGTTAACCGCTGGGGTTTAAGTCTATCCTTCACAGACCACCGCAACCCTTTCTTGAATTTTTGAGCTTTCAAATCCTTACTGTTGATGACGTTCGGAGTGAATCTGGATAATTCAGTAAATGTGGCCTTATATTGCTCTACTGTCACCCCTCCCTGTTATAGCACCATAAACTTGGCAACCCTCCAGTTCCGTACTTCCTGAGGGAAGTACTTTTTGTTGAAGACCGTAGTGAATCGCTGCCAGTCCATGCCTAGCTCCTTGGCCTCCTCTATCATCCACTACTTGTGCGCCATCCCTTTGAGCATATACGTGGTGTATACCACCTTTTGGACCTTAGTACATGTCAGGTTATTGTAAATCCTATTCATCTCCAATAACCACTCCTCAGCTATAGTGGCTCCTCTAGTACCGCCAAATTTCGGGGGTCTCATCTTCTGAAACCGCTCATATAGAAATTTGGAGTCTCTCTCGTTTCCTTGACGACCGCCTATGTTGCCGCTTATGTTGACAAGCCACTCCTATCGTACTGGCTTGAACCCTTGGTAAAGACTCGATGACACTTTCCATCAATCTCTTTAACTGATCTAGGCGATCTATAGGTAACAGATTATTCTTCGTGTTAACCATGTCTATAAAGATAACCAGTGAGATGTCTAGTCAATGTATAAGATAATAGTCAATGATCGTATGAAATCTATTTAAAGAAACGTCAGTTATATCTATTGATTCTAGTTCCAGTCCTATCTCCCATGACTCACAATAGAACCAATAGCTCTGATACCAAGCTGTCACGACCCGAAACCCCTCCTATGCGGATCTCGTGTCGCGGGGCCGACCCTAAGGCCGTCCCTACTTTTTCCATTCCTGTATCATGGTAATAGTATGCAATGTACTAAAATTTAAAATAATAATCAGCGGAAGTCTTTTCAATACAATAATCAGCGAAAGTCTATAATACATCATAAGGTTCCACAAGTGTCAATTTAAGAACTAAACATAACCAGCACCCGTGGGTGGTGAATACATAGGAGAACTACATCATAGACTAATACATTTCCTCTAAATGTCCTCCTACGCTCTCAGACTCCAACAGGGGTCTTGCAGCGTCACTACTTGAAAAATGCTAAGTAATATGGAATGAGCTAACAAAGCTTAGCAAGTAAATTCCCATCTCCGACACTGGTATCGGTGATCATAAAAAGAATATGAATCCATAAATAAGAATATGATAGCTAATGAGAACAATTGCCATAATGACCAATGAACAGTAGGGTCACAATATACAATAGAAGTAATGGATATAACATCAACATGGAACTCTCAATAACAATATATCAACATGAATGTACTGCCACAATAAATCGTTCACAATTAATTTAATAAAGAATGTTCTCTCAGTATAAGCTAAATCATAGGGACTAGTGTCATTCAACAATCGTAGTCATATAAATCATATAAGAGATGCATTTACACTATTTCAGGGTTTGGCACGCCCTCGGTCTTTTGGGGCTTAGCATACCCTCCAATGGAAAATCCAATGAAACAAAACTCCAATGAATTGCCATATGTCCATTCACGGACTTGACCCGTAGGTCTCCAGTAGATCAGAAAGCATCAGATGGATATTGTAACTGAGCACAAATCTGGTATACATAAACATATCATGATCACACGTGATTCCATAAGAGTATAAAAATGGAATATCATATATTCAGTAAAGACATAACAGTAGGCCTTTCAAGGTATGGTATAGCATGATAACAATGATATAGCAGTCAATCAATGTCCACAAGATAGAACAATGTCACATTGTGGAAAACAATAATATCTAGTGTGTTCAAGAGTACAAGTTCGGTAGTAAATTGAATAACTTGGCTTGGAAATACCACATGGAAGAGAATAGGTTTTACCTACCTTAAAATGCGTTCCTAGATCAGTATCCAGTGATTTTGCCTTTTCCTTTCGAGTTTCTTCTATATCAGTAAATACGTCTCAGTTTTAATGTTATTCATCAAATTTTATACCTTGGTACTATAAGTATCTCTTTCACTAATTTAGACTCTATTATTGAGTTCGGAATGCCGAAGAAAGTCGGTTTAGACTTTCGCAAAATTTTATTTGGGTTCAGGTACCATTAAGGGTATTATTGTCATTTAGCATTTCTACGGGTCTTTATTTTTTGGGGCTCCATATAGTAAAATGGACCCTTCCATTGGCCTTAGAATGTCCGTTACATAAAGAAAACACTAATCATTTACTAATTTTAGATATCGAGATAATTTATATTAATTACCTTAATTTATTTAATTAATTATTTAAATTAATATTTTATATTAATTCGGTGGGATTTAGGACACATATGCTTTTGTGGCACAGTGGTCCATTCAGTGGGTTAAAAACCCTTCCTTGGTGCGTAGTCTAGGTATCAAATCTCAGGGGTAGTAGCCCCCTTTTATTTTTCTTTGAAATCCTGATCCAAACAGCGTACAAGGACTTAAATCAAGAATAGGATATCCTTAGTTAAATCAGAATAGCGAATTTGATTTCTAAGTCTTGTGGCCAAACACTCCTATTTCAGCTTTTAGTTTATAATAACATCACTCAAAACGACATAGCTTTTACACCATTCAACACAACACGGCATTGTTTTAATCTCATTGTTTATTGTCACCCTTGTTTTTTCGGTGACACAACAGTAGGGTTCCATCGCCTTCTTTGACGATGGTAACCTTTGTCCGATCATTTTTTGACCTAAATTCAATGCAGTTTTCTTCACCATTGTATGGGGATCACATACCTAACCTTGGTTTTCTATTTAGACCTCTCTAACCTCACGAATAGTGAGTACAGTAACTCCAGCCAATTTTTCAGCCAACTATCTAGTTCAAATTTTGTGACTATTCTTTAACTGTTTCCACTTATTCTTCTTCCTAATCATCTTCCGCACCATTGAGGATCAGTTCCTCATGGTTAAATCAAAGTTCAAAGCATAAAATATCAAAAATCCAAATTATTCCCATGACTTGTAACTGCCTTTTTCTCTCTTGTTTCTAACCCTTTTAAAGTGATTCTTTTTGCAAACAAAACATCTTTCTATACTTAATCAGACCCTACCCTTAGAATTAAATGAATATGCTTTCAATCATAAAACAAAAATGAACTTCACTTACCCGTGTGAGCTTTTGGCTCAAAGTTTCCTCGTCCTTTTCTTTTGGTTTTCTTCTTCTCCTTCACTTCTAAATATCATAAACACTCTCAGCTTCTTGGTTTCCTTTTTTCTTTCCGATTTCTCTCAAAACACCCGTTGGTATTTATAGGCAAATTTCCCTCACTTGCCTACTTGCTGCGTCCACTATTTCTCTTTCTTCCTCTCTTTCTTGCAGCCATGTTGGACTACTTTTCCACCGCCCTTTGTTCCTCGTCCTCTACGCTCAATTTGACACAATATATATATATATATATATATAATGCACTCCACTTTCCCCTTGAGTGTCGGCAGTCCACTGCCCTTCCAACACACACACAAACATACACCTGACACGCACACACTTGGTCACACATGCACACTGCCATGCAGCATGCATGGCAGCCTTTTTTTCCTTTCTTGTATTTCCATTTTAATACATATATATATTATACAATACCGTATATATATCTACGTATATTTATACCTCACTTATACATTTATATATATCTATATATCCATATATTCACATATATACTAATTTCTATAAGTATATACATACACTTATATTTAATGGGCTACATATATATGCAAACGTACACATGCATGGGTTTACGTGCATGCATGCATTACGAGCCTCGGTCCTGGGTTGCTCAGGTGTCGCCCAACATTGACTGTAAAAAATAAGTCATTCACATTCTAAAATCGTTCAGTCTATATGATATCATGATATAGAGCCTTAACAACTCGAGTTACAACTGGTATTATACTACTGGATGGGGTCTACCTCAGTTTATATGACATATATCGGGTCGGGATATTACATGGGCTACCAACCATTTTGCGATATATGTTACATGTGATATATATATATATATATCTAGTAAATAATCTCCCCCACCTCCCAACACAACCAATCCCCATACATGCAACACCTAAGCATGATGCAATATATATATATATATATATATATATATATATATATATATATATAACCTGCGTGTGTAATAAACAGAACATGTGTGTGTATATGTGTGTGAGGCAGTTAGAGAGAGAAAGTGATGTAGAGAGAAAAAGAGAGAAGGAAGAAGAAGAAGAAGAGGGGAAAGAGAAGAATAGAGGAGACTCGTGCATGCAAGACAAAGTTGCTTGAGGATCCAGTAGCTTGAACTAGAGGAAAGGATCACCACTTGAAGGAAGGTAAAAACCCTAACTATGCCAACTTTCTCTCTCTAGAAATTTAGAGTTAAAACTTACTGTATGTGGATTTAAAATGCATGCATGTATAGTGTAAATTTGGGGAAAGAAAATGGAAGAAAAATTGTAAATTTTGGAGCAAGAAAACCCTAAGATTTCCATGGACCCAAACTTAAGAAAAACTGGTTTTTGGGTAAAACCTCATGAAAGCTTAAAACCACTTACATGGTTGCAAAATAAGGAAACATTAGAGCATTTAGCAACTTGAATCATGCCAAATGGTGTAGTGATGGCCCAAAAAAAAATGTAGTTGCAGGTATGGCCAAAAATTAATGGGTGATTGGATTTCGATCATTTGGTGAGGTTTAAGCAACAATAAAATGTTCTATATGGTCCCAGGAATTCAAAGAATAAAAAATGGGGCAAAAATAATACCTGTAGCCCCTCGAAATAGGAAGAAATAGTGGTTGCGGGAAAAGTGTGGGATCACCGGAGCATCCCTGCAACTACCTGTTTCGGCGACCATGGTTAGACTTAATCCCATTTCAACATTAGAAATGGAATCTTCATCGGAAAAGGGAGCGGACCCCATCAAAAAATGGTCAGAAAAGTAATCAGCGATGGTCGCTGGCGCCGAAACCCTCGTCGGACTTTTGAGGATGATGAGTGTTCATGGGTTGGGTCATGGACTGGCCCTGACCCAATTGCGAAATGGTTTAAAAATCCTTTAGAAAAACTACGTCATTTTGTTTAAAAGATAAAAAAAAATGTATTATATACTAGGGCTGATGTCTGTATGACATCAACGTGATGCAATAGACCGGTTGAACTGGTTGGTTCAGCACAATTAGGGCCGATTCACTTAAAAATGAAATAAACCCTCTGGTTTATTTTAAATGTTCTTGAAATTACATTTGGACCCCTAAAAAATTCTGAAATTTAAATTAGCCCCCAAAACTTTCAGTTATTCATGAAATAATCCCCAATAGTTTAGTAAATTATAAAATGACCCAGAAATTAAATAAATATTTAATTTAAATCCCTTTTAATTAAACAAGAAATTATTAAAATGCCCTTAGGCCAAAAAAAGATCAAACGAAGTTTGATTAAAATAAATAAATAGTGTATTTTGATTATTTCGGGCATTTCAGACTCAATGGTGGAGTCTGATTTGTGAAGTTAAGTCTCCAACAATGTAGACACGTAAATTATAAATGAATATATTGCCCCTAATAATGCCCATGGCCATCGTGACTATCTCGAACATTTTGGACTCAATGGTGAGGCTCGTGAAGCCTAAAAAAATCTCGAAAAATGAAAACGGAAAAACTAGGGTGAATTCAAAAATCGCCCTAATGATCAGTTATGTGATCAAATGGACCTCGATGACTATGAAATTATGTACCTTAACATTTTGGGACATCCCGGATCCAATGGTTGGATCCGTTTAGTGAAACAAAGTCTCGGAACAATAGACACGTGGAACGTCAAATGATAATTTTACCCTTAGTATTCCAAAAGCTAAATAAATGTCAAGGGAGACGTAGTCTGACTGTTTTGGGCACTCTAGACTCAACGGTGGAGTCTGCATTAGCAAATGAAGTATCGAAAAACGTGACGCGTGAAAGTGTAGATTATGAAAATGCCCTAGGCTTAATGTGAGTCACAAATAAGCTAATTAAGATCTAGAAAAGCCTAAATTTATTACAATCAATATTTTGGACTTAATGATGACGTTCTTTTAGGAAAATAAAACCCGATAACAAATTGAAAAAAATGAAAAATACGTCCTTAGGACACAATGATGTTACTAGGAGAGTAATAATGAGATAAATAAGTCTACAAAAATGTTGCAAGGACCAATAGACTCAAAACAGAGTCAGAATACGTAAACTGTGAACGAAAAAAATGGGACATTAAAAAGTGTAAATTACTGAATCACCCTTGAAGGGCCAAAAGAACCCTGAAATGGGAAATTAAAAACCCTTAATTGAATAGACTAAGTTCAAAGGAACTTAAAACATTGCATACTAATGTTTGGGATGGTCGTTGAAATAGGTAGTTGATTTTGTACGATTTGTCCGTGTGGCAGTGTCGGTCATTGCCCTTAATCCACATAAGGTGGGTTTCGGGTCGCGACAACCACTCTTCAAAATGGTACAATACACATATATACAAAGCTTACTAATTTTTTTTTTACAGTTATACAGATTACATGTCCATTTTCCCTAAGGACTTAATTAAATGATTGACCAAAATTTCATTACTGCAAAAGTTGACCAACTATGGTCCTAACATTCCCAAAAATTGCTAAGTCAATGATAACTGGTTAAAAAGTGCATATTTATTTTGTTAACCCTAGATATTCTTGCACTTTTGTTATTTTAATTTCTCCAATATATATGCATTTGCTAGTTAATTCTTGTTTTATCTTTTTGTAGAGAAAGCTTGGCAAAGTTGATGATTTGGTGGTGGATTTGGAGTAAAAGGAAAATATTGGGCTTTGAAGTGTGAAAAGAATTGGAAAACAAGTGGTTTTGGGTTAGAAGAGAGGCTTGGTCCATATGTTGGTGGACCAGGGCCTATTTTAGCATTATAGGCTCTATTTTGGAGCACTTTAGACTCCCTTTTTGGACCCCTAATGTCTAATTACGGGATTTTATTCTATTTTCCTGAATTCTTATGTAGTGGGGGTAATTTTGGAAAAAGGGGGATAATATGGTGAGCTAGGGTTTTGGCAAAAGGAGGAGGCGTTTTGGAGGATCTGGACGAGGAGAAGAAAGAAAGGAGACGACTAAAAAGAAGAAGATGAAGAACTCCATGGCTGTGGTGCTCTCCTCTTCCACTAACATGGGCTAAGTTCTCTCATTCCTAGGGTTTAGATGAAACCTTAGTCAAGTAATCGTGCTTCTTTGTATTTTATTTTTGGGTTAATTAGTTTGGATGTTGTTGTATAACTTTAGACTTTTATTAATCCAATGATTGTGTTATTCAGTTTCACATAATCAATTTCTGTGATTTTGTTTATGTGGTTATACAATAGTAATATTTGTACATACATCAAAACCGTAGGATGAGTCATAACTCAGGAAAAATAAATTGTGACTATGACCTTAGAATTAGCGTAGATAATTTGTGTTGACCAAAGATGATTCGTGCTTAGGGTTTTGGTGCGTGATTCTCTTGATGATTGTATTGAGGCTTGTAGCCAAAATACATTTTTTACATCCAAATTTAATGGCCCAAGAATTAATACAATTGAAGCTAGTTACAAGATTAGTGGTGGATTCAACACTCTAGGAATCCTCTTTTAATTTGATTCATCATTAATTCAGTTAAATATTTTCTTTAATTATAGTTCTCATTTAATTTTAGAAAAGAATCAAAAAACAATCACCTTTTGTGAATTTGAATTAAAGTTAATCTCAACTTTAGTTTTTAAACAATTAACAGTCTCTGTGGGTTCGACTCTTACTTCTCTACTATACTAGTAGTTTAGTTTGGTAATTTGATTGATTTCCACGACAGATTAGTCAAGTGTAGAGCTTCCAACGCCCTTCCTTAGTACGGGTAAGGCTCTCAACCATCTTCGTCCGCTGAAAGAGTCATGAGTAACAAATCCATATGTGCTTTATGAAAAGCTCGTGAGTAATTTAAGTACCTTGTTACGGGTTTTCAACTAGTAGTGGGTTAGTTATAAGAGAGAGTTCATAAAGACATTCACTATCAATTGCTTGTACACTTCAGATACAAAATACACGATTTTTAAAAACATATAGCATGAAGCATTCAAGGCAATCAGGCTAGGCACGTATTTATTCAAGTATAGAATGTAGGAAACTTAAAAAACACGTAACATGAAGCATTTTAAAGCATTCAAGTAAAATAGATATTTCACGTATACGAAGTACAAGAATATTTAAAAATACATAACACGAAGCATTTAAAGCATTTGAGCGAGGCATGCAATATGCAGTGGAAAACTTGTAAACATGTATTAAGTGGCCAATTGGTGACCAAAAGAGTTTAAATCATTTACTCGTTAACAGGATGAATAAAATCCTTTTCTTGTAAATAAAAGGGCATGACCCTTGGTTATTTTAAAAACAAGGCCATTTTTTTAAAAATCCTTCTCATGTAAATGGGGGTTCGAAAACTTTTTACCATTTCTTATGAAAACATGAATCTTTTGTTCATGAAATTAGAACATGTAATCACGTTTAGAAAAACGGGAGATAAACCTTCTTCCATTTCTGAACGTAACATCTTTTCACTTTTTAACAGAAGAATCTGTTTCAAACTGGACTCTAGTTTTACTTCTCAGGAGATATCTTATACCTGGGGGATAAACCTTCTACTGGAAATTTTTCTCGTATGTGAGTCCCGAAGGGTCTCACGAGCTCGTAGTGCTTATGCACGATTATCTTGCATTACCAGTTCGCAAACAGAAGGCATTTAAAAATAATTCTTTTTCAAATAAATACTCTTTAAAGGCATTAAAACATAACCTCCTAGTAGTTTCTTTTAAAAACATTTAAAACATAACTTCTTCAAATATATGCTTTTCAAGAGCATTCAAAATATGACTTCTTCAAATAGATGATTTTCAAGAGCATTTAAAATATGATTTCTTCAAATAGATACCTTTCGAGAGCATTTAAATATGACTTCTTCAAATAGATGCTTTTCATGGGCGTTAACAAATATCAATTCTTTAAGTAGATGCTTTTCGAGAGCATTAAAATTCATGGACATTTTAATTGAGTTTTTAGAACACTTGGAATATGCAATTTCAAAAAATGTAAGACAGAAGCTTCGGAGTATTTAACCACAATATATAAGAATATTTAAAAGCGTAGCTCAAATGAAAGACATTTACTCTTAGAGAGGTATTTAATAAAGTTTTGAATTTAATGTAGACATGTTGGAATATAAACTTACAGAAAGTCAGCAATATAAACAAGCTAACTTGCATGTCAAGATAGAATTTAAAAATGGAAGTAATAATGCTTTTGAAACATGAGTCATATAAATACAGGAATTTTGAACTTAAAATCACTTCAAAAATTTTGAACTTAAAAATACTTCAGATTTCATGGAGTTTAAAACCACCACTTCAAAGTACAGGATTACTCACCTTTATCCTGGAGGTTGGTGCTACTGGTGTGCCTTTCCCTTTCCCTTGTAGTTCCTAAGAAAAATTTATAAGAAATAATTAATTCCACACTTAATTTAAATTATCGCTTATTTGGTGTTCTTAGTTTATTTTTAGACCCGGTGATTACTAATTTCCTAGGATAGGTCTTATTTTCGTCAAGTCGATCTATTAGGCATAATTTAATAAAGTTGAATTTCATGTGTCTTATTTTTTCATACCTAATTTGGTGATATGGACCTCACCATTGGGTTCAGAACGTCAAAGAAAGTCAATTTAGACCCTCTCGGGCTTCCATTTGGCTTCGGGCATCACTAGGGTAAAACGCTAATTTTGTATTCTATGTGTCTTAATTTTTTTGAGTCTTGTCTCGCAAAACGGATCCTGCCATTGGGTCCAGAATGCCTAAAATAGTCAAAATAGATTTATGCATGCTAGATCATATTGTTGCGTGATTTAAACCTAGAAAACTCAAACCCACCATTGATGGACCTCAAGGAACATGTTTGTATTTAATGAAACTAAATGAGGTTTGATGGATTGGGGTGTGAACAAGATGTTATAAGGGTTTCAAATCCACAAAAATGACCCAAGATGAGTGAGAAAAATAGACTTACAAGTCACGGCCACCCAAATCGATTTCACCATTTGAACTCCAACCTCAATTTTGGGAAGGGAATATGAAACCCCACAATGATATGGTCTCAACAAGCCAGAATCCATTGATATTTATGCAGAAATGAGCATGAACCATGCCAATATCCAAATTTTCCATAGAGTCCCAACAGAGCTTTTTAGCTTGTTTTGAACCTTTGAATGAATGCCAAAGCCTTCCTCCATTTCCCGTAAACCATTTGGGATAAAAAACAATGAAGAACCCTTGCCAGAAACCCTCGAAATAATTGTGGGTGCCAAGACCTAAAAAAAGAAAGTATGTCATCCTTTTTATGGATTTAGAGGGATCCCAACTGTCTCCTTTCCTAAAGGTGGGAAGGAATGCCTCTTATAGAAGATAGAGAAATTAAGGAGTCGCTAGTTTTTTTTGGGCAAAAAACAAGCAAACCCGTTACAACAGAATATAATTAAAAGAAAACTGAAAGGAATGAAATAATTAAAATTATATCGCCTTGTCTCTTAATTACATTCTAAAGATCCCTTGACATGGATCAAAATAAATGTCATGCCCCGAATTTTCATAAACCCGGGGAGTGAGCGAAATGAATTAAGAAAAATAAATAACAGGCAATTAAATGGATTTAGTTGATTTCTTATTTGTTTCTCCATATTTCCCCAAAATTTAGAATGAAAATTTGCTACTAGACTTACCCAAGATGGGTTTCAAATGCCAATCAAATATCTCCCCCAACTAATAGTCAAAATTAGTCTAAGTCGTGTTCAAGTATGGCCTCCAAAATAGCCCCAAAATGTCTCTAAATATACCTTGGAACAATGGCCCAAATGGGCCTCAAATGCCCTAAGACATAGGCCAAGAATAGGTAAAAAATTCCACCAAGATTTGTCTAAGGAAGTGGCCAAACATGGCCCATGAGAGTGGCCAAATATGGCCCATAAGGTAGCCAAACATGGTCCAAAAGGGTGGCCAAACATGGCCCAAAAGGGTGGCTAAACATGGCCTAGGGATTGGCCAAACATGGCCCAAAAGGGTAGCCAAACATGGCCTAAAAAGATGGCCAAACATGGCCCAAAAAGGGTGGCCAATGTCACAACCCGAAACCCACCCTGTGTGGATCTCGTATCGCGACCGCCACCCTTCGGCCGAGGCTTTAGGGCAAGGCTCACATAAGCAACAGTATCGGACGGCGGTGCGGCCTGTGTTCGCGGAAGCGTGAAAAACTTTTTCCTTTTCTTTACCTTTTAAATCTTTCGCACATCTGCCCGATACTGCCACTCTTCATAGCAGTACATATGATAATAAAATTAGAGCATAATAAAAACTTAAAGTTTTATTCACGTTACATATCCGATTGCCTCTCAGCTTACGTACATATTTGTCCAAAATCTACTACATCAAAATTTGACCAACTACAGGTCATAGTACATCAAAAACCCTGGTCCAAATGGAGCCGCTAATCATCAAACCTTAAATCTAGCAAGGCTCCCATTCATCATCAATACCTGAAAAAAATGTTAGGGAATGGGGTGAGCTTCGAGAAGCTCAGTGAGTAATTCCAGCATTTGTCGTGGGTTTTCAATTGGCAGTGGTTTCACACATGAGAGTTTATAAAACACTCACTACCAATTGCTCGTATATTTTGAACACAGAGTACATGCATTCTTTATAATAGATAGCTTTGAAACATTTAAAGTATTCAAGCTAAACATGTATTTTGTCAAATAGAGTATGTGTACTTCAAAACATATAAACATGCGTAGTGAAAATGGGGGTAAAACCTGCTTCCATTTTCGAAAACCATTTGTCATCTTTTCACTTTTTAACAAGGGGATATGTTTTGAACCAGATCCCAGTTTTACTTCTGGGAGATCTCATGCCTGGGGGATCAAATCCTGCTACCGGGCATTTTTCTAAATTGAGAACCCAAAGGGAGCTCAATAACTTGCGATGCTTATGCATCATTATCTTGCAAAACTTAGCTTCTTCAAGAAATACTTTTTATGAGTATTTAAACATGACTTCTTCAAGAAATGCTTTTTATAAGCAATTAAAACATAGCTTATTCAATAAATGCTTTTTCATGTGTATTTAAAACACGGATAATTTAACAGAGTTTTTAAATATTTGGAGGACAACACTTGAAACATTTAACATAAGAGCTTCAGGAATTTAAATCATGATGCACAGGAATCTATTAAAGTATAGATGGAATAGAAGCATTTATTTCGAGAGCATTGAATATAAAGCACATAAATACGAGAGTTTACGATTTGAAAAAAAGCAGATATAAAACACTTCAAAATATTTGAACCTAAACTTCTTCAAAATCCGTGGAGTTAAATCTCCACTTCAAATGCAGGGTTACTCACCTTATACGTTTAGAATGGCTCTACTGTGCTGCCTTTCCTTTATCCTTCCTTAACCTATAATAATTTAGGAAAATCTCAAAAATCTCATATGCAGTTAAATCAACTTGTGATCCTAATCTATTCTTAAACTGTATAGCCTAATCTTAACAATGCAGCCTAACTTACAGCTATAATACGTGCTTAAATGATAAATAAATATTACCTCCGTATCCATTCATTTAGGGTTTCAGTGTTTTCTCGTTCTTCTTCCTCCTTTTTTAATTTTGCTTCAGCAAGTCTTCTTTCCGCAACCTCTTTCATAAGTCATCCCATTGGGACGATTGGGGCTTTATATATAAATGGCCTAACTGAGACGATTTCAGTCGTCTTCGCGATCTGTATTTTTCTGGCAATTACCTTTTGTTGCCATAACAAATCTTCCATGAATTCTTGTTGCTTCTTATCCATAACCTTCTGAGTCTTATCCATGATAGTCTACGTGAACTTTTAACCTAAAACACAATTTAATGTGTTAGAAATTAATTTCATTTAAGTTATTACTTTTCTGGTAGTTTCGTGAAATCGTAAGGTTTGATTTCATTACTTCACACATTTATGTACCATATTTTTTCTTACTTCATTTCCTAATATGGACCTCAACATTGATTCTGGAACATCGAAGAAAGTCAATTTAGACTCTCTTGGCTTTTATTTTGGCTTCGGGGACGTTAGGGGCAATTTGGTAATTTATACTTTAACGTGTCTTATTTTTTTTTTGGAGTCCCGTCTAGTAAAACGGATCCCACCGTTGGGTCCAAAATGCCCAAAATAGTTAAAATACACTATTTGCTTACTTTATTTCGACTTCATTTGACTTGTTTTAGAATTTGAGGCAATTTCATAATTTTCCTATTTAAATATTATTAATTTAGTATTAAATTAATTTCTGTTGGGTCCTGGTACAATTTTTCAGAACTTCTGGGGTTAAAATCCAATTTTTCTAACTTCCGGTCTAAACTAGTGGGTTCACTACGCAGAACGGCGAGTTAACTCGTGTCTCGAGTTAACTTCTTACACGTGTCCCGAGTTAACTCGTGTGACTCGATTCAAAACGGCGAGTCAACTCGTCGTCTTCGTCACAAATTTAACCTCTGTTGCCCTAATTTATGGGTCTCTTTTCTTTCAATTTTTTGCATTTTTAATCACTGGTTTTCCATATTATTGGGTGGTACGTGTTCCTGGAGGGTTGGCCAATCTTTTGGCATTCATTTGAAGCCTTAAAACTAACTCAAACATTCGGTCTAAGACTTGACACCCGAACCTGTAACTCCATAATAAACCCTCATTTTAACACCATTTTTAGCGGGGTTTGGTTTTATGTGACCTTCGTGACATGGGGGTTCAATCCCTATTCTCAAAAGTGAGTCTAGAGGTCCAAAACAAGGACTAGGTTTTATGACCGAAACCTGCAACTCAGGTTTTAGGGTTCATTCTTTGAGTTTTAGGGTCACGGTCTACTGTTTTTAGGACATTGAAATGATCTAGTTTAGGTTCCTATAGGCCAAAATTGAATTGACAATGGTCGGTTCAGACTTGTTTCTCTAACCTCCTGAATTTTTGGTTCAACTTGTAATTCCAATTTCCACCTCGATTCAACATGATTTCCATCCATTCTTTTTGTAAACTATAGCTTATAACATGTAGATTAAGACTCTACATTTGCATGTTTTAAATTTAAACACAATTAAACAAAATTCAAACGAAATTATACCTGTTTAAGTTGAATTTTCTCAGACTCTTTTTACTTCAGTTTCTTCCTTCTTCAGCCTTCCTCTCTCGTACTAACTCTTTCTATTTCTGATGTTAGGTGAGCTTTTAGGTTTATATTCTTGAAGTGATTTGAGCAACACGTATTTCGCATGCAGCCTTTGAAGTTATGGCATTGCCACATGCCATGGCCACCATTTCTCTCCTCATCATTTCTTTCACATGGAGTTCACATGGAGAAGACATGGAGAGCAGTGCCTACGGCTACATATAGCCACTACTTCTCTCTCTTTACTTCTCAATCCATTTAATTTCTTCGACTCAATTCTATATGATTCTATAACTTTCCATTTCTTCCTACATTTAATTCCTTTTTATTTCATTCCTTAATATATATACATACATATATAGATATATGGCAGCCGTATTCATAACTATTTACATATATAATATGACATGTATTCATGTATATGTATTCATATATAATTTTTGTTCATTATGAATAGCAGTAATTATGAATAACAGTAAATTAGTCTTAAAGGCGAGACTCGGTATCTTAATTATTTATTTTGCCAATAGTGAGTCTCCGTTCGTGTCTCATATGATATTTACATTATTATTCATATTTAATTCTTCGTAACGGTCCCGTATTGTCCATTTCAGCACTCGGTTGACCGGGTTGTCTATTTCCCGAGTCTATATGATCTTTAGTGATCTAGATTAATTTCATATTTAATCTCATCATGGCTTATTGTATTCTTTTTAAGGTCACTAATTAATAATTAGTGACTTAAGTATCATTTAATCAGGTCGGGGTGTTACAGCCAAGGGGTAGTGTCAAGGGGTTGTCAGGTTGGGCACGCATAGGCAAGGCAGTAGGCAGGAGCGCATGCGTGGAAGGGCAAGTGTGGCACGGGATGGCATGCGGTAGGCACGCGCACGCGGGTCTGCGGCTACGACTGGGGGCTGGTCTGCTGTACTGACTCTGTAGCAATAATGTATTTGCTGCAAGCTGATTTTTTCATTTTCTGATTTTTTTTCCAAAGTGTTGAAAGTTGATTTTTCTAATTTTTAACCTACTTCTTCAAGATTTTTGTAATATCCCGACTCGGGATATGGCACGTATACTGAGGCACACTGTAGAATGGAATATCATTAGGTGTAAACCAAGCCGTTAAGCTCTATATCATTGTAGTCATTGGACTGAATGGATTGGAATGTGAATGGTTCATTTTTATAAACATTGTCGGGCAACACCGGGCGACACAAGATTGAGCCTCGTCGTGCGTGCATGCACATACTCCCATGCATGTGACCGTTTGTGTACACACGTAGTTTATTGAAAATTACGATGCATGGGTACGAGAGGCAAGCATTCCCGGGTGTCCGGGTGTCGCCGCACCGGAAGCCACTTTTATAAAAAAACGTGCACGTGAGTATATGTATATATATACATATACAGTTACGGGTAAATTTATATATATGTGTGTATAATAAATAAACTATATGTTATACTCAACACATGTATATATTGGTACGGTCAGTGTGTATATATCTATGTATAGATATATATATATATATACATATGTATTGAATTAAGGTAAAACAAAAGAAAGGAAATAAAAGCAGTGAGGGCAAATGGGGCAATCGGTATGCACGTGTAGTGTGAGGTGGTGTGGTGGCTGCATGCAAGTAGCCGTGTGTGCTAGGTGGCAGTGCGTGGGTTCTCTATGTAACTAAGTGGCAAAGCCACTGCCTTTACACTCGGTCAAGGTATGAAATGACAAGGAGAATAGGGAAAGAAAGTGAGTAAAGGAGAGAGAGAGAGAGAGAAGACCAGAACAGAAGAAAGATAGGAAGGAAATGAAGAAAATTTAGAGAGAGAAAGGACTGAAATTTGAAGTTCCGAAAATCGGCTTAAATAGGTATAATCTCAATTAAGTTGTATTCATTTGGATTTTAAATTGTTGAGGTTGGTGTCAAAATTTATTAGAACCAAAACATGAAAAGAAAGCCTAAAACTGAAACTGCCATGAGCGGTCAACCATGGTGAAATTCTATTCATCAAACAAACCTTGATTTTGAGAGTAGAAATCAGTCGGAAACACTTCCAGGAATTTAACGCAACTTGAATCACATTAAACGGTCAAGAAATGGCCATTTTATGGCCAATTATTCTTCGCCGGTGCAACACCGGAGAACTAGAAATGCATTTTGGAAATCGGTGAGGTTTTGGGCCAAAAATCAGTTCTAATATGTTTCCTAAAGTACTAGAATTTATTTGGTACAAAAACAGTGAAAATCGGACGTGAAATCACCAAGATCCGTGAGAAATTTTACTATTCCGGTGACTGTGGCCGGAAAAACAACCGGGGAAGATGACCGAATTATCGGGGGCATATCGGGTCAAGACATTACCAGGTCTGGGTCGGGTTGGGTCGGGTCGGGTCGGGTCAGGATCCGACCGACCTTGAAAATGGGGTCTTAAACTATGCCGTTTTGGTTTTACATTTAAAAGATATTTGGACTGTTTGGTGATGAGAATAAGAAATTGAAATTGAGTGTAAGGGTTAATCGATCCGTGGATAGGATAGGAAGCTTGGCTATCTTATTCCGGTTCACTGATTTAAAGTAAACTGGCTGGTTCACTATGGATTTAAACCAGTTTAGGGTTTCTAACTCTGAACCCATTGGTTCAGACCGCAACTCTGAGAAATTATAAACCGACCCCAGATGTTTTGGGAAATTGTACTGAGGCCCAAACAGAATATTAATTTTAAGGAAATTACGAAAATACCCCTAACTCAAAAGTGGGTCAAACGAAGTCCAAATGAGGCAAATGAATAGTCAAATTGTATTATCTCGGACCTTCTGAATCCAATGGTAATGTCAAAATTATGAAAAAAGGTCCCAGGGATAAAAGACCTGTAAAAATGTAAAATGACAGTTTTACCCTTTTCAATCTAGAAGTCCAAATGGAATTCCGCGAAAGCCTAAACTAACTTTCTTCAGCATTCCGGACTCAATGGTAAAGTCTAAATTAGTATTAGAAATACTTATGACAGCAAGGCATAAAATTTGATGAATAGTATTTATTCTGAAACATATTTACTGATATATAGGGAACTCGACAGGACAAAGGCAAACCCGCAGGAGACTGATTTAGGAACGCATATTTAGAGGTAAGTAAATTTCCTTTCTCTTCCATATGGTGTTTCCAAGCCAAGTTTATTCTCTTACTGCCAGACTTATACTCTTGAACGTACGTAATGTTATTGTTTCCACAATGTGATATTGTTCTATCTTATGGACATTGATTGACTGCTATATCATTGCTATCGTGTTGAATCATGCTTTGAAAAGCCTATTGTTATGTTCCATTGTATATATGATATTCCATATTTATACTCTTATGGAATCACTTATGATCATTAAATGTTTAAGTATACCGGATTTGTGCTCAGTCACAATATTCGTTTGATGCTTTCTAATACACTGGAGACCTATGAGTCGAGTTCGTGAACGGACATATGGCAATACATTGGAATTCACTGGGGGGTATGCTGGGCCCCAACGACCGAGGGCGCGCCAAGCCCTGTCATAGAATAAAAGCATCTCTTATATGACTGTTTGACTCCGACTGTTGAATTATACTATTCTTGTGTTTATCTTATATTGAGAGATATTTCCTTATTGATTTGATTGTGACTGATTTATTGTGACAGTACCTTCATGTTGATATATTTTTGTTGAGAGTTTCTTGTTGATGTTATATCCATTACTCTTGATTGTACGTTGTAACCTATTATTTATTGGCCCTTGTGGCAACTGTTCTCATTAGCTATCACAGCATCTCTTTTATCATATTCTTATACCAGTGTCGGAGATCTGTTTTTACTTGCTGAGCTTTCGTAGCTCATTCCACCCTACTTACCCTCATTTCAGGTATTGACGCTGCAAGACCCCAGTAGGAGTTTGAGAGCGTAGGAGGACATTTTGAGGAACTGTACGAGTCTATGTTTTAGTTCTCCTATGTATTCACCACCTACAGGTGCTGGTTGCGTCTGGTTCTTATTTTGCTTACTGTAGAACCATATTATGTATTGTAAAGACTTCCGCTGATCATTTTATTGAATAGACTTCCGCTGACAATGTGTATTGAAAGACTTCCACGGATTATAGACATTGATAAGACTTCCGCTGTTATTGTTTTAAGATTTTAGTACTGTGCATATTAGTACTATGACACAGGAATAGAAAAAGTAGGGACGGCCTTAGGGTCGGCCCTGCTACACGAGATCTGCATAGGGTGGGTTTCGGGTCATGACAATTTTTAATCCCCACTTTTTGGCACTTTTCTCACTTATTCATGGGCATTTTACACACCTAATGGCCCTTTTTAACTAAAATTTTTTGACATGGTCTCTTTTGTTTTCTAAGCATTTTTCACCTAATACTTTGCGACAATTCATATATACAAGGATATATACATTCCACCCTCACTTGATGGTCACAAATTCATAGATATTAAACATACAACTATTGTTCTCAACATTTACATGTGATGCACATTAAACAAAACATCTTATTTATCATTTGGGTTTAAACCCTTACATTACAAAATGGCCCAAGGCCTATAGTCCACCATTTTTCAAATTAAGCACAAGTTATTTGGGCTTATTCCCATACATACAAAGTGTAGCCCGTAAGCCAAATATGCTTCAAAATCCATTTTTCCCTCCATACTCCAATGACTTCATCAAGTCTCAAGTACTAGGAGCCTCATTTGTAATATGTAATCCTATAAAGGGTAAGCACGACGGCTTGTATGACATAATGCTAATGTAAAGAACAAAGTTAAGGCGTGGCATGTGCAAAGTGTACATTTATAAGCTATATGCCTTCTAATTCATCAATGTAATACAGTGGCAATATGCATGACACACACATACAACTCTATGCCACACCCATGTCTCGCTTCACGGTCCTTCCTTGTTGGAATGCAAGTACCAATCGTATGTCTCGCTTCACGGTCCGTCCCCATTGGATCGCCAGTACTATAGCCAATTTTGTGTTTTTCACCACAGGATCTGCACCCTCATAGTGCATAGCATCAATGTGCTCAACTTACACCATGTTTTCAAAGATTCACGTATGCTAAGATGCCTTGATTTTTTTATGCAATTCCAATGAAGCATTTCATCAAACATATGGAGTATGCCTTCAATAATGCATTATACATAAAGCAACTATAACTTTTAAACCACAAAACTTTGTCTACATGAACTAGCATGTAATCTAATCAATTATACATATAAACATATTACATATTCACAAACTTACTAAATTCTCAAAGATCACACAAGTACGCAAAGTACCAATACATTGAATAATTCATTACTTTCAAACTACAAAAGTTTGTCTATATGAACATAAGCTAGAATGCAATGAATTCTATATATAGTCATATTGTATGTTCATCACTTCAACAAATTCCCAAAGAATACATAAGTACATAAAGTACCAACCCTAAGTTTTCAAAGTAACTATAAGCTAGGTGGTTCTTTAACAACAAATAAGCATGAAGTCATACAATCAACTTATAAAACACTCTTAAACTTAAACCTATTCCTTACTTAGCAAAATATCATACCTAGATGGGTTTTTCACAACCCTAGGTAGTTTTGTTCACTTCAATGCCAAACCAATTGGTAGGATTGTAGCCCTTGATGTGGGGAACAACTTCCTAGAAAGAAGCCTTGTGAGATTCCAAGGCTAGAGATGTGTTTTGGAAGCTTGAAAGTTGGAAAAACCTAGGTTTTCTTCATCTTTCTCTCCATGCACGACCTGCTGCTCATTCCTCAGACCAAATTCTATGATTTTAACACTAAAGGGTCCTATTTATAGTAAAGGGGCCAAAGGGTGAAAAGACCATTTTGCCCTTAATGAGTTCGGGAACCCATTACACTACAACCGGTTCCGAAACGATTCAATTCGACATTCTGCTTTAACCAAAGTTCTTAAAATTATTTTAAATGATATTTTTATAAAAAATTTATTTTTGCCTGTGGGCGAGTGCGGCTGGATCCACCCGGGATGCCCTTTATGGTCCATTTTTCAAACTGTCTCCGATTAGGCTCAATTTCTTTCAAGAGGTGTATTTTAACATTCTAAGCATATTTCTCTTCCATAGCATACCCAAAATATGCTTATAAACATGACTTACATCTAAACGATGCATGTGTAGTGCCTTGCCGGCAAACAGTGCATGAATAGTGCCCTACCGGCAAAAATGAAAATTTACCTTGATTTTTTAGATCTCTACAATAAATATAAAACATTGAGAAATAGAAATACTAGAGAACATGCTCGGGGGCTAAAGTACGGAGTGGGAAGGTGTTAGGCACCCACCCCTTCCGATTCGAATGGATCAGCTTCAAATATTTACTTGCAAGGCTATTTTGTCATGAGACTGAAAAAAGAGATGTGAGTCCGGAAGAGATAAATAACACAAGATCTAGTATAAAGAAATAAATAGAACAAAAAAAGACAAAAGATAGATCTAACTCGGGCCCAAAGGCTTCTTACGTATTCGTTCAGAAAACGAAATCAAAGTCATATAGTTCTCTGGTTTACCCTTTTTTTTATCAAGAGTGCTAAAAGAGGTGAGATCAACCGGATCTAAAGAAATCTATTAAGGGTTTGAGAGCGTACCTCATTTAGTCATGGTAGTTAGGCGGCACATCGGTTAGGAAAGTCTGGATTGGAGGCTTCGGTCTGGCAGATCTCTAGTTTGTTCTTCAGTTTGAAAAGCGTCGGTTTGAGTGGCTTCGTGGAGAGAGGCTCACTTCTGAGGGCTTCGGCCTCAAGAGAGGGACGGTTCTTATAGAGAAAACCCTAGAATTAACCTAACAACATAAGGCTATGAATATCATCCTTCTGTCCGTATATTTTCGTGTCTCTAAAATTGATGGCCTAGGGGATCTATTTATAGGGAAATATATAGATTTGATCCAAGGGTCTAAGTTGAAACCTTAAAATAGAAGGCTATGATCATGTTTTGAGTGATAATTATCTAATTAAATAAATAAAAATTAAATAAGAATGATTATCCTAACTAAATGAATTAATAAATAATTATGATAATGCACGAACCAAAAGAATTAGTGTCTACATGCAAGAGCCAATTAGATAAAAGAGAAATAGAATTTAAATGGAAAATAAACTCTAAAATGAAAACGTTTAGGTTCAATGTATCTCCATTTGAGAAAATATCAATCAACTAGATTTATGGAAACTCTAAAAGTGGAAAGTCCTAATTTAGCTTAAATAGACTACTATTACTCAAGATTACCAAATCGCCCCTAATTCGGTGGAGAATCTTTAGATTGCCATAAGACGTGGGAAATGACCAAATTGCCCTTAATTCGTCACCAAAGGGCTAAAATTATCAAAATACCACCATGTGGGTAAAATAATATAAAAATTATGAAAATGCCCCTCAAGTGACTAGGAAGTCCTACTGAGGGTATGATTATGCCAAAATTACCAAAATGCCATTAGTGGGCAAAAAGGTGCCGAAATTACCAAAATGACCTTCGATGGGCAGAAGAATCCTAAACAAGGTGAGACTCTATTAAAAAGAGTCCTACTTGGACTAGGTGTTGGGTTAGTAATCACAACAGAAGCAATTTCAAAAATCTATTTGGATCTTTTTCTTTACATAAATCCTACATCTTGAATAGAGGGGTTAGAATTTCCTTCTTCTTGATAATCTTGATTGTTGAAGAAGCCTTCTTGAAGAGATTAATGCAATCTTCCTTCTCTTACTCCACTAGGTCTTCTCCTCTTTTCCCTCTATGCAAGTCATACACTAGAGAAAAGAGTGGGCTCCTCTTTTACTCTCTTGCAGGAAAATAATATTTTTGTTCTTGTATTTGGCTATCTCCTTTAAATCATATATTTATAGGGTTTACAAAATTAGGGCAAAATGAGGGATCTAGGGTCCCACCAAATTAGTTCCAATTAGTCAATTAATTTTTTAATTAACTCTTAATTAATTAATGACTAATTAATTCTAATTAATTCCACTAAATAATTAGAATTGCAATATAATTTTATGAAATAGAGAAAAACCGATAATCACTAAACATATACATTGGGCCCCTCTACCTGGATATCAATATACACTATCAAATCAATTCTTAATTATTTTTACAACTTAATTCACCAATTATTAATCACTATAAAATGGTCAACATCTCAATAAACAATTTATTGAAAAGACCAGATCCGAATTTCAGTGATTAATCAATTGAATTAACACATCAGTGATATTCGTCTCTCTAATTTAGAGAGTGTAGATTCCATCTTGAGAATATGTGTTCCCACAGTGTAAATAATGATTTTCCAAGATATCGAGATGTTGATCTAAGAGACCTCACTGATTAGTAACTCAAAGTCACCACCATTAAAAACTTGAGTCCACTATTCTCTCAAGATTAAGAGATTACTACGAATAGTGAATATAAGAATCACGTCAAAGATGACAGCTTTCTATGACGTATTTATTATAGTGTTCTAGTTCAGTGTATTCCAAATACACCAATACAATAACCCATAGTCAACTTGGTTGAGATAAACTACCTTATCACATAGAGGTCAAGTGTATTACAATCAAACAGACAAGATGCCTAGTCTCATCAATGACTACGAATAATTCTAGAATTGCTTGATTATAAGTTTATATCTTTTATACATAAATCTCATTTATATACATGAACTATTTTCAATAACAATTCAAGGACTAACCATCTCATGGTATAAAATAACAACATCTATATACATGATAATATAAAACTCAATAATAATAAATCAAATTTATTAAATAATAACAAAATGTCTTTGATGTGAGAGCATAGATCCTAACAAACTCCCACTTGCGTTCACATTTGTATCCTATTACACCTGATACCCATCCTATCGTATCAACTTGAAAATGATTAACATGGTTATCCACAGATGCAATCTTGGTGACTATAATGTCTCTGCACAAAACAATCTCTTTAATGAGATGATAATTATGTTTTATGTGTCTCCCACTCTTGTGGCTCTTTTGCTCCTTTGATTAAGTTACAGCCCCACTATTATCGTAATAAATGACTATAGGTAACTATGCCTATGGTACCATTCCTAATTCTAAAAGGAAATTGTTGAGCCATACTGCTTCTTTAGCTGCTTCTAAAGAAGTTACATACTCGGTTTCAATGATTGCGTCAACAATACACTATTGCTTGACACTCTGCTATCAGATAGCTCCACCACCGAGAGCAAAAACATATTCTGAATTTAACTTTCTAAATTCATAATCTAACATATTGTCAAATTTGTGTATCCAACTGGAATGAGATCACCATCTCAATAAATCAACATATAATCACCAACACTTCTTAAGTACTTGAGTATATGATTAACAACTATCTAATAGTTTGCTCCAGGATTAGATTGACATATGCCGACCATGCCTACTGCAATACTTATATCCAGTGTAGTGTAAAGCATAATGTACATAAGGCTTCCTACAGTTGAAGCATAGGAACTGCCTTCATGTGTTCCTCTTTCTTATTTGTCTAAGGACACTGATTCTTGGATAGAGGTACTGCATGTTAGAAATGAAACATGCCTTTCTTGGAGTCTTACATTGCAAACTTATCAAGAATCTTATCTATATATTCAACTTTAGATAACCCTAATATCCTATTTTCTGATCTCGCATTCAAGGATATAGCTAGCTTCTTCTAGGTCCTTTATATTGAACTGATTTGCTAACCAAATCTTAATCTTAGAGGGAACTCTTACATCAGTCCCAATAAGTAGGATGTCATCCATATATATAACCAGGAATACCACCACGCTTCCTTAACATTTCTTAAACACACAAGGTTCGTCCGAATTTTGATCAAAACCAAAAGACTCGGTTACCTGATCAAAATAAATGTTCCATCTTCGGGAAGCTTGCTTAAGTCTATAAATAAACCTATACAACTTGCATACCATATGCATTTTATAACACCCCGACCTGATTATCGAGAATTAAGTCACTAATTTAATATTAGAGACTTAACGAAACAAAATAAAAATTATGGGAAATTAAACCAAGATAATAAAGACTACACAAAAATACAAGTAGACGAGAAGAAAAATAGAAAATAAAGAAAAAAGGGGGAATCTGATAAAATATGCCAATTGCCAAACAAGGTAAAACGAGAAAAAGATTAGAAAAAAGGGCCAAAAGTGTTGGCCAAGGGATTTGATCCCAAGACCAAAAAGGTGGGAAAAACTTATATCCAAAAAGTAAACCAGCTAGGCTACGAGCACTTTTATGCTATATATCTCACAAGGTATATATATATATATATATATATATATATATGCTACGATCAACAAACTTTCCTTATCAAAGGAAGACCTTAGAATATATCTAACTTGCGTCTGTAGGAAATTATAACTCCCAAGAATGTAAATATCACTTTTCTAAGAGTAAAATAAAAATCTCAAGCAGGATATATAAAAAGCAAACGAAACAGATTTTCAAAGATGGAAACAAAAAGAAGAAAAAGAAAAAATAATTTAATATGGACTTTGTGACAACAATGCAAGAAAAAGGGGGAAAATTGTATTTACAAAAAAGGTCAATTAAATACAAACTAACAAAAATAAAATAATAATAACAATAAATTTTTGTATTTATAGACTGAAAAAAAAATAGAAACAAAAGAATGTTGATAAACACAAAGTTGAATCTGTACGTGCAGATTCTCATTTCTAATGTTCAACTAAGTAACAAACACACATATATAGTCAAATAGGACAAAATTATAATGTAATTAAATTGAAACAATATTGGTGTAACATTTCTTGGACAAGGGATGTATAAGACTGGAAAAATTATTCAAAGGGGGCATGAACAGGGAAAAATCAGTTAAAGAACTTCATGAGAGAAAAACTGGCTAATAAACTACTCTAAAAAAAAAAACAAGCTATAGCTCATTTTATTTTGATCTTAGTTTTCTACTTCGATCTTTCTTCTTATAACTGGACAAATCTTGTTTGTGGTGTCCTCATCGAGCTTGAGGAGCAGGAGCACCGGTGGCTTACTGAGTTGGACTTGGATTTGGCAACGACCAATAAGTTACATGTTTTGAAATTGCTTTAAATTGGCCAAAATGTGAAGTGAAGGTTTTGGAGAATCATCAAAAGAAGAGGACAAACTCCCATTCTTCCTTTATAATACAAAATACAACTATTGACTCGGGTTACTTTTAAAGAATGTCTCAAAGAGACGATTAATAAAGTGTCGTGTTCAAGATCGCATCAACAATGAAAAGGAAAGAAAAATAAATAAATTGATGTTATTTGCATAGGTTCATGAACAAGGTATGAAAGTATTGAATTTTAGAAAATTTTGGGTTGGATTTGTTTGGTTTGGATTTCTACGGTCATGACTATACGTCTGTATTGTTTAGTCAAATGAAAGAGTAGTCCAATAATATCAGAAGGATATCAATAAGTTTTAATGCCAAAGAAAGGAAAATTACAACATTCATAAAACTTTGTCAATGTATAGAGTAGGGTTGATGCCGCTAAAAATATCCCCATTAGAGATTTTGTTCATTTAGTGTCAAATGAGATGGTTTAAATGTACAACATATTTAAAAAAGAACCAAAATTTTGGCTGTGGAGCCCAAAGAAAGATTCATTATACTAATCAAATTAGAAAAATTATTGAAAATAGAATGCAAAAGACCATAATTAAAAGAAAAAATACATCGATAACAAGAGAACATGATAGTGGCATTGAAGCTTCAAGTTATCTTCTATGAAAGTATATCGAATATGCAGCATAGGTGGGTAGATAAATTAATTTTATTAAATCTGAAACAATTTTGAAATTATGCTAAATATACGTGACAACCACCCATAAATTGCAACAAATCAAAATTTAGACATGCAGTCTGTAGTCTTCTATGACCTTATAATACAATAACAATTACAACATTGCGTAGCGTAGTAAAAAGGTCTGTGAAAGGCAAACTGGATAATTTCCCACCAGTAAATCCATAGTAAAACTAAACATGAGTTTTGCTTTCCCTTCCATGAGACTCATAACTTTATGAAACCCCTAAAATGCTTGAGTTCAACTTACAGAAAATAATGTGAAAAAAATAGTCGATTAAATAGTGAGCAACCCAAGGCATTTCACTTTTGCAATGACTAATGTTAAAACAATGTTGATATATAGTTAAAAGTTCTCAAATTTAGATAAATATTGACATGTAATTAAAAATAATTGTGCCACATTAGCAAAAATAGCCAACTACTGTAACACCCCGACCCTGATTAAGTAATGATTAGTTACTAATCATTTATCTGAACCAAACATAAAGAATAATTAAGAAGCTAACCTAATTAGGAGTTGACCAGAAGAAACGGCGTCGAAAAATAAGTTACAGAATAAAAGTTAAGTAGGAAATAGTGAAACTGCATTAATGCGCAGCCAAACAGGGCCTAAGCCCGAAATATGGAAAAAGGACCAAAAAATGTGGCCAAGAGGATTTGATCCCTTGACCAAACTGGGCAGAATCTGTTTTACCAAAAAAATTACCATCTAGGCTAGGAGCACTTTTGTGTATACATGTGGAAAGATATATATTTGAATAGCACTCAGATTTGGCCATTCCCCAAAGTGACCAATACCCACACATGCAACACCTCAGCATTGCATCATGGCTAGAGCTATCATACCTATAGACTCATGATGGAACCCTTCTCCCAACCAAAATGCATGCAAGATAATCATGCATCTAGGGAGATGTAAGGGCAAGAGAGATGTGAGATTTGTATATTTCCATATATGCATTCTCCATGCATATGTGCAGATTTGAAATTAGAGAGTGTTGATATACTGCTTTATAGAGAGAGAAAGTGCTGAGAGAGAGAGAGGAATTCTAGAGAGAGAGTAGACAAGTTGTGCATACAAGTGTATACCTTGGAGCCATTCAAGGAGATTGAGGGGCCAAGGAACTGCACGTGAAGGGCCAAGGAACTGCACGTGAAGGGCCAAATCCAACCCTTGAAGCTTCTGTTGAGCACAAACCAGTGAGGGAACCACTGTACGGGTGAGTCATTCAAAACCTTTCTAGAAATTTTCTTCTTGAATTTTAGCTACTGTTTTATAGCTTTAGGATCTGTCATTGCATGTGTAACAATTTAACTTGAAAAACTGGGTTGCTTGTGATTGAAATGGACCTACGAAACTGCCCAAACCACGAACCCGTACACTCACCCGCCATTGAAGGACCTCGAAGGTGCAGGTCTGTTTTGACCGAAAGGAAACATGGTTCCTTCACTTGGGACCTCAAATAGACCTCATTAGGGTTCTTAAACCACTAACCCGCGACCTCGAAACCTAAGGAATGACCCTTAAGAACTTAGTTGCAGGTTTTGGCCGTTTAACCCAGTTCTTGTTTTAGACCTGTAAACTGATTTGTAAGAATGGAAATCAAAGCCCCATGTTATAAGAGAAACGTAGCACCAAACCACGTTAAAAATGGTTGAGAAATAGAGGTTATTGCTGAATTATCCAGTTCGGCTACCATGACTTAAACCGAGCAACTAGGTTAGTTTTAAAGTTCTAAATGGATGCCAAGATGAACCTTGAGATGTCAGGAACAATCTCAGTTGAAAACAGTAGCTATTGATCCAACCAAAAATCATGAAATTAAAAGAAAAGAAGCGCAGAAAACTAAGGTTTAACAGTGGAGTATTGAAGAAGACGACGAGTCGACTCGTCGTTATGAATCGAGTACGTGAGATAACTCGGCCACGTGTCAAACAACGGGAGGACTACCATTTAAGTTGAACGGTGCCGTTTTGGATTAGGTTAAAACAGTCCAAAGACTAAACTGAACCGATCGGTTCAATGCTGAAATAAACCGGTTTAGGGTTTTTAACCTGAAACCCTCCGGTCTAGTGAGTAATTAAATGAAGATAAAACCGAAATTCTGTTTAATTACAAAATGACCCCAACAGTTTTAGGAAATTCAACTCTGGCCCAGATTCTGGAATTTTATTCCATTTATACCCCTGATAAATTAATAAATAATAAATTAAATTATTTAATTAATTTATTAATTAAATAAAAATGACCAAATTACCCCTAGGTCATAAATAAGTCAAACGGAGTCCGAATAAAGTAAACGAATAGTGAATTTTGACTATTTTGGACGTTCCGGACTCAATGGTGTGGTCTGTTTTACGAGACGAGGCTTCAAAAATTACGATACGTTAAAGTACAAATTACCAAATTGCCCCTAATGTAGTCGATGCCCAAATAAGACAAGTTATTAGTGTAATCTTATTTTCTTGGGCCTTCTGAGATCAACAGTGAGGTCCGATTCACGAGACGGGACTCCGAAAAATATGACGTGCGAAATGACCAAACTACCCCTAAGGTACCCGGAGCCCAAACGAAACTAAAAGATAGTCTATTTTGACTATGTCGGACATTCCAAACCCAACGGTGAGGTCCATAACACCAAAATAGGTACTGAAAATTTAGTCACGTGAAAAATAAAACTCATCAAGTCACCACGAGTTGACTAGTAAGACCAATCCTAGGAAGTTAGGATACGTTAGGCCTAAAATTAAATGAAAAAGCATGAATAGGTAACGATTTAAGGTAAATGTGAAGTTAACGAGTTCTTTATAATTTTCTTAGGAAATACAAAGGAAAGGGAAAAGCCCACCAGTAGTGCAAACCCGGGGAATCAAGGTGAGTAACCTCACATTTGAAGTGGAGATTTAATTCCACGGATTTGAATGATGTTTTAAATATCAAATTCTGTCTTTACACAATTCCGTTTTAAATATTCTGTTATGACATGCTTCCTGAATAATTTACTACTGTTCCTTGAGATATACTTCTGCATGTCTAAAATTTCGATTTCAAATGTTATTATATATCCTGAATTTACATGTTTCACGTATTTCGATACCCTATCATGAGATTATGAACTATACGTTTGAAATGCTTTTAAATGCATCCACACGAAGGGATTATGGGTTAAATGCTTTTAAATGCAAGATAAATTGTGCATAAGCACCACGGATTTCTATCGGGTTTCTTAAGAACCCAACTACGATACGAATAAATGCCAGGTAGCAGGATCTAATCCCCCAGGCATACGAGATATCTCCACGAAAAGTAAAATGGGAATCTGGTTCGAAACAGATTCTGTTAATGAAAGTGATAAGGTGTGTGTTGAAAATGGAAGCAGGCTTTTTCCTCATTTTCACCATGCATATTTATATGATTTGAAATTCATATACTTTATTCCGAAAGTACAAGTTAGCTTGAATACTTTAATGTTTCAAAACCATTGTTTAAAGAATGCATGTACTCTATGTTCCAAGTATACGAGCAATTGGTAGTGAGTGTTTTACAAAATTCTCACGTGCGAAACCACTACCAATTGAAACCCATGACAGATGTTAGAATTACTCACTGGGCTTTTCGAAGCTCACCCCACTCCCTAACATTTTTCAGGTGATGACGATGGGTGGACCCTTGCCCAATTTGGGGAGAAATGATAGGCAGCTCCATTAGGATTCTGGAGATATTTTTGGGAAGTATTAGGGCCTATGGTTGGTTGAATTTTGATGTCGTACTTTTGGACAATTATGTATTTAAGCCCAAGAGGCAACCACATATGTACTTAAGCCCTTGAGGCATTCGAATATGTATCATGTATAAGATTTTAATTTTTAGTATGCTCTGATGTGATTATTCATGTGTACCGCTATGAAGAGCGACAGTACCGGACGGCTGTGCGAAAGTTTTTAAAAGATTTAAAAAAAAAAAGAAAAAAAAGAAAAGGGTTTTCACGCTTCCGCAAATCAAGGCCGCACCGCTATTCGATACCGTCGCCCATGTTTTGCCTTGCCCTCAGGCTCCCGGGCCTGAAGGCGGCGGTCGCGATTCGAGATCCGCACAGGGTGGGTTTCGGGTCGTGACAACTACTGTCAAGTAATGTAAACTAAAATAACCCAATCAAATATGATTTGGTCCAGATCTATCAATTCTCAAAATTTATGTATGATTTGGATCACATCTATCAGTTCTCAACAACCTTGTTCATTGATAAAAACCATAACCAAATGAAAAAAAAGCATATAATAAAAATGTATGTCAGTTTAGGCACTATATGATATGCAAATAATCCATTCTAAAAAAAATAGATCGTCTGGATTTTAAATGTAACATGGTTGGGAAGAGTACAAATCTTTGAGAGGAAGATCTTGTAAAACATCAAGGGTCCAAGAAAGCTAATTGTCCTACAAATGGATGATAATTGAGAAGTTAGCTTTATTCAAATAAATAGAATAGGTTTAAAATAGAATAGTACTCACAGGGTGGTTAGAGACGAAAAATTCTCCAGCGATGGTGGCAGTTGCCTGCTCAAATTGTTACTAGATGAATCTTTTCACAAAGATTTAATGAGGTAACAATTATCATTAACTTATAGATATAAACTTGGCAACGAAAAACTTTCCAAAAAAAGGGATCTAACGAATTGACCAACCCCATAAGGCCTTGAATGGCATCTGGTATTTCTCTAATTAACTGGTTGTTGTTTAGAGACCTGAAACACAAAAAGAAATATGGCTTAGGAAAATAAAGTTTCATAAAAGCGGGAGTGACTCCTTCTACACATCTATACAAACAAGAGAGAGACAGAAACTTACATAGCTAACAATTGACTTGGGGGGGGGGGGGGATAGAGAGCTTGGGATATTACCTGACACCAAAGGTAAAGAAAACTACCAAAGGTAAAGAGTATCATATGTTTTGGATAAAGAAGCAATGTAAAATAAGTTATAAAATCCAATTTCAAAGACAATATCTAAGTATTAAATAACTTAAATACAATATTTTTTCTTTAATATTATAGTTGAACATACAAATGCTGCAAGGTAAGGGGAAGATTGGAGGGAATACTATCTCGAATGTGGTTGGTGTTCAAATCTCTACCACAAAACAATGGCACAAAAATTAATGCTATCATCAACAGATAAATCTGATTTCCCTATAAATAAAAATAAATTCCAAGATACTATGTTCTGGAGAAGGGATAGTTGACATACCAGACCCAATTGCCCCCAATGTAAATTGGATGTTAAGGGGGCAATCTAAAAACAATGTAAGGATTCGAAATTTTGAAGTAATTTTTTTTTTATTATTATCATTATTATTTATTTAAAAATGTGAATATGCATGTATGTATGTATATATATATATTATGCAAGTATGATATGCATGTTGTCCATGTGTATGTGTGTGTATATATATATATATATGTCCAATGTATTGTATGTATGAATAGTAAGTTATATGTATGTATACATATGCAAAATGGGAGTGCATGACAGCCACTGTGTGTGTGTGCAAGTGGCAGGGATGTGTGTGAGCGGGTACTGGTGTGTGTGTACTAGTGGGTATGTTTAAATATAATGTATATATATATATATATATATATAGATTTCGTGTGGTAGTGTGTGTGGCGTGACTTATGCATGCAAGTGGCTATATGTGTGTGTCTGGTGTGTTGAGTGTGTGCAGGCCTAGCCGTGGGTAGAGAGAGAAATAATAGAAAGAGAAAAGGGGCAGTTGGGTGATGATGCATGTGTATGTGTGTGTTTGGGTTAGGAAAGAAATCAGAAAGGAGAGGCTGAGCTAGGGAGGTCATGAACATTGGGAGCAGCTCAAAGGGTGAACCAAGGGGGAGAAAGAAAAGGAGACAAGCTGCAATAGAGAGAATTCCAGAAAATAGGTATGCTTGCATAGTTTCTGTTTTATAAATTTTTTTTGCCTGAATGATAGATTGAAATAGAAGGACTTGTAGAGCATGAAATATAGAGTTTATTGCAAAAAGAATTAGATCCAATGGAGTAGAAATGAGTTAGAAAATAGAAGTTGCAGGTGAGGGGTGATAATCGGTTGTTTGGAGAATTTTGTTTAAAACTTGGTTTGAATGATGAGGAATTGTTCCTCTGTGATGCAGAAATCCATTAGAAACGAATAGGAGTCAAAACAGTTAAAAACCAAGCCTGAAATCATGAAAACATAGTTGGCTGGTGCTACTATTTTCCTCAGATTCGTGGACATTTGATGAACCAAAGTAAAAACCAACATTGGAAATGAAACCTACTTATAAAATAGAAGAAAATAACGTTTGAAAAACAATGAAAAGTCACCGGAACTAGGTCGCCGTCACCGGAGATGGTGATGGAACCCTAATCTCCTCTCATCGAAAAGTCGGGGAAGAAGGACACTGTTCGGGTCAGGCTCTGGGTCGAACTTGGGTCGGGCTCCGACCGAGGTTATAAACGGATATCCACTTAAGTGAAACTACGTCATTTTAACTGAAAGGGTTTTTAATTTTAAAAAAATTAGGGCTGACGTCAGCATTACGTATTTGACCGGTCAAACCGGTTGGTCCAGTGAGACTCTGGACCGGTTCATTTAAAACCAAAATAAACCCTCTGGTTCACTGTTTAAAATTAAAAGAAATAAACCGGAACTTTAACTATTTATAGTTTGACCCCCGAAGTTTTAATAAATTTTGCTATGGCCTGGATTCTAGAAAATTTATTTAAATATGCCCCTGAAAAATAATAAAATAATAAAATAATTTATTTAATTATTTTATTAAATTGGATAAAATGACTATTTTACCCTTGGATCCTAAATGGGTCAAACGAAGTCCAAAATAAATAAATGAATAGTGTATTTTTACTATTTCAGGCACCTTGGACTCAATGGTGGAGTCCAATTGGTGAAATTAAGTCCCGAAAAAATACAGACACGCAAATGGTAAATGACTGTAATACCCCTAATGATACTTAGGGCTAGTTAGACATAAGGGATAGTCCAATTTAACTATGTCGAACATTCTGCACCTAATAGTGAGGTCTATTTTGTGAACCGAGGTTTCGAAAATTTAGCTATGCAACATCTAAAATTACCCAAATACCCCTGATGCTATCTGAAGCCCAAATGGAGTCCAAATGAGACGAAATCGATACCGATAGAAGCCCAGATACTCGTGAAACTGTACACACGATTAAATATCGAATCGGGGACAGAATTCCACAGAAAGTAAAATGATCTAAATGCCTTTAAGCATGGTAAGTACAAAGTAGAGGCCAAATAAAGGCCAATTTGATCTAATAAATTTTCCTAAGCACAATTAAGGCTCCAGAACAGTCAACGTATAAAATAAGAAATGACCGATGTGTCCCGATGATCAAAAGCAGATACCAAATGAAGTCCAAAAGATTTAGAAAATTATATATAAGATATATGGAACATTCTGAGGACCACGATAGGGTCCAGGACAAGAATGATAAAATTACCATTTTATCCTTTTTAGTACAGAAGTCCAAATTGAATTCTACCAAAGCCTAAACTGACTTTGTTCGACGTTCTGAGCTCAATGGTAGAGTCTATTTTAGCAAAATAGAAACTCATGAAAGAAAGACATAAAATTTGATGAATAGCATAATTCAAGTGGCAATAGACTGAGTTACATTTAATGATTTTAGGGACACTGAAAGGGAAGGAGAAGGTGGTCTGACCTTCTACATTATCACTATTAGTTCCGCTACACTGCGAGCACGATTTCTTAGGGTTGAGACCAACCCATCAGGTATGATATATTGTGCTAAGTGAGAAATAGGATTAAGTTAGGAATAATTGCCATGTTGACTTGATGATTCACATATTTGTTTGATTGCTTATATGCTTATGCGTTTCTTGTTATCTTTTTTAAAAAAATTTTGGTTAAGTGATGGATATGAATCATGACTATATGTATATTCCACGTGTTAGCATAATATGTGAATGATATTTTTGAGAATTGTTGAGATTATGAAATGTGTAACCTAAAGCATGTGTTTAAATGGACTATGTATGGCATGTACCTTTGATGAAGGGATTCTATGATTGGAATGTTATTGTGTGATACATTATTTAAAGCATGCTTCATGTATGAATAAGATGCTTTGTTGAGATTACATCATGGCATAGTGGAATCAGAGCATATTGGCATAGTGTGATTCCTTGGAACATGGTGTGAGTTGAGCACGTGGTGCTGTGCATTATGAGGGTATAGATCCTGTGGTGAAAAACCCAAAATCAGCCATTGGTACTCGCATGCCAGACGGGGTCCGGACCGTGACGCGAGACATATTGAGGTACTTGCAAGCCTGCGGGGAAGGTCCGTAAAGTGAGACATGGGTGTGGCATAGAGTTGACATGGGTGTGACATAAAGTTGTGCGAGTGTGTCAGACACATTTTCATTACATCGTATTAATGAATTCATGGATGTGGCATAGAGTGTGTATGGATGTTTTATCGATATGATCGGGACATTGTATGATGATTAGGGAGGCATGTAGAAATGAATGTATACTTGCACATGCCACGCCTTAAATTATGTTAATGAGTTAGATGACATGTAGATCATTGCTAGTACATCGTATGGATGATATTGAATGACATGTAGATATAACTGCACACTTGCACATGCCACGCCTTGATTTTGTTTCTTGCATTAGCATTATATTATACGAGTAGTTGAGCTAACCCATTCATGGGATAACACATTACAGATGACGCTCCTGGCACTTGAGGCTTGAGGAAGTCTTGTAGAGTGGAGGAGATATGAGCTTAGAAGGATATTTGGCCCGTAGAGGCATACTTTGTGATGTAGGGCTTAAGCCCGAATGACATGTTGAATATTTTTATTGATTGTGCTTTACATGGATGTACATTGAAGGAAATGAATGTAAGTTTGAGTTGAATCCGTTAGATTATCCTTTATTTTATTTTCTTTTAGTTTCGTTACTCGTGCCTCGTGTTCACGAAAATTTGGGGCGTGACAACGTGGTATCAGAGCCTAGGTTCGAATACCTAGGGATAATGGGAGAAGTTTAGACTTTCAGTTTAGTTGGGAGAGTTGGGTAGTATGTTGTATGTGCACGTGTTGCATTGTTGTGCACGAGTATGAACAATACTCGATTTCTCGATTGGCTGGGATTAGATGATTGTTTGATTTAATGGATGACTAAGTTTAGAAAATCGGGTCTATGTGGTAGACCGTATACTTTATGGGATAGGCCGTATGCCTAGTTATTTGAGGTGTAGGTTATACACTTAGTTATCTATACAGTAGGCAGTATGTCTAGTTATTTATAAGATAGACTGTGGATCTAGTTATCTACCTGGCCGGTTGTGTTCTCATATCTTTATATATATGTATATGTATGCTAGGTTAGTGCCAGATATTCATGGATTATAGTACTATGACTATGATATTTATACAGACTAGATTGGTCTCAAGTCTTACGTTACAGTTGATGGATGGTGCCCCATCAGCTAGTAACAGAAGGAGTTGTGATCCATGAAGGGCTATCACCTAGCTATGAAAGTAAGAAATAATGAAAGAATTATAAAAATCTGAAATGAACAAAATTCTAATAAGGTAGTAAACCATAAATTTAAAAGACAAATAAGATCTTAGAATGCTAAAACAAGAATTAAGACTTGTGAAGATTCTTGTGTATGGACTAGACAGTAGATGCTCAGGGTATTTGTACCAAAAATTTTAGAGACGTCCTTGTGTTAAACTCTCTTGTGGAGAGATGTATTATTTTGGATAATATTCACTTAGGGTTGAGTATTAGTAGCCTAGTTGAACGTTAGCATGACTAGAGTATGCATATATTGTATAGTTTAAAATAAATTCGTTCCTTGCGAAAGGACTGTGTTAGAACTCGGTATTAATTGTTTAGCGTAACCAAAGGGTAAGGATAGTTGATGTAAGTTATATGGGTGTTGATTAAACAAGTACGTCATATCATACTACACTTGTTGCTTAGGGTTAGAAATCGGTTAGATCCATCATTACATGTGACACACCAGTTAGGGGGGGTAGAGTGACCCTAACGGGGATCTGTAGAGATTGCTCGATATAGATAGCTGACTGCATTCTTTCTTTTGATTTCCTTCTACTTGAAATGTCTAGTTTTGATATTACGTTGAGGATAGATTGGTTATTTGCTTTTGGACAAGTATAGACTGCTATAGGGGGAGAGTGATTGTGTGTACTTCTGAGTGAGATAGTTCCTTTATTTCACGGGGTGTTAGTGGATCCTTCTAGGATGGACTTTATTATGAGTTAGAAAGGGTTGGACTTTAAGTTGATTGGGCTGGCTTGGATTTTATGATTAGTTGAGTGCTCGTTACCTTAGTATGTGAAATTGTACAATATGAGGTATACTTGGTTATTGAGGAACTAGGATTAGGTGCTTATATCTATATAGTAGACCAAGTGGTTTATGAAATAGGCCATGTGCTTAGTTACCTATAAGATAGGCCATGAACCTGGATATCCATAGGGTTGGATGTGTACCTAGTTACCTATATGGTGGGTTGTGTGTTTATTTATGTATATGTATATTCTTGAGATGAATTTTATACTTGGGTGCTGATGTGGTAGGCTACGTGTTAGCTATTGAATGTTGCTTGCTTATTTTATATATATGCATGCTAGTTTAGTACTTGTATAGTACTATAACTATTATTTTATATGTAGACTGACTGCTATTAACGCATGCATAAGAGAATGTTTGAACATGTTTATATGTATGTGTGTTTAAATACATGTGGGTAAAGGATTGATGTATGTTCATGCTTTAAATTGGTGAAGAGTTTAACTAGTGTTTTGTTCTTTTGAACCTTGGTGCACAGCTTTAAGTTTTATGATTAAAATGCTGAGAAATGGGTTACTGAATTGCATTATGGCACGGGTGATATATGGATGATGACATTGGGATAAATCACTAGGTGATTTCATGGCCTAATATGAGATTTGTTAGATGGTCAGCAAGTGTGTGAAAGACTTTGTGGTGTTTTTGTCAACATTAAGGATTTCTCCTTTATCTTTGTAATTATGTTGAATCATTAAGGTGGGTCTTGATGCTTAGACGGATTTGGAAAATTGGCATTGAGGAGCCAACGTATTTTGGGGGATTTCATTATGTGTTGTGCCATGCGGAGTGAGCCATTACAGATGGGATCAGAACCAGACCCTAGCAGGGAGTATAGAGATGTCTGCACTCTGCTACATGCCCACCCAAGTGGGCGAGGTGCCCTTAGGGGGGAGAGGTTAATGGGAGAGGGTAATGCATTCCACATTGCTTGGCTGAGGGAGAAGTGAATGATCCATAGGTAAGTCTGCACGTCTCCATGTCACAATAATCCTTAGTATTACTCTTTCTAAATTTTGTCAAAGAAGTACATTATTTTAAATTTCGGGATGAAATTTCTTTAAGGAGGGAAGGATGTAAGGATTCGAAATTTTGAAGTAATTTTTTTTTATTATCATTATTATTTATTTAAAAATGTGAATATGCATGTATGTATGTACATATATTATGCAAGTATGATATGCATGTTATCCATGTGTATGTGTGTGTGTCTATATATAAATATATATGTCCAATGTAGTGTATGTATGAATAGTAAGTTGTACGTATGTATACATATGCAAAATGGGAGTACATGACAGCCACTGTGTGTGTGTGTGCAAGTGGCAGGGATGTGTGTGAGTGGGTACTGGTGTGTGTGTATTAGTGGGTGTGTTTAAATATAATGTATATATATATATATATTGTGTGTGGCAGTGTGTGTGGCGTGACTTATGCATGCAAGTGGCTGTGTGTGTGTGTGTCAGGTGTGTTGAGTGTGTGCAGGCCTGGCCGTGGGTAGAGAGAGAAATAATAGAGAGAGAAAAGGGGCAGTTGGGTGATGATGCATGTGTATATGTGTGTTTGGGTTAGGAAAGAAATTAGAAAGGAGAGGCTGAGCTAGGGAGGTCGTGAACATTGGGAGAAGCTCAAAGGGTGAACCAAGGGGGAGAAAGAAGAGGAGACAAGTTGCAATAGAGAGAATTCTAGAAAATAGGTATGCTTGCATAGTTTCTGTTTTATAATTTTTTTTTTGCATGAATGATAGATTGAAATAGAAGGACTTGTAAAGCATGAAATATAGAGTTCACTGCAAAAAGAATCAGATCAAATGGAGTAGAAATGAGTTAGAAAATAGGAGTTGCATGTGGGGGGTGATAATCGGTTGTTTGGAGAATTTTGTTTAAAACTTGGTTTGAATGATGAGGAGTTGTTCCTCTGTGATGCAGAAATCCATTAGAAATGAATAGTTGTCAAAACAGTTAAAAACCAAGCCTGAAATCATGAAAACATAGTTGGCCGGAGCTACGGTTTTCCTCAGATTCATGGACATTTGATGAACCAAATCAAAAACCAACATTGGAAATGAAACCTACGTATAAAATATAAGAAAATAACGTTTGAAAAACAGTGAAAAGTCACCGAAATTGGGTTTCCATCACTGAAGATGGTGACGGAACCCTCATCTCCTCTCATTGAAAAGTCAAGGAAGAAGGACACTGTTCGGGTCGGGCTCTGGGTCGAACTCGGGTTAGGCCCCGACCGAGGTTATAAATGGATATCCACTTAAGTGAAACTACGTCGTTTTAACTAAGAGGGTTTTTAATTTTAAAAAAATTAGGGCTGATGTTAGCCTGACGTCAACGTTACATATTGGACCGGTCAAACCAGTTGGTCCAATGAGACTCTGGACCGGTTCATTTAAAACCAAAATAAACCCTATGGTTCACTGTTTAAAATTAAAAGAAATAAATTAAAACTTTAACTATTTACAGTTTGACCCCCGAAGTTTTAATAAATTTTGCTATGTCCGGGATTCTAGAAAATTTATTTAAATAAGCCCCTGAAAAATAATAAAATAATTTATTTAATTATTTTATTAAATTGGGTAAAATGACTATTTTACCCCTGGATCCTAAATGGGTTAAACGAAGTCCAAAATAAATAAATGAATAGTGTATTTTTACTATTTCAGGCACCCTGGACTCAATGGTGGAGTCCAATTGGTGAAATTAAGTCCCGAAAAAATACAGTCATGCAAATGGAAAACGACTGTAATACCCCTAATGATACCTAGGGTTAATTAGACATAAGGGATAGTCCAATTTAACTATGTCGGACATTCTGGACCTAATAGTGAGGTCCATTTTGTGAACCGAGGTTCCAAAAATTTAGCTATGCAACATCTGAAATTACCCAAATAACCCTGATGCTATCTGAAGCCCAAATGGAGTCCAAATGGGATGAAATCGATACCGGTAGAAGCCCAAATACTCGTAAAACTGTACATATGATTAAATGTCGAATCGGAGACAGAATTCCACAAAAAGTAAAATGACAAAAATTCTCTTGAGCATGGTAAGTACAAAGTAGAGGCCAAATAAAGGCCAATCTGATCTAATAAATTTTTCTAAGCACAATTAAGACTCCAGAACAGTCAACGTATAAAATAAGAAATGACCGATGTGTCTCGATGATCAAAAGCAGATACCAAATGAAGTCCAAAAGATTTAGAAAATTATATATAAGATATATGGAACATTTTGAGGACCACGATAGGGTCCAGGACAAGAATGATAAAATTACCATTTTGCCATTTTTAGTACAGAAGTCCAAATTGAATTCTGCCAAAGCCTAAACTGACTTTGTTTGACGTTCCGAGCTCAATGGTGGAGTCTATTTTAGAAAAATAGAAAGTCATGAAATAAAGACATAAAATTTGATGAATAGCATAATTCAAGTGGCAATAGACTGAGTTACATTTTATGATTTTAGGGACACCGAAAGGCAAGGAGAAGGTGGTATGACCTTCTACATTATCACTGTTAGTTCCGCTATACTGCAAGCACGATTTCTTAAGGTGGAGACCAACCCATCAGATATGATATATTGTGCTAAGTGAGAAATAGGATTAAGTTAGGAATAATTGCCATGTTGACTTGATGATTCACATATTTGTTTGATTGCTTATATGCTTATGCGTTTCTTGTTATCTTTTTTAAAAAAATTTTGGTTAAGTGATGGATATGAATCATGACTATATGTATATTCCACGTGCTAGCATAATATGTGAATGATATTTTTGAGAATTGTTGAGATTATGAAATGTGTAACCTAAAGCATGTGTTTAAATGGACTATGTATGGCATGTACCTTTGATGAAGGGATTTTGTGATTGGAATGTTATTGTGTGATACATTATTTAAAGCATGCTTTATGTATGGATAAGATGCTTTGTTGAGATTACATCATGGCATAGTGGAATTAGAGCATATTGGCATAGTGTGATTCCTTGGAACATGGTGTGAGTTGAGCACGTGGTGTTGTGCCTTATGAGGGTGTAGATCCTGTGATGAAAAACCCAAAATCGGGCATTGGTACTCGCATGCCAGACGGGGTCCGAACCGTGAAGCGAGACATATTGAGGTACTTGCAGGCTTGCGGGGAAGGTCCGTAAAGCGAGACATGGGTGTGGCATAGAGTTGACATAATGGTGACATAGAGTTAACATGGCATAGAGTTGACATCGGTGTGACATAAAGTTGTGCGGGTGTGTCATGCACATTTCATTACATCGTATTAATGAATTTATGAATGTGGCATAGAGTTTGTATGGATGTTTTATGGATATGATCGGTACATTGTATGATGATTAGGGAGGCATGTAGAAATAAATGTACACTTGCACATGCCACGCCTTAAATTATGTTAATGAGTTGGATGGCATGTAAATCATTGCTAGTACATTGTATGGATGATATTGAATGACATGTAGATATAACTGCACACTTGCACATGCCACGCCTTAATTTTGTTTCTTGCATTAGCATTATATTATACTAGCAGTTGAGCTGACCCATTCCTGGAATAACACATTACAGATGGCACTCCCGGCACTTGAGACTTGAGGAAGTCTCGCAGAGTGGAGGAGATATGAGCTTAAAAGGATATTTGGCCCGTGGGGGCATACTTTGTGATGTAGGGCTTAAGCCCGAATGACATGTTAAATTTTTTTATTGATTGTGCTTTACATGGATGTACATTGAAGGAAATGAATGTAAGTTTGAGTTCAATCCATTAGATTGTCCTTTATTTTATTTTCTTTTAGTTTCGTTACTCGTGCCTCGGGTTCACGGGAATTTGGGGCGTGACAGACAATAACTCAGTTTCTAGATTACACAAGAGGGAGATTCAATAACATCTCATCAGTATGATTCTAACTATCCAATGCGGATCGGATACAAGTAAATGGTCCTCTTGAAACCCAAACATACATTGCATCAAGTGAGTGATCATATGAGTTTCTTATTATGTGCTGCTATAGGTTCTTGGAAATTATACAAAGTAACCCATTCAAAAAAAGTAAGCGACATCTCCTAAAAAATAGAAATAACTCTTAAAAAAATTTTAATAAAGGAAATTCTGTATCTCAAGTTTATAAAATTAACATTTGTAGAGTAAGGAGAAGAAACTGGGGTCTTGCAATGGTGCTTCTTGGCGCATTGACCTTGATGATTTGTTTATGAAATCTGAAAATCGGGCTCCTGTACTAAACCATCCATTGTAGGAAACAATAATATAATAGTATATATTAAGAGAATATAAGTGAAAACAATTCAAAAGTATCTAAAAATTGGGGAAAAAAAACTAAAGAAGAAGGTAAAATAGTCACACCGTGGGAGGGAGGGGCGTATTTTGAACTCGAGCGCACTATCTTTTTAGTTGTTTGGAATGACACTATTTAGCGGCAAGGAGTCCACAGCTACTAGAAATTTGAAAGATAGAAATCACATGCAGCACATTACTTGTTGCCTTTGCTGCTACAACTTCTTAATAGACGTCGGTCACAAAAAAATCTCTCACAAATTATCTACTCCAACAAACTCTTGAGATTTCAAAGTAACTTCTTGTTTCTTTCTTGTTCCTAAAGACATTAGAAAAGAAATGGTTTACCTAGAAGTAGATGGTTTTATAAAAGTAACTTAAAACATAGAAATGCATTCATGGAAATTATAATATTTACCTCACTGAAGCGTCAAAGAAACCACGCAAACATATATGTACACTTAAGGAAACATACTTGCAACAACACAACCTATAAAATATGATATCCTTCTTTGTGTTATGTGACAAGTTACTAACTAGCATGTAGTAATGACATGCATATAAAATATTAGACACCAAATTTTTTTTTTTTTTTTTTGTAGAGTACCAAAAATTGTGATAAGTTGTTGATTGAATGAAGTGATTGTTATAATGCAACACAAAAACTGTAATACCCCGACTCAAAAATATTGGGTCATATGGCACGCGTTACGAGGTTATGAAAAATTAGTGTAAAGATTATACACTTAAGAGAATAATTAATTAATTGATTAAATATAAGAAATTAATTATTAGTTATAATTAATAGAAAATATGATGGCACACACATACACACAATAAAGGTGTAATGTGTGTGAGTACGTGGCCAAGTATGTATATGTGTAAGTATATATATATATATATATATGTATATACATGGTTGTATATAAGAAAAATTAAATATATATATATATATATATGTAGTATATAAATGATACAAATATCTAAAGTGTGTCAAACTGTGTGTGTGTGTGTCGGTTGAGAGGTGTGTGTCTCCAAGTGTGTTAGTGTGTGTGTGTGTGTGTTATATTATATGTATATAATCTACAAACACACACACACACACACACGGCCAAATGATGGCCTACCCCAAAACAGTAAAAAGAAGCACTCATTTGAGATGCTGCAGCAAGAAAAGGGGGTAACCTAGTGGTTGGGGCAACCAGAAATGTAATAATCATGTATATATTTATACACATATATACATAATTGTATACACATGCCCACACCACCATTCAGTCTCACGGAAAGAGAGAGAGAGAGAGAGAGAGAGAGAGAGAGAGAGAGAGAGAGAGAGAAGAAAGAGAGAGAGAGGAGTTTCTGAGAAGAAGAAGGGAGAAAATCAAAAGGAGAAGGAGACGGATATCACCTTTGAGGTAAAAACATCAAAACCCAACATTTTCTCTCTCTAGAATTTTTCTACGTATGAACTGTTTTAAGCCTTGATTTTGTATATATGATATTTGTAACATGTTTAAACAAGAACAAGCATGAAAATTTACTACGAAAACAGTCCAAAACATCAAACCCACGAACAATAGCCATGAATGGACCTTGCTTACAGCAGGTCTGAATCCATCACCACCAAACCATGTTTGGCTTATCAAGACCTTAACTAGACCCTACAAGCATGCTAGAAACCTATGACCGTAACCAAGAAACGTAAAGTAAGACCTTCAAATATTGAGTTGCAGGTTTCGAGTTTTAAACCCAACACCTCAATTGCACCTCAAAACTAGGTTTAAGGAATGGGGAATGAAACCTTATGGAAAATGGACCCCAACAGAACAAATCCCATCGATTTTGACTCAAAAATGAGCATGTGTGATCGAGTTACAAGTTTGATTATCAAACCTTTAACCGAGCTAGTGAGACCAGTTTGATCCTTCAAATGAATGTTGAACCCTTACACGATGGCCCAAAAATGTTTTGGAATGAAAACAGTAAGGATCCATTGATCTAAACTTCACGAAAATGAAGAAGAAGGAAATCCGTAATTAGGGCAACAGTGTTGGGTCGTATGGGGAAGACAATTGAGTCGACTCGCGACTCGTTTAAATGGGTGGGGTGACTCGGGACAAGTGGCAGCGTTTAAAACTGCCACCGAATAAATGAAACGCGATCATTTTGGACTTAAGGGTTTTAAAACCCTGAGACGGCTGTTTGCTTACGCGAATAGGGCCCAATTTAATAAATGGTACATGAGTGGGGATAGCCTGTCCATGTTTTAGGGACTTATCCGCCGTTTGGTTTCAAGAAATTAGGAAACAAATGAAAAGGTGTAAGCCCTGGGGTTCGAACCCTTGACCCCACGCGCCTAAACCCCCATCTCTTCCACTCAGCCACGTGCTAGCATGTGATACATATGGGGCACGATATATATTTATTATGAAATTAATGTTTATAAAATCAATAAAAATAAAAGGTGCAATTGCACCTGGTGGGACTCGAACAGGGACCAAGAGAGTAAAGCCAAGCGTGCGAACCATTTTGGACAGGACAATCCCGTGCCAAAATGGTGCACCAAAATATATATATTATATATAATACATATTCAATTTAATTTAATTAATTAATTAAATTAAATAATGTCAAAAATGCCCGTTGTCCAAAATTAACAAGTTATTAGTGTATTTTTACTATCTCGAACCTTCTGAGTCCAATTGTGAGGTCCACGTCATGAGACGAGGTCCCCAAAAATGCTAAAATGACCAAAATGCCCCTACTGCTACCAAACCCAAACGGAGTTCCGTGAAAACCTAAATTGACTTTCTTCGACATTCCGGACTCAATGGTAGAGTCTATTCGACCAAAAAAAAGTGTCTAAACTAAAAAGATATAAAATTTGATGAATAGCATAAGTCGAGTGACTATAAATTAGAACGCTGCCCGAAGTACCAAACTAGATAAGAACGGTTCATAATTTAAAATAAAATACGAAAAGACATGACATGTGAACATGTGAAGTAAGTAAATTAAACTTAAAATTTATGGAGCTACCAGAAGAGTATAGTTAAAAATGAAATTGATTTCCCTAACACGCTAAATTGTGTTTTAGGCTAAAATAAAAGTAGACTATAATGGATAAGAAACAGAAGGAATATACAATTATGACCAAGGCTCAGAGGGCAATAGATAAAAAGCAGCAGGAGTTCATGGAAGACTTGTTGTGGCAACAAAAAGTGATTGCCAGGAAAATTAGGATTGCCAAGGCAACTGAAGTCGTCTCAGTCAGACTATTCATATATAAAACCCCCATAGTCCCCATGAGCCGATTCACACAGGAAGCAGCAGCAAGGCGACTTGCTGAGGCAAAACTAAAAGAGGAAGAAGAACGAGAAAACACAGAAACATTAAATGAATGGCTTTAGAGTTACTATCTAACTAAATATATAATACAGTAATGAGCCAGACTGGTTTTTAGAATTAGACTTACACAGTCTAAGAATAGATCAAGAGCACGAGTTGATTTAATTGCATATGAAAATTTATGAAAATTTCATAAATTATTTTAGGTTAAGAAAAGAGAAGGGGAAAGGGAAAGCACCTCTTGAGAGTCAGCCTAACCTATAAGGTGAGTAACCCTGCATTTGAAGTGGAGATTTAACTCCATGGATTGGAAGAAGTTTTAAATTCAAAATATCTGAAGCTTTGATTATCAAATTCAGTATTACATGATTCCTGTTTAAATTATTCTGTTCTTATAAACTATATTGTGACATACTCAGTGAATGGTTTTTACCATAGTTCTCCCTAAAAATATTTTAGCATGTCTAAGTAAAATGCTAATTTCTTTAAATGTGCTGAATTTGCTTATTCCAAATATTTGAAGTTCTATTGAAGAAGTTATATGTTATATGTTTTAAAATGCAACTACAAGGAGGCCATGTTTTAATGCTTTTAAATAACATATATTTGTAAGTGTTTTATACCTCTTGTTGCCACTGATAATGCAAGATAACTCGTCCATAAGCACTACATGCGACGTTGAGTTTCTTTGAAATTCAACTATGACATGTAAAATGCCAAGTAGCAGGATCTAATCCCCCAAGCATGAGATATCTCCATTGTAGTAAGATTGGAGTCCGGTTTGAAACGAATTCTACTAACGAAAGTGATAAGATGATACGTGTGAAAATGAAAGAAAGTTTTACTCTCATTTTTCTATGCATATCTACATGTTTTAAGGTTCGTATACTTTATTTGAAGAAGTGCATGTTTAGCTTGAATACTCTAAATGTTTCAAAACTATCTGTTTTAAAGAATGCATAAATTCTGTGTTCAAAGAATATGAGCAATTGGTGGTGAGTATTTTATAAACTCTCATGTGCTAAACCACCGCCAATTGAAACCCCATGACGAAGGCTGGAATTACTCACAAGCTTAGTTTAGCTTACCCGGATTTTTATCCACCCCCTCTTTCAGGTGATCGACGACAATCTTAATATTAATGACGATGATGATGAACCTAGCCACTTTCTTTTGGAGGGATTGTTAAGTAGTCTCTTTTGTGGAACGCTATGGACTTTTAGTAGTAACTTTTGTATTAGGAAATAGTGAACTATTTTGTATAAAGCCCATGGGGCAGTTAAACATGTATTAATTATAAAGCCTTTAAGTCTTAGTTATGCTCTGAATGTATAATCATGTGTACCATTATGAAGAGCGGCAGTACCGGGTTCTTGTGCGAAAGATTTAAAATGAAAAAATAAAAGAAGAAAAAACAAGTTTTTCACGCTTCCGCAAACACAGGCAACACCGCCGTCTGATACCGTTGCCTATGTGAGCCTTGCCCTAAGGCCCCCAGGACGAAGAGTGGCGGTCGCGAAACGAGGTCCGCATAGGGTGGATTTCGGGTCGTGACAAAAACATCAACTCAATTAGGCCAGATAGGGCTGGAAAGACGAAACCAAAATAAAAAAAAAAAGAGTTATGTCACTATAACCATGAAATATTAAATCTAATATTAATAAAGAGTAGTGTTATTCAATCCAATTGGCAAGCCAACTAAACATAATAATACAATAGAACTTCATGTAATTTATTACAAGTTCATGGGTGATTTTTTTTATATGTTTACTTTCTTTTGCTTTCATTGTTACTTGTTCAAAAATGTGATATGCTGGATTATATATGACAGCATGTATTGCCATACATAAAATTGAATTCAGGAAGTAACATGTTGGGTGGTTTCATTGGGGGTGATATTCTCACCATTACAAAAGCTACTGTTATTAACACATTCACAAATGATTTTGAAAATAACATTTTTTTATTATTAAAAATAAAAAAATAATGACAAACTTATATGCCTAGACTAAGAAGCATGGATATAGGACACGAGACATTTTGCAAAAAAGTAGGATACAATATGTTGGGAACCATTAAATTTTTATTTTTTCTATGATAAGAACCTAATATATTTCAATCAAAATTAGCATAAAAATTCACCAATCAAAACAATATTTATGCAGCAACAATACATCAACAAAGTCAATTGATTATACATGACATATATCATATATGTTTTATTTTGCACCCACTGAAGCCATGTTCCTAATCTATAAACCTCAACCACTAAAAAAGAACAACAACAATCAAAATATGGATTAATGATAAATCAATATACAATAGTGATTTCCAATAATATCCCGCAACAAACATATATTGGACAAACTTAGTAGGAGCAGTGGAAAAACATAGGGCAGATATTATTGTTCTCTACAATTTTCCCCTCGCCTTCCCTTAGCCGTAAAAACCCTTGCTTTCCTCTTACCATAAAAAACAACAGGGAATAAGAAAATCTAGGGGCAAGAACAGAGGGCTTCGGCTAAACAGAGGGAAGAAGATGAGAGAAGAAGAAGAGGAGAAAGAAAAAGAAAGGAAGAAAAGAAAATAAAATAAAAAATCCTAGACAAGGCTTGGCTGAATAGAGGCAAGAAAAAAGGAGGTGAAGAAAAAGAAAAAAAGAAGAGGAGGAGAAAAATAAGAGAAGAAAAGAAAGAAAGAAAAACCAGTATAGAGGCTGGACTCGTCAATGATCGGCTGAACAGAGAAAAAAAAATAAGAGGAGAAGAAGAAGAAAAGAAGAATAAGATGAAAGAAAAGAAGAAGAAAAGGAGTAGGAAAGAAAAGAAGAAAAGGAAAAAATAAAGCCAACACAAGGACTGGATTGGAGAAGAAAGAGGAAGAGAAGGAAAAAAGAAGAAAAAAAGAAAAAAAGAAGAAGAGGAGAAGACCCATACCTAAAGCTTGGATGAATGAAGGTGCAGTGGCAACGAGTGATGGTAGTGATGATCGGATATGGCCAAGAGAACTACGGGTCACTCTTTCTTGAATGCCGTTGTCGTTCAAAAGACCCATCATTGTCGTTCTCCCGAACAGGTGATCCAAAGGTCAAAATGCTCTGTCGAGGCCTTTCCGATTAGGGGACAAACACCTTTAGGTCTTTGATAATAGGCTTTTCCGGTACCGGGATAGACACCTTCGGCTCTTCCATCAGTTTCTGGACTAGTTTTGTAGAGGTAGCTTGAACGGTAGTGGCGAGCTTCTTCTTCCAGGGAGCTACAAGAGACTCGATTGGCTTGATGACCAGAAGAAACGAGAATATTTTCATTCTCGAAAGTATGAAGAGGGCTTGTTATGTGAAAAAACATAGATCGGTAGGGTTTTAAAGAGATTTATTTGGAGAAAAAGTATCGCTTCTTGAATCTAAAGCAATCCTGAAAAGATCTATAATCGTGATAAGAAAATCGGATCAGATACGAAAGTAGCCGAACATTTTTTAATAAAACTGTAAAAATGAAAATAAAACAAAAAATCGGGTTTTGAATGAAAATAGAAATTATTGATGAAGGAAAAGCCAGAACTCAGGACCGATGCAACGGATAAAGATGATGAAGAGTGGCATCCGACCAGCTTCATTTGGAATTTTTAATGCTAACTCCTACTACGACGGGTCGGGTCAAGCCCATTACGTTACAAGTCTGATTACGCTCAAAAAATAATGCAGTAGTTGTAGTACAGGTTTGGGGTGTCAATTTTACAAGGAGACAAATTAAAAGAATAACATAAATAATTTTTGAAACTAAAGAAAATATTAAATGATTAACGAGAAAATAAAAAGTGATTTTACATGTAAATTAAAATTAAACAAAGTGATTGACAGAAAAGTACTCAAATTAACGAACAGTAGAGCATCGGGAATCTCTTGTACATATCCGGTATTTTAATTATTTTTAATTTACTGATAACTCAATTGAGAATTTAATTCCAAAAATTCAAATTTAAAGATATAAAATTATAAACCAAAATTAAAGCAAATAGAACCTTTTAAAAAATCATTCATCACTTTCAAATCACACAAATTGTTATTTACATTGAAAAAATCCAACGATGGCAATATACCTAGGAAACAATATTGCAGCAAAGAATTAAATCAATATAAATAATCAATTGATCCGAACATAATAAAAAAACTAATCCATTCAATAGAAAAAGTATGACTGAATCTATAAACGGAATAAACTCTATAATTATTCAGAATAAAAATCCAATCCATGAATCAAAAATAAATTAAAAATATCTAGTGTACAAGTTCATCCCTAATTCTACTTGAGAATTTAGTTATCCATAGAGACGATAGACAATATAAATCTCAAGAAAAAATAAACATGAAACTTGTTGGCTTTTTCCCTTTTTCTTCTCACAGCACCGCACGTCCTTCTTTCATTTTTTTCCTGCGCAGCCCCCTTGACTTTTGCCTTTTTTTTCTTTTTATATCCAGTGCTTTAGGTTCATGCCGCACCGCATAAGCCTTCCTGACCCGGTCGTTTGCTTTTGGCCCTCAATTTATTTGTTTTGACTTTTCTTCCTTCTTTTTTCCTTTTTCTCTTTTCTTGGTCTTGACCACCTTTTTGCTTTTTTTACTTTTCTTTGGTCAGCCCTCCTTAAAACCAAGCAGGTCACGCCCAAGCCTCACTCTATCCAACCCAAGCCCATTGCTTTTTCATTTCACAGCCCAAGCCGCACAACCCAGCAGCCGCAACCTTTAGGCTCATTTTTCTATTAGATAATGACTGAATCTTGATTTGGGCTCTTGAAGAAAGTTGTATCCTTAGATGTGTAGATAAATTTAGAATTTTGAATCACCTGATTTGGGTTTCGAAAACTCAAGTTATGATCCACTGAAGTTTATTAGTTCGGACAGGAATCGGATCAGTTTTCCAGGCCTGACTTTGAAATAACGTTTGGAGGCCCAAATGAACTCGGATTTTTGAAAACCATACCTTTCTGAAAATCTTAAGACATCCTCTAAAATATTCATGAAGACCACTTTCTCATTCTGAAACTCTAACGCCATCCAAATCTCAATTGAAGCTCCATAGATCGAATCTGCCTAAAAGCTGAAAATTGCACAATATACTCCATATATTTTCTTTTACCTTCAATACTTCCCTAATTCAACAAATATATTTATCAGCTCACTTAAACAGAAAATATGTCATAAAACTAAATATAAAGGAATTAAGAATATTAAATATTATGCTCTAATAATAGGGTCACATTTTAGCATTTTAATCTAATAATATGATATTTAAAGTGCACTTTTGTGCACTCATCACACCCACCCCCCAACTTGCTCATTGCTAGTCCCTAGCAATTTTTATGAAAAAAAATAAAAGAGACCAAAGAAGATTACACACAGAAGGCATCTAATCACATTTTTCAGATTCACAAATCAAAGCAATTTCAGGAATTCAATAACCCTATAACAATCAATCCACTTATAGCAATTTGCAGAGTGTGTGTGTGCTCCAAACAATATCCATCTAACCACAAACCATGACACATGCAACATCAAGAATATCTCAAGCAAAAGGTTCAACTCCCTATCTCACGGGTATAAAAGTGTTTCATGTAGGGGTTCTCTCTATGGAGTTGATAGGGGGTGTACATGCTCAATGAAGAATTAGGTAATTATGTACAAGCAACAAGCAAACATTGATCATATGATAGGCGCACTAACAAATGAGACTTCCACCACTCTTTCCACATGTTTACCTAGGATCAGAATGATCAACATAAAAAAAAAGGTTGTAACGTGGCTCAGGTTAGGGGTTATATAAAGAAAAGGATAAAAATGATTCAAAAACTTCCAAGTACATACTAAGAGAATTTTATTAAGAATCACAGCAAACCAAACTTCTCACTTGATGTACTGTTCAACTTTTCAAATCACTGAATAACAATACTTCTCTTTATTCTTTCCCTTTTTTAAAAAAAAATATATATTTTTTTTTGAGAATGATGCTCACTCCATTGAACACTTTGCACATGTACTCTTTCCTTTTCCTTTTTTCTTCTTTTTCTAATTCAACACAAAAGAAAAGTAATGCAAATTCCACACCTAGTACACACTTGGAAGTAAAACGTGTAGAAAAATCAGGGTATAGGCAATACTCCAATGTAGAGCGGTATGGATGATATGGGCACATGAAAAAAAAGACTATATGTGTTTGTTGGCTCAAAGTTGGCTACTAAGGGTCTATGATGAGAAGGGCTAACTTGAAAGGCTCAAACGTTAATCCTGAGTTGACCTTCGTCATATCCCAAGTATATCCGCCATCATACCACCAACCATGTAATGATATTCTCAAAAGAAGTGCCCAATTCAACAAATTAATGAACACTTATCACAATTTCCTACATTTGTAAGCTCTCAATTCTCTCCAAAACTCACATGAATACTTAAGCAAAAGAGTTCTCTAGCTACATGTGTGAAACCACCATCTTACGACAAAGTTTGGATAAGTGCATTAAAAGTTTTGTGAATGCCTCAGTAAAATGATTATGGTGGATTCGGTGAATTCACAAAAATGGCTATGAATGAGAATGAGTACTCATGTGAAAAAGATGCAGGTGTGATGCAAATTTTTAAAAAAATTTCATGTGTCACAGAGTTCCAACATGCATTTTAAATGTTGAATTTGCACCACCACCTCCCAACTTAAATGAAACATTGTCCTCAATGTTTAATAATCAAAATTGAATGGAGGATACTGAAAAAGGGAGAATACACCTGATGTGTGACGTGAGCAGCACGCTAAGCACCAAAGATGGCAAATTGAACTGACAAAATGAAATTAACCTGCCAATAAAAACAAAGAAAACAGCAGGAAACAAATAAAAAAAAGAACGAAAATAAAAGAGAACAAAAACAAAATAAAAAAATAAAATAAAGAAAAAAAAATATCTGCATGGCGTGATCAAGGTTGATAGACCGGGTCCATAAGTAGAATGTCTTCCACTTCCGGAACTTGCCTATCAATTAAAATTTTAAGGCGCTGATCATTCACTTTAAAAACTCGACCATCCTTAGGATCCTCTATTTCAACTACTCCATTTTCAAAAACATTCTTCACTAGAAAAGGGTCTGTCCACCTAGACCTGAGTTTTTCTAGGTGTTTATGGAGTCTAGAATCATATAAGAACACTCGATCATTAGGCTTAAAAGTTTTTCTCAAAATATTTTTATCATGAAACGCTTTCATTTTAGCCTTATAGATTCTAGAGTTCTCATAAGCATCATTTCTCAATTCCTCTAACTCGGTCAATTGTAATTTTCTTAGCTTACCTGCTTCTCCCATGTCAAAATTGAAATGCTTGATGGCTCAATAGGCTTGATGCTCGAGCTCCACAGGTAAGTGGCAAGGCTTTTCAAAAACAAGCCTATAAGGTGACATGCCTAAGGGAGTTTTGAAAGCTGTATGGTAGGCCCAAATAGTATCAACTAGTCTCAAAGACCAATTTTTGCGATCCGGGTTGACCGTTTTTTCTAAAATTTGCTTAATTTCCCTGTTTGGAAGTTCTAGCTGTCCACTTGTCTGGGGGTGATAGGCAGTAGAGATTTTATGTACCACCCCATATTTTTTCATCAAAGCCTCAAAAGAACGGTTATAAAAATATGTGCCTCGGTCACTAATGATAGCACGTGGTGAACCAAACCGAGACAACACATTCTCTTCGAAAAATTTAATTACCGTCTTATTATCATTACTCTTGCAAGCTGCTGCCTCTACCCATTTTGATACATAATCTACTGCCACAATAATATATTGATATCCAAAGGAAGAGGGAAATGGTCCCATGAAATCAATGCCCCAACAATCAAAAATTTCAATCACTAAAATTGGGTTTAAGGGCATCATATTACGATGTGGCATAACTTCTAACTTTTGACACTGTTCACATGAGCGACAATAGATGTTAGCATCTTTAAACAAGGTAGGCCAATAAAAACCACACTGCAGAATTTTTGCACCGGTTTTCTTCATTGAAAAGTGTCCCCCACAAGCCTGAGAGTGACAAAATTCTAAAACACTAGCAATCTCTTCATCAGGGATGCAACGCCTTAAAATTTGGTCAGGGTAGTCTTTGAAAAGAAAAAGGTCATCCCAATAGAAATTACGTACCTCAGTCATGAACTTCATCTTATCCTGAGCACTCCAATCCACTAGTATCTCACCTGCAACCAAATAATTCACAATATGAGCAAACCATGGTAGAGAAGTAATAGAAAGTAAATGCTCATTAGGAAAATCATCCCTGATTGGTAGGTGGTCAATGGTGTCCTCAAATGTGAGCCTCGAGAGATGGTCAGCCACGACGTTCTCCACTCCTTTCCTGTCTTTGATGGCGATGTCAAATTCCTTAACAAGGCTCTTTATCACCTCTAGTTCCTTGGGCAGCTCGGCATTACTACCATCTTGATCCTTTTCTACATCCCCTGATTTATCCATTGTTGGGATATGTAATGACTTACCACTTCGAGTCACAATGGCGTTCACCTCCTTCAAATTCTCTTGCGCCATGTGTTGACCATGGGGTGCGGACTGAGCTTGGGAAGGAAATCTACCTCACTCATTCACACTCAAAGAACTCATCAATTTGGACATTGGCACTTTATCTCCTTGTTTTCTTCCACAACCTGCGTAATCAAAGATTCAAACTTTTGATTACTTTTACCTTGTGCTTCAATAAAAGCATGCAAAGTTTCTTCTAAAGAATTCCTAGAAGATGAAGATGCATGATATGATGCATGATATGGTCTAGGGGGCTGTGTAGGTGGTGGTGCAGGTGGCTGGTTTTCAGACTTCCAGTTAAAATTGGGGTGATTGCGCCACCCTGGATTGGAAGTCTCAGAGAAGGGTGAGAAAGGCTTCTTGTACATACCTAAGGCATTACTCTGTTCCTCATACATCCCTTTCATCTCAACAAATGTGGGACACTCTTAGGTGAGGTGATCTACCCCGCCACACACCAAACATGGTCCAAAAGACTCTGTATGATTAGCCAAGTGTGTTGGCTTTAAGTCCCTAGCCTTTAACACCTCTAACTCCCTAGTGAGTATCTCTATCTTAGCTTTCAAATTGTCCTCCTCCCTAAGATGGTAAATTCCACCACCATTTTGGTTCCCTATAGGTCATGACCTATTTGTGCTCTCAATAGCACTAGGTCCTGTCCAAGTGTGAGCTTTTTCAGCAAGCTCATCAAGGTACTTTATGGCCTCATCAGGATCTTTCTGTAAAAACTCACCATTACATATCATCTCTACAAATTGGCGCTCTCTAGGTGTAAGTCCCTTATAGAAGTAACTCACTAGACGCCAACTCTCATACCCATGGTGAGGGCACATACTCAATAATTCCTTAAATCTCTCCCAAGACTGATACAAAGTCTCACTGTCCTTTTGTGCAAAGGTGAAAATCTGTCTTTTTAAAGCATTGGTCTTATGTTGGGGAAAGTATTTAATAAAGAAGACATGAGTCATCTCATTCCACGATCTAATCGACCATGGTCTCAATGAGTATAGCTAACTCTTAGCTTTATCCTTAAAAGAGAAAGGAAAGAACTTAAGTCTCGCAATGTCATCTGTTGCATTTTGACTATGGAAAGTCCCAACTACCTCTTCAAACTCCCTAATGTGCACATATGAATTTTCATTTTCCAAACCATGAAATGTAGGGAGTAATTGTATCACCCCCGTTTTAAAATCAAGTTAATGCATATTGGGTGGAAACATGATGCGTGATGGTGTGGTTGTGCGTGTAGGGTGGAGGTAATCCTGAAAGGTCCTAGTGGGTTGATCCTCGTGTTCACTCATATTTTCAGAATTTGAAGAATTATCAAACAAAAAATTAGAAAAAATAGAAAAATTAGACTCTAAATCTGACTTTAACACAGGCCTACAAGCAAATCGACCTAACGCATCCCTATACCTATTATGCATGCAAGAAAACAAAACAAAACAAAATAATAATGCAGCATGTAAAAAGAAAGAACGAAGTTACCTCCTATACAAACTGCTGAAAATAAAAACTATCTACTGATTCTTCTACCGTTTCCTCGGTAACGGCGCCAAAATTTGATTACGCCCAAAGAATAATGCGGTAGTTGTAGTACAGCTTTGGGGTGTCGATTCCACAGGGAGACAAATTAAAAGAATAACAGAAAGAATTTTTGAAACTAAAGAAAATATTAAATGATTAACAAGAAAATAAAAAGTGATTTTAAATGCAAATTAAAATTAAACAAAGTGATTGACAGAAAAAGTACTCAAATTAACGAACAGTAGAGCGTCGGGAATCCCTTGCACATATTCGGTATATTAATTGTTTTTAATTTGCTGATAACTCAATTGAGAATTTAATTCCAAAAATCCCAATCGGAATGTAACACCCTGATTTGAACTAGGATCCGTAAGTCGTGGATTTTAAATTAGTAATCGAGGCCTTAAGTGATCAGGTCGGTTTCAACCCCGGCACGCGGACTTTTAAGTAATAGTCCTGAAAACTCAGGACGACTGTGCATCACTTTCATTGCAATCACCAACCTGTCGGTTCCGTGATAATTATATTTTAACGTCAACCGCCGGTCATCGATACGAGTATGAAATTTGGGCACGCATTACGAGGATACGAAGGATTAGTGTAAAGATTATACACTTAAGAGAATAATTAAATTTTAAAATAATTAATTATTAGTGGTATATAAAAAAATAAGTAAATATTAATATGTGTAACATATAAATGATTATAACTTACTTTATATATATATATATATAAATATGCATATGGATTAAATGAGGCATGGCTGATTTGAGAGGGGGTGGGGGAGAAAAGAAAGGCAAACAGTGGAGGGTATGGTGTGATCAGAAAGTAGTTGAGAGAGGTGTGAGTGTGTGGTGCTAATATATGATATATATATATATATATGTATACAAAACCAAAACAAAACACACACACACAACCGGTTGATTAAAAGCCTGCCCCAAAACAGTAAAAACCTAAGCATGGATGCTGCCACAAGTTAACCAAGTTGTTGGGGCAATCAGAGTTTGAATTAATTAAGTGTATACTTATATACACATACATACGCAATGCATACACACGACTCACACTCATTCTATCACTGAGAGAGAAAGAGAGGAGTTTTGGGAAGAAGAAGAGAGGAGATTCAGAAGGAAAAGGGGAGTGAAAAGTGCCATTTGAGGTAAACCCACTAAAACACCTGAATTTCTCTCTCTAGAATATTTTGCATGTGTATAAGAAATTTAGGTTACGTTATGTATATTCGATGTTTAGATCATGTATAGACTAGTTTAAGCATGAAATTTAAGCTTTAAAACGGTTAAAAAGTATCAAACCCAGAAAGATAGCCATGGGAGGACCTTGCTTGAAGCAGGTCTGAACCCATGGAAACCAAACCAAAAATGGTGTAATGAGGCTTCAAGTAGAGACCATAAGGGTTCTAATAAACCCAACGCACGATCAAAAAGCCCAAGAAATGAACCCAAGAAACTGAGTTGCAGGTTCGGGTCTTGAAGACCCATCTTAAAAATCGTCCCATAAACCTATTTTTGAGAATGGGGGTTGAATCCCCGTACCTTGAGGGTCACACATAACCAAACCACACTAAAAATGGTGAAGAAACGAGGGTTTAACAAGGAGTTGCAGGTTCGGATATTTTGTGTAAGACCGAACGTTTGGTTTAGTTTTAATGTATCAAATAAATGCCAAAATGACCCATAAGATCCCAGAAGTAATTTAGATTAAAAACAATGGGGGTTGGGTGAGCCACAACGCACGAAAATGGAAGCTTTTAGCTTCGGAAACTAGGGCAACAGTAGGAGTCGAGCGAAGAAGACGACAGTGAGTTGACTCGGTTTTAAAATCTAACATGAGTCGACTCAGACACGTGAGGGCTTAGGGTACTGCCACCGCATTAATACAACGACGTCGTTTTGGGGCCTGATACTTATATATATACATATATATATAACGGTTTAAGTTTAAAAGAAAAGAGAAGAATTTGCGGCCAGTGGGGTTCGAACCCCTGACCCACACGCCCAAACCAACCTCCCTTACCACTCGGCCACGCACACGCGCGTGTACGCATTTGGGGCAACATTTATATATAAAATATATATAATAAAATCAAAAAAAATAAAAGGTGCGTTTGCACCTGGTGGAATTCGATGGCAGTATCTATTGGGAGGGAGGTGACACGCTGGCCAGCGTGCCACCCATTTCATCCGGTCATCTTATGCAAACTAAATATATATATATATACATATATATACACAATACTTGACACAATTAATTTAATTAATTAAATTAAATAGTCAAAAAATGCCCGGTGTCCAAAGAAGATGACTTATATATGTATTCTTACTATCTTAGACCTCCTGAGTCCATTGGTGAGGTCCACGACATGAGATGAGGTCCCGAAAAATTTAAGACCCGTAAAAATGTCAAAATGACCAAAATGCCCCTGCCCTATAAATGAGTCAAATGAGGTCCAAATTAAATAAATAAATAGTGGATTTTGACTATTTTAAACATTTTGAATCTAATGGTAGGGACCGTTTCATGAGACAGGACTCTAAAAAATTTAGACACGTTAAGGTATAAATTATCAAATTGCCCCTAAAATGTCCTAAGCCGAATTAAATTCTAAGAAAGCCTAAATTGAATTTCTTCGACGTTCTGGGCTCAATGGTAGAGTCTATTCACCCAAAAGAAGTGTCTAAAATAAAAAGACATAAAATTTGATGAATAACATCAGTAGGTGATATTGTAGTGATGTGAAGTTAACAAGATTATACCTGAATTGTTCTTAGGAACTACAGAGGAAGTGCGAAAGCGCATTATTAGCACTGACCCTAAGGACCGAGGTGAGTAACCCTGCCTTTGAAGTACAGATTTAACTCCATGAATTTGAAGAAGTTTTAAGTTCAATTTATTTGAAGCCTCGAATATCAAATTCAGTATCATATGATTCCCGTTTTAAAATGTTTTCTGCTTTCATAAACTGTATTATGACATGCTGGGTGATTGGTTTGAATCACGGTTTTCCTTTTTAATTATGTTTCAGCATGTCTGGGTTTAAAATGCTAAATTTTCATAAATGTTCAGAATTTGATTATTACAAGTATTTGAAGTTCTATTGTAGAAGTTATACATTTCATGTTTTAAATACTCATGAAAGTATTTATTAAAGAAGCCATGTGATAAATGTTTTACAAGATAAATGGTGTTTAAAGCACCCCCTATGATGGTTAAAATCCTTCGGGATTCAATAGTAAATGCCCGGTAGTAGGATCTAATCCCCCAGGCAAATGAGATCGACAGTATTGGCAGTAAAATGGGAGTCTGGTTCGAAACAAATTCCACCTAATTAAAGAGAAAATATGACAAATGTTTTTGGAAATGGAAGCAGGTTTTACCCCCATTTTCCTATACATGTTTATATGTTTTGAAGTAACGCTTTTGGAAATGGAAGCAGGTTTTTTACCCCCATTTTATTATACGTGTTTATATGCTTTTAAATTGCATATGTTCTACTTGAAGAAATGTGTATTTAGCTTGAATACTTTAAATGTTTCAAAGCTATCTGTTTTAAGAATGCATATACTCTGTGTTCTAAACTGTACGAGCAATTGGTAGTGAGTATTTTATAAACTCACATATGCTAAACCACTTCCAGTTGAAAACCCCATGACGAATGCAGGAATTACTCACAAGCTTAGATTAGCTTACCCGGATTTATATCCGCCCCCTTTCAAGTAAATGATGGCAGCTTGATCTTGATGGCAATGATGATAAGCCTATTTATTTTGGAAGAAGAGTTAGGCAACTAATCACAGGACTAGCAATTCTCTTGGGGATGTACTATGAAGTTGGCAATATTTTATATTTGGAAGTATTTCGCTATTGTGTATTAAGTCTCGTGGAACAGTTAAACATTTATTAATTATGAAGCCTTTAAGTTTTTAGTTATACTCTGAATGTATAATCATGGTTACCATTGTGAATAGCAGCAGTATCGGACGGATGTGCAAATTTTAAAATGAGAAAAGAAAAGAAAAAGTTTTTCACGCTTCCGCAAACCACATGTCGTACATTTATTCGATACCGTTGCGTATGCGAGCCTTGTCCCGAGGCCTTCGGGTCTTGGGGCGGCGGTCCCGATCCGGGATCCGCGCGAGGCAGATTTCGGGTCGTGACACGGAAGATATAAAATTATAAACTAAAATTAAACCAAATGTAACTTTTTAAAAAATCATTCATCACTTTTAAATCACACAAATTATTATCCACATTGAAAAAAACCCAACGACGACAATATACCCAGGGAGTAATATTGCAGCAAAGAATTAAATCAATATAAATAATCAATTGATCCAAACATAATAAAAAAACTAATCCATTCAATAGAAAAAGTATGACTGAATCTATAAACGGAATAAACTTTGTAATTATTCAGAAAATAAAATACCAACAATAAATTGAGAATGATAAAACCAAAGAATTTTAATAAATAAAAATCCAATCCATGAATCAAAAATAAATTAAAAATATCATCTAGTGTGCAAGTTCATCCCTAACCTTATTTGAGAATTTAGTTACCCATATAGACAATGGACAACATAAATCTCAAGAAAAAATAAACCTAAAACATGCTGACTTTTTCCCTTTTTCTTCTCATAGCGCCACATGTCTTTCTTTCATTTTTCTCCTGCGTAGCCCCCTTGACTTCTGCCTTTTTTTCTTGTTATATCCAGCGCTTTAGGTTCCTGCCACACCGCACAAGCCTTCCTGGGCTTTTTTTCTAGCCCTGCCATTTGCTTTTGGCCCTCAATTTATTTGCTTTGACTTTTCTTCCTTCTTTTTTCCTTTTTTTCTTTTCTTAGCCTTGACCACCTTTTTGCTTTTTTTTTTTCTTTTCTTTGGTCAGCCCTCTTTAAAACCAAGCAGGTCACGCCCAAGCCTCACTCTCTATCCAGCCCAAGCCCATTGCTTTTTCACTTCACAGCCCAAGCCGCACAGCCCAGCAGCCACAATCTTTAGGCTCCTTTTTCTATCAGATAATGACTGAATCTTGATTTGAGCTCTTGATGAAAGTTGTAACCCTAGATGTGAAGATAAATTTAAGCTTTTGAATCACCTGATTTGGACTTCAAAAACTCAAGTTATGACCCACTGAAGTTTACTGGTTCGGACAGGAATCGGATCAGCTTTCTAGGCCTGACTTTGAAACCACATTTGGAGGCCCAAACGAACTCGGATTTTTGAAAACCATACCTTTCTGAAAATCTTAAGACGTCCTCTAAAAGTTTTGTGAAGATCACTTTTTCATTCTGAAACTCTAACGCCATCCAAAACTCAATTGAAGCTCCATAGATTGAATCTGCCAAAAAGATAAAAATTGCACAATATACTCCATATCTCTTTTTTTACCTTCAATGCTTCCCTAATTCAACAAATATATTTATCAGCTCACTTAAACATAAATTTTTTCATAAAACTAAATATAAAGGAATTAAGAATATTAAATATTATGCTCTAATAATAGGATCGCATTTTAGCATTTTAATCTAATAATAAGGTCTTTAGAATGCACTTTCGCGCACTCATCACAAGGCCTAATCCAATTTAGTAGAGTAAATGGGTTATTGATATGGCTTGGGTTTTAGGACAAATCTAATAATCGGGTTACCCATTTTCCTTATTAAAAAAATAAATAGATAAATATTAATATTTAAGTCTTGGTGATAGTAATTTAATTCTAAAATTTAACTCCCAGATGGACTGGACTAAGGGGTCATTGGACACCGAATTAGAAGGTGATCAAGACTAATCATCCTATTAAGTGAATCCAATATAATCCACTTATTTTAAAGTTGATTTTCGTTTAAACAATTTCCCTTTAATTGATTTTGGATTGGTTCCATGATTACATTTGTTCAAGTCCCGTAACGGGATTAAATGAAATGTATCACAATAAAGTGTCACTAAACCAAAACATCTATCGATAATATATGACAAGGTAATGTACAGAGTTGTCTCCACTAACCTAATATACAACACATACATTATGTCAAAGAAGGGTATAGGCACCCTTTACAATATACAATGAATGAATATAACTATCTGAAACTAATGTTACTCAAGTCTTTGTCCATCTCATGTTGCTCTAACCGTTGTCCTCTCCAATCCAATACTTGCCAATCCTAAAAACAACAGGAGTGAGCCATAACGCTCAGTAGGTTCCCAAAACACACAAGCAAGTAGCGTGCAAAAACTAATGCAAGTCCAATGAGGACAATCCCTAATGTCTAGTATGAAATCCCAAGCACACATCAATATCATCAACCAGATCACAATTATAGATATAACACTCAAGAGAATAAGACACTACTTCGCGTAGCACAAAAACAGTGATAATGTATTCAATATACATCGAGCACGAAATATATCAACATATACGAACCTCACGATGCATGTCACGCCCCGAATTTTCACAAACCCAAGGAGTGAGTAAAATGAAATAAGAAAAATAAATGAAAGGCCATTAAGATGGATTTAGGTAATTATGTATTTGGTTCCCCCATGTTTCCCCAAAATTTGAAAATAAAAACTTTCTATTAGACTTAACCAAAATGGTCTTCTAACGTCAATCAAATATCTCTCCCACTCTATATTCAACATTAGTCTAAGTCATGTTAAAAAATGGCCTCCAAAATGGCCCCAAAATGTCTCTAAATGTACCTTGGAACAATGGCCCAAATGCGCCCCAAATGCCTTAAGACATAGGCCAAGAATAGGTCAAAACGTCTACCAAAATTTTTCTAAAGAAGTGGCCCAAACATGGCCCAAAAGGGTGGCCAAACATGGCCTAAGGATTGTCCAAACATGGCCCAATAGGGTAGCCAAACGTGGCCCAAAAGGGTGGCAAACATGACCAAAGGATTGGCCAAACATGGCCTAATAGGGTGGCCAAACAAGGCCCAAAAGGGTGGCCAAGGGTTGGTGTCAAGAGGCTATAAAGGCTGGGCGCGCATGGCAAGGCAGCAGGTAAGCACACGCAAGGGCGTGGCATGGGCATAGGCGTGTGCGTGGACGAGGTAGGGGCATGGCGTGTGGGAGGGCGCGGCTGGGGCGTGGGCTGGGGCTGGTTCACTGTAGCTACTATTCATTGCTACAGTAAACCAATAGCTAAAATGGTACAGTGCCCAATTTTCCAACCTTGGCCAAAAATCTTGATTTTGATATTTTTATACCCATTTCAATTTATTTCATCACCAAACTTGGTGTGGGACCCTATAACATGTAAATTGATCATTTTACCATTTTCTCCTTATTTTTCGACTTCAAATAATTTTCGGCCTAATCACCCCCATTTTTCATTTCTTTACCTTTCTTTCTTCTTCTTAAGTCTTTTAATCCCCTACTTAGAAAGTCTAGGAATTATCTCCCACTCCACTCAACCTAATTACCATATTTTAAAAAAATTCACCATAGTCTCATTTGTTTTCTAAGCATTTTCCACCTAATACTTTACGACAATTCATCATTTCTCAACTAGCAACTTAAATGCATCCTTCAATTCAACTAAACATTTATACATTACTTTAAACACACAATCCACCATACATACACATATACTTTAAACTTAAATATTACAAACTTCATGCTCAATACAATTTTAGGGTTTTGCCCATTGTTTTCATACTATACAAGATTTCTTCAAGTAGATACACATGTCTTAGGGATTATGCCCTCATACATACAAAATATGCCCCAATGGCCAAATATCCTTCATGGTCCATGTCCCCTCCATTCCTTAAGACTTCGTCAAGTCTCAAGTACCGGGAGCCTCATCTGTAATATGATATCCCACGAGAGGTTAGCACAACCACTGGTATGACACAATGCTAATACAAGGAACAAAGTTAAGGCGTGGCATGTGCAAGTGTACATTTATAATCTACATGCCTTTCAATTTATCAATGCAATGCAATGGCAATATGCGTGACCCACACATGCAACTCTATGTCACACCCATGTCTCGCTTCACTGCCCTTCCCCGTTGGACACGAATACCAATCGTTTGTCTCACTTCATGGTCCGTCCCCGTTGGATCATGAGTACCATGGTCAATTTTAGATTTTTCACCACAAGATCTACACCTTCATAATGCATAGCACTAAGTGCTCAACCCACACTATGTTCTCAAAGAATCACAATATGCCAATATGCCTTGATTTTTCTACGCAATTTCAATGAGACATTTTATCAAATACATGGTATACACTCAAATCATGTATCATCCATAAAGTAAGTTTTTCAAAGAACACACAAGTATACAAATTACCAACACTAAGTTTTTCAAAGAAACTATAACCTAAGTGACTTTCTAACAACAAGTAAACATATAAATCACTCAGTCAACATACAAAACACTCTTAAACTTAACCCTATTCTTTACTTAGCAAGATATCATACCTAAAAGGGTTTTTCTCAACCCTAGGAAGCTGTGTTTTCTATGCAGCTGAATCAATTGGTGAGAATGTAGCCCTTGATGTGGGGAACAACTTCTTAGAAGGAAGCCTTGTGAAAATCTAAGCCTAGAAGTGAGTTTTGGAGGCTTGAAAGTTGGAGAAACCTAGGTTTTCTTCACTTTTCTCTCCATGCATGAGATGCTGTGCTTTCTCCAGACCAAATTCTATAATTTTTACACTAAGGGGTCCTATTTATAGTAAAGGGGTCAAGGGGCAAAAAGACCCTTTTGCCCTTAATGAGTTCGGGACCCCGTTACACTATAACTCGTCCCGAAATGCCTCAATTTGACATTCTTCTTTAACCAAAGTCCTTAAAATTATTTTGAATGAAAATTTCCCAAAAAAAATATTTTCGCCTACGTCTGAGTACGGCCGGGTCCACTCGGGCGACCCGGGATGCCCTTTTGGTCCAATTTTTTAAACTATCTCTGATTAGGCTCAAAGTTTTACAGGATATGTATTTTAACATTCTAAGCATATTTTCCTTCTATGAAATACTCAAAAGATGATTCTAAACAAGACTTATATCTAAATGATGCATGTGTAGTGCCCTATTGGCAAATAGTGTATGAATAGTGTCCTACCGGCAAAACGAAAAATTTACCCTGATTTTTCAGATCTCTACATCCTTCCCCCCTTAAAGAAATTTCATTCCAAAATTTAGAATTATACCTCTTCAACAAAATTTAGAAAAGGTAATACAAAACGCGTTGTAAGATAGAGACGCGCAGCCTTACCTATGGATCCTTCAACTTTCCTTTCCCCAGGCGATGTGGGATGCATTACCCTCTCCCCCCAAAGGAACCTCATCCTCCTGGATGGGCGTGCAGTGGCGTGCAGACATCCCCACACTCCCTGCTAGGATCCGGTTTCGATACCATCTGTAACGGCCCACTTCACATGGCCCAATGCATAATGAAATCCTCAAACATGATGGCCTATCAATGCCAATTTTTCAAATCCATCCAAACATCATGACCCACCTCAATAATGTAACATGATTAAAATATAAAATTCTCAATGCGCACAAGGATACCTCAAAGTCTCTCAACATATGTGATGACTATCTAACTAACCACAAATTAAGCTATACGATCATTTAAGTAATCCATCACGATGTCATCAATACCTCACCTGCATCTCAAATAATCCAATATTCTCCAAGTACTATAATTATCCACAAGACATCAACAACATAATCTCAAAGTAAAGTCATCATCATCTACCTTAGTCTATATATATAACCGAGACTAAACATCAAGCATTAATAAAGATTAGCCTATTAATTTCAATCATATATATATATATATATATATATATATATATATCAATTAGATATCCGAACGTAGACAATGTAGTCTATGTATTCCAAATATGAAACCTAAGGCAATATATCAAGGTTTAAAAAAAAAAAAAACATTAGAGAAGGAAAAAAAAATATCCCGATTTAATCTAAGGTTATTCTAACTCATCATCATTCTAATCAATATATTAAATAAAGTCTCAAAGCAAATGAGATTCTTAGTGAAACTCTTTACCAGTTTAACTATGAACAAATATTAATCTGCACACATATACATACAAACATGGTTAAGCATACCCTTATACATGCACTAATACCAATCTAGTCTAATGTTTTGGGTTTTTGAACGTATAGATATCATAGTCATAGTACTGTAACCTTATGACTATCGGAACTAACCTAGCATACATACATAAAATCAACAAGTAACAGTTAACAACTAACACGTAGCTTACCACATAAGCACTTAAGTACGGATCCATCCTAAGGATATGCATATACATAAATAAGCATACAACTTACTATATAGGTAACTAGGCACATAACCGATCCTATGGATATTTAGGCTTATAGCCTATCTTATAGATAACTAAGCATATAACCTATCTCATAAATCATTTGGTCTACTCCATAGATATAAGCATCTAGCCACAGTTGATCAATAATCAAGCATACCATATACCCCCAGCAAATCAAGAAAATAAGCACATTGTACAATTACACATACTAAAGTAACAAACATACACAAAATCAAGTAATCCAAACCAGTCCAATTAACTTAAGGTCTAACCTTTCCCAACTCATGATAGAGTCAATCCTAGAATGATCCACGGACACCCCACTACCTGATACAACATGGCCTAGAAAACTGTACCTTTTAAAGCCAAAACTCACACTTCGAGAACTTAGCAAACAAACGATGCTCCCTCAAAATCTGTAATACAATCCATAAGTGAAAGGTATGCTCCTCCTTAAAAGGTGAATAAATCAAAATGTCATCAACAAAAACCACGACACACTGATCTAAATAAGGACTAAAAATGCGATGCATCAAGTCCATGAATGCCGCCATGGCATTCGTCACACCGAATGGCATAACTACAAACTTATAATGGCCATAACGAGTACGAAAAGCTATCTTCGCCACATCCTCCTCCCGTACTCTCAACTAATGATACCCCGATCTAAAATCGATCTTCGAGAAACATCTCGAACCCCTAAGTTGATCAAATAAGTCATCTATCCTCGGCAATGGATTTCTGTTCTTGATAATGACCCGGTTCAGTCTCCTATAATCCACACATAAACGTAATGTCCCATCTTTCTTTTTCGTGAACAATGTCGAAGCACCCCACGATGAAGTACTAGGACGAATAAAACCATTACCCTACAAATTAGTCATCTGCTCTTTCTGCTCCCTCAACTCAGCTAGAGCCATACAGTAAGGTGGAATGGAAATAGGCATAGTGTCTGGGATAAGCTCTATTGTGAACTCTATCTCTCGTCTCGGCGGTAGACTAGTCAAGTCATCTGGAAAGACATATGGGAACTCATCCATTACTGGCGGTAATACACTCCCTATAACCCCACTCCCATCTGCTATCAAACTAGCCAACAAGTAGTTATGACCTCCCCAACTCCTCGATTCATACAAGGGTGGCACTAGGAAATCCCTACGATCTCCCGTGAAATAAAAGCTATCTCCGTCAGGATTACACACAGCCACTCTCCCCCTGTAGTAGTCTATACTCGCCCGAAAAGCAAACAACTAATCCATCCCAAATATAATATCAAAACCAGGCATGTCAAGTAGAATGAAGTAAAAAAAAAAAGATACGATCTACAATCTCTATCTAGCAATCTCTACAGATCCTTATTAGTATCTCACTACCCCAACTGGTGTGTCAACATGCAATGATAGATCTAGCCGATCTATTTCTAACCCCAATGTCATGGCAAAGATGGGAGACATGAATGAATGTGATGCACCAGAATCTATTAGTACGCTTGCCCATGAACGAAACACAAGGAATGTACCTCGAACCACTAAAGGTCTAGAAGTAGATGCCTCAGGTGTGACCACTGCATATGCTCGAACCTGTGTGGTCTGATCTGTCTACCACCCCCTCTCAGTCCCTGCTGACCTCCACCCCTTTGTCAAGAAGATCTAATACTCTAGGCGGAAAGTGCAGGTTGAAACTGTGGTGCTGGAGGTCTGTAGCCTAACTGTGGCTGTGGTAGAGCCAACAAGGTCTATCGTATTTAGTCTATAAGGCAATAACTAACTCTAATACGCAATACTCTACCCTAAGTGAATGCCATCCAAAAATAATACATCTCTCCACACGAGAGTTTAACACAAGAGTGTCCCTAAAATTTTATGTACAAATACTCTAAGTATCCACTGTCTAGTCCATATATAAGGATCTCCGCAAGTCTCAATTCTTATTTTAGCATTCAAAGGTCTTATGTGTCTTTCAATTTACGGTTTACTACCTTATTGGCATTTGTTCATTTAAAATTCTATAATTCTTTCATTATTTCTTACTTTTATAGCTAGGTAATAACCCTTTATGGATCACATTAGACATAAATAATAAAAGAATATTAAGCATGTTCTTGTCAACAATTTACACTTCATAAGCAACAAGTATAATAAGTCATAACATACACATAACAAGTCCTTACACATCACACGATGCTCACCAAAATTTCAAATCATGTGTCGTGGCCCTAGAGTGTTTAACAACACCCCACGGTCTCTAAGTATTCGAACCTAAGCCCTGATACCACTTTGTCGTGCCTCGAATTTTCACAAACTCGGGGAGTGAGTGAAATGAAATAAGAAAAATAAATGAAAGACCATTAAGATGGATTTAGTTGATTATGCATTTGGTTCCCCCATGTTTCCCCAAAATCTGAAAATAAAAACTTACTATTAGACTTAACCAAAATGGTCTTCTAACGTCAATCAAATATCTCTCCCAATCTATATTCAACATTAGTCTAAGTCATGTTCAAAAATGGCTTCCAAAATGGCCCCAAAATGTCTCTAAATGTGCCTTGGAACAATGGCCCAAATAGGCCCCAAATGCCCTAAGACATAGGCCAAGAATAGGCTAAAAAGTCTACCAAAAATTGTTTAAGGAAGTGGCTTAAACATGACCCATAAGAGTGGCCAAACATGGCCCGATAAGGTGGCCAAACATGGTCCAAAAGGGTGGCCAAACATGGCCCAATAGGGTGGCCAAACATGGCCCAAAACGATGCCCAAACATGGCCCAAAAGGTTAGCCAAGGGTTGGTGTCAAGAGGCTATCAAGGCTAGGCGCGCATGGCAAGGCAGCAGGCAAACACGCGCATGGGCGTGGCATGGGTGCGCGCACGGACAAGGCAGGCACCCATGCGGGGTACGGCTCGGGCATGGGCTGGGGCTGTCCTAGGGCTGGTTCACTATTGCTACTATTCATTACTATAGTAAACCAGTAGCTAAAATGCTACAGTGCCCAATTTTCCAACCTTGGCCAAAAATCTTGATTTTGATATTTTTATACCCATTTTAATTTATTTCATCACCAAACTTGGTGTGGGGCCCCATAACATATAAATTGACCATTTTACCATTTTTTCCTTATTTTTTGACTTCAAGTAATTTTTGGGCTAATCACCCTCATTTTTCATTTCTTTACCTTTCTTCCTTCTTTTAAGTCTTTTAATCCCCTACTTAAAAAGTCTAGGCATGATCTCCTGCTCCACTCAACCTAATTACCATATTTTAAAAAATTTCACCATAGTCTCCTTTGTTTTCTAAGCATTTTCTACCTAATACTTTACGACAATTCATCATTTCTCAACTAGTAACCTAAATGCATCCTTTAATGCAACTAAACATTTATACATTACTTTAAACACACAATCCATCATACATACACATATACTTTAAATGTAAATATTTCAAACATCATGCGCATTACTATTTTAGGGTCTTGCCCATTGTTTTCATACTATACAAGATTTCTTTAAGTAGATACACATGTCTTAAGGCTTATCCTCTCATATATACAAAATATGCCCGAAGGGCCAAATATACTTCATGGTCCATGACCCCTCCATTCTTCAAGACTTCCTCAAGTCTCAAATACCGGGAGCCTCATCTGTAATATGATATCCCACGAGAGGTCAGCACAACCGCTGGTATGACGCAATGCTAATGGAAGGAACAAAGTTAAGGCGTAGCATGTGCAAGTGTACATTTATAATCTACATGCCTTTCAATTTATCAATACAATACAATGGCAATAGGCATGACCCACACATGCAACTTTATGTCATACCCATGTCTCGCTTCACAGCCCTTCCCCGTTGGACACGAGTACCAATCGTTTGTCTCACTTCACGGTCTGTCCCCATTGGATCACGAGTACCATAGCCAATTTTGAGTTTTTCACCATAGGATCTACACCCTTATAACGCATAGCATCAAGTGCTCAACCCACATTATGTTCTCAAAGAATCACAATATGCCAATATGCCTTGATTTTTCTACGCAATTTCAATGAGACATTTTATCAAATAAGTGGTATACACTTAAATCATGCATCATCCAAAAAGTAAATTCTAACCTTGAAACCACACAACTTTTTCTACATGAACATATGCCATATACAATCAATTTAAACATATGCTCATGTTACATGTTCACTATATTACCAATTCTCGAAGAACACATAATTACACAAAGCATTAATGCATTAAATAACCATATCTTCCAAAACACATTGTCTATTCACATGAACATAAGCCACAATGTAATGAATCAAATATATCTTCAAGTTACATGTTCAGCATTTTGACAAATTCTCAAAGAACTCAAAGAACACACAAGTATACAAATTACCAACTCTAGGTTTTTCAAACCAACTACAACCTAAGTGACTTTCTAACGACAAGTAAACATATAAATCACTCAATCAACATATAAAACACTTCTAAACTTAACTCTATTCTTTACTTAGCAAGATATCATACCTAAAAGGATTTTTCTCAACCCTAGGGAGTTGTGTTCACTATGCAACCAAACCAATCAGTGAGAATGTAGCCCTTGACATGGGGAACAACTTTCTAGAAGGAAGCCTTGTAAAAATTGAAGCCTAGAAGTGAGTTTTGGAGGCTTGGAAGTTGGAGAAACCTAGGTTTTTTTTCACTTTTCTCTCCATGAACGAGCTGTTGTGCTTTCTCCAGACCAAATTCTGTAATTTTTACACTAAGGGGTCCTATTTATAGTAAAGGGGTCAAGGGGAAAAAAGACCCTTTTGCCCTTAATGAGTTTGGGACCCCGTTACACTATAACCTATCCCGAAACACCTCAATTTGACATCTGCTTTAGCCAAAGTTCTTAAAATTATTTTAAATAAAAATATTCCAAAAAAATTATTTTCGCCTACGGCCGGGTCCACCCGGGCCACCTAGGATGCCCTTTTGGTCTAATTTTTCAAATATTTACAAGATGTGTATTTTAACATTCTAAGAATATTTCCCTTCTATGACATACTAAAAATATTCTTATAAACATGACTTATGTCTAAATAATGCATGTGTAGTGCCCTACCAGCAAATAGTGTATGAATAGTGTCCTACCAATAAAACGAGAAATTTACCCTAATTTTTCAGATCTTTACAACGCACCTCCATTTCATGTTCAAAGTAGTCAGAACAATGATATTCAATAATAGTTTATTCAATACAAGTCAACAGTATAATAAGAAAACAAGTGTAATCACTATATAATCCATGTTTACAACAAGTACAATCCATAGTATAACAAGTCAAAGCTCGACAAGTCCTATACTTCTCTATACTTCTTCCATAATCCTTCAAGACTACTTAATAACTCCTAGTAATGCTAATATCTCACAAATTGTAATAGCCACACAAACTCATACCACATCCATATCAATAGTCTTGTAATGCAATGCATGATATCTCAATATACAGAAATCAAATAATCCACAGAGTGTCTATACATGGATCCAAGGCACGAGTATAACGAATAGTAAAGCATCAGGATAATAATGACAATCATGCCAAAAATGGTAAACAATGATCAAGTATCAGAATAATAACAGTCATATCATTAGGATCAATGACAAGTATACAATACCAACTAATCAAAATCAGATCCTAGTCCCAATCACCACTCGACTGTAAGGAGACACTACTTGTGTCACGCCCCGAATTTCCACAAACCCGCGGAGTGAGTGAAATTGAAATAAGAAAAGTAAAGGAAAGGTCATCAAGGCTAATTCAATTAATTATGCATTTCTTTCCCCATGTTTCTCCAAAATTTTAAGTGATGACTTGCCATTTAACTCAACCAAAATGGTCCCCTAATATTGCATAAGTCTCTTTTCTAATTAATATTCAAGATAGTTTAAGTCATATTCAAAAATGGCCTTAAAATAGTCTCAAAACATTTCTAAAAATGCCTTGGGATAATGGCCTAAATGGACCCCAAAATTCCCTAAGGCATAGTCCAAGTATGGGTTAAGAAGCCCACCAAAAATTGTCTAAGGAAGGGGTCAAACATGGCCCATGTAAGTAGCCAAATATAGCCCAAAAAGGTTACCAAAAATAGCCTAAAAAGGTGGCCAAAAATGGCCCAAAGGTTGGCCAAACATGGCCCAATATGGTACCCAAACATAGTCCAAAAAGGTTCCTAAACATGGCTCAAAAAGTGGCCAAAGGCCTGATAAAATGGAGCGTGTCAAGCTGGGCAAGGCATGGCTGGTCAGTAGGCAGGCCATGCATGGCCGTGGGCACGCGCGCAAGTGGGCAAGCACGGCACGCGCGCCGGGCGTGCGGCTGGGGTTGTTTTGGCTTGTTTCACTGTAGCAACAGAGAGCTAAAATCTAATTTTGTGCATTTTTACTGTTCATGGCTGCAACCTATTTTTCCTATTTTTAAGTTTTTTTTTCAAGTTTTTCAAGCCACTTTTCTTCTATTTTTAGCCCATTTCCCCAAGGTTTCTAAACCTCCATTTTGAGCACTTTTCTCACCTAATTAAAAGGTGTTTTACACACTTAATCAATTCTTTAATTTTTCTCAAAATTTTGACATAACCTCCTTTGTTTTCTAATCTTTTTCCAACCTAGTATACATGATACATTTTACAATTATGGGTTTGCAAATTCCATCCTCACTCGATGGCCACAATCTCATTCAATTTAAATATGCATCATTTAAATATATATAATTCATTACACCTATACATATCTTTGAAATTTAAAGGTCACATCATCATATTCATTACAACATATAAGGTCTTTTCCACTCTTTTCATAATACACAAATCTTCTACAACATCAATTCATATGGTTTGGAGCTTATACCCTTGTACAACATCAAAATATGCCCCAACGGCTAAAAATCCTCCATGGTCCACTTCCCCTACATCCTTCAAAACTTCATCAAGTCTTCAAGTGCTAGGGGTCTCATCTGTAATATGATATCCCACTAGAGGTCAGCACAACCGTTGGTATGACACAATGCCAATGCTAAGAACAAATTTAAGGCATGGCATGTGCAAGTGTACATTTTTAAAAGCTATACATCTACCCATTCATCAATGCAATGCAAAGGTGATATGCATGACTCACACATGCAAACTTTATGCCACACCCATGACTCAGTTTCATGGTCCTTCCCCGTTGGTCCATCGAGTACCACTCTATGTCTCACTTCACGGTCCGTCCCCATTGGCATGAGTACCAATGGCCAATTTTGGGTTTTTCGCCACAGGATCTACACCCTCATAATGCATAGCACCAAGTGCTCAACTCATGCCATGCCTCCAAGGATTCACATTATGCCAGCATGCTTTGATTTCATTCTTATGCAATTCAATGAAACATTTCATCAACACATGGAGCATGACTTAAAATATGCCTTTTTCATAAAGTAAAGCATAACTTCAAATTTACAACACTTTGTCTACATGAATGTAAGTCACAATTCAATGAATTAAACATATGATCAAGTCTCATGTTCACCACTTTATTTTTTCTCAAAGAAAATACAAATACACAAACTACCAACTCATGGAATAATTCATAACTCTCAAACCAAAAGAGTTTCTCTACCTGAACATAAGCTAGAATACAATGAATCAAACATACCGATAAGTTAAATGTTCATCACTTTACTAAATTCCCAAAGAATAAAAAAGAACAAACAAATACATAAATAATTAACTCTAGGTTTTCAAAGAAACTACCACCTAAGTGATTTTCTAACATCAAATAAACACCTAAATCATTCAATCAACACATAGAAAGGCAAGAAAACTCAAATTTATTCCTAACTTAGCAAGGTATCGTACCTAGAATAGTTTTTCTCAAATCGAGGGAGTTGTGTTTTTTGCACAGCCAAACCGATCAATGAGAATATAGATCCTGATGAGAGGAACAACTTCCTAGAAGGAAGCCTTGCAAGAATCTTGGCCTAGGAGTGTGTTTTGGTGGCTTGAAGCTTGGAGAACCTAGGGCTTTTTCTCACTTTTTCTCCATGCACGACTTCTGCTCTATATCTCAGACCAAAATGTGATAAAAATACACTAAGGGGCTGTATTTTTAGTGGAGGGGCAAAGGTGCAAAATAACCCTTTTGCCCTTAATGAATCTGGGCCCCGTTACACTACAACCCGTCCCGAAACGTCTCAATTCGATATTTTGATTTAAAAAAAGTTCTTAAGATTATTTAAAATGAAAATTTTCAAAAAAATAAATTTTCTCGTATGGCCGGGTTTGGCCGGATCCACCCGGGCCACCCGAATGCCTTTTTGGTCCAATTTTTGAAACTGTCTCCGAACAGGGTCAAATTTTTACAGGAGGTGTATTTTAATTTTATAAGCATATTTATATTCTATGACATACTCAAAATATTCTTCTAAATATGATTTATTCTTAAATGATGCATGTAAATGCCCTACCGGCAAAACTGCGTATGAATAGTGCCCTACCAGCAAAAACTAAAAATTTAACCTCATTTTTCAGATCTTTACAACTTGTGTCTATCACAACGTGTATTAAATACCTCACACACTCCAATTTCAACTCTCGAGATTACCCTAACTTTTAACACTAAGGTTTTATAGTGATTCTTTAAGTTCTCTTAGGTTAATTACGCATTGGCCTACTTACAGAGTGTCCGTTGACCCAAATGGATATAAAAAATGTGTTCTCGAGCCTCAAAAGCTTAAGGAGGCTTCATTGTATTGTTTCTAAGTCATTTGAATGTTTTTTACACCTAGAAGGGCATTTTTATAATTTTATTGGACAAGTTTCACGTCTACCATGACCTTATCTCACAAAACCAACATTGGAATCTGATCTAAAAGGCCTAAAAATCCTAAGAATGCTCTCATTGTATTTTATTAACTCTTTTAGATATATATTCCATATCTAGGGGCATAATCATAATTTCACATATTCTTGTGAGACCAACCTCGTGTCCACATTTCGTTAATCTGATATTATATTTGAATTCCTAGCACCCAAAACAATTGGGAATGCCTCTTTTGGATCTTAATTTCGCATTCAATTGCTCATTCTAAGTCTAAAGGTATAATTTTCATTTTATTAATTCAAGTGGGACCATCACTGGTTTCCAATTTGTTTAATCAGACATTACATTTGTATTTTAGACATTCAAAAACCTTAAACTAGCCCTTTCCGGATTTTAATTAGCCTTTAGTTACTTGAATTATCATCAGAGGCATTTTCATAATTTTACACATTCATGTAGGACCACCCTGGGTCCCCAAGTGTCCAAACCGACGCCGCCATTGAGTCCAGAACATCCAAAAACTTTAAGAAAGAGCCCATTTTCATTTTATTTGCATTTAAATTCCAATATACATAAGGAAAGGGTAATTTAGGAATTTTACCTTTTTGAACTAGTTCAATAGTGAACCTTTTAAATTCTAAATCGGTTCATTTTGAACCTTTTACCATAATCCAATTTTCCTTATTTGTGAAACCAAACAGCCCTTAAGGTCAGCCCAAGATCCAACCCACGGTCCAGACCCGCAACCCACGACCCGATTGACTAACCCGAGTCAGCATTTGACCGTTAACTAGTTAATGTTGACCGTTATAGAGACATGAAAAATGAGGATAAATTTTTAGTTTTGCCGGTAGGGCACTATTCATGCATTGTTTGCTGGTAAGGCGTTATACATGCATCATTTAGGCATAAGTCATTATTAGAAGCATAATTTGAGTATACCATAGAAGAGAAACATTCTTAGAATGTTAAAATACACCTCCTGTAAGAATTTGAGTGTATTCAGAGACAATTTGAAAAAATGACCAAAAAGGGCATCTCGGGTGGACCCAGCCAAACCCGCCCACAGGCGAAAATAAAATTTTTGGAAAAATATCATTTAAAATAATTTTAATATCTTTGGTTAAAACAAAATGTTGAATTGAGGAGTTTTGGGACAGGTTAGAGTGTAATGGGGTCCTGAACTCATTAAGGGCAAAAAGGTCTTTTTACCCCTTCGCCCATTTACTATAAATATGACCCCTTACTGTAAAAAATACAGAATTTGGTCTGAGAAAACAGCAGCAGGTCGTGCATGGAGGGAAAGATGAAGAAAATTTAGGGTTTTTCAAATTTCAAGCTTCTAAAACTCATCTTTAGGCTTGGAATTTCACAAGACTTCCTTCTAAGAAGTTGTTCCCCATGTTAAGGGCTACATTCTCATTGATTGGTTCGACTACACAGTGGACACAACTCCCTAGGGTTGAGAAAAATTATTTTAGGTATGATATCTTGCTAAGTAAAGAATATGGTTAAGTTTATGAGTGTTTTATATGTTGATTGAGTGATTTATATGTTTACTTGTTGTTAAAAAGTCACTTAGGATGTAGTTGCTTTGAAAAAACCTAGAGTTGGTAATTTGTATACTTGTGTGTTCTTTGAGTTCTTTGAGAAATTTGTCAAAATGATGAACATGTAACTTGAAGATATATTTGATTCATTACATTGTGGCTTAGACCTTGTGTTTTGGAAGATATGATTATTTAATGCATTGATGCTTTGTGTAATTATGTGTTCTTTGAGAATTGGTAATATTGTGAGCATGTAACTTGAGCATGTGTTTAAATTGATTGTATATAGTATATGTTCATGTGGAAGAAGTTGTGTAGTTTGAAAGTTAGAATTTATTTTATAGATGATGCATGATTTAAGGTGTATGCCATGTATTTGATAAAATGTCTGATTGAACTTGCATAGAAAAATCAAGGCATCTTGGCATACTTGAATTTTTGGAAACATGGCGTGAGTTGAGCACTTCGGTGCTATCCATTATGAGGGTCTAGATCCTGTGGTGAAAAACCCAAAATTTGGCTAATTACAGTACTCGCGTGCTAACGGGGGCGGACTGTGAAGCAAGACATACTACAGTACTCGCGGCCTGACGGGGAAGGATTGCGAAACGAGACGTGTTGGGCATAGAGTTGCATGTGTGTGTCATGCATATTGTCATTGCATTGCATTGATGAATTGAAAAGCATATAGATTATAAATGTACACTTTGCATATGCCACGACTTAACTTTGTTCTTTGCATTAGCATTATGTCATACCAGCAGTTGTGCTGACCCTTCGTGGGATATCATATTACAGATGAGGCTCCCGGTACTTGAGACTTGAAGAAGTTTTGAAGAATTGAGGGGACATGGACCATGAAGGAATTTGGCCCTTGGGACATATTTTTGTATGTATGCGGGCATAAACCCTAAGACATGTATTCAAATTGTAGAAATCTTGAATAGTATGAGAAAATGGGCAAGGCCCTAAAATCATAATGAACATGAAGTTTGTAAAATTTAAATTTAAGGTATATGTGTATGTATGGTGGATTGTGTGTTTAAAGTAATGTATAAATGTTTAGTTGAATTAAAGGATGCATTTAGGTTGTTAGTAGAGAAATGATGGATTGTGTTGTGGGATATTTAGTGGGAAAAGGCTTAGAAAACAAAGGAAACCATGCTAAAATTTTGTGAAATTAAAAGGGTAGTTAGGTGTGTAAAAGACCCTAAATATAGGTGGAAAAAGTGCCAAAAAGGGGAGTTAAAAACCTTGAAGAAATAGGCTAAAATGTGAAAAAAGCAGCTTGCAAAACTTTGGAAACAATTTTTGGAAAACAAAGAAAATTTGTTGTTGGACAGAGAAATTCAGTCGCAGTCAGCTACAGTAAACCTGTAGGAAAAATCAGGTTTTGGACCAGACCAGCCATACCCATGCCGCGCCAGCCCGCAGCCCCGTGCACCAGCCTGTTGCACTTCCATGTCACCAACCCTTGGCCACCTTTTTTTAGCTATGTTTGGCCACCCTTTTGAGCCATGTTTGGGCACCCGATTGGGTCTTGTTTGGCCAATCCTTAGGCCATGTTTGGTCACCTTTTTGGGCCATGTTTGGCCACCTTATTGGGTCATGTTTGGCCACCCTCATGGGCCATGTTTGGCTTTTCCTTAGACCAATTTTGGTAAACCCTTTGACCCATTATTGGCCCATGTCTTAGGGCATTTGGGTCCCATTTGGGCCATTATTTGAAGGTATATTTAGAGATATTTTGGGGGCTATTTTGGAGGCCAGTTTTGAACATGACTTAGACTAATTTTGAATACTAGTTGGGGGAGATATTTGTTTGACATTAGAAGACCATTTTGGTTAAGTCAAATAGCAAGTTTTCATTTCAAATCTTGGGGAAACAAGGGGGAATAAATGCATAATCAATTGAATCCATATTAATGGTCTTTCATTTATTTTTCTTATTTCATTTCACTTACTCCCCAGGTTTATGAAAATTCGGGGCGTGACAACGTGGTATCAGAGCCAGGTTCGAATACTTAGGGACCGTGGGGTGTTGTTGAACACCATGGGACTCTATAAGAGAGCGTGTGACTTAGTGTGAACTGTCAGTGGTATGAAATATGACCTTATATGTTATATGGTTATTTATACTTGATGCATCACATGTATGATTATATGTTAGTTGATGCTATGCTATGATGCATGTTTACGTGATTTGGTGTAGTAAGGTGCATGATATGGGTAATATGTATATTGGCATGACCGTGTGTGATAACCTAGTATGTGTTTACATACATAATAGATTGATGTTTTTTTGCCTTCAGGATATCATGCAGCATTATGGGAGAATGCCATAGGCATGTGTATATTGTATTGCTTAAATGGATTTTTTTTTACACAAAAGACTACGTTTGAATTGGGTGAGAACTTGTTATTTGTTTATTGAAAACAATGGGTAGAGGTGGTAGACATGAGTTTTATGAGCTATGAGTAAGCAAGTAGGTTTACGGGATGTGTTAGGTTATCAAGTGATGATTGATGATCTCTTGTCTATGGAGAATTGTATAAACATGAATAGTTTGAAAATGTTGATATGGATTAATCTAGGTTATAATGTAATTGAGTTTTGATTCCGTGCTTCGGATGAATATTGATAAATTCCTAGTGATGAATACTATTGTCTTACCTAGTCCTATAAGATGGTCGATACTAGTTGTGATGAGAATAATAGATTGATTAAATCAACTTATGAATATAAGCCTTGTGAAGATAATGAGTTGCATAAAATGGGCCAAATTGTGGTGCGAATTATGAACCTAGTTCTAGCTTAGTTTATAAAATTGATTCCAGAATTATGATTGAATAAACGATAAATATTGATTGTTATTTTGGAAAAAAAAATGTGTATTAGGTTAAGAGTTGGATGATATAAATTTCTGAATATGAATATTGTATTTAAGATGCGAATTGTGTGAATATACTTAGAGTGAAAATATTATGGTTGAGGCACTAGAATTTGAGAACTTGGATTGTTATATAACTTATGATTGAATGGTGATTATCACTTGTCATTTTAAAAATCTGTGGGTAAAAAGTTATGAATGAATCTGATTAGTTTGGATAAAGTTATAAATAGTTGTATTGTTTAGACCCAGATAATAAATATTATACTTGGGAGATTGTTTCTTTTATTTGGGGGGCTTGTGATGATTGCCTTGGTCCACCACTGTATGATTCACCAGTTGCGGTAGTGAGATACTAACGAGGATCTATAGAGATTGCTCGATAGAGATTGTAGATCATATATTTTATTTTGACTTCATTCTACTTGACATGTCTGGTTTTGATATTATGTTTGGGATGGACTGGTTGTTTGTTTTTCAGGCTACTATAGACTGCTACAAGGGGAGAGTGACAGTGTGTACTCCTGAGGGAGATAGCGTTTATTTCATTGGGGATCGTGGGGATTTCTTAGTTCCAACCTTGTATGACTCGAGAAATTGGGGAGACCATAGCTATTTGTTGGCTAGTTTGATAGCAGATGGGAGTGGGACTACAGGGAGTGTATTACTGTTAGTAGTGGATGAGTTCCCAAATGTCTTTCTAGGTGACTTAACTAGTCTACCGCCGAGACGAGAGATAGAGTTCACGATAGAGCTTATCCCAGGCACTGCACCTATTTCCATTCCACCTTATCGTATGGCTCCAGCTGAGTTGAGGGAGCTGAAAGAGCAGTTGACTGATTTACAGGGTAAGGGTTTTATCCATCCTAGTACTTCGCCGTGGGGTGCTTCGACATTGTTCGCGAAGAAGAAGGATGGGACATTACGTTTGTTGTTGGATTATAGGAGACTAAACTGGGTCACTATCACTCATTACCGAGGATAAATGACTTGTTTGATCAACTTAGGGGTTCAAAAAGTTTCTCAAAGATCGATATTCGATCTGGGTATCATCAGTTGAAAGTACGGGAGGATGATGTGGCGAAGACAGCTTTTCACACTCGTTATGGCCATTATGAGTTTTTAGTTATGCCATTCGGTGTGATGAATGCCCTAGCGGCATTTATGGACTTGATGCATCGTATCTTTAGTCCTTATTTAGATCAGTTTGTAATGGTCTTTGTTGATGACATTTTGATTTGTTCACCTTCTGAGCATGAGCATGCTTTTCACTTACGGACTGTATTATACATTTTGAGGGACCATCGTTTAGTTGCTAAGTTCTTGAAGTTTGAGTTTTGGCTTCAAGAGGTACAGTTTCTAGGCCATGTTGTATCAGGTAGTGGAGTGTCCGTGGATCCTTCTAGGATTGACTCTATCATGAGTTAGGAGAGGTTAGACCTCAAGTTAATTGGGCTGGTTTGGATTACATGATTATGTGTGTGCTTGTTACTTTAGTATGTACAATTGTACAATGAACTTATTTTCTTGATTTGCTGTGGGTATGTGGTATGCTTGATTATTGATCAACTGTGGCTATATGCTTATATCTATGTAGTAGACCAAATGATTTATGAGATAGGCTATATGTTTAGTTATCTATAAGATAGGCTATAACCCTGGATATCTATAGGATTGGATGTATGCCTAGTTAACTATATGATAAGTTGTATGCTTATTTATGTATAGGTATATTCTTAGGATGGATCCTATACTTAAGTGTTTATGTGGTAGGCTACGTGTTAGCTGTTGAATGTTGCTTGTGGATTTTATATATCTATGCTAGGTTAGTACCCGATAATCATATGGTTACAGTACTACGACTATAATATCTATTCGTTCAGAAATCCAAAACATTAGACTGGATTGGTATTAATGCCTGTATAAGGGTATGTTTAACCATGTTTGTATGTATGTGTGTTTTGATACATGTGTGTACAGATTTATATATTCATAGTTAAATTGGTAAAGAGTTTTATTAAGAATCTCAATTGTTTTGAGACTTTATTTAATATATTGACTAGAATGATGATGAGTTAGAATAACCTTAGATGAAATTGGGATTTTTTCTTTTTACTTTCTCTAATGTTTTTTTTTTAAGCCTTGATATATTGTCCTAGGTTTCATATTTGGAATACATAGACTACATTGTCTACGTTCGGATATCCAATTGATAAATATATATATATATATATGATTGAAATTAATAGGTTAATCTTTATTAATGTTTGATATTTAGTCTCATTATATATATAGACTAAGGTAGATGGTGATGACTTTGCTTTAAGATTATGTTGTTGATATCTTGTAGATAATTACAGTACTTAAAGAATATTGGATTATTGAATTACATTGAGATGCAAGTGATATATTGACGACATTGTAATGAATTACTAGATGATTGCATAGCTTAAATTGTGATTAGTTAGATGTCCATCAAATACATTGAGAGATTTTGAGGTATTGATTACACCCAAAGAATAACGCGGTAGTTGTAGTGTAGCTTTGGGGTGCCGATTCCACAGGGAGACTAAATTAAAAGAATAATAAACAGAATTTCTGAAACTACAGAAGTATTAGACGGTTAATGAGAAAATAAAATATAAAAAAGTGATTTTGAATGCAACTAAAAATTAAACAAGCTGAATAACGGATGAAAATATTCAAATTTAACGAACAGTAAAGTTTCGGGAATCCCTTGCACATAACTGGTATTTTAATTATTTTTAATTCACTGTTAACTCAATTGAGAATTTAAATTCCAAATATCTCAATCGGAAGATATAAAAATTATGAACCAAAATTAAACTGAAAATAACCCTTTGAAAAATCATTCAACACTTTTAAATTCCACAAATTAATATTCACATTGAGAAAATCCAACGACGACAATATACCGAACAAGCAATATTGCAGCAAAGAATTAAATCAATATAAATAATTAATTATTCCAAAAATAATCAAAACATTAATCCATTCAATAAAAAAAGCATGACTGAATCTATAAACAAACTAAACCCTTCAATTATTCGGAGAATAAAATCCAACAATTAATTATGAATGATCATCAAAGAATTTAACAAGTGAAAACCACGTACAGGAATCAAAAATAAATTAAAACAACCATTTATGATGCAAGTTCATCCCTAACTCTACTTGAAAATTTAGTTACCCATGTACAAGATGGATAATGTAAATTTCACGGAGAAATAATGTGCCATAGCGTGACTGCGTTGAATTTTCCTGTTGCTGCCGCACTGTTCTGTTCACTGCCTTCCAAGCTTCTCTCTGTTTTCTGCCGCACTGATCGTTTCCCCCTTTAGGTTTTTTTTCTTTTATATTCTGCCTCTTTTTTTTCATGCTGCAGGGCCCCACAACAATTTTTTTCCTTCTTTTGATTCTCCCACGGTCCAGCGCCACTGCCCAACTAAGCCTCCAAGCCCATCGCCGTGCCAAGCCTGCTGCCTTTTTCCTTTGTTGTGTCTTGCGCCTCAACTGCCTGGGCCCACACTTCTCTTCATTCTTTTCTCCAAGCCAAGCCACCTGATTTGGCCAGGCCACTTCACTGATCACACGCCCCACTTGAACTTCAGCCGTAAGCTTCACCTTGCGCCTTGCGCACTGTCCAGCCGCACACAGCCAACAGCACCCATCTTTACGCTCCGTTTTCTATGAGATAACAACTGAATCTTAACTCAGGATCTTCACGAAAGTTGTAGCCCCAGATGAGTAGATAATTGTAGGCTTAAAAACCATCTGATTTGGACTCTGGAAGCTCAAGTTATGGCCCCTTCAAGTTGGCTGGACGGACAGAATTTGGAGCAGCTTTCCAGACCTGATTTCGAAACAATGTTTGGAGGCCCAAACGAACTCCGATTTTTGCAAACCAAACCTTTCTGAAAATCCCAAGATGTCCTCTAAAAATTTCATGAAGACCATTTTCTCATTCTGAAAATCTAACGCCATCCAAATCTCAATTGAAACTCAATGGTCGAATCTGCCAAAAAGCCAAAAATAGTTCCAAAAATATTGAGTGAAAAGCGCAATTACGAATTATCTCTCACCAACGAATATTGCAATATTTGAGATTTAAAATCTTATAAAATACGGTTCCAACCAATCTCAGTGTGAATAAAAATTAAATAAAATAATATCAATCACAACCCAATATTTTATTCACTTTCTAGCAATTTAATCCAATAATCGAGTATTTAGAGTGCACTTTTGCGCACTCATCAGGTATCCTTGTGGGCATTGAGAATTTTATATTTTAATTATATTACATTATTGAGGTGGTTCATGATACTTGGATGGAATTAGAAAATTGGCATTGATAAGCCATCATGTTTGAGGATTTCATTATGCGTTGTGCCATGTGGAGTGGGCCGTTACAGATGGTATTAGAACTAGACCTTAGCAGGGAATGTGGAGATGTCTGCACTCCGCTGCACGCCCGGCCAAGTGGATGAGGTACCTTTGGGGGGAGAGGGTACTGGGAAAGGGTAATGTATTCCACATCGCTTGGGGAAGGGAGAGGTGAAGGATCCATATGTAAGGCTGCACGTCTTTATGTTACAACGCGTTTTGTATTGATTTTTTTTTCTAAATTTTGTCAAAGAGGTACATTTCTAAATTTTGGAACGAAATTTCTTTAAGGGGGGAAGGATGTAGAGACCTGAAAATGAGGGTAAATTTTTCGTTTTGCCAGTAAGGCACTATTCATGCACTGTTTGTCGGTAAGGTGTTATACATGCATCATTTAGGCATAAGTCATGATTAGAAGCATAATTTGAGTATGCCATAGAAGAGAAACATGCTTAGAATGTTAAAATACACTTCCTGTAAGAATTTGAGTATATTTGGAGAAATTTTGAAAAATGGACCAAAAAGGGCATCCCGGGCGGACCCGGCCAAACCCGCCCACAGGCGAAAATAAAATTTTTTGAAAAATATCATTTAAGATAATTTTAATAACTTTGGTTAAAACAAAATGTCGAATTGAGGCGTTTTGGAACGGGTTGCAGTGTAATGGGGTCCGGAACTCATTAAGGGAAAATGGTCTTTTTATCCCTTACCCCCTTTACTATAAATAGGACCCCTTAATGTAAAAAATACAGAATTTAGTCTGAGAATACAGAAGCAGGTCATGCATGGAGGGAAAGATGAAGAAAACCTAGGGTTTTTCAACTTTCAAGCTTCTAAAACTCATCTTTAGGCTTAGAATTCCACAAGACTTCCTTTTAGGAAGTTGTTCCCCACGTCAAGGGCTTCATTCTCACTGATTGGTTCAGTTGCACAGCAGACACAACTCCCTAGGGTTGAGAAAAATCCTTTTAGGTATGATATCTTGCTAAGTAAAGAATAAGGTTAGGTTTAGGAGTGTTTTATATGTTGATTGAGTGATTTATATGTTTACTTGTTATTAGAAAGTCACTTAGGATGTAGTGGCTTTGAAAAAACCTGGAGTTGATAATTTGTATACTTGTGTGTTCTTTGAGTTCTTTGAGAATTTGTCAAAATAATGAACATGTAACTTGAAGATATGTTTGATTCATTACATTGTGGCTTATATTCATGTGAGTAGACCTTGTGTTTTGGAAGATATGATTGTTTAATGCATTGATGCTTTGTGTAATTATGTATTTTTTGAGAATTGGTAATATTGTGAGCATGTAACATGAGCATATATTTAAATTGATTGTATATAGTATATGTTCATGTGGAAGAAGTTGTGTGGTTTGAAAGTTGAATTTACTTTATGGATGATGCATGATTTAAGGTGTATGACATGTATTTGATAAAATGTCTCATTGAACTTGCTTATAAAAATCAATGCATCTTGGCATACTTGAATTTTTGGAAACATGGTGTGGGTTGAGCACTTCGGTGCTATACATTATGAGGGTGTAGATCCTGTGGTGAAAAACTCAAAATCTAGCCAATTACAGTACTCGCGTGCTGACGGGGAAGGACCGTGAAGCGAGACATGTATGAGACAAAGAGTTGCATGTGTGTGTCATGCATATTGCCATTGCATTGCATTGATGAATGGGAAAGCATATAGATTATAAATGTACACTTTGCACATAACATGCCTTAACTTTGTTCTTTGCATTAGCATTATGCCATACCAGCGGTTGTGTTGACCCCTTGTGGGATATCATATTACAGATGAGGCTCCCGGCACTTGAGACTTAAAGAAGTCTTGAAGAATGAAGGGGACATAGACCATGAAGGATATTTAGCCCTTGGGGCATATTTTTGTATGTATAAGGGCATAAGCCCTAAGACATGTGTATTCAAATTGTAGAAATCTTGTATAGTATGAGAAAAATGGGCAACGCCCTAAAATCGTAATGAACATGAAGTTTGTAACATTTAAATTTAAGGTATATGTGTATGTATGGTGGATTGTGTTTAAAGTAATATATAAATGTTTAGTTGAATTAAATGATGCATTTAGGTTGTTAGTAAAGAAATGATGGATTGTGTTGTGGGATATTAGGTGGAAAAAGACTTAGAAGACAAAGGAAACCACGCTAAAATTTTGTGAAATTAGAAGGGTAGTTAGGTGTGTAAAACACTCTAAATATAAGTGAAAAAAGTGCCAAAAAGGGGGGGGGGCACTAAAACCTTGAAGAAATGGGCTAAAAATGGGGAAAAAGTAGCTTGCAAAACTTTGAAAATTTTTTTTAGAAAACAGAGACAATTGGCTGCTGGACAGAGAAATTCAACAGCAGCCAGCTACAGTAAACCTGTAGGAAAAATTAGGTTTTGGACCAGACCAGCCATGCCCATGCCGCTCGCCAACCCGCGGCCCCGCGTGAGGGCCCCGCTCTCCCAAGCCCTGCCTTGTTGCGCGCTCGCGCGTTACCTCCCTGCGTGCCAGCCTGTCACACCTCCATGTCACCAACCCTTGGCCACCCTTTTAAGCCACGTTTGGGCACCTATTGGGTCATGTTTGGCCAATCCTTGGGCCATGTTTGGTCACCGTCACCTTTTTGGGCCACATTTGGCCACCCTCATGGGCCATGTTTGGCCACTTCCTTAGATCAATTTTGGTAGACCCTTTAACTTATTTTTGGCCCATGTCTTAGGGCTTTTGGGGCCCATTTGGGCCATTATTCCAAGGTATATTTAAAGATATTTTGGGGGCTATTTTGGAGGCCATTTTTCAACATGACTTAGACTAATTTTGAATACTAGTTGGAGGAGATAATTGATTGACATTAGAAGACCATTTTGGTTAAGTCAAATAGCAAGTTTTCATTTCAAATCTTGGGGAAACATGGGGGAATAAATGCATAATCAACTGAATCCATCTTAATGGTCTTTCATTTATTTTTCTGATTTCATTCCACTCAATCCCTAGGTTTATGAAAATTCAGGGCATGACAACCGTTGACTCTCGGAGCCGGTCACCCTCTTCGACGCTGATACATTAGAGACTAGTTTTCCTTTTTGGATTTCACATCATTCTTCCCCATTTTCGATCGTCTTTCATCCTAGGTGCCCCCTGACCTAATTTTATGGCGTTTAACACCAGATTCCATGGCCCAAACAACGTATTTCGATGAATCCTATTTTTTCTTTGACCTAGGAATTTTTAGTTTTAAACCCTCTTTAGGGCTATTTTAACTCATCGAAATCCTTCCCAACTAAATCGAAACCCACTGGTTCGATGTTCGGCCGCTACTTGTTTTTTGCATTTTCTACCTATCACAACCACAATTTCAATTCTTCTTGGTTCATTTGTGTCCTATCCCATGTTTAAAGAGTTGTGGCATAGCCGAGTGATCCATTTCTCAAAGATTTGAGAAACCTAGATGGGTTTCTCTTTCTACTGTGTTGCCACCGTCCACACACATGCATACACATATACTTATACCCACACACATATATTCATACACACTCTACAGCGGCAAAAGAGGAAAAATGCCTAAGAGAGTCTAAAATTTCCTTACCTTGTGGTTCTTGTAGAGAGATAAGGTTTCAGATAGAGAGAGAGAAAGCTTAGTGGAGCTTTAATGGCTTCTACTCTTATTCACTACTTGGTCCATTTCTTCTCTCATTTTTTCCTTTTTCTAACCTCAAGTTCATGGTGTTTCATTATGTGTGTGTTTCACACACACACATACACACACTGTTTCTCTCCTCTTTGTCATACCCCACTTAACAACCACACCCCACAGATGCTTCTTTGAACACTCTCTTCTTTTCTTTCACAATGCACACTCTCCTCTTTCTTTTTAACAAATCACACACACCAATACACACACATAGCTCTCGGTGTGGGAGCGAGAGAGAAAGAGACTGAGAAAGAGTTGGTGTATGGGAAGGGAAATCAGAAAGATGGGGGAAAGGGTTGATGGGTTGTGTAAGGACTTGTCCCTTCTTGTATTAATCTCCCTACCTTTTTGGTCCCCCAATGGTGTACCTCACTCACACCCAAACACTCCCAACATTGAATCCCATTTTGTCCAACCAAAATAGGACACATTTCATAGTCTTAAAGTTTTCAACCAAGCTTCTTGAAGAAGCTTTGCACATCTCCCCAATACGCCACGTGGCTAATTGGTCAAATATGCACACACATGTGCCCGAATTTAAACTGTCTCGGAATCGCACCAAAGTTGACACCTTAGCTAATTTCGACACTTTAACTCCAAATATGCTATCCATTTTTCCAAATTTAATTGTTTGAATTTTCATATTTATCTACGTTCCGTAAATGACTGTGTAGTCCCGTGACTCACGCAAGACCTAAATAATTTACCAAAATTAAAATTTAGCTTTACAATGTTGCACTGATGTTTTATTAGTCAATTTCATAATCATTCTAACACATCTTTGATTAATTTCACATATGGCATTAATCATCACTGGTAATTTGTCAAATTGTCCTTCATGATTTTCTGAACCCTTACAAGGTATGTTCGATATACGATGATTTTTATTCACACACATACATTATATTTATTCTCTCTATACTATCTTGATCATTTGAGAGTCCTTTTTTCTTTTTTGTAGGTTATTTTCGTTGGATCATAAACATGGATGGTTTTTTTGGCAACAAGAGTTTGGCATCGTATGTGGAAATGACATATTATCGTCCTCACCATAGCACTTTTATGATGAATAATTATCGATTTTACAACAGAAAAATGCTTGGCTCCAAACCAGGTAGGAGGAACCTCTTCCTACTCACATACGTGTCACAATCTTAGTGGGCCGCGTATGCACTTACATGTATATAATGTGACTATTTAGTTTTAACAAAAAAATTTAACAATTAAATAAATCAAAAAGCACATGTGCATTGCACGTGAGTGCAGACGTGGCCCACAAAGATTAAAACATGTACGTGGGTAGGAGGAGGTTCCTCCTACCTAGTTTGGAGCCCAACATTATGCTTTACAATATTATTGTCTCCATCACTTTTTTAAAGTAAACAAATTTAAAATAATCAACTACATGGGTCATCCAAACACTGATTTTGAATTTTAAAAATGAATTAATCAAATTTTTTGATTAAAGCAAACAAAAAAATCAAAACTAAACAAACTCTTAATAAAATAAACTGTGCGACGTTAACCAATCACACAACATGTTAGAAAAAGAAATGAATTTTGTTATTTTCCATATTAATAAATTTATTAATTTAAGATAAAAAAAATTACATTAACATAATCTTATACAGGCATTGACCCGTGCTATGCATGGGTTGTTTTAAAATTAAATATAAATCATATAAATAAATTTTTAATTAAAATGTTTAAAAATAATAAATGAATTTGAATTTAAAAAAGGATATTTTCTAATAAGTAAAAATTTCTCTCTCTTTATCATATTTTTTGAATTCAACAGTTGACATTACTCTAATAATTAGCTTATATTTAAATTAGAATAGTTTAAACGATTTCTAATTGAATTGACTTCTAACATTAAATAATATCCTTTTTTCTTGTGAGGAGGGACTGCAAAATTGAAAGGTGTTTTTATCACAAATTGAGGACCACTACAATGTTTTAAGTTGAAGAGTTTTAATACAGTTTAAAGTGTACCTCTAATGTATTTGATAAAATATTATACTATATTTTTAAATTATTTATCTCTTTTTAATAGTTACTCCATAAAAATTAAAAAAAAAAAAGAAATTAATTAATTACTGACTTATGTATATACTTATTGATGCTGCAATTTTTGGTCAGAAGGGGCTCTGAACTCCGTTGCTTGAGAAACACTCAAAGAGAAGGATCAGAGGGCCACCAAATTGGCTCCGGTGGTAGCCGCTCTGATGCTTAAGTCAATAAACTGAAATGTAAGACTGTAATGTAAACCAAAGAATGAGTACAAAACTAAAGCGTACCTTTAGGGTTTAATTTATAGGCTGTGGCTTTCCTAAGTTGATTAGGATTTGGAGCCATAGAAGTAGGGATTTGATCATCGGAGAATAACACTTACCGTGTTGGATACTGTACTTGAGAGATATCTGTGGGTGGCAGTTTCCTTGTTGAAAACTGTTTCCTTATCTTTTGCTTGGTAAGATGTTTAAGGCGTGATAAGTTCTGAACCCTGAGGGATGTTCTGATGGCCTTGTGTTCAGACCTGTGAGTTCTGAAGGCAAAGTACCCAAGCCTACTCTGAATAGCTGAGTTTGCTCTGTATAGCCGAGCTTTAACTGGTTTGTAATCACACATGTCACATGGGGATTGGTCTATCACTTTGTGGTATATCAGTTACTCCCCCCTGAGCCCTAGTTTAAGCTCAAAGCGTAACTAGGGCTACGAGCTCCCAAAAAGTCACGAGTTTTGTCTTTCTGATTTCCAAGACGATTGTTGGTGTGTCATTTATTGCGCAGCCGACGTTTAGGATTTCGAGGCTAGTATTGCCTACAACCGTCATGACGGTTCAGCTTAGTGGGCCCTACTTTCTGAAAATGTATATAAGGTGGATGATGAGCTTCGTACGTCCCTTCCTTCGTCATTTGTTACTGTACTCGAGAAAGAAGAAGAAGTTCTGCCATTGTTAGTCTTAGAGCATTTTGTGAATCGTGAGGAGTGCCCATTGCTCGAAGTCCCCCCTCTTTGTTTGACCCCAGGTTTAATTAATGTTTCTCTGTCTTTCGTTCTTCTTTTATTAAAATTTTATTCTCCTCCTTTTTTGTTTTTTGGCAATGTCGGCCTCGACTTCGTCTTCTAGTACTAGTGACGACACAAGAAGCCCTTCGGAGACGATTGTGCCGTCTCAAATCCAAATCGCAAGCAGTCATTCCTCTGGTGGTGTCAGAAGTAGGTCGGTAGGATCCCCCTCTAGCTCAGAGGTTAGAATAGTAGATGCCTTTATTGAACCCAGAAGTAGGGTTGGGGAGACTTCTGGTCGATCTTCCCAGAGAGAGGAAGGGAAGAGTGCCATTACCCATAGCATGATAACTGAACTGAGGGAAAAATTTAACTTCCTCTCAAATGTCACCTGTAGAGTACCGAGCGCCTTAGATTGCCCATATGATGTTGAAGAGGGCAAAATTTGTGTTTATCTCGCTTGGTTCGAGATGGGATTGAGGCTCCCTCTTCCCGACCTGGTTAGGCAATTTTTCTGTTAGTTTAACATTTGCCCTGCCGACCTAAATCTTAATGGTTGGAGGCATCTGTTAGGGTTTATCTGGATCTAAGTAATCAATTTTGCACTTGGGAGATTTTACTTTATTCAGAGGCTTGCGACGATTGCCTCGTTCTACTATCGTAGGGTTCACTAGTTGGGGTAGTGAGATACTAACGAGGATCTGTAGAGATTGCTTGATAGGGATAGCTGATTGCATCCTTTATTTTGAGTTCATTATACTTGGCATGTCTATTCTTGATGTTGTATTGGGGGTGGATTGGTTGTTGCTATTCGGGTGAGTATAGACTGCCACAAGGGGAGAGTGACTGTATGTACTCCTAAGGGAGATAGCCTTTAATTCACGAGGGAATCGTGGAGAATTCTTTTAGTACCACCTTACATGACTCTAGAAGTGTGGGAGGTCAGAACTAGTTGTTGACTAGTTTGATGGTAAATAGGTTGGGGACTATAAAGAACGTGTTACTGCCAGTAGTGGACGAGTTGCCAGATGTTTTTCCGGATCACATGACTAGTTTGCCACCGAGGTGAGAGATAGAGTTCATGATAGAGGTTATCCTAGGCATTATGTCTATTTCATTTCCACCTCATTATATGGCTCTAGTAGAGTTGAGAGAGAATTGAGGGACCAATTGACTGATTTATAAGATAAGGGTTTTACGTGTCCTAGTACTTCGTTGTGAGATGCTTCGGCATTGTTCCCGAAGAAGAAAGATAGGACATTACGTCTGTGTGTGGATTATAGGAGATTGAACCGGGTTGTTATTGAGGATGAGTAACCGTTATTGAGGGTAGATGACTTGTTTGGCCAGCTTAGGGGTTCAAGATGTTTCTTGAGAGTCGGTCTTAGACCGGGATACTATTAGTTAGAAGTATGGGAAGAAAATGTGACGAAATAGCTTTTCACACTTATTATGGGCATTATGAGTTATAGTTCTGCCATTCGATGTGACGAATGCCCCAACGGCATTTACGGACTTGATACATCGAATCTTTAGCCCTTATTTAGATCAGCTTGTTGTAATGTTTACTGATGATATCTTGATTTATTCACCTTCTGAGGATGAGCATGTCTTTCACGTACGGGTTGTGTTACAAATTTTGAGGCAGCACCGTTTATTTGCTAAGTTTTGGAATTGTGAGTTTGGCTACAGGAGGTGCAGTTCCTAGGCCATGTTGTGTCGGACAGTGGAGTGTTCATGGATCCTCTTAGGATGGACCTTGTTATGTGATAGGAGAGATTAGACCTCGACTTGATTAGACTGGTTGAGATTAGACGATTGGGTGAATGTTTGTTGCTTTAGTGTGTGAAAACAGTACGATATGTGGTATGTTGGACTATTGATGAACTGGGACTAGATGTTTATATCTATGCTGTAGACTGAGTGAAATTAAAAAGGTAGATTATGTGTTGTTGTTTGGGAGATAAGCTAGAAGCCTGGATATCTATAGGATTGGGTGTATACCTAGTTACCTATATAACAGGTTGTATGCTTATTTATGTACATGTATATCCTTGGGATGGATCTTGTAATTGGGTGTTGATATTATGGACTAGGTATTAGTTATTAAATTTTGCTTGTCAAATTCTAAATATACATGATAATTTAGTAATTGTTATAGTACCACAATTATGATTTTTATATACACCCTGATTTGGTAGTGATGCATGTATAGGAATATGTTTGAACATGTTTATATGGGCGTGTGTTATGATACCTATGAGTGAGGATTGATGAATATTCATGGTTAGAATTAAGTGAAGCGTTTCACTAAGAATCGCAATCGGTATGAGATTTTATTTAATGGGTTGGAATAGCCTTGGACCAAAGTGGGATATTTTAAGCCTTGATGTGTTAGATTTTTAAGCCTTCTCTGATGTTTTAGACTTTTAAACTTTGAAGTGTTACCTTTGATTTCATATTTAGAAGACATGGACTACATTCTCTACATTGCGATATCTGATGATGGTTTTACTTTAAGATTATGATATTGATGTCTTATGGATGATTATGGTACTTGAAGGATGTTAGATTATTGAATTACATTGAAGTGCGAATGATATATATTGATGACATTGTGATATAGTACTAGATGATGTCATGACTTGATTTGAGGTTAGTTAGATGGTCATCACATGTGTGAGAGATTTTGAGGGTCCTTGTGAACATTGAGGATTTCCCTTTACTTTTATTATCTTGTTGCATTATTGAGGTGAATCATGATACTTGGGTGAATTTTGAGAATTGGCATTGATGAACCAACATATTTTGACGATTTCATTATGTGTTGTACCATGTGGAATGAGCCGTTATAGATGGGATCAGAACCAGACCCTAGCAGGGAGTGTGGAGATGGCTGTACACCGCTGCACGCCCGACCAAGTGGACGAGGTTCCTTTTGGGGGGAGGGGGTAATGGGTGAGGGTAATGCATTCTGCATCGCCTGGCTGAGGGAGAGGTGGATGATCCATGGGTAAGGCTGCATGTCTCCATGTTACAATGCATTTTGAATTGATTTTTTTTATTATTATTTTGTCAAAGAGCTGTATTTTTAAATTTCGGGACAAAATTTCTTTAAGGGGGGAAGGATGTAGAGATTCGAAAAATGAGGGCAAATTTTTCATTTTGCTGGTAGGACATTTCGCATGCGCAGTTTTGCCGGTTTTACCGGTAAAAAGTTTTTTTTTGCACTGTTTTCACCAAACGACCCACTTAGAGACATAATTAGAGTGTGTCATAGAATAGTAAAGTGCTTATAATAATGTGAGGTATCCTCTGTATGAAAATTAGATAAAACGGAAACGGTTTCCGGAATTGGACAAAAAGGGCACCCGGGTGACCCGGGTGGAACGGACCTAAGCCGACCTCAAATGAAAATGTTTTCTTCTAAGAATTTTCATTTAAAATAATTTTATGAACATTGGATAAAACAGAATTTTAATTTGAAGCGTTTAGGAATGAGCTGTAGAGTAACGGGGTTCATGGCCTCATTAAGGGCAAAACGGTCATTTGCCCTTGCCCATTTGATTCCCCAATATAAATACAGCTCATCTAGTCCATCCTTATCACATATAGATTCTGAAATTTCAGAAATCTCGTCCATATAGAGAGAGGGAGAGAAAAGCCCTAAAATTGCACATTTTCAAGCTGCCGGAACACACATTTCAAGCGGGAATTTGGCTAACTTCCTTCTGAGAAAGTGTTCAGCTCAACAAGTACTATATACTTACTGAACATTTTAGACATACAGAAAGTAAAGCCTTCTCTGTTTAAGAAAAACTGATTTAGGTATGGTTTCTTGCTAAGCTAGGAATAGGTTTAGTTTTTCTTACCTTGTTACACCTTGATTGAGCTGATTTAGATGTTTATTTCATGCTAGGAAGTTATCTAGGAGGTGTTACTTTGAATAGCTTAGAGTTGGTAAAATTTGGGGCTTATGTGTTCTTTGGTTATTTGATGATTTGTTGCTATGTGGAATGTGTATTTTGTCTTTGAATTGGATTGTTATATTTTGATGTGTAATTAAGTTGATGTTCACTTGCTATCTTGGAAGAAAATTGGTTATGCGATGTGTTAGTACCTTATGAAATTTTGGTGTTCTTGTGAAGTTTACTATGATCTTTGTCAATTGATAGAATCGTGGAATTGTAGTTTGAATGTGTATTGATGTGTGTAGTCATGGTATATGTTATGTAAAGGGTGTTTTGGAAGTTTAAAATCATGAATTGTGTGGGAAGGAATGCATGACTTGAAAAGGGACACCATGTGTTTGATCATTTGTCACATTGAACTTGCATGATGAAATCATGGCATCTTGGCATAATGTGATTCCTTGGAAACATGGTGTGAGTTGAGCACGAGGTGCTATGCATTATGAGGGTGTAGATCTTGTGGTGAAAAACCCAAAATTGGCCATTAGGTACTCGCATGCCTACGGGGTCCGGACCGTAAAGCGAGGCATATATTGGTACTTGCATGCCAACGGGGAAGAACCGTGAAGCGAGACATGGGTGACATAGAGTTTGCATGTGTGAGTCATGCATAGTGTATTTGCATTGCATTGAACAACGGGAGGGGAAAGTATGGCTTGAAAATGTACACTTGCACATGCCACGTCCTAAATTTGTTGCTAGTATTAGTGAGTTATCATACCAGCAGTTGAGCTGACCCATTCGTGGGACATTATATTTCAGATGAGGCACCAGCTGCTTGAGACTTCCTTGAGTGTTGAAGAAAAAGGAAGGAAATGGATTTTGTGGAAGATTTGACCCTTGGGGGCATGTTTTGAATGTGTGGGCATGAGCCCAACTTGTTGTATTTACACTTATGTAAATTGTGAACATTAGGCCTTGGGCCATTTTGTGATGAATGTATAATAATTCTATTTGAATGTATATTAAATTGATGTATTGGAAATCTAATGGGTGCATGGAGTTGTGGCCACCGGGTGAGGGTGGGTTGTTTACTTAAATATGCATGTGAATTTTGTGAAAATTTAGGTGGGAAAAACACTTAGAAAATAAAGGAAGCTAGGTCAAATTTTTTAGAAAATCAAAGTATTAAAAGAGTGTGAAAAACATCTTGTAACTAGGTGAGATAAATGCCCAAAATGAGGGTTTAGAAGTCTTGAAGAAGTGGGTTATAAATGAGAAAAAGTGGGCTTGAAAGACTTGGAAAAAAAATTCGGAAATGGAAAAATTAACTCGCAGCCATGAACAGTAAACCTAAAAGAAAAAAAATCAGATTTTAGCTCTGTACTACAGTAACTCGAACTGTGCAGGAACCAGCCCCAGCCACCACAGCCCGCGCACGCGTGCCTGCGCGCCCCGCGCCTGTCACGCCCCGAATTCCCGACCGAACCTGGGGACGCGACTGAAGGAAACAAAAGAAGAAAATAAATAGACGAGTAAATAAATAAATAAATATTTAACGAATTTTAACTAAGTTTACTAATTTAGATACTTACAAGCCTATTCCACTAACATAACTATACATCCATATATCTCTATCAATACACATATATTCCCAGTTTAAAAAAAATTTCGGCAGAACCTCCTTTGTTTTTCGAGCCTTTTTGTCACCTGATAAACACAATACATCATATATATACAACAGTCACAATCCATCCTCACTCGATGGCCACAACTTTATCAAAGTTAAAGATACATCGCCTACTTATACAATCCATCACGTCTACTCCTACACTTAAATTAAAAGATCACAAATTCCATATTTATTACTATATACAATACCATTTCCATTCCTTTCAGAAACACACCAATCTTTTATAATATCAAAATACGCCCCAAGGGCTCAAATATTCTTCTACAGTCAAGTCTCCTCCACTCGGCTAGACTTCCTCAAGCCTCAGGTGTCGGGAATGTCATCTAAAATATGGTTCCCACGAATGGGTCAGCGCCAACATGCTGGTATGGTACAATACTAATGCAAGGAATACAATTAAGTCGTGGCATGTGCAAGTGTACATGTATATCTACATGCCTCCCTAATCATTCATACAATATGATGGCAATGTACAAACTACATCTGTATAAAAACCCTATATCACGTTCACAAATTCATCAACACAATGCACAAGTAATATGCATGACACACCCATGCATCTCAATGTCACACCCATGTCTCGCTTCACGGTTCTTCCCCGTTGGCATGCAAGTACCAATATATGTCTCGCTTTACGATCCGGACCTCGATGGCATGCGAGTACCAATGGCCAATTTTGGGTTTTTCACCACAGGATCTGCACCCTCATAATGCACCAGCACCTCGTGCTGACCCGCACTATGCTTTCGAAGAATCACACTATGCCAATATGCCATGATTTCATCATGCAATAATACAGTTCAAATGAAACATCACTTTCATAAGCATATGCAACATGCTTTACATAATGCATCACAATTAAGATCAACAATAGCATTTAAATCACAAGATTTCATCCACAAATCTACGTGTCATGCTCGATCAATCTCACACTTACGCAAATCTACATGTCACAATGTCAACAAGCCTTCTAAATCACATATGATGACAACTCAAGAAGTAAACCATATTTCCCAAATAATCATAAAGAACATGGAAACATATAACAATCAACTCAAAGAAGCAATAATTCCTATGTGATCTTCTATCAGTAGACAAGCACAAAAAGCATTCAAGCAATATGCACATCAATCCTAATTTAATTCTATTCCTTACTTAGTAAAGTACCATACCTGATTGGGTTATCTCAACCCTAGGATGTTGTGTCCACTATGCAATCTGAATCAACCAGATTGATCTTTCATCCACGGTTCATAAGTTGAAGAAACACACCGGCATGTTGATCGAGTCGGCCAACCATTTTAAATCCAGTTTCATCAGCTTCTTCAACCTTTTTCCCCCAAGCAGATGATGATCCTGACAGATTTTGTCTCTTTATCATCCCATCCATCAGATATTGAAGGACTTTCCCTTCCTCCAATTCATCACAGAAATCACAACATCCGATAGTTACAGGTTTCCCCAACCTCCATCACTGGACAGCAGCTCTGCTGCTTCTATTAGTCTGTTTCAAACCCGGACAATCAGCTTCATATATTACTGGATTTTCCCTCTTTGCATATGTTGAATCATATGCACTATATCCCAACAAGAATGGCCAGACCCCATTTGGATTCCATAAATAAACCGCTGCACAACACCTCAAGATCTGCCTGGGCAATCTCCTCAAATAATTCTGCTAGCAACTATGACCTTTCAATAAACATCTCGGTAGCTTCTCATAGTCATCCTTCACTGCAGGAAGCATTGTCATCATCAAAAACCTCCTAAATCAAAATCAGTCACACAAGAATTCCTTCAAAATTCCACCTTGCACTTTCGTTCCCCTCATCTTCCATCAACGCCCCTATCAACTGCCAATTTTTCAATTATCACCTGGAACCTTCAAGGCATCTTTAAATGTTAAGAACTGTAGCTCCAAAGACCACTGTACAAGCTCTCAATTCAGCCAACACTACTGCCCTTGAACTGCAAAAATCCCCTTGTTCTGGTGCAAATGGTTCCCCTTCGCCCAGAATTCCGGTTGCTTCAATTCACCCGTTACAACCTGAACCATCAACCCTATTTATTTACAAAGTATTGATCCTATTCTGATCCAAAACTCACAACAATAAGGTGCATCGATTATTTCCAAACACGGCAGAATCAGCAATTTCAACCCACTTGACATCGTTGCTATCGACCATCCGTTCTACTTAAACGAAAACCTGTATCCATTTTCCACACAATACTTCGTTCGCTATTAGTTGCACCAATTGTGCCATCCTCCATTCAACTCAATAGACTGACTTAGCTACAGAGAGCTCAGTCTTATGGCCCAACTCAGCGACCAACGGAACTCATAGAACTTTGTTCAATCACAACCTTGAAGTCATCTTCACCCAATTGGAACGATTCCTGTATAAACATCAATATATTGCAGAACCTTTATTGTTCTGACCCCAAAATCTCGTGGCTACCAGCACCGCTTCTGGTTTGCAGCAGCAATCGACCAACACCACGTCCAAGAATGGAGGCTCCCCTTTCTACACCGTCACCTTGGTACATATATATATATATCACTGTATCGAATTGAACACGAGAGAGAGTCACCCACCAAGTTTTCAAACAATCTCCATTTTCTTCAATCTAAACCAAAATCTCAGCACCAATACGCTATTTAAACCCATCCTCACGGCAAAATTCTCTCCTACTGCACCGCTACACCAACACAAACACAACCATATATATATATAGATATATATATATATATATATATATTTGTATCTCTGCAAATTCCCCATCTTTCATGGCTAAGCAAATCTGAACCCAAGCTGGAACAGAGCAGCAACAAAGAGAACCTGTTCGGGTTTCGAAGGTGAGCCAACCGTTGGACAATCACAAGGCACAAGTTCGGTTCTGGTTGGGGATTCACCGTGCGACGATCGGAGCTCCCCTCTTCTGCACCGACTTTCTCTCCCTCTCTTCTTTCTCTCCCCTTTTCTCTTTTTCTCTCTTTTCTTTTCTTCCCCTGTTTTCACGCGACCAGCCCCTGTTTCCCATTTCTATCTCTCGGTTTCTCCTTTTCTCTCTCTCTCTCTCTGTATAACCCCTCTTTCCTTTTTTTCTCTTTTCCACCAACCTACACTCAAACACACACCACACATTTCAAGCCCCATTTCCCAAGGCTGCCGACACTTTCCCTTTTTTATCTTTTTTTTTTTTTCAATAATTTCCTTTAGAAATTTTACGGACATATATATATATATATATGTAAATATAAATTTATAATTCGTATCAATCCTGTGGATTTATCCTGGCACTTCGTAAACCGATTTAAATATTTTATTTTTTTTTATTTTTATTTTTTTTCAAGTCTCTACAGCGCCCGTGCCCTGCCTGCCTGCCGCCCTCGCGCGCGCTCGCGCCTGCGCGCCGCGCGACAGCCCTGCTGCCCACCTGCTGTCCCGCCACCTTACGCCACCTTTTTGGCTACCTTTTTCAACCATTTTTGGGACACCTTTTGATCCCTATTTGGATATTATTTTGGGCCATGTTTGGGCCCTATTATGGACTGTTTTAGTGACCTTTTTGGGCCATGTTGGGCCACTAATATGGGCTGTGTTAGGCCCTCTTCCTTAGACGATATTTGGTGGGTTTCTTGGCTCATTTATGGACCATGTCTTAGAATATTTTTGGGGCCATTTGAGACATCATTTTAAGAAAATATTTGGGGAATGATTTAAGACTGTTTTAAGGACCAATTTTGAATATGACTTAAATTAATTGGAACATTAATTGAGACAAGGACTTGGGCGACATTTGGGGACCGTTTTGAGTTAAAGTGGGATAGCAACTGTTTAATTTTAACCTTGGGGGAAAATTTGTAGAAGGACAAAGGATATTTCAATTAAAGTTTACTGAATTGTCATTTCTTTTCTTTTCTTTTAATTTTCGTTAACTCGCGCCATGGGTTCATGGAAATCTGAGGTGTGACAGCTGTGCCCTTTCTTATAGTGCTGGGGTGAATTCGGCGATGAAATCAGCTAAGGCTTGCCCTTTGATGGAGGTCTGTGGAACATAAGATATGTCAAATTCCCCCAATTCTACTGACCACTTGACCAGTCGTCCTGAGACTTCTGGCTTTTAAAGTACCGACTTTAGCGGATAGGCCGTTGGGATCTTAATGGGATGAGCCTGAAAGTAGGGTTTGAGCTTCCGTGTTAAGGTTATTAGAGCGAAGGCTAATTTCTCAATCTTCGGATATCTTTTTTCCATGTCCAGTAGCGCCTTGTTGATGTAGAATATAGGCTTTTGGATTCCTCTGTCCTGCCTGACCAGTACAAAACTGACAGCATTTTCGGAAACAGCAAGGTAGATGAGAAGCTTTCCCCTTGGACTGGCTTTGATAAGAGTTCAGGTGAAGCCAGGTACTCCTTCAGCTCTTAAAAGGATTTTTCACATTCCTTTGACCACTACAGGGCTCTGTTACCTTTCAGGGCTTTGAAGAACGGTAAGCAGCGATTAGTAGATTTGGAGATAAATCTGCTCAGAGCTATAATTCTGCCGTTCAGAGCCTGAATGTCCTTCTTGGTCTTTGGCAATTCCAACCCAGTCAATGCCCTAATCTAAGTGGGGTCTGCTTCTATACCTCTTTGACAGACTACATACCCTAAGAACTTCCCTTTGGTTACACCAAAGGTGCACTTCGAGGGATTTGGTTTCATCTTATGTTGCTTTAGGATGTCAAATGTCTGAGCTAAGTGCTGGAGGTGGCTACTTTTTGTAGGTTCTTGACCAACATGCCATCAATGTAAACCTCCATGGTACTGCCAATCAGAGGACTGGACATTTTGTTGACTAGGCGCTAATATGTTGCCCCAACATTCTTTAGGCCGGACGACATCACTCTATAGTAATAGAGACCTCGCTCGGTTATGAATGCTGTCTTTTCTTGGTCTAGAGAGTACATCTGGATTTGGTTATATCCGGAGTAGGCATCCATGAAGCTCATGAGTTCGTGTCCAACAATAGCATTAACCAGCTGATCTATCCTTGGTAGTGGAAAGTTGTCTTTTGGGCAGGCCTTGTTGAGGTCTATATAGTCAACACAAACTCTCCACTTTCCATTTTTCTTTTTGACCAGAACAGTGTTAGCAAGCCATTCTGGATAGAATACCTCTCGTATCATCTTGGCTTCTAGTAGCTTCTAGACTTCCTCATTAATGATATGATCCCACTCTGGAGCGAGTGGCCTTCTTTTTTGTCTTACTAGGGGTGATCAGGATCTACCATCAACTTGTGAGTGATGAGGTCTAGATCTATGCCCTCCATATCCTTCGTTTCCCAGGCAAACACTAAGTGGTTGTTTCTTAAAAATTTTACCATCTCTTCTTGCTCGGTAGGTGTTAGGTCTGGACCGATCTGTAAGTAACGCCCTTGTTCTTCCGAGCTGACCAATACTTTAATGGGATCACCTACAAGCTTGGCCTTGTTGTCCCTTCCTCTAGGGCTTAGTGGCTTATCAATTCTGGGAGTGCAGTCTTCCGCCTTGTGATGGTGGGTGAGGTCTGGATCCCTGACTTCACAAGCATGCAATAATTGCTATTTGGGGGCCCTCTCCTTGAGCGCAAGAGTGTGACACTCTCGATAGGTCGTTGACATCCTCTGATGGAGTAAACAACATGATTGTGGACGTACTTCAGGCATTGGTGGAAGGTCGAAGTGACTGCTCCTATTTGGTGTAGCCATGGTCTCCCAATTATGACATTGTAAGGGGACTTGGCATTCAGAACCATGTACTCTGACATCGTCGTCTTCTGTCCATCTCCCTCTCCTTCCGTGGTTGGGAGGTCAATCCTCCCTAGCGGGGCACTGAGGTTCCCATCAAATCCTACCATGATAGCAATGGTGGGCTTGATGTTATTGGGATTGAGCTTCATCTGTTTGAGTGGTTCGTAGAACAGCACGTTCGCAGAACTCCCTGTGTCCACCAAGACTCTTCGGATCTCAAAGTTGGCAATTTTGAGGGAGATAATAAGGGCATCGCTATGAGGACAATGTACTCTTGCAAGATCCTGATTTGAGAATTGGATCTCAGGTACTGGCCTCAGTCTTTTCTCCACATTGGAGATCTATAGGATGTTGGGAGCAATTCTGGCCTCTCGAGCATACCATTTTCTTACTCGATTGGACGTCCTTGTTGCCGGGGTATCTGTATGGAGGATGAAGATAACCTAAGTGTTCTGCTGCTGAGGCCTATTCCGTCCTTCCTTTTCCTCCGGCCTTTAGTCTGGCCTTTGGCAGGCCTTCTTTGCTGGGGTCTGTCGTTGCAGGGGTTCTACCTCCTATCCTGCCTGACAAACTCACAGTCGTCCTCTCCTTATGAGCTGCATGATTTCATGCTTAAGTGTTTTGCATGAGTCGGTGGCGTGCCCACGGTCTTTGTGAAAGTCACAATACTTGCTTTGGTCCCGGTAGCTGGGATCGCCTCTTAGTGGCTCTGGCCATCTCAGGTTTTCATGTGATCGAACCTGCTGAAGTATATGAGTCAGGGAGGCATTCAGAGGAGTGAAGGTAGTGAATCCCCTTGGAGCAGTGCTGTTTGGAGTTCTAGAAGTGGTTCTTCGATTTGGGCTTCTGACCCTCTTCCTTATTGTATTGGAGTCTTTCTGTTCAACTTGCTAAGTTTGTTCTTTAGTCTTTTGAGTTGGACTCTTTGCTTCCTCCAGATTTATGTTCAACTCTTGGACTCTTTGCAGGAGGGCTCTTTGTTAGAGAGTCCTTGAAGCCTCCTTGTGCAAGTCCAGAGGTCATAGCAGCTACTAAGAAGCTTGGGCTGCAGTCTGTAATCTCCATACGCTCGGCATTAAAGTGTGCAATATAACCTCGGAAGGGTTCCTCTTTGGACTGTTTCACTTCAAAAAGGAATTCTGGGCCTTTCCTCAACCTCTTGCTAGTCATGAACCTGTCTAGGAAGCACCTACCGAGCTCATAAAAGCTGGTGATCGAGCTCCATGGAGGTGGTGGAACCACTTCAGAGCTGTGCCTTTGAGGCTGGTAATGAACGTACGGCACATGAAGGCGTCGGAAGCCCCCTGTAGAGCCATGGTGTGCTGGTAATGAGAAAGATGATCCCCCGGGTCCCCAGTCCCATCATAAGGGGTGAACTTTGGGATGACGAACTTCCTCGGCCTCTCCTCAGCCATGATAGCAGGGGTGAACGGCGTGGCAAGCCTTCCGAGCAACCTGGCTAACTTGTCCTGCTCTGGAGGGACTTAAATACCCCTCATCACAATAGTGCGGTCCATGGAGTCCGCAATTTCTTCAACTCTTCGTGGGTTCTTGGGCGGGACTTCTTGCGAGTCTTGCCTTGCAGTTTCGACTCCTACCTGAATGGGATAGGCATGTCCCATGGCTGGAGGAGGATTTTGGTGCTCATGAGCTGGAGGAACTAGGGCAGCTTGAGGTTGAGATTCTTGCGGCATTGGATTCGCTCCTGAAGCCCCTGGGGTTGGAGCCCTAGTGGTGCTTCTATATTGGATATCTGGGATAAAAGTTGGTATCCCCCTGCCTGCAGTTGCTGATGGCTGTGGGTTTTTGCTAATGTGGATGGCACCTTGGGGGTATACCGGTTGATTATTGGGAATCTCTTTATGAAATCCTCCGCTTATGGTGGCAGTAGGAGTTTGTGTCCTCTGATCAGCTGTGTTGACGGGCGGATTCAAAAGGTTGGTTCCGAGGTTCTGGGTGAGTACTACCAGAGTTTTAGACATGGCAAGTAACTGTTCTTGTATCAACTCGTTTTTCCGTTTGACTGAGTCAAGCTCTTGCTGCATAGGATCAGTTGTTCGTCCCCTTCCTCATTCGGCAGGAGGCCGAGGTTGAGGGTTTTGAGGATTTTGAGCATTCTTTCTCGGTCGGAGATTAGGAGCCATGGTCCTCCGGTGAGAAAGAGGACAAGTTCGTTCGTAGGCAGAGCACTTTTGTTGAAAGAATGATTGTTGTTCCCATAGACGGCGCCAAACTAATGCTGTACTTTTTGGTCGAAAAGGGCTTCGAACTCCGTCGCTTGAGAAACACTCAAAGAGAAGGATCAGAGGGCCACCGGATTAGCTCCGGTAGTAGCCGCTCCGATGCTTAAATCAATAAACTGAATTGTAAGACTGTAATGTAAACCAAAGAATGAGCATAAAACTAAAGCGTACCTTTAGAGTTTAATTTATAGGTTGTGGCATTCCTAAGTTGATTAGGATTTAGAGCTATGAAGTAGGGATTTGATCATTGAAGAATAGTAGTTACCATGTTGGATACTGCGTTTGAGAGATATCCGTGAGTGACAGTTTCCTTGTTGAAGACTATTTCCTTATCCTTTGCTCGGTAGGATGTTTAAGGCTGTGATGAGCTCTGAACCCTGAGGCATGTTCTGATGGCCTTCTGTTCAGACCTGTGAGTTCTGAAGGCTAAGTACCCAAGCCTGCTCTGAATGGCTGAGTCTGCTCTATATGACCGAGCTTTAACTAGTTTGTAATCACACGTGTCACATGGGGATTGGTCGGTCACTTTGTGGTATATCACTTATTATAGGGTTGGAATTACATTCAAATAGGCATTTATCCATTACCATGCCTCACAAAAATTTTAATTCAATCTAAAGGATTAAATATATTTAATTAAAATATCATAAAAATAAAAAAATATATATAAAAATTTATGATAAATTATAGAAATTTTTAGTTAAATTACTAAACTCTTATAATCACTCCTGGGTTAGAATTTCTTGATAAGATAAAATTGGGACACGTCATTACTATATTACCATAATATATATATAGATAGATATACTTATAAAAAAAAAAAGTAGTATGGATATATTAATTAAAATAAGTAGTATGAAAATATTAATTAAATAATTAAAAAAATGAAAGTGGTACTTGTGATAAATCAAGTTATGAATCAAAGCATGAGGAATTTGTGTGTTTGATGTGAGATGAGCATAATAGAATATGGGATGATGAGCGAAACCTATGTAACTGAAATTGTTAGAAATTTTCAGGGTGAGTTATTTTTTAATTTTTATTAATTAATAATGATAATTAAGGAGAGAAAAAAACTAAATTGAAGAGTCTTACTACAGTACAAAGTGTATATATTATCTATCTTACAGAATTTTAAAACTATATATTTGAATTATTTATCTCTTTTCAATTATCCTTGAGTGGTGAATCTCATATATAAGAGAGAGGATAAAAAAAATATGGATAAAATACGTCATATAAATTCTCATAAAACAAATTAGGAGAAAATATTGTACACAAAAAAATGTAAAAATTCATTTATCCAAAAAAGAAAAAGAAAAACTTTTACACAAAAAACAATTTGAGAAAAAAAAGGAGAGAGAACCAAAAATAAGTAACGGGAGACAGAGGGGACAGTTGGAAGTGACTTTAAGAATGAAACATAATGACAAATAATTGAATTGAATTTCTTTCCTTTTCTTTTACTTTCAAAAACATGAACAATTCGGGGTGCAACTTGAGTGGGCCGGATTCGAGTTGAGTCATGTCTAAGTTCAATCCAAGTTGTAATATCCCGACCCGGGATACCGGGTCATATGGCACGTAATTCGAGATTAAAGGAAATTTGTGTAAAAATATTTACACCAAAGGAAATAATTAATTAAATAATTAATTATTTATTAATATGAAATTATTAACGCTAATTATGATTAAATAAATTTTGAATACACAAACACACACTTTATGGTGTATTGTGTGTATGATATAAAGTGTATAAAAATATATATATACACATGTCCATGTATAAGTATGTATATATAAATAGTTAAAATAATTATTTTATATACAATTCATGAAGGCATGTATATGTATAATTATGTATGCATGTATGTACATAGATACATTATATATGTATTTATATATAATCAATTGTTCATATATATTTATATACATATATATAGATATACATGTGTAAAGTATGAACAGTGCACAAGGTGTGTGTGTGTCGGTTGAGCTGTGTGTGTGTGTGTCTCCATGTGTTGGTGTGTGTGTGATATATATATATATATATATAATATACAAAATATCAAGGGGCCATTTAATGTAAGTTGCCAAAGATGAAAAAGTAGAAATTATGGAGTGTAAGATGGGATGATAAGGTCAAGAATGAGGGCTACAAACGTGTAGAGATAGAGAGAGAAAGTGAGGAGAGAGAGAGGTCGGTCTCTTCTCTTTAAAAGAAAAGCCAATACATATCTTGTATGTTTGAACCTTAAGGAAGCAGAGAAGGAGAATAGAGGAAGAATCAGAAGCTAAAGGAAGAAGAAGTAGAGAATCAGAGAGAGAGAAGGATACAGAATATCAAAAATAGGTATTTTCTCTCTCTAAAAATATAGAATGGATATGAACTGTTTTAGAGTTTGTTTTCATTATATGATGTTCAATATACGTTTAAAGTTGAACCAAGCATGAAAATCTAGTATTAGAGCACCTAAAAACATGAAACCCAAGGTCGGCTGCCATGGATGACCTTCAAGAAAGCAGGTCTGAAATGGGTGAAATCAAATAGGTTCTAACCTACCAAGACCTCAAGATAAAGTCATGAGGGTTATAAAAACCTATGTACGCGATCAAAAATCAAAGGGAAAGCCTTCCAAAAATGGAGTTGCAGGTACGGGTTACAAGACCCAGTTCTTGAACCCCACTATTAAACCGACCCTTATGAACGGATTATGAAACCTCTTGAGTAGAGGAACAGAACAAGCCAAGCCTCATCGAAAATGGTCAAGAAACGAGTGTGAACCGAGGCTAACACAGGTTTAGCTATCGCGACCAAAACCGAAACTTTGAGCCATATTCGAAGTTTCAAATCAATGCTAAAACATGCATTTAGATGATAGGAAGTGATTGGGAAGAAAAGCAGAAAAAATAGAAGAGTAAAATGTCACGAAATAGAAGGAAAAGAAAACCTGCAAATTAGGGCAACGTAGGGGCGAAATGAGGAAGATGACGATGAGTTAACTCGGTTTAAAATGGCCGAGTTGACTCGGACAGGTGGCAGCCTCTGGGCTTGCCACCGATTAAATTCAACGACGTCGTTTTGACTGTCGGTTAATTTAAAATGAGATTAGGGCTGACGTCATGATGACGTCAGCCACATGTAAGCAGACCGGCTAAACCGGTTGGTTTTCAACCAGACCGGACGGTTCACTTAAAATTAAACCAAACCCTTTGGTTTTCAAGTTTATTTAAAATAAATAAACCATGACTTTCTATAATTACGGATTGGCCCCAACTGTTTAAAAGAATTCTACTGTTGCCCAGATTATGAAGTTTTTATGCATTTAGACCCCTGGAAAAATAATTAAATAATTAAATAATTAATTTAATTATTTAATAAATAAAGTAAAATGACTATTTTGCCCTTGGGTCATAAATAGAGTAAACGAAGTCCAAATTAAGCATACGAATAGTGTATCTTTACTATTTTGGACATTCTGAGATCAATGGTAGGGTCCGTTTTACGAGACGGAGCCCGAAAAATAAATACACGTAAGGGGTAAATGACCAAAATACCCCTTGACCAAAAATTAACAAGTTATTAGTGTATTCTTACTATTTTGGACCTTCTGAGTCCAATGGTGAGGTCCACGACACGAGACGGGGTCCCGAAAAATAAAGACACGTAAAGGGGTAAAATGACCAAAATACCCCTGGTACCCCTAAAGCCAAATGAAATCAGAGAACGTCTAAATTAACTTTCTTTGACATCCCGGACTCAAAAATGGAGTCCAAATTACGAAACGAAGTACAGAAAAATATGACGCGTAAAACGGTGAATGACTATTTTGCCCTTTTACATATAACAGTCCGAATTAAATGTTACGAAAGCCTAAACCGACTTTCTTCGACACTCTGGACTCAATGGTAGAGTCTATTCGACCTAAAGAAATGTCTAAAATAAAAAGACATAAAATTTGATGAATAGCATCTGTTAGATGACTATGAATTGAAATGATGCCAAAGTACTAATACTAAGGCAAGTACAAGAAACGAAATACGAAAAGACACGACACGTAAACACGTCAAATAAATAACTTTACATTAAAGTTAATGGAACTCCCAGAAGAGTATAAATTGAAATAGATTCAATTTCTAACACATTAAATTGTGTCATACGTTAAGAATACGAATTACATTAAGTACATATGAATTTATGAAATCATTGTAGGATCAAATACGATTTAAGCATAAGTTAAGGAATATCAAAATGATATTACGATGAATATGAAGTTGATGAGATGTTTATGAATTGTTCTTAGGAACTACCAGGAAAGTGGGAAGGCGCATTTTAGCACTAACCCTAAAGAACCAAGGTGAGTAACCCTGTGTTTGAATTGGAAATTTAACTCCATGATTCAAAAAGAGTTTAAAGTATAAGATATGAAGTATTTGAAGTTTCAAATTCAGTATTTACATGATTCAGTTTTTAATTGTTCTGTTTTAGAAATTCATTGTGACATGCTTAGTGATTGGTTTCTACAACAGTTTTTCCTTCAAATACTTTTCAGCATGTCTAGTTAAAATGCAATTATTGTTAAATATTCTGAAATTGCTTATTTCAAGTATACGAATGTTTATTACGAATTTATGAAAAGTATCTATGAGACAAGTTACATGATAAATGTTTTATAAAATAAATGGTGCATAAGCACTTAGACAGGATTCTGAGTTTTTAGTTGCCCTGTAAAATAGGCAGGATTTTGGGTTGTACGGAACCCAATTGCCCTGTAAAATGCCAGGTAGCAGGATCTAATCCCCCAGGCATGAGATATCTCCATTGATAAGTAATATGGGACTCCGGTTCGAAACGGATTCCACTAATGGAAGTGATAAGATGACAAATGGTTTGAAAATGGAAGCAAGTTTTTACTCTCATTTTCAATATGCATATGTTGAGTTTTATATACTCTATTTAAGAAATACATGATATGGAATATGTTTTAAAAGTTCACATGTATAAGTATAGCTTGAATACTTTAATTGTTTCCAAGCTATTGTTTTACGAAATGCATATGTTTTGAGTTATATACTCTATTTGACGAAGTATAAGTATAGCTTGAATACTTTAATTGTTTCCAAGCTATTGTTTTACGAAATGCAATATGTTTTGAGTTATATACTCTATTGACAAAGTATGAGTTTAGCTTGAATACTTTAAATGTTTCAAAGCTACATGATTTAAGGAATACATATATTCTGTATTCAAAGTATACGAACAATTGGCGGTGATTATTTTACAAACTTTTATGTACTAAACCACTGCTAATTGAAAACCCCATGACGAATGCTGGAATTGCTCACAAGCTTAGATTAGCTTACCCGGACTTTGTTCGGACCCCCCCCTTTCAGGTAATTAGCAGCAGTCTTGACTTGTGGACGTCGATGATGAATCTGCTGATTTTGGGAAGATATGTTTAAGTAGTTTCTCTTCAGAAACCTATGAACTCTAGTGGTACATTTCGTATTAGTAGACAATGTAAGAATATGTATTAAGCCCTCAGGGCAACTGAACATGTATTGTATTAATGTTATAAGTTTTTAAGTTTCAGTTATACTCTGAATGTGTAACCATGTATGCTATGTATGTAGCGGCAGTATCGGACGGATGTGCATAATTTAAAAAAATGAGAAAAGAAAAGAAAAAGTTTTTCACGCTTCCGCAAAACGTATGTTGTACATCTATTCGATACCGCTGCATATGCGAGCCTTGTCTCGGGGCCCTCGGGTCTCGGGGCGGCGATCGCGATCCGGCAATCCGCTTAGGGTGGGTTTCGGGTCGTGACACAAGTAATAGTCAATCCGAGTTTGGCTCGAACCCGAGCCTGACTAGTATTAGAATTCATTAGTATTGAGCTCAATTCAAACCCAGCTTGAGCCTAACTATTAATTCTAATTTCATATTTTATTTACAATTTCTCCAATTTATTGTTGTCTTTTTCTTACTTTGATTATATACTAAAAATTCGTATTATTTCTCTCAATTTCTCCTTCTAAAAGAAACAAGAAACTGCTAAAATAATTCCTTCAACATAATTTAATTTTGAAAAAAAATGTTAAAAGTTAACAAGATTTTGAAATTATAAAAAGGTAAATATTTCTTCTAAGGAATTCAAGCTAATCTAATGGTGGATAACTAAATTATAAAAAATATAATATATTAAAATATTGAATTTGGGCTTGGGTTTCCAAAGTCTCTTCCTAAACCCAACCCTAATTTAGACCAGGCTTAAGTTTTTTATCCAAGCCCATTCCAAAGTGTAAAAAATGAAACTCAAATCCTAAAAAATTTGGGTTGCGCTCAAGTTAGCATGCCCAATTTACACCCCTACGAACAATAGAATAAAATACAAATCGCCTAAGATGATGATAATAATTTAATAGAATAAAAAAGTAAAATGAGTAATATGGGAAAAAATAAAAGCACTGAAAATTGAAAAAATAAGATAACAACTTAAAAATGAAAATGAAATAACAAAAAGAACAAAAATACATGGGAAAAATTTACCAGCCAAGGAATTCACCAAAGTCTATGCAAATCATTGGTGAAATTGCCTTATTGTGACCCTAAAATCAAAGCAAAGTCATTACACCTAACGATTGTGGACTTATTTGCAGTGTTAGGTAAGGTATGAGGTGATGTTGCCAAATTCGTCCAAACAATGTTTTCATGGGTCGGTGCACTTGGGAAGCTACCACATTTTTAATGCGCACTTGGGTCCCTAATATATGTATAGAACCTCAATGCAACTAAAAATGGGCTTGGAATGGTTGTAAGAAGTGTCGTAGTTAATGTCAAACCCAGAGTCTATCGAATAGCCTAACCCATTGCCAGTTCCAATTCCAAATGGGTAAGGAACAGTTAGGCTCCCACGTTGGCATTGGCAGCCACGCTTGGTGACCATGAAGGCAGTGGTATTCCCCTCCAATGTGGCCTATGTCAACAGGAGCCATGAGAGAGAGAACATGAACACATGGAGAAGCATGTTCAATGGTGGACATAAAGTTGGTGCAGTGGTCATTATAAAGGCCCAACCCATAGAGCGTCCAGGGGGGCACTGTTGTTTCGAATCAAGCCTCAACCATGACTTTCCACTACCGCTCCAATGAAGGAGATTGAATAGATCGAGTCAAGCCTCAATTTTGTTGGAGTGTCTCACATCGCCCGTCTCTAGCTCCTCTGGTCTGTATATAAGGGCCCTCTCTACCTCTCCTTAACACCTGGGTTTTAAGGATGAGCTAATTGGGAGTTGGTCCTCCAAAATTTCAATATGGTATCAGAGCCAGGCCAGAGCCTAACTTTGGGCTAGAGGAGTCGGGGCGTGCCCATCTGGGATTCGTTGAGACACGCGATGTAATCTAGGAGGCGTGTTGGAGTGTCCCACATCGCCCGTCTCTAGCTCCTCTGGTCTGTATATAAGGGCCCTCTCTACCTCTCCTTAACACTTGGGTTTTAAGGATGAGCTAATTGGGAGTTGGTCCTCCAAAATTTCAATAAATTTATCTACTACACTAGTCGTTGTTATTTACTTAGAAATTATTAAATTTCCAATCATTAGAATTAATTAACTAACAAAAAAAATTTCTAGGATACTACAGTGCTTCTTAGGTGCATCCAAAGTTTATCTATGAGCTTCGAGTTATTCAATATTGTTCCTAAATTAGACGTACATACCATATCATAAAATTTTCAAACTATGGTAAACCTAGTATCTACGTGGAGTTTAAAATAGAAGATATTTGTGTTTAAAATCAACTTGAGCCTCTAAAATTATTTCCTAATAAAAGGCTTAACGTCTTAAATCAAATTTAGGCTTCAACAATTTTAAAATTAGGGATTGTGAATTTGGTTTTGCAATTTAAGAATCTAAAAGGTTCAAAATTTAAATATGATTTATGATTTTGGAAATAGTAAGTTTATAGATTTGTGATATTGATTTAATTAAGGTTTCACAACCTAAATGACTACATTTATAGTGAATGTAATAATGATGTAAAAATAACATTTCTAGTCACAAGATATAAGATTATTGTTGTCACGCCTCGAATTTCCAAAACTCGACAAGTGAATGAAAATGAACTAAAAAGAATTAATTAAATACACTTATTGGATTTAGTTGATTTCATATTAATTTTTTCATGTTTTCCAAAATTAAGAATGAAAAATGCTAACTAGACTCACCCAAGATGAGTTCCAAATACTAGTCAAATCCCTCCCTAACCAACGGTCAAAAATAGTCTAAGTCATGTCCAAGCATGACCTCCAAGATAGCCCCAAAAATGTCTCTAATGCGCCTTAAAACAATGGCCCAAAATGGCCCCAATTATTGTTCAAAAATAACTTAAAAGGTTGCCCAAAAATAGTCTAAAACATTACTAAAAAATAGCCAAAAAGGTTTGCCCAAGTTGGCTCAAATTGTTAACAAAAGTAGGCTAAAAATGTCCTAAGGCATAGACCAAGGATAGGTAAAAAATCCTACCTAAAGTAGCCTAAGGAAGTGGCCAAACATGGCCTTGAATAATGATTAAAATGTGTCCCAACAAAGAGTCCAACATGGTTTGCTATAATGGCTAAAAAAGAGCTCCAAAAGATAGTGTCTAATATGGGAGTGAATGGCCTTGAAATGGCTTTAGAAGGTAAGTCATGGCATGCCCAAGGCTGTAGGTGCGCGCGAGACAGGTGCAGAACACAGTGCGCGCGGAGGGGGTGGTCAGGCATGTAAGTGCGCGCGGGGGAAGGCATAGGCACGGGTGCGCACGGCTGGGTGCGTGGATGGCCAAGTTGTGGGCTGCTGCTGTTAGTCTGCTCGGCCTAGGCCAAAAATATGATTTTTTTTGACATTTTTGTATCTATTTCAATTTATTTCATCACTAAACTTGGTGTGGGACCCTATAACATGTAAAATGACCATTTTACCCTTTTTTCGACCTTAAGTAGTTTTGGACTAATTTGCCCCTATTTTTCATTTCTCTACCTTTCTTTTTCCTCTGAATTCGTTTAATTCCCTACTTAGAAAATCTAGACATGCTCTCCATTTCCACTCAACCTAGTTGCTATTTTTAAAAAATTTCACCATAGTCTCCTTTGTTTATTAACATTTTTCCTTATCCCATTTACCAACAACCACACTTAATAGAATATTCATTTGCACAATTCTATATTTCTAATATTCACAATCATAAAAGAACTACTTGGAGCTCCATGCTCCTCATGCTCCTTATGCATATCCAATACACAATTCTACACAATCCAACATAAAATTTAAGTTTACAACTTACACAAAGTTTAAGTTTTAAACATGAACTAAGCTTTATGAGGCTTATGCCCCTAAATACAAAATATGGCCCTTAGGCCAAATACACTTCAAATCCACTTTCCCCTCCTTGCTTCAAGACTTCTTTAAGTCTTATATGCCAGAAGCCTCATTTGAAAAATGTAATCCCATGTAGGGTAAGCGCGACGACTTGTATGACATAATGTTAAATAAAGAATAAAGCTAAGTCGCGGCATGTGCAAAGTGAACATTTGTAAGTTATAAACCTTCCAATTTATTAATGCAATGCAATGGCAATGGCAATATGCATGACATACACATGTAACTCTATGCCCAACCATGTCTCGCTTCACGGTCCGCCCCCATCAGCATGCAAGTGCTGTTCATTTGGCCAAATTTTGGGTCCGCCCCTGCCTCGGTTTGATACTGCATAGCACCAAAGTGCTCAACACACACCATGTTTCCAAAGATTCAAAGTATACCAATACGCCTTGATTTTACCATGCAATTTCAATGAGGCATTTAATCAAACACATGGGGTGTGCCTTACATTATACATCATATATTAAGCAAACCATAACTTTCAAACCACAAGACTTTGCCTCCATGAACATAGGCTATAATCCAATCAATTATACATATATTCATGTTACATGTTCATAACTTTATCAAATTCTCAAAGAATACACAAATGCACAAAGTACCAATATATTGAGTTAATCATAACTTTCAAACCACAAGACTTTGTCTACATGAACAAAGGCTATAATACAATCAATTATAAATATATTCATGTTACATGTTTACAACTTTACCAAATTTTCAAAGAATACACAAGTACACAAAGTACCAACCCTAGGTTTTCAAAGCAACTATATGCTAGGTGATTTTCTAACAAGTAAGCATGTAAGTCATACAATTAACTTATAAAAAAACCAGTAAACTTAACTCTAGTATTTACTTAGCAAAATATCATACCTAGAAGGGTTTTTCTTGACCCTAGGGAGTTGTGCTCACTTTTCAACCTAACCAATCGATAGGATTGTAGTCCTTGAGGTGGGGAACAACTTTCTAAAAGGAAGCCTTGAGAGATTCCAAGGCTAGAGATGAGTTTTGGAAGGTAGAAAGTTGAAAAACCTAGGTTTTTTTTCATGGTTTCTCTCCAATCTCGTGTTGCAGCACTTTTCTCAACCAAATTTTGAAGATTTTAACTCCTAAGTGGTCTATTTATACTAAAGGGTCAAGGGGTGAAAAGACCCTTTTGCCCTTAATGAGCTACGGGACCCCGTTACACTACAACCTATCTCAAAATGCATCAAATCAATATTTTGCTTTAACCAAAGTTCTTAAAATTATTTTAAATGATATTTTCCTGAAAAAAATATTTTCGCCTGTTGGCGGGTGCGGCCGGGCCCACCCGGGCTACTCTAGCTGTCTTTTTGGGCCTATTTTTCAAACTATCTCTGATTTTGCTCAAATTCTCACAGGAGGTGTATTTTTACATTCTAAGCATATTTTCATTGTATAGCATACTCAAATATACTTCTAAGCATGACGTATGTCTAAATGATGCATAAATAGTGCCCTACCAGCAAATAATGCATGAATAGTATCCTACCGGCAAATAATGCATGAATAGTGTCTTACCAGCAAAAATGAAAAATTTACTCTGATTTTTCAGACCTTTACATTCTTTCCCCCTTAAAGAAATTTTGTCCCAAAATTTAGAAATGTACCTTTATGAATAAACAACTCCAAATACCTAGCACGGACCTCAGCCTCGGGCTCCCAAGTTGCTTCCTCGACCCCGTGGTGGTTCCAAAGAACCTTGATCGAAGGGATGGTCTTGCCCTGCAAAACCTGGTCCCTAGAGTCCAATATCTCTATAGGCCTCTCATCATAAGAAACATCACCCACTACCTAATCGAGCACATGTGAAGGGTCAGGCTCATACTTCCTCAACATCGATATATGAAAGACATCATAAACCCTAGATAACTGTGGCAGTAGCGCCAACTGATAGGCCACCTCACCAACCCTCTCAAGGATCTCAAATGGCCTTATAAACTGTGGCAATAGCTTTCTGCCACGCCTGAATCTCATTAATCCTCATCATGGTGCTACCTTGTGGAACACATATCCTCCAACATCAAATGACAGAGGTTGTCGCCTCTTGTCTGCATAACTCTTTTAACGGCTTTGTTCTATCAACAAATGCTGCCGAATCATTTGTATCTTCTCCGTGGTCTCGCGGACTATGTCAAACCCCAAAGCAGTAGTCTCTCTTACCTTGGCCCAACATATCGGTGAACAACACGGCCTGCCATACAACGCCTCGAAAGGTGCCATCTCGATATTAGACTGACAGTTGTTGTTGTAAGCAAACTCTATTAGAGCAAGATAATCCTCCCAACTACCCTTGAAATTCATAACACACGCCCTAAGCATATCCTCAAGTATCTAGTTAGTACGCTCTGACTGATCGTTAGTCTAAGGATGGAAAGCAGTACTAAACAGTAGCTGAGTCCCCAAGGCTATCTGAAAACTCTGCCAAAACTGTGTAGTAAAACATGGATCTCGATTTGAAACAATGGAAACAGGAATCCCATGTAGTCGTACTATCTCTCAGATATAAAACCTACTAAGAACATCCATTGAATCAGTCACTCTAATCTGTAGGAAATTGTGGACTTCGTCAACCTGTCAGCAATAACCTAAACTGCATCGTGACCTCTAGGCGACCTCGAAAGACCTATCACAAAATCCATAGTAATAAACTCCCACTTCCACTCGGCCACTAGCAATGTCTGTAACAAACCCCCAGGTCTCTGGTGCTCGGCCTTAACCTGCTGGCACGTGAGACATTGTGATACAAACTGTACGATATCTCCCTTCATCCTCGTCCACCAATACTGGCGGCGTAAATCATGGTAAATCTTAGTGCCCCCTAGGTGCACTGCCAAACGTAAATGATGGAAATCTTAAAGAACATCAGCCCTAAAAAACTCTGGAACAAAGACATTACCCATATACCTCAAGCTAAGGTCAGAATGAACTGTCTATCCTTCAAAGCCCTCAGTATTAGCAACTCGTGCTTGAATCTGCTCTGCCTCTGTGTTCTATAACTGTGCCTCAATAACCCTGCTCAACAGCATAGGTTGTGCACACAAACTGAATAGTGTGGTGTGTCCCTCAGACTCGACAAACTCCAAGTCAAACTCACCAATATCTCCCATCATCTCTTACTCCCTAATTGCAATGCTAGCAATAGTGCTCCTTGGTCTCCTACTAAGTGTACTTGCTACAATATTGGCCTTCCCAAGATGGCACTGAAGGTCAAAGTCATAGTCCTCTATATACTCCATTCATTTTCTTTGTCGAAGGTTCAAGTCCTTCTGCATAAAAATGTGTCTGAGGCTCTTGTGATCTGAGAACACCTCAAACCTCTCCCCGTATAAGTAATGTCGCCAACTCTTAAGTGCAAAGATGACGGCAGCTAAGTCCAAATCATCGGTAGGATAGTTATGCTCACGGTTCTTCAACTGACGATAACCATAAGCTATCACCCTATCCCTTTGCATCAATACACAACCTAGTCCCTCTCGCAACGCATCGTAATAGACTATATAACTAATACCTCCCTTAGGTATAATCAGAATAGGTGCTGAAGTCCGTTCATCTTTAGCTCTTGAAATGACTACTCACAATCATCATTCCACTCGAATCTAATGCCCTTGCACGTCAAATGAGTCATTAACAAGAGAAGACGAGAAAATCCCTCTACGAATCGACGATAGTGTCCTGCCAATCCTAAGAAACTCCGGATCTCAAACACATTCTTTGGCCTCTCCTAACTCATAACAGAGTCAATCTTAGAAAGATTCACAGATACCCTGCTACCGATACAACATGGCCCAGAAATTGCACCTCCTGAACCTAAAACTCACACTTTGAGAACTTAGCAAACAAGCGATGCTCCCTCAAAATCTGTAATATAGTCCGTAAGTGGAAAACATGCTCTTCCTTAGAGGGTCAGTAGATTAAAATGTCATCAATAAAGACCACGACAAACTGATCTAAATAAGGACTAAAAATGTGATAGATCAAGTCCATGAATGCAGTCGAGGCATTCGTTACACCAAATGACATAACTACAAACTCATAATGGCCATAATGAGTGTGAAAAGCTATTTTCGCCACATCCTCCTCCCGTACTCTCAACTGGTGATACCCCGATCAAAGATCAATCTTTGAGAAGCATCTCGAACCCCTAAGCTGATCTAACAAGTCATCTATCCTTGGTAATGGGTACTTATTCTTGATAGTGACCCGGTTCAGTCTCCTATAATCCACACACAAACGTAATGTCCCATCCTTCTTCTTCGTGAACAATGTCGAAACACCCCACGATGAAGTACTGGGACGAATAAAACCCTTACTCTGCAAATCAGTCAACTACTCCTTCAACTCCCTCAGCTCAGCTAGAGCCATACGGTAAGGTGGAATGGAAATAGGCATAGTGCCTGAGATAATCTCTATTGTGAACTCTATCTTCTGTCTCGGCGGTAGACTAGTCGTGTTATCTGGAAAGACATTTGGGAACTCATCCACTACTGGTGGTAATATACTCTCTGTAGTCCCACTCGCATCTGCTATCAAACTAGCCAACAAGTAGCTATGTCCTCCTCAACTCCTTGAGTCATACAAAAGTGGCACTAGAAAATCTCCATGATCCCCCGTGAAATAAAAACTATCTCTCTCAGGAGTACATACTGTCACCCTCCCTCTGTAACAGTCTATACTCGCCTCGAAAGTAAACAACCAATCCATCCCTAATATAACATCAAAACCAGACATATCAAGCAGAATAAAGTCAAAAGAAAATATGCGATCAGCAATCACTATCAAGCAATCTCTACAGATCCTCGTCAATATCACACTACCCCCAACTGGTGTGTCAACATACAATGGTGGATCTAGCCATTCTATTTCTAACCCTAATGTCATGCCAAACATAGTAGACATGAATGAATGCGATGCACCAAAATCTATAAGCATGTTGACCCTATGTGGTTTGACCTTGTCTACCACCTCCTCTTAGTCCCTACTGACCCCTACCCCTCTGTCCGGGAGATCTAACACTTTGTGCTGAAAGTGCAGGCTGAAACTCTGGTGCTAGAGGTCTATAGCCTAACTGTGCCTAAGGCAGAGCTGATTGGATGGGCTGATAATACTATTGTCTCTACGAGCCCTGAGAAGTCTGCCCTTGAGGACAATTGGCCCTCACATGGACTTTCTGATGGCAAGTAAAACAAAATGGAGTAGGTCTCCACCCCTGACTCTGTATTAGAGGTGGAAATGATCCTTGACTCGATCCAGCTCCCTGTCCCTAAGTAGGGTCTCTTTGGGGGCAATTGGCCATTCTGTGGCCAGGTTGTCCACACTGATAACAAGTAAAGGGTCTTTGGGATGCTGCCCATCGGGAAGCAGTAGACATAGTAGGTTGGGGGGTTAAAAACTAAACAGGTCTCTACAATGTCTATGTAGAAGAAGGACTAGTTTGGTACCGCTTCGATGGTCCTCTACCTGTGTAAGCCGAGGCAGGTGTAGAAGTCTATATCGGAGCTGCCCTACTCTGTGCCCTAGATTCTCTAATCCCCCTAAGGTCAGCCATCTCCCTCTCGACCCTTATGGCCTTGGTCACTACCTCATCATAACTATCAATAATGTGACTAGCCAATCTACCTCTGATGGAGGTCTTCAACCCCCTAACAAAATGAAGAGCCTTTAGCCGCTCACTCCTAATAATGTGTGTGGCGAAACTCCCCAATGCTGTAAAACGAGGCTCATACAGAGTCAATGTCATGTTTAGCTGAATAAGTGCCACGAACTCGTCCGTATACCTGATCCGTGCCATATCGAAAAAGTAGTGGTCATTAAACATGGCCACGAGTACATCCTACCCTTCTCTGAATCTGTCTATCCTCGTAGTAGCTCCTTTCCACCACTAGCTGGCTAGCTCGGTAAACTGGAAAGTAGCACACCTAATCCTCAGGTGTGGCTTAGTAATCCTTTGTGAGTCTAAGATCTTCGTAATCTGCTCTAGCCAGTCATCGACTACTAAAGGATCAGGTTATTCGAAAAAAGTAGGAGGTCTCATCCTTTGGAACACCTTCATCACAAAGGTCTCCCTAGTCTCGGTACTAGTAGTCCTAGCCTCCTGCATGGTGTGGAAGCACTCCTATATGATCATTGTCATATCCCTAGCGCCGATAGTCTTCTCTACCTCCTCTGTTGGGGCAAGTGCAGGAGCAATGACCTCTTCTACTATATTGTGTGCAAAAATGGCAGCTCTAGGCCTACCACGCCGAGGTGGTATAGTGGCTCTAGGCCTACCACGCCGAGGTGGTACATGTTTCGAAGGAGCTCTATAAGTCTACAAGTCCAAGCAAAAACAAAAATAAATAATACCCTTTTTCACACTAGACATAGGTATTAAAATAAAATTAAGCATGTTCTTGTCAACAAATAACACTTCACAAGCAACAAGTATATTACGTCATGATATACACTTAACAAGTTCTTACACATTACACAATGCTTACAAAAATTTCAAAATCATGTGTCATGGTCTCATTGTGTTCAACAACACCCCATGGCCCCCAAGTATTTAAACCTAGGCTCTAATACCATGTTGTCATGTCCCGAATTTTCAAAACCCAGGGAGTGGATGAAAATGAACTGAAAAGAATTAATTAAATACAATTAAATGGATTTAGTAGATTTCATATTAATTTTTTCATGTTTTCCAAAATTATGAATGAAAAATGCTAACTAGACTCACCCAAGATGAATTTCAAATACTAGTCAAATCCCTCCCCAACCAACGATCAAAAATAGTCTAAGTCATGTCCAAGCATGACCTCCAAAATAGCCCCAAAAATGTCTCTAATGCTCTTTGAAACAATGGCCCAATATGGCCCCAATTATTGTTTAAAAATAACTTAGAAGGTTGACAAAAAATGGTCTAAGACATGGGTAAAAACTAGCCAAAAAGGTTTGCCCAAGATGGCTCAAAGCTAAAGTAGGCTAAAAATACCCTAAGGCATAGACCAAGGATAGGTCAAAAATCTTACCTAAAGTGGTTTAAGAAAGTGGCCAAACATGGCCTTGAATAATGACTAAAATGTGTCCCAACAAGGTGTCCAACATGGCTTACTATAATGGCCACAAATGGCCAAAAAGGGGCTCCAAAAGATGTTGTCTAACATGGAAGTGAATGGGCTTGGAAGGTAATGGTATGCCTATGGCAAGCCCATGGCATGCCCAAGGCTACAAGTGTGCGCGGGACAGGTGCAGAGCACACAGCGCGCGTGGAAGGGGTGGTCAAGTTGCAGGCTCGTGCGGGGGAGGCTAGGCGCATCTCTAGGCACGCGAGCGGCTAGGCGTGGGCTGCTGCTATCGGTCTGCTGGGCCTTTGGCCTAAAATCTAATGTTTTTGACATTTTTGTATCCATTTCAATTTATTTCATCACCAAACTTGGTGTGGGACCCTATAACATGTAAAATGACCATTTTACCCTCTTTTTTTTTTTTTTACCTTAAGTAGTTTTGGACTAATTTGCTCCTATTTTCCATTTCTTTACCTTTCTTTTTCCTCTTAATTCATTTAATTCCCTACTTAGAAAATCTAGGCATGCTCTCCCGCTCCACTCAAACTAGTTGTTATTTTTTAAAAATTTCACCATAGTCTCCTTTATTTATTAACCTTTTTCCTTATCCCAATTACCAACAACAACACCTAATAGAATATTCATTTGCACAATTCTATATTTCTAATATCCACAATCATAAAGTAACTACTTAGAGCTTAATTCTCCTCATGCACATCCAATACACAATTCTGCACAATCTAACATAAAATTTAAGTTTACAACTTACACAATGTTTAAGTTTTAAACATGAACTAAACTTCATGGGGCTTATACCCCTAAATACAAAATATGGCCCTTAGGCTAAATACACTTCAAATCCACTTTCCCTTCCTTGCTTCAAGACTTCTTCAAGTCTCATATGCAGGGAGCCTTGTAACACCCCGACGCGATTAATTGATAATTAGTCCGTTAGTTATTAATTAGAAATAACATGAAGAATGATTAAGGAAATTAGTCAGAAATTTTATATGACTAAACAATAACCGAGCTAATACGAACTGCATAAATTATCAGAAAATATGAGATTAATCCGAAAACACCAAAGATGGTGTATGCCCGGGAAATTGATAACCCGGTCAACCGAGTGTCAAAATGGATAATACGGGACCAATGAGAAGAATTAAATATAAAATAATATGAGACGCAAATGAGGACTCACTATTGGCAACATAAATGGTTAAGATACCGAGTCTAAGATCTAGAAAGCTAACAAGAAGCTGTTGGAATAAAAGAAAATGTGGAATTAATCGTTGGAGATATCATAAAAAAACAAATATATATATATATATATATATATATATATATATATATACACATAATCTGCTAGCTTCCACTAGAAGCTCCTAATTTTATACTTATAATATTATAAATATGCATACAAATTTTATATATATATATATATATATATATATATATATATATATATATAAAAGTAGTGGAGAAGCTGTTGGAAACAAATCCAACAGCCGAGGAAGTTAAAACAGGGGGCTGAGTCTTCTTCGTGTACTGCATATATGTTACGTGTATGTTGGTGGTTGTGTGGCGAGGCGGCAAGAAGGACACGCGAGGTGAGAGAGATGGTTGGATTAGTGAACCAATTCAATTCATCAGGAACCTCCGCCAACTGAAAGACCAACAAAACCACTTCCTTACCACCTCCGAAACACAACCTCTGTTCAAACCCCTATATCTGGAAACCATGTTCGGAGACTGCTGTTGTTTTCGTGGCCAGAACTCCGTCACTACCGACAACGGCAAAGTTTCGATCGCGATCCGATACTTTGATGGTCTCGATCGAGGGTTCAGTTGATGAATTTGTATTGAAAGCAAGGAACCGACTAGAGTATAAAGAAGTAGCAGCGATGTTGAGTGGGTTGGGTGTGCTGATCTGGTCTGGCCGTGTTTGGTGATGTCCTATTGATTGGGAGATCGGTGCAGATTCAAAAGGGGATTCTGATGTAGATCGGAATTGTATGTGTAGTTGTTACGGTTTTGTGGTTGGACTCGATTGAGTACCACGAAATTGGCGGAGGCAGCGATGGAGGCAGACGATGTGCTCGTTAGAAGCAGTTCGCTGCACAGGGTCGATCTTGTTGGATTGATTGTTGGATGATGTTGTTGATTGAAGAGACGGGAGCCTTGATTTATCTGGGCTGAGTAAAACGCTAGAAGTAATGCAGGGACTAACGATGAAGATGATAGTGGCAGCAGAGTGTAGCGGTGCAGAGCAGGAGAACGAGGTCTTCTCTATTTCTGCCGCTTGCAACTGAGAACAGGGGCTGTTCACGGAGATGTTCTGAATATTATTGGGATTGATCCTATTTTGGAGATGATCAATGAACCTTTTTGTTGTGAATTTGAGGTCAGATTAATGGCGATCATGAGGGGAAGGCAGCAGCGTTCCAGCAGTAGAGGAAGAGCTGCTGCAGCAGAGTTCTAGCAGCGCTTTGACGGGCTAAATTCACGTTAATTTCAGATCTGAAACAGAAATTTGACGGGCTAAATTCGTGTTGATTTCGGATCTGGAGCACCAGATTTTGTATACCTGAAATTGGGGATTTTATATGATTTTAGTGTGCTGCTATCACTATCTACGGTGTTTAGCGAAAAATAGAGTAGACGAAAAACAATACTCGTTGGGGGTAATTTGAAAGCAAATCATTATAGCAGTGACTCGGAGGGGATTGATGAAAGCTGGGGTTACGGTAGGCCTGAAGGTCTATGACATGCATAGCATTTGGGTTATGTTCGTGTTCTTTCTCAGGTAGAGTCGCAAAGAGTCTTAAGAAAAAGGGATTGGTGCTATAGGAGGATCTATAAATGTTGGAGAAAATCAGTTGGGCAACAAATTTAATCCTTCAGAAGAAAGATGACTAACAGGTGGAAGGTTGGAACGAGACACATGGTTGGGGGACTCGTGACACTCGACTGCAAATTCTCCAAAGGTGGGCGGTTGGAGTGAAAGTATACAGTTTCACTGGGATTACCAGAAACATTTCAGTGAAAAGAGAAATTCCACTGAGTTCACGTGGACGGAATTTGGAATGGAGATAAGCGTACTATGGAGATAACATTTATTTTAAAGCACCACGAATTAGGCAAATTTTAAAGAGTATTATTTTAGAGGAAATTACGAAATTACCCCATGTTCTAAAACAAGTCAAACGAAGTCCAAATAAAATAAATAAATAGTATATTTTGACTATCTTGAGCATTCTGAACCCAATGGCAGAGTCCGTTTCACGAGACGGGACTCCGAAAAATAAGACACGTTATAATGTAAATTACTAAACTGCCCTCGACATGCCTAAAAGCCAAATGGAAAGTCGAGAGAGTCTAAATTGACTTTCTTCGACGTCCTGGACTCAACGATGAGGTCCGTATTATAAAATGAAGTACGAAAAAATATGACACGTAAATATGTAAAGTTAACAAAACAACCTTACAATTTAATGAATCTACCATAAGAGTATACGTTAAGAGAACAGTGCTTAGGTTAAAAGCTAGGATTTGATACGATCTAAACATAAAATAAGAACATCAATAGGAGATATTTGAAGTACCTCTGAGGTTAATGGCGTATTTATGAATTGTTTTAGGAACTACAAAAGAGAAAGGAAATGCAGTGCATTATTAGCACCAACCCTAAGGACTAAGGTGAGTAACCTTGCATTTGAAGTGGAGATTTAACTCCATGGATTTGAAGATGTTTTAAACTTCAAAATATCTAAAGCATTAAATTCAATATTTCATGATTTCTGTTTTAAGATATTCCATTCCTATAAATCTTATTGTGATATGCTCGACGATTGCCTTCTATTACAGACTTTCTTAAAAAGTATTTAACATGTCTACATATTTTGAAATTCTTATCCCAAGGATTTGAAGATTCTATCATAAAGTGATGAAAATCATGTTTTAAATACTCATGAAAAGTATTATGAAAAGTCACGCGATAAATGTATTTAAATGCAAAGATAAACTGTGCATAAGCACCACGGATTTTATGGGTTTCTATGAATAAATGCCCAGTAGTAGGATCTAATCCCCCAGGCAATGAGATATCTCCACGAAAAGTAAAGCGGGAGTCTGGTTCGAAACAGATTCCACCTAATCAAAGAGAAAAGATGACAAATGCTTTTGAAAATGGAAGCAGGTTTTACCCCCATTTTCACTATGCATGATTATATGTTTTGAAGTAATGCTTTTGAAATGGAAGCAGGTTTTACTTCCATTTTCATTATGCATGTTTATATGTTTTGAAGTGCATATACTCTATTTAAGGAAATGTATATTTAGCTTGAATACTTTAAATGTTTCAAAGCTATCTTTATGAAAAGTGCATGTACTCTATGTTCAAGGTATACGAGCAATTGGTAGTGAGTATTTTATAAACTCTCATGTGCGAAACCACTGCCAATTGAAAACCCATGACAAATGCAGTTACTCATTGGGCTTCTCGAAGCTCACCCCATTCCCTAACATTTTTTAGATATTAATGATGAATTGGAGCCTTGCCCCCATTTGAGGATTGATGATTAGCGGCTCCATTTGGATCAGGAGAATTTGATGTACTAGGACTTGTAGTGGGTCAATTTTTGAGATAGTAGATTTTAGACAAATATGTACTTAAGCCCGAGAGGCAACCGGATATGTAATGTGTATAAAACTTTAGAATTTTATTTATGCTCTGAATGTATTATCATGTGTACTGCTATGAAGAGCGGCAGTACCGGACGGATGTGCGAAAGTTTTAAATAAGAAAAGAAAATAAAAAAGTTTTTCACGCTTCCGCAAACCAAGGCCCCACCGCCATCCGATACTGCTGCCTATGTGAGCCTTGCCCTAAGGTCCTCGGGCCGAAGGGCGACGGTCGCGATACGAGATCCGCATAGGGTGGATTTCGGGTCGTGACAAGCCTTATCTGAAAAATGTAATCCCACGTAGGATAAACGCAATGACTTGTATGGCATAATGCTAAATAAAGAATAAAGGTAAGTTGTGGCATGTGCAAAGTGAACATTTGTAAGATATAAACCTTCCAATTCATTAATGCAATGCAATGGCAATATGCATGACAGACACATGCAACTTATGCCCAACCCATGTCTCGCTTCACTGTCCCCCCTATCAGCATGCAAGTACTATTTATTTGGCCAGATTTTGGGTTTTCACCACAAGATCTACAACCTCATAATGCATAGCACCAAAGTGCTCAACGCATACCATGTTTTCAAAGATTCAAAGTATGCCAATATGCCTTAATTTTACCATGCAATTTCAATGAGGCATTTTATCAAACATATGGGGTGTGCCTTACATTATACATCATACATTACACAAATCATAACTTTCAAACCACAAGACTTTGCCTTCATGAACATAGGCTATAATCCAATCAATTATACATATATTCATGTTACATGTTCACAACTTTACCAAATTCTTAAAGAATACACAAATGCACAAAGTACCAATACATTGAGTAAATCATGACTTTCAAATCACAAGACTTTGTCTACATGAACATAGGCTAGAATACAATCAATTATACCTATATTCATGTTACATGTTTACAACTTTATCAAATTCTCAAAGAATATACAAGTACACAAAGTACCAACCCTAGGTTTTCAAAGCAAATATATGCTAGGTGGTTTTCTAACAACAAATAAGCATGTAAGTTATACAATCAACTTATAAAAATACCAATAAACTTAACTCTAGTCTTTACTTAGCAAAATATCATACATAGAAGAATTTTTCTCAACCCTAGGGATTTGTGCTCACTTCGTAGCCAAACCAGTTGGTAGGATTGTAGCCCTTACGGTGGGGAACAACTTTCTAGAAAGAAGCCTTGAGAGATTCCAAGGCTAGAGATGAGTTTTGAAAGGTAGAAAGTTGAAAAACCTAAGCTTTATTCATGATTTCTCTCCAAGCTCATGTTGCAACACTTTCCTTAACCAAATTCTAAATATTTTAACTCCTAACTAGTCTATTTATATTAAAGGGTCAAGGGGTGAAAAGACCCTTTTGCCCTTAATGAGTCGCGGGACCCCGTTACACTATAGCTTGTCCCGAAACGCCTCAAATCGATATTCTGCTTTAACCAAAGTTCTTATAATTATTTTAAATGATATTTCCCCCCAAAAAAATATTTTTTCCTATTAGCAAGTGTGGTCGGGCCCACCAGGGCTACTCGAGCTGTCTTTTTTGGGTCCATTTTTTAAAATATCTCCGATTTCTCTCAAATTTTTACAAGAGGTGTATGTTAACATTCTAAGAATATTTTCCTTGTATGGAATACTCAAATTATGCTTCTAAACATGACTTATGTGTAAATGATGCATATATAGTACTTTACTAGCAAATAATGCATGAATAGTGTCCTACAGATAAAACTGAAAAATTTACTTTGATTTTTCAGATCTTTACAATTGTTGTTTACAGTGATTGCAAAAGATGGATTTTTTTTTTAAGAAAAAGGAAAATCGCAATTACATTAACATTTGGACCCATTTATATATATATATATATATATATATACACACACACACACACACACACATAGAAAGGGCTTATAGGTTGGGGCATATATATGTAAGTATGTGTGTGTGTGTGTGTTTGTATTCTTATAAAGAGACGGTGAGAAAAGAGACTCGTTTAGGTATGTGTTATGTACATGTATGCACATATATATGTATATGTGTTTGTTGTGTATATATATGCTATATATAACTATATATGCATATGTATTTGTATATGTATATGTATATGTATATATATAAAGAGACAAAAATTACCATTAGTTGTATATAAATGTAACATTGTTTGTATAAAAATGTCACGCCTCAAATTCCCAACCGAACCTGGGGACGCGACTCATAAAAGGAAGAAAATAAATAGATGAATAAATAAAAAAATACCAATTTAACTAATATAGATATAAGCCTACATACATTCCTGTTTTATAAAATTTCGGCAGAACCTCCTTTGTTTTTCGAGCCCTTTTCCCCCTGATAATCACAATACATCATATCTTTACAAACACATCACAATCCATCCTCACTCGATGGCCACAATCTTATCAAAGTTAAATATACTTCGCCTAATTATACAACCGAAAATATACAACCATGATACAACATATATGTCATTGGGCTTAAGCCCGTACATCACAAAACACGCCTCTCGAGCCAAATATCCATCTACAGTCAAGTTTCCTCCACTCGGCTAGACTTCCTCAAATCTCAGGTGTCGGGAGTGTCATCTGAAATATGGTTCCCATGAATGGGTCAGCTCAACTGCTGTTATTGTACAATACTAATGCAAGGAACAAAATTAAGACGTGGCATGTGCAAGTGTACATGTATATCTACATGCCTCCCTAATCATTCATATGATGTGATGGCCATTTATATAATGCATCTATACAAAATCAATATCACATTCATAAATTTCTACAATGCGATGTCAATATGCGTGACGCACACATGCAACTCTATGTCACCCATGTCCCACTTCACGGTCCGCTCCCGTCAGCCCGTGGGTACTGATGTTGGCCAGAATTTGGGTTTTTCACCACAGGACCTACGCCCTCATAATGCACAGCACCTCGTGCTGACCGACACTATGCTTTCAAGGAGTCACTATGCCAATATGTCATGATTTCATCATGCAATAGTACAGTTCAAATGAAATATCACTTTCATAAGCATATGCAACATGCTTTAAATAATGCATCACAATTAAGATCAACAAATAGCATTTAAATCACAAGGTTTCATCCACAAATCTACGTGTCATGCTCGATTAATCTCAACGCTTACGCAAATCCACATGTCACAATATCAACAATCCTTCTAAAACATAAATCACGTATGATGACAACTCAAGAAGTAAATCATAACTCCCAAATCATCTTAAAGAACACGGAAGCATATAAACAATCAACTCAAAGTGTCTCAAAGCAATAACTCCTATGTGATCTTCTATCAGCAGATAAGCACAAGAATCATGCAACCAATATGCACATCAATCCTAATTTAATTATATTCCTTACTTAGTACAGTACCATACCTGATCGGGTTATCTCAACCCCACTAAGTTGTGTCCACTATGCAATCCAATCAAACAGGTTAATCTTTACTCCACGGTTCAGAAGTTGAAGAAAACACACCGGCAGGTTGATCGAGTCGGCCAACCATTTTAAATCCAGTTTCATCAGCTTCTTCAGCCTTTTTCCCTCAAGCAGATGATGATCCTGACAGATTCTGTCCTTTTATCATCCCATCCATCTTATCATCCCATCCATCAGATATTGAAGAACTTTCCCTTCCTCTCATCAAATTATTATCTAGTTTTCTGTTGCAGAGTCCTCACTTCCAATTTGAGTTGCTCATTTTAAACATACATTAAATTCAAACAACAACAACTTCACACATCCAAATCACGCCTATGAGACCATGCCTCAATCCAAACTGTTGTAATCTCCCTTACAATGTCATCAAAACACCCACAAGTTCAATCATCAGAACACCCACAAGTTCAATCATCACATCACGCCTCAATCCAATCTAAGCCAATCCAACCGACATCCACACATATACATTTATATATGCCGCACCCCTGTAACACCAACATCAGCCCCTGTTCTCCAAGACCAACTCAAGGTCATTGCCACAATCACAACTTTATTAAATCCTCACGACAGAATCCTCTTTCACCAACATACTACACAAACACAAACACAACAATTATATATATATATATATATATATATATATAGATCTATACTTACCACCTGTCGCGACACATATATACGTATATACCTAAATCTGTTGCTCCATGGTCGGACAGCAGTTCTGCCGCTACACTGCTGCACATTTCCTTCCAATTCAACACTATACAGACATACACTCTGTACTCAGTTCAAAAACTGAATGATCAGAAGTCTCCCCTGTTCCGGTCTGCGGCTCCGTCATCACCCCCCTATCGCAACTGTAGTAATAATCCCCTGTTCGTTATTGAAGCGGCGGAACAAAGGAATCCCACAGCCGCAACATCCATATAATTTCCATGCCGTATCAGAATCCCCCTTTTTCCAACACATACACACACACATATATATATATACCCATGTATCCTTGCTGCCATTTACCCAATCCCTCAATGCAATCAACAACCCAACTACAGGAAGATTCAACAAAGCAACAAGAAATCGACACTTGATCAAACCTCGTGAGACAATCCGTCCCATAAAACTCGCATTTGAATCCCAATTACCAACTTCACCTCCAAACATAGGCGCGGTCGGATCAACAAAATCAGACCGACCCAAGCCCAACCTGACGGATCAACTCAGTTCTTAAATCCAACCAACACTGCCGTTACTCCTCTACCTTCTTCCCGAACTGCCATAAATATATATAATGTATCGATCTCCTCCACCGCTGCACACACAGTAGTAATAACCGAGCTCCCAACAGAAACCATAGAAGAACAAGCAGTCGACCCTCAATTCAAATCACAAACCAATCAAACGGACCGACTTAGTCGCTGTCCCTCCATTTCCTCTGTTCTTAACGGAAACGGCAAAAACAGAGGAAATCCACAAAACTGTATCACCCACACGCAATTTCGAGCTATATCAAAACCCACCACCTGAACAAGAAACCCAACGCCTAAATCGACTGAAGCCATTTATTCCATATTCACAGAACTCTCACCTTTCCGATCAACAACTCTCGATGCCACGCCGATACAATCGTCTCTTCCGCCGTTGCTAATCCCAAACCCATCGCTGTTGAAACCCATCCTCCATCGCTTCTGCGTGTTGCCCCTTTCTCCTCTCTTCCTTCTTTCTCTCCTTTTCTTTTTCTCTCACTCTTTGTATTATTTTTCTCTTCTCCACCGATTTAGAGACAACCTACGTTTAACACACACCACACACTACACACTACATATCCCAAGGCTGCCAACACTTTCCCTTTATATATATATATATATATATATGTATATGCAATATAGCATTACCGTATTAATATTTTATTCCCCAAAATATTATAAAATACTAGTAAATTTGTCATAAAGTCGGGGCTCAATTTAATTGTTTATTTACCACTATTGGTTCTCGTTCGGGTCCCATATTATATTCTTATAATTAATGATGCGTCTCAATCCCATGGATTTATTCTTGCACTCGGTAAACCGGTTTAACTATTTGTTTTTTTTTTTTTTTTCAAGTCTCTACAAAAAATGTGGACATTCTTATACATAAATGTGCTAGTACTTGTACATAAATGTACTTATTATTTTTAAAAATATGAATTATTATTTTTTATATTTGATTAACAATATAAATAAGGGGGATTCAATCATAAATCCCTCATAAAGTGCTTAATTAGCTCAAGGTCCTGCTCAAAACATTTTAACTCAAAAATTTCCCAAGTATTTTATTAACAAAAAAGCCCTTCCTGGAAAAAACAAGAAGAAAATAGCTTTTTTTCTCCCAGCCTATGCTATGTCATCACTTTTTGTTTTTAAAACTTAAAAACTAAAGAACTCGCAATATATAAGTCTGTTTTTCATAAAAATTATATATTTGGATTTAAAAAATTGAGATATATCAAACTAGATCAATGTTGCATATGAAATTCTGTTGAAAAAAATTGTGTTTTTCAATAGAGAAATTTCATTCCGCACAACACATACAAAAATTCTCTGTTATGCAAGCAGAGAAATTTCTCTGTTCGAAATGTTTTGTGAATAAAGAAATTTCTCTATCTAGTTGAAACAAAGAATTTTGGTAGAGAGAGAATTTCAGTAAAAGGTTTCACCAATTAAATTAAAGAGACCATATTAATGATTCAATATAAAGAAGAAAGAATCAAAAGACATACAATAGTTTTTTTTTTTTTTTCAATGAAACGACTTCTACAAATAATACTAGTCCAGCTTTTGCTTCTCCAATCTTATTAATGTACCACCAACTTAACATAATTTTCTTCATGGAAATTCATAGTTCATTTATGATTTAAGAGAACAATGGATAATACATGATATTACCAATAGCACAAATAAAGTCTACACTTGATTGAAAGATCACAATAATTTGAAGTTAAATCCATTGGGTGATATTCATAGTGAATCCAATACTCTTTATTATGTGTTTTAGATTGGTGAGATATTAATGTCTCAACTTCCAATAGCTTTTGTTTTTGATTAGTGGGATATTAATGTGTCAACTAATAATAGTTTTTACACATAGGCTTTGATAATGAAATGAGACTTAATTGAGCATTAATATTTTAGTATAAATATTAATTATCAGTAATAACAAAACAGTCACATGTCCCTCTTCTTCAACTATTAAACGAACCTCAAGCATTAAAAGAATTATGTCTCTTTCCATCAAACAATCACCAACCCCTCCACCACTTTGTTTTATTTGAAAGCAAATTTTTTTGGAAGGCCCTATTGAGGTTTGGTTATAAAAGGATAAAAAATGCCACTAATGGATTCTCAATGGAAAACTTCTTGGTAGATGGTGGATGTGGTCCAATGTTTGGTTTCTTGAAGGTATATTAAATTTGTGCAAAAATTGAAAATAAAATGGTTTTGCTTTTATATAATAGAAAAAGCCAAAACTGTTGTTTATTAAATGGGAAATACAACCATCGTCGACAACCATATCCATTGGCGCTCTATTTTAATTAGGATAGGTTGTGATTTTACCGATCAATTGGAAATCAAGTCGAAATAGTACAATGCTGGTTGATTGTTGCTTGAATTAATCCAATAGGAAGTATAACAATCTAAGCCAAGCCAAGCAAACACAAAGAGCATTCCCCACCATAAGAATTTTAACTACAAATCTTCTTTCCACCACAAAAAATTATAATGTTCTTAAGGTGAAGTAAGGAAGGAAGAAGAAAAGAAATTTGGAAGAAAAGAATATGGCTTTGGGCTTAGGGTTACAGGGGTGCGTTCTGGTGAGAAGTTAGAGAAGATAAACAATGGCTAGTGCCACCCTATCATCTTTACTACAACTTTGGATAAAAAAGAGACAAATTTATCATTAAAAATAAAATGATGATGCCACCTCTTCACTTTTGGACCCAAGCTCACACAATTTTAAAACTCAGGGACTTTTGGGATTATAGTGTTTACTCTTGGACGTTAGCTTGTATAGATCTATTTTGAGGGACCTTCCACTATTTAACTTTAGAAATAATTTGAAATAAGATGATTTTTTTAATATTTTTTTTCGTAATAGATGAGTATCTCTAATTTAATTAGGGCTCTTTAATTTATAATTATATAAAAAAACTACCATTATTTATATAAAAATGTAACACTACTTTTACAAAAATATACTAGTGCAAAAATCATCATTACTTTTATAGAGATAAACTGTTATTTGGATCACCATTAGAATGGTGACTACTAGACTTCTAATAATTTTTACTTTTGGATACTAAAGAATGTACCATTGTTTGTAGAAAATGGAATTTTGGTTTTGGGATTTAACAATCTTTTAGATTTAAGGTTTAAAATATTTAATTTTGGTTTATGAAATTAGAAATTGTAAATTTGTAGATTCTAAATATTGATTTAAGGGTTCACAATTTATCAAGATTACATTCATAGTAGACATATTAATGCCATAAAAATAACATAAAATGAATATAAACAAAAAAATAAAAATAAATTATTGTACAAAATATTTATTTTCACACAAGATAAAATTTATACATGGTATATTATAAAATGATTGTATTTTTTACAACATTATTGTAGGCGCCAGTGCTGGGAAAAATTTTCCTTTTGTGGATTAAAGGGATCTTAGCTGTCTCCTTCCTTAAAGGTGGGAAGAAACGCCTCTTATGGAAAAGATAGAAAGTGAGGAATGGCTAGCTTATTTTTGAGCAAGAAACAAGCAAACCCGTTACAATAGAATGTAAATAAAAGGAAACTGAAAATGGATGAAATAATTGAAATTACATCGTCTTGTCTCCTAATTACATTCTAAAGATCCCTTAACATTGATCAAATAAAATAAAGCATTGTTCAATACGAAACCAAAGAAAATATGGATCCGGGGCTAAGGTACGGAGTGGGAAGGTGTTAGGCACCCACTCCGCCCGATCCGAATGGATCGGCCTCAAATACTCACTTGTAAGGCTATTTTGTCATGAAAAAAAGAAAAGAGAGATATAAGTCTGGAAAAGATAATTAAATTCGCAACACATCAAACCACAAGGATTCATCTCTAGGAAGAATCTTACCAATTGAAAAGTTAGAATTTCAAGATTTCTTCAAGAACAAAATATAAAATTTGGGGCTTTTCGTTTCCTTTTCAAATTTCTTGCATTTCTTTATACATCTAGTTTGGTTGAGTAAAATAAACGGTGTAAAATATTTCTTAGGGTTTGTGGGAAAGGATTGATGCCAAGATCTTGAAATCTCTCTCTCTATACATAAATCTACAATTTTTTAGGGGTAGGGATTCTAACCTAGGTTGAAGGTTGGGTGTTTTCCGTGTGAAGCATAATGCAATTTACTTATCCTGAGATTTTCTCTACAATGTCATATTTTGTTATATTTCTCATGCCTTGGATTTTAATGAAATGTAGAATATCTTGATTTCACTAGTATTGATATATCTTGTGATAAATGATGAAATTATTGAATGTCATGTATGTGTGTATTTTTTATGTTTGTGTTAAATGATTGAAAGTTATGAAGTTGTATCGGCATTGTTATGTTTTGTGCTGAATAATGAAATGATGTGAACTTTATGCATGTCTATCAATGAAGTGGAAAATGTTGATAAAAGATTAAATGTAAACATGAAAATGGAAGACGAGAATATGGATAATTAATCTTTAAATTGAGTTGAGGGAGAGTGGCATGTTGTGAAGCCACATTAAAGGTAGAGAATATTGTGTGATAAGGATTGTGTCTCCCTTCAGTTGCGAACCGTAATCCTGCATGGGTAGTGGTAGATAGCCAAGGGGTTAGTAGCTCGTGAAGTACTAGGCTTTTTTGGAGGCCATTAGGTAATTTGACGAGGTGATTATATATAAGTGAGAGGAATAACATGGGGCTTGAATGGTAATTTATTTTACACGTATTTAATTATGACTGTATGATGATTCTGTAATTTATTTATTGTTATGTTTTCGTGTGGTAGGATTGACGATAGAAATTATTGGAAAAACATAGTGAGATAACCTATTAATGTGTATGCAGGTTGGTTGAACACTTGTGTTGACACAACACAATTTACATGCCTATACTTTACACTGCCTTAACTTTTTCTATTTTAGAATCTTTACTGGGGTTGTTGTTTTGACTCCGACCAAATGCAGGTAATGGTAAGAAGTTGGCGCCTTGATGACATGGATTAGAAAGATACCTCTATTCAGACTCTTATGTTTATCTTTGGGATGTACTTAAATTTACAACTTCCATTTTGATCTTTTTTTATTTCTGGGAATGTAAAAGGCCCTATGGTCTTTATATGTTGATGTGAAGGCTCGAAAAACTCAACAAGATTAGTATTCTTTTGACTTAGAAATAGCAATCAGAAGATGAATACACTTTTGGAATGAATGTATGTAAACCTTGTTGGGATACATGTATGAAATGTGAATGAACATATATGTTATGAAAACTCAAGTGAGAATATGATAATCACAAGGTGGTTTGAGATGTACAAGGATTGTTTATTTAGCTTGACCATGATTTACAGGATCACTCTCGGGTGTTTGGGGCCCAGGGTGTGATAGTTTGATTCAGAGGCTTCAATCGGGCATATCTCCAGCTTGTCCTTCCATTTAGAAACTATTGCCTCGACTTTCTTCTTGAAGGGAGACCATTACTTCAACAGAGGTTCGGCCTTGGGAGAAGGAGAATTCTTGTAGAGAGAATTCTAGAATTAAACTAATAGCATAAAGCTATGGAAGTTGTGTGTTTAAAACTGATGGTTAGAGGGCTCTATTTATAGGAAAAATATGGATATACGATCCAAGAGTCTAAAATGAAACCCTAAAATGGAGAGCTAGTGTAACACCCCGACCTAACTAATTAATAATTAATTTGCTAATTGTTAATTAGAACCAACATAAAGAATAATTAAGGAAATTAATCATTATCTCTTGATGGTCACGATAAGGCCAACAAAATAATTAGACACGTCAGAGATAAGGGTGTAACACCCGAACCTAATTACTAATTAATTAGGCGAAATGATGTCGCTTTAACACTGACGGAACTCGAATTAGCTAATTACAAAAATCCCAAATAAATAATAAACGACACAGGGCCCTTGACATCGAAGCTAATTGAAATATGAAACCCTCGGAAGAAACCGTTTCAGAAAAGGAGCAACAGAAAAGAAATTACGAAGGAAATAGCTAAAACAGAATTCTGCGTAGCGGAAGTGTGGTGGGCCCATAACCCACAGGTCTCAGGATCGAAACTTGGCTCTGATACCACTTTGTCACATCCTGAACCCCACCTTACGCGGATGTCGAGGACGTGATGCCAGTTAGCCGCCTTGCCGGTTTGCCGACCAACAATGCGACGAACCGAATGTGAATTTCTGAACTTACCGACGAATTACATTCCAAATGTAGGGTCAAATGCAGCGGAATTTAAAACTTTTTATCTTGGGAATGTAACTCATTTATATATCGCAAAGGTATGTACCACAAAGCAAGTCTAAAATCACACAGCTAATAACTCTAACCTCAGAGCATGTCTATAATCAGACATATAACACAGAGCATATCTAATCTCTCTTAGAGTACCATTACCATGAGCCATATCCTAATACATCTAATGCATATCAATCACATCAATCAAATCATATGACTCACCTGAATAACCAGATTCAATCCACAAGAGTCCAAGTCTCCACAAATTAGTGCCATCGGATCCTTTACTTGGAATGCCACTCGGCCTATCCATGTCATATCATTGTGCCTTCTAATCCAAAGGAGATAAATCTTGAAAAATGTTAGGATAATGAGTCCAGAGTGCCTAAAATAGTCAGACCATGCCCCCCTTGACATTCGTCTGGCTTTGGGAATACCAAGGGTAAAATTATCATTTTGACGTTTCACGTGTCTATGGATTCAGGACCTTGTTTCACAGAACATATCTCGTCATTGGATTTGGAATGTCCCAAAATATTAAAGTACAAAATTTTACAGCCATCAGGGTCCATCTGATTACATAACTGATCATCAGAACGTATTTGGAATTACCCTAGTTCATGCAACTGTATTCTTTTAGATTTCACGAACCTCACTGTTGGATAAACCGGGGTAATTCTAGATACGTCCTGATGATCAGTTATGTAATCAGATGGACCCTGATGGCTATAAAATTTTGTACTTTAATATTTTGGGACATTCCAGATCCAATGACGGGATCCAATGACATGTGAAACGTCAAAATGATAATTTTACCCTTAGTATTCCAAAAGCTAGACGAATGTCAAGGGGGGCATGGTCTGACTATTTTAGGCACTTTGGACTCATTATCCTAACATTTTTTAGGATTTATCTCCCTTGGATTAGAAGGCATAATGATATGACATGGATAAGAAGAGTGGCATTCCAAGTAAAGGATCCGATGGCACTGATTTGTGGAGACTTGGACTCTTGTGGATTGAATCTGGTAATTCAGGTGAGTTATATGATTTGATTGATGTGATTGATATGCATTAGATGTATTGGGATATTACTCATGGTAATGGTACTCTAAGAGAGATTAGATATGCTCTGTCACGACCCGAAACCCACCCTAAGCGGATTACCGGATCGCGATCGCCGCCCCGAGACCCGAGGGCCCCGAGACAAGGCTCGCATATGCAGCGGTATCGAATAGATGTGTAACATACGTTTTGCGGAAGCGTGAAAACTTTTTCTTTTTCTTTTCTCATTTTTAAATTATGCACATCCGTCCGATACTGCTGCTCCATACATAGCATACATGGTTACACATTCAGAGTATAACGAAAACTTAAAGACTTATAACATTTATACAATACATGTTCAGTTGCCCTGAGGGCTTAATACATATTCTTACATTGTCTACTAATACAAAATGTACTACTAGAGTTCATAGGTTTCTGAAGAGAAACTACTTAAACATATCTTCCCAAAATCAGCTAGACTCATCATCAACGTCCTCAAGTCAAGACTGCTGCTAATTACCTGAAAGGGGGGTCCGAACAAAGTCCGGGTAAGCTAATCTAAGCTTGTGAGCAATTCCAGTATTCGTCATGGGGTTTTCAATTAGCAGTGGTTTAGTACATAAGAGTTGTAAAATAATCACCGCCAATTATTCGTATACTTTGAATACAGAATATATGCATTCTTTAAAACATGTAGCTTTGAAACATTTAAAGTATTCAAGCTAACTCATACTTCGTTAAATAGAGTATATAACTCAAAACATATGCATTTCATAAAACGAATAGCTTTGAAACATTTGAAGTATTCAAGCTATACTTATACTTCATCAAATAGAGTATATAACTCAAAACGTACGCATTTCATAAAATAATAGCTTTGAAACAGTTAAAGTATTCAAGCTATACTTATACTCATGAACTTCAAAACATATAACATAACATATATTTCTTAAATAGAGTATAAAAACTCAAAACATATGCATATTGAAAATGAGGGTAAAACCTGCTTCCATTTTCAAATCGTTTGTCATCTTATCACTTCCATTAGTGGAATCCGTTTCGAACCGGACTCCCATCTTACTTATAAATAGAGATATCTCATTGCCTAGGGGACTAGGTCCTGCTACCGGGCATTTGACCGTCAATTGAGTTCGTATGTAACCCAAAATCTTGTCACAGGGCAATTGAGTTCGTATGTAACCCAAAATCCTGTCTATGTGCTTATGCACCATTATCTTATAAAACATTTATCATGTGACTTTTCTCATAGATACTTTTCATAAATTCATAATAAACATTCGTATACTTGAAATAAGCAAATTCAGAATATTTGACAATAATTGCATTTTAACTAGACATGCTGAAAAGTATTTGAAGGAAAAACTGTTGCGGAAACCAATCACTAAGCATGTCACAATGGGGTCATAAAATAGAACAATTTAAAACTACATCATGTAAATACTGAATTTGAAACTTCAAATACTTCATATCTTTGAACTTAAAACCTTTTTAAAATCCATGGAGTTAAATCTCCAATTCAAACACAGGGTTACTCACCTTGATTCTTTAGGGTTAGTGCTAAAAATGCGCTTTCCCACTTTCCTTGTAGTTCCTAAGAACAATTCATAAACATCTCATCAACTTCACATTCATTGTAATATCATCTTGATATTCCTTAACTTATGCTTAAATCGTATTAGATCCTAAAAAGATTTCATAAATTCATATGTACTTAACGTAACTCGTATTCTTAACCTATGACACAATTTAATGTGTTAGAAATTGAATCTACTTCAATTTATACTCTTCTGGGAGTTCCATTAACTTTAGTTTAAAGTCATTTATTTGACATGTTTACGTGTCGTGTCTTTTCGTATTTTGTTTCTCGTACATGCCTTAGTATTAGTACTTTGGCATTATTTCAGTTCATAGTCATCTAACAGATGCTATTCATCAAATTTTATGTCTTTTTATTTTAGACATTTCTTTTGGTCGAATAGACTCTACCATTGAGTCCAGAGTGTCGAAGAAAGTCGGTTTAGGCTTTCTTAGAATTTAATTCGGACTATTACATGTAAAAGGGCAAAATGGTCATTTACCGTTTTACGTGTCATATTTTTCTATACTTCGTTTCGTAATTTGGACTCCATTTTTGAGTCCGGGATGTCAAAGAAAGTTAATTTAGACCTTCCCTGATTTCATTTTGGCTTTAGAGGTACCAGGGGTATTTTGGTCTTTTTACCCCTTTACGTGTCTTTATTTTTCGGGACCCCATTTCGTGTCGTGAACCTCACCATTGGACTCAGATGGTCCGAAATAGTAAGAATACACTAATAACTTGTTAAATTTTGGTCAATGGGTATTTTGGTCATTTACCCCTTACATGACTTTTTTTTGCAGGCCTCATCTCGTAAAACGGACCCTACCATTGGCTTCAGAATATCCGAATTAGTAAGGATATACTATTCATTTATTTAATTTGGACTTTGTTTGGCTTATTCATGGGGCAGGGGCATTTTGGTCATTTTGACATTTTTTAGGGGTCTCAAATTTTTCGGGACCTCATCTCATGTCGTGGACCTCACCAATGGGCTCAGGGGGTCCAAGATAGTAAGGTTACATATATAACTTATCCCGTTTGGACATCGGGGCATTTCGTGAGTATTTAATTTAATTAATTTAATTAATTAAATTAATTTGATTAAGTATAATATATATATATATATATATATATATATATATTATTTTGCACTTAATATGACAGGTTGAATAGGATGGCACGCTGGCCAGCGTGCCATCTCCCTCCCCATACCACGCACGTTCGAAACTCAGTAGGTGCAGTTGCACCTTTTATTTTTCTGTTTTATTTTATATATATTTTATATATAAATTCTGCCCCATGTGTGACACACGCGCATGCGTGGCCGAGTGGAAAATGAGGGCTTCCCCACGCGCGAGGGTCAGGGATCGAAACCGGAACCTCGGTTCCTTCCCTTTTCTTCCAAAATTTTAAACTTTTAAACGTATAACATATATACGACTCAAAACGACGCCGTCCCAATTAATCGGTGGCAAGCCCAGAGGCTGCCACCTGTCCGAGTCGACCCAGCCCCATTTTAAAAACGAGTCAACCCGTCATCGTCTTCCCCAATCGACCAACTTAAAAACCCTAGTTCCCGAATTCCTTTTCCTCCTATTTCGTGCAGTTTGGATCCATGGATCCTTACTGTTTTTGTCCCAAAACATTCCTAAGGCAAAAACAATTCGATTGGCATTCGTTTTGGAGTTTAAAACTCCTTCATATGTTCGGTTTTGAAGTAGATAATCCGAACTGTAAAACCTATGGTTCATGCTTATTTCTTAACCATTTTTGATGAGGTTTGGCTTGTTGTGATCCCCTCTTCATGGGGATTCAGTTTTCATTTAAAGAAATGGCTTAAATCATAAGTTTAGAGGTTTGGGGTGTAAACCCGTAACCTGCATCTTGACATTCGAGGGTCGATTTTTGAGCTTCAAGGTCGCGTACATAGGTTTTTAGCATGCTTGTAGGGTCTACTAGAGGTCCCTATTCACCAAACAAAGTTTGGTTTCCCTCGGATCAAACCTGCTTCATGCAAGGTCATCAATGGCGACTGCTTATGGGTTTCATGTTTTCTCACTGTTTCAAGCCCAAATCTTACGTTTAAACAGGTTTAAATAAGTTTTAAACATCATATGTACATAAACAACTTAAAACTAACCTACTTTCATACTTGAAATTTAGAGAGAGAAAAATGTAAAGATTTGGAACTTTACCTGTTTACAGTGATTCCTCTCTCTTCTTTCTTCTTTTGATCTTTTTCTTAGCTCCCCAGTTCTTCTTCTTTTGATTTCTTTTGCAAGAAGAAAGCATGGTTTGCATGCTTGGGCTTTTAATAGAGAAAGTGACCGACCTCTCTCTCTCTCTTCATGTTCTCTCTCTCTCTACAGCTCTCTTTCTCTCTCTCTCTCTCTCTCTACATTCTGATTTCTAGCCCTACATAGCCCTCCCATCTCATAAATTCTACTTTTCTCTTTTCTTCTTTCCATTTAATTTTCATAAGATATTTTACATATATTATATACATATATATACATATACACATACATACAAGACACACACACACACACACCAGCCGACACACACACACACATTCACATACTATTCAACTTTTCCACTTTTCATCTTTTTAACATTTTCATATTTCATTCATTAAATATATATATATATATGCATATATATACATTTAACTAATACATATAAATATCCATTCCTTTAATTAATTAATTAATGTAATAATTAATTAATTATATATATATAATTTCCTTTCTTCGTAATACGTGTCATGTGACCCGGTATCCCGGGTCGGGATATTACATGCTTTGTGTTATATGTCTGATTATAGACGTGCTCTGAGGTTAGAGTTATTAGCTGTGTGATTTTAGACTTGCTTTGTGATACATATCTTTGCGGTATATAAATGAGTTGCATTCCCGAGATAAAAAGTTTTAAATTCCGCTGCATTTGACCCTACATTTGGAATGCAATTCGTCGATAAGTTCAAAAATTCGCCTTCGGTTAGTCGCATTGTCGGTCGGCAAACACGCAAGGCGGCTAACTGGCATCATATCCTCAACATCCGCGTAGGGTGGGGTTCGGGATGTGATAGCTAGGATCACGTTTTGAGTGATAATCAGCTAATTAAATAAATAAATAATTAAATAATTATCCTACGAAATGATTATCCTAACAAAAATGAATTAATATATAATTATGACAATGTAAAAACCAATAGAATTGATATCTACATGCAAGAGCCAATGAGATAAAAGAAAAATATAATTTAATTGGAAATTAAACTCGAAAATGAAAATGTCCAAGTTCAATGTATCTCCTTTTAAGGAAATATCAAGCAACAAGATTTATGGAAACTCTAAAAATGAAAAGTCTTGATTATGCCTAACTAAACTACTATCACTCAAGATTACTAAATCGCCCCCAATTCGGTGCAAAATCTCTAGATTGCCACAAGACATTTGAAATGCTCAAATTACCCCCTATTTGTCACCAAAGGGCTGAAATTACCAAAATACTCCCAAATGGGTAAAATGATATAGAAATTATAAAAATGCCCCTTAAGGGACTAGGAAGTCCTACCGAGCGTAGGACTGTGCCAAAATTACCAAAATGACCTCCGAAAGCAAAATGGTACCGATATTACCGAAATGCCCCCCGATGGGCAGAAGAGTCCTAACCAAGGTGGGATTCCAACAAAAAGAGTCCTACTAGGCGTGGGACTCTAACAAGAGGAGTCCTTTATGGATCGGGACTTTGAGAGGAGAGTCCTAACGGGAGTGGGACTTTGTTGGGAAGAGTTCTACTTGGACTAGAACTCTAGTAAGAGAGTCCTAACGAGAGTGGGACTCTATTAGAAAGAGTCCTACTTGGACCGGGACTCTGACATAAAAGTCCTAATGGGAGTGGGACTCTATTGGGATGTGTCCTACTTAGATTGGGACTTTGACAAAAAAAGTCTTAATGAGAGTGGGATTTTGTAGGGAAGAGTCCTACTAGAACTGAAACTCTGGGAGGAAAGTCCTAACGGGAGTGAGACTCTATAAAAAATAGTCCTAATTGGACTGGGACTCTGAGATGAGCGTCCTAATGGGAGTAGGACTCTATCGGGAAGAGTCTTACTTGGAGTAGAACTCTGATGGGAGAGTTTTAATGGGAGTAGGACTCTATCGGGAAGAGTTCTACTTGAACTGGGACTCTAATAGGAGAGTCCTAACGGGAATGAGACTATCACGGCCCCAAACTCACCCTATGCAGATTAAGGGTCGCAAGGGGGGCGTCGAGCCGTCCATAGCAAATTCTAATTAAGGATCAATAATAATATCATCAAATTAGATAATTAAGTACTAGAATCATAATAGGGTTTACAGACCATGATAAAAGTAATTCTTAAATTACAAATCCTTAAACAAAAGCCATCCCTAGGACGTGGACTCATGAGAGGGAAAAGACAATAAATATACTTAGTCTATTACAATTTATAACAAAAAATCCACCATTACATGCGGAAGACTGTCCATGAGCAAAAGGTGACGCCTACTAGCAGTAAACACCCTATGGTCCTCCTTCAGCGTCCTTTCTTGAAAAAAAATGGTATAATTCTAGAGTGAGCTAACTTAAATCAGTAAGTAAACTCCCTTGCTCTACCATGGGTCAGGGTTAGTGTAAATAAAAGTATGCAACAAAATGGCAACTGAAATGATATAATAAATAGTCAGTTACAAGGAAAGTGAATCACTAAGAATGACCTGTGGGTCCAAAAGGCATGTCCAAAGCAGCTTCAAAAAGGCAATGTAAGTAATTAAACAAGTTAACAATAGGGATTTAGCACATACAATAATCAGTTGCCAAAAGTCATAAGATATCAAATCGAATCCAATGATAGGCTTGAAAAATGTATCCACAATCAAAGAGTACATCATCAGATTATGATCATGTATAAGATATGTGATACAAACAAATGAGTCTAATAGATGTTATCAACAAATAGAGCCCCACTACCCCCAAACAGCACTCATTCAGGTTCACCCCTCATCTTTGGGTTTCCTTGAATAACACCAAGAACTCTTATCAAATATCATGTCCTCCACGGACTAAGTGTTGGGTATCATTCCCAATCACTAACCCGTAGGTCCACATCAGCATCTAAAGAATCAGGATGGGAGTTGTGATAGACACAACTCCCGACACTCATAATGATATCATAATCAGATGAATTCCACAAGGAATGTACATATACATGATATATCAAGTTCACAAGTGAGAAACATAGTAGTTTTGCAATATCCAAATCAAGGGTTATATAAATGTACAAGCAATCATATCAAGATAATGGCTATAGGAATCTTAACATATCCACAAGGAAGTACAAGTATCAAATTGTGGAAATCAGATAATTGTTAGGTGTGTATAAAGAGTACAAATTGGCAGCATTGAGAAAAAATATAATTGTGACATGGCTAAGGAATACCACACTTTAGAGTTCGGGTTTACTTACCTCAATAATGGTTTCCCCTCCTTTTAAGAAAATTTAGACCTCCTTATCCTTTCCTTTCGATGATCCTATAAATCAGGCAACATTATTTAGTTCAATTTTACTTATGGACTTATTCAGATTTTATTGATGGATCTGTCATCTTTTAGTCCTATGGGTTTTGTTTTAGGTCTATGGACTGATGAAATTTTGATTATATCTTAATTAATTCTTTTATACTCATCTAGTAGTTCTTTGCACCTTTAAAAGTGTCTTAGAAATGGAAAATTTCGCATATCAGTATTTTAGGCATCTTATTTGGCAAAACTAACACCAGCAGTGAGTCTAGAATGTCAAAAACCCTTAGGGTAGGTACCCTCATAATTTTTATAAGTCATTTGGTAGTTTTATTTAGCTTTTAGGACATTTTTGAAATTAGTCCAATTTGTCCGTTTATGTATTTAGAAAATTAATTTGCTCGAGCGAAACCCGCCATTGGGTTCAGAATGTAAAAAAACATAAGTTTGTTTTTTATAGATCTTAATTCAGCTTTGTCTAGCTCATTTTATGCTACTGTGAAGTGTTACCCACTTAATAGGGACGTTTTTGTCATTTTACTTGTATTTAAGGGGATTTTTGTAATTTCCCTTAAATTCAGGGGTATTATTGAAATTTTTAGAATTCCAGAGTTGAAAATATAATATTTTATATTTTTCAGGGGCCTTATTGAATAAATTTTCCAAAAGGTTGTGCCACAGTGTAATAAATTAAGGGTTTAAGGGTCAAAATAGAATTTTAGAAGCTTATTAAAAAAAACCATTCGGTTCGGTCCAAGGGTAAGTGAATTGGTCTTGTTCTATCAAATACTAACCGGTTCATCCGGTTCATTACATCATCGTGACTCACTTCATTTAAATGAAACTATGCCGTTTTGCATTACCCAATTATCCGGTCATCCGGTTAAGACCCGACCCCACCCGAAGGTCCGACTCGTACTGTTCATTGTCTTCTTTAGCGTGAAGTGACTATTCACGTTGAAAACCCAAATTTTTATTTTTCTATTTTGTGGGTTTCTGACCTTTTTTTCTTCTTGCTTTCGGCTAATTATGGATTATAATGCCCTAACATAGCATTCTCATTTACTTTAGGTCCAATAGCCCACTAGAAAGCTTGGGTGAAGCTTCCATGGCCAACAACTGTTTAATCTTTGTTCGAGCTTGTTTCTGACTCATTTTGTGCGCGGTTTCTTCCATGATGATCGTCACATCATGGGCTTTCGTTCCTCGTTCTAGAACAGGGGTTTTAAGGTCAGTTTTTGCGTTTTGGTTTCAAAATCGAAACCTATAACTCGGGTATTGGGGTTCTTCCCTTAGGTATTTCGGTCATAGTTTGGTGGGTTTATGGTTACTTTGAGGTCTAGTTTCAGCCCTGACTAACAAAAATTGGTTTGCCTAAGGTCGATTTTGGTTTATTTTCTTCTGTGGTCCATTAATGGCAGCCTAGGGTTTTTATCATCTCAAGCCTCCTACGTCTCCTCTACACCTCCCCAAACCACAATATAACACCAACGATCATGCATGCATCTAAATCCTATAAACTGCATATCAAAGTAAAATCTTTCTTTAGAAAGAAAAGTGGGTTTTGGGTGTTTACCTTCAAGCAGTGGATCTCCTTTCTTTGGCTTGATTTTTAGCTCTGATTTCCTTAGGGTTCACTCTAGAACTCACACAGCCATCTTCCTTTTCTTTCTCTAGCAGCACACATGTAAGGTTTGCATGTCACTCTAGACTCCACAAAGCACAAGGTCTATTTTTTACCCTTATACACTCAAGCAAGCCATCTCATCATATGGGATTTTCATAGAACCCTATTGGTCTAAAGTATGGTGCAATAAGGGTGTTTCCACCTCATTGTTTCAACACTTTTCCTCCCTTATTCTGCATTATATACATATTACTTGGTTATCATAGCACATAAGTGTTGATAGCCTAGTGGGTTTAGGATTCTGGTTAAGTCTTGGGTTTGATTCTCTTGGCAAGCACTCTTTTGGCCCATTTTTGTTCTTTTTCCTTTTTTCTTAGTTTTCTATAAGTTTTCTTCAATAAATGTGCAATTTATTTTTCTATAAATTTCTCTTTTGTTTCTAGCTAACGTTATTTCATGCTTACTAATATTTGTCTTCTTAATTAGTTTTAATTAATTTAATTTTTGTATCTCTCTATCGAGATACGTGCCATTTATTTTCTTTTTAAGAAATATTGCCCCCTAATACTTATCGTAGTACAATTTCATACTAAAAATGTTAATATCTAATTAACCAATATTAATTCTTCGTTAATTAGATCCAGAGTTTTATAGGGACTCTATGAGGAAAAGTCCTCATTGGACTGGGACTCTGACATAAGAATCCTAATAGGAACAAGACTTTGTTAGGAGGAGTCCTTCTGGAACTAATATTCTTGTCACGTCCGAGGCCCCAAAGACCCGAGGTGACCCTGTAAATCAAAGTCGAGCTAAATAAATAATTCTTGTATATCTCCAACCACCCTGTTGATTCCACTCAATTTAAATTTAATTTGATTCAACTTCAAGACCCCTTGTTTAAAAGTTCAAATTGTTTTACAATGAGGTTTCAGCCACTTTAATATTGGAACAAAAGCCTTAGCAGCCAAATTTAACTCACCTAAACATCCATACTACAAGGATTAGGAAAACCATAGTTGTAGTTGCTGTCTCTTTGTTTTTTATTTTTTTGGTAAGTTGAATTTTAAAAACAAATAAGACATTGTGTATAAGGAAGGGCATAAAACCATAAACAAAAAGTCATTGTCAAGACTCTTCCTCAACAACAATGCCAACAAAAGACATCAACCAAAAACTAAACGAAAACCCTAAACAAACAAACAGAGACTGCCAACACTAAACAAAATGCAACAAAACTAATATCAGCATCAAAGCCAACACAACTACCAATAAACTTGTAGCATAAAAAAAACATCAACCAAAAAACAAACAATCAAAGCAAAAGCCAATCAACAAAAAAAATAGCTCAAATATTTTGTCGGAACAATAACCAACTTAAACATTTGGCAATAACAACAACAAAGGTGTAATAAAAATAATAACAAAATAATTACTAGCAACCACAGACCCACACAAGTAGAGCTGTAACTTCCAACACTAGAAAATCATCATGCAGAGCCATCTAAATAGCAAAAACCAAAAGCCTCTAGCATACCAATAAATAACAAGCCAACAACAACAATAACCAAAGTAGACTCAAATCAAATTGTCTCAAAAGAAGGGAACCACCAAGCAAGGAACTCTACACAAACTGAGGGCCACAAAAAAGAACACACTGTGTAGCCAAGGATACATCCCCAAACCTTTAGCAAAAGCATAACTAGACAGTAACAATAGAGGACACCATCAATTAAGCAGGCCAAACATAGCACTACAACACTCAAAACCAAAGCCTACTACCTCCAATAATAACTCAGCCAACAATACAAATAACGAAAAAAGTTCCAAAACAAATAACAACAAAACCGATCAACATCAAAAGCTCAATCATAAAAGCAAATGCACAAAAATGACCCTAGTTATGGGAAACACCAGACTATGCAGGCACAACAAATTATATGACCAAAGTTAGCACAATAGTCAGAACCAACCAAACACTGCATAACCAAACAATGGCACCTCACACCACTAGCACAACTTGAAAAACAAACAAACAAGCAAAGACACAACCCACTTGTAATATCCCGAATATTTGACATGAACCAAGACCGTACCTCGATTTAATAAAAAATAAATTACGTGATGATAACGATTCGAAATATCCCAAAGTACAGTGAGCCATGATTGAATTAATTATTAGGAAATATAAAATTAATTTAGACCACTGAAAATAACAAATGCTTGGGAAATTAATTAACCTAGCCGATTGAGTGCTGAAACGGATAAATGGAATCGATACAGAAAAATTTATCATGCGAATAAAATAAATAAAATATAAGATACGAACGGTGATTTAAAATTGGTAAAATAAATATTAATAATACCGAGTCCCGATTTTATGCCAAGTTGGACGGCGTTCCATAATTTAATATTTTGGAATGGAAATAGTATATGTATAAAATATATAGAAATTATATTTTATATAATTGTAATAAAATGATCAAAGACACTAACTCTAAGAAGATATATAAAATATATGGAAATATATTTTATATATTAAAACAATAAAGGGAGAGTGGTAGATTCTAGAATAAAGAAATAAATAAATATATATACAAAAGCAGGAAAAAAAAAAAAGTGAAAGAAGCATGTAGCTTCTAGATTCCAACTCATAAGACAAAGGTCGGTGCATGTGCAAGCCGTAGGGGAAGCTTCTTGAAGCAGAAAAAATGGAAGAGGGAAAAAGAGAATTTCAGGATCTCTTGGCGGTGCAGCAGATGTGCAGCGACGCAGGGGTGATTTCGGTGCAATAGGGTGGATTCTGTTCGGGTTTCTCCGTTTCTGCTGCTTCCAATTGAGAACAGGGGCTGGGGTTGCTGCTACAGGAGTTGCGGTGCAGGTGTTGGTGCAATAGTGCAGCGGTGCAGCAGGGGTATGGTTCGGAATTGCGCGTGGGTGTCGTGGTTGAAGGAAGGGCAGCAAGTAGAGCTATTGTTGTAGCAGCGATTGCACCTGTTACGGCAGGTCGGTATGAATATGGGTGTGCGTGACGGTGTTGGTTGAATCGGGTGTATTGATGCTGTTGCGAACAGCATCAGGGGGAAATTTATGGAGAGGAATGTATATATGTATATACCTGTGTATGTTTGTTGGAGCAAAGGGGATTTTGATACGGCTTGGAGTTGTGTGGTGTTGCAGGGTAGGCTATCGTAGTAAGGAAGGACAGTGGCAGAATGTATGGATTTCAGGTTGGATTTGCTGAAATGGAGAGTTCTCAACAGTAGCGTGTTGGTGTTGGGTTGTGGTTTGAATTGATAGAAAATTGGAGGCAAATTGCTAGCAAATTGGGTCCGATGCGATGAGGTTCGGATTGGGCAATGTGCTTTGCTACCAAATAGGGCAAGTGTGGGAGTTTCCTTGGTGCAGGAATTGAATTCAGAGGCGTTGGCATGGGTGGCTCCACTCGCTTGCAAATTTCAGAATGAATAGAAGAAAACAGCAAGACCTGCTATGGTGTTGTGGTGTTGAGAGACCAGAAGTGGCAGAGACAAGGCTCGGGAGAAGGAGTTTGGTTCTAGGCTTCCATAACTCGATCTATATCTCTAACTCCTCACCTGCTTTCCATTAATTTAGCCCCATGCAAACTGCAAACAGCAGTCACTGGTTGCTATCAAAACCAGTGGCGGGTTTTGGATTTCTTACAGCAATTGAAGCTGCTATTGTAACAGCAATCGGGACTGCTATTGCAGCGCCTGCTGTGCAATTGGGGACCGACCTGCATGGATAGAGACCAGGTAAAGAGAGCACGAAGCAGCAGCGTGTTGGAGCAGCGCTTATGGATTATTGAGCAGAAAATTAGGAGAAATCCTGAAGGTTCTAGGCGGAACACTTGGCAAGGATGATTAGGTAGCAGGCGTTCATTTAAAAGCCCTGATATAAATAAGGTTTTGGAGCGGAGCTTTGTTGGCATCGGGTGGTCATGGATTCTAAGCCAATGCTTGGAGCTGAAGAAGAAGCTTTGAATTCTCATCTTTCAAGTGGGATTATGGAGCCTGGGAATTGTGAAAAGGTGGGAATTACTAATGTTGAAGTGAATTCTAAGATGAAGCCAAAATTGGAAATATGTCAAGTATGCTCAATCTTTCTCTGTTTTGGGACTTTGTTGTGCTGGTGGCTTCACTGACTTACGAATTACAGAACGAATAGAAGACGAGATTGAGGGATTGAGGTGGTGATTCTTCATAGAAAGGCTGAAGAAGCTGATGAAACTGGATTTAAAATGGCTGGCCGACTCGATCAACCTGCCAGTGTATTTTCTTCAACTGCCGAACCATGGACTGAAGATTAATCTCAATTGGAAATTATTAGACCATTTGTGAAGGGAGATAAACATATATTCAGGTGAGTAACTCGGACTCCTGACTTGGTGTATATTTTCTGTATACTAAACTGCTTTATATGCTGAACTGTTTTATACACTGCATTGTTTTAATGCACTTGCTTTCATGCATATTCCTTGTATTGTACTACATCTGGCATGATTCTATCCTGCTTCTTGATATCTCATGTTCTGATTTTGTTGGAGTCTATTGTTCTAACTTGTCTACGTTATTGGAGTCTGATTCATGTTTATCTTGTCATGTTGAGTCTTGGGCCCCTCGGGATTGAGTATATCAATGGATGGATGGCTGGCTCTGTGGGACGCCCAGAGCTTAGCATCCGCTCAATCTTACCTGTTCCGCTCTGATACCGACCCGGTAATGTGCTGTGGGGACATGGGCCTCCATGTGTGGGGTGGGTGACTGATGGATTATCTTGTGCGGCATCCCACATTACTGGGGAAGGTTCAGGCACTTTGAGCTATATCCGTTCTATTTGAGTTGTATCCGTTCTATTTGAGCTGTATCTGTTCTACTTGAGCTGCATTGTTCTATCTAAGTTACATTTGAGCATGCATATGTATATATGAACTGGTTTTGAAACCCATGGCAGGAACCTATGTTACTCACTGAGCTTGTTTAAGCTCATTCCATTTATTTAACATTTTTCAAGATATAACTCCATTGGATTAGAAAGCACAAGGACATGATTCGTGTAGACTGAAAGGCATTCCCAAGCGAAGATCTGATGGCAATAAAATGTGGAGACTTGGGTTCTGATGGGTTAACTCTAGCTATTCAGGTGAGTGTGATGAGATAGTTGACTTATTCATGTACAAGAGATATGTAGGGACATGGCTCATGGTAATGGTATTCCAGAGGGATCAGATATGCTCTGTGTTCTATGTTTGATTGTGGATGTAATCTGTGGCTTTTAGTTATCAATTGCTTGAGTATAGACTTGCTCTGTGGTACATACTTCTAATTGTGGTATATTGATGAGTTGCGTTCCCGAGATAAAAAGGTTTTAATTTTCGCTGTTCTGACCCTACATTTGGAAAACAATTCATCGTAAGGTTCAGAAGTTTGCCTTTGGTTGGTCGCATTGTTAGTCGGAGACTGACAAGGCGGCTAACTGGCATCACATCTTTCGCATCCGCGTAGGGTGGGGTGCGGGATGTGACACTGTAACACCCCGACCCTGATTAAGAAATGATTAGTTACTAATCATTAATTTGAACCAAAGATAAAGAATAATTTAGAAGTTAATCAAGAACCTCATGATAGACCCATAAAATAATGTTTGAACTTCATTATCAATTAATTAGGTGAAATGATGTTACTTCAACACTAAGAAAACTCGAGTTAACAAACTACGGGAATTCCAAGGGATTAATAATCGACACTAGACCTTGGAGATTGAAGCTAACCTAAATAGGAAATGACTGGAAGAAACCACGTCGAAAAAGAAGCAACGAAAAAGAAGATATTTAAAAAATAGCCGAAACAGTTAAGTGCGCCAACCAAACAAGGCCTAAGCCCAAAATATGGAAAATCCCCAAAAGTATTGTCACGCCCCAAATTTTGGCAAACCCGAGGCGCGACTGACGAGACAGAAAATAAAATGAATAAAAGGACAAGGTAAATAAATCCACTAAACATGAGTCCATCCCCATCAATACATAAGATGACATGAATACATCGTTCATAGGTCATTCGGGCTTAAGCCCTTACATTACAAAACATAGGTCCCACGGACCAAAATATAACAAGTGTCTCCTCCTATCAAAGCATCACTGGGTCTCAAATAGCTGGAGGGTCCTCATCTGAAAATGTTGCCCATGAATGGGTCAGCTCAACTGCTGGTATGATGAAGTGCTAATGCAAGAAATAAAGCTAAGGCGTGGCATGTGCAAAGTGTACATTTATCTCTAAATGTCATTCAAAGTATCGCAGTAATATATGAATGGTATGCATGACGCACCCATGCACAACTCTATGCCACACCCATGTCTCTTTTCCGGGTACTCCCCGATGCAATGGCCAATTTTGGGTTTTTCACCACAGGATCTACACCCTCATAATGCAATGCTCAACCCACACTATGTTCTCAAAGGATTCATCATATGCCAATATGCCAATATGCCAATGCAATCTCAATGAACATGGTTATCAATAATATAGCATGCTCGAACAATAATATATAAATCATCAGTTAATTCCATACGCAAGCATATCTCATCTTATCAACTTAAACACATGTCATGATTCACATTCGTCATTCACTAAATTTTCATAAAGTACAAGTGACATGCAAGCATGTGAGCAATCAACCCTAAATCATCAAGTAAACACATTCCACATAAGCACATAAGTCATTCCAGTCATTCACAAATATTCCTAACTTAACTTCATTTCTAACATTAGCAAAACACCATACCTGATGGGTTAGTCACAACCCAAGCAAACTGCACTCGTAACGTAGTGAGAATGTGGAAGGATCAGACTGTCTTCTCCTTGCCTGTCGGTGTCCCTAAAAGCATAAATCACAGCTCAGTCTATTGTCATTTGAATTTATGCTATTCATCAAATTTTATGCCTTTAATTCATAGGTTTCTATTCTGTTAAATTAAACCCTACCATTGGTTCTAGGACGTTGAAGAAAATAAGTTTAGGTTTTCGTAGAATTCAATTCGGACACCGGGGTTCAAAAGGGCAAAACAGTCATTTTGCACTTTACACGTGTCCTTACATTTCGTGACCTCTTTTCACAAATCGGACTCCACGGTTGAGTCTGAAATATTCGAGATAATAAAGTTTCACTATTTATTTACCTAATTCGGAGTTCGTTTGACTGCACTTCAATTCAGGGGCATTTTGGTGATTTTAAAGGTTACTATGGGTCTTTTATTTTTTGGGACCCCATCTTGTAAAACGGACCTCACCATTGGTCTCAAAATGGTCGAGATAGTCAAAATACCCTAATGACTTGTCCCATTTGGACTTCGGGATATTTTTGAATATTTAATTAATTAAATTAATTAATTTAATTAATATTTTATTCATGTGGGTCAAAATATAATTATTAACAGTTGGGGGGTCAATTCATAAATTCAGTAACTTCTTGGGCCAATTTATAATTTCTAAAAGTCAAGGGGCCAATTTGTAATTTAAGAAAGTCCTATTCCCACTATGGATAGCCAAACAGTGGCTATCCCTCAAACCTGGAATAGGATATCCCCATCCCCCAATTCAATTTCAATTTCTTATCCTAGGAACCAAACAGTCCCAATCTCTTTTTAATTTAAAACATTAGTGCGACACGTGGCAGGGGCGAACTGGCCCAAGCCCGACCCGACCCGAACCGACCCGACCCAAGCCCGGAACAGTCCCCTTCTTCCCCCGACTTTCCGGCGACGTAGCAGTAGGGTTCCGGCGCCTTCTCCGGCGCCGGCGACCGATCTCCGGCGATATTTTTGAGTTTTTAAAATGCCTTTCTCTTCGGTTTTTCACGTAGGCCTCACATCCATCTTCCATTTTCCTCAAAACCTTCCCAATCTCCTCGAAATAGAGCTCAAAGGCCCATGGCCGAATCTCCGGCCAACTGAAAAATTCGGATTTCATGCTCATTTTCCCACTGTTTTCCATTCTTTCTTTTTCCTTTGGTTTTCTGCACCACACAGAAACTCTTCCCCATCATTTGTTTCAAGGTTTACACATAAAATAATAGGGTTCCGATTATTCTCTAACAACCTGCAACTTTGAATTTCTAACTGATTTCTCAACATTTTTCAATCGTTCTTCTTGTAAAATAATTCACATTTCATACACTACAAGGCCCTAAGCTCAAAGCAATTAATCATGCAAAGAAATGAGAAATCAAACCGAACCCACTCACCTTTGTTGGCTGATTTTCTCAGTGCCGAACCTTCTTTCTCTCTTTCGCTCCACCTCTGGTTTAAGCTCCCAAGTCCCTTATTTTCTTTCTTTCCCTCTGATTTTATTTCAACTTTATGCAGTGTATACATATATACATGTATACACCATTTGACGGTTCTCTCTCTCTCTCTCTCTACCCTTTCTCTCTCTCTCTCTCTGCATCGAGCCCACACCTTCTAACTCTCTCTCCAGCCTCATGCAACAATGCAGCTTTGCATTTAATGCTTAGCTTGCATTGTTGGTTTTCCTCCTATATACCTATATATATATATATATATATATATATATATAGATACACACACATCCTATCACACCCACTTGTTCACTCCCCCCCCTCAGCCGACCTGGCTAGCTCACACACACACAGTACTTACACACTTGTTGGCATGCACCTACACAATACACAAAATCTGATCCCTCCATATATATATATATTACACGCATATAATACACATATCTTTTTCTCTTAATAATAATAATAATAATAATAATAATAATAATAATAATAACTCTAATAACAACATAAATAATCACGAAAATTTATATATAAAAAAAAAAAATTTCGGGTTATTACAAGTATGGCCAAGGGGACTTGAACCCTTGACCAAGTGGGCATGATTATTGTTGTCCAAAAAGTTACCAAGTGGGCTGCTACCATCTTTGTGCCTATGTATGCAACCAAATTGTATTTAAACCCAAATTAGCCAAGGCCACCTCCCAAATTGGCCAATGGCCATGCATGCAATCCCCACATCATTACCCCACATCACCTCCTTTCACCTCATGTCAGCCACCGAACCCACTAAGTCTAATACACATATATACATTCATGTATATGTATAGGTTGTATGTGAGAGAAATGCTAAAATATATATGCCCACCACACATTTTGACCCTCCAAAAATCAGTGTACTGCCCCTAGACTAGTGTGTGAGAAGTTCTCTGTGTTGTGTACGTGTTAGAGAGAGAGAGAGAGAGAGGAAGGGGCATTGTGTGAGAGGAAGGTGTATATGCAAGTGTGTGTATGCATGTGAGTACCACCTAAGTGCACGTGAAGGAATCTGGGCAACCCTAAGGAGCATTGAGAAGACCTGAACCAAGCCAAAGAAGAGAACAAGCACTGCCAAAAGGTATAAACCCAAAACTGCAAAATTTTCTGTTTAAGTTTTGAAATTGTTTTGACGCTAGTTGATCCTAAATAACTGCATGCATGATACCTAAAATGTAATATCTTGAATGAGGCAAGAGATTAGAGCCTGAAACAGCCTAGAACACTAAGCCGTACACCCAACCGCCATTAATGGACCTCGGATTATGCAGGTCTGAATCGACTTGCACAAAACTTAAACTAGGTCATCTAGCCTTAAACTAGACCTTATTAGGGTTCCTAAACCACTAACCCACGACCTTGAAACCTAAGAAATGAGCCTTTAATATCGAGTTGCAGGTTTCGGTCGTGAAACCTAATTCTTGTTTGACACTTCTAAGCTCGACTTTGAGAATATGAAAGGAACCCCCATGCCTTAAGGATCACACAGAACCCAACCCCATTAAAAATGGTTGCGAGATGAGGATTTATTGCCAAATTATCCAGTTCGGCTATCATGTCTTAGACCGAGCATTTGGATTAGCTACACGACCTCAAATGCATGCCAAGATGTAGGCCAAACCCTTAGGAATGTGTATCAACTAAGAACAGAGAGAATCAGTGTTTCAAAACACACGAAATCGAAAGGAAAGAAATTCAGAATTAGGGCAACACTGGTAAAAATCGTGAAGAAGACGACCGAGTCGACTCGCCATTTAGATCGAGTCAGACGGGTTAACTCGGACACGTGTCAGGACGAGACCAAGTCCACCGAATTATTAGAACGGCGACGTTTTGGTTGGTTTTAAATTTAAAAAATTAGGGCTGACGTCATCATGACGTCAGCTTTATGTGTTTAACCGAACCAAACCAACTGGTTCAGCTAAAACCGGACCGGTTCAGTTCCAATGCAACTGAACCCACTGGTTCAGTCCGGAAGTTGGGGAAATTGTAATTTGACCCCAACACTTCAATGAAATTCCACTGTGGCCCAAGCTAAAATAAATTAATATTAATTTAATAATATTTAAATAATGAAAATTACGAAATTGCCCCTAGTCCTCAAACAAGTCAAACGGAGTCCGAATAAAGTAAACGAATAGTGGATTTTGACTATTTTGGACGTTCCGGACTCAATGGTGTGGTCCGTTTTATGAGACGAGACTCTAAAAAATTAGGACACGTTAAAGTACAAATTACCAAATTGCCCCTAACATGTCCAAAGCCCAATTAAAAGCCAAGAAGGTCTAAATTGACTTTCTTCGACGTTCCGGACTCAACGGTGAGGTCCGTATTACGAAATAAAGTATGAGAAAATATGATGCGTCAATAAAATAAGACTCACAATAAGACGTTAGGACGTAATACGATTTAAGCATAATTAGAAACATCAATAGGAGATATTTGAAGTACATTGAAGTTAATAGATTATTGTGAATTGTTTCTAGGAACTACAAAGGGAAGGGAACAACCAACTAATAGTGCAAACCCAGGAAATCAAGGTGAGTAACGCTGCATTTGAAGTGGAGATTTTAACTCCACGATTTAAATGATGTTTTAAACTTCAAAATATCTGAAGCATTGAATGTTTAAATTCCATATTTCATGATTCCTGAATTGAAATATTCCGCTCTTATGATTCTTTTGCGACATGTTCAGTGAATGATTTTTTGTTAAAATTCTCTTTGAAAGTATTTAACGTGTCATCTGTTCTGAAATGTTATTCCAACAATGTGAAGATTCTGTCAAGAACATCATGTTTTAAATGCTCATAAAAGCATTTCTTGAAGAAGTCATGTTTAAATGCTTATAAAAAGTATTTCTTGAAGAAGCTAACGTTTTGCAAGATAATAATGATGCATAAGCATCACCAGTTATTGAGCACCCTTCGGGTTCTCAATTCAGAATAATGCCCGGCAGCAGGATCTAATCCCCCAGGCAACGAGATCTCTCAGAAGTAAGACTAGGGTCTGGTTCGAAAAGGATCCTCTAGTTAAAAAGTGAAAAGATGACAAATGATTTTAGAAATGAAAGCAAGTTTTATCCTCATTTTTATTATGCCTTTTTATATGCTTGAAATGCATATACTCTGTTTGACGAAATGCTTATTTAGCCTTGAATACTTTAAATGTTTCAAAGCTATCTGTTATAAAAAATACATGTACTCTGTGTTTAAAATATACGAACAATTGGTAGTGTGCATTTTATAAACTCTCATGTGCGAAACCACTGCCAATTGAAAACCCATGACAGATGCAGGAATTACTCATTGGGCTTTTCGAAGCTCACCCCATTCCCTAAATTTTTTTTCAGGTAACGATGACGAGTAGGAGCCTTGCTCCATCTTGGGATGATGATTAGTGGCTCTGTCTAATCATAAACTTTTGAGGATACTAGAACTTGTAATGGGACAGATTTTGGGATGTACTAGATTTTGAAAAATTATGTACTTAAGCCGAGAGGCAACTGGATATGTCATGTATATATAAGACCTTAAGTTTTAGTATGCTCTGATTATTATTATTATGTGTACTGCTATGAAGAGCGGCAGTACCGGATGGATGTGCGACAAATTTTAAAAAGAAAAGAAAAAGTTTTTTTTTTTTTCACGCTTCCGCAACCACAGGCCGCACCGCCATCCGATACTGTTGCTTATGTGAGCCTCGCCCTAAGGCCTTCGGGCCGAAGGGCGGTGGTCGCGATTCCCTTAATCCGCACTGGGTGGGTTTCGGGTCATGACAGACACCGCTCCCATTCATGAAAGAATAAGAGAGGAAAATATCGATAGTACCTAGAAATGTTTCAGCTCAAGGGTATAAAATTCTCCAAAATATCTAAGAAAATATCCTATTAAGAAAGCCAAAGTTAAGGAATACAAGAAAAATACAAGGAAACAAAAAATAAAGAATGGAGCGTATTACCAAATAAGTTTATAGCATGGAAAATAAAAATACAAACAAACTAATAATAGTAATAACGGAGTGTCAAAGTAGAAAACCAAATTAGTAAATGATTAGTTTGGTAAATGAAGAAAAAACCTAAAAAGATGACTACTTTACCAAATCAATGGTTGAAATTATCAAGCACTATTGGACAATACGAAACAAAATAAAATTCTATTTGTTACTCTCTATCCCTTATTGCCACTAATCCCACAATACCAAAACAATCTCACTTTCTCCCTTCGCCCTCCTACGCTTCCTCGTTATGTTCCTCTTTTCCACCAACACTCTATCTCCTCCATCTACCACGTCAAAGCCACTCATGTCATACGCTCCCCTAACCAAATAACTAAACAATAACTAATGGTAAGAGTTTTAGAAAATTAGCATCCCTATGGTTATTTCTAATTCGATAAAAGTGGAAGGATATACAAAAAGTAGCATGGGCTGCAAAAATGACCAACACAAATCAAGAAATGGTTTCTCAAATTTAGTCCATCAAAAAAAATTACGAAAAACTTAAAAGACAACAATTGAACAAAGAAATATAATTGAAGACAGTCCGCTCATATAAAAAGAAAAAAATAAAAAATTTTAAATTATCATTTCATTCAATTAACAACCTCACCAGCCAAGTAAATAAGAAACAATAGTTCAAAACAATTAAAGGGGGCTAGCTGTATGCAAAAAAACACTTGTACCACGGAAGAGGTAAAAGAAATAGGAGAAAAAGAACAAAAAAAAATATAAGGGAGAAAAAACTGTAAGATAGAAACATGTGCATATATTTTGTGTTTCCAATATATAAGCATGAAAAATCATAAATAATTAAAAAAAATCATATAATCCAGGTACCTTATGTGAATTAGATAACAATGCAATTAGTGATAATTTATGCTTTAATGCAACTTTGTCCTCACCAAGAAAATTAATTTAATTTTGAATAAGTTACCGTTGCCAAACAATTAAAATACCTAGCAATCTAATTAATTATGACAAGGATACATTCTCCATAGGGAAAGGACTCCTAATGGATAACAGAAGAGGAAATTGTCTACCTTGCGGTGTCTAGTTTCACAAGGACCATTTATCTACAAAAGTCATGCTTCATATGTTACATAAAAAAACAAATATTTGAAGTAAATATAACTATTACAGCCTAAAACATCAAAGAAATGAGTAGAGAGATATCACCCTTTGAACAAGCTAAATGAGCATTTGACACTGCCCCACTATTGGACAATGTAACAACGAATATATTCTATTTTACTCTCCTCCCCGCCCTTCACTGCCTAAAGTTCACTAACATTCTTGTCCTCGCCACTAATTCCTCATAATAAAAAAGATACCATTTCACCCAACCCTTACATTTCCTAAACATGTTCCCCACTCTCACAACACCCCAACTCCCCCAAATACCACCTTGAAGCCACTCCTTACTTGTGTCATGCCTTCCTCAACCATTTCCACTCATTGTAGAAAACAACCCAACTCTCCCACTTCCCGACTCAATCATCCCCCCTCTCCCCAAACCCCCACTAGCTACCAAAAACAAACAACTTTGCAACAAAAAAAAAAATAATAAAAATTAAACAAAATGCACCACACGTCCCCTTACCCACTCATTTCCCACTTCCAAACCCGTCATTTTCTACATAAACCCATATTCCTCTCAAATCTCTATGCTTACCCTTAAGTTCTATCCCCCTTCCTGAACTCCTACCATCCCTAACCTCAAATCTTTAATTTTCAACCTTTGCTCGCTCCCACTCATGAAGCTCAATTCTTAAATTATCAACCCTTTGCTTGCTCAATCTACCACTCTCTCCCAACTAGTCCACCACATCACTCCCTTCCCAACTCCAACGAAGCACATATTCTTTAGTCGATAGCATAATTCAGGTTCTACAGGCAATGAAAGTAGACTACATTCAACAAAAGGAAAAATAAAAAACAAAAAGTTCAAAAATCAATAAGAAAAAAAAAATATTTTGAATTAGGTTATAATAAACGCATTTAGTGCCCGGAGTAATGAAAGAAACTAAAGAAATATACAGATGCAACACCAAAAATAATGGTAGGTCAAGGGGTAAGAAGATGCACACACCTCAACTAAGCATGAAAACACATTATCCCTTCCAAACTTTTACTAGATTTATTTATCATTTATTCATGAATTAGTACTAGAAGAAGTTCCAGATTTGTTGCATACAATTATTTCAACTCACGTACACAAAATACCAACTAATGAGTTACATTGATGAAAAACTAGAGTATAATGAAAGAAATAGATAAATAAATAATATATGTGGAATACGTGTTCAAGTGCTTCACTTTATTTCAACCTATACTTCCTCTCCATTTCGAGACATTTTCAACGAATTATGCAAAATTAACCACAAAAAAAAAAATCGATTATGAATGACAGCGAAGAGGAAGAGAAAGAGAAAGAGAGAGAGAGGGAGAGAGAGAGAGAGAGAGAGAAAAGAAGGAGAGGAGAGAGAGAGCAAAAACTTTAGGAAACAAAGATTCGTGAAAAATAAATAGAAACAAAAAATTAGAAATGCTCATCCATATCACATAAAATATTGAAAAGGGTCCGGATGCAAGTAGTTGGAAACTAAAATTTCTTTTTTAAATGACTACCTTGCTGTAGTTACACCTACAAAATGAAAATCATAAGAACCCAAAAGGACAAAAAAAACATGGAAAATATGATATTATGGAATATATATATATATATATATGTATATATATCTAGTATTTGTTAAAATGTTGAAAGTGTGAATTATCATAGAAAGATAAAACTTTTAGTTAAATGCATTGATGGTAAACAATATAAAACTTTAACATCAAAGAATGGCAAGCTTGAAGCCAACAACTATCCATGTGGTTTTAGTGTAAAATAATAATAAAAAATTGTAATATTAGGAAGATAGTTATTAGAATGACAGTTCAGCTGCTCCCACTCTTTTTAGAATGAAACACATAAATATAAAAACAATAGATTCTCCTTCCCATCTTTTACACAGTCCCAAAAGATATAAAATTTGCAATTGTGGCGGCAGGGTAAACAAATAACTAAACAATAACTAAGGTAAGAGTTTCAACAAATTAGTATCCCTACAGTTACATTTGATCTGATAAAAGTGGAAGAATATACAGAAATTAGCAAGGCCGCAAGGATGACAAGCACAAGTCAAGAAACGGTTTGTAAAAAAATCATATAGATAGGGTTTCTCCAATTTAGTTCGTCAAAAGAATTATGAAAAACTCAAAAGATGGCAGTTGAAAAAAGAAATATAATTGAAGATCCTCCTCTCATAAAAAAAGAACAAAATACAAATTTTAAACAATCATTTCATTCAATTAACAACCGCAATAGCCAAGTAACTAAGAAACTAATATTTCAAAAAACTTTAAAGGGAGGATAGGGGCTAGCCCTATTAAAAAAATCACTTGTACCTAGGAGGAGATAAAAGAAATAGGAGAAAAAAATCTAAAAAAAATGTAAGAGAGAAACAACTATAAGATAGAAACATGTGCATGTATATTAAGAAAAGGAAGTCCACAGTAAGATAGAAAAAACCGAGAATTTGGTTTTATTGCACCTAATTCTAATATTAGGAAAATAGTTATTTAAGGAAGAAGTAGTGAGCCATTGAGACAAAACTAAATGAATACCAATTCAATTGCTTCCACTCCTTTCTTGATGAATCACATAAATATCAAAACAATATATTCTCCCTCCCATTATTTACACAATCCTAAAAGACATAAAATTCACAATGAAACACAAAAGACAAAGCGAAAGGGCAATTGTGGCAGCAGGGTAAAAAAATAACTGAACAATAACTAATTATAGGAGTTTTAACAAGTTAGTATCCCTAAGATCACATCTAATTCGTTAAACTTGAAAGGATACACAGAATTTAGCATGGGCTTGAAGGATAACAAAAACAAATCAATAAACATGTTTGTAAAAAATTCGTTTCCTCACTTTAGTCTATCAAAAGATTATGAAAAACTTTAAAGACAGCAATTGAACAAAAAAATATAACCAAAGATCCTCCTCTCATATAAAAAGAACAAAATGGAAAATTTTAAAATGCCATTTCATTCAACTAACAACCGCAACAGCCAAGTAACTATGAAACAATAATTGAAAAACGCTTAAAAAGGAGAGGGGGCAAGCTATATTAAAAAAACACCTATATTAAGGAGCAGGTAAGAGAAATAGTACAAAGAAATCTTTAAAAAAAATATAAGGGAGAAACATCTGGTACGATAGAAATGTGTGCATTTATATTATGTGAAGAATGTCCACAATAAGGTAGAAAAAAAAAAAAACCAAGAATGAGGTTCTTTTACATTCACTTATGATCTCTAGGATAAATAAATTTTTGCATATTGACATGTATGAATATGCTAAAATTTTCTTATACAAGTAGTTCCATTTCCTATTTTGTGTTTCCCACTTTTAAGCAAGACGAAGCATAAATAATTAAAAATATTTCCATATAACAAAGGTACCTTTTGTGCATCAGATAACAATGCAATTAGTGATAGTTTTTATTTTAATGCAAGTTAGTCCTCAACAAGCAAATTATTTTGTTTTTGGATATGTTACCTTCCTCAAACAAAAAATAATTTTCCTATCAATCTAGTTATTTATGACAAGTCTATATTCCCAATACCAAAAGTCTTAATGGATAACAAAAGCAAAAATTTTCTACCTTGTGCTGTCTAGTTTAATAAAGACCATTTATCTACAAAAGTCAAGTTGCATATAATACATCAAAACAAATTTTGGAGTAAATATAAACAACGTTACAGCCTAAAACAACAAAGAAATGAAGTAGAGATACATCACCCTTCTAACAAGATCAATGAGCATTTGTCATTCTTGTACTATTGGACAATGTAACACCGAATATATTCCATTTCACCCTCCTCTCCACCCGCCACTGCCTAAACTCTATTATCACCCTTCTACTCGCTGCTAATCACTCACAACAAAGATCCTACTTCACCTACCTTCTACACTTCCTCAACATGTTCCTCATTCTCACAACACTGTAACAACCACCTCGAAGCCAATCCTTATGTCATCCTTCCCCCTCTACCCCACTAGCTATTAAAAACAACCAAATCTGTAAAAAAAAAAAAATTTCCAAAAAAAGAAAATTGCACCCCACCTCCCCTTATTCACTGTTTTCGTGCTTCCCAACCTGCTTCGCTACATAATCCTTTATTACAAAAACTATAGCAAACAAATATTAGAGAAAAATAAAGAGATCAACTTGCATTTGACACTCCCCCACTAATGGAAAATGTAACACCAAATATATTTTATTTCACACTCCTCCCCGCCATCCACTGCCTAAAGTCCACTATCACCCTTCTCTTTGCCACTAATCCCTCACAACCAAGAAGATCCCATTTCACCTAACATCTAAACTTCCTCAACATGTTCCTCGCTTGCATAAATACCCCACCCCCCCCCCCAACTACTACCTCAAAGCCACTCCTCAGTTATGTCATGCCTTTCTTAACCATTTCCACTTATTACAGAAAATAACCCAACTCCCCCACTTTTCTACTCAATCATTCCCCCTCAACCTGTACTAGTTATCAAAAGCAACCAACCCCACTATAAAAGAAAAACATCAAACAAAAACAAAAATGCACCACACCTCCCGCTACTCACTCTTTTCTCGCTTCCAAAGTTGCCAATTTCTACATAATCCCATGTTCCTCCCTAATTTCTAGGCTTACCTTTAAGTTCTATCCCCCTTCTAGAGCTTCTAACATCCCTAACCTCCTTTCTTTAATTATCAACCTTCGCTCACTCCCCATCATGAACCTCCATTCTTCAATTATCGACCTTTTGCTCGCTCTGTATTCATTTCCATTGTAAAGACCCAAAATTATTTTTCCTAAATTATAAATTATAAAATAATAATAATAATAAAAATAATAATGCAAAATTTTATTAAGAAATTAAAATTTTTCAAATGAAATGACTAAAATGGGCTTGGAAATAAAAAGGAGGAAAAAAATAAGGATGGGCAAAAAGAAAATTTCACATTTTGTCTTCCTTTTGACTTATAAAGCCAAAATTCATGCACATCTAAAACACACACACACACATTTGCGTAAAAGAGATGAGAGAAAGAGAGAAGAAAGGAAGAAAGGGAAAACAAGGAAATTGGGAGATTCTGCAAGGATCTGGGATATCTTTTGGAAGATTGAAGAAGCACAAACCCTATTCTACCTACAAGCACCAAGTAAAGTTAAGGATTTTAAAGATTCTAGCCAAAAACATCAAGAACACATTTGGAGTTTCTACCACTACTTGAAGCATTGAGGCAGGGGATTTCTAAACCTAGGCATAGGAAGCGTGTAGGTAGGTTCATTACATGTCTACTCATCTATTGCCATAGAATTGTGAATTTTTGCATTTTTGGGCATATGTTCCATGTACCTTGAAAATCTATACATTAGTTGAGTTCTTGCTATGAAATGAATGGATTTTATCCTATCTTGATGTTCATATAACTCCTGGTTGAATGCCAAAAGTTTTGATTGGTGAAATCACAAAGGAGGTTTTATGTGTTTTATGCTTGATATTGTAAATGGCATGCAAGGTGTTTGTGAAATTGCTTGAATGAATCCTTGATGTTACTTGAATGCTTAACCCTTAGGATGAAAATATGATGAATTATGAACACAAACATGAATGATAAGCCCTTGGAAGTGTGAGAATGAACAATTGGAAAATGATGAACATGGGGCTAGGATTGGGCACGTCAATCGTGTGATTTTGAGCGTGGTGAGATTACGCTTACCTGGGGTTTTAATTAGTGTTCGGGATGGTGTCTCCCTTTAGCTTGTGAGCCATAAACCCACACGATTGATTATATGTCTCCATCGGGTTAGTAACCCATAAAGCACACAAGGCTTACCAAGGGCTGACTGTGTAAGGACCCGAAAAATCATCAATTGGCAATTCGATAAATTGCCGACATAGGCTAAGGATAAGCTAGAGATAAGTCAGAGTTGAGTTCGATAAATTATGAAATGAGTTGATAAGTCATCAATATGACACAGTGAGGCTAAAAAGGAATTTTGGTAATTTATTCGGGACTAGTGTAAGCCTCGAGGCTACATAGTAGTCTACAAGATGCAGATAAATATGAAAATGCAAACGATGGAATTTTGAAAAATAGACTGCAAATTTGGAATCAGAGCGTTAAAATTAGCTAGTGCACCAAGTTTGGTGCGATTCTTGGATAGTTTTAATTCAGGCTCCTGTGCACGTACAGTTGGCCAATTGGCCACGTGTCATCTCGAAAAGCATGAGAAGCTTCTCCAAGAAGCTACTAAAATCTTCTAGAAGAGAGACATGTATCAAGAATTAGGTGGTGGAAGGAGGAGTGATAGCGTGTGTGCAAGTGCATGGTAGGGAGAAAAGAGAAAAAAGGCATTCAGCCCTTTTGCTCTCACTCTCACTCTCTCTCTCATTTTCAGACTCTCTCTCTCTAAAGGCCACCATGGCCAGACCTATGAGTGTGTGAGAGTGGTATGTGTGACACACTCTGTGTGTGCATATGTGAGTGTGTGTTATTGTGTATGTATGTGTTATGTATGTATAGTTGAGAGAGAAAGAGTGAATGTGAGTGTGTGTATACATGGTGGGGTGAAAGTATGGTTCAGCGTGTATAGTGAAGGTGTGTGTGTGTATGAAGTAGTGTGCGTGAATGTGTGTTTTGTGTGTGTGTGCCTGTCACCCACACAATAAAGTGAAATAGGGAAAAACAAAAGAGAAGAAGAAAAATAAGAAGAAAAGAAAAATAAGAAGAAAGAAAGGAAAAGAAAAGAAGGAAAACAAGAATAGAGAGGCTAATAGACTAGAACAGTGGCAGTAGCAGCCATGAACGGCCTCTCCAAGCTCTCTCTCTCTCTCTCTCTCCTCATAAATTCTCTCTCTAGTAGAAACATTGAGGTCGGGACTTTCTTTTAACATTTGAGTCCCATTATGAAATCTATATAATTGTATGCCTAGAAATGTATTTGTATATATGTATATATATATATGTATGTGTATATGACTGTGCAAAGTGAGGGAACCGAGTCCTTTGTGGAAAAGACCTCAAATCAAATGGAAAAGAGAGGGGAAAGATAGAAGAAAAGTTAAAGTTTTACACGTCACCAAAAAACTAGGTTGGAATCAGGTTGTTGACCTTCGTGGCCCTTGAAGCGAGTTAATTCATTGATTGGGTCTTAAAACACCTAAGGGATACCAGGGAATTCAATGGTGTTAAAATCGGAGGGGGGAAGTGGTCAGAAAAGAGAGAAACTGAGAAAAATTCTCAATGGCCGAAAAATCGAGATCCATTAGAATCCCTCATTTTAACCATCAAATCTTGGAATAAACGCTATAAAATTACGTTAAAAAGAATCTAGGGTGAAAGATGATAAAAAATGGTGAAGAAAAAATGTGAAAAATAGAGTCCTAGTGTACTAGCACTGGAGAAAAAACACTGTTCCAGCAGGTTAACTTGGTCAACAGTCCAATCGGGTCCAGTCAATAGTCAAACCCGGGTCGGGTCATAGTCAATCGGGTTTGGTCAATAGGTTGTTGGGTTGGTCAATTGGGTCAGTGGCCTAAGGGTCTATTTGGTTACACGGTCAAACGAAACTGGTTCTTGGGGTTCTAGCTTTATTCTGAACCGGTTCTGGAAGAGAACTAGTACAATAGTGAACTAGTTCTGGGAAAAAAATTATGAAAATACCCTTTCTTTAAAATATTGGAATTCAAATGTAATTATAATGAAAAAAAGGTCATTCTTAAGGTTTTTGGGCATTCCGAACTCAATAGTGGAGTCAATTTGGACAATCAGGACCTGGGGTGGTCCCACTTGAATATAAAAAATTATGAAAAAAATCCTAATGATAGTTTGAGCAACTTAAAGGCTAATTAAAGTTAAGAAGGGACTATTCCAAAGTTGTTAAATGCCCAAAATTCTAGTGTATGATCAGATTGAACAAATCAAGAGTCGATGATGGTCCACATAAAATGAGAAAATGATGATTATACCCCTAGACTTATATTAAGCAATTGAAGGTCGAATTAAGATATGGAAAAGGTGTTTCCAATATTTTTGGACGCTAGGGACTCAAATATGATATTAGAATAATGTAATAGAGAGTCCAACATGAATGTGTGAAATTACCAAAATACTAGTGGGCATGAAATAGATATATATATATATATATATATATATATAAGGATTGATAAAATGCAAGGAAGACATCTTTAGGATTCTTGAACCTTCTAGATTTGATTCGAAGGTTGGTGTTAAGAGATAATGTCTTGGTAGACGTGTAACTTGTTTGATAAATTATGAAAATGCCTTTATGGGCTTAAAAGATAGTCAAATGATTTAAAGACAATACAATAGGGTTTTCTTAGGGTTTGTGATACCCGGGAACACATTTTTGATACTCGTTTGGGTAAACGAGCACCTAAGATATAGGCTAAAGAATAATTGGCCATAGAGAACCGTAAGACTTGATAGAATACCTTAGTACTATAGACCAGGGTGGTCCTGGGAATAAAACAGGAAATACGTAAGATAATTGACAAACATTGTGAAAGACACAACTAGTGTCTCCTTGTAGTAGAGTGAGGATTGGGACTAGGACAATGTCCTGATGTGTTGATGTGTATACTTGCTATGTTATTCACATAATGTATTTATTTATATCATTAAATACGTTGCCCTTACATTATTAGTGTGATATGATTGTTATATTGAATGCGATGATGTTGGACAATTACATGATAGTACTGGATACATGTGATTGCCATGTTGATGTTTATCATGATTTTTGTTTCTGTCATGGATATATATGACTGTTATTACTCCCATATCAATTCATTAAATCATATATCCTCTCTTATGGTTGTTAGTATTGTTATGGATATGAACGATGGTGATATATATATTGTTGACTATACTTGAGTAGTGTGAGATTTGAGAGGATATTGATGTTGATAAGCACCATTTGTAGTGTGGATTGAGATATTGGAATTGTGGAAAAGAATACATATGAGAAAAGACTTGGGATGGGAATTAGTCACATCTTTTGTGTCCTATTGAGCTTGGTGACCTTGCGCTTTACCCGGAGTTCCATTTGTGATAGGGATGGTGTTTCCGCTTGGCTTACAAGGTGTAAACCCGCGCGGATGGTCATTTGTTTCCATCGAGTTAGTAACTTGTAAAGTACATTGGCTTACCAGAGCTAAATTAGGTGAATACACATGAGATTGAGATTATTGAGAAAATGGAATGAGATGAATAAGGTTTTATCCGCTTTTACTATGGGTATAATTACTTGAGATTATTTCCCTTGATTCATTTGTGACATTTCTTTATGATTATTGATGGATTGTATACTACCAGTTTATGATACTGTGGCATTTGTGAATGGTTGCTTAGCTGTGAATGCATACATTGTTCTTGGGGATTTGAACAATAAATAGAGGTGTTTTGTGGGTTGGGTAAGCTTACACTTGCATCTTTTGATTGGTTATGTATTTATATATATTATTCTTGTGGCATTAAAATAAGAAATGAAGGTTCTTCATGGGATTATATGTTTCTAATTATGTCATGTGTCTTACCCTCCATATGTTAACTACCTGGTTGTTATTGTCAAGCCACATGTAATGGTACAATGCTCTTTAATGCTTATATTTATGCTTGTGTTTGGGATATGATGATATGGTGTACTGCTTATGCATACTAGACTATAGGGTGTGTCCTCTTTGAACTTGTGTTAGTTTTTGCATGCTGCTTACTTGTGTGTTTTAGGAAACCTTACTGAGTATTATGGCTTACCCCTACTGTTCATGGGAATGACATGTATTAACTTGATGGAAAATAGCTGTAGGAGTAGTACAAGATGGAATGAAGTTAGTATAACATTTAATTACATCCTTATATTTATTCCATTATGTTTATTAAGGGTTCTTATACCCTCTAGACTATTGTTGTATATGTATATATTAAACGGTAAAGTCAGCTCTGGACATACATCATTTAATACAGTTGATAGATAATTGATATAGTTACATTGTGAATGTAATCAAATTCATTTAATCCAGTTATGAGACTTGAACAAGTCTAATCAAGGAGTCGCATTGAAACCAATTAAAAGAACCAAATCAATTTTAAAAAAATGGCCTATATTTTATGTACTTGACTAGGATGTTTAGCCCTATTACCAACCTGATCGGGGTCCAATAACTCCTTAGTCCAGCCCTGTGGGTTAGAGGCACGACATAATGGTATCAAAGCTTTAGGTTTCGAATACCTAGGGACAATGGTAGAGATTTAGACCTCAAGTTATTTGGGCCAGTGGGATTGCATGTTATATGTGTGCTTTTTACATTGGTGTGTGCGGTTAAGCACTATACATGATTTCTCGATTGATTAGGAGCATGTGATTTGTTTGATATAGTGGTTGACTGAGATTAGAAATCCATGTTTATGTGATAGACCGTATATTTTGTGGGATAGGCTATATGATTAGTTAATTATGAGATAGGTTGTGCGACTAGTTATCTATATGGCAGGCCGTATGCCTAATTATTTATGAGATAGGCTATATGCCTAGTTATCTATATGGTAGGCTATGTTCTCATACATCTATATGTATATTCTTGGGATGGACTATATACTTACATGCTTATGTGGTAGGCTACATGTTAACTGTTAGCTATTGCTTACTAATTCTATATGTGTATGCTAGGTTAGTACCCGGTATTCATGGGTTTCAGTATTATGACTATGATATACTATACGGATAGGATTTGTCTTAGGTCTTGCATTATAGTTGATGGATGACGCCCCATTAGCCAATAACAAAAAGAGTTGTGATCTATGAAGGGTTATCACCTAGCTATGATAGTGAAAGAATAATATAAAGAAATAAAAAATGAAAGAGATGTCAGGAAGGCTATAAATTGTTAAGTAAAATACACTTAAGAATGTAAAATGTTAAGTGAGAAATAAGACTTGAAATATTCTTGTGTTTAGACTGGAGCAGTGGATGCTCTGTATACTCCATTTTGAGATTTTGGGAACATTTTTGTGTTAGGCTGTATTGCTTTTGGATAGTATTCACTCAGGGTTGAGTATTGTGTATCAAAGTTAGTTGTTACCTTAGAGACTGTGTCACATCCCGAACCCCACCCTACGCGGATGTCGAGGACGTGACTGCCAGTCGGTCGCAACGCGACCAACCAAAGGCCAATTCTGAACTTTCCGACGAATTGCACTCCAACTGTAGGGTCAGATGCAGCGGAATTTAAAACTTTTTCTTTGTGTCACGGGAATACAACTCACTTATCCATCATAAGTATATGTATCACAGAGCAAGACTAAATCCAGTCAGTCAACAATTCTAATCTCAGAGCATATCTAAAATCAAGCATATAACAACAGAGCAGATCTAATATCTCTAGAGTACCATTAGTTCCATGAGCCATGTCTATCTAGTATATATCAGTCAAGTCAGTCATAACATACCACTCACCGGAATAACCAGGTTCAATCCACAATATACCAGTCTCTACAATTCAGTGCCGTCAGATCCTTACTTGCGATGCCACTTGGCCTATTCACGTCATGTCATAGTACCTTTTAATCCAATGGAGGTAATTCCTGAAAAATGTCAGAATAATGGGGTGAGCTTAAATAAGCCCAGTGAGTAACACAGATTCCCTATCATGGGTTTCAAAACCAGTTTTGTGCTCCCAAGGCACATGGATAATTTAGTCATTACAAAAATAACTATTTTTATAAATCCATTTCATAAGCAGTCTAGTACAATAAAACAGAATCGAACAAACAATACAAACGGATCGGAACATGACATAACCAATCGGTCAAAACAATAACTAATGCTAATATATCGATCAAGACACAGACTTTTCATTAACGGAACGAATCACAATCGGGACTGAGTGGGAACAATAAGTCAGTCAAGACAGGGGTATATTAATAACAGGACGAAAACATAACAGAACTAGACCATCTATCAATCAGGCCAGACATATCATCAACGGATAGAATATAACGGAATCGAACGGAAACAATACATCAGTCAAGCAAAGGCATATCGCGAACGGATAAAATTATAACGGAACTAAACGGTAACAATACACTAATCAAGACACAGGCAATCATGAACAGGGCACAACATAACGGAACTGGTAGAAACAATATAACAATCAAGTCAGGGACACATCACTGTCGGAACTAATCATAACTGGACTGAACAATGTTTCAATCAAGACAGACGTATCATCAACGGACAGTACACAACGGAACTGGACCATATACCAATCAAGACAGACAGATCATCAACGGACGGAACATATCAATCGAGAGCAGACATATCATTAACGGACAGCACATAACCGAACTGAACGGAATTCCTAATTCGAAGGACACAAGCACATCACGTGGAATGTGGTACAAAGGGCGTACATTAAGTACATACATTTAAACAATATAGCATTCAGACAGTATACTATACAAAGCGGTACGATACAACAAAATGTTGTTCTTTGCCTATATCACATGGTTTATTTAATCGTTTCAGAAATAATGGTTCAATATATCCATTTTATCTCAACAGTTCAAAACGGGCAAAACAGTACGGAATGCTAGCACAGGGATCAGGAATATAGTCAAGTATTTAAAAAGACTAAAACCATGTCATAAGTGATATAGTATGAAAAGCATGCATTTAAATAATTGCACGTAAATAATTGCATTCAAAACAGATCAGTAAATCAAGGGACAGTATCAAAACAGTGTCAGAAGTTACTCACAAACTTTACGCTTATTTCCTTGCATAAATAATCCGATAACCTCCAGGTACGTCAGGCATCTCCATGTATATCCTGAATAATAATCATCAATCACAGACAGATCAGAACTCATCCATTCAGGTCTCATTCGTCATCTTAGGTATCTATTGGATTACCTAAGATAGCCTAGTAGCCTATCGCCCTTCCATTGGGTCTCACCTGAGGCTATTTCATTCTTTAATTAGGCTTAGCAGTTATTAGGATTATATCCTAAGTCATTTAGACTTCAATTGTTATCAGTCAGGCATTCATTCAACCTTAGGGGCAAAATGGTAATTTTACCATTCTTGTCCCGGACCCTGTCGTGGTCTTCGGAATAGTCTTTATATCTTAAGTACAAAGTTCTACGTCCTTTGGACTCCAATCGATATCAGTTAGGTTCTCATTTTAACCATAGGGGCAAAATGGTAATTTTGCCATTCTTACCCCGGACCCTGTTATGGTCCTCAGAATATCCCATATATCGTATATATGAAGTTTTAAGTCTTTTAGACTTTAATCGGTATCAGTTGGGTACTTATTTAGTCTTAGGGGCAAAATGGTAATTTTGTCATTTTTGCCCCGGACCCTATCATGGTCCTCAGAACGTCCCATATATCTCATGTATAAATTTGTAAGTCCCTTGGACTTCATTTGGTATCTGCTTTAGATCGTCGGAACACATCGGTCATTTCTCGTTTTACGCGTTGACTGTCTCGGAGTCTTATTTAGCCCTTTAGTGTTCATAATTATCCCTATGATAATTTATCAGATCAGTTTGAGCTTTATTCGACCTCTACTTTGCACTTACAGTGCTCAGGGGTATTTTGGTCATTTTACGTTTTGTGTAATTCTGACCCCGATTCGTCATCTAATCAAGTATACAGTCTCACTAGTGTCTGGGCTCCTACCGGTATCAGTTTCGTCCCAATCGGACTTTGTTTAGGTCTCGTACGGTATCAGGGGTAATTTGGTAATTTCATGTGTCGTATTTTTCGGCACGTCAGTTCATAAAATGGACCTCACCATTGGGTCCAGAGCGTCCAACATAGTGAAATTGGACTATCTGTTATGTTTAATCGGCCCTGAGTATCATTAAGGGCAACTCGGTCATTTACACCTACGTGTCTGTATTTTTCGGGACCTCGGTTCATTAAACGGACCTCACCGTTGAGTTCAGAATGCCCGAGATAGTCAAAATAGGCTATCTGATATTTTTATTTGGGTCTGGGTACCATCAGGGGTAGTTCGGTCATTTATCACTTACGGGTCTGTATTTTTCGGGACTGTATTTCCAAAATCGGACTGTACCATTGAGTCCAGAATGCTTGAAATAGTGAAAATACACTATTTATTTAATTTATTTGGACTCCGTTTGACATATTTAATGTCCAGGGGTAAAATTGTAATTTTACCTATTTAATAAAATAATAAAATAATTATTTTATTATTTAATTAATTTGGCAGGGCTTAAATGTATAATTTTTTCCAAAATCTGGGCCAGAGTACAATTACACAAAACAGTTGGGGGTTTAAATGTAAATTCAGAAAATAGGGGTTCAGACCTATTGGTTTTAGGGTTCACTAGCTGAACCGGTCCAAATGCATTGTGAACCAACCGGTTCACTGACCCTCAGTAAACCGGAATTTAATATTCCAGTTAATCTTAATTAGCCCCCCCTATCCGTGTTCAGGATTAATCCAATTCAATTTCAATTTGTTATCACCGTAACCAAACAGGTAGAATTTGATTTTAAATCAAATCAGTTGACACCCAAAACGGTGTAGTTTCAATTAAACAGTGGCACAGTCTTGGGTTGCCACGTGTATGAGTCGACTCGGCCCAACTCAAACGAGTTGGCGAGTCAACTCTATCTTCTCCAACGCGCAGGGCACCGTTGTCCTAAGTGCAGGTTCGGTTTTTCTCCATTTTCGTGCCATTTCAAGCACGGATTTTGGCCTGTTTTGGTTTCAAACATCTTCTGGATGTCATGCCAACGGTTTGGCATCGATTTTATGGATCGAAGCCATGCATGGGGTGCTGTTTGGTCGATTATCGTGCAAAGTTTCAGTTCGGTCGTACGACCCCGTTTCTCCACCAAATCGCACGAGGTTAGGCTTGTTGTGACCGTACCTCCATGGGGATCAACATCCCATTTATAAATTTCGGTTTAGAGGCCTATTTTCGAGTTTGGGTTCCATGGCCGAGACCTATAGGTTCGGTTTTGAGGGTCTACCCGTGTGAGTTTCAGTCGCGGATGGTGATTTTTAAACACCTAATGGGGTCTAGTTCAGGTCTGGGTAACTCAAATCAAGTTCGGTGGAGGTTGATCAGACCCTATTCAGTGCAGGTCCATTAATGGCAGATTTTGTGTTTTTGCTTGAATTCCAAGCAGTTTGATGGTCCATTTCAAGCCTAAATAACCCAGATCTCATCAACTAGTTAGCATGCATGCAATTCTAGTTCTACAATGCACAAAACAGTACCCAAAACTTCAGATCAAGAATTGAAGCAAATTTTGAAAATATACCTCAGGGTCGACCACTGTTTTCCCCCATGGTTCAGATCTAGTCTCTGGGCTTTTCCAGTGCAGTCCCGTCTCCTTCTTGTGCATCTCTATGAACACCATGCACACACTCATGCATGCACACACTTTGGTCTCACATGGACATGCATGGCCTCACACATGGATTTTCTCTAGCAGGTTCTTTCTGTCTCTAGACAATCAGTCTCACGGCCACATGCAAACCTTCAGCTTTGTCACTCTCTCCATTTCTGATTTACACCCAAGACCTCTTTTTGTAACCCAAGTAAATCACCAATTCTTTATGCATAAGGTATATACACTTATACATATATATCACTATATGTAGGTAGGTCAATGAAGTGATTGGGAATCAGAGAATGGAGTAGCTGGTGGGAGATGATGTAACCCATCATTTGGGGTTTGCATGTAACCTCATTGGTTGCTTTGGGTGGCAAGTTGGGGCAATACAGAGATATATACAAATAAGTTGCACATACATGCACAAAGTAATGGGTAGCCTAACTGGTAAGTTTTTGGGAGGAATTTATTCTCTCAAAGGTTAAGGGTTCAATTCCCTTGGTCTCCCATTTGGCCATTTTTCACCATTTTTGGTTAAGGCCACGTTTGGCTGCGCATTAATTCGGTTTCAGTGTTTGCTACATGACTTTCATTCCGTAGCTCCTTTTTCGACGCGGTTTCTTCCGGTCAGTTCCTATTTCCGTTATCTTTAGTGTCAGAGGTTCCGTGTCATTTATTAGTCATTCAGGATTTCTGGGGTTAACTAATTCGGGTTCCGTCAGTGTTAAATTAACATTATTTTACCTAATTAATGGATAATTAGGTTCGGGTATTATACCCTATTCTCGAACATGTTTTAATTGTTTTATCGATCTATCTTGACCGTCAGGAGATTAGGGTTAATTCCCTTAATTATTCTCTGAGCCAGTATTAATTAATAATTAATATTTAATTATTAATTATACAAGATCGGGGTGTTACAGACTGTGTACGATGGACCTTGTCAGTCTTTTAACCTGTTAGAGTTGGGTTAGTGGTTTAACCCTACTATGATTAGACTAAATTTGTGATGGGAGTAGACCAAGGTAGCTTGAGGTATAGCATTGAATGGTATTACTTAATACAGGGAATTTTATATTCTTTCACGGATTAGTGTATCATAGGAGATAGCTTAAATTTCATGGACGAAATTCTTGTAAGGCGGGGAGGTTATAACAACCCAAGAAATTATCAAATGATGCTCTGATAATGTCCTCTTTAGAGTGGCTAAATTTTAAGGATGAAATTCTTTTAAGGGGAGGAGATTGTAAGGACCTGAAAAATTATTAATAAGAAATTTGGTAAATTGCCAGCATAGGCTAAGGACAGACTGGAGACAAATTAGAGATGAGTTAGATAAATTGTGAAATGAGACAATAAGTCATCAATATGACATAGTTAGGCTAAAAATAAATTTTTTTAATTTATTCTAGACCAGTGTGAGCCTTGGGGCTACAAAGTCGTCTACATGATGCAAATAAATATAAAAATCCAAATGAAGAAATTTTGGAAAATGGATTGCATCTTTGGAATCAGAGCGTCAAAATTAGCTAGTGTGCCAAGTTTGATGCAATTCCAAGACAATTTCAATTCGGCCTCGTGTGTGCGCATAGTTGGCCAGCTGGCTATGTGGTGGCTCAAGAAGCATGAGAAGCTATTGAAAGCTTCTAGAAGAGGGACATGTGTAATACCCTGACCCAAATTAGGGACTATTAAGCTGTTGTGTTGAAATTGGAAATCAACACCTTTAGTAACAAGGTCGGTGTCGACCCCGACGCACGAACTTTTAAGTAAATGTCCTGAAAAGTCAGGATGACTGTACATCACTTTCGTTGCAATCACCAACATGTCGATTTTAATGATAATTACATTTTCACGTCAACTACCAATTGTTGATACGAGTACGAGAATTTGGACAAATATTACGAGAATACGAAGATTAGTACAAGATAATACATTTAAGAAAATAATTAATTTTTAAAGTAATTAATTATTTTAAGTATAAGAAATAAATTGTAACAATTAATATACGTAATTAAATATAGAAATATATATATATTGTATAAATAATTATAACCTTAAATATATATATATATATAAGTATACATGAATATATAAATGTGTATGTGTATGCATGCATGCATGTATGCCAAAGTAGGTATGTATGAAATGTATGTATAATAGGGCATGCTATTGTCCAAAGTGTACAAAAGTGGGAGAGGTATGTGTATTATCCAAGGTGTATTAGAGTTGAACTATGTACATATACATATATATATATATGTGAGTCAAACACCACACACACACACAACCGGCCACTCATGGCTTGCCCAACAGTGGCAATTCAGGCCACTCATGAAGAAACCTGAAATGGGTTAAACCAAAGAGAGGGGCAATCAGAAATTGCCATGATTTCTTCTCCTTATACAAAATACATGGTGCTTATACACACAAAACACAACCATCCGAGAGTGAGGGAGAGATTGAAGGAGTTTCTGGGACATTCAGAAGTAGGAAGCAAGGAGCAAAGGAGAGAGAAACAGTTTGAAACAAGGTAAACCCTCAAACACTTGAATTTCTCTCTCTAGAATTTTTATATGTATGAATCTGTTTTAAGCCTTTGGTTTAGCATATATGATGGTTAGGATGAATATACATGAATTAGGCATGGAAATCTCGACCTAAAACACCTAAGAAACACAAGCCGTACACAAGGCAGCCATGGATGGACCTTGCTTGGAGCAGGTCTGAACCAACTTTCCCTAAACCAAATTTGGTTTATCAAGACCTCAAGAAGACCCTAAGAGCATCCCAAAAACATATATACGCGATCAAAAATCCCAAAGAAAGACCTCCAAACATGAACTTGCAGGTTACGGGTTTACAACCCAAACCTTTAAACTCGCATGTGAACCAACATACATGAATGGGATTTGAATCCTCATGAAGAGGGGATCAAAATAAGCCCAACCACGCTAAAAATGGTGAAGAAATGAGCATGAACCCGCGAGTTGCAAGTCTGATTATCGCGACTGGGACCGAGCCAATGAACCAGTTTTGGTCCCTCAAACGAATGCCAAACCAGTCCTTAATGATTTGGGAAGGGTCTGGATAAAAAACAGAGAGAAATGGTTGAGAAAGATGGCACGAAATAGAAGCTTTTGAACTTCGGGTTCTAGGGTTACAGAGAGGGATCGTTGGGGAAGATGAGGCCGAGTCGACTCGCAAACCATTTAAAAACCGAGTTGAAGGGTTGGCTCGGACACGTGGTGATATCCGGGGCTGCCACCGCATTAATGCGGCGGCATCGTTTTGGGGCGCATATATAGGGCTGTTTGAAATTGAAAAGAAAAAGAGAAAAAGAAGGAGGATTTCGGTCAGTAGGGTTCGAACCCCTGACCCCCACGCGCCCACGTACGCCTTTTTCCACTCGGCCACGCGTATGTGTGTGTCCATTTACAAACACAATATGTATATATATTACAGTAAATTAAATCCGAAAATTAAAAGGTGCAACCGCACCTGGTGAGATTCGAACGTGCGTGGTATGGGGAGGGAGGTGACACGCTGGCCAGCGTGCCACCCTATTCAACCTGTTCTATTTATGTACAAAATAATATATATATTATGCTTAATTAAGATTAATTTAATTAAATGAAATTAATTAAATTAAATGCTCCGAAATGGCCCGTTGTCCAAAAATTACAAGTTATATATGTAACCTTACTATCTCGGACCCTCTGAGTCCATTGGTGAGGTCTGTGACATGAGATGAGGCCCCGAAAAATTTAAGACTCCTAAAAATGTCAAAATGACCAAATTGCCCTTCCCCCTAAACAAGTCAAACGAAGTCCGAATTAAACAAATAAATAGTGTATCCTTACTATTTTGGATACTCTGAGACTGATGGTAGGGTCCATTTTAAGAGACGGGACCCGAAAAAAATAAAGACACGTAAAAGGGTAAAATGACCAAATTACCCCTAGTACACCAAAAGCCAAATTAAACCAAAGAAGGTCTAACTGACTTTCTTCGGCGCTCCGGACTCAATGGTAGAGTCTATTCGACCAAAAGAAATGTCTAAAATAAAAATACATAAAATTTGATGAATAGCATCTGACAGATGACTATAAATTAAAGTGATGCCAAAGTACTAATCTACGGCATATACGAGGACATGACAACACATCAACCTTAGAATAAAAATTTCTAACTCATAAATTGATCTTAGGTAAATCATGGAAGAACAACGAACCAAGTACACGATCATGACCAAGGCCCAAAGGGCCAAGGACCCAAAGCAACAGGCCTTCATGCAAGAGCTGTTGCGTCGACAGAGAGTAATCGACAGATTTGTCAAGATAGCCAAGGCGACAGAGGTCGTCTCGGTAAGCCCCTTCATGTTTAAATCACCCACCAAGGCCATGGTGGCGGAGGCTAAAAAGAAGAAGGAAGAAGAAAGGAAATTGGAAGAGGAGAGAGAGAACACAGAAACCTTAGCCGAATGGCGTCGCAAGTAATATTATTATCATTAAGAACATAAGTTACTAGCTCTGTATTACAGTTATAAGACAAACAGGTATGACAAGTTAGGCTTCTCACAGTCTACACTTAGTGAGTTGTGGAGTTAATTAAGTACATATGAAAATTTATGAAATCTTCATGAATCTTGATAGGCTAAGGAAAGAGAGAGTAAAAGGGAAGGCGCCTCAGTAGAGCTAACCCTAAAGGACCAAGGTGAGTAACCCTGTATTTGAACTGGAGATTTAACTCCATATATTTGAAGAAGTTTTAAGCTCAAGTCATTGCAGCCTTTGAATATCAAATTCAGTCTTTATATGATTCCGTTCTTTTAAAATATTCTGTTACGGCATGCTTATTAAATGTTTTAAATTCAGCTCTTTTCTTGAAAATACATCAGCATGTCTAAATCAATTGCAAACCTCTTTAATATTCTGAATTTGATTATCACGTGTATTTGAAGCTTTATTGTAGAATTTGTACATTTCATGCTTTAAATGTTCATGAAAAATATCTATTGAAGAAGTCATGTGACAAATGTTTTATAAGATAAACGGTACTAAGTACCACCCTATATGATGGTTGAAATCCTTCGGGATTCAATAGTACATGCCCGGTAGAAGGATCTAATCCCCCAGGCAAATGAGATATCTCCATCGACAGTATTGGCAGTAAAATGGGAGTCTGGTTCGAAACAGATTCCGCCTAATAAAAGAGAAAAGATGACAAGTGATTTTGAAAATAGAAGTAGGCATTATCCCTATTCTATTTCACGTGTTTATATGCTTTTAAATTGCATATGCTCTATTTGAAGAAAATGTGTGTTTAGCTTGAATACTTTAATTGTTCAAAGCTATTGTTTTAAGAATGCATATACTCTGTGTTCTAAAATGTACAAGCAATTGGTAGTGAGTATTTCATAAACCCTCATGTGCTAAAACCACTACCAGTTGAAAACCCCATGACGAATGCAGGAATTACTCACAAGCTTTGATTAGCTTACCCGGATTTTATCCGCCCCCCCCTTTCAGGTGATTAATGGCAGATCGAATTTTTGAAGACATTAAGGATGAACCTAGCTTTTGGGAAGATTTGCTTAAGTAGTTCTTTTGGGAAAGATCACATGAACTTTGATTAGTATATTTTGTATTTCCGGACAATCTAAGGACATGTATTAAGCCCCACGGGGCAGTTGAACTAAGATTGTAATTATAAAGTCTTTTAAGTTTTAGTTGTGCTCTGAATGTATGATTATACCTGTATACTGAAATGTGAAGAGCGGCAGTATCGGACAGATGTGCAAATTTTAAATAAGAAAAAAAAAAAAAAAAAAAAAAAAGATTGTCACGCTTCCGCAACCACATGAAGCACATCTATTCGATACCGCTACCTATGCGAGCCTTGTCTCGAGGCCTTCGGGTCTCGGGGCGGCGATCGCGATCCGGTAATCCGCGCAGGGTGGGTTTCAGGTCGTGACAACATGTGTCAAAAATTGGGTGGCGAAAGGAGGAGTGATAGTGTGTGTCCAGGTGCATGGTAGGGAGACAAAGGGGTGAGGTGTGTAATGTATTGATGGGACTTGAAAAAGACAAGGAAGCGAGAGAAAAGGCATTTAGCCCTTTTGCTCGCACTCTCTCTCTCATTTTTAGACTCTCTCTCTTTTTACAATTCTCTCTCTCTCTCTCTCTCTTTCTCTTCTCTCTTTCTAAAGGCCACCATGGCCGGACTTGTGAGTGTGTGAGAGTGGTTTGTGTGACACACTCTAAGAGTATATGTGAGTGTGTGTTCCTATGTATGTGTGTATTGTGTGTGTGCAGTTGAAAGAGAGAGAGAGTGTGAATGTGAGTGTGTGTATACACAGTGGGGTGAGAGTGTGGTTCAATGTGTGTACTAAATATATGTGTGTGTGTGTGTGTGTGTGTCTATTACCTACACAGTAAACTGAAATAAGGAAAAATAAAAGAGAAAAAGAAGAAGAAGAAAAGAAGAATGAGAGGAAAGAAAGGAAAAGAAAAGAAGGAAAACAAGAATAGAGAGACTAATAGGCTAGAATAGTGGCAGTGGCAGCCATGAATGGCCTCTTCAAGCTTTCTCTCTCTCCTCATAAATTCTATTTCTAGCAGAAACAGCGAGGTAGGGACTTTCTTTTGGCATTTGAGTCCCATTATGAGATCTATATTGTTGTTGCATGCCTGGGTTCTCTCAATTCTTGGTGATTTGAAAGGTTTCCAACCCTCTAATGGAGTATAAGCGAGTTGTAGGATCATTAGGAGAAGACCTTAAATCAAATGGGAAAGAAATAGGGGGGAAAGATAAAAGAAAAGTAAAAGTTTTACAGGTCACCAAAAGAACTGGGTTAGAATTGGGTTGCTGACCTTTGTGGTGTTTGAGGCGAGTTAATTCATTGATTCGGTCTTAAAACACCTAAGGGATACCAGGGAATTCAATGGTGTTAAAATTAGAGGGGGGGAAGTGGTTAGAAAATCAGGATCCATTAGAATCCCTTATTTTAACCTTCAAATCTTGGAATAAATGCTATAAAATTGTGTTAAAAAGAATCTAGGGTTGAAGAGGATCGAAAATAGTGAAGAAAAACATGAAAAAAAAAATAAAAAAATAGAGCCCCAATGTACCGGTACCGGAGAAGCAACACTGCTCTAGCGGGTTGACCTGGTCAACGGTCAAATCGGGTCTGGTCGACGGTCAAACCTAGGTCAGGTCATAGTTAATCAGGTTGTTGGGTTGGTCAATTAGGTCGGTGGCCTATGTCACAACCCGAAACCCACCCTATGCGAATCTCGTGTCGCAAGGCCGACCCAATGGCCGTCCCTACTCTTTTCATTCTTAACATCAATGACAACAATAAATAATGTAACATAATCAATAAAGTGTGGAAGCCTTATTACAAACTTCATTCAAAGTCTGAAAATAAAATCAACAATAACCTAAACATAAACCACTTTTAGGTGGTGAGTACATGGGAGAGACTATATCATTCTATTGTGCTCTTCAACTGTCTCCCTACACTCCTGACCTCTTACTATGGTTTTGTAGCATTCTCACCTGAAAAATATAATGAATGGGATGAGCTAACAAAGCTCAGTAAGTAAAAGCCTATCTCAAATATGGGTTAGGGGTTACATAGGAAAACATGAATTCAAAGGTAACATGATAGCTAATCATGACAACGATTGCAGTTAACAATAAGATGCCACAAGGCCAATGACCAGTGTGATCAGTGGTATAGCATGGATATGGATAAAGCATAATAATCACAATCAACATGAATACTGCCACAATGAAATAGCCATAGTCAAGTACAATTAATGAGTGAACAGTCAACATTTCAATGCACCTAGAATACCCTCATAACTCCAAATGTAAAAACACCCCCATCACCATATGTCCGATCACGGATTCGACCCGTAGGTCCCGTCAATCGGCCCATTGGTCCAGTCAATCGATAAAAACACCCCCATCACCATTTGTCCATTTACAGTCTCGACATTCAATTATAAACCAAGATTCTATCGTGGATAAGGTATGAAATAACATGACATGCATACAATGATAGGCATTAGTACAATGAATCAAATCATGAGATATCAGTCAATAGGCTGCCACCAGATAGAACAATATCAATGGTGGGAACAATAATAGTAGATACATACATGAGTACAAGTTTTGGCAATAATGGAAAGATCGTGGCTTGGAAAACCACGTATAAGATATAGGAATCCACTTACCTTTTCAATGCGTCTTAGTATTCTGTGACCTTTTCTTGTCCTTTGAGTCTCTTATATATTAGTAAACACGTTTCAGATTTAATGTCATTCATCAAATTTATGCCTCGCTAATCTAAATATCTCTTTTATTACTTTATACATTTACGACTTCTAATTTGATCTAATTTACCCAAGGGTAAAATGGTCATTTACACATCTCTATTTTTTGGGTTCTGTTTTCACAATTTAGACTTCACCGTTGGGTCCAGAAGGTTTGAAATAATAAAAATCTACTATTTACTTAACTCAATCGGAGTCCGTTTGACTTACTTTCAACGTAGGGGCATTTTGGTCATTTTAGCGTTCTACAGGTATTTTATTTTTTGGGACTCCGTCTCGTGAAATGGACCTCACCCTTAGATCCAGAAGGTCCAAAACAGTAAGTTTTCATTATTCATTTGACTAATTTACGTGTCGGAATTTAATTTAAAATTAATTAATTTAAACTAATTTATTAAATTAATTAAGTGTAGCTAATACATATAATATTTGAGCCCAAACAGACCACACGTGCCTTAGTGGCATAGTGGTCCAAGCTTCTCACCCTTTCCCCCTTGGTCACAAGTTCAATTCACTGCCCATACCAATTTTTTTCATTTCCTGTACAATTATAAATTATAAGCCAAACAATGCATAACTTCTCATTTCCAACCAAACACCCCCCAAACTCAAATTTAAAATTTTACCCATAAAGTAAAAGTGTTGGGTAGCCCTCTGAATGGGTGGGTCGGGTCAGACCTGACCCAGTTTGGCCCAAAATCAAGAACAAAAACTCAGCAAAGCGTGTCTCTTTCAATGACTCTGGTCATCTCTTTCGTCGACGGCAACTCGACGGTGACGGATTTCATTGCGTTTTCCAACGGGGTTAGAACCTACGGTCATGGGCAACTCAAGTCTACCCTCGGTTTTGGGATCGAAGCATTAGATCTCCCCTAAAATAGGAAGAATCACGGCTTCGGTGGGCTGGGCGATTTTTTAGCCAGCCCTTTTCTCTCCTATTTCCCACCCTTTTCTTCTACGTTTTTGACCCATATAAATTCCTATTTACTTCCTGCACCTAAGAGGATAAATTCCCCATTGTTAGAGTCAAGTTTCAACGTATCAAATTTATAAAAACAACTAAAACGGTAAACCTGCAACTGAACTTATCATGCAGTTTTTCCCACTATTTCATTTGGTTCTTTTTGCTATAAATTCCTAAGTCCATGCTTGTTATGACCCTACCATCCCATCTACATTTCATGCTCGAAAAAAAAAAAATAGAAACTGCTCCATACACCAACCTGATTGGGTTCCTAGCTTGCGATATCTCCCATTCTTCCGATTTCTTCCACGTCTGATCCCTCTTTCTTAGAACCCAGGCTTTAATTCAAGCCTTTTTTCCTCAGATTTGCTCCTCCGCTTCTAGCTTCCCACCAACTCACGCATAGGGGTACATATAGCAGTTTGCCTCCCACCTCTTCAGCGCCTCAAGACTCTCCTTTTTTTTTTTTCTTCGGTTTCAAATCCTTATCTACAACATTTGTTTTGAAATTAAATCCCACGCCCCTTCCCTTATCTTTCTTTCTCTTTCCATTTCTGCTTCTCTCTCTCTCTCTCTCTCTCTCTCTCTCTCTCTCTCTCTTTTCTTTCTTTTTTTTCATTAACTTCCCTTTTTGTTCCTATGCGTTACAGCCAAAATGTCAACTTTTTCAATAGATATATCTCTATGTATGCAGTTTACCTTATATACATATATACCATGCATCCATATATATATATATATATATGTTCACTGATATATATATATATACATCCACACGTATATACATATATTCCCTATATATATTTTTTATTTTTTTATTTTCCTTTTCATTTCATTTTTATTTTATCTATTTGTTTTAACTTTTATTCTTTATTGTTATTTTTTTTTCGATATTCGTTCATGGCTGTCGATATTCGTTTATGTCTTACTCGGATATTGCCAGGGCATTATCCGTACCTTCGACCTATTTAAATTTAACAACCGTCTATTCCTTCGATATCATGACATAAAGCCCTATCCGTTCGGGTTTGCCCGGTTACAATTTGGGTCAGGGTATTACAGCCTAAGGGCCTATTTGGTTACATGGTTAAAGGAAAATTGGTTCTTGGGGTTCTAGTTTTATTCTGACCTGGTTCTAGGAGAGAGTTGGTTCAACAGTGAACTTGTTATGGGCAAAAAATTATGAAAATACCCTTCTTTTAAAATTTGGAATTTAAATGCAATTAAAATGAAAAAAAAGGTCATTTTTAAGATTTATGGGCATTTTGGACTCAATGGCGAAGTCGGTTTGGCCATTCGGGGACCTGGGGTGGTCCCACATGAGTATAAAAAATTATAAAAATACCCCTAATGATAGTTTAAGCAACTAAAGGGCTAATTAAAATTTAGAAATGGCTATTCCAAAGTTGTTGGATGCTCGAAATTCTAGTATACGATCAGATTGATCAAATTGGGACACGATCATGGTCCACATAAAATGAGAAAATGATGATTATACCCCTAGACTTATATTAAGAAATTGAAGGTCAAATTAAGAATCAAAAGAGGTGTTTCCAATATTTTTGGACACTAGGGACTCAGATATGATATAAGAATAATGAAATAGGGACTCAAGTGTGAAATTACTAAAATGCCCTTAGGCATGAAGCAGATATATATATATATATATATATATATATAAGGATTAATAAAATGCAAGGAAGACATCTTTAGGATTCTTCAACCTCCTAGATTTGATTCCAAAGTTGGTGTTGAGAGATGGCATCTTGGTAGATGCACAACTTGTCCAATAAATTACAAAAATGCCCTAAGGGCTTAAAAGATAATCAAATGACTTAGAGACAATACAATAGGGCTTTCTTTGAGTTTTTGATACCTAAGAACATGTTTTTGATACCTGATATACCACAAATAGACACACTAATCACCTTGAGACACGTGTGCTTACAGAACCGATAAAATCAGTCATACAGAGCAGGCGTAGCCTTCAGGGCATTCTCATACACATATCTTACAGAACCGATAAATTCGGTCATACAGAGCAGGCGCAGCCTCCGAAGTATTTTCATACATATATCCTCCAGACCTTATGCTTTGGGCAATATTCACTCAGCATTCCATATGGTTCCGACCTCTTTGTTTCCTTAAACAACTACCGAGCAGGGAATAAGGAAACCGTCTCCAACAAGGAAATTGCTATCTATGATTATCTCTATCTATGGTGCAATGCTCCACAAGGTAACTGCAATCTCCGATGATCATAAATCCCTATATTCATGGCTCCAAATCCTAATCAACTTAGGAAGGCCACAGTCTATAAATCAAACCCTACAGGTACGCTTTATTTTTATGCTCATTCTTTGGCTTTCAATACAGTCTTTTCAATTCATTTTACTTACTTAAGCATCGGAGCAGCTACCACCAGAGCTAATCCGGTGGTCCTCTAATCGCCCCTTTTTGAGTGTTCTACAGGTCGCGGAGCCCAGATTTATTGCGAGCTGAAAAGTGCAGCATCAGTTTGGCGCCGTCTGTGGGAACGACTAATCTCCAAGTGCTCTATTCACAAACTTATCTTTTCCCTCACCGAAAAACCATGGCCCCAAATCTCTGACCATGATAGAATGCTCAGAATCCGCAAAGCTCTCAACGTTGGCCACCTGCTCCACGAGCAAAGGGGCCAACGGTTGATCCCATGCGACAAGAGATTGAATCAATCAAATGACACAATGAACTGGTGCAGGAACAGTTGCTTGCCATATCTAGAACACTGGCAACGCTCACACAGAATCAAGGGACGAGTCCTCCTAACCCGCCGGTCAACATTGCTGCGGGAACACAACCGCCTATTACCACTGAGAATGAAGAGCCCCATGAGCAGGCTCCAAATAACCAGCCTGGGCACGCCCAGGGTGTTGCTCGCTTTGGTAGAGATCCACAATCGTCAGCAACCCTAGGCTGGGGAACATCAGCCTTCGTCCTTGACGTCCATTACCGGAGCACTACTAGAGCCCCAACTCCAAGGGCTTTGGGAGCACATCCGGCACCACAGGAGCCTCATATCCAAGCAGCACCAATCCCTCCAGTTCGGAACCCTTTTCCATCCGAGGGACGTGCTCAGCCCGACTATCCTGAAACCGAGGCTATAAGGCAAGGTTCACAAGAAGTCCGGCTTAGAGACCCATGGAGGGTCGAAGAAATTGTAGAATCTATGGACCGAACGGTAGCTGTGAGAGGTATCCAGAACCATCCAGAGCAGGATGAGTTGGCAAGGCTACTCAGAAGGCTTGCCACACTATTCACTCCTACCATCATGTTAGAAAAAAGACCGAGGAAATTCATTGTGCCAAAATTCACCCTATATGATAGGACTGGCGACCCAGGAGATCATCTATCACACTACCAGCATACAATGGCCCTTCACGGGGCCTCTGATGCCTTTATGTGCCGAACCTTTATTACCAGCTTGAAAGGAACCGCTCTAAAATGGTTCCATCACCTCCCACCAAACTCCGTTACCAACTTCTATGAGCTCGGTAGGCAGTTCCTGGATAGATTCATGAGAAGCAGAAGGCTTAGAAGGGGACCAGAGTTCCTGCTAAATGTAAAACAAGCCAAGGAGGAGTCCCTCAGAGCTTACATCACCTGCTTGAATGCCGAACTCATGGAGATAACCGACTGCAGCCCAGGCTTCCTTGTGGCTGCCTTAACTATTGGTCTAGCTCACGGTGGCTTCAGAGACTCTTTGACAAAGAGCCCTCTAGCCAACATGGTGGCATTAATGGATCGGGCCAGGAAGTATATCAACTTGGAGGAAGCCAACCGCACATCTCAGAAGGGCAAAGAGCAGAGCCAGAGGGATAATCCGAAGAAGGAAGATCAAAAGAAAGACGACCACAGAAGAGACCCTAGCAAGAAGAGGGCCAGGAGTCTAGAAAAGAGAACAGCACCCAGGGCTGTTTATAATTCCGGACCAAGGGAGTTCACTAACTTTACCCCTTTGAACACTACACCGAACCAAGTACTTCGGCAGATCCGAGATCAGGAAAACCTACGATGGCCAGAACCGATTAAAGGAGATCCCAACCTTCGGGACCAAAGTAAGTACTGCAATTTCCACAAAGATCATGGACATACGACTAACTCATGCAGGACCCTTCGATATGAGATTGAGCAGCTCATAAAGAAGGGGCGTCTTCGGGAGTTCATCAAGCAGGACGGAAGGCAGAACCCCCATGAAGACAAGCCTCAACCACAGCCAGACCAGAAGCCTGAGCAAAGGCAAGAACAGAGGGAAGGACGAAACGAGCCTTAAAGGCAGAACAACCATGTCATCTACGTCCTCCATGCCGACTCCCCTATTACAAGAATGTCAAACAAGGCGAGAAAGAGATATGCTCGGGAGGCCAGGGCTACCCCAGACGCATTGTAGATCTCCAACGTTGAAAAAAATCTCAAACTAGGGCCGGAGATTCAGTTCACAGAACAGGACTTGGCTGGGGTACACTATCCTCACAGTGATGCCCTCGTCATCACTTTCAAGATCACCAACTTCGAGATCAGAAGGGTTCTGGTTGACACTGGCAGCTCTGTGAATATACTGTTCTATGAGCCACTCCAACAGATAAAGATTGACCACCACAGCATCAAGCCTACTACCGCCGTGATGGCAGCCTTTGATGGTAATCTCAGTACCCCATTGGGAAGGATCGACCTGCCTACTACTGTAGGAGAGGGAAAAGGACAGAAAACCACCATCTCAGAATACATGGTGTTGAATATAAAATCTCCCTACAACGTCATAATCGGGAGACCATGGCTACACCAGATAGGGGCGGTCACCTCGACCTTGCACCAATGTCTGAAGTATGTCCACAATCACAATGTTCACTCTGACAGAAGGAGTCAACCGACTTCTCGGGAGTGCCACGCCATTGCACTCAAAGAGAAGGCCACCAAATAGTAATTACAGTATACTCGGGACTGTACAGATCCAGTTCTTTCCCATACTTCCGAGGAGGAAGGTTGCCCTTCCAGCATCGAAGAACCCCTAAGCCCACAGGGACGGGACGGCCGGGCCAAACCCATCGACGAGCCCATCAAAATATTGGTCAGCTCAGAATCAGAGGGGCGTTATTTATACATTGGCCCAGACCTGACACACACCGAGCATATAAAGATAATCAGGTTTCTGAAAGACAACCTCTTTGTATTTGCTTGGGAGACCAAGGATATGGACGGTATAGATCTTAACCTCATAACTCACAAGCTGATGGTAGATCCAGACCACCCACCAGTAATACAAAAAAGAAGGCCGATAGCTCCAAAACGGCATCGGGTCATAAATGAGGAAGTCCAGAGGCTACTTGAAGCTAGGATGATACGTGAAGTATTCTACCCAGACTGGCTAGCCAATACTGTCCTCGTCAAAAAGAAAAATGGCAAGTGGAGAGTCTGCGTTGACTATACAGACCTCAACAAAGCTTGCCCCAAGGACAACTTTCCACTGCCAAGAATAGACCAGCTGGTTGATGCTATTGCAGGGCACGAACTTATGAGTTTTATGGATGCCTATTCTGGGTATAATCAAATCCAGATGTACCCTCCAGACCAGGAGAAGACAGCCTTCATAACCGAACGAGGTCTCTATTGCTATAGAGTGATGCCGTTTGGCTTGAAGAATGCTGGGGCCACTTACCAGCGGTTGGTCAACAGGATGTTCAGCTTACTGCTCGGCAGCACCATGGAGGTATATATTGATGATATGATGGTCAAAAGTCTGCAGAAAGGCAGTCACCTCCAGCACTTTGCCCAAACCTTCGATATCCTAAAACAGCACAAGATGAAGCTCAATCCCTCGAAATGTACCTTCGGGGTGACGAAGGGAAAATTCTTGGGATACATTGTCTCTCAGAGGGGTATCAAAGCGGACCCCACTCAGATCCAAGCCCTGATTGGACTAAAGTCACCAAAAACCAGAAAGGACATTCAGGCACTGAATGGCAGAATTACGGCACTAAGCAGGTTTATCTCCAAATCCACTGATCGCTGCCTACCTTTCTTCAAAGCTTTAAAGGGCAACAAAGCTTTACAGTGGATGGAGGAATGTGAGAAAGCCTTCCAAGAACTGAAGGAGTATCTCGCCTCTCCAGAGCTTCTGTCAAAACCAGTACAAGGGGAAAAGCTACTCCTGTACCTTGCAGTCTCTAAAAACGTGGTCAGCTTCGCATTAGTCAGACAGGATAGGGGAGTCTAGAGGCCCATATTCTATGTCAGTAAGGCATTACTCGACACTGAGAAGAGATACCCAGAGGTTGAGAGACTAGCCTTTGCTTTGGTAATATCTGCTCGGAAGCTCCGACCTTATTTCCAAGCTCATCCAATTGAAATCCCAACTGCCTATCCTCTGAAGTCAATATTGAGGAAGCCTGAGGTATCAGGAAGATTAGTGAAGTGGTCTGTGGAGTTAGGGGAATTTGACATATCATATGTACCACGGGACTCTATCAAAGGGCAAGCCTTGGCAGATTTCGTTGCCGAGTTCACCCCGGCACTTCAAGACAAAGCACAGCTCATCGAAACTTCTGGAACTTGGCTACTCTACATTGATGGGTCATCAACTGATCAGGGCTCTGGAGTGGGCCTAGTATTACAGTCCCCTGATGGGCTCATATCAGAAAAAGCAATTAGCCTGGGATTCAGAGCTTCCAACAATGAAGCAGAATATGAAGCCCTAATCTTGGGCATGAAGTTGGCTCTAGAATGCGAGGTGTAGAACTTTGAGGTCTTCTCAGATTCCCAGTTGGTGGTAAGCCAAGTTTTGGGAGAACTCTCCATTAAAGATGAAAGGATGCTTCGGTATTCTGAACTGGTAAAGCTCTTGAAATCCTCCTTCTAGACGTTTTCGATCCAGAAAATAGAAAGAAGCCAGAACTGTCGAGCAGACGCGTTGGCAAACATGGCATCCCGCCTAATGGCAGAAGGGGAATCTGTGATAAAAATCTCCTATCAGCCAGGACCCAGCATAGAAGAAGCCCAAGTTGCCCAAATTACTGAACAGCCCCAGAACTAGATGACCCCGATCTTCCAGTACTTAAGCTCGGGGCTCCTCCTAGAGGATAAAAACAAAGCAAGGAGAATTCGGATCAGAGCAGCTCGGTACCTGATCCTGAACAACAAGCTCTACAGAAGGTCACATTCTCAACCCCTGTTAAAATACTTAACTCTAGAAGAATCACAATATGTCTTGGCTGAAATACACGAAGGCATTTGCGGGAACCATAATAGCGGCCGAACAATAGCTCACCGAGCTCTAACGTAGGGCTATTACTGGCCTAGCATGCTAAGGCAGGCTAAGGAGTACATACAGAAGTGCGACAAATGCCAAAGGTTTGCCCCATATCAACACCAGCCTCATCACGAGCTCATACTGATTACAAGTCCTTGGCCCTTTGCTCAGTGGGGGATGGACATCGTGGGTCCATTGCCCAAAGCCCCACCAAACAGGAAGTATCTTTTGGTAGCCGTTGATTACTTCTCCAAATGGGCTGAAGATGAGCCTCTTACACATATCACTGAGAAGGAAGTTGAAAACTTCACCTGGAAGAACATTGTCTGTAGGTTCGGTATACCACGTGTGATCATCTCTGACAATGGGATGCAGTTCACTGGCAAAGGCTTCAAGAAATTTTGTGAAAATCTCAACATTAGGCAACACTTTGCCTCTCCAGGCCATCCACAAGCAAATGGGCAAGCAGAGGTCACCAACCGAACAATCCTTGATGGATTAACGAAAAGGTTGGAGTAGGCCAAAGGAAAGTGGGCAGAGGAACTCCCTGGGGTTCTTTGGGCCTACAGAACAACCAGAAGAACTCCCACCTTTGCAACTCCCTTCTCACTAGCCTATGGTACAGAAGCAGTAATCTCGATTGAGATCGGTATGCCAACTCTGAGGACTGAAGCCTTCGAGCAAGAATCCAATGATCAGCAGGTGACAGAAAATTTGGATCTGCTTGAAGAAAAAAGGGATCAAGCCAGCATCATGATGGAAGCCTATCAGCAAAGAATGGTCAACAAATCCAAGATGGGGCTCAAGACGGTCAGCTTTCAAGTTGGAGACTTTGTCTTAAGAAGAGTTTTTCCAAACACCAAGGATCCCACTATGGGAAAGTTGTCACCGAACTCGGAAGGTCCCTACAGAGTAACGAAGGTTGTTAGGCCCACCACCTACTGGCTAGAGGACATGGCTGGGAAACCATTCCTAAGCCTTAGAATATCGAACATTTACGGAAGTATTATCAGTGAAGATTTTTTTCATTTTAATACTTCCATAAAGTGTTCATCTTTAAATGCACAGGCCCTTAGAGCCTGATCCATATATAATGCACAAGCCTTAGTGTTTGGTCCATCTTTAAATGCACAGGCCTCTAGAGCCTGGTCCATCTATAATGCACAAGCCTTAGTGCTTGGTCCATCTTTAAATGCACAGGCCTCTAGAGCCTGGTCTATCTATAATGCACAGGCATTCCGAGCTAGGTCCATCTCCGATATACAGATTCAACGATCCAGTCCATCCAAAGATAAAAGTTCCAAAAGCCTGACTACTATTTACACGTTTCCGGGATCAGCATACCCCAGAGCTGATGCTTAGATTGTTTGGCTTATGTACCGACAAGCAACGAATACTACAGTACCAAGCAGGCTCAAAGTACTTTGGTTCAACGCTTCAAGTTTTATGTAAGTTTCTTTGATCTACTCTTAGAACGTACAGAAGAGTTATTAATCAGAAGTGCACGAGAAGGTGTTTTAACTCCGAAAGAGCACATCTGAACACAAAGTACATCAGATTTGAGGAGAAGGAACTCAATTTTATTGATGATTCATAACATTTCCATCAATACAAGAAGACTGGAAATAAAACAAGTACACAGAAGCTACAACAAAAACATCACTACGATTTTGCGACATCATGGCTTTCTTCCTCGAAGGAGAAAGGGACCCAAGTTCCAGACCTCCATTACCGCCGTCGCCGGCTCCATTTGAAAGGAAGGAACCCTGAACCCCAATCTGCATCAAGAAGCACCCAGGCCATTTCAACATCACTGTCATTGATCTCAATACCAACGAATGATGAGGGCTCTAGGTCTTAGGAGACCTCTATTCTCCACCTTCGTTTCCCTCAAATATGGTATGACACCCCAGCCGGTTTGAGTAAGGGTATCTGCCAAGACACAAAGGGAAGGAGGCATCCCACCTTCGTCTTCATGACCAATGCTCCAAGCCTCGGTTGAATCAAGGAGGGTCCACCTCCAATCGGAGAAATCTCGACCGGATGCTAAGATGGACAAGAAGATCTTTACCTCCTCTAATCCTTCCTTGAGACTGAATCAAAGGGAAGGTTAACTCTTGGCCATAGTTTAATCATTCCCAACTTGGACTGAAAGTCGTCAATCATCTCCGGGCAAACAGTAGGCTTCTAAAAGACATTCAAATTCTCTCCGCCAAGGGAACAGTCTGAAAGCAAAAGAAAGGAGATGGGGCGCAACCGTATGCTCCTCTGTCATATATATAGACCCTCGAAGCCCAAAAGTCACCCAGTTGAACCGTTGCAACGGTTAAATAAAGGGTTGGCCTCAAAAACCCAAAAGACAGCTGTATAAATGAATGACGTCTAAAACCGTCCTTTCGGATACCTAGAAGACAAGATGCAAGGCTTTCCCAAGCATACAGTACTAGTCAAACAAACAGATTCCGATCTACCTTGACACAAAGGCCCTCGGTCTAACATATACACCTTTCAGTCTTGGCCATTCCGTTGATCCCTGGCAGACCACGTGTATGACCAAAGATCATCAGTTCGGATGTATCTCAGTCCTGGTCCGAATAACTTAGAGGCAAAAGTCTCAATCATCAGAATGGCAGATATGAGACACCAAATTTCTACTACACTTGGGTTCAGAACAGACTGCCTCAGAATTCTTTAGAATTCACTCCCAACATATGTAACATAAGATCAATATCAGATCCCTATTTGACTGATCGAAATTGCCTTCCTATCTCATCCAAAGAGGGAGAAGTAATCAGAACTAGTCTACAGTCATTGTCTTATTGCAAATACAGCTTGGAAGACAACTACAAACCGTTAAGAAGTTGGTCTGGAGAGCTCCAGAGCAGCCTTACTTGCAACAATTTCTCACAACAAATTCAAAGGACCAACGTACTACACGGAAATACAATGCAGTGCTACACAGGTCAACCAAACACAAGAAAGAAGGATGAAGACATTTGAGAAAGGAAACACTATTTCATTCAACAAAAATAGTCTGGTACACTGGAGGTTCAGAGATAAAACAAAATATACATATTCTAAGCCTGATCAGCAGAAACAGGATCAACAACTAGAGAAGGATCGGCAGGAGCAACGCCAACCATCTCACTCGGGATGGCAACCTCGGTGGAATCGGCAGGGAGAACGTCGACCACCTCGCTCGGAACAGCAACCTCGGGAGGTGTAACCCCTGGAGGCACAATCGAGGATATGTCGAAATCAGGAAATTTGGCAAGGAACCTAGTTCGGAAGTTGTTGAAGCCAAACATGATCAGTTCATTAGCCATTCCTTCCAGTTCCATCTTCATCTCCATCTCGTTCTCCAGCTTGGCCTGCTCCATTACATCCTCAAGCTTTTGGTTATAAAGGTACCGCATGCCGGCCATCTCCTTCCGAAGCCTCTCTGCCTGCTGAACAGCATGATTCCTCTCTGACTCCATGATGACCAGAGAATTCTGGGACTCCTTTAGCCTCTCTGCAGCTTCGTGAGCCTCAGACTTAGTAGTACCGAGCTGAAGATTGACCTCGTCCAGCTCGGCCTAAAGCTTGTCAACCTCCTTTGAAGGGGGAGAGACCTCCGTCAAAGCAGAAAGGGTATGCAGGGTCTGCAGTATACAGAGCAAACAAGTTCAGTACCCAACCAAAAACACTTGGAAAAAGGGAAAAGAGATAAAGACCCGAAGAACTTACCTTAACCTGAAGAGAAGCCAGATCAGCAAGAAGCTTCTCCGACTTCTGGGGCCTAAGTTTGATTGAGCCTTTGGCCCAAAAGTCCCTCAGAATCTTTTTGGCCCCCTGATTGACAGCACCAGGGGCCACTGAAGATGACGTCCCCTTGCCCGCTTGTTTGGATGGGGCTGGGGGGACCACGGAAATAGGGGCAGGCACCTCCCTCTCCCCCTCAGTAGGCTTAGGAGAGGTCGAAAGTAACTTCCTCCTCTTTGTCTGGAGGGAAGGGTCTACTGGGGAAGAAGTTTCCCCCCACTACCGCAGATGAAGATGGCTCGGTCTCCCACCTAGCCATCACACCTTTTGTTAGCTCCTCCATACGACCCATAGCAGCCCTCAATTTATCACGATTAACAATGGAGGAATGGTCTCGGTTGTTGGGCTGCAAGAGCTTCTTGTATTGCTCCTGAATTGCGGGAGAAAAGCTCGGCCTCTTCCACACGCTCCTAACTGCATAAAAGATACATAGATTAATCAGCTCGACAATTGATGCACAAAACAAAATCAAAGCAGCCACGGGAGAAATTGGGTCTCACCCTTTTGCCCAATGGTTCGAGGGAATGTTGAAGGTTGGTCTTGGAGGTCCTCATATTCCCATCCTCCTTTTATGAAGAAATACCACTTCTTCCAGGTCTTGTTAGAGGAGGGCATGAAAGTAAGGGGTCTGAACCCACTATCAAAAGACATATAATAGAGGCCTTCCGCCTTCATGTATTTTAGATCCATATTGCTACGGATCAGGTCAAGAGACACGTCAACACTATTCATATGCCCTAACACTATGAAGCTTAGCAGATGTCTCCAACTATTGAGATTAAGGTCTGCAGGGCAAAGGTTGAACCAAAAAAAGAACTGTTTTACAAGGTCAGTGAGAGGGAGTGTCAATCCCATTTCAAACCAGGCCAAATAAACACAAATTTCCCCCGCTCTAACATCACATGGGCGATCCTCAGAGTCCGGGACCCTAAAAGAAACATTCGAGGGGAGATTGAACTTCTCCCATAACTCTTCCAACATACTCTCGGTGATTGCACTCTCACCCTTCTCTTTATGGCCAGATCGACTAGAGGTCTCATCGGCCCTATTTGGGGGTTCCTCAAACGCATCAACTATCCTAACCTCCAGACTGGAGGGGGGCTCTACAAACCTATCTTCAGTATTTTCAGTAGAGGGAATGGTTGCAAGTTGAAGTTGAGTAATATTCCTAGAAGAACCGCCTGAACAAAAGGTGACCCAGAGCCAGACATGGCGGACAGAGGAAAGTAACGAAGCAAATGAAAGGGAATGTAAAAAGGGGCTAAAAATCAAACCTAAAATCAAGAAAGGCTATGAACACTGGATATCCTTCGATCTTCAAAATACGTCAACTGCCGGTGGCAGTCTTTGATACTGTAGAAGCAAGTTGTCACGACCCGAAATCCACCCTATGCAGATCTCGTGTCGCGGGGCCGACCCGAAGGCCGTCCCTACTTTTTCCGTTCCAGTATCATAATACTATTATGCAATGTACTAAAAATTTTAACAGTAAACAGCGGAAGCCTTTATCAATTACAGTAATCCAGCGGAAGCCTTTTTAAATACATTAAACAGCGGAAGTCTTATTAAATACATGACATAGTTCTACATAAAACAAAATGAGAACTAATCCGTAACCAGCACCCGGGGGTGGTGAATACATGGGAGAACTAACATAGACTGATCAGTACTTCAAAATGTCCCCCCCTACGCTCTCAGACTCCTACTGGGGTCTCGCAGCGTCATCACCTGAAATGGGGGTAAGTGGGGTGGAATGAGCTATGAAGCTCAACAAGTAAACCAGATCTCCGACACTGGTATCGATGATTATATAGAACGTGAATCCATGAATAAAATATGATAGCCAATCATAAGAAAGGAGATGCTGTGATAGCCAATGAGAACAGTTGCCATGATGGCCAATAAGTAGTGGGGCACAATATACAGTCAGATGTACTGAATAAGCAGTGATAAGAGTTTTCTCAACAATAACCTGTCACAATGAGAATACTGCCACAATAAATCGTTTACAATCAAACCAATGAACAATGTAAGGTAATCCATAAGAAACAGTAGTCCATAAGAAACAGTAATCCATAAGGTACAGTAGTCCATAAGGAACAGTAACCATTCAACAATATTTCCATAACAATAATCCAATGGAGATGCTTATAATCTGTATTAGGGAATGGCAACCCCTCTGCGTAATTCGAGGCCCGGCATACCTCTCAGTTAAACTCACATCTTTTGCCACATGTCCGTTCACGGACTAGTTCGTCACAGAAGCATCGGATGGATATTGTGACTGAGCACAATTCCAGCATTTATAAACATAGCATGATCATTTGTGATTCCATAAGGAGTATGAAAATGGAATATCATATATACAGTAAAGCATAACAGTAAGCCTTTCAAGGCAGGGTTCATTTCAATAACAATAGTACAATAGTCAATCAATGTCCACAAGATAGAACAATATCGTACTGTGGATAGCAATAACATGAAGTACTTTCAGGAGTACAAATTTGGCAGTAAAGAGAATAAACTTGGCTTTAGAAACACCACATGGAAGAGAAAGTGATCCACTTACCTCTATCGTGCTTCTATCTTAGAAATCCGTGAGTATACCCTTGCCTTTTTAGTTCCCTATATATCAGTGAATGCGTTTCAGAATAAATGCTATTCATCAAATTTTATGCTTTTCTATCATAAGTATTTCAAATACTATTTTAGACTTTACCATTGAGTCCGGAATGCCGAAGAAAGTCGGTTTAGGCTTTCGCGGAATTCCATTTAGACTTTTGTACTAAAAAGGGCAAAATAGTCATTTTGCACTTTTACGGTATTTTATCCTTCGGGGTTCCGTCTCGTAAAACGGACCCCACCATTGGACTCAGAACGTCCGAGATAATAGGTTTTGACTATTCATTTGTGTCGTTTGGACTTCGTTTGACCTCTTTTTGGAATAGGGGCATTATTGTAAAATTAATATTTAATTAAATTTTTATACTTTGGGCAACAGTGAAATTTCCCAAACTATTTGGGGTCCACCCTTGCCCTGAACCAAACGGTTCACCTTCATTCAAGAACCGGATTTCAATAACCCAATTCCCTATCCTTATCCCTGTTTCGGTTATCCCCAAAACCCAATTTCTATTTATTATTCCTGCAACCAAACATGCCCAAACCCATTTAATTAGAGACCCAAAACGACACAGCTTCGGTCCGTTTCATATCCGGTCGGGTACCGACCCGATCCGAACCCGGATCCATCCCAGTTTTGACCCGATAACCCCACGCTTTTCCGATCGTCTTCCCCACGTCTCCGGTAGGGTTCCGGCATGTACAGTCACCTTCTCCGGCGACGGTGACTCATTTTCCGGTGAGATTTCGACCCTTTTTAAATGTCATTCTCTTCCCCTTCTCCTAAGGATTTCAAATCCATTTTCCATTTCCTTTAAATCCCTTCATAACTTCACGAAATAGAGCCTAAGTATCTCCGGCCGATTTTCCGGTGACCCATATCCTTCCTATTTCGTGACTATTTGTACACTGTTTTGACCCTAATCCATATTAAATGGTTTCCTGCACCTCTAAGGATTATTTTCATAAACAAACATCAAAGTTTTAAGCATGAATTCATGGAACCCGAAATTATCCATGAAACCTGCAACTTGGAATATCTCCATGGTTTCTAAACCTTTTTCTATCATTTTTCTTGCATTTAAAAGCTAGAAGCATGCTTATTAAGACCCTGAATTTAGATTAAATATACATGCTTAAAATCTCAAAAACAGAACTTGATGTACATACCTGGGTTTCGGATTTCAGCTCCCTATGACCTTCCCAATCCTCTCTGTTTCTGCTTCAATATTTCTTTCTTCTTCTCTCCTTCAGTTCCTAACTCTCCCTTTTCCTTTCTAACCTCTCATCACTCAAACCCGTGCATATATACACATATACAAAGACCCACCGCCTCTTCTCTCTCTACCTTATCTCTCTCTCTCTCTCTCTCTCTCTTGCAGTCATCCTTGACTGCAGAGAACTGCCCCCTCACCTGTAGCCATCCACGTACCCTCCAATATACATATATACATATATTACCTTCACACACCCACCACCTTTATCAAGGTCGGTTGGTGGGTTTCCCAAACACACACAAACACACAGTGATGCACACACACACACAGTGATGCACACACCCACTGATTTTTGTATTGGAAGCTTCCTTTCCTTTTTCTTTCTTCATTTAATTTTATACACATAATACATTATATACATAATACATTTATATTATATATATATATATACCTATACAATACATATTTTATACACATCATTATAATCATATATATACGTGTAACGGTATTTTTAATCACGTACACATACACTAATATTCCATGAACTATGCATGTGTACGTATGTATGCATGCATGGGTTGCATGCATGCACGTTTTTCGAGGTAAGGTTCCGAGTTGCTCGGGTACCACCCGACACTAGCTTTACTAATCAAAACATTTATCTTTTGAAATTAGGTTCAGTTCCATAATTATTGTGACTTAAAGTTTAAGACAGCTCAGGTTATGCTATTCAGTCGACTTGCCTCGGTAATCGTGTCGTATCCCGGGTCGGGATATCACACAAGTGTAGAAGAAAGGCATAAAAGTCATTTCCCCCTCTTTAGATACATATTCGAAATATGAGCCTCCCAAGTTGTTTCGACACGACGGTTGAGGGTAATGATGGCTTCTTAAGTATCGGCTGCGCAATAAATGGCCCATTAAACCGACGTCTCGAAAAGTGGAGAGACAAAACGTGACTCTTCATAAAGCCCATAACCATAGTTACGCCTTAGCTCCTAACTAGGGCTCGGAGGGGGGGTAGCTGATATACCACAAACAGACACACCAATCACCTTGAGACACGTGTGCTTACAGAACCGATAAACTCGGTCATACAGAGCAGGCGTGGCCTCCAGGGCATTCTCATACACATATCCTACAAAATCGATAAATTCGGTCATACAGAGCAGGCGCAGCCTCCGGAGTATTTTCATACATATATCATCCAGACCTTATGCTCTGGGCAATATTCACTCAGCATTCCATATGGTTCCGACCTCTTTGTTTCCTTAAACGACTGCCGAGCAGGGAATAAGGAAACCATCTCCAACAAGGAAACTGCTATCTATGATTATCTCTGTCTACGGTGCAATGCTCCTCAAGGTAACTACAATCTCCGATGATCATAAATCCCTATATTCATGGCTCCGAATCCTAATCAACTTAGGAAGGCCACAGTCTATAAATCAAACCCTACAGGTACGCTTTATTTTTATGCTCATTCTTTGGCTTTCAATACACTCTTTTCAATTCAGTTTACTTAAGCATCGGAGCGACTACCGTTGGAGCCAATCCGGTGGTCCTCTGATCGCCCCTTTTTGAGTGTTCTACAAGTCGCGGAGCCCAGATTTATTGCGAGCCGAAAGTGCAGCATCAATACCCGTTTAAGTAAACGGGTACCTAATGTAACACCCCAACCCAATTAAGCAAAACAATTAACCATAATGAAAATTATCATAAGTTAATTTTCTCAATAACCATGGGCGATGCTAGATATGACTAATGACTCGGAATATGGAAGTAAGTTTAGCATAACGTGCAAAAGGAGCACGTTTAATCGAAATTATTTTGAAATTAATATACATCTAAATACATCAAGGTGAAACAATGAAGGCTATGGAAGCCGATAAGATCTCGATTTACGAACTTGACACGTGAAGAGAATAAATAAGCAATACAAGTAGATGAGGAAGAAATAAAATAAATCGAGAATTTCCTAACTCGAGCTCAGATATCCAAATCTGGTTGCAAAGAATCAAGGCCAACAAGTTAAAAAAGCCTTCCAATGCCATAAACATGCAAAACAAGCATGAACCAAATGCAAAAAACCAAGGAAAAGCAAAAATTTCCCATTCGGGCATTTTCATAAGCACGTGATATGCACCTTCTAAAAGGCACATGGGTGAAATGCCCATGCATGCAACCAATGTTTCATGCAAAACACTTTTAAAAAGTGAAAAAAATCAAATGAATCAAGAATCAACTTAAAAATCTCAAAATAATCAGAAGAACACTCAGGAAAATCCATACTTGGCCATTTCGGTACCATTGCGACAAATGGTGCACCGCCTCTTGGAGAAAGGTTGTGTTGTTACAACAGGGCAATTTATATCAAAAGATTGTTCCATGTAATAGTCTAGACACCCCCAAATCCTGATCAATATCGAACATGGGTCCGAATCACCATGGCCTTCATTTGACATTTCTTTTAAAATTTTTGGATTTGTGGTTGAAAATCGTGTTGTTTGATCTTCTAAGAGGTCAAAACAAGTGTCAAATACTTCAATCTAACCTTCTTCACAACCCTGCAAAAAATGGTTACAAATATGGTAGGAGAGAACTCAAGAACACAATATGAAAAGTCAAAAGTCACAACATTTTAAATGCATTCGGCCCAAGTGTCGATCGGCACACAGGGGTTGGACAACCAATTTTCAGGTTTTAGCCAATTTTTGCAAATCTTAGCCCATTTCAGCCTGTTTCTTGTTAAATTCAAACATTTTGGTCAAAATATTTCTAAAAATCCACCGTGATTCGATACCGAACCTTAAAGGGAAAATCGATAATTTGCCAAACCCGATCAATGTTGACCAACATGTCATTTAGTGGCATCGGCCCACTAACTCAAAACTGCCATCAAGTAACTCATGATTCTTTCAAAGGATCGTGCGCATGGCATTTTCTTTAATGGTCTCTCGAGAAGAAGTAAAGAAGAAATCTAATGAAAATTCTATTAGGATAGCATTTCTTTTAGAAATGATAGGATTCCTTTCGAGTAAGTCGTCCATCACATCACATCTTATCAATCTATTAGGATGAAATTACCTTTTAGGTAAAACGTTTGAGGACGTAAGATCATCTCATAAGAACACAATCTCATGAAAGACTTATTAGGACCGCATTTCTTACCAAGTAAGGCTTTGAGGAGTCATTTTCGAGGGCGTAACCTCACAAAAATCCTATCGAGATGAGTCTCTTTAGAGAAATCCGGTAAGGACAACATTCCTTTCGACTAGTCACGAACTACGAACGATCCGATTCACCTGAGGGTGATACGTAGGAATCTCATTTAGGAATGAGTTCGACCACGTCAAGTAAAAAAATCACAATCAAAATCAAAATGGGTATCTCTTTTTCTTGCATTGACGTTCACTTGCATGCAAGTTCCATCAACTAGGGACTTTCTGTAGACACCTCATTCTGTGACCCTTGATTGGGTAGGAGTAATTCAACTATTATGCCAAGAAACACACTCCGAGTAGGATCCTTGTAAAGATCTAAAAAATCAGAGTAAATTTTTCATTTTGCTAGTACGACACTATACGTGCATCATTTAGACATAAGTTATGTTTAAAAGCATATTTTGGGTAGTCTATAGAAGGGAAATATGCTTAGAATTTTACAATACACCTCTCTTGAGAATTTGAGCAAACTCGGAGATTGTGTGAAAAACAGGCCTAAAAAGGCCAGCCCGGGTGGGCCCGACTGCACCCGCCAGTAGGAGAAGAATAATTTTCTCGAAAAAATATCGTTTAAAATAATTTTAAGAACTTTGGTTAAAGCAGAATATCGATTTGAGGCGTTGCGGGACAGGCTATAGTGTAACGGGGTCCTATGGTTCATTAGAGGTAAAAGGGTCTTTTCACCCCTTGACCCCTTTAGTATAAATAGACCACTTAAGAGCTAAAAGTATCACAACTTGGCTAAAGAAAGTGCAGAATCTCGAGTTTAGGGAGAGGTTATGAAGAAAACCTAGGTTTTTCAACATTCTACCTTCTAAAACACATCTCTAACCTTAGAATCTCTCAAGGCTTCCTTCTAGGAAGTTGTTTCCTACCATAAGAGCTACAATCCTACCAATTAGTTCGACTTCAAAGTAAGAACAACTCCCTATGGTTGAGAAAATCCTTCTAAGTATGATATTTTTCTAAATAAATACTAGAGTTAAGTTTATTGGTGTTTTTATAAGTTGGTTGTATGACTTACATCCTTACTTGATGTTAGAAAACCACTTGACATATAGTTGCTTTGAAAACCTAAGGTTAGTACTTTGTGTACTTGTGTATTATTTGAGAATTTGGTAAAGTTGCGAACATGTGACATGAATATATGTATAATTGATTGTATTAAAGTCTATGTTGATGTAGACAAAGTTTTGTAGTTAGAAAGTTATGGTTTGCTTAATGTATGATGCATGATTTAAGGCACACCCCATGTGTTTGATAAAATGCCTCATAGAAATTTCATAGAAAATTTAGGCATATTGGCATATTGTGAATCTTTGGAAACATGGTGTGTGTTGAGTACTTTGGTGCTATGCATTATGAGGGTGTAGATCCTGTGGTGAAAAACCCAAAATGTGGCCAAAATGAGTGGTACTTCCATGCCAACAGGAAAGGACTGTGAAGCGAGACATGTGTTGGGCACAAAGTTGCATGTGTGTGTCATGCGTATTGCCAATACATTACATTAGTGAATGAGAGGGTTTATACCTCACAAATATTCACTTTGCACATGCCACAACTTACCTTTATTCTTTGTTTAGCATTGTGTCATACAAGTCATCGTGCTTACCCTACATGGCATTATATTTTTCAGACGAGACTCCCAACACATGAGACTTGATGAAGTCTTGGAGCATGTAGGGGAAAATGGACTTTGAAGTGTATTTCGCCTAAGGGTTATATTTTGTCTGTTGGGGCATAAACCCCATGAAGTTTATTTCATGTTTAAAGTTTAGACTTTGTGTAAATTATAAACTTGATTTTATGTTGGATTGTATGAAATTGTGTATTGAATATGAATGAGGAGCATGGAGCTCCAAGTAGTTACTTTGTTTTTGAAATATGATTGTGGATATTAGAAATATAGAATTGTGTAAATAAATGTTCTATTAGGTATTGTTGTTAGTGTTGAGGAGGATAAGAATGAGGAATGGGATGAGGAAAAAGATCAATAAACAAAAGAGACTATGGTGAAATTTTTTAAGAATAATAGCTAGGTTGAGTAGAGTGGGAGAGCAAGCCTAGGTTTTCTAAGTAAGGAATCAAATGAATTAATAGGAAAAAGAAAGGTAAAGAAATGAAAATAGGGGCATAGGAGGAAACTTGGGACAAATTAGTCAAATATTACTTGGTGTCAAAAAATAAGGAAAAAAGGGTAAAATGGTCATTTTACATGTTATAGGGTCCCATACCAAGTTTGGTGATGAAATAAATTCAAATAGGTACAAAAAAATGTCAAAATCAAGATTTTAGGCCAAGGTTGGAAATTCTGGTGTTATAGCAAAATGGCTACGTGAATTACTGTAGCATGAGGGGTACGAAGCTAGCAGACCAGCCAGCAGGTAGCCCAGCCATGCGCCCGTGTGCACGCCTTGCTCGCTGGCTGCCCAGGCCCAGTTGCTATAAGCCCGCACGCAGCATGCCACTTGCGCGTACGGGCGCTTGCACCCCTGTGCATGCTTGGCTGCCCTTCCCTGTGCACTCGCGCACCTACATGCCCCTGTGCCTTCCCGCATGCGCTTGCAGCCTACCAGCTGCCATGCCATCCCAGCCTTGCCATGCCTTGCCACTTGCTGCCATGTCTTGCCTTACCCTTGACAGCCCTATTTTGGCCTCATCCAAGGCCATGTTGGCAGCTGTCTTTGACTCTATTTTGAGGGCTACATGGGCATGCCACGACATGCCTTCCAAGGCTATTTTAAGGCCATTCACTCCCATGTTAGACATCACTTTTCAAAGCCGCTTTTAGGCCAATTTTGGCCATTATACCAAGCCATGTTAGGAACCTTGTTGGAACATATTTTAGTCATTATTTAGGGCCATGTTTGGCCACCTCATTAGACCACTTTAGGTAGGATTTTTGACCTATCCTTGGTCTATGCCTTAGGACATTGTTAGCCTAATTTAGTCATCAATTTTAACCACATTGGGCAAACCCTTTTGGCTAGTTTTTACCCATGTCTTAGGCTATATTTGGTCAACCTTCTAAGTTGTTGTTGAGCAATATTTAGGGTCATTTTGGGCCATTGTTTCAAGGTGCATTAAAGACATTTTTAGGGCTATCTAGGAGGTCATGCTTGGACATGACTTAGACTATTTTTTACCATTGGTCGTAGAGGCGTTTGACTAGTATTTAAAACTCATCTTAGGCGAGTCTAGGTATAATTTTTCATTTTTAATTTTGGAAAACATGAAAAAATTAATATGTAATCAGTTAAATCCATTCAATTGTATTTTATTAATTCCCTTTAGGTCATTTTCAATCATTCCCTAGGTTTGGAAATTTGGGGCGTGACAACTTAGTATCAGAACCTAGGTTTGAATACTTAGGGACCGTGGGGTGTTGTTGAACACAATGGGACCATGACACATGATTTGAATTTTTTGTAAACGTTGTGTAATGTGTAAGAACTTGTTAAGTGTATGTTATGACATATTGTACTTATTGCTTGTGAAGTGTTATTTGTTGACAATAACATGCTTAATTTTCTTTTAATACATACTCTTGTTTCTATTCTAACTTACCGTATGGCTCCAGCTGAGTTGAAAGAGTTGACGGAGTAGTTGATTCATTTGCAGGGTAAGGGTTTTTTTCATCCTGGTACTTCGCCGTGGGGTGCTTCGGCATTTTTCGTGAAGAAGAATGATGGGACATTACGTTTGCGTGTGTGGATTATATGAGACTGAACTTGGTCTCCATCAATAATAAGTACCCGTTATTGAGGATATATGACTTGTTTGATCAGCTTAGGGGTTTGAGATGCTTCTCGAATATCGATCTTCGATTAGGGTATCATCAGTTGAGAGTACGGGAGGAGGATGTGGTGAAGATAGCTTTGCACACTCGTTATGGCCATTATGAGTTTGTAGTTATGCCATTCGGTGTAACGAATGCGCCGGTGGCATTCATGGACTTGATGCATCGCATCTTTAGTCCTTATTTAGATCAGTTTGTCATGGTCTTTGTTGATGACATTCTAATCTACTCACCTTCTAAGGGTGAGAATGCTTTCCATTTACGAACTGTATTACAGATTTTGAAGGGGCATCGTCTGGTTGCTAAGTTCTCAAAGTGTGAGTTTTGGCTTTAAGAGGCGCACTTTTTAGGCCATGTTATACCAGATAGCGAGGTCTTCGTGGATCATTCTAAGATTGACTCTGTTATGAGTTGGAAGAGGCCAAAGAATGTGTTTGAGATCCAAATTTTCTTAGGATTGGAAGGATACTACCATCGATTCGTAGAGGGATTTTCTCATCTTCTCACGCCGATGAATCGTCTGACGCGTAAGAGTATTAGATTCTAGTGGAGTGATGAGTGTGAGCAGTCATTTCAAGAGCTAAAGGGGAGGCTAACTTCAGCACCTATTCTGATTATACCCGAGGGAGATATTGGCTATATAGTCTATTGCGACGCGTTGCGAGAGGGACTAGGTTGTGTATTAATGTAGGGGGATATGGTAGTTTATGGTTTTCGGCAGTTGAAAAACCATGAGCATAACTATCCTACATATGATTTGGAGTTAGCTGCTGTCATTTTTGCACTTAAGAGTTGGCGACATTACTTATACAGGGAGAGGTTCGAGGTGTTCTTGGATCACAAGAGCCTCAGACACATTTTCATGCAGAAAGACTTAAACCTTTGGCAGAGAAGATGGATAGAGTATATGGAGGACTATGACTTTGACCTTCAGTACCATCTTGGGAAGGCCAACATCATAGTAGATGCACTTAGTAGGAGATTGAGGAGCACTATTGCTAACATTGCTAGGAGATGATAGGAGATATTGGCGAGTTTGACTTAGACTTTGTCGAGTTTGAGAGACACGCCACACCATTCAGTTTGTGTGCATAGCCTACGCTGTTGAGCAAGGTTATTGAGGTATAGTTACAAGACACAGAGGTTGAGCAGATTCAAGCATGAGTTGCTAATACCAAGGGCTTTAAGGCACTACAAAAATAAGTAGTTTTTATGACGCATAGTGTACGTCGCCAAACCCACTATTTGCGACGTACACCCTGGGCGTCGCCAAAAGCCACATAAAAAAGTGTGCCGATCAATTAACGACGTACCCATAAATATTAGTGACACACACGTGCATCACCCAAAGTTAGCGATGCGCGATGTGCGTCGCGAATAGTGGGTTAATCGCAACGACGTCGTGTTGAGCAACTATTGGTGATGCGTATAAGCTTTTTAGCGACGCTCACTATGTGTCACTAAAAAAGCCCCCCATTTATACCACAACCGTGCGACCTTTGGTTTTCTCTTCTTCTTCTCTTGGTTTGGAGCCCTGTTTTTTTCTTTCTTTTTCTCGGTCTTTCACTTTCACTCCCCACGCTAGGTGCGGACAGAGGCAGACGGCATTTTGGGCAACGGCGACGGATCGGATATCAGCGACGGACCAAGTTTCTTTCTTGTAAAACGGTAAGTCGTTGTTTTCTTATTAAAACTTACCTTCCTTGCCTTTCGAATCCTTGATCTTCCTTTTTGTAATGTAGTCTCTCTTGTTAGGGTTTTCTTTCTCTTTTTCTTTTTGGTAATTTTTTTGGGGTGTTTTTCTTCTTTACTGCACATAAGTTGAAATCACATCACAATTCGAGTTGATTCTTCTTGAGTTTTTGGCTAAAGCGGCTTCATTTTAAAAGTGAAATCACTCAAATCATTTGTATAATTTCATTTTTAAGAAAAAAAAAAGTGAAATGGAGCCCATTTAACAAAAAATGGAGTGCCAATGAGGGATCTTGTCATGAATAAAAGAGTTCAGTGTATGGATGTTTGGGGGGAATTAATGGAACCAGTACGAAAGGCAAGACTTCCATAGGCCATTGATTTTTCAAAAAACTAACCCATCTTCAACCACAACAAAATAGCCTTGTGGGGAGAGCAACACCATAAAACAATTACTTGAGCTGTATATTCATTTTTATGGGGCCATGAAGCTGCAAAGCAGGCTTCTTTTACCTTCAGCCATTGGCCCTAGTACAGCTACGGCTATGGCTATGGCTACCACACGGTTTGAATCACACTCCTTTTGAAACCCACGATTCTGAAGACAAACCAAAAAGGCAAAAAAGAGTGAATGTGTCTTTGACATAAACATACTATGCTTTCAAACACTACATTGGTGTACAAAATTTGATATATGCAGAGCAGTCGACTAATGAGATTTCTTAATTGTTTGGTTCCGAAAATGGGTCTCGTTGATCTTTTATCTTTTGGAATGTCATTCTACAATGTTGTAATATTCATACATTTATAGTTATTGGAGCTTTAAAGTTGATTGGATTCTAGCAAATCCTCTTGCTAACAGTTGTTTAAGCCATTGTTTACTTATCAATCACAAATATGCATGCACGCATGAGAGAGAGAACTATGAGACAAACGAAATTTGAAACCTGACAATTGATTTATTTATTTTTTTTTATCTCTTTTGAATGTGTTCTGCGCCAAAGCATTGAGAAAAGAACAATGCCTCGCTGAGTTAGGTTTCATCTTTTATTATTTGAAAGTCTATCAATTAATGCTAATAAGTAATTTTGACATTTAAATAAGGTTATTTTAGTTTAAATGATCAGATATTTTAACGGAGTTAACATGAAAACAAATTATTGGATTTTCTTTTTTGTAGCAAAAGGTTCTTATTTGACCATATTAGATAGTCAAAAAGATTTTATGGACTTTTTGGATTGAAAAACAAAATTTAAGAACTTTTTAGTATTTTTTTCAAAAATATTCATTTTATATTTTAATTTATTTTTGTCTCATCTGTCATGACCCGAAACCCACCCTATGCGGATCTCGTGTCGCGGGGCCGACCCGAAGGCCGTCCCTACTTTTTCCATTCCTGTATCATAGTACTAATATGCAATGTACTAAAAATTTTAAACAATAATCAGCAGAAGTCTTTATCAATTATAGTAATCCAGCGGAAGTCTTTAAAATAAATTTAACAGCGGAAGTCTATTAAATACATGACATAGTTCTACATAAGACAAAATGAGAACTAAACATAACCAGCACCCGGGGGTGGTGAATACATGGGAGAACTAACATAGACTGATACAATACTTCAAAATGTCCCCCTACGCTCTCAGACTCCTACTGGGGTCTCGCAGTGTCATCACCTGAAATGGGGGTAGATGGGGTGGAATGAGCTACAAAGCTCAGTAAGCAAAACAGATCTCCAACACTGGTATCGATGATCAATGTGAATCCATGAATAAGATAATGATAGCCAATCATAAGGAAGGAGATGCTGTGATAGCCAATGAACATGATTGCCACGAGGGCCAATGGAAACAATTGCCACGAGGGCCAATGAAAAGTAATCACAATACACAATCAGAAGTAATAGTGTAAAATGAAAATATAACAACAATGAAGTACGGCCACAATGAACCGATCACAATCAAATCAATCAATGCAAGTCCTTCGAGACTTGAAGAATTATAAGGAATAGTGCCATTCAACAATCAAGTTCTGTCAATCATAAGAGATGCTGTTATTCTGTTTCAGGGCTCGGCAGACCCTCGATCTTTTGGGGCCCGGCATACCCCCCAGTCAATTCCAGTAAATTGCCATTTGTCCGTTCACGGACTTGACCCGTAGGTCCCATTCAATCAGATAGCATCAAATGGGTGTTGTGACTGAGCACAACTCCTATGTCCATAAACATGTCATGATCATAGTAATTCCATAGAATATAAAAATGGAATATCATTCATTCAATGAGGATACAGTAGTAGGCCTTTCAAGGCATGGTTTAACATGATAACAATGATATAGCAATCAATCAAGGTCCACAAGATAGAACAATATCATATTGTGGATAGCAATAACATGTGTGCTTTCAAAGCACAGTGAAACATGATAACAACGATACATCAGTCAATGATATGTCCACAAGATAGAAAATATCGAAATGTGGAACACAAGGATATCAATACATTCAAGAGTACGAGTTTGGCAGTAAAAGAATAAACTTGGCTTGTGGGAACACCACATGTAAGAGAGAGTGATCCACTTACCTCTATCGTGATTCTATCTCAGAAATCCCTGAGTGTACCATTGCCTTTCGAGTTTCCTATATATCAGTGAATACGTTTCAGAATAAATGGTATTCATCAAATTTTATGCCTTTCTATCATAAGTATTTTAAATACTATTTTAGACTTTACCATTGAGTCCGGAATGCCGAAGAAAGTCGGTTTAGGCTTTCGCGGAATTCCATTTGGACTTTTGCACTAAAAAGGGCAAAATGGTCATTTTGCACTTTTATGGTATTTCAATAAGCCTGATTTCCTATCTCATCCTTGGTTTGGATAACCCCAAACCCAATTCCAATTTACTATCCGTGTAACCAAACAAGCCCAAATCCATTTAAATTAAAAAGCCAGCGACACAGTTTCACTTACCCATTCATATCCAGTCGGGTCCCGACCCGGATCCGTTTCCTTTTAACCCGAATAGACCCACGACTTTCCGGTCGTCTCCCCCAGAACTCCGGTAGGGTTCCGGCAGTGCACAGTCACCTTCTCCGGCGACGGTGACTCAATTTCAGTCATTTTTTAAGCCGTTTTGAATGCCATTCTTCTCCATTTTTCATGTAGATTATATTTCTAACTTTAGTTTTCGGTTTAACCCACTAGTTCTTCACGAAATAGAGAAAAACCGTGGCTCCGGCCAACTGTAATTTCTCTATTTCATGCTTGTTTACCCACTGTTTTGACCCCTAATCGTTTCTAACAGTTTTCTACACATTATAGGGTCATGCTTGGGTCGATTAAACAAGGTTTAATGCATGAAATAACACATGGCCGATTATTCTCTACAACCTGCAACTTAGAATATCTCTATGGTTTCTAAACCTTTTTCTATCATTCTTCTTGCATTTAAAAGCTAAAAGCATGCTTTTCAAGACCCTAGATTTAGATTAAACATTCATGCTTAAAATCACAAAAACAGAACTTAATTTGTTTACCTGGGTGTTCGGATTTAGCCCACTGTGACCCTCCAAACCTTCCTGTTTATGCTCCTGAGTTCTTTGCTAATGCTTCTCTCAATCTCAGTTTTCTTTTTGTCTTTCAACTCTCACCCGTATGTACATATATAGAGAGAAGGGTTCCACCGCCTCTCTCTCTTTTTCTCTTTCTCTCTCTCGGTTACTCCCCCTTCTATGGCCCCTTTCCTTGACTGAAACCTGATGTTCCCTCTGCCAAATGCAAACTTGCATTAAATGGCTTGGGAGACTTGTTGTGCACTCATATATATATATATATAGATATCATATTATATATATATATATATCACACACACACACTTCTCTCCTAACCGACACACACACACACACTCACATACATTACACCTGTATACTGCCCAAGGGCAGTTTCCCTTTTTCCCCTTTTCTTTCCTTTTATTTCTTATGCATATATACATATATACATAAATACATCATATTATATATATATATATAAATATATATACACATTAAATACATGTTCTTATACATGTATATACATGCATGTGTAGGGGTACAATTCCATTTTTAATCCTATTTACATACACTTATTTTAATCGAGCTACGAATCTATGTTCACGTATGCATGCATAGAATTACGTGCATGCACGCATTACGATGCAATGCCCTGTGGGGCTCGGGTGTTACCCAGCCTTGATCATTCATTTCCATCATTCACAGTTCCAGTCATTCATTTCCATGAAAATACTATGATATACATATCTTACCGTTCAAGTTACATGTGTTAACCGACCTACCTCGGTACACGTGACGTATCCCGGGTCGGGATATTACATTCTTACCTCCTTAAAAATAAGTTTGTTCCCAAACTTAGCATATACTACTATGAAAATGAGTGCGGGTACTTGGCGCGCATATCATCTTCTCGCTCCCAAGTAGCCTCTTCCATCCGGTGATTCCTCCACAGAACTTTGACTAATGGAATAGTCTTGTTCCGTAGTACCTGATCTCGACGATCCAAAATCTGAACTGGATGCTCTATGTAACTCAGATTTTCCTGGACGTCTAGCTGTTCGTGCTCGATCACTTGATCTGCACTCTGTACACATTTCCTTAGCATCGAGACATGAAACACATTGTGAACATGTGCTAACTCTGAAGGTAAGGCAAGCTCGTAAGCTACGGGTCCAACCCTCTTCGTGATCCTGAATGGCCTAATGTATCTGGGGCCAAGCTTCCCCCTTTTGCCAAACCTGACTACCCCTTTCATCGGTGATACTTTCAAGTATACAAAATCGTCTTTCGCAAACTCTAAATCTCGTCGGTGAACATTCGCATAGCTTTTCTGTCAACTTTGAGTTGCTAATAAACACTGTCGGATCAGTTGTATCTTTTGTGCGGTCTGTTCCACTATCTCTGGCCCATAGAGTTTCCTTTCTCCCACCTCTGTCCAACACAGTGGTGATCGGCACTTCCTGCCGTATAATGCCTCATATGGCGCCATACCAATACTAGCTTGATAGCTATTATTGTACGTGAATTCCACCAATGGCAACTGATCCTCCCAACTCCCTTAAAAGTCTATGACACAGAAACGCAGTAAGTCCTCTAAAGTCTGTATCGTCCTCTCCGACTGGCCGTCGGTCTCGGGATGATACGCAGTGCTAAGACTCAGTTCCGTGCCCATAGCTTGTTGTAGTCCCTTCCAGAATCGTGATACGAACCGGGGGTCCCTATCAGAAACAATCGATACTGGAACTCCGTGAAGTCTAACAATCTCTCTGATGTATAACTCGGCTAGTCGCTGAAGAGATTGTGTCGTTTTGGTTGCCAGGAAGTGAGTTGTCTTAGTTAATCTGTCTACGATAACCCAAATAGAGTCACTCCCCCTGACTGTCTTTGGCAATCCTAACACAAAGTCCATCGTGATGTGTTCCCATTTCCACTCAGGAATGGGCAGTGACTGCAGAAGTCCTCCCGGCTTCTGATGTTCTACCTTAATTTGCTGGCACTTGGCACATCGTGCTATGTACTCAGCTATGTGACGTTTCATTCCAGACCACCAATAAGTATCCTTAACATTGTGATACATTTTGGTGCCCCCTGGATGTAAGGCGAACTTCGAACTGTGTGCCTCATCAAGAATCTCTTTCCTGATCTCAGGCACGTCGGGTACGCAGATCCTATCCTGATAATACAATATTCCATCTTTCACTGTGTACTCGGAATCTATGCCTGTCTCGATTCCTTGAAGAAGCTTAGCCAACTTCTCATCCTGAGTCTGTTGTCCCCTGATCTTGTCCACAATCGACAACCCGACTGGGACGTTGGCGCATAGTGCCTCGGAACTGGGCAGAAATATCTCTATTTCCATGTCCTCCAATTCTCTCAGTATTTCTGTCTGTGTTGTCAACAGGCAAGCTAAACTTCCTGATGACTTTCTACTAAGAGCGTCAGCTACCACATTTGCCTTTCATGGGTGGTACTGTATGTTGACCTCGTAGTCTTTCAATAACTCTAACCAACGGCGTTGTCTCATATTGAGCTCCTTCTGTGTAAACAGATACTTGAGGCTCTTATGATCAGTGAAGATTTTGCACGTGGTTCCGTATAAATAATGCCTCCATATCTTCAAAGCGAAGACAATGGCTGCTAGCTCAAGGTCGTGTGTTGGATAGTTCCCCTCGTGGGGTCTTAACTATCGGGAAGCATAAGCTACCACTTTTCCATTCTGCATTAACACACACCCTAAGCCCTTGAATGAAGCATCACTGTAAATTACGAACCCGTCAGTCCCTTCTGGTACCGTCAATATAGGAGCTGTAACCAGACGCTCCTTTAACTCTTGGAAACTCTTTTCTTGTTCCTCTGTCCAAATAAAAGGAACACCTTTCTGGGTCAGTTTGGTAATAGGCGTAGCTATTTTGGAGAAGTCCTGGACAAATCTCCTATAGTAGCCTGCTAACCCCATGAAACTTCGCACTTCCGTGACACTCGTAGGTTGAGGCCAATTCATGATTGCCTCGATCTTCTGGGAATCAACAGAGATTCCCTCTTTACTGATCACGTGTCCCAGATATGCTCTACTGGGAAGCCAGAATTCGCATTTCTTCAGCTTAGCGTACAACTTCTGCTCCCCTAACTTCTGTAGCACTCTCCTCAGATGTACCTCGTGTTCTTCCTGGTTCTTAGAGTAAACCAAGATGTCGTCTATAAACACAATCACGAAGTCATCCAAGTACTGCTTGAACACACGGTTCATCATATCCATGAATGCAGCTGGGGCATTGGTCACCCCAAATGGCATAACAAGGAACTCGTAGTGTCCATACCGTGTCCTAAATGCTGTCTTCTGAATGTCAGTGGGTCTGACCTTCAATTGGTGATAACCCGAACTCAGATCGATCTTCGAGAATACCTGGGCCCCTTTCAACTGGTCGAACAAATCATCCACTCTGGGCAGTGGATATCTGTTCCGGATGATAACTTTGTTCAACTCACGATAGTCGATACACAGTCTCATAGTTCCATCCTTTTTCTTCACGAACAATACAGGTGCACCCCATGGCGACGAGCTGGGTCGTATAAAACCCTTGTCCAATAATTCCTGCAACTAGAGCTTCAGCTCCTTCAGCTCTGCCGGTGCCATCCTATATGGAGTCTTGGATATCGGCGTAGTGCCCGACAATACGTCGATGCAAAACTCGATCTCTCTGTCTATGGGCATTCTTGGAAGATCATCCAAGAATACTCCGGGAAATTCCCTAGCAATGGGAATCTTTTCTAACTCAGGTTGCTGAGAATCAGTGTCTTGAACACTACATAAGAATCCGTGGCATCCCTTGCGAAGTAGACGCCTTGCCTGGATAGAGGAAACAAAGTAGGGTGGGGAAGCCACTCCTGTCCCCTCAAAGTCAACTGTCGAAAACTGTGGATTCCGTATGAGAACTCGTTTGGCCATACAGTCTATCGTAGCGAAATTGGCGGCCAGCCAATCCATTCCAAGGATAATATCGAATCCACAAATTTCCAAGGGTATAAGGTCAGCCAATAAGTGTGTATCCCCAATCTGTATCCCACAATTCCTATACATGGTATCCCCCAATAGTGATTTCCCCGATGGTATAGAAACATTCAGTAAATACCCTAAGGGTTCCGTTACTAGGTTCAATCTAGCAGCATATGTAGGGGATATAAATGAATGTGTGGATCCAGTGTCAAATAAAACATGAGCAGGCTGTGAGCATACTAAAAGAGTACCTGCGACTACAGAGGTTGTAGCCTGCACGTCTCCTGGTAAAAGGGAGAAAACCCGTCCTGCCTGCTGCTGGACGTTCCCCTGTCCACTCCTTTGGGCTGGAGGTCTAGGTGGTGCTACTCCAGTGGTTGGTGCTTTAACCGAAGCAGTACTGGGCGTGGCCTGATCCTTCTGAGGGCATTCTCTTACAAAATGTCCCTCCTGGCCACAGTAGTAGCAAGCGTTGCTGTCCTTGAGACATTGGCCCTTATGGATCTTATTGCAACGAGAGCACTTGGCTGCCTCCTTTTTAGTGTTGCCTTGTTTCTTCTGACCGGACCCTGTCGCCTGTGATGTGGCTCCAGGTCTGGTAAATGTAGATCCATGTTCTGAAGTAGAAGGCCCTTGCCTCTTTTTCTGATTGCCTCCATGCTTCAGGTTCCCTTTCCTCTTGGCGAATTCCTCACCACTCCTTTCTATGACTCGAGTTGTCTCCACTACATCATCATAGGTAGCCAGTCGATGAGGTACCAGTCTATCCTTGATAGCCCACCTCAATCCTTCCTCGAACTTGCGAGCTTTCAAATCCTCGGTATTGACAACACTTGGAGCAAACCTGGCCAATTCAGTAAATTTGGCCTCGTATTGCTCTACCGTCATTCCCCCTTGTTGTAGTACCATAAACTCTGCAACTCTTTGGTTTCGTACTTCTTGGGAGAAGTACTTCTTGTTGAAGATATCAGTGAATCGTTGCCAGTTCATGCCTGGCTCTTTATCTTCCTCTATCATCCACCATTTATGTGCCATTCCTTTGAGCATATAAGTGGCATATGCCACTTTTTGGACTTCAGTGCATATCAGGATTTTGAAGATCCTGTTCATCTCTAATAACCACTCCTCAGCTATAGTGGCTCCTCCTGTACCGTCGAAAGTCGGGGGTTTCATTTTCTGGAACCGCTCATATAAGTATGCAGCGTCTCGCTTGTTTCCTTGACGATTTCCTGCATTGTTGCCTGCATTGACAGGCTGCTACTGTTGTACTGGCTGTGCTGGTTGGCTAGCACTAGCCTGAATCTGTGGTAGACTTTCAATGATAGTCCGTATCATTCTTTCCAGTTGTTCTAAACGATCCATGGGTAACGGACCTTGCCTCGTGTTAACCATGACTGTGAATAAAACCAATGAAGCTAACCAATGAGATAACCAGTGAGATAACCAATGAAATAACCAGTGAAAGAACCAATGAAGTAACCAATGAGATGACCAGTCAATGTCTAAGACAATAATAAATGTCAGTCATATCTAACAGTCTTAACTCTAGTCCTATCTCCCATGACTCACAATCGAACCTCAAGCTCTGATACCAAGCTGTCACGACCCGAAACCCACCCTATGCGGATCTCGTGTCGCGAGGCCGACCCGAAAGCCGTCCCTACTTTTTCCATTCCTGTATCATAGTACTAATATGCAATGTACTAAAAATTTTAAACAATAATCAGCGAAAGTCTTTATCAATTACAGTAATCCAGCGGAAGTCTTTAAAATAAATTTAACAGCGAAAGTCTATTAAATACATGACATAGTTCTACATAAGACAAAATGAGAACTAAACATAACCAGCACCCGGGGGTGGTGAATACATGGGAGAACTAACATAGACTGATACAATACTTCAAAATGTCCCCCTACGCTCTCAGACTCCCACTGGGGTCTCGCAGCGTCATCACCTGAAATGGGGGTAGATGGGGTGGAATGAGCTACAAAGCTCAGTAAGCAAAACAGATCTCCAACACTGGTATCGATGATCAATGTGAATCCATGAATAAGATAATGATAGCCAATCATAAGGAAGGAGATGCTGTGATAGCCAATGAACATGATTGCCACGAGGGCCAATGGAAACAATTGCCACGAGGGCCAATGAAAAGTAATCACAATACACAATCAGAAGTAATAGTGTAAAATGAAAATATAACAACAATGAAGTACTGCCTCAATGAACCGATCACAATCAAATCAATCAATGCAAGTCCTTCGAGACTTGAAGAATTATAAGGAATAGTGCCATTCAACAATCAAGTTCTGTCAATCATAAGAGATGTTGTTATTCTGTTTCAGGGCTCGGCAGACCCTCGATCTTTTGGGGCCTGGCATACCCCCTAGTCAATTCCAGTAAATTGCCATTTGTCCGTTCACGGACTTGACCCGTAGGTCCCATTCAATCAGATAGCATCAGATGGGTGTTGTGACTGAGCACAACTCCCGTGTCCATAAACATGTCATGATTATAGTAATTCCATAGAATATAAAAATAGAATATCATTCATTCAATGAGGATACAGTAGTAGGCCTTTCAAGGCATGGTTTAACATGATAACAATGATATAGCAATCAATCAAGGTCCACAAGATAGAACAATATCATATTATGGATAGCAATAACATGTGTGCTTTCAAAGCACAGTGAAACATGATAACAACGATACATCAGTCAATGATATGTCCACAAGATAGAAAATATCGAAATGTGGAACACAAGGATATCAATACATTCAAGAGTACGAGTTTGGCAGTAAAAGAATAAACTTGGCTTGTGGGAACACCACATGTAAGAGAGAGTGATCCACTTACCTCTATCGTGATTCTATCTCAGAAATCCCTGAGTGTACCCTTGCCTTTCGAGTTTCCTATATATCAGTGAATACGTTTCAGAATAAATGGTATTCATCAAATTTTATGCCTTTCTATCATAAGTATTTTAAATACTATTTTAGACTTTACCATTGAGTCCGGAATGCCGAAGAAAGTCGGTTTAGGCTTTCGCGGAATTCCATTTGGACTTTTGCACTAAAAAGGGCAAAATGGTCATTTTGCACTTTTATGGTATTTTATCCTTCGGGGTCTCATCTCATAAAACAAACCCCACCATTGGACTCAAAACGTCCGAGATAATAGGTTTTGACTATTCATTTGTATCGTTTGGACTTCGTTTGACCCATATTTGAAACAGGGGTATTATTGTAAAAATTAATATTTAATTAATTTTTTATGTTTGGGCAACAGTGAAATTTCTTAAAATATTTGGGGCCGGTTCATAAATTCCAAAACTTGCGGTCTGAACCAGTTGGTTCAGGACTAGAAACCCTAAACCGGTCCACCCTTCCCCTGAACCAAACGGTTCACTTCATTTGAAAAACCGGATTTCAATAACCCTGATTTCCTATCTCATCCTTGGTTTGGATAACCCCAAACCCAATTCCAATTTACTATCCGTGTAACCAAACAAGCCCAAATCCATTTAAATTAAAAAGCCAAACGACACAGTTTCACTTACCCATTCATATCCGGTCGGATCCCGACCCGGATCCAACCCGGATCCGTTTCCTTTTAACCCGAATAGACCCACGACTTTCCGGTCGTCTCCCCCAGAACTCCGGTAGGGTTCCGGCAGTGCACAGTCACCTTCTCCGGCGACGGTGACTCAGTTTCAGTCATTTTTTAAGCCGTTTCGAATGCCATTCTTTTCCATTTTTCATGTAGATTATATTTCTAACTTTAGTTTTCGGTTTAACCCACTAGTTCTTCACGAAATAGAGAAAAACCGTGGCTCCGGCCAACTGTAATTTCTCTATTTCATGCTTGTTTACCCACTGTTTTGACCCTTAATCGTTTCTAACAGTTTTCTACACATTATAGGGTCATGCTTGGGTCGATTAAACAAGGTTTAATGCATGAAATAACACATGGCCGATTATTCTCTACAACCTGCAACTTAGAATATCTCTATGGTTTCTAAACCTTTTTCTATCATTCTTCTTGCATTTAAAAGCTAAAAGCATGCTTATCAAGACCCTAGATTTAGATTAAACATTCATGCTTAAAATCACAAAAACAGAACTTAATTTGTTTACCTGGGTGTTCGGATTTAGCCCACTGTGACCCTCCAAACCTTCCTGTTTATGCTCCTGAGTTCTTTGCTAATGCTTCTCTCAATCTCAGTTTTCTTTTTGCCTTGCAACTCTCACCCGTATGTACATATATAGAGAGAAGGGTTCCACCGCCTCTCTCTCTTTTTCTCTTTCTCTCTCTCGGTTACTCCCCCTTCTATGGCCCCTTTCCTTGACTGAAACCTGATGTTCCCTCTGCCAAATGCAAACTTGCATTAAATGGCTTGGGAGACTTGTGGTGCACTCATATATATATATATATATATATCATATTATATATATATATATATATATCACACACACACACTTCTCTCCTAACCGACACACACACTCACATACATTACACCTGTATACTGCCCAAGGGCAGTTTCCCTTTTTCCCCTTTTCTTTCCTTTTATTTCTTATGCATATATACATATATACATAAATACATCATATTATATATATATATATATATAAATATATATATACATTAAATACATGTTCTTATACATGTATATACATGCATGTGTAGGGGTACAATTCCATTTTTAATCCTATTTACATACACTTATTTTAATCGAGCTACGAATCTATGTTCACGTATGCATGCATAGAATTACGTGCATGCACGCATTACGATGCACTGCCCTGTGGGGCTCGGGTGTTACCCAGCCTTGATCATTCATTTCCATCATTCACAGTTCCAGTCATTCATTTCCATGAAAATACTATGATATACATATCTTACCGTTCAAGTTACATGTGTTAACCGACCTACCTCGGTACACGTGACGTATCCCGTGTCGGGATATTACATCATCTCTTTCTCTCTTTTTTTTTTTTTCAATTACTTTCTCATCTATTTTTAGTTCCCTCCTTTACTATTTAAGAAACGATAATTTTTTTTTTGTTATCTTCTCTCTCTCTTTTTTGAGGAAAATTAATATATGTGTTGGTTTGAATAATGTTAATTTTGGTATTGAATTTTGTGAGCTCCAAATCATGTTAGTACACATCAAAGAGAAAATAACGATAAAAATAAAATTAGAAACAATATTTTTACATTTTATATACTAGTGAAATTATAGTTGAATATATTAAAAATTTTAAAATTTTGTATGAGCATTAGGGAAAATAAATTCATATTTTGTAGATGTTCATTGTTTATCTTTAAAATGTTAGGCATTTTATTTTTCTTGGGTAGTATATCCTGATGAATAATATTAGAAATTTAGTCTAGAAGTATTTTGATGTCTTCATTAGGTATTTTCACTTTTTATTATCATTTATATGTATGTAGTGTTTGACTTGAATATTAATACATGATTTTATATCTCGTGAAATTAGAAGTAAGAGTTTATTGATAATTTATAATCTTTTGGGGAAATTAGTTTCTTAGATTGTCATCAAGACATTGTTTTTTATTTTTTTCCATAAGTAAAAAAGAAGAAGAGGAAAAGAAAATGAGCTAGTTGTTGAATAAATTCTTAGATAAATTAAACTGACCATCTCTGAAGTTTAGTGAAAATACACATAGACTCCTCAAGTTTGAAAAATTACACTGATCATATCTCTACTTTCGTTGTTGGCTAAGATACACCCTTACCTTTATCTAACTGTTAGGAAATGTGACGGAAATTATTTTTTGCATTTTGCTACTACCAAAACTACCCTTTTTGAATTAAAATGACTAATATACTCTTTTATAATTATATAAAATAACTTTTATGCCCAAGTGGCTATATTTAATTGGACAAATTTTATTTGAATTTGTGTGTATACGTTGAATCTCAAATTTAAATCGTATCTAAATAAAAAATAAAAAAAAGTAAGTATCATCACAAAAAGAACCACGATTACAAATATAAAAATCATTCAACCACCTTTAAAAAATTGACAAAAATCTCAACACACCTAAAGCCATAAAATATCTTGACAGACATAAAGTGATGAATCTTTTGTAATATTTGTACATAGTCAGGTTATCTTATATTTAAGAGTGAGAAATAATGAAAAAAAATATGTTATTTTTATCATTATTCATACAATTATATATATATATATATATATTGTCACGACCCGAAACCCACCCTATGCTGATCTCGTGTCGCGGGGTCGACCCGAAGGCCGTCCCTACTTTTTCCATTCCTGTATCATAGTACTAATATGCAATGTACTAAAAATATTAAACAATGAATAGCGGAAGTCTTAATCAATTACAGTAATCCAGCGGAAGTCTTTCAATAATTTAAACAGCGGAAGTCTATCAAATACATGACATAGTTCTACATAAGACAAAATGAGAACTAAACGTAACCAGCACCCGGGGGTTGGTGAATACATGGGAGAACTAACATAGACTGGTACAGTACTTCAAAATGTCCCCCTATGCTCTCAGACTCCTACTGGGGTCTCGCAGCGTCATCACCTGAAATGGGGGGTAAGTGGGGTGGAATGAGCTACAAAGCTCAGTAAGTAAATGCAGATCTCCAACACTGGTATCGATGATCAATAAATCCATGAATAAGATTATGATAGCCAATCATAAGAATAAGATGTTGTGATAGCCAATGAAAACAATTGCCACGAGGGCCAATGAACAGTAATCACAATACACAATCGGAAGTATTGGATGTAATATCAATATGAATGATTCCAATGATAATATAACAACAATGAAGTACTACCACAATGAACCGATCACAATGAAATCAATAATACAAGTCCCTCGAGACTCGAAGAATCATAAGGGATAATGCCATTCAACAATCAAGTTCCATCAGTCATAAGAGATGCTGTTATTCTGTGCCAGGGTTTGGCAGACCCTCGATCTTTTGGGGCCCGGCATACCCCCCGGTGAATTCCAGTGAATTGCCATTTGTCCGTTCACGGACTTGACCCGTAGGTCCCAATCAATCAGATAGCATCAGATGGGTGTTGTGACTGAGCACAACTCCCGTGTTCATAAACATACCATGATCATAAGTAATTCCATAGAATATAAAAATGGAATATCATTCATTCAATAAGGATACAATAGTAGGCCTTTCAAGGCACAGTGTAACATGATAACAATGATACATCAGTCAATCAAATGTCCACAAGATAGAAAATATCGAATTGTGGAACACAAGGATATCAATAACATTCAAGAGTACGAGTTTGGCAGTAAAAGAATAAACTTGGCTTATGGAAACACCACATGTAAGAGAGAGTGATCCACTTACTTCTAATGCAGTCCTATATCAGGAAATCCGTGAGTTTGCCTTGCCTTTTGGAATTTCCTATATATCAGTAAATCCGTCTCAGAATTAATGCTATTCAACAAATTTTATGTCTTGCTATCATAAGTATCTCTAGCACTAATTTAGACCTTACCATTAAGTCTGAAATGCCGAAGAAAGTTGGTTTAGGCTTTCGCGGAACTCCATTTGGACTTTTGTACTAAAAAGGGCAAAATGGTCATTTTGCACTTTTTACGGTATTTTATCCTTCGGGGTCCTGTCTCGTAAAATGGACCCCACCATTGGACTCAGAATGTTTGAGATAATAGATTTTGACTATTCATTTGCATCGTTTGGACTTCGTTTGACCCATATTTGAAATAGGGGCATTTTTGTAAAAATTAATATTTTATTAATTTTCCTGTTTGGGCCTTAGTGAGATTTCTTAAAACATTTGGGGCCGGTTCATAATTTCCAAAAGCTGCGGTCTGAACCAGTTGGTTCAGAACCAAAAACCCTAAACCGGTCTGCCCCCTTACTGAACCAAACGGTTCAGTCAAGTCTTGAGAACCGGAATAAGATAACCAGTTCTCCTATGCTATCCATGGTTGGAATAAGCCCAAACCCAATTCCAACATTTCCTATCCATGTAACCAAACAAGCCCAATCCATTTAAATTCAAAACACAAACGACACAGTTTCATGTTCCCATTTCATTTTCGGTCGGGTCCCGATCCGATTCGAACCCGGATTCGGTTTTATTTTAACCCGATAGCCTCACGACATTCCGGTCGTCTTCCCCATTACTCCGGTAAGGTTCCGGTGGTGAACAGTCGTCTTCTCCGACGACTGTCACTAAATTTCAGTCAGTTTTCAACCATTTTTAAATGTTATTTCCTTCCATTTTTCATGTAGATCTTATTTCTAAACTTAGTTTTCAACTTAACCCACTAATTCCTCACGAAATAGAGAAAAATAGTGGCTCTGGCCAATTGTACTTTCTCAAGTTCATGCTTGTTTCTCAACTGTTTTGACCCCTATTTGGTTCTAATGGTTTTCTGCACTTCATAGGGTCATACTTGGGTCATTTAAACAAAGTTTAATGCATGAAATGTTAAGGTTCTGATTATTCTCTACAAACCTGCAACTGCGTTTTCCTACCTGGTTTCTCAACCATTTAATCTCATTCTTTTTGCAATAAGTTCCATATTTCATGCTGATTTAGACCTTATAAATAGATATAAGCTTCATGCTCTAAATCATAAAAACAGAACTCAAACTCTAACCTAGGTTTTCAGTTTTAGCTCACTACGACCCTCCAAACCCTTTTGTTTCTGCTCCTGAGTTCCTTGACAATGTTCCTCTCAGCCTCAGTTTCCTTTTTGTCTCTCAACTCACTCCCGTATATACCTATATAAAGAGAGAGATTCCACCGCCTCTCTTTCTCTTTCTCTTTCTCTCTCTCGGTTACTCCCCCTTCTATGGCCCCTTTTCTTGACTTAGGTTCTGGTGTTCCCTCTGCCAAATGCAACTTTGCATTTATTGGCTTGGGAGACTTGTGATGTACTCATATATACATATATCATATTATATACATCACACACACATACACACCTCACCCAACCGAGACACACACACACACCCACATACACTGCACCTATATACTGCCCTTGGCAGTTTCCCTTTCCTTCTTTTCTTTTCCATTTAATTCTTATAAATATACATATATACATAAATATATGTAAAATACATTATGTTATATATATATATATATACACATAAAATACATGTTTTATACATGTATATACATTCATGTGTAGGGGTATAAATCTATTTTTAATCATATATACATACATTCATTTTGATCGGGCCACTCACCTATGTTCACGTATGCATGCATGGGAATACGTGCATGCACGTATTACGATGCAATATCCTAGGGTGCTCGGGTGTTACCCAGCCTTGGTTATTCATTTCCATCATTTACAGTTTTTAGTCATACATTTCCATGAAATACCATGATATACATATCTTACTGTTCAAGTTACACTATATAACCGACTAACCTCGGTACACGTGACGTATCCCGGGTCGGGATATTACATATATATAGCTAGGATGGAACCCTATGTTGAAGACAATGAAATTTCCTAGATAATTATAGTTACAAATTTGATTAGTGAATGTTAAGTGTTGATTTTTTTATTTTTTTTATTAGAGTTTAAAGTTGATACGAATGATCCATTGAACAAACAACGTATTATGAAGAATATTTGTTTGTTATGAAGAATCAATCTGTTTGTTATGAAGAATAATGATAATGGGCATGCAAATACCCAGAAACACACTAGGTGGCCGACCAACTATCTAGTGTGTCACGCATTTGATTTGAATTTTTTTTAAGGGATTAGTTCATGAAAAAAAAAAATGACTGTTGTTTTGTAAGTTAGGGATTGCATTCATGTAAGCTTAGCCTCGTTCAGGAGTCATTTTCATCACATGTGAATCTTGTCGCTAAATTTATTCGCAATTGGGCTCGTGTGTATGAAAATCGATTCTTGAATTTTCTAGAGTAGGACAATTTGGGAATGCATAAATCTGCATTGCAATCAATAGCACATGCACTACCAGGCGGAGGTGGTAGCTGGTAGAGAGCCTCGCGACAAACCCTACAGGGGGGTGGCGGTGGAGGATTGGATGTTACTATACGATCAGTTCGCTAGTGATACATTCCAGGTAAAAATTGTCAAAATTAATTTTGTTGTATGATAAATCATTGTCATTTATACTAACCTTCTTTGTTTTGGCCAAGGGTAGGAACTTAGCAAGAAAAATAGTGAGAGCAGAAGCAAGCAACAAGTGACCCACTATAGTGGATCACGATCTTTTGTTAGGTATAGGCATGAGATGGTAAGTTAATACATGTATCAAGTTCGTATTAATAATCTTTTCATGAAATTAATCTTCACAAGCTACTATTTATTTGCTGCAACGAGACCAGGAAACCGGTGCACCACCCAGCCCCATTGAGTTGTGGCATAGGACGCACTACAATTCCCAGAAGGGTTGGACTGGGCTTGAAGCTCAGTGGCTTTATGTAAGTTATTTATGTATATATACTAGTATTACTAATTTAATATTAATCTAAAGTTATAATAACATATATTTCTGTGCTTTTATAGGAGGAGATGGTCCAGCTGCGTGCTCAGCCAACTCCTAAGAGTGAGCATCCGCCAACCGATGACCAGATATGGGAGACTGTTCTGGGCAAGAGGCGCGGATATATGCGTGGCTTAGGGAGTGGGATGGAGCTGATGACATCATTCTCTAGCATCGAAAGTGATGCTAGGTTTCACGCAGCCACCCAGAGAGCTGAGGCAGCTGAGCGAGAGAATGCAAAACTGCAGTAGAAGATGACGTCGTTCGAGGAGTGCCAGGCCCAGTTAGAGGCTCTTGTGCAAACGAAGCTCAACCAGTAAGGAGGCTCTATTCAGCCTTGGTAAGTTTTTAAAATTATATACTTTGGTGGATTTATTATTTATAGAAAATGTTACGTAAAAAAAAATATATATATATATATAGTAGCACGAACTTATTTAATTTCATCGGTTCGAATGACTGTTAAAAACTTTTGCACGTTTCTGCTCCAAAAAGGCCCATTTTGGGGTTTTGACGGACCGAAACATCGGATACTGGCCTACCGACCCTGAAACCCCATCACACAGCTCTCAAATAATAAAATAGACTTGCACAAACTTACACTACTCGGTTCGGATGCCCGGTCTGAAACTTTTGCAAGTTTTTGCTCCAAAAAGGCCCATTTTGGGGTTTTGATCGACCAAAACACCAAATACCGGCCTACCGACCCCGAATCCCCATCACACACCTCCCAAATAATAAAATAGACTTACACGAACTTACGCTACCCGGTCTGAATCTTTTGTAAGTTTCTACTACAAAAAGGCCCATTTTGGGGTTTTGACGGACCAAAATACCGGATACAGGCCTACCGACCCTGAAACCCCATCACACACCTCTCAATTAATAAAATAGACTTGCACAAACTTATGATGCTCGATTCGGATGCCCGGTCTAAAACTTTTGCAAGTATCTGCTTAAAAAAGGCCCATTTTGGGGTTTTAACGGACCAAAACACCGAATATCAGTCTAACTACCACGCCATCACACACCTCACAAATGATAAAATAGACTTGCATGAACTTACGGCACTCGGTTTGGATCACCAGTTTGAAACTTATGCAAGTTTTTGCTCTAAAAATGCCCATTTTTGAGTTTTCACAGACCAAAATGTTGAATATCGGCCTACCGACCCCAAAACCCCATCACACACCTCAAAAATGATAAAATAGACTTGCAGAAACTTACAGCACTTGATTTGGATCAACGGTTTGAAACTTATGCAAGTTTTTTCTCCGAAAATGCGAGTTTTGGGGTTTTGACGGACCAAAATACCGGATATCCGCCTAACTATCTCGAAACCCCATCACACACCTCACAAATGACAAAATGGACTACCAAAAACTTAGGGCAATCAGTTCGGATTAGTGGTTTGCAACTTATGCTACTTTATGCCATTCTTACTATTTATGCATGGAAAAAAAATATATTCACTTTCATATATATTTAATAAGTGTTCTAATATATATCATTTGATCTTTATTTCAGATTGATCGGGATTATTGCGCCGGGGTCTTTAGGTCTTGCATCGGGACTGACTATTTTTATTTGTTTTTTTTTTCTTTTCATCGACATCTGTAGTTACATTTTTTGAGACAATTTTTTATTTTTGAATTTATTGTTAAATTGTACTTTTACAAATGTAAGTAATTAATTAGTATAATATATATATATATATATATGAATGTACTTTTCTTTTTCAATATATATTCATTTCAGAATGTTTGGATTTTACTGTATATTAGGATGGTTGATATAGGTTCAAAAGGCGTCACTAAAAGCTAAGAAATCATTTTATAGCGACGCTTCAAATTCGTCACTAAAGATTGGCTTCACACTATTAGCAACACACAACAAGCGTCGCTAAAGGTTGGATAAATATACCATTTGCGACGCACGTTGTGCGTCGCTAAAGGCCAGAATTAGCGACGCCCTTTGTGCGTTGCTAATGGTAACTTTTAGCAACGCATAAACTGCCCACGCATAGTATTAGCGATGCCTATTCACTATTATCAGCGACACCATGTGGACGTCACTAAAGGTAACCATTAGCGATGCGTAGCAGTTTGTGCATCGCTAATACTATTAGCGACACGACCTTTAGCGATGCCATTAGCGACGCATTTTACTACTATTAACGACACTCAAGTGCGTCGCTAATAGTCTTGTTTCTTATAGTAAGGGATGGACAGTTCATTCTGACCTTAGCTTGAGGTATATGGGTAGAGTCTTTGTCACGCCCCGAATTTCCACGAACCCGGGGAGCGACTGAATGAAAGAAAAGGAATAAATAAATGACAATGAATTAAATTTAAATTAAATCTCCCGCATTATTCCTCAAATTTTTCCTGCAAGATTAAAATTAAATGCTTGTCCCACTATCAGCCCAAAGTTGGCGCTAGTGGATGGCCAAACATAGCCTTGAAATCTATGCCTAAAAAGTGTCCCATAAATTGCCCCAACTTGGCTTTATATAATGGCCTAAAATGGTTTCAAATGAGCTCAAAAGTTTGGGTCAAACTCATGATTTAATGGCCTCAAAATGCCCTTGGAAAATAGGTCATAACATGGCCAAAACATGGTCAAAACAATGGCTGCCCATGGGTTGGACAGCAGGTGGCAGCAAGCAAAACAACAGTGGGCGCGCGGCAGGGGCGCGGGGGCGCGGCGTGGGGCGCTGGGCACACGGCACGCAGGCACGCGCGCGCGCGCGCGAGGGGTGCGCGGGCTGCGGCGGCTGGGGCTGGTTCCTGCACTGTTCACGACACTGTAGCACAGAGAGCAGTTTCTGATATTTTTCAAGTTACTGTTCATGGCTGCAACCAATTTTTCCCTTTTTGAATTTTTTCCAAGTCCTTTAAGCCCTATTTTCTTCCCATTTTTTTATCCCCCTTGTTCAAGGTTCCTAAACCCCCATTTTGACATTTTTTTTCACTCCTTTTAAAAAGTCATTTACACACCTATTTCCCACTTTGATTCTACCAAAAATTCGACATAGTCTCCTTTGTTTTTCCCAAGTATTTTCATCACCTAATAATCACAACATATATGGGTATAATTGCATCAAAATCCATCAACTCTTAAACATGCATCCACTATTTTCTAACACTTCCATTTAATGCATATTTAACTCCCGAATATCAAGTAACCTCTAGTATACATTTAAATCAAACATCATACATTCATTGAGTTCCAACTCATACATTTTTTAAAATGGCCCAAGGCCTAAGGTTTACAATTTACATAAGTTTAAATATAAAATACAACAAAGTGGGCTTATGCCCATACATTCAAAACATGCCCCCAAGGTCAAATCTTCTACAAAATCCATTTCCTTCCTTTTTCTTCAACACTCAAGGAAGTCTCAAGCAGCTGTTGCCTCATCTGAAATGTATTGCCCACGAATGGGTCAGCTCAACTGCTAGTATGATAACTCACTAATACTAGCAACAAATTTAGGATGTGGCGTGTGCAAGTGTACAATTTCAAGATATAATTTCCCTTCCCGTTGTTTAATGCAATGCAACACGCTATGCATGACTCACACATGCAAACTCTATGTCATACCCATGTCAACTCTATGCCATGTCATGCCACGCCCATGTCTCAGTTTTACGGATCGCATCCGATGGTCCATCGAGTACCACACCTGTTTCACGGGCCACTCCCCGTCGGGTCAATCAAGCACCGATACATGTCTCGCTTCACGGTCCGGACCCCGTTGGCATGCAAGTACCAAATGGCCAATTTTGGGTTTTTCACCACAGGATCTACACCCTCATAATGCATAGCACTTCGTGCTCAACTCACACCATGTGTCCAAAGAATTTCACCATGCCAACATGCCATGATTTCATCATGCAAATTCAATGTGACAATTGATCAAACACATGGTGTACATTTTCAAGTCATGCCTTTAAACCCCACATGATTCATAACTTTAAATTTCCACACCATGCTTCACATAACATAGATCATAACCACACAACTTAACATATTTTTCAAGCCACAATGTCACCAGTTCACCAACCACAATGAATTTCACAAAGTCGCTAACATCACATAAAAGACTAATACATTACACAACTCATTCCCTTCCAAGATGTCAAGTAAATATCACATAAATACACATCAAATATAGCAATCAAATACAAAGCAAGATACATCATCCTCATGGCAACAAAACATCAAATAAACCAAAGAATACATAAAGCCCTAAATTTCCAACTCTAGGTATTTCAATTCAACACCACCTAGGTAACTTCCTAGCATTAATTAAACATCTATACAGCTCAATCAACATGTATCAAAGCAAGAAAAACTAAATCTATTCCTAGCTTAGCGAGAAACCATACCTAAAATCAGTTTTTCACAAACTGTAGAAGCTGTATTTTCTGGATAGCCAAACTGTTCAGTGAGGATATATTACTCGTGGAGACGAACAACTTTCCAGAAGAAAGTTCGGCCAAAATCCCGCTTGAAATATGTGTTTCGGCAGCTTGAATTCTTGAATTTCTAGGACTTTTCTCACTCTCTCTCTATAAGAACGTGAATTCTGTAATTGCAGACCCAATTTATGATAAAAATGGTCTAAGGGGGCTGTGTTTATAGTGGTGGACAAAGGGGTTAAGGGAAAATGACCATTTTGCCCTTAATGAGCCCAAAACCTCGTTACTCTACAACCCATTCCTAAACGCTTCAATTCAAAATTTTGTTTTAACCAATGTTCATAAAATTATTTTAAAGGAAAACTCTTAGAAGAAAATATTTTCATTTGAGGTTGTTTTAGGCCTGTTCCACCCGGGCCACCCGAACGCCCTTTTTGTCCAATTTTGAAACGGTTTCCGCTTTAGCAAAAATTTGAACAGTAGCTACCTCACAATATTCTAAGCATATTTCTATTCTATGACACACTCCAAATATGCCTTTAAACATGTCAAATGGTGAACTGACGCATTTAGATGCTTTACCGGCAAAACCGGGCTTGACCGACAAAACCATGTATGCCAAATATCCTACCGGCAAAACGAAAAATTTCCTCACATTTTTTTCAGATCTCTACAGTCTTTGTTCCAGATTCTCTTAGGGCTGATGTTCTTTAAGATTTCCATCATTCACGTCTAGCAGTGCACCTAGGGGGCACTAAGATGTACCATGATTTATGTCGCCAATATTGGTGGACGGTGATGAAGGAAGATGTCGTACAGTTTGTATCAAGATATCTCACGTGCCAGTAGGTTAAGGCCAAGCACTAGAAACCTGGGGGTTTGTTACAGCCATTGCTAGTGGCAGAGTGGAAGTGGGAGTTTATTACTATGAATTTTATGACGGGTCTTCCGAGGTCACCTAGAAGTCATGATGTAGTTTGGGTTATTGTTGACAGGTTGATGAAGTCCGCATATTTCCTACCGATTAGAGTGACTGATTCAGTGGATGCTCTCAGATGGTTGTATATCCGAGAGATAGTACGACTACATGGGATTTGTCACGCCCCAAATTTTCACAAACCCAGAGAGTGAGTGAAATGAAATTAAAAAGAAATTAATAAATGATAATTAAATATATTCGGTTGATTACTCATCCATTTCCCCATGTTTCACCCCAAAATAAAAATGAAAATTTGTTAACTAGACTCACCCAAGATGGGTCCCAAATGGTAGTCAAACACCTCCCCAACCAATGGTAGAAAATGGTCTAAGTCATGTCCAGAAAATGTCTCTAAATGTGCCTTGAAATAATGGTCCAAATAGGCCCTCAAATGTCCTAAGACATAGGCCAAGAATAGGTCAAAAAGTCCAACAAAATTTTTCTAAGGAAGTGGCCAAACATGGCCCATAAGATTGGCCAAACATGGCCCATAAGAGTGGCCAAACATGGCCCAATATGGTACCCAAACATGGCTCAAAAGGTGGTGTCAAACATGGAATCAAATGGCCTTGAAAAGGTAGGTAATGGCATGCCCATGGCATTCCTAAGCACAGGCGTGCACAGTAAGGTGGCAGGTGGGCGTGCGCGGCAGGGCGCGGGGTGGGGCGCAGGGTGCACTGCAGGGGCGCATCGCAGGGCGCGCGGCTGGGTGCGCGGTTGGGGTAAGGGCATGTCCGTGCTGCTGCTATTGGTTACTGTAGCTACTATTCATTATTGTAGTAAACCAGTAGCTAAAATGCTACAGTACCAAATTTTTCTAACTTTGGCCAAAAATCTTGATTTTGATATTTTGCAACCTATTTCAATTTATTTCACCACCAAACTTGGTGTGGGATCCTACAACATGTAAAATGACCATTTTACCATTTTTCCTTATTTTTCGACCTTAAGTGATTTTTGGGCTAATCACCCCTATGTTTTATTTCTTTACTTTTCTTCTTTCTTCTTAAGTCATTTAATTCCCTACTTAGAAAATATAGGCATGCTCCCCCGCTCCACTCAATCTAGTTCCTATATTTTGAAAAATTTCACCATAGTTTCCTTTGTTTTCTAAGCATTTCCCACCTAATGTTTTACAATAATACATATATATATATAAGCAATGTAGATTTCATCCTCATTCGATGACCACAATCTCATAGAAATTAAATATATATCATTCAATTATACAATCTATCATACATACACATGTACTTGAACTTAATGGTCACAAACTTCATATTCATTACAATATGTAAGGTCTTTTCTATTCTTTTCATAATACATAAAATGTTTACAAGTTCATTTCATACGACATAGGGCTTATGCCCTTATACAACTCAAAATATGCCCCAAAGGCCAAAAATCCTGTGGTCCATTTCCTTCTTTTCTTCAAGACTTTAACAAGTCTCAAGTATCTAAAGCCTCATCTGAAATTTGATATCCCATGAGGGGTCAGCTCAACTGCTGGTATGATATAATGGTAATGCAAGGAACAAGATTTATGATGTGGCATGTACAAGTGTACATTTATAATATACATGCATTCCAATTCATTAATACAATGCAATGGCAATATACGTAATGCACCCATGCAAACTCTATGCCACACCCATGTCTCGCTTCACGGTTCTTCTTCGTTGGCATGCAAGTACCACTGTATGTCTCCTTTCACGGTCTAGAGCCCGTTGGCTTGCGAGTACCCATGCAAATTTTGGGTTTTTCACCACAAGATCTATACCCTCATAATGCATGGCACCAAAGTGCTCAACTCACGCCATGTTTCAAGGATTCACACTAGGCCAACATGCCATAATTTTTCTATGTAATTCCAATGAAGTATTTCATCAAACACATAGTATATGCCGTAAACAATGCAATTTACTCAAAGCAACTTTAACTTTTATATCCCAAAACTTTGTCTACATGAACCTAACATGTAATTCAATTAATTTCACATATAAACTCGTTACACATTCACAACTTTAACAATTTCTCAAAGATCATAAAATACATAAAGTACCAACACATGGAATAAACATAACTCTCAAACCACAAGAGTTTCTCTACATGAACATAAGTTAGAATGCAATGAATCAAACATATAAACAAGTTACATGTTCATCACTTTGACAAATTCTCAAAGAACACATAGGTACACAAACTACCAACTCTAGGTTTTCAAAGCAATTACCAACTAAATGACTTTCTAATAGCAAGTAAACATATAAATCATTCAATCAATGTGTAAAACACTCATAAACTTAACCCTATTCATTACTTAGCAAAATATCATACCTAAATGGGTTTTTCTCAACCCTAGGGAGTTGTGTCCACTGTGCAGCCAAACCAATACGTGAGAATGTAGTCCTTGATGTGGGAAACAACTTCCGAGGAGCAAGTCTTGTGAAAATCCAAGCTTAGAAGTGAGTTTTAGAGGCTTGAAGGTTGAAGAAACCTAGGTTTCTTTCTCCCTTTTCTCCATGAACGTGAGACTACTGTATCTTAGACCCAAATAATGAAATCATGTCACTAAGGGGTCCTATTTATAGTAAAGGGGCCAAGGAGCAAAAAGACCTTTTTGCCCTTAATGAGTTCGGGGCCCCGTTACACTACAACCCATCCCGAAACGCCTCAATTTGATATTTTGTTTTAGCCAAAGTTCTTTAAAAAATTTTAAATAAAATTTTTCAAAAAAATTTCTTTTTGCCTGTGGCCGGGTTTGGTCGGTTCCACCCGGGTCACCTGGATGCCCGTTTACGGTCCAGTTTTTTAAATTGTCTCCGAATAGGCTCAAATTTTTATATGAGGTGTATTTTACATTCTAAGCATATTTCTCTTCTATGGAATACTTAAAATATGCTTCTAAACATGACTTATAGCTAAATGATGCATATATAATGCCCTATCGGCAAAAATGAAAAATTTACCCTCATTTTTCAGATCTCTACATCCTTCCCTCCTTAGAGAAATTTCATCCTGAAATTTAGAAATGTAACTCTACGAATGAACAACTTTGGATACCTAGCAAGGACTTCATCCTTACGTTCCCAAGTGGCCTCTTCGACCCCACGATGGCTCCAAAGAACCTTGACTAAAGGGATGGTCTTGCCCCGTAAAACCTAGTCCCTCGAGTCCAATATCTCTACAGGCCTCTCATCATAAGAAACACCCCCTCCACTTCAAGATCTACCCAATCTAGTACATGTGAAGGGTCAGGCTCATACTTTCTCAACATCAATACATGAAAGACTTTATAAACCCTAGATAACTGTGGCGGTAGCGCCAACCAATAAGCTACTTCTCCAATACTTTTATCAATCAAGATCTTGCAAAGGTCTATAGCACTCATGTTGCGCTCTCGACTAATTAAAAGAATCCGTCAATCCTATAGAACTTATCACATTAGTTTCAAATCTAACTTAATTTAGTCACTATAATCATTATAATCAGAAACCATCCTACACACCAGATTCATCATTTAGTCATTTCATCATAAGTCCTCAAATTGAGTTTTCAACTCGTATACTTTCATAATCATCACAAGATACATTATCAAACCATTCTATGGAAAATTCACTCTTCCTACAATAGTAATCTCCCAAGTGAATCATCTGAATGCCCCAAATTAATTCATCACTATTAGAGTTCATTCATCACGTAAGTTTATGATTATAATCTATTATCCATCAACTGGAAGAAAAAAAAAACAAAGCAGGCATGCAAAGGCCTTGCTAATAAAATGACTTCTATCATTAGAGAAATATAATAGAAAACCTCACCCTTGAAGATCAATCCAACCACCATGTGGCCACAATAGGAAATAGTCATAACAAAATTTATAACATTTTTCATACTCCATTGAAGATCAAAAGCCATCAAATGCACTATTATAATTCTCAGTAGCCAACCATAGTTCAATATGCATATTTATAAGTCACTTCATCCCCGAGACATACTATCTCCAACTAATCTTACACTCCAAGAGTATCCATCAACATTGGCAGTAAATCATAACTCCAATATTAACAATAATTCACCACCAGCTTGACCTAACCATGCCTTTCACAATTTAAATCTTTTACTCTGTATCCAAGGTATATGCCACACACACTCCCACATATACAAAGTAATGCCAAGCGTTCATTTCTACCTTTTTCTTATTCACCTCAGCTATTTCATCTTAGTATAATTCATTTTCCATTCATACCACATATTGTTAAAACTTCACACACTAAAGTAACAAGCACTCACCTAATCATGTAATCCAAACCAGCCCAATTAACTTGAAGTCTAACCTCCCCTAACTCATGGTAGAGTCAAGCCTAGAAGGATCCATGGACACCCCGTGAAATAAAAACTATCTCCCTTAGGAGTACACACCGTCACTCTCCCCTTGTAGCAGTCTATACTCGCTCAAAAAGCAAACAACCAATCCATTCCCAATATGCTATCAAAACCAGATATGTCAAGTAGAATGAAGGTAAAAGAAAGGATGCGGTCATCTATCTCTATCTTGCAATCTCTACAGATCCTCATCAGTGTCACACTACCCTAAGTATATTCACATAATTTGCATCTTGAACACAAGACTCTTATTCAAAAATTTATGTCATCCGACTATTAACCTGATACACAATTTCCTTTAAAGCAACAACCAATGTTTATCCTTCATTCAATCATAATTATGTAGTCACTCTTATGAACTATGCTAGAACTAAGTTCATCATTCACACCTTAATTTGGTCCAATTCAAGCAACTCATTATTTTTACAACGCTTATTTTCATAAGTTCATTTAATCAATCCACTATTCTTATCACAGTTAGTATCGGTCATTTTATGGGAATAGGTAAGACAATAGTATACATCTCTAGGTTACCTCCATAGTCCACCACAAGATAACATATTCCAATTTAATAAAGGAATCATCACAACCCCTATCATTCATATCCACATCACTTGAACTCATCAATATCCATCTTAAACAAAAAAAATCAAAATTCAATTATATCATAACCTGGATTTATCCACATCAATCTTTTCCAAACTATTCATGTTTATACAACTCTCCCAAGACAAGAGATCAACAATCATTACCTACTAACCTAACAAATCCTGTAGACATACTTGCTTAATCATAATTTTTTAAAAAAAAACTCACGTCAACCACCTTCATCCATTGTTTACAATAAACAAATAATACTGAGTTCTAACACATTCTTTCACAAGTAAAATTTGTTCAAGCAATACTATATACACACATGTCCAAGTCATGCTATGCTAGTGTTCAACTAGTCTAACTAACCTAAGGTCTAAACCCCATCCACTGTTCCAAGACATTAGACCCTAAATCTCACGTCAATCGGGCTACCAAGGTTAATAGAGGTTTGAGAACTAAAGTTATCCCTCTCCCTCGGCCTACTCTATCCTCAACCCAGTGTTTTGGATGTCATCTTATAGTAAGAACAAGCATCATTCTATTATGTATGTAAACATATACCAAGTTACTACATACAGTCATGCCCATATACACATTACACATATCACGCATCTTACTGCACCAAACCACGTAATCATGTATCATAGTTGTCACGACCCAAAATCCACCCTATGCGGATCTCGAATCACGATCGCCACCCTTCGGCCTGAAGGCCTTAGGGTAAGGCTTCACGTGAGCAACGGTGCCGGACTGCTGTGCGATAAGGCCAGAACTGGCAAATTACGGAAGCGTGAAAAAAAACTTTTTCTTTTCACACGCCCGCTCGGTACCGTCACTTCTTCTTCTTCTTCTTCAGAGCGGTAAAAAAATAATATACATTTAGAGCATACTAAAAATTTAAAGTTATAAATTTTACATATCCGTTGCCTCTCAGGCTTAAGTACATATTTGTCTAAAATTTACTACATCGAAATTTGACCAACTACAGGTCCTAGTACTTCCAAAATTCTTGATCAAATGGAGCTACCAATCACCAATCCTCAAATTGGGCAAGGCTCCCGACCATCATCATCACCAGAAAAATGTTAGGGAATGGGGTGAGCTTCGAAAAGCCCAATAAGTAATTCCAGTACTTTGTCATACGTTTCAACTGGTAGTGGGTTAGTTATAAGAGAAGGTTCATATAAACATACACTACCAATTGTACATATACTTCAGATACAGAAGACAAAATTCTTCATAAAGATAGCATGAAGCATACAAGGCATTCAAGCTAGGCACGTATTTCAATGATCACAGAATACAATAATTCTTCAAATCACATAGCATGATGCATTTTTAAAGCATTCAATAAAGCATTTAATATGCAAAAGAATTTATAGACATGTGTAGAGTGGCCATTTGAAGACCAGGAAAATAATTTGAAATCCTTTCCACGAAAATAAGAGGATTCAATTTCTTCTTCTTCAAAACTTCAAAGGGTTAAAAACCCGTTTCAGATAATGGGGTTTTAAAACCTGCTACCATTTCTGAAAACCTTTCCATCTTTTCACTTTTTAACTCAAGGATCCGTTTCGAACTAGACCCTAATTTTACTTCTGAGAGATCTCATGCCTGGGAGATCAGATCCTGCTACCGGGCATTCTTCTGAATTGAGAACCCGAAGGGAGCTCAATAATTTGCGATGCTTATGCATCATTATCTTACAAAAATGTAACTTCTTCATGAAATGCTTTTTATGAGCATTTAAAAACATGACTTCTTCATTGGATGCTTTTCAAAGAGCATCGAATTATGGCTTCTTCAAATAAATGCTTTTCATGAGCATTGAAAACATGATTTCTTCAAATATAAGCTTTTCATGAGTGTTTGAAATATGATTTTCAAATAGACGCTTCTCATAAGAATAAAAATATGGCTTCAATAAAAGGGTGAGTTTTCATGAGTATTTAAAGCATGGACAGTTTAACAGAGTTTCTTAAATACTTGGAGGACCATACTTGAAACAGTTAACACATGAGCTTCAGGAATTTAAATCACGATGGACAGGGATTTATTAAAGCATAGATTGAATAAAAGCATTTATTTTCGGAGGCATCTAATAAGATTTGACATTTACATGGACATGAAGAAAATAAATGTATCAACTGTCAGCAATATCAAGAAGTGAATTTTGCATGCTATGTTAGAATTTATAAACAAAATGATAGAACATTGAAATATAAAGCATATAAATACGAGAATTTAGAATTTAAAATACGGCGATATTTTCATAAAAACGCTTCAGAATACTTGAACTTCAAATCACTTTAGAATCCATGGAGATTAAAACCTCCACTTCAAAGTACAGGATTACTTACCTTGATTCCGCTGGATCAGCACTACTGGTGGCTTTCCCTTTCCCTTTGAAATTCCTAAAAATCAAATTCATCAAGACTTCAATTAATTCCTCATTTACTTCAAATCATCTCTAAATTGATGCTCTTTAATTAATCTTAGACCTGACGTATCCTAACTTCCTAGGATTGGTCTTACCTGTCTACTCGTGGTAACTTAATGAGTTTTATTTTTCACGTGACTTATTTGTTAGTACTTATTTTGGTATTTTGGACCTCACCGTTGGATTCGGAACGTCGAAGAAAATCAATTTAGCCTTCTCGGCTTTTTATTTAGCTTCGGGCATATGCAGGGGCAAAATGGTAATTTATTTATTTTTTTTCCCTGGACCTATCATGGTCCTCAGAATGTTTTACATATCCTATACGTAAATTTTTAGGTCTTTTGGACTTCATTTGGTATCTGTTTTTATCATAGGGACACATCGATCATTTAAATTTCATGACATTCTGACCCCGAATCTTTATTTAATCATATATACAAGCTTGCTATTATTTGGGCTTCTATTGGTATCAATTTCGTCCAATTTGGACTTCATTGCATGTGCTTCGTATGGTATTAGGGGCATTTTGGTAATTTATACATTAACGTGTCTTAATTTTTTGGAGTCTTGTCTCGAGAAACAGACCCCTCCATTGGGTCCAGGATGTCCAAAATAGTCAAAATACACTATTCATTTATTTTATTTGGACTTTGTTTGACTGATTTAGTGTCCAAGGGTAAAACAGTAATTCTACCCAATTAATAAAATAATTAAATAAATTATTTTATTAATTATTTATTTTTCCAGGGGCTTATTTGAAATAATTCTTTAAGACTTTGGGCCTTAGTAATATTTTCCCAAGCAGTGGGGGTTCAATTGCAATTCTTTAAAACTTTTAAAATAAACCAAAGGGTTTAGTTGATTTTTAACTGAACCGGTCCACTATTTCACTGAACCAACCGGTTCGGCCGGTTCAATGAGTAATGCTGACGTCATGATGATGCCAGCCCTACATTTTAAAATTTAAAATCCTTTTATCCAAACGACGTAGTTTCATTTAAACCCATTTATGTGATGGGTTGGGTCCCGACCCGAACCTAGATCCAACCCGAACCGACCCACGCACTGTTCATCTTCTTCCTTTCTTCTTCCCCCGTGTTGCCCTAATTCTCGATTTTCTTTTTCTTCAATTTCGTGAGGTTTTGGAACGTGTTTCTCTCTGTTCTTGGGTGATTCGAGTTTCTGGGTGTCTTGGGAACAACTTGGCGTCCATTTGAAAGCTCAAATCGAGCTCAACAGTTCTGTTTCTCTTCTCCAGGACCGTACCTGTAACTCGGTTATACAGGTTCATTTTTTTACCCAAATTGCATGGGATTTCCTCTGTTGTGACCCATTCATCATGAGGTTCAAGCCCCCATTCTCAAATCCCAATTTTGGTGTTGATTTGTGAGATTGATCCTCAAAACCCGTACCTGCCAATCGGGTTTTGGAGGTCTTTTTCTAGGCTATTTGGTCGCGTCTGAGTGTTTTTGGGACACTAATGGCCTCTATTTGAGGTCTTGACAACCCAAACTTGGTTCGGTGAAGATGTTTTTAGACCTGCTCCAAAGTGGTCTATCAATGGCGGATCTCTATGGTTTAGGGTCTCTAGGGCTGTTTTAGGGTCTAACCATCATGCTTTATTCAAGTTTCTAAACCCTAATGTCATGCATGCATTTAAAAAGGCCTAAACAGTTTATAAATATGAGAATTTCTAGAGAGAGAAAATGGATAGTTTTGTGTTTTATACCTCCAAACAGTGCTCTCTTCCTTCTTCTAAGCTCAAATCGGTTTGGATTTGGGGTCTCCTTCAGTTCAGGAAGCCATGCAGGGAGCTCTCTTTCTTCTCCTCTTTCTTCTTCACTCTCTCTCTCTAACTCTCTCTCTCACTCTAACTTTCTCTCTCTACAAGTCTGAACACACTCACGATTTGATTTCTTTTTGAATACACGCAACACAAATGTGTATATATGTAGTCATAAATTTTAAATAATTGTTTGTTTTAAAAATACTTCTTTTGGTTGCATGAAAGGCCATTGGTCAATTTGGGAGGTGGAGGGATATTTTGATGTGTTTATATACATATGTTTTGTATTTTTAATCACAAATAGGTGGGCAGCCCAAGTGGTATTTTTTGGACTTTAAGACTTTGGTTATTTTTGGGTCAAGGGTTCAAAACCTATTGGCCTCAATTTGGGCTTATTTTCCTCTTTGTGCCTTGTTTGGCATTTAATTTATTTATCTTCAATTTTTGCATTTATTTTCAGCTTGTGATTTTAAATTTAATATTTACTCTTTCATGTTTTGATTTTGTAAATCGTAGCCTTAGATTATTTCTCTTCGGAATTAACCTTGTTACCTAAGGTCTCGGAACTACTCTTTGGAATTATCGTTTCTTTCCTTGTCAAATTTCTTAATTATTCCTTTTAAGGTCACTAATTAATAATTAGTGGCTTAATTTTTTATTAACCGGATTGGGATGTTACAATAGTATAACAACTAACACATAATCACAACAAATGATATATCAAGTATAAATAACCACTTAACACACAAGTCCTATCACTTGCCACTGACACCTCATACTAAGTCACAGGCTTTCCTCTAGGGTCTCATGCTGTTCAACAACACCCCATCGTCGTTAGGTATTCTCAAACTAGAGCTCTAATGCCTAGCTATTAGAGTCTACACATCACACAAGGTTTTCAAAAAATTTCAAATTACGCATCGTGTTCCCATTGTGTTTAACAACACCCTATGGTCCCTGAGTATTCAAACATGGCTCTGATACCAAGTTGTCACACTCCAAATTTCCACAAACCCGGAGAGTGAGTGAAATGAAATTAAAAAATGATAATTAAATATATTCGGTTGATTACTCATCCATTTCCCCATGTTTCCCCCCAAAATAAAAATGAAAATTTGTTAATTAGACTCACCCAAGATGGGTCCAAAATGGTAGTCAAACACCTCCCCAACCAATGGTCAAAAATGGTCTAAGTCATGTCCCAAAAATGTCTCTAAATGTGCCTTGAAATAATGGTCCAAATGGGCCCCTAAATGTCCTAAGATATAGGCCAATAATAGGTCAAAAAGTCTACCAAAATGTGTCTAAGGAAGTGGTCAAACATGGCCGAATATGGTGCCCAAACATGGCTCAAAAGGTGGTGTCAAACATGGAATCAAATGGTCTTGAAAAGGTAGGTCATGGCATTCACATGGCATGGCTAAGCACAGGTGTGCACAGTAGGGCAGCGCACGCAAGGTTAGACACGCAGGGCAGTAGGCGCGCGCGCGTGCAAGCACAGGTCCCACGGGGCATGCGACAGGCGTGCGCGCGAGGGGCTGGGCATTGGCTGGGGCTGGGGTTGGGGCATGTCCGGGTTGCTGCTACTGGTTACTGTAGCTACTATTCATTGTTACAGTAAAGCAGTAGCTAAAATGCTACAGTACAAAATTTTTCTAACTTTGGCCAAAAATCTTGATTTTGATATTTTGCTACCCATTTCAATTTATTTTATCACCAAACTTGGTGTGGGACCCTATAACATATAAGATGACCATTTTACCCTTTTTCCTTTACTTTTCGACCTTAAGTGATTTTTGGGCTAATCACCCCTATGTTTCATTTCTTTACTTTTCTTCTTTCTTCTTAAGTCATTTAATTCCCTACTTAGAAAATATAGGCATGCTCCCCCGTTCCACTCAATCTAGTTCCTATATTTTGAAAAATTCCACCATAGTTTTCTTTGTTTTTTAAGCATTTCCTAGCTAATGTTTTACAACAATTCATATAAATAAGCAATGTAGATTCCATCCTCACTCGATGGCCACAATCTCATAGAAATTAAATATATATCATTCAATTTTACAATCCATCATACATACACATGTACTCGAACTTAATAGTCACAAACTTCATATTGATTACAATATGAAGGTCTTTTCCATTCTTTTCATAATACAGAAAATTTCTACAAGTTCATTTCATACGACTTAGGGCTTATGCCCTTATACAACTCAAAATATGCGCCAAGGGCCAAAAATCCTCCGTGGTCCATTTCCTTCCTTTCTTCAAGACTTCAACAAGTCTCAAGTACCCGGAGCCTCATCTGAAATTTGATATCCCATGAGGTGTTAGCTCAACTGCTAGTATGATATAATGCTAATGCAAGGAACAAGATTTAAGGCGTGGCATGTACAAGTGTACATGCATTCCAATTCATCAATACAATGCAATGGCAATATGCGTGACACACCCATGCAAACTCTATGCAACACCCATGTCTCACTTCACAGTTCTTCCCCGTTGGCATGCAAGTACCAATGTTTGTCTCCTTTCACGGTCCGGACCCCGTTGGCTTGCGAGTACCAATGGCTAATTTTTGATTTTTCACCACAGGATTTGTACCCTCATAATGCATAGCACTAAAGTACTCAACTCATGCCATGTTTCAAGGATTCACACTATGCCAACATGCCTTAATTTTTCTATGCAATTCCAATGAAGTATTTCATTAAACACATAGTATATGCCTTAAAAATTGCAAGGTACTCAAAGAAACTTTAACTTTTATATCGTAAAACTTTGTCTACATGAACCTAACATGTAATTCAATCAATTTCACATAGAAACTCATTACACATTCACAACCTTAACAATTTCTAAAAGATCATAAGATAGATAAAGTACTAACACATGGAATAAATCATAACTCTCAAATCACAAGAGTATCTCTACATGAACATAAGTTAGAATGCAATGAATCAAACATATAAACAAGTTACATGTTCATCACTTTGACAAATTCTCAAAGAACATATAGGTACACAAACTACCAACTCTAGGTTTTCAAAGCAACTACCAACTAAATGACTTTCTAACAGCAAGTAAACATATAAATCATTCAATCAACATATAAAACACTCCTAAACTTAACCCTATTTCTTACTTAGAAAAATATCATACCTAAATGGGTTTTTCTCAACCCTAGAGAGTTGTGTTTGCTATGCAGCCGATCTAATCGGTGAGAATGTAGCCCTTGATGTGGGGAACAACTTCCTAGAAGCAAGTCTTATGAAAATCCAAGCCTATAAGTGAGTTTTGGAGGCTTAAAGGTTGAAGAAACCTAGGTTTCTTTCTCTCTTTTCTCCATGAACGTGTTGTCGCTGTATCTCAGACCAAAATAATGAAATTATATCACTAAGGGGTCCAATTTATAGTGAAAGGGCCAAGGGGCAAAAAGACATTTTTGCCCTTAATGAGTTCAGGGCCCCGTTACATTACAACCCATCCCGAAATGCCTCAATTTGATATTTTGTTTTAGCCAAAGTTCTTAAAATTATTTTAAAAAAAAATTTCCAAAATTTTTTATTTTCGCCTGTGGCCGGGTTTGGCCAGTTCCAGTCGGGTCACCTGGATGCCCTTTATGGTCCAGTTTTTGAAACTGTCTCCGAATAGGCTCAAATTGTTACAAGAGGTGTATTTTAACATTATAAGCATATTTATCTTCTATGGATTACTCAAAATATGATTCTAAACATGACTTATAGCTAAATGATGCATATGTAGTGCCCTACCAGCAAATGGTGCATAAATAGTGCCCTACTGGCAAAAACAAAAAATTTTTCCTCATTTTTCAGATCTCTACAGGATTCCTGTTTCCATTATTTAAGACCAAGAACCACATTTCACTACATGGTTTTCACAGAGTCTTCAGATAACCTTGGGGACTCAGCTACTGTTTAGTATTGTTTTCCATCCTCAGACTAACAGTGAGTCAGAGCGTACTATCCAGATACTTGAGGATATGCTTAGGGCATGTGTTATGGATTTCAGGTGTAGTTGGGAGGATCATCTTGCTCTAGTAGAGTTTTTCTATAGCAACAGTTATCAATCTAGTATCGAGATGGCACCTTTTGAGGCATTGCATAGCAGACTATGTCGTTCACCGATATGTTGGACCGAAGTAGAAGAGACGACTGCTTTGGGGCTTGACATAATCCGTGAGACCACAGAAAAGATACAGATGATTCGGTAGCATCTATTGATAGCACAGAGCCTCTAAAAGAGTTATGCAGACAGAAGGCAATGACCTTTGTCATTTGATGTTGGGGGATATGTACTCCTTAAGGTAGCACCACGACGGGGATTGATGAGATTCTAGCATAGCGGAAAGCTATCGTCAAGGTTTATAGGGCCATTTGAGATCCTTGAAAGGGTTGATGAGGTGGCCTATCAGTTGGCGCTACCACCACAATTATCTTGGGTTCATGATGTCTTTTATGTATCAATATTGAGGAAGTATGAGCCTGACCCTTCACATGTGCTTGATTGGGTCTATCTTTAGGTAGAGGGTGATGTTTCTTATGATGAGAGGCCTATAGAGATATTGGACTCGAGGGACCAGTTTTTGCGAGGCAAGACCATCCCTTTGGTCAAGGTTTTTTGGAACCACCATAGGGTCGAGGAGGCCACTTAGGAGTGCGAGGTTGAGGTCCGCACTAGGTATCCAGAGTTATTTGTCTATAGAGGTACATTTTTAAATTTTGGGATGAAATTTCTTTAAAGGGGAAGAATGTAAAGATCTAAAAAATCAGAATAAATTTTTCATTTTACCGGTAAGACACGATTCATACATTATTTACCGGTAATGTCACGACCCGGAATCCACCCTGTGTGGATCTGGCATCGCAACACCGATCTGACCCAATGGCCGAACCTGATGTATTTCTTTTCCATTTTAACTTAACATTTATATGCGAATATTATTAAAATGCAATCAGTAATCTAAATAACAGCAGAAGACTTTGATAAATTTTTCATTTATAATACTGAAGTTCATATAATTATACAGAACCAAAAATTCGAAATACAACTACCCCCAAGACGTGGGGTGATAGGAGAACATAGGACAAGTGCTATACTTTACTACCAAAATAATCCTTGCAGTACATATATCTACAGCAACCCTACGCTTGTTCAGGATTCTAATCCTTACTTTTAAACTGTGGCATACTACCTGAAATAGTCAAAGTAGTATATGTATGAGCTATAACAACTCAATAAGTAATTCCTTTGGTCTATTAGGGGTAGGTCAACATAAAGAAGTTCACATAACAAGATACACAGTTCATAGCAACATGATAACCAATCAAGAAGATACGATGTCAACAACAGTAAGTCACATCACATAATAATTGCAACAACAAATATCCAACGATATCATGCATATAAATCATCAACAAATACCTGGCCTAACTAGTAAATGTAATGCACAATAGATAACTGTCCAATGTCAGGAATGCTCCATAAAATCGTATATTCATTTATTAGGAACATAATATGCTTAACCAAATGAATGTAACAATGTATAGAATGATTTCCATGGTATGGTATATATATATAAGTAGAACCCAGCATACCCTTTTGCAATCAGATCTTACCACCTAACTTGCTCATGTATACTCAGTCTACAATAGGACTCAGCATACCCTTTTACAAACAGGTCCGACCACCTGACTTACTCATGCATACCCAGCCTACAATAAGACTCGGCGTACCCTTTTGCAATCAGATCCTTCTATCTGCCTTGCTCATGCACACCTAGCCTACTCTTTAGTAAAATCTGGCCATACCATTTTGCAATCAGAACCACCCGTTTGACTTGCTCATGTAGACCCGTCCTATTCATAATAAAAGTGGATTGTAGTATCGAATGGGCATTGTGACTGTGCGCTACTCATTTAATCAATGATGTATAAAATGATCATGACTCTCATTAGAGTATAATATATGACTGTACATCATTCAAGCATCATAAACCAAACTGTATAGTGATCACATGCTCAAAATATAGCATTTAATTCAATAATATTCACGAACTAGAACAAGCATCAATGTATTTCAATAACATCTGAAGGTATAAACACAATACGGCAATAACAAGAAACACATGCATAATACAGCTAGGTCTTTGCCACATATAGAGATCAGATTTTACTTACCTTTATGATATAATCAAGAAAGTCAGATATCCTTCTACTTCCCTATTGACGTTCCTAGTATTCAGGAAATACATCTCAGTCTACTATATACATAGTCTACGCTATTCATCAAATTTTATGCATCATTACTATAAGTTTCTCTTTTGCTAATTTATACTCCACTATTGAGTCTGGAATATCGAAGAAAGTCAGTTTAGGCTTTTACGGACTTTCATTTGGACATCTGTACTAGAAAGGGCAAAACAGTCATTTTACATTTTTTTATTTTTTGGGACTCCGTCTTGTGAAACGGATCCCTTCATTGGTTTTAGAATGTCCAATACATAAATAAAACACTAATAATTAATTAATTAAATTAATTAATTTAACTAATAATAATAATATTATATATTAATTTAGTGTAATTTGAGCACATGTGCCAAGATGGCATGGTGGCTCTCACGTGTGGGATAAGTGTTTCCCACCCAACGCATCCCAAGTTCGAACCTCTGGGAGACTGCTCCCCCCTTTTTTTTTCTTCCTTATGCTACAATCCAAACATATCAACACAGTGCCGTTTTAAGAAACCACTGTTCACCATCTTCCTTAATTTTCTGGCAGGGTTCTGGTGGGTCTCCGTCATCTTCTCCGGTGACGGCCAACTTTTTTCGATCGATTTTCATCCCGACTTAAATGTGATTCCCTTCCATTTTTCATAAGGAATTTATATCTAGACTTAGTTTTTAAATTGGTTTACCAAATCTTCATGAAATAGAGAAAAACAAAAGCTCCGACCAACTGATTTTCTCAATTTTGTGCCCATTTCTTAGTTGTTTCCCCCATTTCTTTGCCTAATCTCTTTCTGCACTATAGAGGATTAGTTCTTCATTTTTCAAATGGAGTTTAAAGCATGTATTATTAAAAAGCCGAATTATCCTCGTGACCTACAACTATATATTTCTAGGTCAATTCTTAACCATTTCAATGGATTCTTTTTGCATTCATTTTCAAATTTTATACTCTACAAGACCCTACTTCCATAACTAAATGAATATGCTCGAAAAATTTAAAAATAGAATGAGTTGCTTACCTTTTTCTGAGTTTTTCTAGTTATAGTATCTCCCCTTTTCTTCCTCCTCTTCCTTTGTTTCAACTTTTGAATCCCTTCTAAGTGGTCACAGCTTCTCAAATTGATCCTTTCTTTTTTGTTTTCTCACTAAACGCGCACACATACATATAGACCATCACCAACCGCCTTGGCCCTCCTATCTCCTTTCTCGATTTCTTCCTCTTCCTAGCCCCTTTTCTTGACTTTCTTGGATTGCTTTCCATCGCCCTTAATTCCTTCATCCTCCACGTTCAATTTTTTTTAGATATTTGTTCTATATATATACATATTATATTTCTCCCTTGCTTCCCTTGTGTCGGCAGTTTGCTGCTTTTCCCAACACACCACAAACACAAACTACTTTCACACACAACACATGTTATACACATGCAGTCCCCCTTCCTTTTTGAAATTCCTGATCACAATACATATTCAAGTGTATACTATATAACCGTATGTATATATGTATATACCTTAATTATACATATTTATATATATATATATATTCATTTACACACATATATATCAGTTTTTATACACGTATACATGCACTTATTTTTTAAGATGTATCTATGCATGCTTGCGTACACATGTATAGGTTCGTGTATGTGCACGTATTACGATGTTTGATTATAGGTTGCTCAGGTGTCGCCCGACATTGTCGATACAATTGAAACCGTTCATATTCAAAAATTGTTCAGTCTATTCAATGTCATTATGTAGAGCCTTAACAGCTCGGGTTATAACTGGGTATTACACTACTCGACCCGATCTACCTCGATTTACGTGCCATGTCTCGGGTCAGGGTGTTATAGGTAGGATACTATTCGTGCATCATTTAGACATATGTTATGTATAAAAGCATAATTTGAGTATGCCATAGAAAGAAAATATTCTTATAATATTAAAATACACTTCCTATGAGAATTTGAGCAAAATCGAAGATAGTGTGAAAAACGGGCCCAAAAGGGCCAGCCTGGGTGGCCTGCCAAAAAAACTTTTTTCTTGAGAAAATATCGTTTAAAATATTTTTAAAAACTTTGGTTAAAGTAGAATATCGACTTGAGGCGTTTCGGGATAGGCTGTAGTGTCATGGGGTCCTGTGGTTCATTAGGGACAAATAGGTCTTTTCACCCCTTGATCCCTTTAGTATAAATAGACTACTTAAGAGCTAAAAATATCACAACTTGGCTGAAGAAAATGTAGAATCTCGAGTTTGGGGAGAGGCCATGAAGAAAACCTAGGTTTTTCAACTTTCTACCTTCCAAAACACATATCTAACCTTGGAATCTCTCAAGGCTTCCTTCTAGGAAGTTGTTTCCCACCACAAGAGCTACAATCCTACCAATTAGTTCAGCTTCAAAGTGAGCACAACTCCCTAGGGTTGAGAAAAACCCTTCTAGGTATGATATTTTGCTAAATAAAGATTAGAGTTAAGTTTATTGGTATTTTTATAAGTTAGTTGTATGAATTACATGCTTACTTGATGTTAGAAAATCAGCTAACATATAGTTGCTTTGAAAACCTAAGGTTGGTACTTTGTGTACTTGTGTATTCTCTGAGAATTTGGTAAAGTTGTGAACATGTAACATGAATATATGTATAATTGATTGTATTAAAGCCTATGTTCATGTAGACAAAGTCTTGTAGTTAGAAAGTTATGATTTACTTAATGTATGATGCATGATTTAAGGCAGACCCTATGTGTTTGATAAAATGCCTCATAAAAATTGCATGGTAAATTAAGGCATATTGTGAATCTTTGGAAACATAGAATGTGTTGAGCACTTTGGTACTATGAATTATGAGGGTGTAGATCCTGTGGTGAAAAACCCAAAATGTGGCCAAAATGAGTGGTACTTCCATGCCAACAGGAAAAGACAGTGAAGCGAGACATGTGTTGGGCATAAAGTTGCATGTGTGTGTCATGCATATTGCCATTACATTACATTAGTGAATTGGAGGGTTTATAGCTCACAAATGTTTACTTTGCACATGCCACAACTTACCTTTATTATTTGTTTAGCATTGTGTAATACAAGTCGTCGTGTTTACCCTACATGGGATTACATTTTTCAGACGAGACTCCCGACACATGAGACTTGATGAAGTCTTGGAGCATGGAGGGGAAAATAGACTTTGAAGTGTATTTGGCCTAAGGGGTATATTTTATATGTAGGGGGATAAGCCTCATAAAGTTTATTTCATGTTTAAAGTTTATACTTTGTGTAAATTATAAACTTGATTTTATGTTGGATTGTATGAAATTGTGTATTGAATATAAATGAAGAGCATGGAGGTCCAAGTTGTTACTTTGTTTTTGAAATATGATTGTGGATATTAGAAATATAGAATTGTGCAAATAAATGTTCTGTTAGGTGTTGTTGTTGGTGTTAAGAAGGATAAGGATGAGGAAAAAGGTTAATAAACAAAGGAGATTATGGTGAAATTTTTTAAGAATAGCAACTAGATTGAGCGGAGTGAGAAAGCATGCCTAAATTTTCTAAGTAAGGAATCAAATAAATTAAGACAAAATGAAAAGAAATGAAAATAGGAATAGGAGGAGACTTGGGACAAATTAGTCAAAAATTACTTAAGGTCGAAAAATAAGGAAAAATTGATAAAATGGTCATTTTACATGTTATAGGGTCCCACACCAAGATGAAATAATTTTAATGGGTACAAAAAAATGTTAAAATCAAGATTTTAGGCCAAGGTTGAAAATTTTGGTACTGTAGCAAAATGGCTAATGGAATTACTGTAGCATAAGGGTAGGAGGCCAATAGAATAGCCAGCAGGCAGCCAAGACCCGCACGCATGCGCGCCCAGGCCTTATTGCCGCACGTTCGCACGTTGCACGCCGTATGGAACCAGCACGTGCGCATGCCTGGCTGTCTTTCCCGCACACCAGCTGTCACACCCCGAATTTCTAAAACTCGGGTAGTGAATGGAAATGAATTAAAAAAATTTAAAAAAAGGCCGTTAAATGGATTTAGTTGATTACACATTTATTTCCCCATATTTTTCCAAAATTGAGAATAAAAATTTGCTACTAGACTTACCCAGGATGGGTTTCAAATGCCAATCAAATACCTCCCCCAACCAATAGTCAAAATTAGTCTAAGTCATGCTCAATCATGGTCTCCAAGAGAACCCAAAATGTCTCTAAATATGCCTTAGAAAAATGGCCCAAATGGGCCCCAAATGCCCTAGGACATAGGCCAAGAATACGTCAAAAATCCTACCTAAAGTGGTCTAAGGAAGTGGCCAAACATTGCCCATAAGAATGGCCAAACATGACCCAATAGGGTGGTCAAACATGGCCCAAAAGGGTGGCCAAACATGGCCCAATAGGGTGGCCAAGGGATGGTGTCAAGACTGGGCTGGCAAAGGCACAAGGCGCAGTAAGCGCGCGGGCAGGGCGTGGGGCGCGCGGCATGGCTGGTCTGGGCTACTGTTGGGCTGCTTCACTGTAGCTACAGTGTATTTGCTATAGCCTGATTTCTTCATTTTCTGAATTTTTTTCCAAATTGCTGCAAGCTAATTTTTCCAATTTTGAACCTACTTTATCAAGGTTTTTAACCCCCACTTTTTGGCACTATTCCCACCTATATATGGGGAATTTTACACACCCAATGACTCCTTTTAATTCACAAAATTTTGACATGGTCTCCTTTGTCCATTAACCTATTTTCCTCATCCCATTCCTCCTTATCATCCTCCTCAACACCAACACAACACCTAATGAATAATTATTTATACAATTATGTAATTCTAACATTCACAAGCATATTTTTTTAAAAAAAACAAGTAACTACATGGAGCTCCATGCTCCTCATTTACATTCAATACTCAATTTGTCATTTGGGTTTAAGCCCTTGCATCACAAAATGGCCCAAGGCCTATAATCCACCGTTTTCCAAATTCAACACAAGTTATTTGGGCTTATGCCCATACATACAAAATATAGCCCTTAGGCCAAATGTTCTTCAAGGTCCATTTCCCTCTTCATGCTTCAAGACTTCATCAAGTCTCATGTGCCGAGAGTCTCATTTGTAATATGTAATCCCATAAAGGGTAAGCACGATGGCTTGTATGACATAATGCTAATATAAAGAACAAAGTTAAGGCGTGGCATGTGCAAAGTGTACATTTATAAACTATATGCCTTTCAATTCATCAATGCAATGCAATGGCAATATGCATAACACACACATGCAACTCTATGCCTAACACATGCTAACACATGTCTCGCTTCACGGTCTTTCCCCGTCAGCACGTGAGTATTGTCGTATGTCTCGCTTCACAGTCCGTCCCCGTTGGATCGCAAGTACCTTGCCAACTATGGTTTTTCACCACATGATCTACACCCTCATAATCCATAGTACCAATGTGCTCAACACACGCCATGTTTCCAAAGATTCGTGTATGCCAAGATGCATTGATTTTTTTATGCAATTTCAATGACGCATTTATCAAACACAAGGGGTATGCCTTAAATAATGCATCATACAAAGGGCAAACTATAACTTTTAAACCACAAAACTTTGTCTACATGAACTTAGCATATAATCCAATCAATTACACATATAATCATGTTACATGTTCGCAACTTAAACATATTCTCAAAGATCACACAAGTACAAAAAGTTCCAATACATTGAGCAACCATAACTTTCAAACTACAAGACTTTGTCTACATGAACATAAGCTATAATGCAATGAATTATACATATAGTCATATTACATGTTCATCATTTCACCAAATTCACAAAGAACACATAAGTACATAAGGCACAAACCCTAGGTTTTCAAAGTAACTATATGCTAGGTGGTTTTCTAACAACAAGTAAGCATGTAAGTCATACAATCAACATATAAAAACCCTCCTAAACTTAACTCTATTCTTTACTTAGCAAAATATCATACCTAAAAGGGTTTTTCTCAACCCTAGGGGGTTGTGCTCGCTGTGCAGCCGAACCAATTAGTAAGAATGTAGCCCTTGGGGTGGGGAACAACTTCTTAGAAGGAAGCCTTGTGAAATTCTAAGGCTAGAGATAAGTTTTGGAAGGTGAAAACTTAGAAAACTTAGGTTTTTCTCACCTTTTCTCTCCATGCAAGACCTGCTGCTCTTTCTTAGACCCATTTCTGATAATTTTATCTCTCAAGGGTCATATTTATAGTAAAGGGGTCAAGGGGTGAAAAGACCCTTTTGCCCTTAATGATCTGCGGGATCCCGTTACACTACAACCCATCCCGAAATGCCTCAATTCGACATTCTGATTTAACCAAAGTTCTTAAAATTATTTTAAATGATATTTTTCCAAAAAATTTATTTTTTCCTGTTGGTGGTTGCAGCCGGGCCCACCTGGGCCACTTGGGATGCCCTGTTCGAGTTCATTTTTCAAACTATCTCTGATTTAGCTCAAATTCTCACAGGAGGTGTATTTTAACATTCTAAGAATATTTCTCTTCTATGGCATACTCACATTATGCTTCTAAACAAGACTTATGTCTAAATGATGCGTGTGTATGCCCTACCGGCAAATGGTGCATGAATAGTGTCCTACCAGCAAAACGAAAAATTTATCCTGATTTTTCATATCTTTACACCAGCATGCCTCTACGCCTGCCCACGTGCGCCTGCAGCCTGGCCAGCTGCCTAGCCACTTGCTGCCATGTCTTGCCCTACTCTTGACATCCCTATTTTGGCCTCATGCAAGGCCATGTTGGCAGTTGTCTTTGACTCCATTTTGAGGGCTACATAGGCATGCCATGACATGCCTTCTAAGGCCATTTCAAGGCCATTCACTCCCATGACAAACACCACCTTTAGGAGCCCCTTTTTGGCCATTATACCAAGCCATGTTAGGCACCTTGTTGGATCACATTTTAGTCATTATTCAAGGCCTTGTTTGACCACCTCTTTAGACCACTTTTTTCATGCCCCAAATTTTCATAAACCCAAGGAGTGAGTGAAATGAATTAAGAAAAATAAATAAAAGACGATTAAACAGATTTAGTTGATTATTCATTTATTCCCCCATGTTTTCCCAAAATCTGAAATGAAAACTTGCTATTAAACTTCACCAAAATGGTCTTCTAATGTCAATCAAATGTCTCTCCCAATCAATATTCAAAATTTTAAAAATGGCCTCCAAAATGTCTCAAATATACCTTAGAGCAATGGCCCAAATGGGCCCCAAATGCCCTAGGACCTAGACCAAGAATAGGTCAAAAATTCTACCAAAGCTTGTCTAAGGAAGTGGCCAAACACGGCCCATGAAAGTGGCCAAACATGGCCCAATAAGGTGGCCAAACATGGCCCAAAAGGGTGGCCAAACATGGCTCAAAGGGTGGCCAAAGGTTGGTGTCAAGGGGTTGTCAGGGCTGGCGCACAGGTGGCTAGGCAGCAGCATGCGTAGGGCACGCAGGGGTAGAAGCACGACATGGGACGCGCAGGGAGCGGCGCGTGTGTCACGACCTGAGACCCACCTTGTGTGGATATCGAATCGCGAGCCCGATCCGACACTGTTGCCGAACCGGGTATCTCGACTTGCAAGAACTAAATAGCAGAAGACTTAAACGATTAAATAAATAAACATTGCATGTGATATATATAATGTTCTTAAAATGCAAAATGCAAAATTTTTTTAACCATTTTCCATCCCCAAGACATGGATAACATGGGAGAGCTACAAGACTTGTCCTAAATATTACACTGAAACTTCAAAAGAAATGTCCACCTCCTCGCTATCAAACTCTAGGGTCTGTTCTCGAGATTTGTGCCTGAAAAGTCAAAAATAGTATCTGTCTAAGCTATGAAAACTCAATAAGTAGTCCTTTGCTCTGCCATGTGCACAAGTATATAAAAGAGTGCTAGCCAATCAATGAATATATATACTCAATATCAAATGGTAGAAGTCAAATGATAAGGAAACGAATCTACTATGTTAACAATGTCATACTGCTACAGTCATGAGCTATATAAAGTATGAAATGTAAGCACTCAACTGAAAGCTGTAAAATCTCGTTATCATTCAATAACAATATAACATGATCAAGCTATGAATATCAACAATAAAGGATAGTGATATCAACTAAAACTGAGAGATGCACTAGTAGGGCCCGGAAATCCCCTTGAGCTCGTATTCAGTTCCACTCGGGCTATATGAATACTGCTCTGTATATACAATGTGACTCTATGTCCCATGCCTCGCATAGCAGTGTAGCAAATGTTCCACTCGGAACCTGGACTCGAAAGTCATAAATAGCATCAGATGGAGATGTGACTGAGCACAAATTCGGAACTAATAATATATCGGGATCATGCTATTTTCCACAAAGAGTATAGTGGAATCATAACTAATTCTAGATAATCTGACGTAACAGTAGTTTTTGAGGCTACGGTTACTAGACTACTTCGAATATAACTGTCTAGCCCTTACGGCCCCATGTACAAGTGTACAAAAAAAAATCCATGCACAAGTGTATAATCATGATCGAGATATATATAGAAATCAATAAATGCTCCCCACATGATAGGGCAATATCAATGTGGCTAAATAAATACTGGTATGCATAGAATACAATAACAATATGTACAAGAACTATTGACATGGCTTGGAAAGTAACACATGCAGAGATTGGATTTTACTTACCCTTTACTGTCAATAAAATAGAAGGATCTAGACTACCTTCTCCTTACCCTTCCGTGTTCCTAAGATTCATAAAATATGTCTTAGTTTATCGCTACATAAATTATGCTATTCATCATATTTTATGCTTCTATGCTATAAGTTCCTCTTTTACTAAAATAGACTCTACTATTGAGTCTGGAACGTTGAAAAAAATCGGTTTAGGCTTTAACAGAATTCAATTCGGACATCTGTGCTAAAAAGGGTAAAATGGTCATTTTGTACTTTAACGTGTCTTTTATTTTTTGGGACCCCGTCTCACAAAACGGACCTCACCATTGATCTTAGAATGTCTGAGATAGTCAAAATACACTAATCACTTATTTAATTTGGACTTCTAGTTATTTTGCTATTTTTAAATTAATTTAATTAATTAAATATTATAGTTATATATATATATATTTCGGTGCAAGGGTTAATACGGGCTTGCCTATCAAAAATAGTTTGGGCTTTGGGCTTCTATCCAACACGTCTCACGTTCGATTCCCAAGGGCTGCGCCCCTTTTATTTTTCCTTAACTTTTTAATATCTGTAATATATGTATATATATATATATATAAGGCCACCACTTTTAACACGGGCTTGCCTGTCAAAAGTGGTTTGGGCTTTGGCTTATCTTTTAACAGGTCATGGGTTCATTCGTATGGGCTGCGCCCCTGCGCATTTTTTCTTGATTTTTCTGAAGCCAAACAGTGGCTAAGAGCCCAATCCGAGGATAGGCTATCCTTACCCTAAATCGATTAAATTTCTGATTTCTTAAGACTATAACCAAACAGTCCAAATTAAATTTAAAATTTAAAATATTACACTCTTAAACGACGCAACTTCGGTCTAATTAAGCACCAAACGGCGTCGTGCCACTATTCATTGTTCATCATCCCTCCCGACCTTCTGGTGAAGGTCTGGTATGGTTCTGTCGCCACTTCCGACGACGACGAGTATTTTTCCATCGCTTTTCACTTCTTTTTCAATGCTATTCTACTTAGTTTTTTATGGGGATCCTATTTCTAACTTTTGTTTTCAATTTAGTTCACTAGAACCTCACGAAATGAGGAAAAACCGTAGCTCCAGCCAACTGGTTTCTTTTCATTTCATGCCCCATTTCATCACTGTTTTTCTTCCTTTATTATTCAAATGAGTTCATGCACTTTGTAAGGTTAAATCTAAACCATTTAGGAAAGGTTTCATGCATAATTTTTACCAACCCAAAATTATCATAGAACCTACAACTCTACTTTTCTCACTCAACTCTATACCATTTTTACTGATTCAATTTGCAAATTAGACCCTTTTTCATGCTTTGTAAAACCCTACAATTAAAACCAACTATTATGCCTTTAATTTTACAAACAAAAACAAATGGACTCACCTATTTTTCTGTATTCTTCTTTTGTAGTTTCCTTCCTTCACTTCTGTTTCCTTTTTGGTTTCACTTCTAGACTTTCCCCAATGTTCACAGCTTCTTCAATCACTCTTTCTTTCTGATTTCCTATTCTCACGCACACATCCATATATATATATATATATATACACACACACACACACATATATATATGTACACAAAACCACCACCCTAGTCTCTTTCTCACTCTCAGTTCCTCCCTTTTTTAGAGCCCTCTTTTTTTGACTTCCCCTTCTGATATTTCCTACTTCTTTTCTGTCTCTGTTTTTCTTTTTCTTTTTTTTTTTACATAATATCTTATGTATGTATATATATATATAGTACACATACAACACACCAATCGACACACACACACATCTCACACTAACCCACTTGCATGCAGCTTCCTTCTTTTTTTTTTTTTTTTCTTTTAATGTATTTAGTTACATGTACATATATATATATATATAATATACCATATTATACATATACACATATGTAACTACCTAGCTTATACATATGTATATACTCATATATATATGTATATGCTAGTTTTTAAATACGTATACATACTCTAATATTTCATGGCCTATACGTATACACGTATGTATGCATGCATGAAAATGCGTGCGTGCATGTATTACGAGATATGGTTCTGGGTTGCTTGGGCGTTGCCCGACACTGACTGTATAACTGACATTATTCACATTCCAAAATTGTACGGTACATATGATATCATAATATAAAGGTTAAACAACTCAGATTACAATTAATAGTACACTACTCAACCCAATCTACCTCGATTTACGTTCTAACCCGGGTCAGGGTATTACATTTTTTGCCCCTTAAAATAAGTTTGTCCCCAAACTTAATACATACTAGGGTGGAAAATATAACTACTAAGATGAAAATAACTGAGGATACTTGGCGCGCATATCATCTTCTTTCTCCCAAGTAGTTTCTTCTATTTGGTGGTTCTTCCACAAAACTTTGACTAAAGGGATAGTCTTGTTCCGCAGAACCTGATCTCGACGGTTTAGAATCTGCACTAGATGCTCTATGTAACTCAGATTCTCTTAGACGTCTAATGGGTCGTGCTCAACTATTTGATCTGCACTTTGTACACACTTCCTCAACATCGAAACATGAAAGACGTTGTGTACATTTGATAACTCTGAAGGCAAGACAAGCTGGTAGGCTACTGGCTCGACCCTTTCAATAATCCTAAAAGTTCCAATGTATCTCGGCCCTAGCTTTCCCTTCTTGCCAAACCTCACTACACCCTTTATGGGTGATACCTTCAAGAACACGTAGTCACCTACTACGAACTCTAACTCTCGTTTGTGAGCATTAGCATAACTCTTTTGCCGGCTCTGAGTCACTAGTAGACGTTGTCTAATTAGCTATATCTTCCATGTAGTCTATTCCACTATCTCTGGCCCATAAAGCTTCATCTCTCCCACCTCTGTCCAATACAGGGGTGATCGGCACTTCCTGCCATACAATGCTTCATATGGCACCATACCAATACTAGCTTGGAAGCTATTATTGTAAGTGAACTCTACCAGTGGCAACTGATCTTCCCAACTCCCTCTGAAGTCTATGGCAAGTCCTCTAGAGTCTGTATTGTCCTCTCTAACGGCCCGTCAATCTCAGGATGATACGCTGTGCTAAAACTCAGCTCTATGCCCATAGCTCGTTGTAGGCGTCTCCAAAACTGTGATACAAATCGTGGATCCCGATCTGATATGATCGATACCGGGACTCCATGAATTCTGACTATCTCTCTAATGTACAACTCTGCTAGTCATTCCAAGGTCTATGTCATCTTCGTTGCCAGGAAATGAGCTGTCTTGGTTAGTCTGTCAACAATGACCTCGATAGAATCACTCCCTCTCGATGTCTTTGGCAACCCTGACACAAAATCCATCGTAATGTGTTCCCACTTCCACTCGAGTATAGGTAGAGACTATAGAAGTCCTCCAGGCTTCTGATGCTCTACCTTGATCTACTGGCACTTGGCACATCATGCTATGTACTCAACTATGTCACGCTTCATCCCAGACCACCAATATGTGCTTCTAACGTTGTGATACATCTTGGGGCTCTTTGGATGCAAGGAAAATCTCAAACTGTGTGCCTCTTGAAGGATCTCCCTCCTCAGCTCTGGCATATTAGGTACACAGATCTTGCCCTGGTAACATAACATCTCACCTCTCACTGAAAACTTAGCCAGCTTCTCATCTTGAGCCTGCTACTCTCTAATCCTGTCCACAATCGATAAGCTGACTGTGACGTTGGCACACAATGCCTCAAAGCTGGGCAGAACTACCTCTATCTCCATATCCTCCAAGTCTCTCAGTATTTCTATCTGAGTGGTCAACAGGCAAGCCAAGCTTCCTGATGACTTCCTATTAAGAGCTTCAACTACCAAGTTCGCCTTCCTTGGGTGATACTGAATGCTGAACTCATAGTCTTTTATCAACTCTAACCAATGGCAGTGTCTCATATTGAGCTCCTTCTGTGTGAACAGATACTTGAGGCTCTTATGGTCAGTGAAGATCTCACATGTGGTTCTATATAAGTAATGCCTCCATATCTTCAAGGCGAAGACAATGGCTACTAGCTCAAGATCGTGTGTCGGGTAATTTCTCTCATTTGGCCTCAACTGACTTGAAGCATATGCTACTACCCGTCCACTCTGCATCAATACACATCCCAAGCCCTTCAGTGAGGCATCACTATAGATCACAAATCCCTCGGTTCCATCAAGTACTGTTAGAATCGGAGCTGTAACTAGTCGGTCCTTGAGCTCTTGGAAGCTCTTTTCTCACTCCTCTGTCCAAACAAATAGAACGTCTTTCCTGGTCAGCTGTGTAATTGGCGTAGCTATTTTCGAGAAGTCTTTGACAAACCTTCTATAACAGCCAGCCAATCCCATAAAACTTCACACTTCTGTGACACTATAGGCCGAGGCCAATCCATGATTGCCTCGATCTTCTGAGAATCAATAGAGATCCCTTCTTTGCTAATCACATGCCCTAGAAATGCTATACTAGGGAGACAGAACTCACACTTCTTTAGCTTAACGTACAGTTTCTGCTCCCTCAACTTCAGTAGAACCTTCCTCAGACGTACTTCATGTTCCTCATGGCTCTTGCAATAAACCAAGATGTCGTCTATGAACACAATCATGAAGTCATCCAGATGTGGCTTGAAAACCCTGTTCATCAGATCCATGAATGAAGCAAGGGCATTAGTGACTCCAAATGGCATCACTAGGAACTCATAATGCCCGTAGTGGGTTCTGAAAGTCGTCTTCTCAATATCTGCAGGTCGTACCTTCAACTGGTGGTACCTAGACCTCAAATCGATCTTAGGGAAGACCTGTTCTCCCTTCAATTGGTTAAAGAGATCATCTACCCTTGGCAAAGGGTATCGGTTCTTAATGGTGACATTGTTCAACTCACGGTAGTCAACACATAACCACATGGTCCCATCTTTCTTTTTCACAAATAACACCAGGGCACCCCAGGTGAAAAACTAAGTCTGATGAAGCCCTTTTCTAACAAATCCTGTAACTGCAGCTTCAGCTCTTTGAGCTCTATCGGTGCCATACACTAAGGATTCCTAGATATCAGGGAGGTACCTGGCTGTACATCAATAATGAACTCTATCTGTAACACCCCGACTTTGCGTAATTGATAATTAGTTATTAATTATTACCGACTTATAGAATGATCTAGGGAATTAATCATAATCCCGGCGGTCATGATAGATCGATTAAATAAAGAAAATGTCTGGAGGGAAGGGTACTTTACCCGAACCCAAATTACTGATTAAATCGATAAAATAATGCCGTTTTAACACCAACGGAACCCGAATTAGCTAACCCGAAAAATCCCGAATGTTCAATAAATGACACGGAACCTCTGACACTGAAGATAACTGAAATATGAAACTCCCGGAACAAACCGTGTCGAAAAAGGAGTTACGGAATGAAAGTTAAGAAGGAAATACTGAAACTGAATTTCTGCGCAACCAAACGTGGCCTTAACCGAAAATATGGGAAAAATGGCCAAATGGGACGCCAAGGGAATTGAACCCTTGACCTTTGAGTGAAAAGAAACCTCATCCAAAAAAATAACCAACTGGGCTAGTGGCATCTTTGTGACCATATATACAATGAAATGTATATAACCTAAAATCTGGTTGGGCCACCTCCCAAATTGGCCAATGGCCAAGCATGCAACACATCATCTCTGCATCACCCCTATGCACCCTAACCCATCATCACCCTACTTCAGCCATGATCACCTCTCACCCAAGCAGATTACATGCAACCAAATGATTGCAAATCAAGCAATCAAATACACATGGCTCTATATGGGATATATGTGTGTATGAAATCTGAATGTGAGGATTGTTTGATATACTGATACAGAGAAGGTGATAAGGAGAGAACTGATCTGTTAAGAGAGAGAGAGATTCCAAGCCATTTGTGAGAAGCCGTGTGTGTGAAACATGGTGTATATGCATGTCCATGGGAGATGCATCAAGAGGAAGGGACTGAGGGGACTGCGTATTGCATGACCGACTGAGGCAACAAGCAAGGATCAGATCCGAGCCATAGATAACAAGGGAACCACTGTACAGAGGTAAGACACCTCAAAACTGCTTGAAATTCTGTTTAAAATCTGCTGTGTTGTTGGACCTTGTGGACTGCATGCATGATAATTAGGAAATAAATCTGAGCTAATGGCATAAATGGGAGACCGAGACGGCCTAGAAAACACCAAAACCGAGCCAGGTAGCCATTGATGACCTCGAATGTGCAGGTCTGAAACAACCCTCACCAAGTTGAATTCTATTAGTCTAAACCTGATCTAGAGGTCACAAGGATCCTAAATGCCTAGGTGCGCGACCTGAAATCACACTAGAAGACCCTCAAATCTGGAATTATTCTTTCGGCCGTGGAAGCTAAAATCTAAAATCGACTCCTAAACTAGATTTTGATAATGGGACTTGAAACCACATGGCTCAAGGATCATTTTAAAACAAATCTCACAACATTTGGTTGAGAAATAAGGATTTGCAACCGAGTTGCAGGTCCGGTTATTCCCCACCTAGATCAAGCATTTTGGCTTGATTCGAAGCTCAAAAAGAATGCCAAATTGTTGGCATGATACACAGAAATAAATTGGGACTGAAGGCAGGGATAATCCGTGCTTGAAACATCACGAAATAGAGGAAGAAATCTGCAAAAATTAGGGCAAACAGTGAGGGTTCAACGGGGAAGACGACGCTGAGTCGACCCAGTGTTTTAAAACCGAGTTAGCGAGTTGACTCGGACACGTGTTGGTCCACGAGCGTGCCACCGAATTATTGAAACTGCGCCGTTTTGGGTTAACTGTTTTAAATTTAAAATCGAATTCCGGCTGTTTGGCTACGGCAATAATAAACTAAAATCGGGATTAGGGGCAACTGAAACACGGATAGGGGGGCTAATTAAGATTAACTGGAATATTTAATTCCGGTTCACTGAGGGTTAGTGAACCGGTTGGTTCACTAGAGTTCTGGACTGGTTAAATTTTTGAACCCAAAAACCAAAGGGTTTGAACCCTAATTTAATGAAATTATATTTTGACCCTGAAACTTTCTGAAAATTACGGATTAACCCCACTAATTTGGGAAATTGTACTGTGGCCCAGAACATTGAGAAATTATTCATTTAAGCCCCTGGAAAATTAATTAAATAATTAAATAATTATTTAATTATTTTATTAAATAGGTAAAATTACGATTTCACCCCTGGACATTAAAAATGTCAAACGGAGTCCAAATAAATTAAATAAATAGTGTATTTTCACTATTTCAAATATTCTGGACTCAATGGTACAGTCCAAATTAGGAAATTATGTACCGAAAAATACAGACCTGTAAGTGACAAATGACTGCACTACCCCTGATGGTACCCGAACCCAAATAAAAATAAAAGACAGTCTATTTTGACTATGTCGGGCGTTCTGAACTCAACGGTGAGGTCCGTTTAACGAACTGAAGTCCCGAAAAATACAGACACATAAAGTGTAAATGACCATACTGCCCTTGATGCTTCCCAGGGTCAAATGAACATAACAGATAGTCCAACTTAATTATGTCGAACACTCTGGACCCAATGGTGAGGTCCATTTTATGAACTGACGTGCCGAAAAATATGACACGTAAAATTACCAAATTACCCCTGATACTGTACGAAGCCCAAATGAAGTCCGATTGGGACGAAACTGATACCTATAGAAACCCGAATACTGGTGAGACTGTATACCTGAATAAATGACGAACCGGGATCAGAATCTTACGAAGCGTAAAATGACCAAAATACCCCTGAGCACATGAAGTGCAAAGTAGAGGTCAAATAAAGGTCAAACTGATCTGATAAATTATCATAGGGATAAATAAGACTCCGAGACAGTCAACGCGTAAAACGAGAAATGACCGATGTGTCCCGATGATCAAAAGCAGATACCAAACGAAGTCCAAAGGACTTAAGAATTTACATATGAGATATATGGGACATTCTGAGGACCACGACAGGGTCCGGGGTAAGAATGACAAATTACCATTTTGCCCCTAAGGCTAAGTAAGCCCTTAACTGATAGCGATTCAAGCCTAAAAGACTTACAACTTCATGTATACGATATATGGGATATTCTAAGAACCACGACTGGGTCCGGGGCAAGAATGACAAAATTACCATTTTGCCCCTATGGTTAAAACAAGAACCTAACTGATACCGATTGGAGTCTAAAAGACGTAGAACTTTATATTTAAGATATAAAGACTATTCGGAGGGCCTTGACAGGGCCCGGGGCAAGAGTGATAAAATGACCGTTTTGCCCCTAAGGCTGAAGAAATAACTGACTGATAACGATTGAAGTCTAAATGACTTGGGTTATAATCCTGATGACTACTGAGCCTAATTTAAGAATAAAATAGCCCCGGATGAAACCCGATGAAAGGGCGATAGGCTACTAGGCTATCTTAAGTAAACCGATAGATACCTAAGATGACAAATGAGACCTGAATGGATGAGTTCTGATCTGTATATGATTGATGATTATTGTTCAGGATATACATGGAGATGCCTGACGTATCTGGAGGATTGTTTGCGCAAGGAGATAACCGTAACAGTTAGTGAGTAACCTGGAACTTCTGACTTGGTGTATAAGTACACCGTCTAGTTACTGTATTTTGTTTTACTGTACTGTTTTGTATACTGTACTGTTTGAATGCATACTTTTTATACTGCATTACACGTAACATGATTTTGTACTGTCCTGCTCTCCTGTTCAGTTCGGGTCTGTCTTGTTCTGTTGTATGGTCTGTCATGGTTTTATTCTGTACTGTTGCGTCTCGTGAGTAAACCTGACTCCTGAATTGGTGTATAAGTTCTGTCTAGATACTGTACTTTGAAGCACTGTACTGTTTTGAACGTTATACTGTTTAAAAGAAAAAGCATATATTTAAAGTAGCATATGCCTTGTCCTGATTGATATTGTACCAGTTTGTTCCGTCCTGTTCAGTTCCGATATGTCTTGTTCTGATAGATGTATTGTTTCGTTTGTTTCCGTCATGTTCAGTTCCGATATGACTTGTCCTGATTGATATTGTACCAGTTTGTTCCGTCCTGTTCAATTCCGATATGTCTTGTTCTGATAGATGTATTGTTCCGTTTGTTCCGACATGTTCAGTTCCGATATGTCTTCATCCGATTGATATGTTGTTTCATTTTGTTCCGTCATGTTCAGTTCCGATATGACTTGTCCTGATTGGTATTGTTTCATTTTGTTCCGTCATATTCAGTTCCGATATGACTTGTCCTGATTGATATTGTTTCATTTTGTTCCGTCATATTCAGTTTCGATATGACTTGTCCTGATTGATATTGTATCGTTCGTTTCCGTCATATTCAGTTCCGATATGACTTGTCCTGATTGATATCGTTTCATTTTGTTCCGTCTGATCCCGTTATGTACCGTCCGTTAATAATCTGTCCGTCTTGATTGATATATGGTCCAGTTCCGTTATGATTTGTCCGAATTCTTGACTTGGTATATAAGTTACTGCATAGATACTGTATTTTGATGCACTGTACGATTTTAAAAGTTATACTGTCTGAATGCATGTTTTTAAATGCAAACTTTTATACTGTATTGTACGCGGCATGATTTTGTCCCATCCTACTATTGTTTTGTTCGGTCTGTCTTGTTCCGTTTTATGGTCTATCTGATTTTGTTCTGCTATGATGTGTCTGACTCTGGGTACCATTCTGATTATGAGCGGTTTGGCATAAGTAGGCTTGATTACGCGCCTAACTGATATATTATTGTTATGCCCTGTTATGTTCCGCCCAGTACTGATCTGTTCTGATATTTGAATTAATTGCCTATATTCTCATTGATATTGGCATCATGCACTGTTCCGTCTATTCTGGTTTGTTGTTCCGTTTAGTTCAGTCCTGCTTTATTCTACTAAAACTGCATTTAAAGTAGATTTATAAAACTGCTATTTCAGAAACAACTGAACTACCCTTGTGCTTTGTAAACAAGAAATGGTTTTGAAACCCTTGACAGGGAACCTGTGTTACTCATTGGGCTTTTCGAAGCTCACCCCATTCCCTAACATTTTTCAGGAATGATATATGTTGGATCTAATGGCACTGATTTGTGGAGACTGGATTACTGAGGATTGAATCTGTTTAATCAGGTGAGTGATGTACTATGACTGACTTGACTGATATGTACTGAATATAGTATGGCTCATGGATTTAGATGGTACTCTAGAGATTATAGTTCTGCTCTGTTGTTATGTCGGATTATAGATATGCTCTGAGGTTAGAATTGTTAGCTGTTGGATTTTAGACTTGCTCTGTGTGATACATATCCTACAGTGGATACATGAGTTGCATTCCCTGGACAAAAAAAAAAAGTTTTTAAATTCCGCTGCATCTGACCCTACAGTCGGAGTGCAATTCACTGGAAAGTTCAGAAATTGCCTTCGGTTGGTCGCGTGGCGACTGACTGGCATCACGTCCTCGACATCCGTGTAGGGTGGGGTTCGGGATGTGACACTATCTCTCTATCCACAGGCATTCCCCGTAAGTCATCCAAAAATACCTCAGGAAATTCTCTAATAGTGGGAATCTGATCTAAGGGTGGTTGTTGTGAGCGAGTGTCCATAACGCTACACAAGAACCCATGGCACCCCTTAAGTAACAAACGTCGGGCCTAGATAGAGGATACAAAATAAGGTGGGGTAGCTACACCTGTCCCATCAAACTGGATACTCGAACATCCTGGTCTTTGTATACTGATTGTCTTGGCCACGCAATTTATAGATACATGATTCACGGCCAACCAGTCCATACCGAGTATAACATCAAAACTATAAATATCTAACGGTATCAGATCGGCTAATAAATGTGAGCCTCCAATCTGAACCTTACATACTCAATATACAGTGTTGCTACACATTGACTCTCTTGAAGGCATAGAAATGGTTAACATATAACCTAAGGGTACTGCTTCTATCTTCAGTCTAGCAGCAAATACTAGTGATGTAAATGAATGTGTGAAGCTAGTGTCAAAGAGTACTCTAGCATACTGTGAACAAATTCGAAGAGTACCTATGACTACTGAGGTGGTAGCCTATGTATCTCTGAGTGTCAGTGAGAAAACCCTCTATGAGCGTTGCGGCTTAGCTCTCTATCCACTACCTCGAGCCTGTGCTCCAGCTGTAGTCGTAGCTACTGAGGTAGATGGAGTACCAGCTGTACTCCCAACTGACTGGCTCCTCTGGGGGGAGTTGGTCTTGAAATGCCCTTCCTGACCGCATAAATAACAGGCACGGGAGTTAGCCTGACATGGCCCTCGATGACCTCTCTGGCAGTGGGGGCACTGAACTACGCCCCCACTATTGGAATTAACCCCTGATGGTCTAGGTCTAGAATTCCTAGGTACTGAACCTGCTCTTGGTCGAGTGAGGGAAGGTCATACCCCCTTGCTCTGACTCTCTGCCGGCCCTCTACTCTAGCTCCTTGATGGCCTCGGGGCTAGCTGATTCCCTTCTGGCTTTGGGGCTGGGTTTGTCTTCCTCTTGGCAAACTCCTCGCCACTTGCTCAATGATCTTCACAGTACTCACCACTTTATTATAAGTGGTTAACTGTAGGGGTTTAACCCTGTCTCTGATGTTCCACCGTAGACTGCCCTCGAATTTACGAGCTCTAACATGCTCATCCTCGAAGATGGCAAGAGCAAATCTAGCCAACTGTGTGAATCTGGCCTCATACTCCTCCACTATCGAGTTCCCTTGCTGTAGAACAAGGAAATCTATGACTCTCTTATCCCTGACTTCTTAGGAGAAGTACTTCCGGTTGAAGACCACAGTGAAGCGCTCCCAAGTCATTTGAGGCTCCCTGGCCTTCTCTAGTAGCCACTACTCATGGGCTGTCCCCTTAAAAGTGAAAGTAGTAAAGGCTACCTTCTGTACCTCAGTGCAGGTCATGATCTCAAAGATCCTCTCCATCTTGAGTCGCCACTCTTCAGCTGAAGTGAGGGCTCTAGTACTGTCGAACATAGATAGTCGTAGTGCCTGAAATTGCTTATAAAGATAAGCCTGGCCTCTATTGTTCTCCTGGTATACTATGTGTACCACAGGTGGTGCCTAACGCTCTAGTCGAGCTAGAGTGTTGGGACCTGCCTGGTTCTGAGGCACATTCTGAATAAGCCTCTCTACTAGTCGCTCTAGTCATACTATGTTAGCATTAGCATCCTGTAAGGGTGTGGTAGTAAGAGTGTTCACCATTTTCTGCAAATGGTTAGAGGTCAGTTTCATATATTGAGAGTCTAATATCGCATGTCAGTTTCTATCTACTGACTCTACTTGGACATTTGTAATACTAGTACCTTAGTCTATCTCCCATAAACCACTGTGTCACCTAGGATGCTCTGATACCAAGCCTTCACGACCCGAGACCCACCTTGTGCAGATTTTGAATCGTGAGCCCGATCCGACACTGTTGCCAAACCTAGTATCTCAACTTGCTACACAATCAGTGCTATTAACATGCAATAACTAAATAGCAAAAGACTTAAACAATTAAATAAATAAAAGTTGCATGTGATATATATAATGCTCTCAAAATACGGAATACAAAATTTCTTTGACCACTGTTCAACCCCAAGACGTGGATAACATGGGACAGCTACAAGACTTGTACTAAATATTACACTAAAACTTCAAAAGAAATTTCCACCTCCTAGCTATCAGGCTCTAGGGTTTATTCTCAAGATCTGTGCCTGAAAAGTCAAAAGTAGTATCTATCTGAGCTATGAAAAACTCAATAAGTAGTCCATTGCTCTACCATATGTACAAGTGTATAAAAGAGTGCAAGCCAGTTAATGAATATATATACTCAATATCAAATGATAGAAGTCAAATGATAAGCAAATGAATCTACTATGTTAACAATGTCATACTACTACAGTCATGAGCTATATCAAGTATGAAATGTAAGCACTCAACTGAAAGCTGTAAAATCTCATGATCATTCAATAACAATATAACAACAATATAACATGATCAAGCTATGAATATCAACCATAAAGGATATGATATCTGTCACATCCTGAACCCTACCCTACGCGGATGTCGAGGACGTGATGCCAGTCAGCCGCCACGCGACCGACCGAAGGCAATTTCTGAACTTTTCAGTGAATTGCACTCCGACTGTAGGGTCAGATGCAGCGGAATTTAAAACTTTTTCTTTTGTCACGGGAATGCAACTCATGTATCCACCGTAGGATATGTATCACACAGAGCAAGTCAAAAATCCAACAGCTAACAATTTTAACCTCAGAGCATATCTATAATCCGACATATAACAACAGAGCAGAACTATAATCTCTAGAGTATCGTTTAAATCCATGAGCCATGTCTATATCTAGTACATATCAGTCAAGTCAGTCGTATTACATTACTCACCTGATTAAACAGATTCAATCCTCAATAATCCAGTCTCCACGGATCAGTGCCATCAGATCCAATAGATATCATTCCTGAAAAATGTTAGGGAATGGGGTGAGCTTCGAAAAGCCCAATGAGTAACACAGGTTCCCTGTCATGGGTTTCAAACCCATTTCTTGTTTACAAAGCACAAGGGTAGTTCAGTTGTTTCTGAAATAGCAGTCTTATAAATCTACTTTAAATACAGTTTCAGTAGAATAAAGCAAGACTGTACAAAATAAAACAACAGATCAGGACAGACAGAACATAGCAGACCATATCAAGTATAACCGTACAGAACAGAACACAACAGGTCAGGACGGAGCAGAACCGAGTAGAGCAGGACATAACAAATCAGAACAGGATGAAGCAAAGCACAACAAATCAAAACAGAATAGTACAGAACAAAACATAACAGTCAGAGGCGAACAAAACATAACAGAACAGAGTAGAAACAATATGTCGACCAGAGATACAGGTATATTATCAACGAAATGGAACAAGACAAAACTGAGCGGAAACAGTATGTCAATCAAAGATACAGGTACATCATCAAAGAACATGATAGATCAGTATTGAGCAGAACAGTACAGGACATAACAGAATGGAATAGATCGAAACAGAGCAAACAGGTCAGAATGGAATAGATCAAACATAACAAATCAGGACGGATCAGGACTGAACAGATCAGACAGATCAAACAGAACAGGTCAGGGCAAAACGGATCAAACATAACAGATAGTTAAATATGTTCATTTGAAACAGTATTAAAAATCGGAGAACAGTTAAGACATCAGGATAACAGAACAGATCAGTTAAAACATCAGAGTAACAGGGCAGGTCAGTAATGAGTAGAGCAGAACAGTATAACAGTATAAACAGTACAGTATGCGCAGATTAAACAGTGCAGTATGCTCATATAGCGCTCAAGACTGAAATGGTACCAAGAGTTAATTGTTCTTTCAATAAAAACAGTGATAGATTTATTGCAATACAGAACAGAGGAATCAGACAGAGTAAAAATCATGCATTTGAGTAAGGGCATGAAATCAATGTATCAGATAAAACAGTATAGTACGGTATTTAAAATACAGTAACTAGACAGTGTACTTATACACCAATTCAGGAGTCAGGGTTACTCACAAGACGCAACAGTACAGAACAAAACCAGGATAGACCATACAACGGAACAGGACAGACCCGAACTGAACAGGAGAGCAGGACAGTACAAATTCATGTCACGTGTAATACATTATAAAAGAGTATGCATTTAAAAACATGCATTTAAACAGTATGGCAGATAAAACAGTACAGTGAATCAAAATATAGTAACTAGACGGTGTACTTATACACCAAGCCAGAAGTTCCAAGTTACTCACAAACTGTTATGGTTATCTCCTTGCACAAACAATCCGATAACCTCCAAGTACGTCAAGCATCTCCATGTATGTCCTGAATAATCATCATCAATCACAGACAGATCAGAATTCATCCATTCAGGCCTTATTCGTCATCTTATGTGCCTATCGGTTTACCTAAGATAGCCTAGTAGCCTATTGCCCTCTCATCGGGTTTCATCCGGGGCTATTTCATTCTTAAATTAGGCTTAGCAGTCATCAGGATTATAACCCAAGTCATTTAGACTTCAATCGTTATCAGTCAGTTACTTCTTTAGCCTTAGGGGCAAAACGGTCATTTTATCACTCTTGCCCCGGGCCCTGTCAAGGCCCTCAGAATAGTCTTTGTATCTTAAATATAAAGTTCTACGTCTTTTAGACTTGAATCGCTATCAGTTAAGTGCTTATTTAGCCTTAGGGGCAAAATGGTAATTTGTCCATTCTTGTCCTGGACCCTATCGTGGTCCTCAGAATAGTCCACATATCTTAGATATAATTTTCTAAGTCCTTTGGACTTCGTTTGGTATTTGCTTTTGGTCATCGGGACACATTAGTCGTTTCTCGTTTTACACGTTAACTGTTCCGGAGTCTTATTTAGCCCTTCAGTGTTCATAATTATCCTTATGATAATTTATCAGATTAGTTTGACCTTTATTCCACCTCTACTTTGCACTTCATGTGCTCAGGGGTATTTTGGCCATTTTACGTTTCGTAAGATTCTGACTCTGATTCATCATTTAATCAAGTATACAGTTTCACAGGTATCTGGGCTTCTATCGGTATCAGTTTCGTCTGAATCAGACTTCATTTAGGTTTCGTATGGCATCAGGGGCAGTTTGGTAATTTTACATTTCCTGATGTTCTGATTTCAAATCATAATTTAATCGTATATATGAGCCCATAAGTAATTGGGCTTCAATTGGTATTAATTTTGCTCAATTCGGACTTTATTTGGGCTTCGTACAGTATCAAGGGTATTCTGGTAATTTCACATATTGTATAACCAAACTGTTCGGAACCTCAGTTCATAAAATGGACCTCACCATTGGGTCCAGAGTGTCCGACATAGTTAACTTGGACCATCTTTTATGTTTAATTGGTCCTAGGTATCACTAGGGGCAATTCAGTCATTTTACAATTTATGTGTCTGTATTTTTCGGGACTTCAGTTCATTAAACGGACTTCACTGTTGAGTCCAGAATGCCCGACATAATCAGAATAGACTGTCTTTTATTTTTATTTGGGCTGGGTACCCTCAGGGGCAGTACAGTCATTTGTCACTTGCAGGTCTGTATTTTTCGGTACATAATTTCCCAATTTGGACTGTACCATTGAGTCCAGAATATTTGAAATAGTGAAAATACACTATTTATTTAATTTATTTGGATTCCGTTTGACATATTTAATGTCTAGGGGTAGAATTGTAATTTTACCCATTTAATAAAATAATTAAAATAATTATTTTATTATTTAATTAATTTACCAGGGGCTTAAATGTACGATTTTTCCAAAATCTGGGCCACAGTACAATATTCAAAAACTGTTGGGGTCAAACTGTATTATCAGAAGACTTCAGGGGTCAAAACATAATTACATAATTTAGGGGTTCAAACCATAGGGTTCTAGGGTTAAACTGTTGAACCGGTCCAAAATTCAGAAAACCAGCCGGTTCAGTGACCTTTAGAAAACCGGAATAGTATATTCTAGTTAACCTCAATTTGGCCCTTATCCGTATTCAGGTTATCCTAAACCCTGATTTTACATTTCTTAACCGAAGAACCAAACAGGCCGGAATTCGATTTAAATTAAAACGGTTAGGCTTAAACGGTGTCGTTCAGATTAATGCGGTGGCACACCCTACCTCGACACGTGTCTGAGTCGACTCGGCCTAACTCGAACGAGTTGGCAAGTCAACTCCATCGTCCCCAACTTTTCCCCGTCCGTTGCCCTAATTTACAGGTTTCACAATTTCTTAATTTCGTGAAGTTTCAGGCAGATTTCTCAACATGTTTTGATTCCAAAACATTCCTATATGTGAGACCAACGATTTGGCATCGATTTTGAGCTTCGAATCTAAGGATCAAGCTCTGTATAACCGATTATTGTGCAGGTTTTCAGTTCGGTCGTGTGGCCCTATTTCTCAACCAAACTTCATGATTCTTGGTTGGTTGTGACCGTATGTCCATGGGGATCAATATCCCATTGTTGATTTTCAGTTTACAAGCTTATTTACGAGTTTGGGTTCTAACGGCCGAGACAATAGGTTCGGTTTTGAGGGTCTTCCCATGTGTTTCCAAGTCGCGGGTCAGTATTTATGGGGTCCTAGAAAGGTCTCGATCATTTCTAGACCATCAGATTCCAGTTTTATAGAGGTCGAATCAGACCTGTTACAGGAAGGCCGTTAATGGCGGTTTTGTTACAGTTTTGGGTTTCTAGGCTTATCCGACTGTCCCAGTTGATTCAGAACAATTCCAAGGTCTCACAGGAACATATATATACGGTTCATATAGCTTAAAAATATCAGAAACAATTCCAGATTTAAATAGAAAAATTATGGCAGTTTGGTTGGTTTACCTTGGTTCGGTGGCTTCCTTTCTTCATGGCTTGGTTCAGGCAAGATGTAACACCCCGATCCCATGAAATTATTAATTAATACCGACTTACAGAATGATTTAGGGAATTAATCATAATCCCGACGGTCGCCATAGACCGATTAAATAAAGAAAATGTCTGGAGGGAAGGGTACTTTACCCGAACCTAAATTACTGATTAATTCGGTGAAATAACGCCGTTTTAATACTAACGGAACTCGAATTAGCTAACCCGAAAAATCCTGAATGATTAATAAATGACACGGAACCTCTGACACTGTAGATAACTGAAATATGAAACTCTCGGAACAAACCGCATCGAAAAAGGAGTTACGGAATGAAAGTTATGAGGCAAACATCAAAAACTGAATTACTGCGCAGCCAAACGTGGCCTTAACCAAAAATGGTGAGAAAGGGACCAAATGGGAGGCCAAGGGAATTGAACCCTTGACCTTTGAGAGGGAATGAATTTTTCTCAAAAAGTTTACCAACTGGGCTGCTATTACTTTGTGCATATATATACAACTCAATTGTATATATCTCTGAATTAACCAAGCCCCACCTCAAATTGGACCAATGAGGTTACATGCAAACCCCACATGATGGTTTCCCTCAGCCCACATCAGCCCTAAACCCCACTGAATCTCTGATATATATATACACCTAGAGATGTATAGGTGTGTGTATATATATTCATACCTAATAAGTGTGATTCAAAGTGGGTCACAAGGAGGCCTTGTGTGTCTCGGGTGGGGAGGAAAGGAATCAGAAACCAACTGCCTGTGCATGTAATCTGTTAGTGAGAGGAGGCTGCCTGCAAGTGTATGTATAAACTGCCCATGGTGGGTGTGTGCATGTCATCCGTTGGAAAGGGATGCACCAAAGAGAACTGAGAGTTAAGCAACACACGACTGCACTGGTGCAACATGCACAGAAACCACAACCGAGCCATGGATGAGGAAATGAGGGCCACTCCTTGGAAGGTAAGACATTAAAACTACTCAAAAATTTCCTGTTTACATTTTGGATCTGTTCCTGATATTTTTGAGCCATATAAACTATATGTATGCACTACTGAGAGGCCTGGGATTGTTATAGAACAATTGGGAAGGTCGGACAGCCCTGAAACCCCAAAACTATAGCAAAAATCCGCCATTAATGACCTCCTGTAACAGGTCTGAAATGGCCCTCACCAAATTGAATTATATTGGTCTAAACATGATCTAGACATTCCTAGGGTTCCAAATACCACTATACGCAACTGAGACTCACACGGGAAGACCCTCAAATTTGACACTATTCTTTTCGGCCATGGAACCCGAAACCTGAGATAGGCTTGCAAACTGAAATTTATAAATGGGGAATTGAAGCCCCTATCCTAAGGGTCACAAAGAACCAAACCGTGTGCGATTTGGTTGAGGAACAAGGCCACACGGCCGAACTGAAATTCTACGCAACAATCGGTTCTACCGAGCTTAATCCTTAGATTCGAAGCTCAAAATCGATGCCAAATCATTGGTCTCACATCCAGGAATGTTTTGGAATCAAAACATATTGAAAACTGTACCTGAAACTTCACGAATTGAAGAAATCGTGAAACTGTGAATTAGGGCAACACTGAGTTGTTCGTTGGGGACGACAGAGTTGACTCGACCGAGTTGACCGAGTCGAACCGAGTTGGTGAGTTGACTCTGGACACGTGTCGGCCCATGAGGATGCCACCGCTTAATTGAAACTACACCGTTTTGGGCTTACCTGATTTGTTTAAAATCAAATCCGGCCTGTTTGGGTACGGTGATAACAAATTAAAATTGAAACTAGACAAATCCTGAACACGGATAAGGGGAATATGTTATCCCGATTTTCTGAGGGTCACCAACCATTTGGTTCACAGTGATTTGGACCGGTTCACTTGGTGAACCCTTGAACCCTTGGGTTTGAACCCCTAAATTATGAAATTATATTTTGAACCCCAAATACTTTCTGAAATTACGGATTTGTCCCCACTGTTTTAAAGAATTACACAGTGGCCCAGATTCTGGATAAATTATACATTTAAGCCCCTGGTAATTAATTAAATAATAAAATAATTATTTAATTATTTTATTAAATTGGTAAAATTATAATTTTACCCCTGGACATTAAATATGTCAAACGAAGTCCAAATAAATTAAATAAATAGTGTATTTTCACTATTTCAAACATTCCGGACTCAATGGTACAGTCCGATTTTGGAAATACAGTACCGAAAAATACAGACCTGTAGGTGATAAATTACTGTACTGCCCCTAATGGCACCAGACCCAAATAAAAATAAAAGACAGTCTATTTTGACTATGTCGGGCGTTCTGAACTCAACGGTGAGGTCCGTTTAACGAACTGGAGTCCCGAAAAATACAGACACATAAAGTGTAAATGACCGTACTGCCCCTAATGATTCTCAGGGTCAATTAAAGATAACAGATAGTCCAACTTAATTATGTCGGACACTTTGGACCCAACGGTGAGGTCCATTTTATGAACTGATGTGCCGAAAAATATGACGTATGAAATTACCAAAATACCCTTGATACTGTACGAAGCCCAAATGAAGTCCGATTGGGACGAAACTGATACCGATAGAAACCCGAACACTGGTGAAACTGTATACCCGAATAAATGACGAACTGGGGCCAGAATCTACGAAACGTAAAATGACCAAAATACCCCTGAGCACTGTAAGTGCAAGATAAAGGTCAATCTGATCTGATAAATTATCATGGAGATAATTATGAACACTGAAGGGCTAAATAAGACTCCGAAACAGTTAACGCGTAAAACGAGAAATGACTGATGTGTCCCGATGATCTAAAGCAGATACCAAACGAAGTCCAAAGGACTTGAAAATTCACATATAAGATATATGGGACATTCTGAGGACCACGATAGGGTCCGGGACAGCAATGGTGAAATTACCATTTTGCCCCTAAGGCCAAATAAGTGCTTAACTGATAACGATTGAAGTCCAAATGACTTAAATCATAATCCTGATGACTGCTAAGCCTAATTAAAGAATGAAATAGCCTCGGGTGAGACCCAGTGAAAGGGCGATAGGCTACTAGGCTGTCTTAGGTGATCCGATAGATACCTAAGATGACAAATGAGACCTGAATGGATGAGTTCTGATCTGTCTGTGATTGATGATTATTATTCAGGATATACATGGAGATACCTGACGTACCTGGAGGTTATCAGATTTGTTGGTGCAAGGAGATAACCGTAACAGTTTGTGAGTAACCCTGACTCCTGAACTGGTGTATAAGTTCTGTCTAGATACTGTATTTTGAAGCTCTGTACTGTTTTGAATGTTATACTGTTTAAAAAGCATATATTTAATGTACGATATGCCTTGTCTTGATTGATATATTGTTCCGCTTTGTTCCGACATGTTCAGTTCCGATATGTCTTGTTCTGATTGATGTATTGTTCTGCTTTGTTCCGACTTGTTCAGTTCCGATATGTCTTGATCTGATTGATATTGTACCGTTTTGTTCCGACTTGTTCAGTTCCGATATGTCTTGATCTGATTGATATTGTACCGTTTGTTCCGTTATGTTCAGTTCCGATATGACTTGATCTGATTGATATTGTACCGTTTTGTTCTGACTTGTTCAGTATCGATACGACTTGATCTAATTGATATTGTACCGTTTGTTCCGTCATGTTCAGTTCCGATATGACTTGTCCTGATTGATATTGTTCCGTTTTGTTCCGTCCGTTTTGATCTATCCGTTTCATGGTCTGTCCGTTACTGATATGTCCTTGTTTTGATTAACGTATTGATCCGCTTGGTTCTGTTATATCCCGACCGTTAATGATTTGTCTGTCTTGATTGTTTACCTGTGACATGAACTGGTGTTTTGCTCCGTCTGATTCCGTTATGTTCCGTCCGTTAATGGTCTGTCTGTCTTGATTGATATATGGTCCAGATCCGTTATGATCTGTCCGGATTCTTGATTTGGTATATAAGTTACTGCATAGATATTGTATTTTGATGCACTGTACGGTTTTAAAAGTTATACTGTCTGAATGCATGTTTTTAAATGCAAACTTTTATACTGTATTGTACGCGACATGATTTTGTCCCGTCCTACTATTGTTTTGTTCGGTCTGTCTTGTTCTGTTTTATGGTCTGTCTGATTTTGTTCTGCTATGATGTGCCTGACTCTAGGTACCATTCTGATTACGAGCGGTCTGGCATAAGTAGGCTTGATTATGTGCCTAACTGATATATTGTTTGTTGTGCCCTGTTATATTCCGCCCAGTACTGACCTGTTCTAATATTGAATTAATTGCTTATACTCTCGATTGATATATTGGCATCATGCACTGTTCCGTCTGTCCTGATTTGTTGTTCTGTTTAGTTCAGTCCCGTTTTATTCTACTTAAACTGTATTCGAGTAGATCTATAAAAACTGTTATTCCTAAGCGATTGAACTATCCTTGTGATTTATAAACAAGACCGGGTTTGAAACCCATGACAGGGAACCTGTGTTACTCACTGGGCTTTTCGAAGCTCACCCCATTCCCTAACATTTTTCAAGGATTATCTCTGGTGATTTAGAAGACACCATGATATGACATGATAGGCCGAGTGGCATTTCAAGTAAAGGATCTGACAGCACTGATCTGTAAAGACTAGATTTTGGTGGACTGATTCTGTTATTCAGGTGAGTGATATGATACGGCTAACCTGATTTACGTGTACTGGATAGATAATTATGGCTCATGGAAATTAAACGGTACTCTAAAGATATTAGATCTGCTCTATACTATATGCCTGATTTTAGATATGCTCTGAACTTAGAACTGTTAACTGTTTTGGATTTAGACTTGCTCTGTGGTACATACCTTTATGGTGGATAAGTGAGTTGCATTCCCGTGACACAAAGAAAAAGTTTTAAATTCCGCTGCATCTGACCCTACAGTTGGAGTGCAATTCGTCGGAAAGTTCAGAATTTGCCTTTGGTTGGTCGCGTCGTGACCGACTGGCAGTCACGTCCTCGACATCCGCGTAGGGTGGGGTTCGGGATGTGACACAAGACCTCACTGGTTGCCTCAGTTCAATCAGAATTCTCAGTCCTCCTCTTCCTCCATAGGGCATCTCCATGGTTACACCCATTGCTCCACATATACATGCATACAAAGTTGTATACACAAGCCATGGACACCATCATCTCACTCTCTCTCTAGGACTCTCTATCTCTCTCTCTATAGATCAGTGCACAAAGCTCTCTATACAGATCTGATTTTCTTCCCCCCATGCATATATGGAGATTGTATATCCATATCATATTTTCTCTTGATGTTTCATCTCCCCAAATGCATGATGGCATTGCATGCAATTTGGTTGGGAGGAAGGTGTAATCATGGGATAATAGGCAAGATGGTTATGGCATAAGGTGATGCATGCTGAGGTGTTGCATGCTTGTGCATTGGCCACTTTGGGGGAATGGCCAAATCTGAATGGTATTTAAATATATATCTTTGCATATATATTTACAAAGATGCTCCTATCCTAGTTGGTATTTTTTTTGGTAAACTGAATTCTGCCCAGTTTGGTCAAGGGATCAAATCCTCTTGGCCACATTTTTTTTTTGGTCTTTTTCCATATTTCGGGTTAAGGCCATGTTTGGTTGCGCAGTAATTCAATTTTTAATGTTTGCTACATAACTTTCATTCCGTAGCTCCTTTTTCGACGCGGTTTCTTCCGGTCAGTTTCTATTTCAGTTATCTTCAGTGTCAGGGGTTTCGTGTCATTTATTAATCATCCGGGATTTCCCGGGTTAGCTAATTCGGATTCCGTTGGTGTTAAAATGGCATTATTTCACCGAATTAATCAGTAATCGGGTTCGGGTATTATACCATTCTCTCCAGACATATTTAATTATTTTAATCGGTCTATCATGACAGTCGGGATTATGATTAATTCCCTTAATCATTCATTAAGTCAGTGCTAATTAATAATTAACAACTAATTATTAATTACGCAAGGTCGGGGTGTTACAATATCAACTAAAACTGAAAGATGCACTAGTGGGGCCCAAAAATCCCCTTGAGCTCGTATTCAGTTCAACTCAGGCTATATGAATACTGCTCTGTATATACAATGTGACTCCACGTCCTATGCCTCGCATAGCGACGTAGCAAATGTTCTACTCGGAACCTGGACCCGAAGGTCATAAATAACATCAGATGGAGATGTGACTGAGCACAAATCCAACACTAATAATATATCGGGATCATGCTATCTTCTACGAAGAGTATAGTGGAATCTTAACTGATTCTAGGCAATCTGACGTAACAGTAGTTTTCGAGGCTATGGTTACTAGACTACTTTAAATATAATTGTCTGGCCCTTACGGCCCTAGGTACAAGTGTATAAAAAGAAATCCATGCACAAGTGTACAACCATGATCGAGATATATATAGAAATCAATAAATGGTTCCCACATGATTGGGCAATATCAATGTGGCTAAATATATACTGGTATGTATAGAATAAAATAGTAATATGTACAAGAACTATTGACATGGCTTGGAAAGTAACACATGCAGAGATCAGATTTTACTTACCTTTTACTGTCTATAAAATTGAAGGTTCTAGACTGCCTTCTCCTTCCCCTTCCGTGTTCCTAAGATTCATAAAATATGTCTCAGTCTATCGCTACATGAATTATGCTATTCATCAAACTTTATACTTCTATGCTATAAGTTTCTCTTTTACTAAAATAGACTCTACTATTGAGTCCGGAATGTTAAAGAAAATCGGTTTAGACTTTCACGGAATTCAATTCGGACATCTGTGCTAAAAAGGGTAAAATGGTTATTTTGCACTTTTACGTGTCTTTCATTTTTTGGGACCCCGTCTCGCAAAACGGACCTCACCATTGGTCTTAGAATGTCCAAGATAGTCAAAATACACTAATCACTTGTTTAATTTGGACTTCGAGTTATTTTGCTATTTTTAAATTAATTTAATTAATTAAATATTATAGTTATATAATATATATATATATATATTTCGGTGCAAGGGTTAATACAGGCTTGCCTGTCAAAAATAGTTTGGGCTTTGGGCTTCTATCCAACACGTCTCACGTTCGATTCCCAGGAGCTGCGCCTCTTTTATTTTTCCTTAACTTTTTAATATCTGTAATATATATATATATATATATATATATATATATATATATATAAGGACACCACTTTTAACACGGGCTTGCCTGTCAAAAGTGGTTTGGGCTTGGGCTTATCTCTCAACAGGTCATGGGTTCGATTCGCACCTGCGCATTTTTTCTTGATTTTTTTTAAGCCAAACAGTGGCTAAGAGCCTAATCCGAGGATAGGCTATCCTTGCCCTAAATTGATTAAATTTCTAATTTCTTAATACTAAAACCAAATAGTCCAAATTAAATTTTAAATTTAAAATAGTACACTCTTAAACTACGCAACTTTGGTCTAATTAAGCACCAAACGGCCCCGTGTCATTATCCACTGTTCATCATCCCTCCCGACCTTTCGGTGAAGGTCTGGTAGGGTTTCGTCGCCATTTCCAACGACGACGAGTATTTTCCCATCGTTTTTCACTTCTTTTTCAATGCTATTCTACTTATTTTTTCATGGGGATCCTATTTCTAACTTTTGTTTTCAATATAGTTCACTAGAACCTCACGAAATGAGGAAAAACCGTGGCTCTGGCCAACTGGTTTTTCTTCATTTCATGCCCATTTCATCACTATTTTTCTTCCTTTCTTTTTCAAATGAGTTCCTACATTTTGTAAGGTTAAATCTAAACCATTTAGGTAGGGTTTCATGCATAATTTTTTACCAACCTGAAATTATCATAGAACCTGCAACTCTACTTTTCTCACTCAACTTTACACCATTTTCACTGATTCAATTTGCAAATTAGACCATTTTTCATGCTTTGTAAAACCCTACAATTAAAACCAACTATTATGCCTTTAATTTTACAAACAAAAACAAATGGACTCACCTATTTTTTTGTATTTTTCTTTTGCAGTTTCCTTCATTCACTTCTGTTTCCTTTTTGGTTCCACTTCTGGACTTTCCCCAATGTTCACAGCTTTTTCAATCACTCTTTCTTTCTGATTTCCTATTCTCACGCACACATCCACATATATATATATATATATATACACACACACAAAACCACCGCCCTAGTCTCTTTCTCACTCTCAGTTCCTCCCCCTTCTAAAGCCCTCTTTGTTGACTTCCCCTTTTGATATTTCCTGCTTGTTTTCTATCTCTGTTTTTCTTTTCTTTTCTTTACATAATATCTTATGTATATATATATATAGTACACACACATACAACACACCAACCGACACACACACATCTCACACTAACCCACTTGCATGCAGCTTTCTTCTTTTCTTTTATTTTTTTTTAATGTGTTTAATTACATGTATATATATATAATATACCATATTATACATATACACATATGTAACTACCTAGCTTATACATATTTTATACATATGTATATACTCATATATATACGTATATGCTAGTTTTTAAATACATATACATACTCTAGTATTTCATGGCCTATACGTATATACGTACGTATACATGCATGAAAATACGTGCGTGCACGCATTACGAGACATGGTTCTAGGTTGCTCGGGTGTTGCCCAGCATTGACTGTATAACTAACACTATTCATATTCCAAAATCGTACAGTACATATGAGATCATAATATAAAGCTTAAACAGCTCAGATTACAACTGATAGTACACTACTAGACCAGGTCTATCTCGGTTTACGTGCTAACCCAAGTCAGGGTATTACAGAGTGCGCTCGCGCAAGCGAAGGGACCGCGACTAGGCGGCAAGGCAGAGGCTAAGGCGTGTCCTTGGCTGTTTTCCTGTAGGTTTATTGTAGCAACTGCAGCTGAATTTCTCTGTATTTGCAGCAGATTTTCTCTGTTTTCTTAATTTTTTTTCCAAAGTGTTTCAATCTGCTTTTTTCCCTTTTTAGCCTATTTCCTCAAGGTTTTTAACACCTAACTAACCGTTTAATTTCACATTATTTTAGCATAGCCTCCTTTGTTTTCTAAGCCTTTTCCACCTAATATTTCATAACACAATCCCGTATTCTTCAAACTAGCAACCAAAATTCATCCTTTAATTCAACTAAACATTTATACATCATTTAAAACATACAATCCTCCATACATGCACATATACTTAAAATTCAAAATGTCACAACCTCATGCTCATTACCAATGTAGGGCCTTGCCCATAGTTCCCATACTACATAAGGTCTTACAAGTTTATTACATATGTCTTAGGGCTTATGCCCTCATACAACTCAAAAATATGCCCCAAGGTCCAAATGTTCTTCATCGTCCATTTCCCCTCCATTTTTCAAGATTTCATCAAGTCTCAAGTACCGGGAGCCTCATCTGTAATATATAATTCCCATAAAGGGTCAGCACAACTGATGGTATGACATAATGCTAATATAAAGAACAAAGTTAAGGCGTGGCATGTGCAAAGTGTATATTTATAATCTATATGCTTTCCAATTCATCAATGCAATGCAAGGGCAATATGCATGACTCACACATGCAACTCTATGCCCAACACATGTCTCGTTTCACGGTCCTTCTCCGTTGGATTTACGAGTACCACTTATATTTCTCGTTTCACAAGCACGCTCCCGTTGGATTAGCGAGTACCAAATGGCCAATTTTGGGTTTTTCACCACAGGATCTACACCTTCATAATGCAAACCACCAAAGTGCTCAACACACGCCATGTTCCAAGGATTCACATATACCAAGATGCCTTGATTTTTCTATGCCATTTCAATGAAGCATTTCATCAACCACATGAAGTATGCCTTAAATAATGCATTACACATAAAGCAACTATAATTTTTTAGTCACAAAACTTTGTCTACATGAACCTAGCATGTAAGCCAATCAATTACACATATAAACATATTACATATTCACAACCTTACCAAATTCTCAAATATTACAAAATACATAAAGTACCAACACATTGAATAAATCATAACTTTCCAACTACAAGACTTTGTCTACATGAACATAAGCTAGAATGCAATGAATTATACATATAGTAATATTACATGTTCATCACTTCAACAAATTCTCAAAGAATACATTAGTACATAAAGTACCAACCTTAGGCTTTCAAAGTAACTATAAGCTGGGTGGTTCTCTAACAACAAATAAGCATGTAAGTCATATAATCAACATATAAAAACACTCATAAACTTAACCCTATTCTTTATTTAGCAAAATATCATACCTAAAAGGGTTTTTCTCAACCCTAGTGAGTTGTGTTCACTGTACAACCGAACCAAACTATGAGAATGTAGCCCTTGACGTGGGGAACAACTTCCTAGAAGGAAGCCTTGTGAGAATCTTAGCCTAGAGATGAGTTTTGAAGGCTTGAAAGTTGGAAAACCCTAAGTTTTCTTCACTTTTCTCTCTATGCACGACCTACTGTGTTTCTCTAGACCATTTCTGATATTTTTATCTCTAAAGGGTTGTATTTATACTAAAGGGGCTAAGGGGCAAAAAGACCATTTTTCCCTTAATGAGTTCGGGACCCCGTTACACTATAACCCGTCCCAAAATGCCTCAATTCGACATTCTGCTTTAGCCAAAGTTCTTAAAATTATTTTAAACAAAAAATTCTCAAAAAATTATTTTTGCCTGTTGGCGGTTTCGGACGGGCCCACCCTGGATGCCCTTTATGGTCCATTTTTCAAACTGTCTCCAATTTGGCTTAAATTTTTACAAGAGGTGTATTTTAGCATTATAAGCATATTTAACTTCTATGAAATACTCAAAATATGCTTCTAAATATGACTTATATATAATGATGCATGTGTAGCGTCTTATCGGGAAATAGTGCATCAATAGTGTCCTACCAGTAAAACGAAAAATTTACCCTGATTTTTCATGTTTTTATAACTTTAGGTAGGATTTTTGACCTATCCTTGGTCTATGCCTTGGAGCAGTTTTAGTCTACTTTAACCATCAATTTGAACCACCTTGGGCAAACATTTTTGGCTAGTTTTTACCCATGTCTTAGGCTATTTTTGGTCAACCTTCTAAGTTATTTTTGAGCAATATTTGAGGCTATCTTGGAGGTCATGCTTGGAAATGACTTAGACTATTTTTGACCATTGGTTGGGGAGGTATTTAACTAGTATTTGGAACTCATCTTGGGTAAGTCTAGTTAGCATTTTTCATTCTTAATTTTGAAAAAACATAGGGAAATTAATATGTAATCAGTTAAATCTATTCAATTGCATTTTATTAATTCCTTTTAGGTCATTTTCAATCATTCCCTAGGCTTTAAAAATTTGGGGCATGACAACTCTTCCCCAACAGAGTCGTAGTCCTAGTAAGACTCTTCTCTAATAGAGTACTATTCCTAATAGAGTCCCACTCCCATTTTGAAATACCATGCATTTGGAAAAATTTATTAAATATATATATTAACAATCTTGAATATAATGTACAGGTGGTTACTGCAAGAAATGCAGGGTGTAGAAGCGAGCAAATCGTGAATCACTGTGGTGGTTCACATTCATTTGTACACCACATGCACAATATGGTAATTATAATTGTTTATTTATTTATTTATTAGAAATATGACATTTCTAAATCTAACTTAATAGTGTTATTATTATTACAACACGACCTGGACGCCGGTGCATTGCCCAGCCCTATTGATCTCTGGCATAGGACGCACTTCAACCCAGAGAAGGGTTGGGTGGACCTAGAGTCACAACAGTTATACGTAAGTTTTTAAAGGTATACAATCCACTATTACTAAATTTAGATTTTTAAAAATTTCTAATATATATAACATAACATTTATTATTTTGTAGGAGGAGATGGTCCAAAGGCGTGCACAGGTGACCCTCGAGGGAGAAACCCTGATGACTGATGACCAAATACTAGAGTTATCTATTTTTTTATAAAACAAAAGAAAAGAAAAGAAAATTCATTCAACCTCTTTTTCAAATTACTTTAATTCTTAACCAAATTAAAAAGAAAGAATATGTATTACATAAGGTGAAAATGTATCATACAATAGGTTGGATAAATGTTTTATCTTATATTTGGTTTTTTTGTAACAATTTGATAACTCTAATTTAATTAGGTCTATTTAATCCATAATTACAAAATAAATATTACTTATATAAGATTGTAATATTATTTGTTTGAAATTGTACCAGGTCTAGTATAGAAATGTATTACTTCTTGTACGAAAATGTACTACTTGTTTTACACACTATAAGACAAAGCCTTTATTCTGATGCATAATTACATCGAAAATACTCCTAAAAGCGTCAAAATAGCTTGACACTGACCCCCAATGAAGCAATTGGTAATAAAAAGGTCACAGAAAGATTACCGATGAAAATACAAATGCATCGAAAATAATCAAATAATACCAACCATTTTATGGGTCGGTTAATCATTATTTTCGTCTATTTACTATGTCGATAATACAATTTACTACTAACAAAATGAGAAGTTGGTTTAAGTACTACTTTCGATGCTTTGGCCCGTTGGTATTGATACTATTTCCATCACTTATAACCATCAAAAGTCAACAAACCCGTCAAAAATACTTAACTATTTTTATCATTTACAGTCGTTGGAAATAAGTCTACTACCGATGCGTGTTTGTGTTAGAAATAGTGTTTAATACCAATTAAAAAAATTGGTTTTGCATTTATTACCGATTCCCAACTACTTCAGAAATGATTTTTTTTAAAATGAAAACAACGTTCTACACAACCTATAAAAGGCACAATTCACAAGAATAGGTTCTACTCCATCCTCGTTGGCATCTTTTCTATAATAAAAAAAACAAAGTTGATATTGAGCGAGCCGCAATTCTTGATTAGATTCGTGAGGCTCTTACATTTCTTCTTTTTGAGTCGAGAAGTTGGCCACCTCTTCTCTCTAACATATACAGGAATAGAATCCTCATCTGTACGAGGTCATGGTTTGAGAGTTTTACTCGAACCTTTGTTCTCATACAAATGAGGATTCAATTCTTGTATATGTTAAAGGTGTTAGGTTTGACCTCACTAGTGAGTTGATTGCCGAGACTCTAGGTCTTAGATGTGAGGATCAACTTGGCTTTCCTTATCCCTCACATGTTCAGCCTTCCTCTACTGAGCTTGTTACCTCGACCCTTCGTGTTGATAGTTCTTCGGCCTTTTATACGAAGAAAGCCACCTTCGAGCAAGGTTACGTTCATGAGGGTTACTGGATCCTCAATCTAATTGCGTGTAGTGTTCTACAGCCCGTCAGCCATAAGAACATGCTGATTCTTACCCATGTTACACTTTTATAAGCTATAAAAGTTGTAGTTCCCATCGATGTTGCCTCTTTTGTCTTAGGTGTTATTGATTCCTCCACATCCTGTCATAAGATGGCCATTCAACCGTTTGGCAGTCTCATCACAAAGATGTATGTTGCTCGGTCCGTCACTTTCTTCACATCTGATATTGTGGAACTTCAGCTTGGTTCATTTACTCATAGGACACTGGCTCAATCTAGGGCCCATATCATTGGCCCTCCCGAGGACGACAGTGATGACGATGATGCCGATGACAATGAGGAGCAGCCAGCTACTACTCAGGAATAACAGTAGCCACAACCCATACAACAACATGATGAGTAGGCAGTTCCCTTGTGGCTTTGACTTTCAAGAGGCTACTAGAACGTCCTCATCTATAGCAAGCCAACTAATCACTAGAGCTGACTTAGAGGATCAGTATGCACGGATTCGTTTTGATTTCTTTTTGTTAATGATGGAGAAGATTTGGTGTCTATCAGAGATCGTTGGTCGCTATTTCCCTCCTCCACCGCAGCTTGGTGATCAAGTGATAAGTGATTTATGTAGTGAGTTTTACCTATTCTTTTACTCATCAACTATAGTGATGGACAACTATCTCCTTTGTTTTGTACTCTTTATATTCATGTTATGTTTTGTAGATGACGAACACACAATTATATGCCTCTTTTGGATATATTTATATACTTCTTGACTTGTGTTTAAGTCCTTATTTGTCTTTCCTTAACTATCTCCTTATATATTTATATCTTTTTGTTTTAATTCTTCTCTCTTATGTTTGTGTTTCATTGTTATTGCTCACTTTGACATCGTAACAAAAAAGGGAGTAGTTTTGGGCACTTAGTGAGGGGGACTGCACATATTAAGGGTGAATTATTTTTATGATTGCTTATGTTTGAGATAGATCATCACTTATCTTACTTCTTAATGTGATTGTTTAGTTATCTTTTTCAATGCACTTGAGCTTATTTGATATCTACCTCTATTCTTGTGATTCATTAGATTTAGATGTTTATATTCTTTGATATGAGTTCATGTGGTATATTTTAGTGGTGTTGTGCAGGAAACATGTGCAACTTCATTCAAGCAAGACCAAGCTTTAGACTAGTCTAGAATATTAGGTCAAAATTGTAATTTCTTTTGTTTTTAGTGTAACACCCCGACCCTGATTAAGTAATGATTAGTTACTAATCATGTATCTGAACCAAACATAAAGAATAATTAAGAAGCTAACCTAATTAGGAGTTGACCAGAAGAAACGGCGTCGAAAAATAAGTTACAGAATGAAAGTTAGGGAGAAAATAGGGAAACTACATTAATGCGCAGCCAAACAAGGCCTAAGCCCGAAATATGGAAAAAGGACCAAAAATGCGGCCAAGAGGATTTGATCCCTTGACTAACCTAGGCAGGAATTGGGTTACCAAAAATTTACCATCTAGGCTAGGAGCACTTTTGTGTATATATGTACAAAGATATGTATATAAGTATAAATCTGATTTGGCCACCTCCCAAGTGACCAATCACCAAGCATGCAACACATCAGCATGCATCACTCCTATGCCCCCATAGACCATCATGTGCCTATACACCCATGATTGCATCTCCTCCCAACCAAGTTTCATGCAAATCCATCATGCACTTGGGGAGATGAAACACTAAAGACAATCTGATTTTTATTTACATAATCTCCATATATGCATTGGAGGGAAAAACAGATCTGCAAAAATGATCCTGTATACTGATTTTTAGAGAGAGAAAGTGGGTTAGAGAGAGGAAGTTAAGAGAGATAGCTTGAAGGTGGGGCTTGGCCATTGAAGGAGAAATAGAAGGGAGCTAAGGACTGGAAGTGCACGAAGGGATCAAGACCAATTGTTGAAGGTCCTGCTTGAAGCACAAACCAGTGAGGAGACCACTGTTTGAAGGTAAGCCATCCAAAACTTTGAATTTCTCTTGGGGAAATTTTGGTTTCTGTTTTGCTGTTTGGGAATTTTTATTGCATGTAACACGTCTAGACCATAAAATCTGGATCGATTTGGAACCTTTTGGACCAACAGAACTGCCCCGAACCACAAACCAGTAGCAAACCGCCATGGATGGACCTCGGATTATGCAGGTCTGAATCAACTTGCACAAAACCTAAACTGGGTCATCTAGCCTTAAACTAGACCTCATTAGGGTTCCTAAACCACTAACCCACGACCTTGAAACCTAAGAAATAAGCCCTTAATATCGAGTTGTAGGTTTCGGTCGTGAAACCTAATTCTTGTTTGACACTTCTAAGCTCGACTTTGAGAATAGGAAAGGAACCCCCATGCCCTAACGATCACACAGAACCCAACCCCATTGAAAATGGTTGCGAGATGAGGGTTTATTGTCAAATTATCCAGTTCGGCTATCATGTCTTAGACCGAGCATTTGGATTAGCTACACGACCTCAAATGAATGCCAAGATGTAGGCCAAACCCTTAGGAACGTGTATCAACTAAAAACAGAGAGAATCAGTGTTTCAAAACACACGAAATAGAAAGGAAAGAAATTCGGAATTAGGGCAACACTGGTAAAAAACGTGAAGAAGACGACCGAGTGGACTCGCCATTTAGATCGAGTCAGACGGGTTAACTCGGACGCGTGTCAAGACGAGACCGTGCCATCGTTTAATCGAAACTGCGCCGTTTTGGTTTAAACATTTTAAATTAAAACCTGGAGATGGCCTGTTTGGTTACAGTGGTAAGAAATTAAATTTGGGAATTGGAGTAGGCTATCCGTGGATAAGGGGTTTAATGGGGCTATGGCATTCCGGTTTTCCTGAAGTGGACTGGACCGGCTGGTTCAGTGAGTTGGTCGACCGGTCTAGGGTTTCAAACCCAAAACCCACTGGTTCACAGAAAAATTTAAAATAAATAAAACCAAGGTTTCTGGTATTTACAAAATGACCCCAACAGTTTTAGGAAATGCAACTCTGGCCCAGATTCTGGAATTTTATTCCATTTATACCCCTGATAAATTAATAAATAATAAATTAATTTATTTAATTAATTTATTAATTAAATAAAAATGACCAAATTACCCCTAGGTCATAAATAAGTCAAACGGAGTCCGAATAAAGTAAACGAATAGTGGATTTTGACTATTTTGGACGTTCCGGACTCAATGGTGTGGTCCGTTTTATGAGACGAGACTCCAAAAAATTAGGACACGTTAAAGTACAAATTACCAAATTGCCCCTAATGTAGCCGATGCCCAAATAAGACAAGTTATTAGTGTAATCTTATTTTCTTGGGCCTTCTGAGATCAACAGTGGCGTCCGATTCACGAGACGGGACTTCAAAAAAATTGACGCGCGAAATGACCAAACTACCCCTAAGGTACCCGAAGCCCAAATGAGACTAAAAGATAGTCTATTTTGACTATGTCGGACATTCCAAACCCAACGGTGAAGTCCATAACACCAAAATAGGTACTGAAAATTTAGTCACGTGAAAAATAAAACTCATCAAGTCACCACGAGTTGACTAGTAAGACCAATCCTAGGAAGTTAGGATACGTCAGGCCTAAAATTAAATGAAAGAGCATGAATAGGTAACGATTTAAGGTAAATGTGAAGTTAACGAGTTCTTTATAATTTTCTTAGGAAATACAAAGGAAAGGGAAAAGCCCACTAGTAGTGCAAACCCGGGGAATCAAGGTGAGTAACCTCACATTTGAAGTGGAGATTTAATTCCACGGATTTGAATGATGTTTTAAATATCAAATTCTGTCTTTACACAATTCCGTTTTAAATATTCTGTTATGACATGCTTCCTGAATAATTTACTACTGTTCTTTGAGATATACTTCGGCATGCTTAAAATTCTGACTTCAAATGTTATTATATATCCTGAATTTACATGTTTCATGTATTTCAATACCCTATCATGAGATTATGAACTGTATGTTTTGAATGCTTTTAAATGCATCCACACGAAGGAATTATGGGTTAAATGCTTTTAAATGCAAGATAAATTGTGCATAAGCACCATGGATTTCTATCGGGTTTCTTAGGAACCCAACTACGATACGAATAAATGCCAGGTAGCAGGATCTAATCCCCCAGGCATATGAGATATCTCCACGAAAAAAAAAAAAGGGAATCTGGTTCGAAACGGATTCTGTTAATGAAAGTGATAAGGTGTGTGTTGAAAATGGAAGCAGGCTTTTTCCTCATTTTCATCATGCATATTTACATGATTTGAAATTCATATACTTTATTTCGAAAGTACAAGTTAGCTTGAATACTTTAAATGTTTCAAAGCCATTTTTTAAAGAATGCATGTACTCTATGTTCCAAGTATACGAGCAATTGGTAGTGAGTATTTTACAAAATTCTCACGTGCGAAACCACTACCAATTGAAACCCATGACAGATGTTAGAATTACTCACTGGGCTTCTCGAAGCTCACCCCATTCCCTAACATTTTTCAGGTGATGACGATGGGTGGACCCTTGCCCAATTTGGGGAGAAATGATAGGCAGCTCCATTAGGATTCCGGAGATATTTTTGAGAAGTATTAGGGCCTATGGTTGGTCGAATTTCGATGTCGTACTTTTGGACAATTATGTATTTAAGCCCAAGAGGCAACCACATATGTACTTAAGCCCTTGAGGCATTCGAATATGTATCATGTATAAGACTTTAATTTTTAGTATGCTCTGATGTGATTATTCATGTGTACCGCTATGAGGAGCGACAGTACCGGACGGCTGTGCGAAAGTTTTTAAAGGATTTTAAAAAAAAAGAAAAAAAGAAAAGGGTTTTCACGCTTCCGCAAATCAAGGCCGCACCGCCATTCGATACCGTCGCCCATGTTTTGCCTTGCCCTCAGGCTCCCGGGCCTTGAAGGCGGCGGTCGCGATCCGAGATCCGCACAGGGTGGGTTTCGGGTCGTGACATTTAGACTCCTAAAGGATTATGTATTTTGTCTTCTTTTTTATTCTTATACCATTGGTGTAGTTTCGTCACGGATTGCCAAAGGGGGAGTTTGTTAGGACATAGGGTCCTTTGTTGTAAATGGCTAATCCGATTTGAAAAAAATGGTTTTTTTGTAATCATAACTTAGTCATAGGCTTAGGTTTTTTCAAGCCCTTGTTCCTCTCTCAAGAAATCTCAAGCTTCATTGTCATGCACTTCATTCGGCCTTCTTGGTATATGAGAAGTATACCGAACTCAGTTATGATTCGAATCTCACACAATCTGACATCATGCATTGAATTTTATCATTATTTTTATATATTTGTTGTGTAGAGACCTGAAAATCGAGGGTAAATTTTTCATTTTTGCCGATAAGGCACTATTCATACACTATTTGCTGATAGAGCATTATACATGCACATTTAGATGTAAATCATATTTAGAAGAATATTTTGAGTATGCCACAGAAGAGAAATATGCTTAGAATGTTAAAATAAAACTCCTATAAAAATTTTAGCCTATTCAGAGATAGTTTCAAAATTGGACCAAAAGGGCATCCGGGTGGCCCGGGTAGATCCAGCCAAACCCGGCCACAGGCGAAAATTTATTTTTTTGAAAGATTTTATTTAAAATAATTTTAAGAACTTTGGCTAAAACAAAATATCGAATTGAGACGTTTTGAGACGGGTTGTAGTGTAACGGGGTCCCGAATTTATTAAGGGCAAAAGGGTCATTTTGCACCTTTGCCCCTCTACTATAAATACAGCCCCTTGGTGTATTGTTTTCATATTTTGGTCTAAGATTCAGAGCAGAAGTCATGCATGGGAGAAAAGTGAAGAAAAGTCCTAGGTTCTCCAAGCTTCAAGCCACCAAAACACACTCTTAGGCCAAGATTCTTGCAAGGCTTCCTTCTAGGAAGTTGTTCCTCTCATCGAAACCTATATTCTCACAGATCAGTTTGGCTGCACAGCGACCACAACTCCCTCGGTTTAAGAAAAATCGTTTTAGGTATGATATTTTGCTAAGTAAGGAATAAGATTAAGTTTAAGAGTGATTTATATGTTGATTGAATGATTCATATGTTTATTTGATGTTAGAAAATCACTTAGGACATAGTTTCTTTGAAAAACCTAGAGTTGATGGTTTATGTATTTGTGTGTTCTTTGTTATTCCTTGGCAATTTGTCAAAGTGATGAACATGTAACTTGTTTATATGTTTGATTCATTGCATTTTAGCTTATGTTCATGTAGAGAAACTCTTGTGGTTTGAGAGTTATGATTTATCCCATGTGTTGGTAATTTATGTATTTTATAATCTTTGAGAAATTTTTAAGGTTGTGAATATGTAATGTGTTTATATGTATAATTGATTGGATTACATACTAGGTTCATGTAGACAAAGTTTTATGGTTCAAAGGTTATTGTTACTTTAAGTATATTGCATTATTTGAAGCATACTCCATGTGTTTGATGAAATGTTTCATTGAGATTGCATTGTTGCATGGTGAAATCAAAGCATATTAGCATATGGTGAATCCTTTGAAAACATAGTGTGGGTTAAGCACTTGGTGCTATGCATTATGAGGGTGTAGATCTTGTGGTGAAAAACCCAAAATTGGCCATTACATTTGGGACTCGCTGATCCAACGGGAGCTATCCGTAAACTGAGACATGGGTGTGGCATAGAGTAGCATGTGTGCATCACACATATAGCCATCACATTGCTTTAATGAATTGGAAGGGCGTATAGTTTATAAATGTACACTTGCACATGCCATGCCTTAATTCCTTGCATTAGTATTATGTTATACGAGCAGTTGAGTTGACCTCTCGTGGGATATCATATTACAGATGAGGCTCCCAGTACTTGAGACTTGTTGAAGTCTTGAAGAAAGGAAAAAAAATGGACTATGAACACTACAGGAAACAGGACTATTAGCGACACCCTTGAGCGTCGGTAATAGTAGTTAAATGCGTCGCTAAAGCTATTTAGCGACGTACGAACGGGGGTCGCTAATGGCATCGCTAAAGGTCGTGTCGCTAATAGTATTAGCGACGCACAAACCGCTATACGTCGCTAATGGTTACCTTCAGCGACATACACATGGTGTTGCTAATAATGGGGAATGGGCATCGCTAATACTATGCGTGGGCAGTTTGTGCTTCGCTAAAAGCTACCATTAGCGACGCACAAAGTGCGTCACTAATTGTGTCTTTTAGTGATGCATAACGTGCGTCACAAATGGTATATTTATCCGACCTTTAGCGACGCTTGTTGTGCGTCGCTAATAGTGTGTAGCTAATCTTTAGTGATGAATTTGAAGCGTTGCTATAAATTGATTTCTTAGTTTTTAGCGACGCCTTTTTGTGCGTCGCTAAAAGTTTTATTTTATTTTTTTCCCTACATGATTTGTTTTATTTGTTGTTTTATTCATGTTTAAACCTGTATCAATCATCCTGATATACAGTAAAATCCAAAAATTCTGAAATGAATATATATTGAAAAAGAAAATTACATTAATATATATATTATACTAATTAATTACTTACATTTGTAAAAGTACAATTTAAGAATAAATACAAAAATAAAAAATTGTCTCAAAAAATTTAACTACAGATGTCGATGAAAAAAAGACAGATAAAAATAGTCAATCCCGATGCAAGATCTAAAGACCCGGGCGCAATAATCCCGATCAATCTGAAATAAAGATCAAAGAATATATATTAGAACACTTATTAAATATATATGAAAGTGAATATATTTTTTTTTCCATGCATAAATAGTAAGAACGGCATAAAGTAGCATAAGTTACAAACCATTAATCCAAACTGATTGCCCTAAGTTTTTGGTAGTCTATTTTGTCATTTGTGAGGTGTGTGATGGGGTTTCGAGGTAGTTAGGCAGATATCTAGTATTTTGGTCCGTGAAAATCCCAAAACCTGTCTTTTCGGAGTAAAAACTTGCATAAGTTTCAAACTGTTGATCCGAATCGAGTGTCGTAAGTTCGTACAAGTCTATTTTATCATTTGTGAGGTGTGTGATGGGGTTTTGAGGTCGGTAGGCCGATATCCGGCATTTTGGTTTGTCAAAACTCGAAAATGGGCCTTTTGGTTTGAAACTTGCATAAGTTTCAAACTGGTGATCCAAACAGAGTGCCATAAGTTTGTGTAAGTCTGTTTTATCATTTTTGAGGTATGTGATGGGGTTTCATGGTAGTTACACCGATATCCGGTGTTTTGGTCCGTCAAAACCCGAAAATGGGCCTTTTAGAGTAGAAACTTGCATAAGTTTCAAACCGATGATCTGAACCGAGTGTCGTAAGTTCTTACAAGTATATTTTATCATTTGTGAGGTGTGTGATGGGGTTTCATGGTAGTTAGGCCAATATCTGGTATTTTGGTCCATCAAAACCCGAAAATGGGCCTTTTTGGAGCAGAAACTTGCATCAGTTTCAAATCGGTGATCCCAACCGAGTGCCGTAAGTTCGTGCAAGTCTATTTTACAATTTTTAAGGTGTGTGATGGAGTTTTGTGGTAGTTAGGCCGATATCCGGTATTTTGGTCCGTCAAAACCAGAAAATGGGCCTTTTGGAGCAAAAACTTGCATAAGTTTCAAACCGGTGATCCAAATTGAGTGTCGTAAGTTCGTGCAAGTCTATTTTATCATTTGTAAGGTGTGTGATGGGGTTTCAGGGTAGTTAGGCCGATATCCAGTGTTTTGGTCCGTCAAAACCCAAAAATGGGCCTTTGGGGCATATTTTATATATATGGGCATTAGCCCGAAAGACTTGTATTTCAAAATGGATGAATGGTGAACTATAGACCTTGAATCATTTTGTAATGTAATGGCTTAAAACCCAAATGACATGTAGTGTGCTTTAGTTAAATGTGTATCAAATGTATGTATGTTGAAAGAAATGATATGTAAGATATCTTTATCCAATAAGCATCATATATATATATATATATATTGAGACAAATAGATGTGTATGTGAAGACAAGTGATGTATATTTAATTTACATGAATTGTGGCCACCGAGTGAGGGTGGGTTGTGACATGTTTATACATATGAAGTATCATGAATATTAGGTGAGAAGAAGGCTTAGAATACAAAGGGATGTCAAAATTTTAGTGAAATTAAGGGAAAAAATTAAGTGTGTAAAACACCATTTAAATAGGTGAAAAAAGTGCTTAAAACGGAGGGTTAGAAACCTTGAAGAAATAAGCCAAATATAGGGAAAACGAACTTGAAAAACTTTGGAAAAATAAAGAAATTTAGCCACAGTCGCTACAGTAAACCTACAGGAAATGGAAAAGTTAGGTTGCAGCCATGAATAGTGTTTCTGCAGAAAATTAGGTCCTGCACTAGCCCCTACCGCATGCCGCGCGCCTGCCACGCACTGCTGCCTACCCTTGCCCACCCTGCTGCCTGTTGTCTTGCCATACTACCCAGCCACCTAACAGTCCCCTTGACACCACCCCTTGGCCACCTTTTTGAGCCATGTTTTGGTACCCTTTTTAGGCCATGTTTGGCCATTCTTATGGGCCATGTTTGGCTACTTACTTATACCACTTTAGGTAAACTTTTTTACCTATTCTTGGCCCGTACCTTAGGGTATTTTGGGGCCATTTGGGATCACTATTCCAAGGCATATTTAAAGACATTTTGGGGCCATCATAGAGACTGCACTTGAACATAACTTAGACTAGTTTTAGCCATTAGTTGGGGTGATTTATGACTACCATTGGTAACCCATCTTGGGGTGAACCTTGTATCCAGTTTTTTTTTTTATTTTTTTTATTTTGGGGAAACTTTGGGAAATAAGAAGGGGAATTCAGCCAAATATATTTAATTATCATTTTTTAATCCTTTTTAATTCCAATTTCACTCACTCCCCAGGTTTGTGGAAATTCGGGGCTTGACATGTTGGTCCTTGGATAGTGAACAATATTTCCTAGGACTTATGTTGAAAAACCTTAGTTTTTATCTAGAGAAAATTGTCCAACAATCCAAAAGGGCATTACTCTTTGTTGGTCATTCGAACAACCTCAAGCTCATTCGAATGACTTTAGGCTCATTCAAACAAGAAACATAAGCTGATCGTTCAATTCTTATTTGATTTGAGCAAAAGGCATTATGCCCATGACCATCAGATAGTGCTCGTTTGATTGTCATTCGAACGAGCCAGAAGGTCTTCTATCGCATGACCATTAGAATGTGCTCTTTTGAGCTTAGCGATCGTTTGATTGGTCATTCGAACAAAAGTCAGCTCATGCAAATGAGCAAGTCTTCATTCGAACGGGTTGTGCGCCAAAACATATACTTTTCTATTTTGAACCTTTTCCTTGAGATCCGCAAACTTTATATATGAGAGTGAAAATTTGATTTTCATATCTAACTTAAATAAGAGAGTGTTTTTTAGAGTTCCTCCTTATTTCTCTTCATTTCATTCCGTGATTTTCATATCATCACTTGATCCAAATCATGTTTAGAGTCTAAATCTCACATCTATCATCTTAAAAGTCCATCCTTGTGGAGGTCAAGCTTGGGCAATCGGAGGAGTCCGAGATCACGTGGATTTCGTGATTGTGTTGAAGCCTGCATTGGAGGAGATTTCTTATGGACTCAAGACCAATCAGAATCGGACGAATGGAATGGGACTAGAGGGAATTAGGTCTGTGTCTTCCGTGTTGTAATCGATCGGATACTCATAGTGAATTCTTCTATGGGTAAGAACGCACGTAAGTTATCCACCATAAATTATTGTTTGTGGTAGTTTCTTTATCACGAATCTCGATTTGCATATCTCAATTCTCTTTACTAGCTTTACAATTCTTTTATTGATCAATTCATGCATGCTTCCACACAATTTTTTTAGTTTATCATGTTAATTGATTAATTGAATTGTAATTGATAAATTGAATTGGTAATTTGCGTAATTGAGTTGATAAATTGATTAATTGATCAATTGATTGAGTGATTTGATTAATTGAATAAATTGAACTGATTATTAGTTGATTAATTTAATTGGACAACTTGATTAATAGAATTGATTGTTTGAACAATTGAATTAATGAATTGACTATTATAGATTGATTTGCATGATAAATAGTTAATTGTAGTGATCAATTTGAATTCAACGTTAAACATTCAATATTTGGTAGATACTATTGTAGGAAAGAGTTGAAATACCTGTTCACCCATTCTTTAACAGATTTCTCAATTAGGTTCACACTAGGGACCGTATCATTTCTATACAAATAATAAGTACATTTCTGTATTAGCATTAACACATTTATGTACAAGTATTGGTATAATTCTATACAAGAAAATGTTACATTTCTGTACAAATAATGACAATTTTTGTATAATTTTAAAATTAAATAACCCTAATTAAATTAGAGTTACTTGTTTTTTTTATAAAACAAGAGAAAAAAAAATCATTCAACTTCTCTTTCAAATTACTTCAATTCTTAACCAAATTAAAAATGAAAGAATATGTATTGCATAAGGTGAAAATGTATCATTCAATAGGTTGGATAATTTTTTTATCTTATATTTAGTTCTTTTGTAACAATTTGATAACTCTAATTTAATTAGGTCTATTTAATCCATAATTACAAAAACAAAAATTACTTATACAAGATTGTAATACTATTTGTCTAAAATTGTACTAGGTCTAGTATAAAAATGTACTACTTATACGAAAATGTACTAGTTCTACATAAATGTACTAGTACCATTACAAAAACATGTAAGTGTTCTCTTTGTAAAATTTTCCTTCACACTTTTTTCTAATATCCCACAGACTCGCGAATTTTCTCCATAACACACTACAAGACAAAGCCTTTATTCTGACGCATAATTACATCGAAAATAGTCCTAAAAGCGTCGAAAAAAATTAACATTGATGCCCCAATGAAGCAGTAGGTAATAAAATAATCACAAAACAATTACCGACAAAAAATACAAATGCCTCGAAAATAACCAAATAATACTGACCATGTTATGGGTCGGTTAAACATTATTTTTGTCTATTTACTGCGTCGGTAATACAATTTACTACTGACAAAATGAGAAGTTGGTGTAAGTACTATTTTCGATGCTTTAGCCCATCAGTATTGATACTATTTTAGTCACTTATAACCGTCGAAAGCAAACAAATCAGTCAAAAATAAGTCTACCACCAACGCGTGTTTGTGTTAGAAATAGTGTTTAATACGAATTAATAAAAATGGTTCTGCATTTATTACCGACTTCCAACTACATCGAAATTTTTTTTTTTTAAAACGAAAACAACTTTCCACACAACCTGTAAAAGGCACAATTCACAACCTGAAGATGCAACATAGACTAATGCGAATAGGTTCTGCTCAATCCTCATTGTCATCTTTCTTAGAATAAAAAAAAAAACACAATTCTTCTCATCTAGCACAATTCTTCTACACAATTCAAGCATTAAGTTTTGATTATATATTAAAATATTATTAACATAATTCTTCATATTCATATTCAATAACAGCTATGTAATAATGTTTCAAAAAATACACAAGTGATTATCATAATTCATTAGCAAATCTTGTCTATAATTCAACTAGAAAAATGAACATTTTTCCTCTCAAAACCATATAACCAACCAAGCCTAGAATAACAAGAGAAGTTACACCCTAAGCCTTAACATATATGAAAATGACTTTTGCTAAGTGCATGCCCCCATCAAGGCATATTATCCCTTGCCTTTTCTAGCCTAGACAAATTGAATTCTTTGTTATAACTTCAATTTCTGCAAATTTATGGGAACAAATAGAAGCAATATCTTCAAATTCTTGGGATCAAAATAAAAACTTGTTGAGCAAAATAAAAACTAATTGGTGTACAAAGAAGGAATATCTGTAAATTTTCTATTGTAAATAGTGTTGGTTTTAAGTTTTTATTTCCCACAGATTAAATCTACGTAGGTATTAGTCGTGTTTTACCGACTCCAATTTGTGCATAGAAAATAATCCGTTATTACTGATGATATTAGTTGTTGGAAATACTTCTATCGGTTTTCCATTCATTTCAGGAAAAGCCACTTTTAGCAACGCACCCATTTGCGTCGCTAAACATTATTAGCGGCGTATAGCCAGGTGCGTCGCTAATAATCATGTCGCTAATACTATTAGTGGCATGCACACGAATAGGCGTCGCTAAAAGTCCCTATTAGCGACGTATACTATGTGTCACTAATAATCAGGTGTGGCGTCGCTAATGCTATGCAGAGAACGTAATGGGCATCACTAATAGTATATTATTAGCGACGCTCAGAATGCGTCGCTAATAGTTTGTTATTGGAATTACTTAGCGATGACCTCTGTACGTCGCTAATAGTATATTTTTAGCGACGACTGTGAAGCGTCACTAAAACTAATATTTGAGACTTTTAGCAACGTCTTTGTGTGCGTCGTTAAAAGTTAATTTTTTTTTTTTTTGGGACCACTTTGGACCTGAAATTTTTTTTTTTTCGTTTTATTCCTGTTTAAAACCTTTATCAATTATCCTAATATAAAATAATTCTAAATATTATGAAATGAATATATTAAAATAGAAATGCATTCATATATATAAATTAGTAATTACTTACAATTGTAAAAGTATAATTTCTCAATAAATAAAAAAATAAAAAATTGTCTCAAAAAATGTAACTACAAATGCCTAAGAAAAGAAAAAAAAACAAAGGAGAAAAGTAAGTCCCGATGAAGAACAAAAAGACGGTGGCGTAATAATCCTAATCAATCTGAAATAAAGATCCAATGATATATATTAGAACACTTATTATATATATATATATATATATGAAAATAAAATGTAAATTTTTTTTTGCATGCATAAATAGTAAGAATGGCATAAAGTAGCATAAGTTGCAAACTAGTGATCCAAACTAAGTGTCGTAAGTTCGTGCAAGTCTATTTTGTCATTTGTGAGATGTGTGATGGGGTTTCGAGCTTGTTAGGCTGATATCCGGCGATTTGGTCCATCAATATCCCAAAATTGGTCTTTTCGAAGCAAAAAATTGCATAAGTTTCAAATTGGGGATCCGAATCGAGTGTCGTAAGTTCGTGTAAGTCTATTTTGTCATTTTTAAGGTGTGTGATGGGGTTTTGGGCTCGTTAGGTTGATATCCAATTTTTTGGTCCATTAAAACCTCAAAATGATGCTTTTTGGAGTGGAAAGTTACATAAGCTTCAAACAGGTAATCCGAACCAAGTGTCATAAGTTTGTGCGGGTCTATTTTATTATTTTTGAGGTGTGATGAGGTTTCAGGGTCATTAGGCCGATATCCGGCATTTTGGTGCGTTAAATCCAAAATGGGCCTTTCTAGAGTAAAAAGTTGCATAAGTTTCAAACCGGTAATCCAAACCAAGTGTCGTAAGTTTGTACAAATCTATTTTATCATTTTTAAGGTGTGTGATGGGGTTTCTAGGCTATTAGGTTGATATCCATTGTTTTGGTCAATCAAAATCTGAAAATGGGCCTTTTCGAGCAAAAAGTTGCATAAGTTTGAAATCGGTGATCGAAACTGAGTGTCGTAAGTTTGTGCAACTATATTTTATAATTTTTCAAGTGTGTGATGGGGTTTTAGGGTAGTTAGGCTAATATTCGATATTTTGGTCTGTCAAAACCTCAAAATTGGTCTTTTTAGAGCAGGAAGTTGCAGGAAGTTGCATAAGTTTCAAACCGATGATCCGAACTGAGTGCCATAAGTTTGTACAAGTCTATTTTATCATTTGTGAGGTGTTTGATGGGGTTTTGAGGTTTTTAGGCCTTTATCCGACATTTTAGTCCGTCAAAACATCAAATTTCATCTTTTTTGAGCAGAAAATTGCATAAGTTTCAAACCGATGATCCGAACTGAGTGCTGGAAGTTTTTACAAGTCTATTTTATTATTTTTAAGGTGTGTGATGGGATTTTTGGGATGTTAGGTTGATATCCGGTGTTTTGGTTCATCAAAACCCGAAAATAGGCCTTTTAGAGCAAAAAGTTGCATAAGTTTGAAACTGGTGATCCAAACCGAGTGCCATAAGTTTGTGCAAGTATATTTTATCATTTTTAAGGTGTGTGATGGGTTTCGGGGTAGTTAGTTTGATATCCGGCATTTTGATCCATCAAAACCCTAAAATTGGTCTTTTTGGAGCTAAAAGTTGCATAAGTTTCAAACCGGTGATCCAAACCGAGTGTCGTAACTTCATACAAGTCTATTTTATCATTTTTAAGGTATGTGGTGGGATTTCTAAGCTGTTAGGTTGATATCCGATGTTTTGGTCCATCAAAACCCAAAAATGGACGTTTTTGGAGTAAAACGTTGCATAAGTTTGAAACTGGTGATCCGAACCGAGTGTCGTAAGTTCATGCAAGTCCATTTTATCATTTGTGAGGTGTGTGATGGGGTTTTGGGGTAGTTAGGCCAATATCCGACATTTTTATCTGTCAAAACCCCAAAATGGACCTTGTTAGAGTGGAAAGTTACATAAGTTTCTAACGGTCATTAGAACTGATGAAATTAAGTAAGTTCATGCAAGTCTATTTTTTCATATTTGAAATGTGTGATGGAGTTTCTAGGCCGTTGCAATCTACTGCTAGGTTAGATATCAAATCCGTAATTGTTTGATCCATCTAATTTGTAAAGCAACTAAGATTTAATGATTTTTTGCGTCAGAAATTATTAGATCTTAGGAAGAACGCTCGACTAAATTAAATACAGCCGCTTGTACTTGTGTTGTTTAGCTTCATCTATCTCTCTAATTCTTAAGGCTGCTACTAGATTAAACCTTTAGCGCTTGTCTTGGGTTGTTTAGTAGTTAGGGTTAATTAGATCGCTTATTTTCTAATTAAATGTGACTAAGGAGAGATAGGAAAATAGTTCCAATGGTAAATATTCAAAGTGTGAATTGATTTATACTTGCATCGATGATCAGTTGCAAAATTCTGATGGTAGATGTTGACTTGGACCAACGTTTGTTCTTTTGATTGATTTGATACTTTAATTTGAATTGTTCCTAAGTTATTTCTTTTTAAATTGTTTTCGTTATACTCAAGCCCCCCCATCCTTGTTCACGTAGCATAAAACTAGGCTAGATACTTTCCGTGGGAACGATCCTTACTCCACTACTACATGTATTTTTAGGAGTTTAGGTTTTATTTTTTTGGTTGCCTGCAACAGCACACCGATTTTTTAAATTATGTCCAAATGAAGTTTAGGAGTAAATTGGGCTAAAAAAAATGACTCAGGAGTCACGAAATAAGAAAAGAAATAATGGCCGAAAAGTTGGGTCTCACCGGAGACCCAACTGTTTTTCCCTATTCAAGGAGATCCAGAGGTCCACCCCGAAAATGGAGGATCGATATGAGATCCTTGAGAAAAATAGGATCGAACCTCATTGGTTTTGATTAAAAATCTAATCAGAAAACGTCACTGGCACTGGAGGGGGCGCCGGAGACTCACCAAACAAGGTGATGAACAATGTCTATTAAACGATGTCGTGTGAGGCTATTTGGCATGGATACAACATCGTTTTAAATGTCACTATTTTAATTATATATATATATATATATATATATATATATATGTTTCGACTGTTTGGTTAGTAGGATAAGAAATTGGATTTAATTCTGTTTGGGAATGGGGTTATCCCGTCCCTATTTTAACCTTTAGTTCGTTGTTTGGTTTAGAGAATTAAAGAAAAAATACGCAGGGGCTGCTGCCCCCACGAATCGAACCAGAGACCAAGTGTAAAGTGGGGTTCTAACCCCTAAAACATGGACCATTGTGCCACTGAGGTACATGTGGTACCATCCCACTAAAAATATATATATTTTATTATTGAATTAATTAAATTAAATAATTAATTAATTAAATAATGATAATTATTTTTAAATGACCCGAAGTCCAAAAATGACAAATGGATAGTGTTTTCTTATTATCTCAGATATTCTAAAGTCAATGAAGGGGTCCAGTTTATGACACAGGGTCTCAAAAAATAAAGACTCGTAAAAATGCTAAATGACCATTATGCCCCTCGTAATGCCCAAACCCAAATTAGAAACTATGAAAGCCTAAATCTACATTCCAGACTCAATAATAGAGTGTAAATTAGTAAAAGAGATACTTATAGTAATGAGGCATAAAATTTGATGGATAGCATTAAATTGAGACGTGTTTACTGATATATAGAAAACTCAAGGGGAAAAGGAAAGGTCACGGGATACTGAACTAGAACACACTAAAAAGGTAAGTAAACCCCAATCTCTTACATGTGGTCTTCCAAACCACGTTCATTCTATTACTGCCAATTTTGTACTCTTGTACGTACCACATATTTATTGTTTCCACAATTGATATGGTTCTATCTTGTGGATGTCTATCGATTGCTATATCATTGATTCTTATCTTACACTATGCCTTGAAAGGCCTGCTGTTATATGTTCATTGCATGATATTCCATTTTTATACACTTCTTATGGAATCACGAATAGTAATGATTTATTATGAATGCCGGATTTGTGCTTAGTCACAATATCCATCTGATGCTTTCTGATTTGACAAGACCTACGGGTTGAGTCCGTGAACGGACATATGGTAAAGATGGCATATTTACGCACTGAGTTATTATGGCATTTTATATGTGCTTATTAAGGGGGGTATGCTGGGCCCCAAAAGATCGAGGGTTTGTCAAGCCTTGAATATAGTAAATGTATCACTTATGTTTGATTGATATGATACATTTATTGGATTCATAGGACTATGTCATTCCCTATGAATAATCTTATGTTGAGAGTTCACTCATTGATTATGATTGATTGTCATCGATTTATTGTGGCAGTACATTTATGTTGACAGATTTCTATTGAGATTTTCATGTTCATGTTATATCCAGTATTCATGATTGATTATTCTAACCTCTACTGGTCATTGGCCATTATGGCATTTTATCCTTATTGGCTATCACAACATCTTACCCCATACTGGCTAACATATTCACATTCATGAATTCATGTTCTTTCTATGTTAACCTTAACCCGTGTTAGAGATGGGAATTTACTTACTGAGTTTCGTTAGCTCACCCCAACTTATTTATTTTTCAAGTAAGGATGCTGCAGGACCACAGTAGGAGTCCAAGAGCATAGGGGGATTGTTTGAGGAATATTTTAGAAGTGATGTAGTTCTCCCATGTATTCACCACCTAAAGGTGATGTTATGTTTGTTTCATGTTGGTTTCTATTTTGACATTGTCGAACAATATTTTCTATTTAAGACTTTCACTGGTTTACTATTTAAAGTTTTATATTATACACTATTTTCATTGTACAGAGAAAGAAAAAAATAGGGACGGCCATAGGGTCCGCCCCACGATACGAGATCCGCATAACGTGGGTTTCGGGTTGTGACAGCTTGGTATCAGAGCAAAAGCTTAGGTTCTATGAGTCATGGGAGACAGGATTAGAGTACTAAAACTGTTAAGTCTAAAGAGTCAGTCGATAGATAATACTGACACTTCTATATTAGACTTTTAGTTGGATACTGACTGTTATCTTATGTAAATATTACCTGATTATCTTTTACAGTGATGGTTAATACAAGGAATACATCAATAGCTATGGATCGCATAGATCGATTAGAGCGATTGATGGAAAGGGTCATTGAGACTCTAACCTGGAGTCAAGCCAGTACCAGTCAGCTGATACAACAAGGGCAGCCTATCAACGAGGGTGGCCGACAGGAGAATGAGCGAGATCTGACGTTTCCAGATGAACGATTTCAAAAGATAAAGCCCTCAACCTTCGATAGTACCCAAGGAGCCACTATAGCCGAGGTGTGGTTGTTAGAGATGGACAGGATTTTTGACATCTTGACATGTACTAAGGTCCAAAAGGTGGCATATGCCACATTCATGTTCAAAGGGGTTGCACACAAGTGGTGGCTTTTAGAGAAAACCAGGAAGCTAGACATGGATTGACAATGATTTACCATGGTCTTCAATGAAAAGTACTTCCCTCAGGAAGTAAAGAACCGACAGATTGCTGAGTTCATGGTACTACAGTAAGGAGGGATGACAGTGAAGTAGTACGAAGCCATGTTCACTGAGTTGGCCAGATTTGTTCCGAATGTTATCAACAACGAGAATCTAAAAGCCCGAAAGTTTGAGGAAGGGCTACGATGGGCCATCAAGGACAGACTTAGGCCCTAGCAGCTAACCACTTATAATGAGGTGGTGACCACTACTAAGATCATTAAGAGAAGCGGTGAAGAGTTCGCCAAGAGACGAGGGAACCAGATATTAGGAGGCAGTCAGAACTGCAAACAAAGGCTTTCCTTCTCTAGGCAAGAGTCCACATTCACTAGACCTGGAACTGGATCTCGAGCCATAGGGCCCGGTCAGAGGAGGCCGAGCAATACTGAGGGGGGCGCAGCCAAATGCCCCAACTGTTAGAAGGTCCACAGGTGTCACGACCCGAAACCCACCCTATGCGGATCTCGTGTCGCGGGGCCGTCCCTACTTTTTGCATTCCTGTATCATAGTACTAATATGCAATGTACTAAAAATTTAAAACAATAATCAGCGGAAGTCTTCTCAATAATAATGATCAGCAGAAGTCTTTTCAATACATAATATAGTTCTACAATAATCAAAATAAGAACCAAACATAACCAACACCCGTGGGTGGTGAATACATGAGAGAACTACATCATAACTAGTACGTTTCCTCAAAATGTCCTCCTATGCTCTCAGACTCCTACTAGGGTCTTGCAACGTCACTACTTGAAAAGTGGTAAGTAAGATGGAATGAGCTACAAAAGCTCAACAAGTAAATTCCCATCTCTGACACTGGTATCGGTGATAATAAAAGAATATGAATCCATGAATAAGAATATGATAGCTAATCATAAGAAATGAGATGCTGTGATAGCCAATGAGAACGGTTGCCATAATGGATAGTGGGGTCACAATATACAATCAGAAGTAATGGATATAACATCAACATGGAACTCTCAACAACAATGTATCAACATAAGTGTACTGCGACAATAAATCGATCACAATCAAATCAATAAAAAAGGTTCTCTCAATATAAGACAATCATAAGGAACAATACCATTCAATAACATAATCATAACAATCCATAAGAGATGCTTATAATCTGTAGTAGGATATGGCAATCCTTCTATATTTCAAGGCCTGGCATACCTCTCATAAACTCACATCTTTTGCCACACTTCCATTCATGGACTTGACCTGTAGGTCATATTGTCACAAAAGCATCAGATGGATATTGTGACTGAGCACAAATCCCGTATTCATAAACATATCATGATCATAAGTGATTCCATAAGAGTATAAAAGTGGAATATCATATATACAGTAAAACATAACAGTAGGCCTTTCAAGGCATGGTTCAACATGATAACAATGATATAGCAGTCAATAAAGGTCCACAAGATAGAACAATATCACATTGTGGAAAACAATAATATCTGGTACGTTCAAGAGTACAAGTTTGGCAGTAAATAGAATAAACTTTGGCTTGGAAACACCACATAGAAGAGAATAGGTTTTACTTACCTCTAAATACGATCCTAGATCAGTATTCCGTGAGTTTGCCCTTTCCTTTCGAGTTCCCTATATATCAGTAGATACGTCTCAGAATTAATGTTATTCATCAAATTTTATGCTTTGCTATCATAAGTATCTCTATCACTAATTTAGACTCTACCATTTAGTCTGGAATGCGGAAGAAAGACGGTTTAGGCTTTCGCAAAATTCCATTTGGGTTCGGGTAGTAATAGGGGTATTTTGGTCATTTTAGTATTTCTACGGGTCTTTATTTTTTGGAGCCCCATCTCACAAAACTAACCTCACCATTGGATTCAAAATTCTCGAGATAGTTAAAATACACTATTCATTCATATTATTTCACTATATTTAATTTAATTTAATTAGTTTAATAAATTTAATATAGTTTTTACATAATATATATATATATATATATATTTATTCGCATTGGGTAGCACGGGCTTGCCTGTCCAACTGGTTTGGGTTGAGGGTTTCCACACATACGATCACTAGTTCGAGTCTCCAAGGGCGCAACCCTTTTTATTTTTATTCCATTTATAAATTAATTACATATTATAAATATATATATTTATGCCCATAAGTTAACACGGGCTTGCCTGTCAACTTGGTCACACGCACTTCATTCCTACCCTAGGTCCCTAGTTCGATTCGCAGGGGTAGTAGCCCTCGCGTATTTTTTCCTCACATTTTCTAAACCAAACGACGGCTTATCCTTAAACCGTGAATAGGATATCCCAATTTCCTAATTCCCAATTTAAAATCTAAACCACCTGAAACCAAACAGTCCCATTCCCTTTCAATTTAAAAACCCTTAACCCAAAATGACATAGTATCGAAGCCCAAAGCCTCAACACGACACCGTTCTGTTGTTACTATTCATCTTCTTCCCCCGTTTTCCTGATGGAATAATAGTAGGGTTCTGTTGCCTTCTCCAGCGACGGCAACCCCTTTTTCGATCAGTTTTGCCCTAAACTCAATGCAGTTTTCTTCCATTTCTCATGAGGAATTCATATCTAAGCTTAGCTTTTGATGTAGGTAACCATAACTGTTCGAATATAAGATTTTCTGTGAGAACATGATTTTTCAGTGGCCTGGTTCTTTCTAATTCCGTGCCTGATTTTTAACTGTTTTAACTTCCTTCTTTTTCCAATTACTTCCTGCACTCATGAGGATCAATTCCTCATAGTTCAAATTGATTTTAAAGTATAAAATCACATAAATCCGAATTATCATTTAAACCTGCAACTCATTATTTCTGCCTCTTCATGGCATCATTTCCTACTGATTCTTTTTGTAAAACACCCTACAGTTCATGCTGATTAAGACCCTATAATTAAAACCTAGTATCATGTTTTAAATTGTAAAAACAAAAGCTTGATCACTCACCTTATTTGCCTCAGTTCCTGTTCACTGTGACCCTTCAGAACCACCCAACTTCTGCTTTTGAATCCTTAGGATCATTCTTCTCAGTTTCAACTTTTGGGTTTTCTTCAATTGTTTCTAAATTCCTCTAAGTGAGCAACTCTATATATAGAGGATTTTTCATCCACTTTCCCCCACTTGCAGCCACATTTTCTCTCTCTTCCTCCCTTTATTATAGCTAAAATTGATTGACCTTTAACTGCTCATTCAATCTCCATCTCCCACGCACCATTCATGTAATATATATATATATATATATATATATATATATATATATTGATATACCATAAAAGAACAGGCCAATCAACACTTGACACGTGTAACCACAATCCGACCTATGCTCAGCCAACATGATTCTCATTCAACCAATAAGGAAAAACTCAAGCATTCAGATCATCATACAAGGTCGGAAGTGGCCGAACATATATATCAGGAACAAGTTCACAGGGTTCAGACCAACACTACAGAACTCGTCACACTTTAGCGGATGCCGAGCATGGAATAAGGAAGCGGTCTTCAACAAGGAAGCAGTCTTCAACAAGGAAACTACCATCTATGGTTATCTCTATGCAAGGTAGCCGCAATCTCCAGGGATCAAATCCCTATATTCACGACTTCTATGGTTATCTCTATACAGGGTAACTACAATCTCCGGTGATCCAATCCCTATATTCATGGCATCAAATCCTCACCAACTGAGGAAAGCCACGGCCTATAAATTAAACCCTAAAGGTACGCCTTATTCTCTATGCTCATTCTTTGGCTTTCAATACAGTCTTTCAATTCCCTTACTTACTTAAGCATCGGAGCGGCTACCGCCGGAGCCAATCCGGTGGTCCTCTGATCATCTTTCTGAGTGTTCTACAGGTCACGGAGCCCTCACGTGTTGCGAGTCAAAAAGTGCAGCATCAGTTTGGCGCCGTCTGTGGGAAACGACTAATCTCCAAAGTGCTCTACTCATAAAACCCATCTTTTTCCCCACCAGAAAACCATGGCACCAAATCTCCGACCACGACAGAATGCTCAGAATGCGCAAAACACTCAACGTCAGCCGCCTGCCCCCCGCACAAGGGGGCCAGCGGCCAATCCCATGCGGCAAGAGATCGAAGCCATAAAACGACACAATGAACTGGTGCAGGAACAGCTGCTTACCATCACTAGAACGCTGGCGACACTTACACAGAACCAAGCGACGGGTTCTCCTAGCCCGTCGGTCAACTTCGCTGTAGGGATGCAACCTCCTGTTGCAACAGAGAACGCCGAACCCCATGCGCAGGCTCCAACTAACCTGCTTGGGCACCCCTCCGGCATTGCTCGCGCTGGTCGAGATCCACAGCCATCAACAGTTCCTAGCTGGGGAACATCCGCTTTCGTTCCCGACGTACATTACCGAAGCACTACTCGAGCCCCAACTCCTAGGGTTTCGGAAGCACCGCCGGCACCGCAGGAACCTTATCATGCAGCACCAGTCCCTCCGGTCCGGATTCCTCCTCCGTCCGAAGGGCGTAATCAACCCTACTACCCTGAAGTCGAGGCTGTCAGACAGGGTTCACAAGATGTCAGAATCAAAGACCCGCGGAGGGTAGAGGAAATTGCCGAATCAATAGACCGAACAGTCACTATGAGAGGACCTCAGAACCCTCCAGAACAAGACGAACTGGCCAGGCTGCTCGGAAGACTGGCCACTCCATTCACTCACGCTATCATGTCAGAAGAGAGGCCCAGAAAGTTCATGGTGCCCAAGTTCACTCTCTATGACGGGTCTGGAGATCCAAGAGATCACCTTTCTCATTATCAGCATACGATGGCCCTTCACGGAGCTTCGGATGCTTTCATGTGCCGGACGTTCATCACCAGTTTAAAGGGAACTGCTCTGAAGTGGTTCCACAACCTCCCTCCAAACTCCGTTACCAGCTTCTATGAGCTCGGTAGGCAGTTCTTGGACAGGTTTATGACCAGCAGGAGGCTCAGAAGGGGGCCAGAATTCCTGCTAAATGTGAAGCAGACCAGGGAGGAATCCCTCCGAGACTACATTGCACGCTTCAACACCGAACTTACTGAGATCACGGATTGCAGCCCGAAATTCCTTGTAGCAGCCCTTACAGCCGGGCTAGCCCAAGGTGGGTTCAGGGATTCCTTGACAAAGAGCCCTCCAGCCGATATGGCAGCACTAATGGATCGGGCCAGAAAATATATCAACCTGGAAGAGGCCAACCGCTCAGCCCAGAAGGGCAAAGATCAGACCCAGAGGGATAATCCGAAGCGGGAGGATCACAAGAAGGAGGATCATAGAAGAGACTCCAACAAAAAGAGGGCCAGGAGCCTAGAGAAGAGAACAGCTCCCAGAGCTGTGTACAACTCCGCACCAAGGGAGTTCGCCAACTTCACTCCCCTGAACACCACTCCGAGCCAGGTACTCCGGCAGATCAGAGATCGGGAAAATCTGAGGTGGCCGGAGCCAATCAAGGGAGACCCCAACCTGCGGGACCAAAGTAAGTATTGTAATTTCCATAAAGATCATGGACATACAACTAACTCTTGCAGGACCCTCCGATATGAGATAGAGCAGCTCATAAAGAAGGGACGTCTTCGGGAGTTCGTCAAGCAGGACGAACGACAGAACCCCCAAGAGGACAAGCCTCAGCAGCGGCCAGATCAGAGGCCTGAACAGAGGCAGGAGCAGAGGGAAGGACGAAACGGGCCTCAGAGGCAGAACAATCACGTCATCTACGTCCTCCATGCTGACTCCCCTGTTATAGGAATGTCCAACAGGGCAAGAAAGAGATATGCTCGGGAGGCCAGAACCGCCCCAAACGTCCTGCAGATCTCCAATGTCGAAAAGAGGCTCAAGCCAGGACCGGAGATCCAGTTCACCGAGCAAGATCTAGCAGGGGTACACTGCCCTCACAGTGATGCCCTCGTTATTACCCTCAGAATCGCCAACTTCGAGACCAGAAGAGTCCTGGTCGACACTGGCAGCTCAGTCAACATTCTGTTCCATGAACCGCTTAAACAGATGGGCATAGACCAGGACAACGTCAAGCCCACCACTGCCGTGATGGCAGCTTTTGATGGCAACCTCAGCACCCCACTAGGGAGAGTTGACCTTCCTACCACTGTAGGAGAAGGTGAAGGGCAGAAGACCACCATCACGGAATACATGGTGCTGAACATGACGTCTCCCTACAACGTCATAATCGGGAGACCCTGGTTGCATCAGATAGGGGCAGTCACTTCGACCCTTCATCAGTGTCTGAAGTACGTCCACAACCAGAGCGTACACTCGGTCCGAGGATGTCAGCCAACCTCCCGAGAGTGTCACGCTATTGCCCTCAAGGAGAAAACGCCGAAATAGCAATTACAGTACACTCGGGACTGTGCAGATCCGGTCTTCACTCACACTCCCGATGTGGAAGATTGCCCATCCAGCGTTGAAGAACCCCTGAGTCTAAGGGGACGTGACAGCCGGGCCAAACCTATTGGCGAGCCCATTAAAATACTGGTCAGTTCAGAAACAGAGGGGCGTTACTTATACGTCGGCCCAGACCTTACACATACCGAGCAGGAAAAGATAGTCAGGTTTCTGAAAAACAACCTCTCTATCTTCGCTTGGGAGACCAGGGACATGGAGGGAATAGATCCTAATCTAATAACTCACAAACTGATGGTAGATCCGGATCACCCCCCAGTCAGATAGAAGAGAAGGCCGATTGCTCCTGATCGGCATCAGATTATAAACGAAGAAGTCCAGAGGCTGCTGGACGCCAGGATGATACGAGAAGTTTTCTATCCCGAGTGGCTAGCTAACACCGTGCTTGTTAAGAAGAAGAACGGCAAGTGGAGAGTCTGTGTTAACTATACAGACCTCAACAAAGCATGCCCCAAAGACAGCTTTCCACTGCCGAGAATAGACCAACTAGTTGACGTCACTGCAGGGCATGAACTTATGAGTTTCATGGATGCATACTCTGGATACAACCAGATCCAGATGTACCCTCCAGATCAAGAGAAGACTGCCTTCATAACCGAAAGAGGACTCTACTGTTACAGAGTGATGCCTTTCGGTTTGAAGAATGCTGGAGCCACTTATCAGCGGTTGGTGAACAAGATGTTCAGCCCACTACTCGGTAGCACCATGGAGGTTTACATCGACGACATGCTGGTAAAGAGCCTTCAAAAAGGCGGTCACCTCCAGCACTTGGCCCAGACCTTCGATATCCTCAAACAACACAGGATGAAGCTCAACCCCTCGAAATGTACCTTTGGAGTTACGAAGGGAAAATTCTTGGGATACATCGTTTCTCAAAGAGGTATCGAAGCAGATCCTACTCAGATCCAAGCCCTGATTGGACTGAAGTCACCAAGAACCAGGAAGGAGATTCAGGCACTGAACGGCAGAATTGCGGCACTGAGCAGATTCATATCCAAGTCCACCGATCGCTGCCTACCCTTCTTCAAAGCACTGAAGGGCAGCAAGACTTTGCAATGGACAGAAGAATGCGAGCAGTCCTTTCGAAAACTGAAGGAGTATCTAGCCTCTCCAGAGCTCCTGTCAAAACCAGTACAAGGAGAAAAGCTGCTCCTGTACCTTGCAGTCTCCGAGAACGCGGTCAGCTCCGCACTGATTAAACAGGATAGAGGAGTACAGAGGCCCATATTCTACGTCAGTAGGGCACTACTTGACACGGAGAAAAGATACCCAGAAATAGAGAAGCTGGCCTATGCATTGGTTATATCAGCTCGGAAGCTTCGACCTTATTTCTAGGCCCATCCAATCGAGATCCCAACTGCCTATCCCCTAAAGTCAATACTAAGGAAACCTGAAGTATCAGGAAGATTGGTAAAGTGGTCTGTGGAGCTAGGGGAGTTCGACATAGCATATGTACCCCGGAACTCCATCAAAGGGCAGGCCTTAGCTGACTTCGTAGCCGAGTTCACCCCGGCACTTCAGAACAAAGCACAAATCACCGAGACTTCGGGAACCTGGCTGCTGTACATTGATGGATCGTCAACCGATCAAGGATCAGGGGTAGGCCTGGTGCTACAGTCCCTTGATGGGCTCACATCAGAAAAAGCAGTCAGCCTGGGATTCAGAGCTTCTAACAATGAAGCCGAATATGAAGCCCTAGTCTTGGGGATGAAACTTGCCTTGGAATCCGAGGCTCAGAACCTCGATGTCTTCTTTGACTCCCAACTGGTAGTAAGCCAGGTCTTGGGAGAATTTTCCATCAAAGATGACAAGATGCTTCGGTATTCCGAACTGGTGAGCCACTTGAAGAGTTCCTTCTAGACGTTTACCATCCAGAAAATTGAGAGAAGCCAGAACTGCAGAGCAGATGCTCTGGCTAACATGGCCTCCCGCCTCAAATCTGAAGCAGACTCCATAGTTAAAATCTCTTTTCAGCCAGGATCCAGCATAGAGGAAGCACAAGTTACTCAAATCGACGAACAGCCTCAGAACTGGATGACCCCGATCCTCCAGTATCTAAAGTCCGGTCTCCTTCCAAAAGACAAAAATAAAGCCAGGAGAATCCGAATCAAAGCGGCTCGGTACCTGATCCTGAACAACAAGCTTTACAGAAGGTCGTATTCTCAACCTCTGCTAAAATGCTTAGCCCCAGACGAATCACAGTATGTCCTGGCTGAAATACATGAAGGAATCTACGGGAATCATAATGGGGGCAGAACCATAGCCCACCGAGCTCTATCGCAGGGCTACTACTGGCCCGGCATGTTGAAACAGGCTAAAGAGTATGTTCGGAAGTGCGACAAGTGCCAGAGATTTGCCCCGTACCAACATCAGCCTCAGCACGAGCTTATCCCGATTCCTAGTCCTTGGCCCTTTGCTCAATGGGGAATGGACATTGTGGGCCCGTTACCACGAGCACCTCCAAACAGGAAGTACCTCTTGGTAGCCATCGACTACTTCTCTAAATGGGCCGAAGTCGAGCCTTTAACGCATATTATAGAAAAGGAAGTCGAAAGCTTCACCTGGAGGAACATTGTCTACAGGTTTGGCATACCACGTGTAATTATCTCGGACAATGGGACACAATTCACTGGTAAAGGCTTCAAGGCATTCTGCGAAAATCTCAACATCAGGCAGCACTTTGCCTCTCCAGGCCATCCGCAAGCAAACAGGCAAGCAGAAGTCACCAACCGAACAATCCTTGACGGGTTAAAGAAGAGGTTGGAACAGGCCAAAGGAAGATGGGCAGAAGAACTCCCTGGAGTCCTTTGGGCCTACAGAACAACCAGAAGAACTCCCACCTCTAAAACTCCCTTCTCACTAGCCTATGGAACAAAAGCAGTAATTCCGGTTGAGATCGGTATGCCAACTCTGAGGACTGAGGCCTTCGAGCAAGAATCCAATGATCAGCAGCTGATGGAAAACTTGGATTTACTCGAAGAAAGAAGAGATCAAGCCAGCATCAGGATGGAAGCTTATCAACAGAGAATGGTCAACAAATCCAAGGTAGGACTCAAGACAGTCAACTTTCAAGTTGGAGACTTTGTCTTAAGAAGAGTCTTTCAAAACACCAAGGATCCCACCATGGGAAAGTTGTCACCAAACTGGGAAGGCCCCTACAAAGTAACAAAGGTCGTTCGACCTACCACTTACTGGCTTGAAGAAATGACTGGGAAACCTGTTCCTAGGCCATGGAACGCAGAACACTTGCGAAAGTATTATCAATGAAGATTTCTTTTTACTCCCATAAATTGTTCATCTATTAATGCACAGGCCTCCAGAGCCTGGTCCATAATGTACGAGTTTTCACTCGGTCCATCTATTAATGCACAAGTCTTATGACTTGGTCCATCTGTTAATGCACAGGCCTCTAGAGCCTGGTCCATAATGTACGAGTCTTCACTCGGTCCATCTATTAATGCACAAGTCTTATGACTTGGTCCATCTGTTAATGCACAGGCCTCCAGAGCCTGGTCCATAATGTACGAGTTTTCACTCGGTCCATCTATTAATGCACAAGTCTTATGACTTGGTCCATCTGTTAATGCACAGGCCTCCAGAGCCTGGTCCATAATGTACGAGTTTTCACTCGGTCCATCTATTAATGCACAAGTCTTATGACTTGGTCCATCTGTTAATGCACAGGCCTCCAGAGCCTGGTCCATAATGTACGAGTCTTCACTCGGTCCATCTATTAATGCACAAGTCTTATGACTTGGTCCGTCTATTAATGCACAGGCCTCCAGAGCCTGGTCCATAATGTACGAGTCTTCACTCGGTCCATCTATTAATGCACAAGTCTTATGACTTGGTCCATCTGTTAATGCACAGGCCTCCAGAGCCTGGTCCATAATATACGAGTCTTCACTCGATCCATCTATTAATGCACAAGTCTCATGACTTGGTTCGTCAATTAATGCACAGGCCTCCAGAGCCTGGTCCATAATGTACGAGTTTTTACTCGGTCCATTTATAAATGCACAAGCCTTCAGAGCTTGGTCCATGATATAAAAATCTTCAATACTTGGTTTATTCTCTAGATACGCAGGCCTACAGAGCCTGGATTACTCTTATATACGGGCCTTCCGAGCATGGTCTGTCTCCAATCTACAGATTATATGATTCGGCCCATCCACAGACAGAAGTTCCGGGCATCTACAAACTAAAGTTTCCTAGATCGGAACACCTTAGATCTGACACTTATAATTATTTGGTTTATCCGTCAAACAAACAAGTACTATGGTTCCGAGCAAGGGTAAAAGTACTTCGATTCAGGCATTTTTCTAAGTTTCTTTGATTTATTCTCAGAACAATCAGAAATGCACAAAAAAGTGTTTAAGTTACAAAAGGCACATTCACAGAAGAACATCAGATCCGAGAAGGGAAAATCTAATTTTATTGATAATACAGAAGCTATTACAGAAGTTATCACAGAAGCTATTACAGAAGTTATCATAGAAGCTATTACAAAAGTTATCACAGAAGCTATCACAGAAGCTATTGCAGAAGCTACGCTTGGCAACATAACGGCTCTTCTCCTGGGATGATAAAGGGGCACAGGGGCCAAACTTCCATTACTGCCGCTACCGACTCCATTTGAAAGAAAGGAGCCCTGAACCCCAGTCTGCATCAAGAAACGCCCAGGCCATTTCATCATCACTATCACTGGTCTCACGACCAACGGAGGATGAGGGCCCTGGGCTTCAAGGGGCCTTCAATCTTCTTCTTCACACCGTCTGTTTCACCCCAGCCAGATTGAGACGAGGCACGAAGAAGAGGAGGCACCCCACTTGCGTCTACATCACCGACACTCCAGGCCTCGGTTGAATCAAGGAAGGAACACCACCAATCGGAGGAATCTCGACCGAAGGCCAGAGGAAACAAGAAGACTTGTATTTCCTTCAATCCTTCCTTGGAGACTGAAAAAAGGGGAAGGTTAACTCTCGGCCACAGTTTAATCGCTCCTAACTCAGTCAAAGAATCACCCATCATCTCCGGGCAAATGGCAAAACTCCGATAGCATATGAGGCCTTTCTCACAAGGGAACAACTTGAAATCGAAAAGATGAACGCAACAATATGCCTTCATCCCCATTTATATAGACCCTTGAAGTCCAAAAGACGCCCAACTGAACCGTCACAAACGGTGACAAAGAGAGCGGCCTCGAAATCCTAAACGACGGTCGAATAAATAAATGGCGCATTAAATGTGCCGCTTCGATATACCAAGGGACAGGGTACGGAGCCCTCTAAACAGAGACCACAGTCCAGCACTGAAGCGCCCAAATAAATAGAAAGGGGAACGAAGTCTAAGTTATATAGACCCCCTATTCAAAATTCAGATCTTTCAATCTTGACTATTTTTATGACAAGCCAGGTCATATCTCAAAACTCAAACAGCTCAGATATATCCCGATCCAAGTACTCAGCATACCAAGCACCATCAGAGCAACCAAGCTATGCATACTCTGCGTAAAAGCAAGACAGACAGGTTAGAATGAACAAACAGACAGGCGGAAAAATCAAGGAAAAGCTTCAGAAGCTACCTTCATCGGGAGATTCATCATCTCAGTCATCAATTTGGAAGGGTCATCCCCTCTGTACCGATGCGGGCCATGAGCCCATATTTGATCAAACGCCCTCTTGGCGATCTGATAGTCCGGCTCATTAAACGGCTCGGACGATGCAGCAGGTGCCTTCCCCTTCCTAGCCCTCCTGTTCGGAATAGAAGAAACAGGAGGAGCAGCCGAAGCAGGGACGGTAGGTTCAGCCTCCGGTTCAACCTCGGCAGGAGCCGGCTTAGGAGAGCCAGAAATCAACCTCCTCCTCTTTACTTCAAGAGGGGCATCAGGCTCAGCTCGGGAGGAAGACTCCCCCGCCACTGGGGCATCCGGCACAGCCCATCTCGACATCAACCTCTTCTTAAGCTCGGCGTTACGGGCAGCCATCAAGTTCGCTGGGGTAATAATGACGGAATGAGCTCGGTTAGAAGTCGAAAGCAATGCTCGGTACTGATCCCGCAGTGCTTCAGTAAAGTCGGGCCTCTTTCAAACACGCTTATCTGCACACAAGTAAGGAAAGACATGTCAGCTTATCAGTTCGGAAGGCATAGCAAGGCTAAAGGAGAGTCTAAAAGAATAAGCCTCACCCCTATGACCCGTAACACGAGGGAACGACGAGGCCTCTCCTTTCTGAAAACCTTCATGCTCCCATCCTCCTCCAACAAAGAAGTACCACTTCTTCCACGTCTTATTGGAAGTAGGAACAGAGGTCAGGGGTCGAAACCCCTTCTCAAAAGACATATAGAAAAGGCCCTCCGCCTGCTTGAACTTCAGATCCATATTACTACGGATCAAGTCCAGAGACACATCCACCTTGTTCAAGTGTCCCAACACCACAAACCCTAAAAGCTGTCGCCAACTATTGAGATTCAGGTCGGTAGGACAGAGCTTAAACCAACAAAAGAATTGCCTGACTAAATCTGGTAATGGGAGCCCCAAGCCCATTTCAAACCAGGCAAGGTAAACACAAATCTCCCCGGCTTCAACATTATGGGGACGATCCATGGAGCCTGGCGCTCTGCAGGTCACATTCGTGGGAAAATTAAATTTCACCCTCCATTCATCCAGAAGGCTCCGAGTGACAGCACTCTCACCCTCTTCTCTACGGGAAGACCTACCAGAGGTCTCCCCAGCCCTGTCTCGGGGCTCCTCAAAAGCATCAACTATCCTAACTCCAGGACTAGTGGGAGGATCAGCAGGCATCTCCCCAATAACTTCGGGAGCAGGATTACCCACATCTTCCACAGAAGACGGTATAGCCATCTCAGGAGGATTTCCCACTCCCTCATTCACAGTTGGGGATTCAAGAAGAGCAGACATTATTTCCAGACTTAAGAAGAAAGAAGCAAGACAAGAGGAAAAAATCAGTCGAACCTGTTCTAACTCAGGGAAACAGTACTCTTCAAGGTCACACGAACCAACAATGGCAAACGAAATCTCCTAGCGCAGTGAAAATGACGGGGGAAAGGTCAGTCCAAATTCTCGTCCTGTATTTATAAAGTGCAGTATCGGAAGGGACCTACCAATCCCAAGCGCCATGACGGTTCGGAACAATGATGATTTCGAGAAACCCGACCATCAGCCCAGTACAATGATGACCTTGAAAAGACCTAATCTCCGGCTACGCAATAAAAGCCTTGGAAGGCGAACGAGCAAGACACATGACTCTTCGAAAAAAGCTTAGCCCTAGTTACTTGCTGGCATCGAACTAGGACTTGGGGGGGGAGTAACTGATATACCATAAAAGAACAGGCCAATCAACACTTGACACGTGTAACCACAATCCGACCTATGCTCAGCCAACATGATTCTCATTCAACCAATAAGGAAAAACTCAAGCATTCAGATCATCATACAAGGTCGGAAGTGGCCGAACATATATATCCAGAACAAGTTCACAGGGTTCAGACCAACACTACAGAACTCGTCACACTTTAGCGGATGCCGAGCAAGGAATAAGGAAGCGGTCTTCAACAAGGAAGCAGTCTTCAACAAGGAAACTACCATCTATGGTTATCTCTATGCAAGGTAGCCGCAATCTCCAGGGATCAAATCCCTATATTCACGACTTCTATGGTTATCTCTATATAGGGTAACTACAATCTCCGGTGATCAAATCCCTATATTCATGGCATCAAATCCTCACCAACTGAGGAAAGCCACGGCCTATAAATTAAACCCTAAAGGTACGCCTTATTCTCTATGCTCATTCTTTGGCTTTCAATACAGTCTTTCAATTCCCTTACTTACTTAAGCATCGGAGCGGCTACCGCCGGAGCCAATCCGGTGGTCCTCTGATCATCTTTCTGAGTGTTCTACAGGTCACGGAGCCCTCACGTGTTGCGAGTCAAAAAGTGCAGCATCATATATATATATATATATATACATAATCACACATTCCTGTAGCCTTAAGTCAACAACCTTGCTGCCTTCACAATGACTACACATCTCACACACATTTGGTACACACACACACTGCTACTATCATGCTGGCTCTCCCCTTTTCCTTTGGCCCTTTTCCTTGTATTTTCATTTTAAAATGTATATACATATACATGATACCATATTATATACATATACATATACACATATACATATATTTACCCTTTGATTATACATTCATATATATATATATATATATATCCATATATATACATTTATACCTATTTCTAATAGTATATATATACACTCATATTAAATATACTACGCATCCATGCAATGTACACGTGCATGGGAATATGAGCATGCAAACATTATGAGGCTCGGTCCTGGGTTGCTCGGGTGTCGCCCAGCACTGGTGGTACAAAATAAACCATTTACATTCAAAATCGTTCAGTCCAATGAAATATCATGATATAGAGCTCAAACAACTCGGGTTACAACTGAGTATTACACTACTTGACCGGGTTTACCTCGTTATACGTGCCTTATCCTGGGTTGAAATATTACAACAGGGGCCAGTGTCTCAAGGGTAGTAATGCTTGCTTTTATTGCGGCCAAGATGGGTATTTTGCAAAGGAATGTCCTTAGCACAGCCAGGCCACGACCAATGGTGCTTTAGTTAGAACACCAACACCTACAACCACAGCATTTAGATCCCAGACCTACAGAAATGGGCAGGGGATTGTCCAGCAGCAGGCCGGATGGGTTTTCTCTATAGTACCAAGAGACATGCAGGCTACGGCTTCTATAATTGCAGGTAATCTCTTAGTTTATTCATAACCTGCCCATGTCTTATTTGATACTGGTTCTACACATTCTTTTATATCTCCTACATATTCTACTAAGTTGAACATAGCCACAAAGCCCTTAGGATATTTACTAAATATGTCTATACCATCGAGGAAATCATTACTAGGGGATGCCATGTATAGGGATTGTGAGATACGGATTATGGGAATACATTTACCTATTGATCTTATACCATTAGAAATCTATGGGTACGATGTTTTCTCGATATAGACTGGTTGGCTACAAACCATGCTACTATAGATTGTGTGGCCAAGCGAGTTCTTATTCAAAACCCCAAATTTCCAACTGTTGAGTTTAAGGGGACAAGAATGGCTTCTCCGCCTACTTTGTTTCTTCTATCCAGGCTAGGCGTCTGCTTCGTAAGGGATGGAACCCCGCGACACGAGATCCGCATAAGATGGGTTTCGGGTTGTGATAGCTTGGTATCAGAGCTAAGTTTTAGGTGCTAAAGAGTCATGGGAGACAGGATTAGAACACTAAAACTGTTACATCTAGGAATGAAGCGATAGTAAGACCGATACCTTTATAATAAACCTTACATGGGTACTGACCATTATTTGATGTAGATGTACTAAATGTCTTTTTCAGCAATGGTTAACACAAGGGTTACCGCGGCTGCAATGAAGTGCATTAAGCGTTTGGAACAATTGATGGAGCAGGTTATCGAGGCCTTACCCCAGAATCAGGCCGGTACAAATCAGATGGGCACTAGCCAGCCAGTACAACAAAAGCAGCCTGTCAACATAGGTGCTAGTCTGCCAGTACAACAGAAGCAGCCAGTCAACCATGATACTAGTCAACCAGTGCAACAGGGGTGGCCCGTCAATATGGGAAGCTATCAGGGGAATGACCGTGGCCCGGTATTCCCATATGAGTGATTTTAGAAAATGAAGCCTCCAACCTTTAATGGTACTCAAGGAGCTATGGCTGCAGAGGAGTGGCTCTTGGAGATGAACAGGATTTTTCGTATCCTACCGTGCACTGAAACTCAGAAGGTAGCATATGCCACATACCAGTTCAAGGGAGCTGCTCACGTATGGTGGCAGCTTGAGGAGGCCAAGGAGTTAAACATGGACTGGCAGCGCTTTACCACGGTTTTCTATGACAAGTATTTTCCCAAAGAAGTGAAGAAACAAAAAATTGTTGAGTTCATGGTACTTCAGCAACGCAATAGGATAGTAGAACAGTATGAGACCAAGTTCAATGAGTTGGCCAGATTTGCCCCTAATGTTATTAACAGTGAGGATCTCAAAGCCCAAAAGTTTTAAGAGGGCCTACGATGGGCCATTAAGGATAGATTAAGACCTCAACGGATACCCATCTACAATGAGGTGGTGATCACCGCAAAAATCATTGAGAGGAGTGGTGAAGAGTTCACCAAAAGACGGGCAAATCAAAGGTCAGGAGGAAATTAGAATCGGAGGTCAGGATCTTCTTTCTCTAGACAGGGATCCACATTCACTAGGCCTGGAGCTAGATCCCAAGAAACAAGGTCCAATCAGAGGAGGTTAAGCAACACTGAAGAGGGCGTAACTAAATGTCTTAATTGTCGAAGGATCCAGAGGGGCCAGTGCCTCAAAGATAGCAACACTTGTTACTATTATGGCAAAGAGGGACATTTTTTAAGGAACTGTCCTCAAAACAACCAAACCGCGATCAGTACTGCTTCAGTTAGAGCACCAACACCCACAACCACAGCACCTAAACCCCAGACCCGTAGAAATGGGCTGGCAAACGTCCAACAGCAAGCTGGATGAGTTTTTTCCATAGTACCCGGGAACATGCAGGCTACGACTTTTGTAGTCGCAGGTACTCTTTTAGTTTGTTCACAGCCTACCCATGTCTTATTTGATACTGGTTCTACTCATTCTTTTATATCCCCTACATATGCTGCTAAGTTGAACATAGCGACAGAACCCTTAGAATATTTACTGAATGTGTCTATACCATCAGGGAAAACATTATTAGGGGATACTATGTATAGAAATTATGAGATACAGATTATGGGTACACAATTCTTTATCGATCTTATATCATTAGAAATTTGTGGGTACGATGTTATCCTCGGAATGGATTGGTTGGCCGCAAACCATGCCACAATAGACTGTGTGGCCAAGCGAGTTCTCATCCAGAACCCCAGATTTCCAACGGTTGAGTTTGAAGGAATAGGAGTGGCTTTTCCACCCTATTTTGTTTCCTCTATTCAGGCTAAGCGTCTGCTTTGCAAAGGATTCCATGGTTTGTTATGTAGTGTCCAAGACACTAACTCGCAGCAGCCTGAGTTAGAACAGATTCCTATTGCTAGGGAATTTCTTAAGGTATTTCCGGATGATCTTCTAGGAATGCCTGTGGATAGGAAGGTTGAGTTTAGGATTAACATACTGCCAAGCACCTCGTCTATTTCCAAAACACCCTACAGGATGGCACCCGCAGAACTGAAAAAGCTAAAGCTACAACTACAAGAATTACTAGACAAGGGTTTTATATGACCCAGCTCATCACCATGGGGTGCACCTGTGTTATTTGTTAAGAAAAAATATCGAACCATGAGACTATGTATTGACTACCATGAGTTGAACAAGGATACCATCAAGAATAGATATCCACTGCCCAGAGTAGATGATCTGTTCGACCAGCTAAAGGGAGCTCAGGTATTCTCAAAGATCGACCTGAGATCCGGTTACCACCAGCTGAAGGCCAAACCCATCGACATTCAGAAAATGACGTTCAAAACCCGGTATGGGCATTATGAGTTTTTTTTTATGCTGTTTAGAGTAACTAATGCCCCAGCCGCATTCATGGATTTAATGAACAGAGTATTCAAGCCATACTTGGACGATTTTGTAATCGTATTCATTGATGATATCCTGGTTTATTCTAAAAATCAGGAAGAGCATGAGATATATCTAAGAAAAGTCCTACAGAAGCTAAAGGAGTAGAAGTTATATGCTAAGCTGAAGAAGTGTGACTTCTGGCTCTTAAGCATTTTATTCTTAGGGCATGTAATCAATAAGGATGGGATCTCCGTGGACCCCCAGAAGATAGAAGCTATTACTAATTGGCCCAGACCGACTACAGTCATGGAGGTTCGTAGTTTCATGGGTTTAGCTGGCTACTATAGAAGATTTGTCAAGGACTTCTCCAAAATAGATGCGCCAATCACCCAACTGACTAGGAAGGATGTTCCATTCATCTAGACTGAGGAGAGAGAGCAAAGTTTTCAAGAACTAAAGAATCGATTAGTTACAACTCCGATCCTGACAGTTCCATATGGGACAGAGGGTTTTGTGATCTATAGTGATGCCTCACACCAAGGCTTGGGGTGTGTGCTAATGCAGCAAGGAAGGGTAGCGGCCTTTGTTTCACGACAATTGAGGCCACACAAGAAGAACTACCCGACCCATGACCTTGAGTTTGCAGCTATTATCTTTGCACTTAAGATATGGAGGCACTGTCTATTTGGAGCTACATGTGAGATTTTCAACGATCATAAAAGTCTTAAGTACTTGTTCACATAGAAAAAGCTCAATATGCGCCAACGACATTGGCTAGAGTTGATCAAGGATTACGAGCTCAGTATCCAATATCATCCAGGAAAAGCGAATATAGTAGCTGATGCTGTCACGACCTGAAATCCACCCCGTGCAGATCCCTGATCGCTACCGCCACCTTCAGGCCCGAGGGCCTTAGGGCGAAGCTCACATAAGCAACAGTGCCAGACGGCGGTGCGGCCTGTGTTTGTAGAAGCGTGAAAAACTTTTTCTTTTCTTTTCTTATTTTAATTTTTCTTACATCCGCCCGATACTGCCGCTTTTCAGATCAGTACACATGATTATACATTCAGAGCATAATAAAAACTTAAAGACTTTATAATTAATACATGTTCAGCTATCTCGTGGGGCTTAATACATAACCATTCTGCTAATACAAAATGTAACTACTAAAATTTTATAGTGCTTTCCAAAAAGACTACTAGTCTTGTAAATAGCTGCTTACGCCCTTCCTCAAAATGGGCAAAGCTATAATCATCATCATCATCAAGTCAGGACTACTGTCAGTCACCTAAAAGGGGGTCGAATAAATCCGAGTAAGCTAATCTAAGCTTGTGAGTAATTCCAGCATTTGTCATGGGTTTTCAATTGAAAGTGGTTAGTATAAGAGGTTTTATAAAACAATCACTACCAATTGCTCGTATACTTCGAATACAGAATATATGCATTCTTTAAAACAGATAGCTTTGAAACATTTAAAGTATTCAAGCTAAACATGTACTTCTTCAAAGAGAGTATATGAACTTCAAAACATGTAGATATGCATAGTAAAATGAGGGTAAAACCTACTTGCATTTTCACACATATCATCTTATCACTTTCATTAGTAGAATTCGTTTCGAACAGGACTCCAGTTTACTACAATGGAGATATCTCATGCCTGGGGGATTAGATCCTACTACCTGGCATTTTTTGTGTCAGTTGAATTTCGAAGAAACTTAACGTCACATGTAGTGCTTATGCACAGTTTATCTTTCATTACCAGTGGCAATGGGAGGTATTAAAACATTTGCAAATAGATGCTAAATTAAAAGCATTAAACCATGGCCTCCCTGAAGTTGCATTTAAATACATTTAACACATGACTTCTTCAAATAGATGCTTTTATGAGCATTTAAAACATAATGTTCATGACTTCATGATAGGATCTTCAAATACTTGGAATATGAAAATTCAGAATATTTAAAGAGATTTGACATTTTAAACTTAGACATGCTAAAATATATTTTAAAGAAAACTATAGTAGAAAACATTCACTAAGCATGTCACAATAGGGTTTATAAGAACAAATATTTTAAAACAGGAATCATGTAATACCGAATTTGATATTTAAATGCTTCAGATATTTTGAACTTAAAACTTCTTCAAATCCATGGAGTTAAATCTCCACTTCAAATACAGGGTTACTCACCTCTGTCTTTAGGGTCAGTGCCACTAGTGCGCTTTCTTTCTTTCTCTGTAGTTCCTAATAACAATTCATAAAGAGTCTATTAACTTCACATTCACTTCAAATATCTCCTATTGATTCTCTTAGCTTATGCTTAGATCGTAATTAAATCCTAATTCCTATCTTAGGCGTATACTTTTTAAATATACTATTTTGTTAGCTTCATTAAATTTTAGGGTTTTCTTTCATAACTTCACATATTTACGTGTCATATTTTTCTGTACTTTATTTCATAATTTAGACCTCACCATTGAGTCCATAACGTTGGAGAAAGTCAATTTAGACCTTCTCGGACTTCCATTTGGCTTTAGGGGTAATTTGGTCATTTTACGCTTTTAAGTGTCTTTATTTTTTCAGAGTCCCATCTCACAAAATGGACCTCACCATTGGTTTCAGAATGTCCAAAATAGTTAAAATATACTATTCACATGTTTAATTTGGACATCGGATCATTTTACCATTATTTAATTAATTAAATTAAATTAATATTACTATTATATAATATTTATATATATATATATTCTGCCGAGATATGTAGCACGGGCATACCTGTCTCAGTGGAAAAATGGGGAGGTTTTAGGGTTCTTAGGTTGCAAGTGGTTGAGGTTCGATTCGCAAGGGCGCATCTTTATTTTTTTTCATAAATTATAACTTAAAGTAATATATATATATATATATATATATATATATATTGTGACAATTTTATAGCACAGGCGTGCCTATCACAGTGGTAAGAACATGGGCTTGGGTTCAAAGGGTTGGGTGTTCGAGTCTCAAGGGCTGCGACCCCTTTTATTTTTCTGATTTATCCAGGGCCAAACAGCGGACAGGGGCTTAAAATAAAGATACGTTGTCTTATCCGTGTAACAGATATCAAATCAGGCCCCCCGTCCCTGTTACCCAAGAGACCAAGTCTATTTATATGAAAACATAACACCCCAAAACGGCACCGTCCCACTAAAAACCATTTATGCGCTGGGTCGGGTTCCGACCCGAACCCGATTTGATCCAAACCCAACACTATTCATCTTCTTCCTCCTTCCTCTCCCTTGTTGCCCTAATTTCTGTAGATTTTTATTTTGAATTTTGTGCTTTCTAGTTGATAATTCTCTTTGTTTTTCATCCCAAATCATTTATGGGGATTTGGTCAATAGTATAACATTCATTTGAGAGCTCAAATCAAGCTCAATAGTTCGATTCAAAACTTGTATCTCCCACGGTTTCTAGGCTAGTAAATGGCCATTCCTCTAAGAAAGTTCATGGGGTTTGGCTTGTTTTGATCCCCTAATTATGGAGTTTCATTCTACATTCCTTAGGTTTAGTTTTGGTGCAAGTTTGAAGGTTGTGTCAAGAAAGCCAAAACCTGCAAGTCCAAATTTGAAAGGCTTCCTTTGCATTTCTTGGTCGAAGCTTGGTGTTTTTAGAACACTAATAGCCCCTATTTGAGGTCTTGACAACTTAAAATTGGTTTGGTGTAGATGTTTTCAAACCTGCACTTTGGAGGTCCATTCATGGTGGTTTTTGTGTACAGCTTGGGTTCGTGTTATATTCAGGTTCCATTTTTTCATGCCTTCATTCAAAATAACAAGTTCTAACGCTATACATGCAACAAAATTTCAAAAGCAGCTTGTAGACATGCCCATATTTTTAGAGAGAGATAATGGTGAGTTTTGTAAGTTTTTTACCTTAACACTGGACTTCTTTTCCTTCTTCCCCCTTCTTCTTTCTTTCTAAACTCCAAAAACCCCCCTGTCTTCTTGGTTTTTCCCCCTTGTGGTATCTGATTCTTTTCTAACCTAAGCAACCGTGTATATATATATATATATATATATACACATACATACATATATATGTAAAACCGCCACTTGCAGCCCACGGTTTCCCTCTCTTTTCCTCCCTTCCTAACTTCATTTTCTGCTTTCTTTCTTGTCTTTCTGATTTGCATTTAATTCATGTTTGATATTATGTGTTATATACATATATTATATTAAACACACACTAAACACACTCACTTACACACACACACACTAGCAGCAGACCCTTCCCATCACTCCTCCCAAATCAGCCCACTTGTGGCTGCATATGTGTATGTATGCATGTATCTCTTTATATACTATATATATACATATACATATAAACCATGTAAATAATATACATACACTTACACACATACTTAAACACACGCTCCCATGGATGCAAACATGCTGCATGCATTCAATATACATATATATATATATATAGATTTATACATATATACTTTTACATTTATACTTAATAGATACATGTAAATACATAACCTTATATATACATATATTTGTTTACACTTTTTATATTTATACTTATACATTTACATATATATATATATATACAATAATATATATATATATGAAATACATATATACACACTTGTACTCATATATGTACAAATTTACATGGTGCACATACTTCGAGATATATACCGGTATACGTGCACAATTGCCCGTACTACCTAATCTCTCGTATGATTAGTCCTGGGGTACTTGGGGTTCATAGCCTAATTAAACTAAAAAGTTCAAGTCTTGTAATGCGAGTCAATTTACTCAGGTATTTTGGGTCGGGGTATTACATTTTCCCCTCCTTATTAGAGTTTTGCCCTCAAAACTTGAGTGTGCCTTGTCCTTATAAGATTCTATTCCCTTTTTCTTCTTCGTTACTTCTATCTATCATTTTCATATGTCTAGTAGTCAGATTAAATGACAAGCATATATATTTCTTATCGCATAAGGTTATATTCACATACCTTGTAAATTTAAAATTTAAAATTTTATCATTTATCCTCCTCTAATTCCCGTGGTGGTTCTATAGCCCACATTTACTCCTCATCTTCATTTTACTACGTCAATTTAACTACAGGTCCCATACCCCGTCTCCCTATAAAACATGTACTTCTAATCACTTACTTTACTCTAATGCAGGTCTCATACCCTGCCTTTAAATCAAATCATATACTTCACATATCTTCTTCATGTAATGCGGGTCCCATACCCCACCTTCAATCAAATCACGTACTTCGCATATCTACTTCATGTAATGCGGGTCCCACACCCCACCTTCAAATCAAATTACGTACTTCTAATAACTAATTTGTGTAATGCGGGTCCCATACCCCGCCTTCAAATGAAATCACATACTTCACATATCTACTTCATGTAATGCAGGTCCCATACCCCACCTTCAAATCAAATCACATACTTCTATATCTTAGGTAGCCTAGAACCTACCTTACTCATAGTTCTGTTTATAATTCTTCTAGTGTCACTAAATTCTTCTAAGTCAACTTGGAGCTCTGATACCATGTTGTCACGACCCGAAATCCACCCCGTGCAGATCCCGAACCGCGACCACCACCCTCAGGCCCAGGGGCCTTAGGGCAAAGCTCACATAAGCAACGGTGCCGGACGGCAGTGTGGCCTGTGTTTGCGGAAGCATGAAAAAAATTTTCTTTTCTTTTCTTATTTTAATTTTTCGCTCATCCGCCCGGTACTGCCGCTTTTCATATCAGTACACATAATTATACATTCAGAGCATAATAAAAACTTAAAGACTTTATAATTAATACATGTTCAGCTACCCCGTGGGGCTTAATACGTAACCGTTCTGCTAATACAAAATGTGACTACTAAAATTTTATAGTGCTTTCCAAAAAGAATGCTAGTCCTGTAAATAGCTGCTTACGCCCTTCCTCAAAATGGGCAAAACTCTAATCATCATCATCATTGTCACATCCCGAACCCCGCCCTACGCGGATGTCGAGGACGTGATGCCAGTCAGCCGCCACGCGACCAACCGAAGGCAATTTCTGAACTTTTCAGTGAATTGCACTCCAACTGTAGGGTCAGATGCAGCGGAATTTAAAACTTTTTTTTTTTTGTCAGGGGAATGCAACTCATGTATTCATTGTAAGGTTATGTACCACAGAGCCAGTCTAAAATCCAACAGCTAACAATTCAATCCTCAGAGCATATCTATAATCCGACATATAACAACAGAGCAGAACTATAATCTCTAGAGTACCGTTTAAATCCATGAGCCATGTCTATATCTAGTACATATCAGTCAAGTCAGTCGTATTACATCACTCACCTGATTAAACAGATTCAATCCTCAGTAATCCAGTCTCCACAGATCAGTGCCATCAGATCCAACAGATATCATTCCTGAAAAATGTTAGGGAACGGGGTGAGCTTCGAAAAGCCCAATGAGTAACACAGGTTCCCTGTCAAGGGTTTCAAAACCATTTCTTGTTTACAAAGCACAAGGGTAGTTCAGTTGTTTCTGAAATGGCAGTTTTATAAATCTACTTTAAATGCAATTTCAGTAGAATAAAACAAGACTGAACTAAACGGAACAACAAATCAGAACAGACGGAACAGTGCATGATGCCAATATCAATGAGAGTATAGGCAATTAATTCAAATATCAGAACAGATCAGTACTGGGCGGAACATAACAGGGCATAACAATAATATATCAGTTAGGCGCGTAATCAAGCCTACTTATGCCAGACCGCTCATAATCAGAATGGCACCCAGAGTCAGACACATCATAGCAGAACAAAATCAGATAGACCACAAAATGGAACAAGACAGACAGAACAAAATAATAGTAGGACGGGACAAAATCATGCCGCGTACAATACAGTATAAAAGTTTGCATTTAAAAACATGCATTCAGACAGTTTAACTTTTAAAATCGTACAGTGCATCAAAATACAGTATCTATGCAGTAACTTATATACCAAGTCAAGAATTCGGACAGATCATAACGGAACTGGACCATATATCAATCAAGACAGACAGATTATTGACGGACGGTACATAACGGGATCAGACAGAACAAAACACCAGTTCAAGTCACAGGCATAATCAAGGACAGAGGCATAACAGGACGGATCATAACGGGACAAAACAGAGCAATACATCAATCAGAACAAGACATATCGGAACTGAACATGGCAGATCAAAACGGTACAATATCAATCAGGTCAAGTCATATCGGAACTGAACATGACGGAACAAAACGAAACAATATCAATCAGGACGAGTCATATCGGAACTGAACATGACGGAACAAAACGAAACAATATCAATCAGGATAAGTCATATCAGAACTAAACATGACGGAACAAAACGAAACAATATCAATCAAGAAAAGTCATATCGGAACTGAACATGACGGAACAAAACGAAACAATATCAATCAGGACAAGTCATATCGGAACTGAACATGACGGAACAAAACGAAACAATATCAATCAGGAAAAGTCATATCGGAACTGAACATGACGGAACAAAACAAAACAATATCAATCAGGACAAGTCATATCGGAACTGAACATGACGGAACAAAACGAAACAATATCAATCAGGACAAGTCATATCGGAACTGAACATGACGGAAACAAACGAAATAATATCAATCAGGATGACGGAAACAAACGAAACAATATCAATCAGGACAAGTCACATCGGAACTGAATATGACGGAAACAAACGAAACAATATCAATCAGGACAAGTCATATCGGAACTGAACATGACGGAACAAAACGAAACAATATCAATCAGGACAAGTCATATCGGAACTGAACATGACAGAACAAAACGAAACAATACATCAATCAGATCAAGACACATCGAAACTGAACATGTCGGAACAAAACGGAACAATACATCTATCAGAACAAGACATATCGGAATTGAACAGGACGGAACAAACTGGTACAATATCAATCAGGACAAGGCATATGCTACTTTAAATATATGCTTTTTTTTTAAACAGTATAACGTTCAAAACAGTACAGTGCTTCAAAATACAGTATCTAGACAGAACTTATACACCAATTCAGGAGCCAGGTTTACTCACAAGACGCAACAGTACAGAATAAAACCAGGACAGACCATACAACAGAACAAGACAGACCCGAACTGAACAGGAGAGCAGGACAGTACAAAATCATGTTACGTGTAATGCAGTATAAAAAAAGTATGCATTCAGACAGTACAGTATACAAAACAGTACAGTACATCAAAATACACTAACTAGACGGTGTACTTATACACCAAGTCAGAAGTTCCAGGTTACTCACAAACTGTTACGGTTATCTCCTTGCGCAAACAATCCGATAACCTCCAGATACGTCAGGCATCTCCATGTATATCCTGAACAATAATCATCAATCATATACAGATCAGAACTCATCCATTCAGGTCTCATTTGTCATCTTAGGTATCTATCGGTTTACCTAAGATGGCCTAGTAGCCTATCGCCCTCTCATCGGGTTTCATCCGGGGCTATTTTATTCTTTAATTAGGCTTAGCAGTTATTAGGATTATATCCTAAGTCATTTAGACTTCAATTGTTATCAGTCAGGCACTCATTCAACCTTAGGGGCAAAATGGTAACTTTACCATTCTTGTCCCGGACCTTGTCGTGGTCTTCGGAATAGTCTTTATATCTTAAGTACAAAGTTCTACGTCCTTTGGACTCCAATCGGTATCAGTTAGGTTCTCATTTTAACCATAGGGGCAAAATGGTAACTTTGCCATTCTTATCCCGGACCCTGTTATGGTCCTCAGAATATCCCATATATCTCATGTATAAATTTGTAAGTCCCTTGGACTTCATTTGGTATCTGTTTTAGATCGTCGGGACACATCGGTCATTTCTTGTTTTACGCGTTGACTGTCTCGGAGTCTTATTTATCCCTATGATAATTTATCAGATCAGTTTGACCTTTATTCGACCTCTACTTTGCACTTACAGTGCTCAGGGGTATTTTGGTCATTTTACGTTTTGTGTAATTCTGACCCCGATTCATCATCTAATCAAGTATACAGTCTCACCAGTGTCTGGGCTCCTACCGGTATCAGTTTCGTCCCAATCGGACTTTGTTTAGGTCTCGTACGGTATCAGGGGTAATTTGGTAATTTCACGTGTCATATTTTTCGGCACGTCAGTTCATAAAATGGACCTCACCATTGGGTCCAGAGTGACCGACATAATTAAGTTGGACTATCTGTTATGTTCAATTGACCCTGGGAAGCATCAGGGGCAGTATGGTCATTTACATTTTATGTGTCTGTATTTTTTGGGACTTCAGTTCGTTAAACGGACCTCACCGTTGAGTTCAGAATGCCCGACATAGTCAAAATAGACTGTCTTTTATTTTTATTTGGGTCTGGTGTCATCAGGGGCAGTACAGTAATTTATCACTTACGGATCTGTATTTTTCGGTACTGTATTTCCACAATCGGACTGTACCATTGAGTCCGGAATGTTCGAAATAGTGAAAATACACTATTTATTTAAGTCATTTGGACTCTGTTTGACATATTAAATGTCCAGGGGTAAAATCATAATTTTTCCTAATTAATAAAATAATAAAATAATTATTTTATTATTTAATTAATTTAGCAGGGGCTTCAATGAATAAATTTTCAACAGTCTGGGCCACTGTGCAATTCTGTCAAACAGTAGGGGTGGATCCGTAATTTTCAGAAATCATTTGGAGGTTAAAAGTAAATTTCATTAAATTAGGGTTCAAACCAAACGGTTCTAGGGTTCAGGGGGATGAACTGGTTCAAATCACTGTGAACCATCCGGTTTGGTGACCCTCAGAAAATCGGGATAACATATCCCTCTTATCCCAAATCGTTCCTTATCCGTATACAGGTTTAGCCCAAAATCAGATTTTAATTTCTTAGCCCCGTATCCAAACAGGTGGAATTGATTTTAAAACAAACCAGGTAACACCCAAAACGGCGTAGTTTCAATAATGGGGTGGCACAATCTTGCGTTGCCACGTGTATGAGTCGGTTGGGCATGACTCGGCCAACTTGGCCGAGTCGACTCCGTCTTCCCCGTTTCTTCCAACAGTGTCGCCCTAGTTGCAGTCACGATTTTCTCCAATTTCGGGGAGTTTCAAGTACATTCTTCAATCTGTTTTAATCCCAAATGGTTCCTGGTCGTCATGCCAACACTTTGGCATCGGTTTCATGAGTCGAATCAAGCTCAATAGCTTGATATATGGAGGAATAACAGAAAAGATATTTCGGCTATTAAATCCTCATTTCTCCACCAAACTTCATGCTTCTTGTCTCTTTGTGACCGTAGTAACAGGGGCTTCATTTTCCCATTCTCACATTTCAGTTTGGAAGCCTATTTTAAAGTTTGGGTTCCAATGGCCGAGACAATAGGTTCGGTTTTGAGGGTCTTCTCATGCGATTTTGGATCGCGGTTTAGTGTATTTGGGACCCTCTCAGTGTCTAGATCATTTCTAGACCATCAAAACTTGGTTTTTGGGAGGTCGAATCAGACCCAGTTTTGGAGGTGTCATCCATGGCGGTTTGGTCACGGTTTGGGTTTCTAGGCCTATCCGAACCTCCCAGTTAACTTATATTAGTTCCTAAACCTCATAGTAGTTCGTACATACAGTTTATATGGCCTCAAATGACTGAAAACAGTAAGAAAAAGAAGAGGAAATTTTCTAGGTTTTCATGGCATTTACCTTGGTCGACCATGGCTCCCTCATTCATGGCTCAGTATGGGGTCCTCGATGGTGCCTCAGTTCAGTCATGCATCTCAGTCCTCTATTCCCTTCTTTTGCTTCTTCATGGAACACCCTCATGCATAGACCATGGATATACACATCACCCTCACAATGGTTTCTCACATGGGTTCTCTCTCCCTCAACAGATCAGTCCTCCCAACAGTTTTTGATTTCTGAATATTTAGTTCACACACTTGTTGTTGTAGAGATCCCCAGTTCATGTGTATATTAGTGTACACTCATACACATACATAATCATACATGTAGGGTCTAGGTCTAATTGTAGACACTTGAGATGTGATGATGAGGCTGAAGTGTAGGGGTTTAGGTCATGATGAAGGTTTTGCATGTAACCTCATTGGTCAGTTTGGGAGGTGGCCCCACCAGAATTCTGGTTTATATACCTTTCATTGTATATTTGTACACAAAGACAGTAGTAGCCCAGTTGGTAATTTTTGGATGAGGTTTCTTTCTACTCAAAGGTCAAGGGTTCAATTCCCTTGGCCTCCCATTTGGCCATTTTTTCCATATTTTCGGTTAAGGCCACGTTTGGTTGCACAGTAATTCAATTTTCAATGTTTGCTACATAACTTTCATTCCGTAGCTCCTTTTTCGATGCGGTTTCTTCCGAGGGCTTCATAATTCAGTTCGCTTCAGTATCAGAGGTTCCATGTCATTTATTAATCATTCGGGATTTTCAGGGTTAACTAATTCGGGTTCCGTTAGTGTTAAAACGACATTATTTTATCGATTTAACCAGCAATTTGGATTCGGGTAAGGTACCCTTCCCTCCAGAAATTTTCTTTATTTAATCGGTCTATGGTGACCGTCGAGATTATGATTAATTCCCCAATCATTCTATAAGCCAGTTATTAATTAATAATTAACACTCATTATTAATTACGCAAAGTCGGGGTGTTACAATCATCAAGTCAGGACTACTGTCAGTCACCTGAAAGGGGGTCGCCTGATATCAGAATCTTTTTTGTACATAACATTTTCTATAAATTATAAAGCCACCAAAGTAATTTTAAAAACTTACTAAGGCTGAGTAGAGCCTCTCTACTGGCTGAGGAATGTCCGCATAACAGACTCTAGCTGAGTCATGCGAGCACTGAGGTCTGTCACCATCTGCTCTAGCTCTATATTACGTCTCTCAGATGGGTAAACTCTTTGGGTGGCTTCATGAAACCTAGCATTGCTCTCAAAAGTAGAGGACGATGACGTTGGCTGCATCCCACTCCCTAAGCCACGCATATAACCGTGCCTCTTACCTAGAACAATCTCACGTATCTGGTCATCGATCGACAGATCCTCACCTTCAAAAGTCAGTTAAGCACGCATGTGGACCATCTCCTCCTATAAAAACATATATATATATATGTTACTACTTTTATAACTTTTGATTAATATTAAATTAGTAATACTAGTATATATATATATATATATATGTAAATAACTTACATAAAGTCACTGAGCTTTAGGCCCAGCCCAACCCTTATCGGGGTTGTAGTGCGTCTTGTGCTACAAATCAATCGGGCTTGGTGCTGCACCGGTCTCCTGGTCTCGCTGCAGCAAATTAACAGTAGTTTGTGACTATTGATTTCATTAAAAGATAATACAATAACAACTTGATACATTTATTAACTTACCATCTCATGCCTATACCGTACAAAAGATCATGACCCACCACAGTGGGTCACTTTTTGCTTGTTTTTGCTCTCTTTGTTTTTCTTGCTAAGTTCCTACACTTGGCCAAAACAAAAAAGGTTGCTTTAAATGACAATGATTTATCATACAACAAAATTAATTTTGACAATTTTTACTTGAAATGCATTACTAAAGAACCAGTCGCATGGTAACATCCAAGCCTCCATTGTCACCCCTCTTTAGGGTCTGTTACGAGGATCTCTATCTATCGCCACCTTTGCCTCATAGTGCATATGGAGCTTGTGTCGATAATCCCTGAAATGGACTCCTAAGTAATGGTCCACTGCCTTCACGACATGAGGTAGATGGAGATCGATGTCAAACTTCTCCTGTAAAGCATTTCATTGTCAAAACATTTCTTCATTAGATTTGTTAAAATTAAATTGCATACAATAATAAAAGACATACTAGGATATGCGCATGAATATCCCATCGCTCTTCGTTAGTGACGAGACTCTAGTCATTAATATGGAGTGGGGTGCGTAGTTGGCAAATGATGACGACCTCTGTGGTGAATTGTTGTGCCTACCCACCAATTGTCCTATGTCACTCCTGTGACTACGAGCCCAGTTGTAGCCCCCTGCAAGTCTGCCAGCATTTGTGGAAAGCCTTCGTAACCAACTCCAACATTATCACCTAAGTCATCATCGTCGTCTTCTTCTTCATCCTCACTTACCACTCGTACGTCACGGTGTTCCCCATGAAATTCCTAACACGTATACATCTTGTCTATCCCGTGTAGGAGTAGGTGTTCTTTGGCCTCATCTATATGCATATAATCCCTATTATTACACCTTTTACATGGACATTTGATCTTATTTCTCCCATCTGTAGATGCACGAGCAAACTCAATAAAATCTTTGATCCCCTTCACATACCCTGATAAATGCTTGCCCTTCAAGTCCATCCAACTCTTATCCATTTTCGTCTACCTAATAAAAGTCAAAAATGTTGCTCATTATAAATATGAAACATGAATCCTAGCACTTTCAACTTCTCTATAAAGGGTAAGGTGGTTTTATCCCATTCGTGAATGTACAATCTACATTGCAATCGACAGCAAATCAAATGCTTGATTCCACTCAGAGAAAATTTTGGCAACATCTCCGTACGGTTCTTTAAGTATACGAGATAGACGTTATCACGCCTAAATATATACCCAGAGAACAATAGGAGACCGTGCTGAAATTTTCTCATAGTGGAATATTCAAACATGTACTATTGATTGCAATGCAGATTTATGCATTCCCAAACTGTCTTACTCTGGACATTTCAAGAATCGATTTTCATACACACGAGCCCAATCGTGAATAAATTTTGTGACAAGATTCACAAGTGATGAAAATGACTCCCGAACAGAGCTAGGCTTACATGAATGCAATTATACGTTGAGTTACATGATCATTTAGTTATAAACACTACCCTTCTCCAAAAACTTAAGACTAATAAAAGATTTAAAAGTCTCAACTCCGAAAAAAAATGCCTTAAATTTCTTCTCTCTATTTTCTATCCCTTGGTATCTAAGGAATTGATCTGCATGGCCGACCTTTCACGCTCAAGAAATCCGCGACCTTAGACTTACCTCACATGTATACAACACCCATATACAATTAATCTCTTTAGCCACCTCTTTTTATAGAAGCCCGCACACATATATATATATAGATATATATATATGGATATTCACATGCAGTGTGTTAAGCACACCACTAACTTCTATTTCAATTTGTTTTATTCTTCTTTTTCATTTTCTTTCCTCCCAAGCTAGCTACTTGTTATCCACGACGTTGACTTCCTTTTTTTTCTTTTTTCTTGAAAAAATATTAGGGATATTACATGAATGATTATCAATATATGTATGTGTGGAATGATAAAGCGGACATAAAACATAGTTTTTTAAATAAGAAAAAAATTCATGTTTTAGGTGCATTGAATGATGATTCGAACATAAATATTATTTTTTTTGGGTTCTAATAAGAAAAAAATTAATTCTTTTATTGTACAAATTGGAACTTAATGGCATGTTTAGAAAAGTTGGAATTAGTTCAATAGAATACCAAAAAAAATAATAATAATAGATGTTTGAAAACTACTTTTCTTAATAGTACTGAGATTGTTTTTATTCTTAGAAAATATTTAAAATAATATTAAATGAATTTTTCTTTTCAAAGATTACATCTTAATATATGTAACACCTAAAATTTGATTACGCCCAAAGAATAACGCGGTAGTTGTAGTGCAGCTTTGGGGTGTCGTTCCACAGGGAGACAAATTAAAAGAATAATAGACAGAATAAAGAAACTAAAGAAAATATTAGATTATTAACGAGAAAATAAAAAGTGATTCTAAATGAAAATTGAAATTAAACAGAGTGATTAACGAAAAAAGAACTTAAATTAACGAACAGTAGAGCATCGGGATTATTTTTAATTCACTGATAACTCAATTGAGAATTTAATTCCAAAAATCCCAAGCGGAAAATATAGAATTATAAACCAAAATTAAACCAAATGTAACCTTTTGAAAAACTATTCATTACTTTTAAATCACACGAATTGTTATCCACATTAAGAAAACTCAACGACGACAATATACCCAAGGAGCAATATTGCAACAAAGAATTAAATCAATATAAATAATCAATTGATCCAAACACAATCAAAGAACTAATCCATTCAATAGAAAAAGCATGACTGAATCTATAAACGTAATAAACTCTATAATTATTCGGCAACAATAAATTAAGAATGATAAAACCAAAGAATTTTAATAAATAAAATTCAGTAAATGAATCAAAAATAAATTAAAAATACCATCTAGTGTGCAAGTTTATCCCCAATTCTACTTAAAAATTTAATTATTAAAAATTTAATTACTCATACAAATGATGGACAACATAAATCTCACGAAACAAGAATTGTCTCATGAAATAGCCTGCGCCGCACGTTTACTTCTCTGTATTTTCCTGCGCCGTAGCTCCGGCTGCTTTTTTAGCCCCCTGGACCTCTTTTTTTCTCTTTTTATTTGGCTTTGCGCCCTAACCCATTCAGCGCTTGGGCCCATGTCCAAGCTCATCGCGCGCCGCACGCGCAAATCCTCCTTTTATTCTTTCTTTGCTTCACCCTAAAGCCCAACGCCGCACGGCCTGTTTTGTTCAGCCGCCCGAACCCTTCCTTTATATTTCCTCTTTTGAGCTTCTGTTCTTCAAGCCTCTATTAAAGCCCAGTCCACTTTTTTTATTCTTTCTTTGCTTTGTTTCAAACTCACCGCACAAGCCACATGCACCTTTCTATTCTTTACACGAATGGACCCCACACAAGCTTTTCTCTTTTAAAAACCCTCCTTTTCTTTGACTTTTCAACAGCCGCCTTTTTTAAAATGCCGAAACCCTGCAGCGCCTTTAGGTTCCTTCATTCAGCCGCACAGCCTAGCAGCTGCAATCTTTAAGCTTCTTTTTTTTATTAGATAACGACTGAATCTTAATTTGGGCTGTTCATGAAAGTTGTAGTCCTGGATGTGTAGATAAATTTAGGCTTTTGAATCACCTGATTTGGACTTTCAAAGCTCAAGTTATGACCCACTGAAGTTTACTGGTTTGGACAAGAATCGGATCAGCTTTCCAAGCCTGACTTTGAAACAATGTTTGGCAGCCCAAACGAACTCGGATTTTTGCAAACCATACCTTTCTGAAAAGCTTAAGACATCCTCTAAAAACTACATGAAGATCACTTTCTCGTTCTGAAACTCTAACGCCATCCAAACCTCAATTAAAGCTCCATAGATCGAATCTGTCCAAAAGCTAAAAATTGCACAATATACTCCATATTTGTTCTTTTACCTTCAATGCTTCCCTAATTCAATAAATATATTAATCAGTTCACTTAAACAGAAAATATGTCATAAAATAATACTCAAACATATCTCATTGTAAATAGAAATTAAATTTAATAATGTCAATTATATCCCACATTTCTATTCATATTTTAGTAATTTAATCTAATAATAGAATATTTAGAGTGCACTTTCGTGCACTCATCACACCCCAACCCCTATTAATTTGTAATTAGTTTGCTAATTATTAATTAGAAACAACATAAAGAAAAATTAAGAAAATTAATCAGGATTTCTCGATAGTTATGATAGACCAATAAAATAATTAAATACGTCAAGAAGGGACGATGAGGACTAGATCAAGAAAACAATAAAGTGACACGGCTTCGCTTTGTGAAATCGATGCGTGAAGAAAAATAAATCTAAATATAACTATGATTTATAAAACCGATATATAAAGGAATGAATAATAATTATAAATACATGAAGAGGCAAATAAAAATTTAAATACGTCACGGAGATTACGGAGGAAATACACATAATAGGAGGCTTCAAAAATTGGAACCATCTCGGATATGAAATAGCCATAAGAAACTGACTCACAAAAAGAGGAATATGAAGGAAAATAAAAGGGAAAAAGCCAAAATATGTATTTTTGATTACCAAACGAGGCATAAGCCAAAAATTGAGGAAAATGCTCAAAAATGCAACCAATGGGTTGTGTACCCTTGACCAAAACCAATGAAGCACTTAAGTCCCTAAAAAAATTACCACTTAGGCTACCAACCATTTTATGATATATATTTACATGTGATATATATATATATATATGTAGTAAATAATTTCCCTCCACCTTCCAAATTGACCAATGAAATTTCATGCAGCTAAGTTAATATAAAATATATTTATATATATATATATATATATATATATATATATACACTATACATTGCGTGAGGGCAGTGGGCTATCCAGAAATCAGACCCTTGAGTGTATATTGTACTGTGTGTATACAAGAGTGTGTGAGTCCATTGTGTGTGTATAAGTGTGTGGGTGTTATGGTGTGTATGTACGGCTGAAAGAGAGAGAAAAAGAGAAGAAGAAGAAGGGAAACAATGAGGAAGAAGGATGGCTGGAAGAAGAGAGAGGTAGAATTTTTCTCTCTTTAGGAGATCTTTTGTTTTTCAACTTATTTGTTGATTTATCTTGCATGCATTGGATTATTATGCTAACTGAATATAAAAGGTCGAGGAATGCACAAAAATTTGCGAAGAATGGCAGTGTTTGGGGTTAAAAACAGTGAGTGATAGTTTTAGAGAGAGAGAGTATTATGCACAAGTTTGGGGGGGTTTATTGGGTTTTAGGAATGGGAATCTATCCCATATGGTTTCAGAAATGTCACATCCCGAACCCCACCCTACGTGGATGTCAAGGAAGTGATGCCAGTTAGCCGCCTTGCTGGTTTGCCAACTGACAATGCGACCAACCAAAGGCAAACTTCTGAACTTTAACTACGAATTGCATTCCAAATGTAGGGTCAGAGCAGCGAAATTTAAAACCTTTTTCATTTCGGGAATGCAACTCACTTATAAATACCCTAGAGGTATGTACCACAGAGCAAGTCTAACCAAACAGCTAATAACTCTAATCACAGAGCACGTTTATAATCAAACATAAAACACAGAGCATATCTAATCTCTCTAGAGTACCATTACCGTGAGCTATGTCACAATACATCTAATGCATATCAACGAAATCAATCGTATCAATGTCACTCACCTGAATAGCCTGAGTCAGTCTGCAAGAATACAAGTCTTCATAAATCAATGCCATCAGATCATTTACTTGGAATGCCACTCAGCCTATCCACGTCATATCATAGGGCCTTCTAATCCACCGAAGATAAATCCTAAATGTTAGGATAATGGGGTGAGCTTAAATAAGCCCAGTGAGTAACACAGGTTCCCTGTCATGGGTTTCAAAACCTGTCACGACCCGAAACCCACCCTATGCGGATCTCGTATCGTAGGGCCGACCCAATGGCCGTCCCTACTTTTTCCATTCTTTTACCAATGATAACAGTAAATAATATAAACATGACATTAAAGTGCGGAAGCTTTATTACAATTATTGTTCAAAGACTAAACTTCAAACTAACAATAAACTGATCCTAAACCACTCTTAGGTGGTGAGTACATGGGAGAGACTTCATTCATTACTCTTATGCTCCTCAACTGTCTCCTTAAGCTCCTGATCTCCTACTATGGTTCTGTAACATTCTCACCTGAAAAATTTAGTAAGGGGTGAGCTACAAACTCAGTAAGTAGAAGCCTATCCCCAATACGGGTGGGGATGACATAAATGAATACAAGTCAAGGTAACATGATAGCCAGTCATGATAACGATTCCAGTCAACTGTAAAATGCCACAATGGCCAATGAGTGACAAGGTACAATAACAGTCAAGAGTAACCAATGAATGACAACGTACAATAACCGTCAAGAGTAACAGTGTAGCATGAATATAGAATAGGCTCGATGAACACAATCAACATAAATACTGCCACAATGAAACAGTCACAGTCAAGTCCAATGAATCAAACCAATCAACATAGAACAATATCAATTAACATGGATGATGCCTTTACTCTGTTCAGGGTTTGGCAGACCCTCGGTCTTTTGGGGCCCGGCATACCCCCATTAACATAAATGCATATAAAATGCCCATTTTCCTTAATGCGTAAAAACGCCATAATTGCCACATGTCCTTTTTGACCCGTAGGTCCCATAAATTGACCTGTAGGTCCCAGTCAATCAGATAGCATCAGATAGGTAGTGTGACTGAGCACAAAACCCGGCACTTAACATAAATTAAGATTCTATAGTATTCCATATGAATGTATAAAACATGGAACATCATAACATACAGTAAATGGCTATCAATGAAATGAATCAGTCATGCAACATTAACCAATAGGCATCCATCAGGTAGAACAATATCCATGGTGGGAAACAATGACAGTGAATACATATATGAGTACAAGATTGGCAGTAATGGAAAGAACGTGGCTTGGAAACCACGTATCAAAGATAGGAATCCACTTACCTCATCAACGTCTTAATATCCCGTGACTTTCTCCTTTCCTTTTGACTTGCCTATAAATCAATAAACACGTTTCAGCCTTCATATCATTTACCGAATTTATGCCTCGTTACTCTAAATACCTCCCTTACTAATTTATGTTTTACGATTTCCATTTTAAACTTAATTTACCCAAGGGCAACATGGTCATTTACGTGTCTCTACTTTTTGGGTTCTGTTTTCATAATTTGGACTCCACCGTTGAGTCCAATAGGTTTGAATTGATAAAAATTCACTATTTACTTAACTAAATCGGAGTCCGTTTGACTCACCTTTGGACGTAGGGGCATTTTGGTCATTTTGGCATTCTATGGCTATTTTTTTTTTTCGGGACTCCGTCTCGTAAAACGGACCTCACTATTATATTCAGAGGGTCCAAAATAGTAAGTTTTCATTATTCGTTCTACTAATTTAAGCGTCGAAATTAAATTTAAATTTATTAATTTAAATAATTTATTTAAATTAATTAATCCGGATAATACATATCGTATTTGAGCCCAAATAGACCACATGTGCCTTGGTGGCACAGTGGCTAAGCTTCTCACCCTTTTCCCTTTTGGTCACAGGTTCAATTCGCTGCCCATACCATTTTTTCATTTTCTGTTAATACATTTTTCATTTTTTTTTTTTTCATTTCCTGTTAAGTTTAAGCCAACCATTGGATAGCTCTCCTTTCTAACCAAACACTATCTAAACTCGAATTTAAAAATTTACCCATGAAGTACAAGTGTTGGGCAGTCATCTGAATGGGTGGGTCGGGTCAGACCCGACCCGGTTTGGCCAAAATAAAATCGGAAAACAGCAGCCGTGCAGCAGCCATTTCCAGCGTACAGGTTGTCTTCTTCGTCAACGGCGACTCGCCGATGACGGGTTTCTTGCGTTTTTTAGCGGGGTTAACACCTACGAGTTATAGGCAACTCAAATCTACCGTCGGATTTCAAATCGGAGTGCCGGAGCACTCCCAAAATGACCGGAACAGTAGCGCACCAGGGGCTGTGCGGTTTTCCGGCAGCCCCTTTCCCTTCCGTTTTTCTCTGTTTTTCTCCTACGGTTTCAACCCCAATTTGATTCTAAAATTTCCCTACACCCAAGAGAATCAATTACCCATGATCTAGCCTAATTAATCGCAACAAAATCGCCCCACCCGATCAGTTTTTCTCCTCCGTTTTCACTGTTACGCCCAGTTTTATATTCTGTCCGGTTTTGTTAAATTTTTGTTTTCCTTGGTTCAATTCTAACAATTCCAACACTAACTATATCCATGCATAAATCAAATAATTTCCCATGCTTCACAAAATCTATATCACACAATAATTCATGCTTTGAACAAATTTAAACACTGAAAATTACTCACACTCACCCAATCGTGCGTACAGAGCGATCACGGCTTTCACTTCCGAATTCACTGCCTAGACCCGGTTTATCTTGGCTCGTTTCCTCCTCCGCTTCTTTCACAACTCACGCAAGGTGCCCCTTGGCCTATCTCCTCCTTCTTCTTCCTCTTTTCCTTCCTTTTCTTCCTCTGTTCTAGCGACCAGCCGTCCCTCTGTTTTCTATTTTTTTTTTTTTGTTTCTTCTTCTCTTCTTTCTCTGCTTCTACGGCTGTATATACAACCAAGAGACACGGTTTTTGGAAGAGAAACCGCCCCTTCTCGATCTCCCTCTCTCCCGCGCCCTTCCAGATTCTACATTTCAATTCCCCCCCATCCGTTTTTTTTTTTTTTTTTCTTCTTTTTCCTTCGGTTACAGCAGTTACACCACACACACATATACAGATATATATATATATATACATTTTCTTTCTTCATTTACATGGTCACACCTGTATATATCCATATCCATATATATATATATATATATATATATATTTAATTTCCCATTTTTATTTCTTTCAAATTCCTATTTTATTTTTTATTTCTATATTCGTTAATGGCTTGCTCGATATAGCCCGTCATTGTCCGTATATTCGAAACCATTTAAATTTCACAATCGTCTGTTCCTTTCGATACCATGACATAAAGCTCAATCGGTTCGGTTTACATGGCTCGCTCGGGTACGATCTGGGTCAGGGTATTACAAAACCAGTTCTGACATATAAAGCACAAGGATAGTTCAATCACTTTAGAATAACAGTTTTATAAATTCACTTTAAATGCAGTTTAAGTAGAATAAAATAGAACCAATCTAAATGGAACAATCGATCAGAACAGACAAAATAGCACAAGATGCTAGCATATCAATCAAGAGTATAGTCAATAAATTAAAGAAGACCAAAATACTATATCATGTGTGATATAGTACAAAAAGGGCATGCATTTAAGTATTTGCATTTAAACAGTATAGCATACAAAATGGTACAGTTGATCAAAATACAGTATCTAGACAGTGTCAGAAGTTACTCACAAACTTTACCCTTATCTCCTTGTACAAATAATCTGATAACCTCCAGATACGTCAGGTACCTCCTTGCATATCCTGAAGAATTATCATTAATCATAGACAAATCAGAATTCATCCATTCACGTCTTCTTCATCATCTTCGGCGTCTATCAGATTACCTAAGATAGCCTAGTAGCCTATTGCCCTTTCATTGGGTTTCATCCGAGGCTATTTCATTCTTTAATTAGGCATAGTAGTTATCAGGATTATAATCTAAGTCATTTGGACTCTAATCGTTATTAGTTAAGCACTTATTTAACCTTAGGGGTAAAATGGTAATTTCACCACTCTTGTCCCAAACCCTGTCATGGTCCTCAGAATAGCCCATATATCTTAAATATAAAGTTCTAAGTCTTTTGGACTCAAATCATTATCAGTTAAGTACTTATTTAACTTTAGGGGCAAAATGGTAATTTTACCATTCTTGTCCCGGACCGTGTCGTGGTCCTTAAAATGTTCCATATATCTCACATATAAATTTTTAAGTCCTTTGGACTTCATTTGTTATCTGCTTTTGACCATCGGGACACATCGATCATTTCTCATTTTATACGTTGACTATTCTGGAGTCTTATTTAGCCCTTCGATTTTCCATAATTATGCGTATGACAATTTATTACATCAGATTGACCTTTATTCGGCCTCTACTTTGCACTTACCGTGCTCAAGGGCATTTTGGTCATTTTACGTTTCGTGAGATTCTGACCCCGAATCATTATTTAATCACGTGTACAGTTTTTACGAGTGTTTGGGCTTCTATCAGTATCAATTTCGTCCCAATCGGACTTCATTTAGACTTCATATAGCAGTAGGGGCATTTCGATAAGTTCACATGCTAAATTTTCGGGACCTCAGTCCATAAAATGGACCTCACCATTAGGTCTAGAGTGTCCGACATAGTAAAGTTGGACTATCTTTTATTTTTATTTGGCCCTAGGTATTAGTATGAGTAGTACAGTCATTTACTATTTGCGTGTCTGTAATTTTCGGGACTTAATTTCCCAAATCAGACTCCACCATTGAGTCCAGAATGCCCGAGATAGTAAAAATACAATGTTTATTTATTTAATTTGGACTTCATTTCAGTCATTTAGTGTCCAAGGGTAAAATAGTAATTTTACCTAATTAATAAAATCATTAAATAAATTATTTTATTAATTATTTATTTTTCAGGGCTTATATAAATTAATTTTTTAGAATCTGGGCCAGAATATAAATTTCCAGAACAGTTGGGGTCAAAGTATAATTTACTAAAGTTTTGGTTTATTTAAGATTAAAATAAACCCTAAACCAGTTGGTTTTTAATTGGAAACCCTAAACCAGATTGGCAGCATTGTGAATCAACCGGTTCAGTTAGGCCAGAGAACCGGAACACAATATCCCCATTGTCTCCCTTATCCACGGTTTGGGTTAACCTTAATTCCCATTTTAATTTGTTACCCCTACAACCAAACAACCCCAATTGAATTTTAAAATTTAAAACATAACCCACAAAACGATGCCGTCCCACTAAAGCTCGTTTATCCGACGGGTCGGGCCCTGACCCGAACCCGAACCGAACCAGTCACTGTTCACCTTCTTCCCCAACTCACCCACTGTGTTGCCCTAATTTCAGTTTCTGTTTTTTCCAATTTTGTGGATTTGAGGATTGTTTCTTCCTTTGCTTTTGGTTCTAATGTGTTTGTGGGACTTCATACATCAGTTACACATCCATTTTGTGTCTCGAATCTAAGGATGGAGTTCGGTTTAACTCCATTATCGTGGGACCTGCAACTCGGTCGTATAAACTCGTTTTTAGACCAAATCAGTTGGTTTTTGTCTTGTTGTGACCGTAATAGCAAGGGGATTTGATCCTCATTCCAAAAACATGGAATAGTGGTCTATCTTAGGACTTGGGATTTCAACCCGTGACCTGCAACTTTGTTTTCAATGGTCTTAACCTAAGTGTTAGGGTCGCGGTTTGGGGTTTTTAGAACCCTCTTGAGGTCTATTTTTGATTTGTGTTGTCAAAAATCAATTTTCTAGAAGTCATTTCAGACCTGCAATTTTTGAAGTCTATCCATGGCTGCCGCTCATGGCTCAAGACCTTTTAATCCCTATTTACCCTCTAGATTCATTCATAATAGTTCCTCAATGTCACAGCAACTCATGCATGCAACTAATAGGGCTCAACAACATAAAAAACGGCACCAAAATTCAAACAAAAAAAATCAGCAGTTTTGAGGTTTATACCTTGCACAATGAACCTCTCTCTCTACTCGTGGCTCAGTTTTGGCCCTTTCAGTCCCTTTCAAGGTTGCTCAACCTCCTTGCTCTTGTGCACTTCCAAGTGAGACACACACACACATACACTTGCATATACACACACAATCTCACACAATGTTCCTCTCTCTGGCAGATTTGAAATCACACACTCCATATGCAGAGCACACCCACACCGGCCTAGTCTGTCACAACACTTACACATATACATATATTAACTCATGTGTATATAAAAATCATTTCTTTCTTTTTGCATGAAAGTTGGTTGGTTGAAGTGGAGGTCCAATTAGGGCTCCTTGATTCAACAGATCTGTATATATATATATATATATATATATATATATATAATTATATTTTATATTTTGTTAGCTGCATGAAATCTCATTGGCCTGTAATTATATTTTATATCTTGTTAGCTGCATGAAATCTCATTGGCCCATTTGGGAGGTGGGATGGGCCTATTTTGAGCATATATACATTTCTGTAGTATATTAGGCATAAAGTTGTTGGCAGCCCACTTGGTAATTTTTTGGGTACCTAAATTCTTGCCCCACTTGGTCAAGGGTTTAAATCCCCTTGGCCTCACTTTGGGCATTTTTTCATATTTTGGGCTTATGCCCTGTTTGGCTGACACATAATTCTGTTTTGGCTATTTCCGTTATATTTTCTTTTCCAGTGCTCTTTTTACGAAACGGTTTCTTCTGAGGGTTTTGTATTTCAGTTAGCTTCGATATCAAAGGCCTCGTGTCAGTTATTATTTATTTGTGGCCATCATAGTTTTCTAATTCGAGTTTTCACAGTGTTAAAATGACATCATTTCACCTAATTAATTAGTAATTAGGTTCGGGTATCACACCCTCATTTTCGACGTGTTTAATTATTTTATGGGTCTATCGTGACTGTCACGACCCGAAACCCACCCTGTGCGGATCTCGCATCGCGACCGCCACCCTCAGGCCTGGAGGCCTTAGGGTGAAGGCTCGCATAAGCAGCAATATCGAATAGATGTGCGACATGTGATTGCGGAAGCATGAAAAACTTTTTTTTTTCTTCTTATTTTTAATTTACCCACATCCGTCCGATACTACCGCTTTTTACATAGCATACATGATTTAACATTCAGAGTATCACTAAAAGTTAGATACTTCATAAATACAATACATGTTCAGTTGCCCTGTGGGGCTTATACATAACAGTGTATCGATCTCCTAATACAAAATATACTAATAATGTTCACCAGTTTCCTAAAGAAACTACTTAATATGTCTTCCCAAAAAAAATGGCAGATTCTTCATCATCGTCTTCTAATCAAAACTGCCCTTAATCACCTGAAAGGGGGGTCCGAATAAAATTCGGGTAAGCTAATCTAAGCTTGTGAGTAATTCCAGCATTCGTCATGAGGTTTCAATTAGTAGTGTTTTAGAACATAAGAGTTGGTAAAATAATCACTACCAATTGTTCGTATACTTTGAGCACAGAATATATGCATTCTTTTAACATATAGCTTTGAAACAATTTAAGTGTTCAAGCTAAAACATGTACATATAACTTCAAAACATTTACATATGCATAATGAAAATGAGGGTAAAACCTACTTCCATTTTCAAACATAACATCATACATATGTATTCCTTTAAAACATAAAACTTGAAACATTTAAAGTATTCAAGCTAATCTTGTACTTCTTAAATAGCGTATAAAACTCGAAACATATGCATAGTGAAAACGGGGGTAAAACTTGCTTCCATTTTCAAACTCTTTTGTCATCTTATCTCTTTCATTAGTGGAATCTGTTTCGAACCAGACTCCCATTTTACTTATAAATGAAAATATCTTATACCTGGGGGATTAGATCCTGCTACCTGGCATTTTTACAGATTAATTGAGTTCCGTACAACCCAAAAATTTGTGGGTGTTTTACAAGGCAACTGAGCTTTGAAAACCCAAAATCCTGTCTAAGTGCTTATGCACCATTTATCTTGCATTAAAATACATTTAACACATAAGTATGTCAAATAGATATTTCTCGTAAGCACTTTAAAACATAACATTTATAACTTCGTGATAAACATTCGTATACTTGAATAAGTAAACTCAGAATATTTAACAAGATTTGTATTTTAACTCAGACATGCTGAAAACACATTTTAAGAAAACTGTAAGGAAAACATTTACTGAGCATGTCACAATAGGGTTTATAAGAATAGAAATAATTTAAAACTGAAATCATGTAATATACTGAATTTGGAATTCCAATACTTCGTATCTTTTGAACTTAAAAACTTTTCAAATCCATGGAGTTAAATCTCCACTTCAAATACAAGGACTCACCTTGGTCCTTTAGGGTTAGTGCTAATAGTGCGCTTTCCCACTTCCTTTGTAGTTCCTAAGAACAATTCATAATAACCTCATTAACTTCACATTTACCGTAATAACACCTATTGATGCTGCTTAACTTATGCTTAGTTCGTATTAAATCCTAAAACGATCTCATAATTCATATGTACTTAATTTAACTCGTACTCTTAACCTATGACACAATTTAATGTGTTAGAAATTTAATTTATTTACTTTACATGTTTTCGCGTCATGTCTTCTCGTATCTTATTTCCTCGTACTTGCCTCAGTTTAGTACTTCGGCAATATTTCAGTTTATAGCTATCTGACAGATGCTATTCATCAAATTTTATGTTATTTTATTTTAGACATTTCTTTTGGTCGAATAGATTCTACCATTGAGTCCGGAACGTCGAAGAAAGTCGGTTTAGGCTTTCTTAAAATTTAATTCGAACTTTTGTATGTGAAGGGCAAAATGGTCATTTTACCTATTTACGTGTCATGTTTTTCCGTACTTTTTCTTTTAATTTGGACTCCATCATTGAGTCCGGAATGTCAAAGAAAGTCAATTTAGACCTTCCCTAGTTTAAATTTGGCTTTTAGGGTACTAAGGGTATTTTGGTCATTTTATCCCTTTACGTGTCTTTATTTTTCGGGACCCTGTCTCGCAAAATGGACCTCGCCATTAGTCTCAGAATATCCAAAATAGTTAAAATACACTATTCATATGTTTAATTTGGACTTCATTTGCATCATATACGACCTAGGGGTAAAATAGTAATTTTACTTTATTTATTAAATAATTAAATAAATTATTTAATTATTTTTTCAGGGGTATAATTGCATAAAATTTCCTTCAATTGGGCCACAATAGAATTTTTCAGAACTTTTGGGGTCAATCCGCAAATAGGAAAAGTCTTGGTTTATTTATTTTAATTAAAATAAAAAAACTAGTGGGTTCAGTTCAAATCTAAGTGAACCAGTTCGGTCTCCTTGTAAACCAACCGGTTTGGTCAGTTTTATTCGTGATGCTGACGTCGTGATGATGTCAACCCTCACGTTATAAAAATTTAAAAACATATATGAAACGCCGTCGTTCCAATAATACGGTGGTAGGTTTAGACGCGGCCACATGTTCGAGTCGCCCCACTGTTTTGAAGCGAGTCAGGAGTCGACTCAGCGTCATCTTCCCCACGATCACCCTCGTGTTGCCCTAGTTACAGTTTTCCATTTTCTTTAATTTCGTGACTTTCCACTCAACCAATCTTCACTGTTTTGATCTCAAATTATTCCGAATGTATAACTAATCAGTTTGGCATTCGTTCTGGAGTTCAAAATGAACTCATTGCTTCGGTTTAAGCCTCGATAACTCAAACCTATAAGTCGGTTGTAAATGCTCATTTCTGAGCCAAATTCAATGGCATTTGTTCTATTGTGATGCTCTTGTCCTAAGGTTTCATATCCTATTCGTTAAAGTCAGATTTAAGTCACAGTTGAAAGGTTGGGTCTTCGACCCATAACCTGTAACTCGATTTTTGAAAGGCTTTCCTTAGGATTTTTTATCGCGGTTCTATGTTTTTAACATGCTTGTAGGGACTAGTTTTAGTCTTAGTAACCAAATCTTGGTTTGGTGGTGACGGATTCAGACCTGCTATAAGCAAGGTCATCAATGGCTGCCTTGTGTACAGTTGAGGGTTTCTAATGTTTTCATGGCCTGATTTCATGCTTAATCATGTCTAAACATAATCTAAACATCAAATATACATAACGTAACCTAAATTCCTTATACACATGCAAAATATTCTAGAGAGAGAAATTTTAATGTTTTCATGGGTTTACCTTTTCCAAGCTGTTTCTCTCCTCTTTTCTCCTTGCTTCTCACTTCTGAACGTCTTAGAACTCTCTCTCTCTCTCTCTCTCTCTCTCTCTCTCTCTCTCTTTGTGAACTGAACGATGTGTGGTGTGTAAACACTATATATATTTGTATATTGATATGCATATAATCATCACCATTCTGGTTGCCCCAACCACCAGATTTCCTATTGCTTGTTGCAGCACCCATGATGAGTGCTTCTCTGTGCTTAATTTCTCTGTTTAGGGGCAGGCCATCAAGTGGCCGGTTGTGTGTGTGTTTGTTTTGTTTTACATATATATATATATATATATATATACATATTTTACTACACACGTGGAGACCCACCCACAACACTCTTATGACCCTTGGATATTGGCATGTCTTTATATACTAGATATATACATATACATATATATACATATATGTTTAATTATTCATGTATACACTTGCATACATACATGTACTTGGCCATATACATATACACACATAATACACTTTTAAAGTGTGTATTTTTTTTTTCTATTTATTCTAGCTAATAATTAATCTCATATATTTAATTAATTAATTATTTTCTTAAGTGTAGATATCTTTACACTAATTTTTTCTTAACCTCGTAATACATGCCCTATGACTCAATATTTTGGGTCGGGGTATTACAGTGACCGTCGAGAGATAATGATTAATTTTCTTAATTGTTCTTTAAGTCGGTGCTAATTAATAATGATTAATTAAGCAAGATCGAGGTGTTACAAGAAACCTTTGGGAGAAAAATGGGCTCAAAACTGTACCCATAGCTCCACGAAATAGAAAAAAACCAACCGCGTCAGACAAAAGATTTGTCGCCAGAGCAGCCCTGTAACTGCCTATTCCGACCCAACCTAAGTGAAACTACATTTTGACATTAGAAAAGGAACCCTCACAAAAAAATGGTTTAAACCACGTTGAAAACGGCCGAAAAAGTCACCGGCGGCAAGTCGCCGACGACAGAGGTGACGCCGAAACCCTCGTCGGACTTTTGGGGACAATGACTGTTCAAGGGTCATGGACCGGGTCTCGGGTCAGGCCCCAACCAAAATACAAAATGGATTATTAAAACTACGTCGTTTTGGTTAAATTAGATTAAAAAAATAAAATAAGTAATAGGGCTAACGTCAGCACGATGTATTGGACCGCTGAACCAGCTGGTTCAGCGCATAAAGGGGCGGTTCACTTAAAATTTTAAATAAACCCACTGGTTGGTTTATTTTCAATATTTCCCAAAATTTCATTTAGACCCTTAAGAAATTTTGAAATCTAAAATTAGCCCTAAAACTTTCAGATATTCATAAAATGACCTCCAATAGTTTAGTAAATTATAAAATGACCTAGAGATTAAATAAATATTTAATCTAAACCCCTTTTAATTAAACAAAAAATTATTAAAATGTCCCTAGGCCAAAATAGACCAAACGAAGTCCGAATAAAATAAATGAATAGTGTATTTTGATTATTTCGAGCATTCTCGACTCAACGGTGGAATCCGATTTGTGAAGTTATGTTCCAAAAAATTTAGACACGTAAATTATAAATGACTATATTGCCCCTAATAATGCCCAGGGCCAACTTAGACAAAAGGGTAATCCATCGTGACTCTCTCAAACATTTCGGACTCAATGGTGAGGTCTATGAAGCCTAAATAAATTCCGAAAAATACGAACGGATAAACTAGGATAATTTCAAATACGCCCTGATGATTAGTTATGTGATCAAATGGACCTCGATGACTATAAAATTATGTACTTTAAAATTTTGGGACATTATGGACCCAATGGCAGGATCCGTTTTGTGAAACGAAGTCCCGAAATAATAAACACGTGAAACATCAAAATGACAATTTTACCCTTAGTATTCCAAAAGCCAAATAAATGTTAAGGGAGACATAGTCTGACTGTTTTGGGCACTCTGGACTCAACAGTGGAGTCCGTATTAGCAAACGAAGTACCAAAAAATATGACGCGTGAAAGTGTAAAATTACGAAAATGCCATAGGCTTAATGTGAGTTGCAAATAAGCTAATTAAGATTCGAAAAAGCCTAAATTTATTACAATCAATATTTTAGACTTAATGATGACGTTCTTTTAAGAAAAATAAGACTTGGTAACAAATTGAAAAATGACGAATACGTCCTTAGGACACAACGAAGTTACTAGAAGAGTAATAATGAGATAAATAACTTTACAAAAATGTTGCAAGGACCAATAGACTCAAAACAGAGTCAGAATATGTAAACTGTGAACGGGAAAGAATGGAACGTTAAAAAGTGTAAATTATCGAATCGCCCTTGAAAGGCCAAATATGCTATAAGGTTACAGGGAACCCTAAAATGGGAAATTAAAAACCCTAATTGAATAGACTAAGTTCAAAGGAACTTAAAATATTGCATAACAATGTTTGGGATTAAAATGGGTATTAATTCATTATGCAATTTTTTGGATCCATGATTATAGGATCACCTAAACGATGGAAATGAAAAGAAGCTGTGGGATAACAATAGTGGTACCCGCATGAGAATGCGATGCTAAGAAACTGAGATAAGTAACTCCTATACTTTAATATGGGTTATTTCTAGTCAAGTCAAATTTATTTTCAAATGCTCCCAAAATTTGTACTCTATTTCCTACCTAATGAACTTGATTTCTCCGATTTGATGCCAATCAACTTGTGATTATTTTTTTATACCTGTACTTCAGATTCGATTTGCTTGCCTATATGATTTTGAGAACTTGATTACCAATACTTGAGAATAACCGTGCCTTCATTTATACCATTCCATGATCTTGTGATATATCTCATTGATGGAGAGTTTATTTGTTCCACACACTTTATGTCTCGTTGATTGAGATTTTGGTTGTTTCATATGATTGTACATCTCGTGTGGAGTTTTGATAATCATGGTGTTTTTTAAGTGCTTGGAGTTATGCTCAGTCACAATGTCCGTCCATTCACAGATTACGTTATAAACCCGTGTGGTTATTTTTGTCCTTTGAGGACTTGAGGTGAAAGAGCTCTTACACTATTCAATAAGTCCAAGAAGGAGAAGTGAACCTGAATGTGCGTTTTGGGGGTATGCCGGGCCCCGTTTTGTTTACGCATCTATTTTGTTAAAACTCAATAATAACATTTTTGCATTCGTTGGATGATCATATTCTATACCCAGTGGATGATAATATTATTTGCAAGCATGATACACTTTTGATTGGCTAACGTATTATTTGTGGCAGCGAATCATCATGTTAGGTTAGATTCCATTTTGGATGATTTTGTCATCACTTTCTTGTATCATATTCTGGGATAAGCCTTTTTGGACCCTCGGGTCATTATTGCTATATCTTGGTGACTGGTTATATGATATCTTTCTTTCTATATGCCTGTGATCTAACTCTAACCCATGGCAAAGCTAGGACTTTACTTACTGAGTTAAGTTAGCTCACTCCTTACTTATGACCATTTTTTAAGTGGCCCTATAAGGGATGAAATTCAATAAGATAACTAGTAGAGCTAGTGAAGCACAAATGATTAACACTGATGTTATGAACTCCAAGTCAAAGTTGACCACGTACTCTGTAAGGTTAAGTTCAAAATTGTGTATTATAATATTGCATCATTAGTGATGAGGTTAGCCTAGTATGTTGGATCACCATGATTAAATTGTACTTTGAGATATTCTGATTGTTAGCTGTAATATCCCGATCCGGGATATAGCATGTGCACCGGGCTGGACCGGGCTATAAAATATTTAATTACCCGAATAAACCGCCAATTGAATTCTGTAATGCGTACACGGGCGCATAATTAAATGGATAGGTATATAAGAATATATATACATAGATAATGTAATAATGTAATCTCATATATATATATATACATATATAGACACACATGGCCGTATGCATATATCTATATATATGTGCATAGGTGGATAAGGAATCAGAAATGGGAAAAGGATAGAATATGAGGTGTGTGTTACGTGTGATGAGAAGAGAGAGAGAGAGAGAGAGAAATAGGGGTGAGGTGTCTTGTGTGCATGTGTGTGGTGTCACCACAGCTATAGGTGGCAAAAGCCACCGACTGAGGAATCGGTTGAAAGAATTAAAGGGAAAGAGGAAGGGAATAGAGAAATAAAACTGAATCGCAAGAGCAAGAGGGAGAAGAGGAGAATAGAGAAAGGAAGGACTGAAATTAAAATTCAGGAAATCGGTTAAGGATAGGTACCCTATTTCATCTTAATCTCTTTAGTTTTACTCCCTGTTATCATCCCTGCTATCATAGAATTTATGACTGAATTGGTAGGACTCGAAATAGGAAAGAAAAACAAGAAAAACCAGAACTGGGTTTACGGTTGGAAATGGTGATTTAAAATAGGTGAACCTAAATAAAAATTTGAACCCTGATATGAATAATACACTGCCCCAGGATTCCAAAACGCTTTGAATCGGTTTAAATGGTCAAGAAATGGCCATTCTGTGGCCAGTTATTCCCTCACCAGTGCAACGCCGGAAACTGGAAATGGGTGCGTGAAACCGGTGATGTTGGAGGTTAAAACCAGTCCTAAAATGTTCCTTACAATTTTAGAATTCATTGGGAAGAAAAACAGTAAATTTTGGACGTAAAACCACGAAGATCCGTGAGGAACTGCGCTGTTCCGGCGACCGTGGCCGGAAAACCCACCGGAGAAGACGACCGGACTATCGGGGGCTTCTTCGGGTCAGGATGAGACCGGGTCTGGGTCGGGTCGGGTTGAGATCCGACCGACTGCAATACAAGTACCAACACTGTGTCGTTTTGAATGTAAATTTAAAATCAATTGGGCTTGTTTGGTCACGGATATAAGGGATTGGAAATGGGGTTGGAGTTGTCCAAACTGTTGATAAGGTGAGAGAATTGGATATCTCAATCCGGTTCTCTGAAGTTAACTGAACCGGTTGGTTCACAGTGGAATAGAACCGGTTTAGGGTTTCTGGTCCTGAACCAACTGGTTCAGACCGCAACTCTGCATAATTACATTTTGACCCCAAAAGTTAAAGATAATTCCACTAAGGCCCAACAGAGAAATGTTAATTTTACAAAATACCCCTGACTCAAAAGTGGGTCAAACGAGGTCCAAATAGGGCAAATGAATAGTCAATTTTTATTATCTCGCATGCTCTGAGTCCAATGGTGAGGTCCGTTTCACGAGACGGAGTCCCGAAAAGTTACGACTTGTAAAAATGACCAAGATACCCCTGCTTCATAGGTGAGTCAAATGGACTCCGATTGAATTAAAGAACTAGTGAATTTTTATTATTCTGAACCTTCCGAATCTATTGGTAATGTCGAAATTATGAAAAGAGGTTCTGAGAACAACAGACATATAAAAGTCTAAATAAGTATTAGAAATACTGATCATAGCAAGGCATAGAATTTGGTGAATAGAAATTATTCTGAAACGTATTTACTGATATATAGGGAACTCAACGGGAAAAGGCAAACCTACAGGAGACTGATTTAGCAACGCATTAGAGGTAAGTAGATACCCTTTCTCTTCCATGTGGTGTTATCAAGCCAAGTTCATTCTTTTACTGCCAAACTTGTACTCCTGAGCGTATCTGATGTTACTGTCTCCACAACGTGATATTGTTCTATCTGGTGGACATTGATTTATTGTTGTACCATTGTTATCATGTTGAACCGTGTTTTGAAATGCCTATTGTTATGTTTCCATTGAATTGATGATATTCCATTTTTATATACTCCTATGGAATCATTTATGATCATGAAATGTTTATGTATACTGGATTTGTGCTCAGTCACAATATCCATCCGATGCTTTTAAATTCACTGAAGACCTTCGGGTCGAGTCCGTGAACGGACATATGGCCATACACTGGAATGCACTGAAGGGGGTAAACCGGGCCCCCAAGGACTGAGGGCATATCAAGCCCTTACACAGAACAAAAGCATCTCTTATACGATTGCTCAACTATAATTGTTGAGTTACATTGTTGTGATTATCTAGTATTGTGAGATATTCCTTTATTGATTTATTGTGATCAATTATAATGGCAGTACTTTCTTGTTATTGTATTATCGTCGAGAATTCCAGGACATTGTTATGCCATTCCTACTGATTGTACATTGTGTTCTATTGTTTATTGGCCCTTATGGCAACTGTTCCCATTGGCTATCATAGCATCTTATTTCTTATGATTGGCTATCATATTCTTGTTCTTGGATTCATATTCTTTTATGATCCTCGATACCAGTGTCGGAGATCTGTATTTACTTGCTGGGCTCTTGAAGTTCATTCCACCCTCCTCATCCCCATTTCAGGTACTGAGGCCGCGAGACCCCGGTAGGAGTTTAAAGACATAGAAGGACATTTGGGGAAATGCATCAGTTTATGTTTTAGTTCTCCCATGTATTCACCACCCTCGGGTGCTGGTCATGTTTGGTTCTTATTTTGTTTATGTAGAACCATATTATGTATTGTAAAGACTTTCGCTAACATCGTGTATGGAAAGACTTCCGCTGATGTACTATTACTGATAAGACTTCCGCTGATGTACTATTACTGATAAGACTTCCGCTGTTACTGTTTTGAGGTTTTAGTACTTTGCATATTAGTACTATGATACAGGAATGGAAAAAGTAGGGACGGCCTTTGGGTCGGCCCCGCGACACGAGATCCGCATAGGGTGGGTTTCGGGTCGTGACATTAGCTATTGGAGATGAGCTTTTGATCAGGTGAATTGTATTGGTGTAACTTCCGCTTTAAGTAATTCAGTGATATGTGATTTATGTTGTAAAAAAATATATATTTTTACTCTTTTACAGTTCATCTGATTTGTATTGCCTGTCCGAGTGGCAGTGTCAGTTGTTACCCTTAATCAACATAAGGTGGGTTTTGGGTCACAAAAAAAAATATATATATATATATATATATGTATGTATAAAATCAGCATTAATATATGTACGACTTCTCCTCACAATAGCTTAAACCCAATAGTCTAATAGGCATTACCAAAAATATATAAATTAAATATTTAGCAAAAAAAATTGGATGTCATTGAATTTCTTGACAAAAGAAAAACTAAATGAAAAAAAATAAAATCAATATCATTGAACAATAATTTAACATTAAGAATAGTATAAGAAACATAAATTAAAAGCATATTATTGAAATCAATGATAAACCACAATGACATTGCTTAATTACTTGAAAGAGAAAGGGAGAAAATGAAAAGGATTGAGCACTGTGGATGGCAGTGGTCGGCGGCGGTGGCAGCGAGCACTGTGGATGGCAGTGGTCGGCGGCGGTGGCGGCGAGCACTGTGGACAGTGGCGACGATTGACTAAGAGAGAGAAAGAGAGAGGTCGATCAGGTTCTGAAAATATAACAAGACTTATTAGTGACGCAGGCTATGTGTCGCTAATAAGTCTTTGAGTGTCACTAACTTTAAGTAAAACGACAACATTTCATTTACGCATACTATTAGCGACGCACAAAAGCGCATCACTAAAAGCATTAACTATTAGCGACACACGTGTTCGTCGCTAATGGCCAATTGTGCATCGCCAATAGGTTCGCGCCTATTTTTTCGCATAGGAAACTAATTTTTTTTATTACTTTTTTTTACTACTTTTAGCGACGCACTCTTGTACTTCGCTAAAGGAACTTTTAGCGACGCTTTAGTGTGTGTTGCTAATAATGTGCGTCGCTAAAAGCGCCTTCTCCTGTAGTGATTCCTTTATCTGACGTTAATTTTTTTTCCCCAAATAAATGTATCTTTAGCGATGTTTTTGTAACCGACCTTGGGTTTTGCTTCGGAAATAAAACAATTTCTTGTAGTGACATCTCCTCCTATCTCTATGCTTTACACAAACACATGCAGGGGCAGAATCAGAAAAATAAAGTAGAGTGAAAATTTTTGAAAAAAATTTAGTCGGAATTTTAGGTTAGATCAAAATTTTGAAAATGAGAGAAATGATTGATAAATTTAAATTAGGCCAAAAAATTTGTGTGTGGGCTAAAACTTTGGAGGATAAATAAGAGAAATAATGGATAAAAATTAGACTGAATTAAAATTTTAGGATTGACTAACTTAAAAAATTAAAATTTTACATGTATAAAAAATATTTTCTAAAATTTGAAATGGATTAAAATTTTGAAAATGGGAGAAATGATTGATAAAATTTAAATTAGGCCAAAAAATTTGGGTGTGGGCTAAAACTTTGGAGGATAAATAAGAGAAATAATGAATAAAAATTAGACTGAATTAAAATTTTAGGATGGACTAATTTAAAAAAGTAAAATTTTACATGTATGAAAAATATTTTTTAAAATTTAAAATGCATTAAAACCAGTCAAACCCTTTCGCTCTTGAACGCATGCATGCGCCTACACATATTCATGCGCATATGCCTACACGGACACAACGTGCACGCGCACATAACTAGTGTCATCGCAACAATCATAGATTAGAGTCAACCGAAAGAATAAAGATTGATCAGGTATGTCTAGTAAGGGGTAAGAAATAGAAAAAAAAAAAAATTAAAGAGAGGAGAGAGGATGTTGCAGAGGAGGTCGTGGGTGGGGAAGAAATTAAGAGAAGGGCATGAGTTCACTGCTAACAATGATTAAAATAACACGTGACAATTGACAATGTGATCACTTTTGTACCAATTAGCGAAATTACAATTTTGATAGTGCAAGTAAAATTTCTTTTTTTTCTTTGTGACAAATCTCCTGTAAATTTGCTTATAAAAAGGGTTTCAATCATGAGCAGAGTCAAGTTTTAAGGAATCCCTCTAATATAAAAATAAAAAAGAAAAAGTTTGAAAAGAGTAAAAAGTTTTGTTTACTGAGAAAATAATATATTTTTGGTATTAGTTAATGAATGAATAGGTAATGGCAATTAATTTGAAAGTGGTGTTTCATTTAGTGCAGCTAGTAGCCCCATGCCTTAGCCGGTTTAGGAATGGGGACAGATGAGTTTAGCTGAAAGGCTAAAGACTTTAAGATTAGAAAGGAAAAGATTCTACTTTACTTTCTAGACTAGAGGAGAAAGACTGAGGAAAGGTCACGTCACGACTCACAATACAACACAAACTCAATCAAAATCTTTCTCTTCTCTGAATATTTATTTACTTTCGAAATTATTGAAACGAGAAATTAAGGGGGAAGAGAGAGACAGACAGACAGACGCTGAGCTTTGCTTTCTCCGCGTTTCCTTAGGCTCTGGTCCTGGGGGGATTTCCCCCGCTGATAACTTTTTTTTTTTTTTTTAAACTCCTTTCACTCTACTACACTCGAGAATCCCTCTCATTCCTCTTCTCTCTCTCTCTCTCTCTCTCTCTCTGTACCTCTGTTTTCTTCCTTTTCTTCCGCAGCGCCATCTCGTCACCATCTTTACATGCTTGTTCTCTGCCACTTGTTTACCGGCGATTTTGAAAGAATTCCGCCCCCAAGAGATGGAAGCGAAAGGATTGCAGAAAAAAGAAGTCCAATCTGCATGAAGGATTAGATATTTCCAACCTACAATTTCATGTACGTTTGAGATCGAAGGCATACAAATACCACAAACACAGGCAGATAAGACTGAAGATTGTCAACAGCTAGGCAGGTGAAGAAAATATTGATTTCCTCTGTCGCAGACTAGAGTTTGAAGAAAAAGAAAAGAAAAAAAGAGGACTTTGAAACTGAGGTAAAAAAGCAGGACTATAACACGCGAGATCCAAAGGCTTCTCAAGATCCAAACGTCACCACGCAAGGAAGTCTTAACATATTGTAACTATTTTTATTACTATTATTATTAAATTTTAAACTTCAACTTCCAAGAAGAATAGAATTAAGGATCTCCAACTTCCATTTGGATGTACACACACACACACACATGTTAAAGATATGTAGTCGTATTTTCTCCCCATACAGATATATTATATATCAACTTTGAGTTCATCCCAAGAAGAACTACTAGCCCTCTCTCAAAAGTCTCATAATCTTTACAGGTAAATGAAGTAATCTCTCTCCTCTATGAAATATTCAAGCAAGATCTGCTTCGACGCTTTCCATCGAAAACAGTGATACTTCACGAGATCCAATCTTCTAACCAGTGGTAAATCAACCTTCCTTATGCTTCCCCTCCTCTCTCCAAAACCTAATAATAAATTTTATATATATACTGTATAGCCTCTCTCTCGCCCAGAGAAATGGCTTGTTAGGGTTTCTGGCCGACCATGGAAGGGCAAATATGGAGAGATATCTTCTCTTAATTATGTGATTGTACAGAATCTGGATGATATTTGCTTCATATAAGTATAAGCTATATACATATACATCTACATATACCTATAGCTATACCTATATACACAAATTTTCTAACCTTCCCTTTTTACAGCTCAAATCTCTTAAAGTACATCCATAGCCAGAGGTAGATTCAAGCAAATTTCGATTTGATTGTTGGAATATGTTTCTATTTTTCTTTTTCCCCCATTTTTTCATGCATGCTCAAAGAGAGAAATGAAAATTGAAAATGAACCATTTACCACATCGATACCTTGATCTAATCTGGATCTGTTTGTTTTTGTGTTCGTCAAACTGGTCCTATAAGTAGTTCTGAAAACCTAAAAAATGTCTATTACCCTAGTTAGTACTACTTCAACAAATCAAGAAAGAAATTAAACACTCGATCTCTTATATATTTTTGCTATTAGTGTGATGTGATTTCCTTGGATGTTTCATCCCCCTTCTCTCTCTCTCTCTCTCTCTCTCTCTCTCTCTCTCTTCAAATTCGTTGCAGGGATATATAAAGGGCCGGGAAACAGAACAAGAAAGGGAAGAAAACAAGGAAGGAAGTTGGTCAGAATCAAGCAATTATTGATAGCAATGGCATCGTCTTCCAACTCGCCATGTGCTGCATGTAAGTTCCTGCGTCGCAAGTGCCAGCCGGAGTGCGTGTTTGCACCATACTTCCCACCGGACCAGCCCCAGAAATTTGCAAACGTACACAAAGTGTTTGGTGCCAGCAACGTAACCAAGCTTCTGAACGAGTTGCACCCCCACCAGAGAGAGGATGCCGTCAACTCCCTGGCTTATGAGGCCGACATGCGCCTCCGCGACCCCGTATATGGCTGTGTGGGAGTCATCTCCCTCCTCCAGCACCAACTCCGCCAACTCCAGATGGACCTTAGTTGTGCCAAGTCTGAGCTTTCCAAATACCAGAACTTGGGTATCACCGGTCATGGTCTCATAGCAGCTGCAGCCGCTGCGGCCACCGCCACCACGCATCACCACCAACAGAACTTGGGGATCAATTTAATTGGTAGCGGTGGCAGCAACCACCGGGACCACCACTACCATCACCAGTTCTTCCCTAGTAATCAGCAACAGATGATCAGGACTTTTGATGCCGCCAACAACTACGATGCAAGCAGCCTTCTCGCAATGAACGTGTCAGCAAGCATTGGGCAAATAAGTCAGCTCCAGCAACCAAGGGCTGCCGGTGGGGACGACCGGCGAACGGCAATTGATCCCTCTTAGGGTTTTTCTACGTCATATATGGATCAAACCAATCAATCGTAGGTAAAAATATCTATGCATTTTGGTTTCAGTGTTATATTTACTAGTAAATGCTTGCTGCTTGTTGGAGATTTGGATAATAATTTAATTTACAGGGAAAAAAATTCTACCTAAATTCTTTAAATTAATTCAGGGATATAGGAAACTCAATATTTTTGAACAATGAAGAATGAAATGTTATGTAAAATAATTGAACACCTGGCACTTTATCACGAGTTGAAACTAGGGTTTTGGAATAATTTTACCCATAGGAAATTAAAGGTTGTGCTAGTTATATGACTGTCCCAACAAATTTTGGGTCATAGATGACAAGACCCACTGTTGGCTTGGCTTTTAAAAAATGTAAATGAAAACCAAAAAGGAAAAAGAAACCACCCTGTTGACCGATTCATTGTTCTTATATATATGTAACTCAAATTGTATGAGTAGCAAGCTAGGTATATTCCAGCTGATTTCTGATATTAATTTTCATATAACAGACCAAATATATATATATATATATATATATATATATATATATAACACATACTACAACAAGATTAACGTTTTCTTTTCTTGCATGGTTGGCTTGCAGGTTTTGAAGGATTAATTGAGTATTGAGCGAGCGAGCGAGAGCTTGGTAGCTAACTTGGCATTTTATCTTAATTATAGCCTTGCATGCATAGACAATTTTGTTGTGAGCTGGTGATGTATTTGTTTTCGCATTATATTATATTATATATGAATTATAAATGGCAACGGGGTTGTGGCTCATTCATCAGAATTGTTGTCATTTGCAGAACAGAAAAAAGAAAATCATGGTCTTGCCAAAGCTGTACTTACTCTTCCAGTCTCACAGTAACAAAGATAGTTCACAGGGCCCTCTTATAATGTGCGTTCCCTTGCACAGTCTCGTTTTGTTCTTATTCATTTGAATTTTTCTCTTTCCACAGTCTTAGACAGACAACCCAAGTCTGAGTATAAAATTTAACTTAATGGGACGTACACACACAGCTACCTACTTACTGTACAAGCAATATGAATCATCATGAACCATATATATATATATGTATGTATATATATATATGTATGTGTATATATATATATATATGTATGTATGTATGGATGTGATGACAAACTTAATTAGCTCCACCACTAATTCTGTAAGCTATAATATTATATATGATCATCACGAAAAATGAATATATGTGGCTCTCCCAAATTACTAGCTACTCTGTATTTTTCTTCTTTTTAACTTTTTTGTATTTCGTTTGGTTGGAGTTGTAAGAACTGAGAAAAAAATGTATAATTCAAAGAAGCACACAGTTCCATTTCAGTGCATTGTTGGTTATACAACATATAATCTATAATGTTATATGTCAGACACACACACATATATATCAACAATACTAAATGTCAATCTGTGTATTTTGAGAATGGATCACGGCTGTTCTTTTTTATTTGACCCGGGATTATATTGTTCAATAAGCAATTAGATTCCCCCAAAGAAGAAAGAATATACAACTTGATTGCTTGATTAAAATTGATAACACTAAAATCCGCAAGGAACGTAGAATCCACAAAAAGGAAAAAGAAATCATCAATATACAAAGAAAGAGGGCATTTACCAAAAGTAATTTATTTAGGCTTTTTCTTTTCATTAGCAACTATTTGAATGGAAAGACCTAGAGAGAAAATAAAAAAATTAAGATGAAAAATAGTTAAATTTCTATTTTAAAACTTTTAATAAAAAAAAAAAGAATATAAAAGAATTTGGGAGAGAGTCACAAGGTTTTAATCCACTTTCTTTAGTCTCTCCAAAAATAAAAATATTTGGACAAAAAATATATATATTTAATGATTTTTTTTAAATATCAAAAGTATTCACAAATAAAAGAATTAAAATTTTTAAACATAACAAAAAAAAAGGTATAGTTTTCAAATAATTTTTTTATACTTTGTTCTCTTTTCTCTCCCACTCATCATTTAAATAAAAAATAATGAATATCTTAACTTTTTTTCTCTTGACAAACAGAATAAAGTTGAATATTTTTTGTTCTTGTCTTTTCTCTTATCTTTTATTTTAAAATATCTTTTTTTTAACTGTTCGGAACTTCCAAATGAATTGTGAATCATATTTTTTGGACTAATGTGATGAAAGGACTTGAAATTTACTATGTAACCAAAAAATAAATTGCAACATGTAAGAAGATGTACCCTAAAATTCAAATAAATAAATATTGGGAAAATAAAATAAAAATACATTTAATGGGCATGATTAGCCCCCTCTTCCTGTGGACCGGGTTCAAGTTTGTCTTTTGTCATCATACTTTCCTTTCTAATTTTTTTTTATTTTTTTTAACTTTAGATTACTTCAGTGGCTTGATATCTCCTGAATTAATTTCTTCTCATCCAATAAAAATAAAATGTTGGAAATATTAAGTATTTAACAAATATTTATAACTTGTGTATTTCTTCTCATCAAATTTCTTCATGAGTTTTCTGTTGCTCATTTGAAATTCAATACTCGGATTAAGTCTTTCTCTACTGTGCTTTTATATTCCAAAATCTATTTGATAATAGGAATGTTCATATAATCAACCATTTCACTGCTCTCAACTTAGTCTTTGGGCATCCTTTGCTAAAATTGTTTGGATTTCTCATGGACATTTCAATGGTTAATCTTCAATGCTTCCAATTGGCCATTGGAAGCCATACGTTGTTATTCATTCATAAACCTATAATCTTTTTGTAGGTTAATACGGAAACTTGACACCATTCGCAATTTTTAGTATCAAGGTTTCAATCTAAGATTACGAAAGTAATTTTGACGATAACAAAGCCTCGATCATGAAAAATGCACTCCAAGTTGAAAGATGAAGACTATTATGAAAATAGGAACTTAGAAAGATTAGTGTGTGCAAGTTCATACAATGATCTTGACCGATTTTTACAACTCAAAATTTAAGAATCATTACTCATGACCTTATGACCTTAAAATTGATTAATATCATGAACAATGACCTTTTGGATTGACATAAGTTCTAAATCATACTTAAATGAGTGATTACATCATTTAGAACTTATATGATCATGAAATGATAAAAACAAGCTCACCTAATAAAAACTAAATGACAAAGAAAAAAATATTTTAGAATCTTGATTCAGTAATGGCTCAATCTATGTATGCCTTAATAATTAAGGCTTTTAGACCTACTACATTCTACACACAGTTATTCAAGATGTGAAAATATCTATCATATAGTGAACTTCCGTTGTTATTAACAGCATTGTTTACAATAAGAAAATAATATTAGAAAAAAATAGTTATTAATTTCTTACCATTCAATTGTATACATCCATCAGTATTACATGAGTCCAGCCATTTTCTCCTCATTTGGTAAATGCACTGCCAAGTGGACTATAACATTTAGGAAAGCTAGAGGGAAAGTACTCCCAAACTTTTAAAGGATTATGATAATGTCCCTTTTTAGGTTCTTTAGTACTTGAAACTTTAATGTCTTGCAATATAAATCTCTAAATTAAAGAAAAAATCATAATCATTGTAATTGATACATCAGCAATTAGATATCGATGTAATATAACTAGAAGAAGTCATCGTAAAAACATGTGACAATCATGACTTTTGAATCTTGTTGTTTTTTCATTTTTAACATATATACACAAATATGTTTGACACATATCCATTTGAGAACTTTACCAATTTAAACCACTCGCAAAATATTCTTCTCTCATCAACTAATAACATATAGCATGTAGGGGCATAATAAATTTATCTATGTTTTGGATTAGGTGAACTTTCTTATTCCTAGTCCAATTGAGTTTTAGTAGTTTTCTTTGTTTTCTCTTTTATATTCAGTAATGTCTAAGTATGTTATCAAAAATATTCTTTTTGATGTGCATAATAACCAAATCGTGCTGCAACCTAAGTGTTTCCTAATACAACTCAAAAGATATGTTGTTCTTTATCTAATATAAATTTATCTCAGTATGCTTCCTATTCATATTAATTGGTGCCTTCCTAATTCTCATAGGTTGAATGACTTCTAACACATTGTCCCTAAATAATAACTTAGCTGTTGTCACTTTTCTCATCCAATAGATGTTTTTGGCAGCTTTGTTAACCATATGTTGGTTGTTAGAAATGACAATGGCGCATATAACATATGTTTCATCCTTGGGTTAATGATTTATCATTTTTGAGGTGTGTGATGGAGTTTCGGGGTATTTAGGCCAATATCCGGTGTTTTGGTCCGTCAAAACCCCAAAATGAGCATTTTTGGAGTAGAAACTTGCAAAAGGTTTAGACCGGGCATCCGAACCGAGTGTCGTAAGTTCGTGCAAGTCTATTTTATCATTTTTGAGGTGTGTGATTGGGTTTCGGGATAGTTAGGCCGATATCCGGTGTTTTGGTGTATCAAAATCCCAAAACAAGCCTTTTTGGAGCAGAAACTTGCAAAAGTTTCAGACCGGGCATCCGAACGAAGTGTCGTAAGTTCGTGCAAGTCTATTTTATCATTTCTGAGGTGTGTGACTGGGTTTCGGGGTTGGTAGGCCGGTATCCAATGTTTTGGTTCGTCAAAACCCCAAAATGGGCCTTTTGGAGCAGAACTTTTCAAAAGTTTCAGACCGGGCATCCGAACCGAGTGTCGTAAGTTTATGCAAGTCTATTTTATCATTTTTAAGGTGTGTGATGGGGTTTCAGGATCGGTAGGCCGGTATCTGATGTTTTGGTCTGTCAAAACCCCAAAATGGGCCTTTTTGGAGCTGAAACTTGCAAAAGTTTCAGACCGAGCATCCGAACCGAGTGTCGTAAGTTCGTGCAAGTCTATTTTATTATTTCTGAGGTGTGTGATGGGGTTTTGGGATAGTTAGGTCGATATCCAGCATTTTGGTTCGTCAAAACCCTAAAATGGGCCTTTTTGGAGTGGAAAGTTACATAAGTTTTTAACAGTCATTCGAACTGATGAAATTAAAGAAGTTCATGCAACTCTATTTTTTTTTTACGTAAAATTTTCTATAACTAATAAATCCACTAAAGTAAATAATTTTAAAAACGTCCGATTGTCCTGTGTCACTCCTATGACTATTCGCCCCAGTTGTAGCCCCTTGCAAGTCTGTCAGCATTTGTGGCAAGCCTTCGTAACCAACCCCAACATTATCACCAAAATCATTATCATCGTCTTCTTCTTCATCCTCAAATACCACTCGTACGTCACAGTGTTCCTCGTGAAATTCCCAACACGTATACCTTTTGTCCAGCCCGTGTTGGAGTAGGTGCTCTTTGGCCTTATCTATATGCATATAATTCCTATTATTGCACCTCCTACATGGACATCTTATCCTATTTCTCCCATCTGCAAATGCACGAGCAAACTCAATAAAATCTTTGATCCCCTTCGCATACCTTGGCAAATGTCTGCCCCTCAAGTCCGTCAACTCTTATCCATTTTCGTCTACTTCATATAAGTCAAAAATAATACTCATTATAAATATGAAACATGAATCCTATCACCTCCAACTTCTCTCTGAAGGATAAGGTGGTCTTATCTCATTCGTGAATGCACAATCTACATTGCAATCAGCAACAAATCAAATGCTTGATTCCACTCGGACAAATTTTTGGCAGCATCTCCCCACAGTTCTCCAAGTGTACGAGATAGACGTTAGCACGCCTAAATATATATGCAGAGAATAATAGGAGACCATGCTAAAATTTTGTCATAGTGAAATATTCAAGCATGAGTAGCTATTGATTGCAATGCAGATTTATGCATTTCTGAACTGTCCTCTCTAGACAATTCAAGAATCAATTTTTATACACACGAGTCCAATCGTGAATAAATTTCGTGACAAGATTCACATGTAATGAAAATGACTCCCAAACGGGGCTAGGCTTACATGAATCCAATTGCTAACTTACAAAACTAGTCCTAATTTTTTTTTTCACAAAGTAATCCCTAAAAAACAAATTAGGCAATGCTCACAGCGGCCCTACTAAAAAGGCATATCAGCACGCAATATAGGAAAAAAGAGAACTGGAAGCTTTTCTAGCCAAAACTCATTTGACAATAACGAACAAACCTTGACACATTACTTTTCACATTTAAAGGGAAGAAATGGATTGATCTCTATTTAAGAAGACCATAATGGGTTCAATAAGGTCATGGGTTGTGTGGGATATATTGTTGCAGTTTAATTACTTATCAAAAATATTATCAGTCAATATTATTTTTTTTATACTTTTTTAAATTTTATAATTTATAGATCAAACATTAAATCAAATTTCTGCCCCCCTCACCTAAATTTCTGGTCTCGTCCTCGGCTCACATTATTTGAAAAACTTTTTTAAACAATACTTTTGAGTCGAGTAGCATTAGTTCGACCATGCTAGGTCTTTGTTATTCTTCCCATGTATATGAATTAAATAAATGGATGCAATTTTTTTTCCCAAAGCAAGATAAGATATTAGGACCTACTCCAATCTCATTTTATCCTTTTATCACATGTAGCATTATAGGTAATTTCTTTTATGTGTTTTTTACATTAGGAACTAAATGAGCATGTTAGCAAAAAAAACTGTCTATTTAGACCAACGTGTTGGAACTAATTCATCAATCGGCACTTTTTCTTTTCTACTTTGTTTTTCTGAATAAGAAATCTTTTTTCATTTTTTTATCAATCAAAGATAATTACAAAAATAACACTCCACTAGGATTATATTTTTAAATTATATAAAAAAATTTCAAAATTTTTATATTATTCTAAATTTATATAATATTATTGCATATATAAATTTATATATACATATATATATATATATAAATTTATATTTGTAATAATATTAATTGATTAGTTTTAATTTTTAAACCGGACGAGAATGAGATTTGAAATTACGGAACAAGGGCTAACTAGAGAGTAGAAACGAAGAGATCTACTTTTGAACAGGGCAGTACCATCGTATCATGAACTGTAAATTGAAATAAGAATAGGAAAAAGAGAGAAAATCCATTTTTTCCTATAAAAAATTACTCCATGCAAAACAAGGGCAATTCATAATAAAAAATGCTAAACATCATCGGTGCTTTTGAAGGAAACAGGCAGAAGATCCACCAATGGATTCTCATTTCTTTTCTAATTTTTTCTCAGCAACCAAACAAATACTATGTAATACTTGTCCTTGGATATGAATACTGGATGGTACAATTCTTTTCACGCACCTTCTTAATATGATTTACCCAAACAAGACCCTTCCAAATGCATTTAAACGGACTGTTCAAATTAGCAATCAAGATAATGAAATCCATACCAGGTCTATAAACTTAACAAGATCAAGAATTACAACAAATTCATTTTACAGCACAATGAGAAAACAATCGTAATCCATCTATAAGAACCCAAGGAAAATCTTAACCACTAAATGGCTAAATTAGTATCATACTATTCTGAATGCATTAAACAATTGGTAAAAGATTCAAAAACTGCTGTGCATACCCTTACAAGAACGTGCAAATCATTGGAACAATCATCAAGAGCTTCGCGATCACATAATGACATAAAATTGGGGAATTCAGATATGAATAAATTCACAGAAAAAATTGTTGGAATATTCAACCAAATAAAAAAAAATATTTCATAAAATGACAAATCACAGGTTACATATTTCATGAATTATTTGACAGAGATCAGAAACTCCATACCTGTAGAGTGCTTGAGAGCTGTGCCACAAGCTTGATTAAGAGATAGAGAGAGATAGCGCACTCTGTGGAGATTGTGCGTCAAAAACCAAGAGAGCAAGAGAGAGAGAGAGAGAGATTAGGGCTTGGCGCTGAGAGGGTTTTTGTTTAGAGGGTAAATCGGTGAAATCGAAGAAAGTTTGCTGCTTGCTTCATTTCTCCAAATTGTGTCTGAGGGAGAGAGACAGAGCAACAGCGCTTAAGAGAGAGAAAGAAAAAGAGCGTCTGAGAGAAAGATCGATCGAATTGTGGATTTGAGATATAATGACTTATTAGCGGCGCACGGTGTGCATCGCTAATAACTCTCTACGCGTCGCTGATGTTACAAAATACGACGACGTTTCATTAACGCGTACTATTAACTGTGCGTCGCTACACGCATCAACTTTTAGCGACGCACGTGTACGTCGCTAATGGTCGGTTGCGTGTTGCTAATAGGTTTGTGCCTATTTTTTCGCATGGGAAACTATTTTTTTATTACTTTTTTTTTTCTATTATTAGCGACGCTCCAGTGTGCGTCGCTAATAATGTGCATCGCAAAAAGTAGGTTTTTTTTTGTAGTGATTATAAGCATGAATCCTTATTGAAAACTGTATATGCCACAAACCCATTAGTGTTCTAGGTAAAAAAGTCTCTTTAGGAAAATAAAATCATTTAAGGTCCCTAACACTCTTGTATATAAATTAGAATATCTCATTTCAGAATATATCATACATCTCCACTCTAACTTCAAGTATTACAACTCATCTATTAATGGCCATAAGTAAACATCAATTTCATTTTTGGGTGATTTTCTATATGGAATAAATAATGACATAAAAAATGTTTGTTTTCATATATACATGCATTTCTACGGTGACAAATAATACGACTTTAGCATCACCGACCACCTGTTGCAAGAATTTCTCATATCATCGGATAAATTGAACATATCCCAAACCGGGTAGAGTCATACACTACGCTACTCATTAGAAAACTATTTATGATTTCTATCAAATTTATCCAAAGCTTGAGATTCTTCCAGATTCCTAAATACATTTCCTTGACCTACATGTCTCATATTTCTGACATTTTTCGTGACATATACAACCTTTGTAGGCTCGGTTTCAGAAAAAATATTGTAGCACCTTTTATAGAATTTTATTTCCCTTTCCTTCATTAGCTTTATACATTGGTTCCTAACCTTTTGCACACTTCATATATTCTTGTGTCTTCTTTAAAAATAATATACAGTTATTATTGCATGTATGTATAGGGATATAACCGAGGCCTAGGTCTTTAATATACCTTTTAGCCTTGTGATGTGATTTCAAAATGATCTCCCTAAAAAGAAGTCCTAGTTTAATCAATTTAATAATCATGTTGAATGATTTGTTACTCCATCAATTGGTGGTCATAAGATGAATTGAAGCAACTTCACAAGAAAACTCAATTTAGATAGGTTCTAACCACCTAGAAAAATGGTTTCCTTGCATCTCTCAACAAGGGCCAAAATTATTCTGATTCCTTACAACCATTGCTTCTAGAGCCATTCTCTTGAGGTATGACATCGAAAATCTTACCCCCTACAACTCTGCTAGTATTTTTCACAAACTCTCATAATTAATACCACATGTCCACTACCATTATCATCAATATCATAATCTTCATCTTCACTCATTACTTTGTAATATTCTCTAAGAAATACTCATCGAGCATACGTCTTATCCATCTCATTGTCAAATAGATGCTCTCTCACCTCATTTATATGCATATAGATCCTATTATTACACTTTCTATATTGAGATATTATCCTAATTCTCATATATACATATGCGTGTGCATATGTAATGAAATATTTAATCCATTTCACATACCTAGGTTGATGCATATCCCTTAATTGCATCCAATTAAATTTTATCTATATTCATCTACGTACCTATCCGAAGTTAAACACATCACTCATTCAAAATATGTACAAGATGGATGTAACATGAATCCTAACTCCTCAAACTTCTCTTAAAAGAATAAAGTATTCATATCCTATGTAGGAATGCATAAGCTACATTGTAATCAATTGCTCAAATTCTTTATTTCATCTCGGTAGTATCTCCAAATAGACGAGGTAGACTAAGTTGCACATATTCAGTCAATTTTGACCGACGATATAGATTACCAAACCTAAATATGTAACCAAAGAATAAGAAGAGATAATGTCAAAATTTTCTTGAAGTATAATAAAGCATATGTACTGCATGCAATACAACTTTATGCATTCTGAAATTGTGTCACTCTAAACAATTCAAAAATTATTTTTAGACAAACAAACCTAATTGTAAGCAATTAAGCAAAAAAAATGAATGACTATTGAAAATGACTCTTGAACGGGTCTAAGGTTACATGAATGTATTATTCAAAATACACAAAACCAAGTTAAAAGGATAGTGGTTGGCGGCTGGTTTATTACAAGAAACAAGATTTTTGCGGTGTAAAAAGTGTCACAAATAAGCCAACTATCATTGCAAAAAAGATATAATTAGCTTATTTCCTACAATTTTTGTGGCACAAAAAACTCTATTTCTTGTAGTTTTGACAAAAAACCAATTTAAAGGCCAATGGTTAATTAGTCTTGTTAAGGGACTGCTATAGTTCAAACTAAAGATATTCTCTCAAGGGCACGATTTTTCTAGACTAGGTAGAACATAAAAGGATAAAATGTTGGACTAAAAATTCATGGAGTTCTAAAGAAGACACAAAAGAACAAGCAATTGCGTCAAAATATTCTACAGTTTGGGGTTCTTTGAATCAAATAAAGATGGAATCCTTATTTGTTGGAGATAATCATAAACACCTTAAGAGTCCTATTCGATATTGGAAGACTACCTAATATATTTGTAGGGGTTGTATAGTGTGGTTGACACAAAGATCTTTCTCTACAACTCCATGACTCTCTCTTTTAAATATTTTTTCTCTAGTTTTTATTTTTTGGGATACCATCATAGGTCCTGAAATTAGAATTGTCGAGCATTCATAAAAGAGATTCCTAAGCATATACAGAAAGATGTTTCATAGAGTATGCTTTTTACTAATTATATTGTTTTAATTGGAAAAAACTAAAACATTGATACACGTTAAATTAGAAGTTTGTATAGAGGCTTTATAACCAAAGGATCCAAGATAAGTAGTAAAAAATTAAATATCTTGGTTGAGACTTAGTAATACAAAAAATATAAACGATGATTTAGTGAAGATTGAAAATCAAAAGTTAATAAAAAATAAAAATTTTCATTATCTAGGTTCACTCATCCATTAAGACGGAGAAATTGGAGATGATGTTATTGATAGAATTAAAGCAATATGGGTTAAGTGAAGAAGTATGTATGGTGTATTGTATGATCAACTAATACCTTAAAAATTGAAAGATAAATTATCTAGAATAGCTATTAGACTAGCGATGTTATATGGAATAGAATATTGGGTAGTTAAGAAACAACATGTTCATAAAATGAGTGTAGTCAAATAAGGATATTGAGATGAATGTGTAATAAGAAAATAAAATATAAAATTAAAAATAAACACATTTATAAAATGGCAGAAGTAACACTTATAGGAGATAAAATGAGAAAAAATCGGTTAAGATGATATATGACCATGTACAGCGAAGATAGTAAACACACTAATAATGACGAGTGGCATAGTTAATTATATAGAAGGTTATGCTAGGGAGCGATCAAAATTAACTTTGTTAGAAATAATTATAGTGTATTATAAAAGGGGTGATATAGTGCATGAGGCTTCTATTATTGTGAATTTTGGAGAGGGCTAACTTTAGATGTATGTTGCATTATTCTTATAAGTAGAAAGACTATTTATATGCCTCGAATTCGTAACCTTTATGTTACAATAGTGTAACCTTATTATCGTAACAAGACCCGCGGCGATAAGGTTGAACCATGAAAAAAATAATATTACATGTTAGTAAATTATTTTTACATCAAAATATATAGGACAAATAATGAGATAATAAATTAATAAGGACATATTAAATTATATATTTTAAAACAATAGCAATAATACATATAGTTTAATTAGAATACGAAGTTCAGTACCCAATTTTGTAGTAATGGAGTCAAAATAGTATAACTGAATTGTTTGTAGGCATTATTATTTTACAAGTAGAGATGCCTTAAAGCATCTCCAACTCATCACATTTAAATTTATTTTAATTTTGACATCTTTTTTAATTTAAAGATGATGGATCTTAAATTTTTACTTTAATCGAACCAATTTTAAAATTACTATTCATTATTCAAATCTCACTTTTTATAATATTATTTATGTCAAAATATAATTATTTAACATATATTAACCACACTTTAATTATTTATTACTTTTTGTTTTGGTTAGAAATTTCATGATATAATCAAGAAATATCTTAATAATAAATAATAATTAAATGTTTTTTGATAAATTAATTTTAAATATTAAATATTTATTTAAATAATATAAAATTAATTAATAAATAATAAATCTTCAAATTTAAATATCAAAAATAGAAATACTATTCATTTTTTTTTTTAACTTCAATGCGAATTCGTGACGTTTTTTTTTTTCTTTTTCAACTCCAAATCATGGGTTGGAGATAGTCTTAACATGCAGAATGGGAAAGGTAAAGTAAAGCGCGGTGTGTTAGTGATTAGTGGGTAAAGATCTCAGGGACGTGTGGGATTGGGATTGCGGGTGGTGACATCAGACATGAAGTGAAAGGGACGGTTTTAAAGGTAGGGGGATATCCCGACAAGAACACGCGTTACGGAGCAAAAATGGTTGTAGCAAAAGCAAAGGCAAGCATTTATTTCGGGTTGTCCCTCTGAAATCTGAACCCTGCTGCCATCACCCCTCTCTCCCCTGTGGCCTGCCCTTTCCTGTACACACACACACACACACATATATATATATATATATATGCGATTTGGCCAACTCAATGCTCAGCATTTATTGGACAGTGCCAACACCATGAACCTACCCCTGTTCTCTTTCTCTCTCTATATTGCTCCTCCCTCCCCTAAGACAGTAAGACTTGACTATTCTTCTGTATTTCTCTCTCTGTAATAGTAATAGTAATAGTCATACAATATGTATATATGGCCAGTAAGTCTTGACTATTCCTTCCATCCATTCATTCTAGGAGTTTGGCACGCACGCTTTCCAACAAAGAGGAAAAAAGAAAGAAAAGAATAGAAAGAGTAAGCAGAGGCGAACGTATCAGGAACATCTCATGCATCTCTTTCTTCCCCCCTCCTTTATTATTACATGCCTTTTGTCCCCTTTCTTTCAATACTGGGCACCAACTCCCCTCGGTCCTCCCCTCCCCCCCTTTTTTTCAAACTCCTCAAAGCTACCATGTATGATGAGCTACCCATCTGTATAACTGACATTTTTATTTACTATTTCCATTTGGGTTGCACACTTGCACATACACCCACTCAATACCAGTCCTCTTCCAACCGTTTGATCACCTTCTCTATCTTCGTGACATAACCACTTAATGACCTTCAGATTTTATCAAAACTATTAGTATATTTCCTCCAAAATTTCTTTTTCTTTTTCCTTTTTCGTTTAATTATTTGTTACTCAAAATCATCTTTTTCCCACCCAAATCTTTACTTAAAAGCGTCCTTTCTTAGGCCATCTAAAATTCTTACTCAGTTTTTTTAAAATTAATTTAAATAAAAATTTCATTTAATATAAATTCTCAATCGTGCATTTAAAGTTCTATTTAATTTTTTTTTCTTTTTAATATCCATCTTGGTTCAAGAACTTTAGAAAATTTTCATCTTCTCATGTATTGTCCCATCGTGCAACTATAATTAATTTTGAAACTTTAATTTTAATTATTTGAGTTGGGCTTCGGATATTCCTTTGAGTAGGGTTGTGGATAACTCTGGGGTAAGCCAATTGCCAAGGCAACTCTGCAAAACAAAAGTGAAGAGGTCATGGGAGGGGTCTTAGTGATGGCCGCTCCAACTATGACATTCCAAAATCCATCTTATGCGAATTATGAATAATGATCAGTCAGTTAGGCAGCTCGCTAATATATTATCCTTTTTTATAACATAGTGATCACGTACCTAACTAAAGGCCTCATAACTAGTTCAAGTAATCCATGCATTCATAATTATATATGTATAACAACGAAAATAAAATATAGGTTCCATCATTACTTGGCAGAGGATATACTAAGTTTTGGTCATTACATTACATCAAAGTTTAAATATTACTGCCCACAAAAAATTCGCTTGGCATTCTAATACAAAACAAAGCTATGATAGTCAAAAGTTACCTACACTACACCATAAACCTTTTTTGGCAAGACAAAAAGCGTGGCCAATATTCATAAAAAACGTGGCTAATAATTATTACCGACGTTACATATGCATTGGCTAGTTAGTTGCTAAAATTAGTATCAGGAGAAGATTTTCAACGAAATGCCCTCAACCGTTGGTAATAATTAGTATTACCCACGGAGACAACTAGTAGGTAAAAGATTACTATTACCAACGGTTTTACAAAGTCGCAAAAACACCTTTTCCAACGCTTTAAAAGTGTTGCAAAAGACCCTCTATTTAGCAACGTTATGGTCGTTGCAATAGATCTTATATTTAGCAACGCTACTTCAGCGTGGTAATAAATCCTCTATTTAGCAACGTTATAAAAGCATTGCAAAAAAGATCCTCTCTTTGGAAACACTACTTGAGCGTGGAAATAGACCTAATTTCTAGCAACTCTATTTCGGCGTGGCACTAGACCCAATTTTTTGTTCCATTAGTTGCACGGCATGACTCATTAATTTTGCTCCATTAGTTGCTCAATTTTTTGTCGTAAGAAATAAATTCTTCATTAATTGCAGTTTGGAACAATGCTATAGAATGGTACACCATGCTATTTAAACAGCTCATAATGCTAATAATCTTAATGCAGTCAAAAAGCTAAACATCCCAAAATGCTAATAATCTTTAATCCATCACAATACCGTAACGCACAATGAAACAATTCTCTTGCATTGTATTACTATCAAACCCAAAATACAAAATACCCCGTATAGAGTGAAGTCAAAAAGCTAAAAAACCTAGGACTCTTTGGGAGGTCCAATTAGGGAAGAGTCCTTCCAACCCAGAACAATGCTCCACCATAATCCAAGCAAGCCGAACATCAAACCCATAAACAACAAAGGTTGAAAAAGAAGTTGGTAAATCATCACACTCAAAACCAAGAGTTATCCTACAAAAACCTATTACAATTTTTTCCCAAAATATCTCTTACAAGCCACCATGAAACACTAGAATACTGTCAAATACAGCCCAACATCACTACAAAAACAAGACAAAATAATGAAAAAATAAAATACTCCACAACCACAATTTCTCCAAAACAAGAATTGATTTTTTCTATTTCATATGTGTGTAGGCCCCATGCAATACATATCTACATTAAACATGCAAATCAATTCATCAATAAGCAAATAAATAACTCCATCATAATAACTTGAAAAAATACATTGACTTTGTGGGATTCCAAGCTTATCACACTAGAATACATATGTGTATGTGTGTGTGTGTGTGTGTGATACACCATGTTATTCAATCAACTCATTCTTCAAGCGTAAGAATCTCATGTTTAGTGCGCATTTCTTGCAAAAAGCAAACATAAAAATGAAGTCAAAGTGGATCTCTATCTCAAACCTTGCAATAGACAAAAAATAAAACTTAGCAATACACAAGCATATTAGGATCAACTTCCTTCAAGTTCCTATCCACCAAGGAAAGATTAGTTTTACATTTGACAAGGACATAATCCAATAATAACCCATATTTACCAAAGAAAATGAGAAAAAAGGTTATTGTAATGTGTTCAAGGCAATTCTTCCATAGGAAAACCTATTATGCAACAACTTTGTGCAACTCCTAAGTCAAATCCAATAGTTTTTGGACTAAAATTGCATGTGTTTACTGTAGCTATATTCTTTGAGTGAGGAAGAATGTCAGCAATCTTGCTTGAATTAAAATAACAAAAGAGCATGGAATAATATGTTGATAAGATATTAAAAGAAGAAGACGACTTAAGCTCCAAAGTTTTGAAACTTCTAAAGACATAAACACAGCTGATCTCAAGCTGGTCAGTCTGAAGACAAGACACACGAGAACATCAGTTAAAAACAAGTAAAATGAATAGGAAAAAAATATATTCATGTAAAGTCCACAAATCTCTCAAATCACAATGGTCGTAGCATTGGTGCGATAGTCATCTCATTGGTTCTCAAACTATGAAAATTGTCATCATTGTACGTACTAAGTGCTACCTTTGGCAATATCAAATTATCAATTACTTTTACAAAGTTTTTGGCATAGATTGACAACTGAGTGGAAGGATATTGTTTCATAAAGTTGTTTCCAAAATGATTGAATTAATAACATGGACTTCAAATGTGTCACATCCTTATAGTGAAAACACACACATTGAACCATGTTGACAAATGTATATATATAGCACTTCTCATGTCACCATCTAGTCAGAGATAAGCTCTCTTAATTAATTATTATCAGTAGAGAATCGAAGCAAAAACAAAGGCAAAGGCAAAACATCTAATACTAAGTGTGAATTGAATAATAACTCTCCATTTTAATTATTCTTTTCTTTTCTTGCCACCTTTGTCCATTTATTTCTCGAGACTTTTGATTTTGATTCTATCCATGAGAAAGGCATATACGAGAGCAAAGATGTGTTTATTGGAACAATACCTATGTGTTCCTAGGTTGTTGCACCAATCTCATTAAGAGTTCTTCCATTTGTCGTTGTTTTTCCATCATTATTTCCTTCATTTGTGGTTGTTCTTCCTTTAGTGTTGCCTCCATTTCTTTTTTTACCTCCTCAACACTTAGCAACCTCTCATCCATTTGTTCATGCACTTGCTATTGCACCTCAAGCTTCATAGTTTCCTTGATATGTTCAATTCGCCCTTGCAGCACTTGATTCTGCCGTTGCTCTTCTTGATACAACCTCGTAAGCTCAGTAATCTATGCCCCATTGGTGGAAGAAGTTGATGGAGGGGGGGCACCTTGCCATGGCCAAGGCCCCGAACATACCCTAGCCTCCTGCCTATCACTTTCTTGCATATGTCCTCCTCTGTCAAGGGTTGAGAGCCCTCTTTTGTTGGTTGCAACTGTAAATTAATCACGTGGTCCTACAAAATTTCACAAAAATATACTTAAAACTCAAAATTGCAATCAGCTGAAAGATGATGTCAAACTGAATAAAGCATTATTCCCATCTTACATAATATTCTTTGGACTGAGAAGTGGTCCTACCCTTGCCCTCCTTATAGTGTGTCCTCTTCCACAGTTCAATTCACCCAATTGATTCTTGTGTCTTGGATCAACCTGTATAATTGATTTAAATAAATTAGTTCTTTGAAATTTAGCCAAAAAAAGGCAAGAAATCATGTATTAATTACAAAAAGTAAGAATTTGTACCGTCTTATGCAGATAGGAAATGAATGACTTAAAACCTCCACAATGGTTCACTAGTAGTTTCTAACGGTACTCCTTATTTTTTTTTTTACTTAGTTTCTACATTAAAGATTAAGATTTAGTATATAAACAAGCATTAAAACTTAATGAGTAAATGAATTAGCAAAAATTTAAAGTGCAACAAGTTGTAAAATGTTAATATCTTTGATTAATGAAGGAATGGATGAAATGGACCTCAACGTAGAGGGACTTTAATCACCTGAAATCCAGCACTCTCACTTCTACTGCACACAACTTCCCAATCATCTTCAGAAATGCCAAGAAATGGATGTCGTCGTGTGTTAAGTCCGACCTTTAACGTATGTTTTTAATGATTGTGCAAATCATTACGGTACTCTTTAAAGTATGCCGCAAATATTGTGTTCACACATATCTTGTGATGTAAATTATAAAGATCAATGGTAAGTTTTTCTTACAAAAAGGGAAAGGAATATGTAAAATGTAAGTTTAAGTGTGGCCCATTATTGGCTAATGTCCCTAATCCTTCCGTCTAGGAGAAGATTTAGCAAAGTGATGCATAATGCATAATGCACAAAACAAAGATATAATATAGTCAAATTTTTTTATCTTTAACAATTTCACTAAAAATGGAGAACACATAATATTTTTTCCAACCATAATATGACAAAGGAAATAGCATATTTATATGTTTCAACGCGTAAAGTAAAAACAACACAAAAATAGTTTTAAAAACTTGGCCAAATACATAAGAACATTTCTCAAAGCCTTCTATTACATTTTTTAGGTTTTGTGCAATAATACATACCTTCAAGCATCTATATAAAACCAGCCTGTAAGGAACCAATACTTCTTTCCATTTTACACACCTAATAGATGTATAGTAATGTGTAACTGTCACTAACGTAAAACCTACCCTACGCGGATTAAGGGTCAATGACCGACACTGTCATTCGGACAGGCCGTACAAAATCAAATAAATTGCACAAGAGTGGTACATATATTTTTTATATTAATTATGGAAGCTACACATATGCAATTCATTCGATGACCATATCCATATCAGTAATTTATAAAGTCTACTCAAAATAAGATCATTGTCACCACTATTCATCATGAGTCATCAACATTTATATAAATGTCATATTTGTATCCACAAAAGTACAAAAAGATAATTCCCAAAAGTCCAGGTTATCACCAGTCCCAAAAATATATCATGTGATTACCCAAAAGATTTCACATCACATTTAACCCAGATCCTGTATAATACGCCCTTGACAATTCTGCATAGACTTGTTACCTCCTTGCTAAGTCAATTACCTGAAATATGTTGGATAAATCCATATGAGCTTCACTAAACTTATGAGTAATTCCTGCATCTTATCATAGGTTTTGCAAGACAGTTTTGCACAAAATAACATGGGCACCAAGTTTCTCAAACAGATAGCATATATATATATATATATATATATATTAGGATAACTTAAAACATGATTCAGATTACGGAACAAATAACATGATAACAAATGATAGATACACATGAAAGGATGCTTTTAAAATCTGATTCGAATAATGGATAACAAACATATAATACACACATCGAAGATTCATATAATGAGTCGGAGCACTACGTGGGTAAGTATCATAAGAGTTGGAGCGCCACGTAGGTAAGTCTCATACATGAAATCCATAACGTGTTAGAGCGCCGTATGGGTAAGTCTCAAAAAAGTTAGAGTGCCACATGGGTAATTCTCATGTAGACATAGGAATCGAATTAGAGCACCATGTGGGTAAGTCTCAAAGAGTTGGAGCGCTACTGTCACATCCTGGCACCCCACCTTATGCGATGCCAATTATCCACCTTGCTAGTCTCCCTATCGACAATGGGACCAACCAAAGGTGAACTTCTTAACTTTATAATGAATTGTATTCCAAATGTAGGGTCAAAGCAACATAAATTTAAAACTTTTTAATTATCATTCCGAGTCAGAAATGTAACTCATTGAAACACATCAGAGCACGTCTATAATCAGTCACCTAATATCTCTAGAGTACTAATATACATGAGCCATGTCCTAATGCATCTATTGTCTAGCAATAAATTCAATAATATAGTTCCACGAACCTGGATAGCATGATTCTGTCCATAATAATCCAAGTCTCCATAATTCATTGCCATCAAATCCTTGCTTGGGATGCCTCCAGCCTACTAGTTTCATTTCTTTGTGCCTTCTAATCTAATAGAGATAAATCTTGAAAAATATTAAAGTGAGCTTTAACAAGCCCAGTGAGTAACATAGGTTCCCTGCTAATGGTTTCAAAACCAGTTCTTGTATATAAAACACTTTAACAGTTTTAATCATTTTAAAAGTAACAATTCCAAATGAAATGCATGATTAAATGCAATTCAAGTAGAACAGAGCAGATAAGACCAAAATAGAACAGAACTGAACAGAACAGATCAGAATAGAACAAGATGCCAATATATCAATCAGAAGCATCGGCATATCATCAAGTATGTTTGAGCCTTTCCCAACCGCCCATAAGCGGACACTTGTGGGGCCTCTACCCTCTAGGTATTACTCACAAAATAGATCAAAATGGAACAAGACAGAATTGAGCGAACAGAATAAAACAAAACAAAATGCCAATCAAGCATATCATCAAGTATGTTTGAGCTTTTCCCAACTGCCCATAAGCAAACACTCGTGGGGCCTCTACCCTCTGGGTTTGCTTCTGGCCTACTTATACCATACTGCTCAATCCTGTATTAGGCCCAAGAGTTAGAACAAAATAAAACAGAACAAAACAGAAGAGTAGAACAGAACAGAATCATGGCAAGTGTAATGCAGTACAAAGTGTATGCATTTAAGTAATACAATATATGAAACTGCTATGACAATTAAAATATCACCAAGTCAGAAGTTCCAAGTTACTCACAAATGTTTACGCTTATATCCATTTACAGATGTTTTTTAGATCCATTTTTAGGCACATCCTTGCAGTTCCTAAATAATCATCAATCACAACAATATAAGAATTCATCCATTAATGAATTATTCATCATCTTAGGAGCCTATCAGATCACCTAATTAAGTTCATTAGCCTATTACCCATTTATTGGGTTTCGACTTAGGCTATTGCATTCCCTAATTAAGCTTAGTAGCTTTCAGAATTATAACCTAAGTCATTTTGACTTCATTCATTATCAATTAATCACTTATTTAACCTTAGGGCCAAATGGTGATTTCTTATTCTTACCCCAGACCCTATCTTGGTCCTCAGAATATTCCACATGTTCTTTATATAATTTTTTGAGTGTTTTGGATCTCATTTGGTATCTGTTTTAGATTATCGGGACACATCGATCATATCCCATTTTATCCTTTGACTGTTTTAGAGTCTTATTTAGACCCTCAATTCACATTATTATGCTTATGATAGTTAATTATATCAGATTAGCCATTTTTTAGGATTTATTCGGCCTTTACTTTGTATTTTCTTTGCTTAGGAGTATTTTGGTCATTTCACATTCTATGAAATTTTAACCCCGAATCGTTATTTAGTCATTTATACGATTTCATAGTTATTTGGACCTCCATTGGTATCAATTTCATCCAATTTGGACTTTATTTGGGCTTCGTATTACATTAGGAGTAAAATGATAATTTTACTTTTTACGCGTCTTAATTTTTTCAGAATCTCATCTCAAAAAGAGGATCCTACCATTGGGTCCAAAATACCCAAAATAGTTAAAATACTTTACTTTTTTAATTTATTTGGGTAATGGGACAATTATAATAATTAAATTAAATTAATTAAATTAATTAATTTAGTTATTTAGTTAATATTATGTTACATGTGCCATGGTGGCACAATGGTCAAAGGCTTGGTTTTAAGGTCTAGACAAATGAGAGGTTGGGGGATCAAACATGGGGAGCTGCGGCTCCCCTTTATCTTTCCTACAATTCGCGTGCCAAATAGTGGACAAGGTTTAATCTTGGGATAGGATATCCCTGTTCTCACTACAGCTATTAAATTAGATCTATTATCTATGTTGCCAAACAACTTGATTTCCAATTAAAAACCTAAAATATGTGCCCAAAACGACATAGCTCAGCTTACCCATTTCCGACTCGGTTGGGTCCCGACCCAACCCAACCTGAAATCTGACCCAGCGCTTAACAGACTTGTTTTTCCTCATGTTTCCGGTCATCTTCTCCGGCAATGTCGCTGGCAATCGTCAACTTCTCTCTTTGTTTTCTCCTTATTTTGACGTCCAATTTTAGCATATTACATATCAAATCAACTCTAGTTTCTCCTACGATTCATTTGGGACTAGTTTAATCTTTAAACAACACCACTTCCGACACTCACTTCCATTTTTCGGCCATGTACCATTTCTATAATTTTGGCTATAATATGGTCATTTCTTGACCATTTTCCATGATTCAAGGTGTTCTGGAATCCTTAGTACATCCTCTATCATTTCCTGTTCACAAAATTAAGTTTGGTTTTCCATTTCATTTTTGGGCAGCCTCGGTTTCTCTACCATATCTGGGCCATCTTTGGTCCATTTTCTATGGTTTCAATTCCATTATGTTCCATTTTTTTATTATGGTTTGATTCATCAAGGTGGGGGACCATTTGGTGAGGTTCGGTCACCGACCCAGTTTAGGCCGTGAACCAGGGTGAGAGTCCTATGACTTTTTCTAGCTTTTTTTTTTTTTTTTACTAAATTTAAACATCTATGGCCTTTATAAATAAAAACATATGGTATTCAGATTAAATAGGTTGAGTTGGGCACTAACCTTATGTGATTTTTCCTAAACTTTGAGGCTTCTTCCTCCTTCGTCAATGGCAAAATTCCACTAGAGCAGCAATTTCTATTGGTCTATATCTATATATATATATATATATATATCTCACACACACATGACCTTTATTTCTTTGTTTAGAACTAATTACTACAGCCTATCTACATATGTGACATTTGGCTGCTTATACACACATATATATACAGAAAAGAATAGTCTAGAATGCCTCAGAAAAGTAACCATGCCAGCTGCCTCTAGAAGCTTCATGAATTTGTGTTGTATATATATATATATATATATATATATATATATATATATATCATGTATTCTAGAAGCTGCCAGCTGCCTCCCATTGTTTATATATATATATATATATATATCACGTATCTGCTCTTTCAGCTGCTTCCCATATGGAAGCTTCACGAATTGCTGCCTTATGTTTGTTTGTGTGTGTGTATATATATATATATATATATATTTCACCTACCACACTTCTTGCCTTTCATGTATACATATCTTACATATTATGTAATACATGTATGGTTGTATATGTATATTTAAATCACATAAATATATATATATATATATATATATATGAATATATCATTATTCTCAAGTATATATATATATATACACACACACACACACATATATATACATAGATTAATTCACTTGTATATATAATTTAATTCACATGTATATATGATAGCGTATTTTCTGGCATACATTACCGTATTTGTTTTTTGCACGTATATTGATCGAATTAGATACATCGAAAATTTAGAAAAAATTAACTTAATTCTAAATTATAGTTGTGCCATTTTGGGTCATCGTAATTCATGTATACTGAATTGTATAAGTCAAAAATATCAGGGCATTTTTTTTTATTTTAGATTTTCAGGGTATTACAGCCATATGGGCACACCAACATATGGGTAAGCCTCAAAAGAGTCGAAGCGCCACATGGATAAGCCTCGAAACAAACACATGATCGGATTCAAAACACGTACATTTCAAGTTTTATAGTTAAAACTAGATCACATAAATCATTTTTCTCATGTAAGGGGTGCCATGGTTTACATATGTCTTTCAAATCAATATACACATGAATGCCATTTCAAAATATAAACATGTAAATCATAGTTCTCAGATATTTCACAAAGTGCAGATAAAAATTTGAACAGATATAAAACATTTAAGCATTTTTCAAGTAGAAGATAAAACCACTAATTCAGAGTACAAGGTTACACACAAAACAATTTAGCATTTTGAACATCCATAGAAGATAACCGCTGATCCAGAATCCAAGATTACTCACAAAACCTCTTAGCATTTGTCAGATAGGATATAAAAATACTACTGCTTCAAGATGTCGGATTACTTACCTCAAACCTTTAGTCAGCTATGCTAACTCTTTTTCCTTTGTATGTAACTCCTAAATCATGAGTCAAATATGCATAACCTTGCATTAGAACATAATTGAGGTATTTCTATTAGTCATTTATTATGTTTTGTAACTTTAGACTTAAGGTTAGGTCTCGTCTTCTTTTTCTAATTTCATTTCATAGCTAAATAATTGCTCGGGACGTAGTGGGTATTACCTCATTTGTCATTTCCTATTTTTTGAAATTTATTTAGGCTTAACGGACCACACCATTGAGTTTGGAACGTCCAAAATAGTCAAATTAGACAACCTTTTGTATTTAATTGGCTCCGGGTATCATTAGTGGTAAAATGATAATTTCATATTTTACATGTCTTAATTTTTTAAAACTTAATCTCACAAATTAGACTCCACCGTTGAGTCCGGAATGCCCAAAAACATTGGATTACACTATCTTTTTATTTTATTTGGGCATCAAATTTATTTTTCCAAATTAAATTAATTAAATTTATTTAGTTCTTTTATGTTATATTATATATATATATATATATATATTTAGCCCATATTTGTCACATGTGTGACAGTGGCATAATGGTCACACAATTGAAGTTAAGGCTTACACACTTATATATATATATATATATATATATATATATATATATATATTTAGCCCATATTTGTCACATGTGTGATAGTGGCATAATGGTCACACAATTGAAGTTAAGGCTTACACACATAAGCGGTAAGGGGTTTGAGTCTCTAGGGCTTCGATTCTTTTATTTTTATTTTTTGATCTCTTAAACACCAAATAGTGGATAGGGGTCTTAAACATGGATAAGGTATCCCAACCTCACGTAGTGTAGAGACCTGAAAATTGAGGATAAATTTTTCGTTTTTGCCGGTAGGGCACTATTCATACACCATTTACCGGTAAGGCGCCATATATGCATCATTTAGCTATAAGTCATATTTAGAAGCATATTTTGAGTATTTCATAGAATAGAAATATGATTATAATGTTAAAATACACCTCCTTTAAAAATTTGAGCCTATTCGGAGGTAGTTTAAAAAATTGGACCAAAAGGGCATCCCGGGTGGCCCGAGTGGAACCGGGCAAACCCGGCCACAGGTGAAAATAAATTTTTTTAAAAATTTTCATTTAAAATAATTTTAAGAACTTTGGCAAAAGAAAAAGGTTTAATTAAGGCATTTCGGGACCCGTTGTAGTGTAACGGGGTCTTGGATTCATGAAGGGCAAAAGGGTCATTTTGCCCCTTTAGTATAAATAGACTCCTTAGTGTAAGAAAAACAAAGAGATGGTATGGAGGAAGAGCATAACTCGTGCATGGGAGAAAAGTGAAGAGAAAACCTAGGTTTTCCAATCTTCAAGCTTCTAAAACACACTTCTAGGCTTGGATTTTCACAAGACTTCCTTCTAGGAAGTTGTTCCCCACATCAAGGGCTACATTCTCACCAACCAGTTCGACTGAACAGTGAACACAACTCCCAAGGGTTGAGAAAAATCCTTTTAGGAATGATATTTTGCTAAGTAAGGAATATGGTTAAGTTTAGGAGTGTTTTATAAGTTAATTGAATGATTTATATGTTTATTTGATGTTAGAAAATCACTTAGAATATAGTTGCTTTGAAAACCTAGAGTTGATTGTTTATGTACTTATGCATTCTTTGGAAATTTGGAAAAGTGATAAACATGAACCATGACTATATGTGAAATTCATTGTATTCTAGCTTATGTTCATGCAGACAAAATCTTGTAGTTTGGAAGTTATGATTTATTCAATGTGTTTGGTATTTTGTGTATTTGTGCAATCTTTGAGAATGTGTAAGGTTGTGAATGTGTGATATGTTTATATGTATAATTGATTGGATTACATGCTAGGTTCATGTAGACAAAGTGTTATGGTTCAAAAGTTATAGTTGCTTTAAAGTGTAATGCATTATTGAAGACATACACCATGTGTTTGATAAAATGTTTCATTGAGATTACATTATTACATAGTGAAATCAAGGCATATTGGTATATGGTGAATCCTTTGAAAACATTGTGTGGGTTGAGCACTTGGTGCTATACATTATAAGGGTGTAGATCGTGTGGTGAAAAATCCAAAATTGGCCATTGCATTGGTGCCCAGTATCCAACGGGAGCGATCCGTGAACAGGTGTTGGTGCTCTGACCCAATGGGAACGATCCGTGAATGAGACATGGGTGTGGCATAGAGTTGCATGGGTGTGTCATGCATATTGCCATTGCATTGCATTGATAAATTGGAAGGGCATATAGTTTATAAATGTACATTTGTACATGCCACGCCTTAACTTTGTTCCTTGCATTAGCATTATGTCATACTAGCAGTTGAGCTTCTCCCTCGTGGGATATCATATTATAGATGAGGCTCCCAATACTTGAAGACTTGATGAAGTCTTGAATGATGGAGGGGAGGTGGACCATGGAGGATATTTGACCCTTGGAGCATATTTTGTGTGCATAAGGACATAGGCCCTAAGACATGTATATTCTATTGTGAAAAACTTGTATATTATGAACACTACGGGTAAGGCTCTATAATTGTAATAAAGATGAAGTTAGTGACCTTTAAGTTCAAGTTCATGTGTATGTATAATGGATTATCTAATTAAATAATGTATATTTAATTTTCATGAGATTGTGGCCATCGAGTGAGGATGGAATGTGCAAGCCCTTAATTATATGAAGTGTTATGAATATTAGGTGGGAAAAATGCATAGAAAAGAAAAGAGGTTATGTCAAAAATTTTATGAAATTAAGGGGAAAATTAAGTGTGTAAAACACCATTTAAATAGGCGAGAAAAGTGCCCAAAATGGGAGGTTAAAGACCTTGAAGAAGTGGGCTAAAAAATGGAGAAAAAATGGCTTGCAAAACTTTGAAAAAAAATTTGGAAAACAAAGAAATTTGCTCCAGAAAGAGAGAAATTTACTTTCTGTCGGTGCAGCAAAAATGCAGAGAATCAGGTCTAGCCACAGCCCAACTCCCCAACGCGCGCGCGCTGCGTCCCCACCGCCCACGCCCTGCGCGCCATGCCATACTGTACCCTGCTGCGCCCCTATGCGTGCCACGCCTAACCCTATTGCCTTGCCATGCACAACCAGCCCTGACAACCCCTTGACACCAACCCTTGGCTACCTTTTTGAGCCATGTTTGGCCACCCTTTTGAGCTATGTTTGGGCACCTTTTTGGGCCATGTTTGGCCAATCCTTAGGCCATGTTTGGTCACCATTTTGGGCTATATTTGGCCACTTACTTGGATAAATGTTTGGTAGACTTTTGACCTATTCTTGGCCTATGTCTTAGGGCCTTTAGGGCTCAATTGGGCCATTGTTCCAAGGCATATTTAGGGACATTTTTGGGGGCGATCTTAGAGGCCATACTTGAACATACCTTAGATTAATTTTGACCATTGGTTAGGGGAGATGTTTGACTATCATTTGAAATCCATTTTGGGTAAGCCTAGTAGTAAGTTTCATTTTAAATTTTGGGGGAAACATGGGGAAATAGATGAGTAATCAAGCAAATCTATTTAATTATCATTTATTAATATCTTTTTAATTCATTTTCACTCAACCTCGGGTTTGTGAAAATTCGGGGCGTGACGCGTAGGTTATCAAATAAATTCCTTAACCTCGTAACCAAGCGGTCCAATTCCTTTTTAATTTACAACTCAAAACTGTGTCATTTCATTAATATCCCCCACCCATTTTTATTTCGGTTGAGCCCGACCCGATGACTCGACCCATTTTTCTATTTATCGTCTTCCTCAACGTGGAGTTTGTAATATCTTGACCCGAGTTAACACGTAAACTGAGGTAGACCGGGTCGAGTAGTGTACTATCAGTTGTAATTTGAGCTGTTTAAGCTCTATATTATGATATCATATGTACCGTACGATTTTGGAATGTGAATAGTGTCAGTTATACAGTCAATGCTAGGTAACGCCCGAGCAAGCTAGAACCATGTCTCGTAATGTGTGCACGCATGTATTTCTATGCATGCATACGTACATATATACGTATAGGCCATGAAATATTAGAGTATGTATACGTATTTAAAAACTAGCATATACGTATATATATGAGTATATACATATGTATAAAATATGTATAAGCTAGGTAGTTATATATCTGTATATGTATAATATGGTATATTATATATATATACATGTAATTAAATACATTAAAAGAAAATAAAAGAAAAGAAGGAAGCTCCATGCAAGTGGGTTAGTGTGCGATGTGTGTGTCGGTTGGTGTGTTGTATGTGTATGTACCATAAATATATATATATATATATATACACACATAAGATATTATGTAAAGAAAAGAAAAGAAAAACAGAGATAGAAAAGAAGCAGGAAATATCAGAAGGGGAAGTCAACAAAGAGGGCTTTCGAAGGGGGACGAATCGAGAGTGAGAAAGAGACTAGGGCGGTGGTTTTGTGTGTGTGTGTATATATATATATATATGGATGTGTGTGAGAGAATAGGAAATCAGAAAGAAAGAGTGATTGAATAAGCTGTAAACATTAGGGAAAGACTAGAAGTGGAACCAAAAAGGAAACAGAAGTGAAGGAAGGAAACTGCCAAAGAAAAATACAAAAAAATAGGTGAGTCCATTTGTTTCTGTTTGTAAAATTAAAGGCATAATAGTTGGTTTTAATTGTAGGGTTTTACAAAGCATGAAAAAGGGTCTAATTTGCAAATTGAATCAGTGAAAATGGTGTAGAGTTGAGTGAGAAAAACAAAGTTGCAGGTTCTATGATAATTTTGGGTTAGTCAAAAATTATGTATGAAACCTTCCCTAAATGGTTTAGATTTAACCCTACAAAGTGCAAGAACTCATTTGAAAAAGAAAGGAAGAAAAACGGTGATGAAATGGGCATGAAATGAAGAAAACCATTTGGTCGAAGCCACGATTTTTCCTCATTTCGTGAGGTTCTAGTGAACTAAATTGAAAACAAAAGTTCGAAATAGGATCTCCATGAAAAACTAAGTAGAATAGCATTGAAAAAAAAGTAAAAAATGATGGGAAAATACTTGCCATCGCCAGAAGTGGCGACGGAACCCTAACGGACCTTCACCGGAAGGTCGGGAGGGATGATGAACAGTGGATAGTGACACGGCACCGTTTGGTGCTTAATTAGACCGAAGTTGCATCGTTTAAGAGTGTACTATTTTAAATTTAAAATTTAATTTGGACTGTTTGGTTACAGTCTTAAGAAATCAGAAATTTAATCGATTTAGGGCAAGGATAACCTATCCTCGGATTGGGCTCTTAGCCCCTATTTGGCTTTAGAAAAATCAAGAAAAAATGCGTAGGGGCGCAGCCCCTGCGAATCGAACCCATGACCTGTTGAAAGATAAGCCCAAGCCCAAGCCCAAACCACTTTTGACAGGCAAGCACGTGATAAAAGTGGTGGCCTTATATATATATATATATATATATATATATATTACAGATATTGAAAAGTTAAGGAAAAATAAAAGCGGCACAGCCCCTAGGAATCGAACATGAGACATGTTGGATAGAAGCCTAGAGCCCAAATCATTTTTGACAGGCAAACCTGTATTAACCCTTGTGCCGAAATATATATATATATATATATTATAACTATAATATTTAATTAATTAAATTAATTTAAAAATAGCAAAATAACCCCAAGTCCAAATTAAACAAGTGATTAGTGTATTTTGACTATTTCGGACATTCCAAGACCAATGGTGAGGTCCGTTTTGCGAGACAGGGTCCCAAAAAATAAAAGACACATAAAAATACAAAATGACCATTTTGCCCTTTTTAGCACAAATGTCCGAATTGAATTTCGCAAAAGCCTAAACCGATTTTCTTCGACGTTCCGGACTCAATAGTAGAGTCTATTTTAGTAAAAGAGAAACTTATAGCGTAGAAGCATAAAATATGATGAAGAGCATGAGTTATATAGATATTTATATAGGCTGAGATGAGTTTCCTGAATCATAGGAACACCAAGAGAAAATGAGAAGGCGGTTTGACCTTCTAGACAAATTCAGAAAAAAGTAAGTAAAATCCGATCTCTGCATGTGTTACTTTCCAAGCCATGTCAATAGTTCTTATACATATTGCTATTTGTATTCTATACACACCAGTATTTATTTAGCCACATTGATATTGCTCTATCATGTAGGAACTAGTTATTGATTTATATATATATATATATATCTCGATGATGATTGTACACTTATGTATGGATTCCTTTTTGTACACTTATACTCAGGGCCGTAAGGGCCAGACAGTTATATTCGAAGTAGTATAGTAATCGTAGCCTCGAAAACTATTGTTACATCATATTTCCTAGAATCAGTTATGATTCCACTATATTCTTCATGGAAGATAACATGATCCCAATATATTATTAGTGCTGGATTTGTGCTCAGTCACATCTCCATCTGATGCTATTTATGACCTTCGGGTCCAGGTTCCGAGTGGAACATTTGCTATGTCGCTATACGAGGCATGGGACGTGAAGTCACATTGTATACAAAGCAGTATTCATATAGCCCGAGTGGATCTGAATACAAGCTCAGGGAGATTTTCTGGCCCCACTAGTGCATATCTTAGTTTTGATATCACTATCCTTTATTGTTGATTTCATAGCTTGATCATGTTATTTATTATGAATGATTATGATACTTTATAGCTTTCAGTTGAGTGCTTACATTTCATACTTGATATAGCTCATGACGGTAGCAGTATGACATTGTTAGCATAGTAGATTCATTTCTTTATCATTTGACTTCTATCATCTAATATTGAGTTATATATTCATTGACTGGCTAGCACTTCTTTTTTTACACTTGTACACATGGTAGAGCAAAAGACTACTTATTGAGTTTTCATAGCTCATAGATACTACACAACATTTTGCTGACACAAATATCGAGAAGAGACAGTAGACCCTGATAGCTAGAGGTGGACATTACTTTTGAAGTTGCAAGTGTAATACTTAGTACAGACAGTCTTGTAACTCTCCCATGTTATCCACGTCTTGGGGATGTACAGTAGTTAAGAAAGGTGTATTAGACTTTTTAAAGTCTGTATTTTGAGAACCAAATTTTATATACATGCAAATTTTATTTAGAGATTTCTGCACTTTATGTTATGATATTTATTGCATGTTAGTAGCATTGATTGAGTTTCCGTAGTTCAAGTTTCAGTTGAGAGAAGCCCAGTTCTGCAACAGTGTCGGGCCGGGGTTCGCGATTTGTGATCTGCAGAGGGTGGGTTTCAGGTCATGACAGCTTGGTATCAGAGCATCTTAGGTGACATAATGGTTCATGGGAGATAGACTAAGGTATTAGTATTACAAATGTCCAAGTAGAGTCAACAGATAGAAACTGACATGCGATATTAGACTCTTAAATATATGAAACTGACCTCTAACCATTTGCAGAAAACGGTGAACACTCGTACTACCACACCCTTACAAGATGCTAATGCTAACATAGCACGACTAGAAAAACTAGTAGAGAGGCTTATTCTGAATGCACCTCAGAACCAGGTAGGTCCCAACACTCCAGCTAGACCAGAGTGACAGGCACCACGTGTGGTACACATAGTACGCCAAGAGAACGATAGAGGTCAGGCTTATCTTTATAAGTAGTTTCAGGCACTACGACCATCTACGTTCGATGGTACTAGAGGCCCACTTCAGCTGAAGAGTGGCGGCTTGAGATAGAGAGGATCTTTGAAATCATGACCTGTACTGAGGTACAAAAGGTAGCCTTTGCTACTTTCACTTTCAAGGGAACAGCCCATGAGTGGTGGCTACTAGAGAAGGCTAGGGAGCCTCAGATGACTTGAGAGAACTTCACTATGGTCTTCAACCAGAAGTACTTCTCCCAGGAAGTTAGGGATCAAAGAGTTGCAGATTTCCTTGTTCTACAGCAAGGAAACTCGACAGTGGAGGAGTATGAGGCCAAATTCACACAGTTGGCTAGATTTGCTCCTACCATCTTCGAGAACAAGCATGCTAGAGCTCGCAATTTTGAGGGCTGTCTGCGGTGGAACATCAAGGACAGGGTTAAACCCTTGCAGTTAACCACTTATGATAAAGTGGTGAGTACTGCAAAGATCATTGAGCAAAGTGGCGAGGAGTTTGCCAAGAGGAAGGCAACCCCAGCCCCAAGGTTAGGAGGGAATCAGCCAGCCCTGAGGCCATCAAGGAGCCAGAGTAGAAGGCCGGCAAGGAGTCAGAGCAGAGGGATATGACCTTTCTTCACTCGGCTAAGAGCAAGTTTAACACCTAAGAATTCTGGACCCAAACCATCAGAGGTCAATTCCACTTATGAGGGCGTAGTCTAGTGCCCCACCTACCTGAGATGTCATCGAGGGTCGTGTTAGGCTAACTCCTGTGCCTGTTATTTATGTGGTCAATGAGGGCATTTCAAGACCAACTGCCCCTAGATGAGCCAGTTTGTTGGGAGTACAGCTAATACTCCATCTACCTCAGTAGCTACGACTGCAGTTGGAGCACAAGCTCGAGGTAGTGGACAGAGAGCTGAGCCGCAGCGCTCAGGGAGGGTTTTCTCACTAACACCTGGAGATAAACAGGCTACCACCTCAACAGTCGCAGGTACTTTTTAGATTTGTTCATAGTATGCTAGAGTACTCTTTGACACTAGCTCCACACATTCATTTATATCACCAGTATTTGCTGCTAGACTGAACATAGAAATAGTACCCTTAGGTTATATGTTAACCATTTCTATGCCTTCAGGAGAGTCACTATGTAGCAACACTGTATATCGATCATGTAAGGTTCAGATAGGAGACTCATATTTATTAACCGATCTGATACCGTTAGACATTTATAGTTTTGATGTTATACTCGGTATGGACTGGTTGGCCGTGAATCATGTATCTATAAATTACATGGCCAAGACAGTCAGTATACAAAGACCAGGATGTCCGAGCATCCAGTTTGATGAGACGGGTGTAACTACCCCACCCTATTTTATATCCTCTATCCAGGCCCGACGTTTGTTACGGAAGGGGTGCCATGGGTTCTTATGTAGTGTTATGGACACCCGCTCATAACGACCACCCTTAGATCAGATTCCCACTGTTAGAGAATTTTTCGAGGTCTTTCTGGATGACTTGCTGGGAAAGCTTGTGGATAGAGAGATAGAGTTCATTATTGATGTATAGCCAGGTACCTCCCTGATATCCAAGAATCCTTATCATATGGCACCGATAGAGCTGAAGGAGTTGAAGCTGCAATTACAGGATCTGTTAGAAAAAGGGGTTCATCACACCTAGTTCTTCACCGTGGGGTACCCCCGTGTTATTTGTGAAGAAGAAAGATGGGACCATGTGGTTATGTGTTGACTACCGTGAGCTGAACAAGGTCACCATTAAGAACCGATACCCTCTGCCAAGGGTAGATGATCTCTTTGACCAGTTGAAGGGAGCACAGGTCTTCTCTAAGATTGATTTAAGGTCCGGGTACCACCAGTTAAAGGTACGACCTGCAGATATTGAGAAGACGGCTTTCAGAACTTGCTACAGGCATTATAAGTTCCTAGTGATGCCGTTTGGAGTCACAATGCTCCTGTTGCATTCATGGATCTGATGAACAGGGTTTTCAAGCCACATTTGGATGACTTCGTGATCCTGTTCATAGACGACATCTTGGTTTATTCTAAAAGCCAGGAGGAGCATGAAGTACATTTGAGGAAGGTTCTACTGAAGTTAAGGGAGCAAAAACTGTATGCTAAGCTAAAAAAGTGTGAGTTCTGGCTCCCTAGTATAGCATTTCTAGGGCGTGTGATTAGCAAAGAAGGGATCTTTGTTGATTCTCAGAAGATCGAGGCAATCGTGGATTGGCCTCAACCTACTAGTGTCACGGAAGTGTGAAGTTTTATAGGATTGGCTGGCTATTACAAAAGGTTTGTCAAAGACTTCTCGAAAATAGCTACGCCAATTACACAGCTGACCATAAAAGACGTTCCATTTGTCTGGATAGAGGAGCGAGAGAAGAGCTTCCAAGAGCTCAAGGACCGACTAGTTACATCTCCGATTCTGACAGTACTTGATGGAACTAAGGGATTTGTGATCTATAGTGATGCCTCACTGAAGGGCTTGGGATGTGTACTGATGCAGAGTGGAAGGGTAGTAACATATGCTTCACGTTAGTTAAGGCCACATGAGAGGAACTATTCGACACATGATCTTGAGCTAGCAGCCATTGTCTTCGCCTTAAAGATATGGAGGCATTACTTATACAAAACCACGTGCGAGATCTTCATTAACCATAAAAGCTTCAAGTATCTGTTCACACAGAAGGAGCTCAATATGAGACTGCACCGTTGGTTAGAGTTGATAAAAGACTACGAGCTCAGCATTCAATACCACCCAGGAAAGGCGAACATGGTAGTTGACGCTCTTAGTGGGAAGTCATCAGGAAGCTTGGCTTGCCTGTTGACTAATCAGACAGAGATACTAAGAGACTTGGAGGATATGGAGATAGAGGTAGTTTTGCCCAGCTCTGAGGCATTGTGTGCCAACGTCACAGTCAGCTTATCGATTGTGGACAAGATCAGAGAGCAGTAGGCTTAGGATGAGAAGCTGGCTAAGTTTCGTCAGGAGGCTGAGTCAGGCATAGACTCTGAGTTTTCAGTGAGAGATGAGATGTTATGCTACCAGGGTAGGATCTGTGTACCCAATGTGCTAGAGCTGAGGAGGGAGATCCTTCAAGAGGCACATAATTCAAGATTTGCCTTGCATCTAGGGAGCACCAAGATGTATCACAATGTCAGAAGCATATATTGGTGGTCTGGGATGAAGTGTAACATAGCTGAGTACATGCACGATGTGCCAAGTGCCAGCAGATCAAGGTAGAGCATTAGAAGCCTGGAGGACTTCTACAGTCTCTACCTATACTTGAGTGGACGTGGGAACACATTACGATGGATTTTGTGTCAGGGTTGCCAAAGACATCGAGAGGGAGTGATTCTATTTGGGTCATTGTTGACAGACTGACCAAGACAGCTCATTTCCTGGCAACGAAGACGACACAGACCTTGGAGCGACTAGCAAAGTTATACATCAGAGAAATAGTTAGACTTCATAAAGTCCCGGTATCGATCATATCAGATCGGATCCATGATTTGTATCACGATTTTAGAGAGGCCAACAACGAGCTATGGGCACAGAGCTGAGTCTTAGCACAGCGTATCATCCCGAGACTGACGGGCAGTCAGAGAGGGCGATATAGACTCTAGAGGACTTGTTGCAGTTCTGTGTCATGGACTTCAGAGGGAGTTAAGAAGATTAATTTCCACTGGTAGAGTTCACTTACAATAATAGCTTCCAAGCTAGTATTGGTATGGCGCCATATGAAGCATTGTACGACAGGAAGTGCCGATCACCCTTATGTTGGACAGAGGTGGGAGAGAGGAAGCTTTATGGGCCAGAGATAGTGGAACCGACTACAGGAAAGATACAGCTGATCAGATAATGTTTACTAGTGACTCAGAGCTGGCAAAAGAGCTATGCTAATGCTCACAGACGAGAGTTGGAGTTCGCAGTAGGTGACTACATGTTCTTGAAGGTAAAGGGTGTAGTGAGGTTTGGAAAGAAGGGAAAGCTAGGGCTGAGATACATTGGAACTTTCAGGATTATGGGAAGGGTCGGGCTAGTAGCCTACCAGCTTGTCTTGCCTTCAGAGTTATCACATATACACAACATATTTCATGTTTTGATGTTGAGAAAGTGTGTACAGAGTGCAGATTAGATAGTTGGGCACGAGCCATTAGACGTCCAAGAGAATTTGAGTTACATAAAGCATCCAGTGCAGATTCTGGACCGTCGAGATCAGGTTCTACAGAACAAGACTATCCCTTTAGTCAAATTTCTATGGAAGAGCCACCAGATAGAGGAAGCTACTTGGAAGCGAGAAGATGATATGCACACCAAGTATCCTCAGTTATTTTCATCTTAGTAGTTATATTTTCCACCCTAGTATATACTAAGTTTGGGGACAAACTTATTTTAAGGGGGAAAGAATGTAATACCCTAACCCAGATTAGCACGTAAACCAAGGTAGATTGAGTCAAGTTGTGTACTATCAGTTTTAATCTGAGCTGTTTAAGCTTTATATTATGATATCATATGTACCATACGATTTTGGAATGTGAATAATGTTAGTTATATAGTCAATGTCAGGCAATGCCTAAGCAACCCAGAACCATGTCTCGTAATGCATGTACGCACGTATTTCCATGTATGCATACGTACGTGTATACACATAGGCCATGAAATATTAGAGTATGTATATATTTAAAAGCATATACGTATATATATGAGTATATATATATGTATAAAATATGTATAAGCTAGGTAGTTATATATGTGTATATGTATAATATGGTATATTATATATATACATGTAATTAAATACATTAAAAGAAAATAAAAGAAAACAAGGAAGCTCCATGAAAGTGGGTTAGTGTGAGATGTGTATGTGTCGGATGGTGTGTTGTATGTGTGTGTACTATAAATATATATATATATATATACATAAGATATTATGTAAAGAAAAGAAAAGAAAAACAGAGATAGAAAAGAAGCAGGAAATATTAGAAGGGGAAGTCAACAAAGAGGGCTTTAGAAGGGGGAGGAACCGAGAGTGAAAAAGAGACTAGGGCGGTGGTTTTGTGTATATATATATATGTATATATATATATGTATATATATATGTATATATATATATATATATGGATGTGTGCGTGAGAATAGGAAATCAAAAAGAAAGAATGATTGAAGAAGCTGTGAACATTGGGGAAAGTCCAGAAGTGGAACCAAAAAGGATACATAAGTGAATGAAGGAAACTGCAAAAGAAAAATACAGAAAAATAGGTGCGTCCATTTGTTTTTGTTTGTAAAATTAAAGGCATAATAGTTGGTTTTAATTGTAGGGTTTTACAAAGCATGAAAAAGGGTCTAATTTGCAAATTGAATTCGTGAAAATGGTGTAGAGTTGAGTGACAAAAGTAGATTTGCAGGTTCTATGATAATTTCGGGTTGGTAAAAAATTATGCATGAAACCTTGCCTAAATGGTTTAGATTTAACCCTACAAAGTGCAGGAACTCATTTAAAAAAGAAAGGAAGAAAAACAGTGATGAAATGGGCATGAAATGAAGAAAAACCAGTTGGTTGGATACATAGTTTTTCCTCATTTCGTTAGGTTCTAGTGAACTAAATTGAAAATAAAAGTTAGAAATAGGATCCCCATGAAAAACTAAGTAGAATAGCATTGAAAAAGAAATGAAAAACGATGGGAAAATACTTGCCGCCACCAGAAGTGGTGACGGAACCCTACCAGACCTTCACCGGAAGGTTAGGAGGGATGATGAACAGTGGATAGTGACACGGCGCCGTTTGGTGCTTAATTAGACCAAAGCTGCGTCGTTTAAGAGTGTATTATTTTAAATTTAAAATTTCATTTGGATTTTTTGGTTACAGTCTTAAGAAATCAGAAATTGAATCGATTTAGGGCAAGGATAGCCTATCCTTGGATTAGGCTCTTAGCCATTGTTTGGCTTCAAAAAAATAAAGAAAAAATGCGCAGGGGCACAGTCCCTACGAATTGAACCCATGACCTATTGAAAGATAAGCCCAAGCCCAAACCACTTTTGACAGGCAAGCCCGTGTTAAAAGTGGTGGCCTTATATATATATATATTACAGATATTAAAAAGTTAAAAAATAAAATGGGCACAGCCCTTGGGAATCGAACGTGAGACGTGTTGGATAGAAGCCCAAAGCCCAAACCATTTTTGACAGGCAAGCCCGTATTAACCCTTGCGCCGAAATATATATATATATATATATATATATTATAACTATAATATTTAATTAATTTAAAAATAGAAAAATAACCCGAAGTCCAAATTAAACAAGTGATTAGTGTATCTTGACTATCTCGGACATTCTAAGACCAATGGTGAAGTTCATTTTGCAAGATGGGGTCCTAAAAAATAAAAAGACACGTAAAGTATGAAATGACCATTTTACCCTTTTTAGTACAAATGTCCAAATTGAATTCCACGAAAGCCTAAACCGATTTTTTTCGACGTTCCGGACTGAATAGTAGAGTTTATTTTAGTAAAAGAGAAACTTATAGCATTAAAGCATAAAATTTGATGAATAGCATGATTTATATAGACAAATATAAACTGAGATGAGTTCCTAAATCATAGGAACACCAAGAGAAAAGGAGAAGGCAATTTGACCTTCTAGACAGATACAGAAAAGAGCAAGTAAAATTTGATCTTTGCATGTGTTACTTTCCAAGCCATGTCAATAGTTCTTGTACATATTTCTATTTGTATTCTATACACACCAGTATTTATTTAGCCACATTGATATTGCTCTATCATGTGGGAACCAGTTATTGATTTCTATATATATATCTCGAACATGATTGTACACTTGTGCATGGATTCCTTTTTGTACACTTGTACCTAGGGCTGTAAGGGCTAGACAGTTATATTCCAAGTAGTCTAGTAATCGTAGCCTTGAAAACTACCGTTACATCAGATTGCCTAGAGTCAGTAATGATTCCACTATACTCTTCGTGGAAGATAGAATGATCCCGATATATTATTAGTGTCGGATTTGTGCTTAGTCACATCTCCATCTGATGCTATTTATGACTTTCGGGTCCAGGTTCCGAGTGGAACATTTGCTACATCGCTATGCTAGGCATGGACGTGGAGTCACATTGTATACAAAGCAGTATTCATATAGCCCGAGTGGATCTGAATACGAGCTCAGGGGGATTTCCGGGCCCCACTAGTGCATCTCTTAGTTTTGATATCACTATCCTTTATTGTTGATTTCATAGCTTGATCATGTTATATTATTATGAATGATTATGAGACTTTATAGCTTTTAGTTGAGTGCTTACATTTCATACTTGATATAGCTTATGACTGTAGCAGTATGACTTTGTTAGAATAACAGATTCATTTCCTTATCATTTGACTTTTATCATCTGATATTGGGTTATATATTCATTAACTGGCTAGCATATCTTTTATTATACTTGTACACATGGTAGAGCAAAGGACTACTTACTGTGTTTTCATAGCTCACAGATACTACACAATATTTTGTAGGCACAGGTATCCAGAACAGACAGTAGAGCTTGATAGCTAGAAGTGGACATTAATTTTAAAGTTGCAAGTGTAATACTTAGTATAGACAGTCTTGTAACTCTCTCATGTTATCCACGTCTTGGGGATGTATAGTAGTTAAGAAATGTGTATTAGACTTTTTAAAGTCTGTATTTTGAGAACCAGATTTTATATACATGCAACTTTTATTTAGAGATTTTTGCACTTTATGTTATGATATTTATTGCATGTTAGTAGCACTGATTAAGTTTCCGCAGTTCAAGTTTCAGTTGAGAGAGACCCGATTCTGCAACAGTGTCGGGCCGGGGTTCGCGATTCGAGATCTGTAGAGGGTGGGTTTCGGGTCGTGACAGAGTTACTGCTCATGCTGAAACCCTAAAATTTCTTTTCTATTTTATCTATTTTGGGGCTAGATTCTTTTTTGTTTTCAATCTTAAAATGTTTCTAGAGGTATAAGCTACGTTTTGGCATTGATTTGGGGCTTTAGATTGAGTTGGAATGCTCGTTCCACCATTCATGGAGGCTCTGAATATCCCATTGTATCTCTCTTATTTCTTCACCAAACCTGCTTTGGTCTAGGCTGTTGTGATCTGGAAGACATGGGGTTTTAATTCCCATCCAAGAAATCGACCTTAAAGCTTAATTGGTGAAGTTAGGTTTGGGAACCGTGACCTATAACTCTAGTTTTAGGGCTCATTTTTGAGTTATTTAACTTGATTTTTGTTGCATTGTGAATCTTTTTCTTTCTAGTTTTCTTGCTAGGAGAAGCCGCCGCTCGGTTCTGCGTGAGCGTTGCTAGCGTTCTAGTGATGGCCAGCAATTGCTCCTGCACCAGTTCATTGTGTCGTTTTATTGCTTCGATCTCTTGTCGTATAGGAGCAGGCGGCTGACGCTGAGCGTTTTACGAACTCTGAGTATTCTGTCGTGGTCGGAGATTTGGTGCCATGGTTTTCCGGTGGGGAAAAAGATGAGTTTATGAATAAAGCACGTAGAGATTAGTCGTTCCCACAGACGGCGCCAAACTGATGCTGCACTTTTTGACTCGCAACACGTGAGGGCTCCGTGACCTGTAGAACACTCAGAAAGATGATCAGAGGACCACCGGATTGGCTCCGGCGGTAGCCGCTCCGATGCTTAAGTAAGTAAGGGAATTGAAAGACTGTATTGAAAGCCAAAGAATGAGCATATAAAAATAAAGCGTACCTCTAGGGTTTAATATATAAGCCGTGGTTATCTTTATTTGATTAGGTTTTGCCGCCACGAATATAGGGATTTGATCATCGGAGATTTGCAGTTACCTTGTGGAGCATTGAATCGTAGATGGAGATAATCATAGATAGTAGTTTCCGTGTTGAAGGCTGTTTCCTTATTCCCCGCTTAAAGGTTGTTAAGGAAACTATATATGCAGCGTTGAATAAATATTGTCCAGAACAGGAGGTCTGGAAGATGTACATGAGAATATCCTGAATGCTTCATCTGCACTATATGACCGAGTTTATCGGTTCTGAATGATATATAAATAAGAATGCCCTGAAGGCTTGTGGCTGCTCTGTATGATGGACATGAGAATACCCTGAAGGCTTGTAGCTGTTCTGTATGACCGAAGTATATGAGCTCTGTAGGATCAAGATTTGTTAATCTGATGGGCACACGTGTCTCAAAGTGATTGGTATGTCTGTTTGTGGTATATCAGCTACTCCCCCCCCGAGCCCTTGTTAAAAGCTAGGGATTTAACTAGGGTTGAGGGTTTTGTGAAGAGTCATACATTTTGCCTTCCCACTTCTCGAGACGTCGATTTAACGTGTCATTTATTGCGCAGCCGATACTCGAGAATCCATCATTATTCTCAACCGTTGTGTCGGCTCGTCTTGGAAGGCTCATATTTCGAATGCGTATATAGAGAGAGGGAAAGGTCTTTCGCACCTTTCTTCTGCATCTATCTCTATAGTACCAGACCGTCATTTGACATATCTTGGAGTTTTGGAGGATCTCCGGTGTTCATAACCTTTTCTTGATCTCAGGTTCAACTTTTAGTCCCCTTCTTCATTCCTTCTCGTTTGTTTCGTCTCTTTCTCTTGTTCGCCATGTCTGGCTTAGAATCACACTCTGGTTTGGGAAGTCCTTCTGAGACTGATCCTCAAATGCAATTAGTGAGTGTTGACGAAAATAGAATGGTAGTTCCTTCCTCTAGTCCGGGGGTTAGGATTGTCGATGCTTTTGATGATCCCCCGAACAGGGCTGGCGAGACCTCTGGTCGGTCTGGTCGCAAAGAGGAGGGTGAGAGTGTAATTACTGAAAGTATGTTGAAGGAGTTATGGGCGAAGTTCAAACTTCCCAAAAATGTTACTTTCAGGGTCCCAGATTCTCAAGATCGCCCGGGCGATGTTAGAGATGGAGAAATCTGTGCCTATCTGGCCTGGTTTGAACTGGGTCTTACACTCCCCTTTCCTGATATAATAAAACAATTCTTTTGTTGGTTTGATCTGTGCCCCGCAGACCTGAATCTTAACAGTTGGAGACATCTGTTGAGCTTTATCGTATTAGGGCATATGAATAATGTCGAGGTGTCCCTTGACCTGATCCATAGCAATATGGATCTAAAACTTCAAAAGGCGGAAGGCCTTTATTATATGTCTTTTGATAGTGGGTTCAGACCCCTTACTTCTGTGCCCTCCTCTAACAAGACCTGGAAGAAATGGTACTTCTTTATTAAAGGAGGATGGGAATTCAAGAACTTCAAGGGTCAACCTTCCACATTCTCTCGAACCACTAGGCCAAGGGGTGAGACTAAACTTTTCCGTGGCTGCGTTGATTCCGTTTTGTTTGCCAATTTATCGAACTGATCAATTTCTGTGCTTGCTTTGCAGTTAAGAGTGCGTGGAAGAGACCAGATTTCTCTCCCGTGGTTCAGAAGCAGTATAAGAAGCTTTTGAAGCCTAGCATTAGGGATCATTCTTCCATCGTCAACCCTGATAAATTAATGGCTGCCAGGGGTAGTGTTGAGGAGATTGCTGATAATGTGATGGCTCAGTGGGAGTCCGGGCCATCACCGCCTGTGGTGGGGGAGGCTTCTTCTCCAGTGGTTCCTCCCGTTCCGAAGAAGCGGAGGCTGATTTCGTCCTCTCCCGGGCCTGCTGAAAGGGAGGAAGAGGCTCCCGTCCCTATCACGGTGGTTCCTCCAATCCCGTCTCGTCGAGCGGGTAAGGAGGCATCATCATCGGTGGCTCCTGATGTTGCTGGTCAGGGGGCCAAGAAGATTCTGAGTGACTTCTGGGCCAAAGGCTCAGTTAAAATTAAGCCTCAGGCGTCGGGGAAGCTTCTTGCTGACTTGACCGCTCTTCAGGTTAAGGTGAGCTCGTCAGGCCCATACTTCTCTTACCTTTAAGCGTTTATACTGGTGTTTGAGTCGTTTTCTTTGTGTTATGCAGACCTTGCATACCCTTTCTGCTTTGGTAGAGGTTTCTCCATCTGTGGAGGAGCTTGACCAACTTAGGGCCAATCTGGACGAACTGGGACTCCAGTTGGGTACTGCTCGGTCGGAGGCTCACGATTCTGCGGAGAAGTTGAAGGAGTGTCAGAACTCCTTGATAGTGATGGAATCGGAGAAGGACCTTGCCGTTGATCGGGCAAGGAGGTTGCAGGTGGAGCTGAATGGCTTGCGGTACCAGCACCGTAGACAGCTCGATGAAGCCGTGGAGCAGGCATTGGTGGACAATGAGGAGGAGATGAGGTCGAAGCTGGAAGGAATGGCCCAGCGTTTGATTACGTTTGGGTTTAATAACTTCCGCTCTCGGCTTCTTGCCAAGTTTCCTGACCTAGACGTTTCCTCAATTGTGCCACCTGGATCTGAACCTTCAGAGGTTAACCAGGACGAAGTGGCTAATGTCCTCCCGGCCAATCCCACGGAAGTGGTTGTACCGACTGAGGTGGTTGATACTGCACCTGCCGAACCTTCTCCTGTCGTTGATCCTGTTCCTGCTGATCAGGCTTAGGATCTATATTTTGTTATCTTTCAATGTACTTGAGACATACATTTGTTTAATGGAACAGTCTTTCGGTTAATGCTTGCTTCTTTGGTTATATTGCTCTGTAGCATTTGTGCATATCTTTGAGTTATGTGGCTCTGTAGTGCCTTAACATGTAGTTGATGGTAATAATCGTTGCAAGTTGCATTGCTCTGGAGTTTAGTGTATACCAGATCAGATTTTCCTCTGTAGGTAGCTGTGTTCCGAACTTCTTTACTTGCCTTAGGTCAGTAATTGGAGACTTCTTTTTCGAAGTATTTCAAAGCTGACCGTTCTGAATCTGGGGACATAATAATAAGTAGATACCTTCGTGATTGTAGTTTGGTTGATCAGATCTTCTGCCTCCAGACCTTTGGTTGAAATCAAGAAACGTTATAGTTGATGGACCTCTGTTGTACACGTGGCCCTGTAAGTGTTAATGACATGGAGAAACCTCACGTCATATACGTGGGAAAGATTAAAACGCCTGTGTATTATGTGTATGGCCCTGCCTTTTGTTTCTCCCGAGAGGGTGGTTTAATACTCCATTTATTGCACATCCGCCATTTGAGATTTCGAAGCTAGCACTTCGCTTAACCGTTGTGACGGTTCAACTGGGTGGCCTTTGGTCTTCCAGTGTCTATATATATGGAAACGAGGGCATATGGTTGTGCTCAACCCTTTTGCTCCCCGAATTGTTTGTAAGAGAGGTTTTTATATGCTGCCGGAGTTCTTCCACTCGTCCGGAGATGATGGATGATTCCTTGCCTGAGTTGGGAATAATTAAACTGTGGCCAAAAGTTAACCCTCCCCTATTTTCGGTCTCCAAGGAAGGATTGAAGGAGGCACAAGTCTTCTTGTTTCCTTTGGTATCTGGTCGAGATTTCTCCGGTTGGTGGTGGCCCCTCCCTGATTCAACCGAGGCCTGGAGCATTGGTGATGAAGACGAAGGTGAGTTGCCTTCTCTTCCTCACGCCCTGTCAGAGACCTTTGAAACAGACGGTGTGAAGAAGAAGATTGAAGGTGGGTTGCCTCCTCCCGCTTATAACTCGGCAGTGACAACTGCTCTGAGGGAGATGAATGGGGGCCGCCTTCTCCCTTTTGTGACTTGGCAGGAACCCTTGCTTCAATTGGCTGGGGCGTTATGCCGATTACAAAGGTGGAGAATGAAAAGTCTCCTGAGGCTCAGAGCCCTCATCATCCGTTGGTCATGGGACCAGTGATAGTGATGATGAAATGGCCTGGGCACTACTTGATGCAGACTGGGGTTCAGGGTTCATTCCTTTCAAATGGAGCCGATGAAGGCGGTTTTGAAGGTTTTGGATCTTGTGCCCCTTTATCATCCCAGGAGAAGAGCCATTATGTTGCCAAGCGTAGCTTCTGTAATAGCTTCTGTAATAGCTTCTGTAGTAGTGTCTTTGTACTGATGTAAATCTTTTGAGTTATCAATAAAGTTGAATTTCTTCTTCTCAGATCTGATATTTTCTGTGAATGTGCTCTTTTTGAAACTTAAGCACCTTCTTATGCATCTCCGATTGTTCTGAAAATAAATCAAAGAACTTAGAAAAATGCCAGAATCGAAGTACTTTACCTTTGGTTGAAACCATAGTACTGGTTCGTTTGACAGATAAGCCAAATAATATAAGTGTCAGATCCGAGGTGTTTCGATCTAGGAAACTTTAGGTGATAGATGCTCGGAACTTCTGCTTCGGATAGACTGGATCACAGAATCTGCTAACTGAAGACGGACCAGGCTCGGAAGGCCTGTGCATTAAAGTAGTCTAGGCTCGGTAGGCCTGCATATTTTATGAACTAAGTATTTAAGATCCGTATAACATGGACTAGACTCTGAAGGTCTGTGCATTATAGATGGACCAAGTCATGAGACTTGTGCATTGATATATGGACCAGGCTCTGGAGACCTGTGCATTATAGATGGACCAAGTCATGAGACTTGTGCATTGATATATGGACCAGGCTCTGGAGACCTGTGCATTATAGATGGACCAAGTCATGAGACTTGTGCATCGATATATGGACCAGGCTTTGGAAGCCTGTGCATTAATAGATGGACCAAGTCAACACTCGTACATTATGGACCAGGCTCTGGAGGCCTGTGCATTGATAGATGGACCAAGTCATAAGACTTGTGCATTAATAGATGGACCAGGCTCTGAAGGCCTGTGCATTTATACATGGACCAAGTCATAAGACTTGTGCATTAATAGATGGACCAGGCTTTGAAGGCCTGTGCATTTATAGATGGACCAAGTCATAAGACTTGTGCATTAATAGATGGACCAGGCTCTGAAGGCCTGTGCATTTATAGATGGACCAAGTCATAAGACTTGTGCATTAATAGATGGACCAGGCTCTGGAGGCCTGTGCATTTATACATGGACCAAGTCATAAGACTTGTGCATTAATAGATGGACCAGGCTTTGAAGGCCTGTGCATTTATAGATGGACCAAGTCATAAGACTTGTGCATTAATAGATGGACCAGGCTCTGGAGGCCTGTGCATTTATATATGGACTATTTTATGGAAGTAAAAGATAACATCTTTATTGATAATACTTCCGCAAGTGTTCTACGTTCCATGGCCTAGGAACAGGTTTCCCAGTCATGTCTTCAAGCCAGTAAGTGGTAGGTCGAACGACCTTCGTTACTTTGTAGGGGCCTTCCCAATTTGGTGACAACTTTCCCATGGTGGGATCCTTGGTGTTCTGAAAGACTCTTCTTAAGACGAAGTTTCCAACTTGAAAGTTGACTGTCTTGAGTCCTACCTTGGATTTGTTGACCATTCTTTGCTGATAAGCTTCCATCCTGATGCTGGCTTGATCCCTTTTCTCTTCGAGCAAGTCCAAGTTTTCCATCAGCTGCTGATCATTGGATTCTTGCTCGAAGGCCTCAGTCCTCAGAGTTGGCATACCGATCTCAACCGGGATTACTGCTTCTGTTCCATAGGCTAGTGAGAAGGGAGTTTCAAAGGTGGGAGTTCTTCTGGTTGTTCTGTAGGCCCAAAGGACTCCAGGGAGTTTCTCTGCCCATTTTCCTTTGGCCTGTTCCAACCTCTTCTTTAACCCGTCAAGGATTGTTCGGTTGGTGACCTCGGCTTGCCCATTTGCTTGCGGATGGCCTGGAGAGGCAAAGTGTTGCCTGATGTAGAGATTTTCGCAGAATGCCTTGAAGCCTTTACCAGTGAATTGTGTCCCATTGTCCGAGATAATTACACGTGGTATGCCGAACCTGCAGACAATGTTCTTCCAGGTGAAGCTTTCGACTTCCTTTTCTGTAATATGCGTTAAAGGCTTGGCTTCGGCCCATTTAGAAAAGTAGTCGATGGCCACCAAGAGGTACTTCCTGTTTGGAGGTGCTCGTGGTAACGGGCCCACAATGTCCATTCCCCATTGAGCAAAGGGCCAAGGACTAGGAATCGGGATGAGCTCGTGCTGAGGCTGATGTTGGTACGGGGCAAATCGTTGGCATTTGTCACACTTCCGAACATACTCTTTAGCTTGTTTCAGCATGCCGGGCCAGTAGTAGCCCTATGATAGAGCTCGGTGGGCTATAGTTCTGCCCCCATTGTGATTCCCGCAAATTCCCTCGTGAATTTCAGCCAAAACATATTGTGACTCGTCTGGAGCCAAACACTTTAACAGAGGTTGAGAATACGACCTCCTGTAAAGTTTGTTGTTCAGGATTAGTTACCGAGCCGCTCTGATTCGGATTCTCCTGGCTTTGTTTTTATCCTCTGGAAGGTGCCCGGATCTTAGATACTGGAGGATTGGGGTCATCCAGCTCTGGGGCTGTTCGTCAATTTGAGCAACTGATGCTTCCTCAATGCTAGATCCTGGCTGAAAAGTGATTTTAACTGTGGAGTCTGTTTCTGACTTGAGGCGGGAGGCCATGTTGGCCAGAGCATCTGCTCTACAGTTCTGGCTTCTCTCAATCTTCTGGATAGTGAAAGTCTGGAAGGAATGCTTTAAGTGGTTCACTAGTTCGGAGTACCGAAGCATCCTGTCATCCTTAATTGCAAATTCTCCCAAAACTTGACTTACTACCAGTTGGGAGTCAGAGAAGACATCGAGGTTCTGAGCTTCGCATTCCAGGGCAAGCTTCATCCCTAAGATCAGGGCCTCATATTCGGCTTCATTATTAGAAGCTCTAAATCCCAAGATGACTGCTTTTTCCGATGTGAGTCCATCAGGGGACTGTAGTACCAGTCCTACCCCTGATCCTTGATCGGTTGACGATCCATCAATATACAGCAGCCAGGTTCCCGTAGTTTCGGTGATTTGCGCTTCGTTCTGCAGTGCCGGGGTGAACTCGGCTACAAAGTCGGCTAAGGCCTGCCCTTTAATGGAGTTTCGGGGTACATATGTTATGTCAAACTCCCCTAGCTCCACAGACGACTTGACCAATCTTCCCGATACCTCAGGTTTCCTCAATATTGACTTTAGAGGATAGGCAGTTGGAATCTCAATTGGATGGGCCTGGAAGTAAGGTTGAAGCTTCCGAGCTGAAATGACCAAGGCATAGGCCAGCTTCTCTACTTCTGGGTATCTTTTCTCCATGTCAAGTAGCGCCCTACTGACGTAGAATATAGGCCTCTGTACTCCTCTGTCCTGTCTGACCAATGCGGAGCTGACCGCGTTCTCAGAGACTGCAAGGTACAGGAGTAGCTTTTCTCCTTGTACTGGTTTTGACAGGAGCTCTGGAGAGGCTAGATACTCCTTTAGTTCTTGGAAGGAATGCTCGCATTCTTCTGTCCATTGCAAGGCCTTGCTGCCCTTTAGAGCTTTAAAGAAAGGTAGGCAGCGATCGGTGGACTTGGATATAAATCTGCTCAATGCGGCGACTCTGCCGTTCAGTGCCTGAATCTCCTTTCTGGTCTTTGGCGACTTCAGTCCAATCAGGGCTTGGATCTGAGTGGGATCTGCTTCGATACCTCTTTGAGAGACGATGTACCCCAAGAATTTTCCCTTCGTAACTCCGAAGGTACATTTCGAGGGGTTGAGTTTCATCTTGTGCTGTCTGAGGATATCGAAGGTCTGGGCCAAGTGTTGGAGGTGGCTGCCTTTCTGGAGGCTCTTTACCAGCATGTCGTCGATGTATACTTCCATGGTGCTGCCAAGAAGTGGGCTGAACATCTTGTTCACCAACCGTTGGTAAGTGGCTCCAGCATTCTTCAAACCGAAAGGCATCACTCTGTAGCAGTAGAGTCCTCTCTCGGTTATGAAGGCAGTCTTTTCCTGATCTGGAGGGTACATCTGGATCTGGTTGTATCCAGAGTAGGCGTCCATGAAACTCATAAGCCCATGCCCTGCAGTGGCGTCAACCAGTTGATCTATTCTTGGCAGTGGAAAGCTATCCTTGGGGCATGCTTTGTTGAGGTCTGCCTAGTCAACACAGACTCTCTACTTGCGTTCTTCTTCTTGACAAGCACAGTGTTGGCTAGCCACTCGGGATAGAAAACTTCCCGTATCATCCTGGCGTCCAGCAGCCTCTGGACTTCTTCGTCTATAATCCGATGCCGTTCGGGAGCGATCGGCCTTCTCTTCTGTCTGACTGGGGGGTGATCTGGATCTACCATCAGTTTGTGAGTTATCAGATTAGGATCTATTCCCTCCATGTCCCTGGTCTCCCAAGCAAAGATAGAGAGGTTGTTCTTCAGAAACCTGACTATCTTTTCCTGCTCGGTGGGCGTAAGGTCTGGGCCGATGTACAAATAACGCCCCTCTACTTCTGAACTGACCAGTATTTTGATGGGCTCGCCAACAGGCTTGGCTCGGCTCTCACGTCCCCTTGGGCTCAAGGGCTCTTCAACGCCGGATGGGCAATCTTCCACCTCGGGAGTGTGAGTGAAAACCGGATCTGCACAGTCTCGAGTATACTGTAATTGCTATTTCGGAGCTGTCTCCTTGAGGGCAATAGCGTGACATTCTCGTGAGGTTGGCTGACATCCCCGGACCAAGTGCACGCTCTGATTGTGGACGTACTTCAGACACTGATGAAGGGTCGAAGTGACTGCCCCTATCTGGTGTAACCAGGGTCTCCCGATGATGACGTTGTATGGAGACTTCATGTTCAACACCATGTATTCAGAGATGGTGGTCTTCTGCCCTTCACCTTCCCCAATAGTGGTAGGAAGGTCAACTCTCCCCAATGGGGTGCTGAGATTGCCATCAAAAGCTGCCATTACGGCAGTGGTGGGCTTGACGCTGTCCTGGTCTATGCCCATCCGCTTAAGCGGTTCATAGAATAGAATGTTGACTGAGCTGCCAGTGTCGACTAGGACTCTTCTAGTCTCGAAGTTGGCGATTCTGAGGGTGATAACAAGGGCATCACTGTGAGGGCAGTGTACCCCTGCTAGATCTTGCTCTGTGAAATGGATCTCTGGCCCTGACTTGAGCCTCTTTTCGACGTTGGAGACCTGCAAGAAGTTTGGGGCGGTTCTGGCCTCCCGAGCATATCTTTTTCTTGCCCTGTTGGACATTCCTGTAACAGGGGAGTCAGCATGGAGGACGTAGATAACATGGTTGTTCTGCCTCTGAGGCTCGTTCCGTCCTTCCCGCTGCTCTTGCCTCTGTTCGGGCCTCTGATCTGGCCGCTGTTGAGGCTTGTCTTCTTGGGGGTTCTGCCTTCCGTCTTGTTTGACGAACTCCCGAAGACGTCCCTTCTTTATGAGCTGTTCTAACTCATATCGGAGGGTCCTGCAAGTGTTAGTAGTATGTCCATGATCTTTATGGAAATTGCAATACTTACTTTGGTCCCGTAGGCTGGGATCTCCTTTGATTGGCTCTGGCCACCTCAGGTTCTCCCGATCTCGGATCTGCCGGAGTACCTGGTTCGGAGTGGTGTTTAAAGGCGTGAAGTTGGTGAACTCCCTTGGTGCGGAGTTGTACACAGCTCTGGGAGCTGTTTTCTTCTCTGGGCTCCTGGCCCTCTTTTTGTTCGAGTCTCTTCTGTGATCCTCCTTCTTATGATCCTCCCGCTTCGGATTATCCCTCTGGGTCTGATCCTTGCCCTTCTGGGCTGAGCGGTTGGCTTTTTCCAAGTTGATGTATTTTTTGGCCCGATCCATCAATGCCGCCATATCGGCTGGGGGGCTCTTTGTCAAGGAATCTCTGAAGCCACCTTGGGCAAGCCCGGCAGTAAGGGCCGCAACAAGGAATTTCGGGCTGCAATCCGTGATCTCAGTGAGCTCGATGTTGAAGCGGGCAATGTAGGCCCGGAGGGATTCCTCCCTGGTCTGCTTAACATTCAGCAGGAATTCTGGCCCCCTTCTGAGCCTCCTGCTGGTCATAAACCTATCCAAGAACTGCCTACCGAGCTCGTAGAAGTTGGCAACGGAGTTCGAAGGGAGGTTGTGGAACCACTTCAGAGCTATTCCCTTCAGGCTGGTGATGAACGTTCGGCACATGAAAGCATCTGAGGCTCCGTGAAGGGCCATCGTATGCTGATAATGAGATAGGTGATCTCCTGGATCTCCAGATCCGTCGTAGAGAGTGAATTTGGGCACCATGAACTTTCTGGGCCTCTCTTCGGACATGATGGCGTGAGTGAACGGAGTGGCTAGTCTTCCGAGCAGCCTGGCCAGTTCGTCCTGCTCTGGAGGGTTCTGAGGTCCTCTTAAGCCGATTGTCCGGTCCATAGACTCAGCAATCTCCTCTACCCTTCGCGGGTCTCTGAGTCTGACATCTTGTGAACCCTACCTGACAGCCTCGGCTTCAGGGTAGTAGGGTGGAGTGCGCCCTTCGGATGGAGGAGGAATCTGAACCGGTGGGACTGGTGCTGCATGATAAGGTTCCTGTGGCGCCGGGGGTGCTCCCGAAACCCTAGGAGTTGGGGCTCGAGTAGTGCTCCGGTAATGCACGTCGGGAACAAAAGCGGATGTTCCCCAACCAGGGACTGTTGATGGTTGTGGATCTCGGCCAGTGTGAGCAACGCCTGAGGGGTGCCCAGGCTGGTTAGTGGGGGCCTGCCCACGAAGTTCTTCATTCTCCGTGGCAACCGGGGGTTGCGTTCCTGCAACGAAGTTGATCGGCGGGCTAGGAAAAGCCGCCGCTCGGTTCTGCGTGAGCGTTGCTAGCATTCTAGTGATGGCCAGCAATTGCTCCTGCACCAGTTCATTGTGTCGTTTTATTGCTTCGATCTCTTGTCGCATAGGGTTGGCCGCTGGTCCCCTCGTGCGAGGAGCAGGCGGCTGACGCTGAGCGTTTTGCGAACTCTGAGTATTCTGTCGTGGTCGGAGATTTGGTGCCATGGTTTTTCGGTGGGGAAAAAGATGAGTTTATGAATAAAGCACATAGAGATTAGTCGTTCCCACAGACGGCGCCAAACTGATGCTGCACTTTTTGACTCGCAACACGTGAGGGCTCCGTGACCTGTAGAACACTCGGAAAGATGATCAGAGGACCACCGGATTGGCTCCGGCGGTAGCCGCTCCGATGCTTAATTAAGTAAGGGAATTGAAAGACTGTATTGAAAGCCAAAGAATGAGCATATGAAAATAAAGCGTACCTCTAGGGTTTAATATATAAGCCGTGCTTATCTTTATTTGATTAGGTTTTGCAGCCACGAATATAGGGATTTGATCATCGGAGATTTGCAGTTACCTTGTGGAGCATTGAATCGTAGATGGAGATAATCATAGATAGTAGTTTCCGTGTTGAAGGTTGTTTCCTTATTCCCCGCTTAACGGTTGTTAAGGAAACTATATATGCAGCGTTGAATAAATATTGTCCAGAACAGGAGATCTGGAAGATGTACATGAGAATATCCTGAATGCTTCATCTGCACTGTATGACCGAGTTTATCGGTTCTGAATGATATATAAATAAGAATGCCCTGAAAGCTTGTGGCTGCTCTGTATGATGGACATGAGAATACCCTGAAGGCTTGTAGCTGTTCTGTATGACCGAAGTATATGAGCTCTGTAGGATCGAGATTTGTTAATCTGATGGGCACACGTGTCTCAAAGTGATTGGTATGTCTGTTTGTGGTATATCAATATATAACTAATGCATGTAAGTAGATATACCTATGACACCATCTGTATATATATATATCTATATATATACACACACACACATCACATACCTCACACATGTCCAACATTCATCTTTATCTATGTGTATATATATATATATATGTATATGTGTGTGTATAACACTTATCATCTTACATATTATATTATATCTATAACACCCGATCAACTTATATATTAGATTATATATATGTATTCACATAAAATAATAGGGGTGTAGGAGGAGTCCAATGATATGCTGCCATCTCAATTTTGATTGTGCAAAAATTAAGGCTTATTTGAGTATGTATGTATATTTGGTGGAATACCTATTACAATTGTGATTCAGCCAAGTTGGCTTATTTTTTAGACATGAGTCTTTCCTACTTTTTGGTCGTGGGATCAAATCCCTTAGCCAACACTTTTGGCCCTTTTTCAAACATTTTTCTTCTTATGCCTTGTTTGGCATTATTCTATTTCTCCTTTTTTGCATTATTTCCATTATTTCCATTTTTTCCTCTTTTTGTTATTTTATGGCTTTTATATTTTTGGGTCTAAGTTTTCATTATTACCATTTTATCCCTTACAGTCTCTATTATTTAAATTAGTAACCGAATTCCAGATAATCAGATCGGGATGTTATATTCTACCCTCATTCAAAGAGTTCTGTCCTCAAAACTCGAACATTCATGTTTGGGGTTCTATAACGTTCTCAAAGATCGTCCTGATTTCCTATTATTAGTTTCTACATCATTAAGTGTTATGGTATCATCAAATAGTTTCACAGCCTAAGCACTTGCATATCATTAAGCATAGTTATTTCAACATTCAAATGCAAGGAGCTGAAATACCTGGGAGGACTGAGGTGTTAGGCGAATTTTCCTTTATGCTAGTTTATTAACCTGATTGCTTCTAATTTATCCTTACCTTATCAAGGTCTATCTGTCACTTACTCAAGAGTCCTCACAATTTTGATATATCATCAATTCACCGGGAGTCTCAAACTCCCTCTGTCACCATCTTTTAAGTCTTCCTCAAACTATCTCTCATACAGATTTGTTGTCAGATCACTAACTTTCCAAGATTTCACAATCCCAACTCTATGCCACGCTTTATCTTCCAAAAGAGCATTAACCGTTACCCTTGTTCAAATGATAGTTTCCTTCAATTCACTGATCAATTCATAGTTCAAATATCTAGGAGTCATCAACCTCGATATTAGTATGACTCTTCTCAAGAATCCTTAACCTTTGCCCTTAAGCATACTACTATCTCCCAAAAGTCACTACTCTTGAGTTTCTAACATAACTCACAATATTACATACTTATAATCACATAAATTTAAACAAGTAAGTCAAGTCATTTAAACACAATCATTCCTAGTTCTCACAACGTTTAGAGTCAATATCCTTCAACTTCACATCATTCATAGGTTCTCTAAAATCACTATTCTTATGTCCTAAAATTCTCAAGATCATCAACTTAGCTCATAATCATACTATTGCCTCCCAAGAATTATTAATCATTTGATCATCCTAAGCTCTCAAGAATCATCAAATTTAGTTACGATTCGATCTCTCCCAAAGACCATTAACCTTTGCTCCGATACCACTCTGTCACGAATGCAAAACCCACCCTATGCGGATTAAGGGTCAATGATTGACACTGTCACTCGGACAGGTCGTACAAAATTAAATGAATTGCACAAGAGTGATATATATATATATATATATATATTTTATACTAATTATGAAAGATACACATATGCAATTCATCTGATAACTATCTCCACATCAGTATTTATAAAGTCTAATCAAAATAAGATCATTGTCACCACTGTTTATCATGAGTCATCAACATTTATATACACATCATATTTGTATCCACAAAAGTACATGATGAGAATGCAGAATATCATATTTTTTCCCTTAATTTTTAGTCTTTTATCCTTATTTGGTGCCTCAATATACTCATTATTCTTATATTTTGATTTAGGATGCAAATGGAGGCGCTAAGTGCAAAACGAAGCTAATTGGGCGATTCTGGACAGTTTCGACATCACTTCGTAATCTGGGCATAACTCTCTCTCATCCGAGCTCTGATTGAGATGATTCAAGATGCTATAGAAATCCAAGAAGGAGTACTACAACTTTCATGTTTTGAGTTTTGAGAGATCCGGGATGCTTGCATCAAGTTCGAAATTGGGCTTGAAGTTACTGCCCTTACACTACAAACGTTCTGGGGAATTTTTTTAGCCTGTAATTCTAATGCGTGGGTCCACGCGATTTATTTTTGGAAGTTTTCAGATCTGGTGCATGAAAATTCCAACTGAAAGCACTACTTTCCTAGTTATATTAGGACTTTATTTTATTTTTAATATTTTTCTTAATTAATCAAATTTGGATATTGTTATTTTAGGATAATATTTAGAATATCTTTAGGAGTTTTGGTAGGCTTCTAAGACTATAATTAACTTGTAAAAGGGGGAGGAAGAGAGACCAGATTTACACACATGCCTCTCTCTCCCCTCTTTTCTAATTTCTCCTTCAAGTTTTCATGGCCCTGTGTGGCTAAATTTTTATAATTGGTCAAAGGAAACGGAAGCCTCAGAATCAATAAAATTATGAGATCTAATTTATTTTTATTGTTCAATTTATGATTTGAGTATCGGATGTTCTTTTGTGCTTATTTTCATGATTGTCTCGTTTAATTACTAGGAGGCCTACTAGTTTATTATTCGTTGCAATCTACTGCTAGGTTCGATATCAAATGCATAATTGTTTGATCCCTCTAATTTGTGAAGCAACTAAGATTTAATGATTTGATGCGTCGAAAATTACTAGATCTTAGGAAGAACGCTCAACTAAATTAAATACAACCACTTGTGCTTGTGTTGTTTAGCTTCATCGATCTCTCTAATTTTTAAGACTGCTACTATATTAAACCTTTAGCACTTGTCTTGGGTTGTTTAGTAGTTAGGGTTAATTAGATTGCTTGTTTTCTAATTAACTGCGACTAAGGAGAGATAGAAAAATAGTTCCAACGGTGAATATTCAAAGTATGAATTGATATATACTTGCATCGATGACTTCAGATGGTGGATGTTGACTTAGACCAATGTTTGTTCTTTTAATTGATTTCTGTACTTTAATTTGAATTGTTCCTTAGTTGTTTTTTTTTAAATTCTTTTTGTTATACTCAAACCCCCTATCCTTGTTCACATAGTATAAAACTAGGCTAGATACTCTCCGTGGGAACGATCCTTACTCGCACTACTACATATATTTTTAGGAGTTTAGGTTTTATTTTTTTGGATGTCTGCGACAACACACCAGTACAAAAAGATAATTCTCAAAAGTCCAAGTTGTCATCAGTCCCAAAAATACATCATGTGATTACCTAAAAGATTCTACATCATATCCAACCTAGATACTATACAAAGATTTATTCCATTCACGCCCTCGGCTATTCTGCATAGACTTGTTACCTCCTAGCTAAGTCAATTACTTGAAATATGTTGGATAAATCCATATGAGCTTCACAAGCTCGTGAGTAATTCTTGCATCCTGTCACAGGTTTTACAAGATATAGTTTTGCACAAAATACCATGGGCACCAAGTTTCTCAAACAGACAGCATATATATCAGAATAACTTAAAACATGATTTAGATTACGAAATAGATAACATATTAACAAATGACAGATACACATGAAAGGATGCTTTTAAAATTTGATTCAAAAAATGGATAACAGACACATAATACACACATTGAAGATTCATATAATGAGTCGAAGCACTACGTGGGTAAGTTTTATAAGAGTCGGAGCGCCATGTAGGTAAGTCTCATACATTAAATCCACAATGAGTCAGAGCGCCATGTGGGTAAGTCTCAAAAGAGTCGGAGCCCCATATGGGTAAATATCGTGTGGACATAGGAATCGAGTTCGAGTACCATGTGGGTAAGTCTCAAAAAGTCAGAGTGCCACATAAGCATGCTAGCATGTGGGTAAGTCTCAAAAGAGTCAGAGCGCCACATGGGCATGCCAGCATGTGGGTAAGTCTCAAAAGAGTCGGAGTGCCACACAGGTAAGCCTTGGAATAAACACATGATCAGATTCAAAACACGTACATTTCAAGTTTCATAGTCAAAACTAGATCACATAAATCATTTTTCTCATTTAAGGGGTGCCATGGTTTACAGATGTCTTTTAAATTAGTCTACATATGAATGCCATTTCAAAATCTAAACACGTAAATCATAGTTCTCGGATATTTCACAAAGTGCAGATAAACATTTGAACAGATATAAAACATTTAAGCATTTTTCAAGTAGAAGATAAACCACTGATTCAGAGTACAAGGTTACTCATAAAACAATTTAGCATTTTGAACATTCAACGAAGCTAAAATACCGCTAATCCAGAATACAAGATTACTCACAAAACATCTTAGCATTTATCAAATAGGATATAAAAATACCGCTGCTTCCAGATGTCGGATTACTTACTAAACAAATTCAGCATTTGTTAGATAGAAGATAAAATACCACGACTTCAAGGTGCAAGGTTACTTACAAAACAATTTAGCATTTTGAACATTATAGAAGATAAAATATCACTAAACCAAAATACAAGATTACTCACAAAACATCTTATCATTTTTTAGATAGGATATAAAATTAGCGCTGTTTCAAGATGTCGGATTACTCACCTCAAACCTTTAGTCTGCTATGCTAACTCCTTCTCTTTTGTCTATAGCTCTTAAATCGTAAGTCAAATATACATAACCTTGCATTAGAACATAATTGAGGCATTTCTATTAGAAATTTATTATGTTTTGTAGCTTTAGACTTAAAGTTAGTGTAGAGATCTGAAAAATTTGGATAAATTTTTCATTTTGTTAGTAGGGCACTATTCATGCACTGTTTGCCAGTAGGGCATTATACATACATCATTTAGACACAATCCATATTTAGAAGCATAATGTGAGTATTCCATAGAAGAGAAACACATTTAGAATGTTAAAATACACCTCTTGTGAGAATTTGAGCCTAATCGGAGATAGTTTGAAAAATAGACCATAAAGGGCATCCCGGGTGGACCCGGCCGCACGCACTCGCAGGCGAAAATAAAATTTTTGGGAAAATATCATTTAAAATAATTTTAAGAACTTTGGTTAAAACAAAATATCAAATTGAGGCATTTCAGGACGAGTTGTAGTGTAACGGGGTCCCGAACTCATTAAGGACAAAAAGGTCTATTTACCCCTTGGCCCCTTTAGTGTAAATAGAGCACTTAGGCTAAAAAATAAACAAAATTGGTCTGCGAAAGGAGCTGCAGGTCGTGCATGGAGAGAAAGATGAAGAAAACCTACGATTTTTTAACTTTCAAGCTTCCAAAACACATCTCTAGCCTTGGAATCTCACAAGGCTTCCTTATAGGAAGTTATTCCCCATGTGAAGGGCTATATTCTCATAATTGGTTCGGCTGCACAGCGAACACAACTCCCTAGAGTTGAGAAAAACCCTTTTAGGTATGATATCTTGCTAAGTAAAGAATAGGGTTAAGTTTAGGAGTGTTTTATATGTTGATTGAGTGATTTATATGTTTACTTATTGTTAGAAAGTCACTTAGGATGTAGTTGCTTTGAAAAACTTGGAGTTGGTAATTTGTATACTTGTGTGTTCTTTGAGTTCTTTGAGAATTTGTCAAAATGATAAACATGTAACTTGAAGATATGTTTGATTCATTACATTGTGGCTTATGTTCATGTGAATAGACATTGTGTTTTGGAAGATATGGTTGTTTAATGCATTGATGCTTTGTGTAATTATGTGTTCTTTGAGAATTGGTAATATAGTGAAAATGTAACATGAACATGTGTTTAAATTGATTGTATATAGCATATGTTCATGTGGAAGAAGTTGTGTGGTTTGAAAGTTAGAATTTACTTTATGGATGATGCAAGATTTAAGGTGTAAACCATGTATTTGATAAAATGCCCCATTGAAATTGCATAGAAAAATTAAGGCATATTGGCATATTGTGATTCTTTGAAAACATAGTGTGGGTTTAGCACTTGGTGCTATACATTATGAAGGTGTAGATCCTGTGGTGAAAAACCCAAAATTGGCCATTGCATTGGTGCCTGCTTATCCAACGAGAGCAATCTGTGAACAGGTGTTGGTACTCGATGGACCCAACGGGAGCGATCCGTGAAACAATACATGGGTGTGGCATAGAGTCTGCATGGGTGTGTCACGCATATTGCCATTGCATTGTATTGATGAATTGGAAGGCATGTAAATTATAAATATACACTTTGCACATGCCGCACCTTAACTTTGTTCCTTGCATTAGCATTATGTCATACCAACGGTTGTGCTGACCCTTTATGGGATATCATATTACAAATAAGGCTCCCGGTACTTGAGACTTGATGAAGTCTTGAAGGATGGAAGGGAACTGGACTATGAAGGACATTTGGCCCTTGGGGCATATTTTGTATGTATGAGGGCATAAGCCCTAAAACAGGTGTATTTATTTGTAGAAATCTTGTATAGTATGAAAACAATGGGCAAGCCCCCAAAAATTGTAATGAACATGAAGTTGTAATATTTAAACTTAAAGTATATGTATAAATATGGTGGATGGTGTGCTTTAAGTAATATATAAATGCTTAGTTAAAGTGAAGGAAATATTTTGGTTGCTAGTTAAGAAATGATGGATTGTATGTTTAAAATAATGTATGAATGCTTTGTTGAGTAAGGGGAGGCATTCTTGTAGTTAACTTCATAGTGGTGGATTGTGTTATGGAATATTAGGTAGAAAAGGCTTAGAAAACAAAGGAAACCATGCAAAAATTTTATAAAACTAAAAGGTTAGTTAAGTGTGTAAAACATCCTAAACATAGGTGGAAAAAGTGCCAAAAAAGGAGGGTTAAAAACCTTGAAGAAATAGGCTAAAAATGGAGAAAAAGTAGCTTGCAAAACTTTTGAAAAAAAATTTGGAAAATAGAGAAAATCAGTTGCTGGACAAAGAAATTCAGTTGCAGTAGCTACAGTAAACCTGTAGGAAAACAGCCCAGGACTAGACCAGACAGCCCTTGCCGCACGCCCAGCCTACCGCACACCTGTGCGCCCCATGCCATGCCCCTGCGTGCACACCCACACGCATGTCTACGCATGGCGCGCCCTGTTGCCCAGCCCCATGCGTGCCAGTTTGACACCCTTTTTGTCACGACCCGAAACCCACCCTGTGCTGTAAAGACCTAAAAATTTAGGGTGAATTTTTTTTTATAATAAGGTACTGGCTGTAATACTTTGACTAAATGACTCTGTGACATAAATGATCCGAACAGTAAGCCATAACGGGATTATTTTTCGAAGAAATAAAATAAATCCAGAACACAAATGATAAATGTTCGGAAAATAATTAACAAGGTCAACCGAGTGCTGGGACAAATAAATGGGACTGATACGAATCATAGTTACAAGAATAAAAATAAAAATGACATAAGACGCGAACGGACACCTAGAGACGGTAAAACAAATAATACTAATATGGAGCCGGCTTTATGCCAACTTTATTGACATTCATAATTAATATATTTGAAAAATAAAATAAAATATGTATAATAGTATATATGAAAAAAAAAATGTAAAGTATTATATATATGTGTGTATATGTATATATATATATGTGTGGTAGAAAATAAATAAAAGAAGAAACAAAGAAAAAAAAGAAGAAAAAAAAAGAAAAAGAGAAGTAATGAAAGGGGCGGTGCAGGTCGCGGGTGAGGGAGAGCGGCAGAACAGGGGAGAAGGAAAGGGAGAAGAAAAGAGAGAAAGAAAAATGAAGGAAAGAAAGAGGGAGAAAAAGGACGATTGAAGGCTGTTGGGGAGGTCGGAGCTTCGACAGAGAGCCATCGGAGGAGATCGGAGGTTCTGGTGAGGGATCTGTGCAACGGGAGCCGCTGGGCTTCGTGGGAAAATCCGGCAGGTCGGTGTAGTGGGCGGCAAGCCGACGGTGTAATACCCCCAAAGTTTGACATGACTCAGATTATATTCTGACCTAATAAAAGTAGGTTCAGGGACATTTATAATTCGAGATAATCCAAAATACCGTAAACCATCATTGGAATAATTATTAGGAAATATGAAACTAATCCAGACCAGTAAAAAGAATATAGGCTCGGAAAATAGATGACTTGGTCAACCGAGTTTCGGAATGAATAAATGGGCTTGATACAAGAACCTTAATTAAGCAGATAACCTGAATATAAAATAAATTATTAATGGAGACCCAAAAGCGTACTAATAAACCGAGCCCCGGCTTATGCTAAATTTACCGATATTGTACATGTTAATATTTTATGATATAAATATTAATAGATCAAAAAATAAGTATATACGTATGTGTATATAGATAAAAGCTACAGCCGCCCCTTCCCATTTCTTCTACTAATAGCCATTTATTTATATGTATCTCTTTATATATTTATATATTGATAATATGGGAAGAGGGTGGAAAGGAAGCAGTTTTTGGACAAATAGATTATTCTAGAATCAGCTGGAGACAACTGATAAAGGAGGAGACTCTCTAACTTTCCAGATTCTTCCATGTATTTATAAATGCTGCTGAACAGTGCACGGGAAGGGATATTTTTTGGATTGCACATCTTCACGCCTGACCTGTACCTCCTGTTCCTCTCCTACTACCTGATTTTTCCCATATTTCCTTCCTTGTTTTCGGAGCAGCAACAAGTGGGTCATCTAAATCTCCGTATTAATAACTGAAGACTAGTCAAGCTGGTTGATTTAAATGTTTTAAACCAGTAAATTAATATAGCCTCATAGATCAGATTTTTGAGGTGCAAGAATCAGTTCAGCTATTGGTGTTTGAAGCAAGACAGAAGTGGAACGGTTGTGGTTCCAGTTTTCTGGAATTTTCCCTCTCCAACGATCCACACAATCTGAGGCAGGTATCTATATATCTGATTTTTTGAATTTTTAATCTCTAATAGAAAATTTAATTTGGTTACAACAGGTAATCAGCTATTAGAATATATATATATATATATATATATATATAGGAAAGGTGGGATTGGTGCGGCTGTTGGGCAGCTGCTAGTGCGGCTGCTGGGCGTGCATTTGCTTTGAATGGAATTCAGCTGTTGATTGCCTTTGATCTAAATATAATTCAATTATTAAATTGATATAGTGCAACTATTAAATTAATTGTGGTTCAAAATAAAATAGTTTCAGCTATTGAGTGGAAATCAATTGTAGAGATAAAGACCTGCGCAGTGGTATACATACACTGAACCGTAAGTGTAAGCAGCCCCTTAATTTTATATAAATTAAATGTTTCTAATGTCTAATTGCTCATTCATAAACAATATAAGGAGATTTTTGATATAATGCTTATGGCTCTTTACAAATTATAAACTAGTTATAAACTTACTTTGATTTGGAAACTGTTCAAACTGCTTCTTGCCGTGGCAGAACTTGCTTATACAATGGGTGAGCCACCTAACTCCTCCCATTGTTTTGTTGACAAGTCCACCAATAGACATGCTGCAACTAAAACCTATTGAATGTCAACTTTCTCCATACACTGCAACCTGATTGAACTTCTTATGTAGCTTGAGAATTAATTGTGTGGCTGCCTATTAATAACCGTATAATCTAGTAAATGAATTAATTTGAGCTTTGAATTAATTAAATTTAATTATACTGTATTACCTATTTCTCGAATAAGTTAAATAAATAGGGCATTATAATTATTTAGGACGTCTTGGACCCGATGATGGGGTCCGTTTTATAAGATGGGGTTTTGAAAAATTAAGACGCATAACGAAGACTAAACCGAGATCCAAAAAATAGTACTTTAACATTTTGACATATCGGAACTAACAATGACCCTAGTTTTCTCCAAGTAAAATAAGCAAGGTACGATATTATCAACTAATGTCTATATTTATTGTTTTAGGAGGACTCTCATCCTTGGGCTCAACTAGAGGGGATACTGAATTAGTCTCAATGAACAGTGAGTAACTCGGACTCTTGACTTGGTGTATATTTTCTGTACCACCTCAACTTGTGTACTGTATTGCTTTATATGCTGAACTGTTTTATACACTGTACTCTTTAATGCATATATTTTAATGCATACTCATTACATGTGGCATGATCTTATTCTAACCTGTCTTTTAATATGTTATGTTCTGATTCTATTCGGGTCTACTCTGTTCTGTTGTACGCCGTTTGGAGTCTGTTCTGATTCTGATTCGTTGTGTTGTGTCTTATCTGGGGCCCACCATGGGATTGAGTACATCAATGGATGGATGGCTGGCTATGAGGCGTGGTGAACTCAGCATCCGCTCAATCCTGATCTGTTCCGCTCTGATACTGGGATAGCTGGTTATGAGGCGTGGTGAACTCAGAATCCCAGTATTCAGACATCTGTTAAATCCTATATGTTCTGCCCTGATACTAGGATAGCTGGTTATGAGGCGTGGTGAACTCAGAATCCTAGTACTCGGGCATCTAGTCCATGTTATCCTATTCCGTTCTGATCTAACCCCAGAGGGTGGATAGCTGGCTAAGAGGCGGGATGGCTGGTTATGAGGCGTGGGGAACTCAGGATCCCAGTACTCAACATCCCACATTAATGGGGAAGGATCAGACATACTTGCTGATGCTATCTCAATTTGATTTACATGTTATATTTTATCTTGCTCTATTATGTTGTTTTACCTGAGTTACATTTGAGGATGCATGTATATATATAAACTGGTTTTGAAACCCATGGCAGGAACCTATGTTACTCACTGAGCTTGTTTAAGCTCATTCCATTATTTTAACATTTTTCAGGTGAAGGCATCGATGGCAAGGATTAAGAAGGATTTAGAAGATGGATAGGCAAACATAATGATGATAAACCCATTTTTGTATTCTATGTCATTTTTGGACATTTTGTGAACACGTGTAAAGATGTACTTCTTTTACTAACTTGTGTATATAAATACAGAAATTAGTTAGATGCTCTGCCAAGTTAAATTGCATTCCTCGTTTTAATTTCTGCTGCTTTATATTTAAGTAATGAATGCGTTATACTTGGGAATCTTAAGTGAATGGCCTGGGGTTAGGTTACCTATTGGTATTTTCAATAAGTGTAAACAATGAGGGGTGCCTAACTGGCCGGTCGCATACCGTAATCCGTATAGGGTGGGTTATCGGATGTGACAAAATTGGTATCAGAGCATTAGGTTATATCCTACCGTGCTAGGAAAGCAAAACCTCAGGATTGGAATGCTTAGGGTCGCTAACATGTCTCATTGATACGTGAATTGGCAAACGATCTGACGCTGGAATAAGATTACTAAATTAATTCTTATTTTGTCTCAGATGCCGCCACGTACCAAAAATAAGAAGACGAACGTTCAAGCACCGGCGGAAAACGCGACCTTGCAGGCGATACAAGCAACCTTGGCCTAATTTGGCCAAGCAATGGAGGGGCTGACTAAGGCTTTACAAAGTAATCAGTCCACTTCAACAAACGGTTCATGGGGGACACCGACAGTGCAGACGGTGCCACCTATGCCAACCCTAGTGCAACCGGTTGGAGGCATTAGTAATGAGTTATTAGATCGGTTTCATAAACTCAAGCCTCCTACCTTTGATGCTGTGACTGATCCGGATCAAGCAGAATGTTGGATCATGGCTATAGAAAAAGCCTTCAAGCCCTGCCGTGTACTGAGGAGTAAAAAGTTCAGTTGGCCACCTATATGTTACAAGGGGAATCGTATCAATGGTGGCTAGAAATGCAAAATGAGGATCCGCACATGACCTGGAGTAAATTTGTAGAAAAGTTCTACAGTATGTATTTCCCTCCAACAGTGCGAGAAAGAAAGATCCAGGAGTTTATGGAGCTAGCTCAAGGAGACATGACGGTGATCCAATACGCCGCCAAGTTTTCAGCACTATCGCGATTTATACCTTCTCTCGTGAAAGATGAACGGCACAAAGCAAGAAAGTTCCAACAAGACCTTCGTATGAACATTCGCATACGAGTTTTTGCTTTTGAGTTACGTACCTGCACGAATGTTTTAAATAAGGCGCTGGTTATCGAAAAGGATATAAAGGAATTCAATCGGTTCAAAGATCTGGAACGAAAAAATGGAAGAAATTCCGGGAAGGAGCAGTCGTCTAAGAGACAGAAGACGGAAGATACAAGTAATAGCAACAAGAACCAACGAAAGGGTACTGAGAGTTCCCCATGTCCCCAGTGTCATTCGGTTCATAAAGGAGAATGCCACCGGGTTATAGGCGCTTGCTACAGATGTGGAGAGAAAGGACATTTAATCAGGAACTGCCCTCAACCACCACAAGACACGAAATTTTCAACTTCAGTCACCAACAATGTCACATCTCGAACCCCACCCTACGTGGATGTCGAGGACATGATGCCAGTCAGCCACCACGCGACCAACCGAAGGCAATTTCTGAACTTTCCAGTGAATTGCACTCCGACTGTAGGGTCAGATGCAGCGGAATTTAAAACTCTTTTTTTTTTTTGTCAAGGGAATGCAACTCATGTATTCACCGTAAGGTTATGTACCACAGAGCCACTCTAAAGTCCAACAGCTAACAATTCTAGCCTCAGAGCATATCTATAATCCGACATATAACAACAGAGCAGAACTATAATCTCCAGAGTACCGTTCAAATCCATGAGCCATGTCTATATCTAGTACATATCAGTCAAGTCAGTCATAGTGCATCACTCACCTGATTTAACAGATTCAATCCCCAATAATCCAGTCTCCACAGATCAGTGCCATCAGATCCAATAAATATCATTCCTGAAAAATGTTAGGGAATGGGGTGAGCTTCGAAAAGCCCAATGAGTAACACAGGTTCCCTGTCATGGGTTTCAAACCATTGTTGTTTATAAAGCATATGGATAGTTCAGTTGTTTCTGAAATAACAGTTTTATAAATCTACTTTAAATGTAGTTTCAGTAGAATAAAGCAGGACTGAACAAAATAAAACAACAGATCAGAACAGATAGAACATAACAGACCATATCAAGTATAATCGTACAAAACAGAACACAACAGGTCAGGACGGAGCAGAACCGAGCAGAGCAGGACATAACAATCAGAGCCGAACAAAACATAACAGAACAGAGCGGAAACAATATGTCAACCAGAGATACAGGTATATCATCAGCGAAACGGAACAAGACAGAACTGAGCGGAAATAGTATGTCAGTCAGAGATACAGGTACATCATCAAAGAACATGATAGATCAGTATTGAGTAGAACAGAACGGGACAGAACAGAATGGAACAGATCGAAACAGAGCAAACAGGTCAGAATGGAACAGATCAAACATAACAAATCAGGACGGATCAGGACTGAACAGATCAGACAGATCAAACAGAACAGGTCAGGGCAGAACGGGTCAAACATAACAGATAGTTAAATATGTTCATTTGAAACAGTACTAAAACATGAGTACAGTTAAAACATCAGGGTAACAGAACAGATCAGTTAAAACATCAGAGTAACAGAACAGATCAGTAATGAGCAGAACAGAACAGTATAACAGTATAAACAATACAGTATGCACAGATTAAACAGTGCAGTATGCTCATATAGTGCTCAAGACTGAAATGGTACCAAGAATCAGTTTTTCTTTCAGAAACAGTTAAGAACAGTGATCGGTTTATTTCAGTACAGAACAGAGAAGCCAGACAGAGTAAAAATCATGCATTTGAGTAAGGGCATGAAATCAGTGTATCAGATAAAACAGTACAGTACAGTATTTAAAATATAGTAACTAGACGGTGTACTTATACGCCAATTTAGGAGTCAAGGTTACTCACAAGACGCAACAGTACAGAACAAAACCAGGACAGACCATGCAACAGAACAGGACAGACCCGAACTGAACAGGAGAGCAGGACAGTACAAAATCATGTCACGTGTAATACATTATAAAAGAGCATGCATTTTAAAACATGCATTTAAACAGTATGGCAGATAAAACAGTACAGTGGATCAAAATACAATGACAGTACAAAATCATGTCACGTGTAATACATTATAAAAGAGCATGCATTTTAAAACATGCATTTAAACAGTATGGCAGATAAAACAGTACAGTGGATCAAAATACAGTAACTGGACGGTGTACTTATACACCAAGCCAGAAGTTCCAAGTTACTCACAAACTGTTACGGTTATCTCCTTCCACAAACAATCCGATAACCTCCAAGTACGTCAGGCATCTCCATGTATGTCCTAAATAATCATCATCAATCACAGACAGATCAGAATTTATCCATTCAGGTCTTATTCGTCATCTTAGGTGTCTATCGGATTACCTAAGATAACCTAGTAGCCTATTGCCCTCTCATCGGGTTTCATCCGGGGCTATTTAATTCTTAAATTAGGCTTTGCAGTCATCAGGATTATAACCCAAGTCATTTAGACTTCAATCGTTATCAGTCAGTTACTTCTTCAGCCTTAGGGGCAAAACGGTCATTTTATCACTCTTGCCCCGGGCCCTGTCAAGGCCCTCTGAATAGTCTTTATATCTTAAATATAAAGTTCTACGTCTTTTAGACTCCAATCGGTACCAGTTAGGTTCTTATTTTAACCATAGGGGCAAAATGGTAATTTTGTCATTCTTGCCTCGGACCCAGTCGTGGTTCTCAGAATATCCCATATATCGTATACATGAAGTTCTAAGTCTTTTAGACTTGAATCGCTATCAGTTAAGGGCTTACTTAGCCTTAGGGGCAAAATGGTAATTTCCATTCTTACCCCGGACCCTGTCGTGGTCCTCAGAATGTCCCATATATCTCATATGTAAATTCTTAAGTCCTTTGGACTTCGTTTGGTATCTGTTTTTGATCATCGGGACACATCGGTCACTCTCGTTTTACGCATTGACTGTCTCGGTGTCTTATTTAGCCCTTCAGTGTTCATAATTATCCCTATGATAATTTATTAGATCAGTTTGACCTTTATTTGACCTCTACTTTGCACTTACTATGCTCAGGGGTATTTTGGTCATTTTACGTTTTGTAAGATTCTAACTCCGAATCATCATTTAATCATGTTTACAGTTTCACCAGTATCTGGGCTTCTATCAGTATCAATTTCGTCCCAATCGGACTTCATTTGGGCTTCATACAGTATCAGGGGTATTTTGGTAATTTCATGCATCATATTTTTCGGCACCTCAGTTCATAAAATGGACCTCACCATTAGGTCCAGAACGTCCGACATAGTTAACTTGGACTATCTTTTATGTTTAATTGGCCCTAGGTATCACTAGGGGCAGTTCAGTCATTTTACAGTTTATGTGTCTGTATTTTTCGGGACTTCTGTTCATTAAACGGACTTCACCGTTGAGTCCAGAATGCCCGACATAATCAGAATAGACTGTCTTTTATTTTTATTTGGGCCTTGGTACCTTTAGGGGTAGTACAATCATTTGTCACTTACAAGTCTGTATTTTTCGGTACATAATTTCCTAATTTGGACTGTACCATTGAGTCCAGAATATTTGAAATAATGAAAATACACTATTTATTTAATTTATTTGGACTCCGTTTGACATATTTAATGTCCAGGGATAAAATTGTAATTTTACCCATTTAATAAAATAATTAAATAATTATTTAATTATTTAATTAACTTTTCAGGGCCTTAAATGAATAATTTCTCAAAAATCTGGGCCACTGTATAATATTCAAAACTGTTAGGGGTTAAACCGTAATATCAGAAAGTTTCAGGGGTTCAAAACGTAATTTCATAATTTAGGGGTTCAGGCCTAAGGGTTTTAGGGTTCAACAGTTGAACCGGTCCAAATTTTAGAAAACCAACCGGTTCAGTTAATTACACAGAACCGGAATGCAATATTCCAGTTATCCTGATTTTGGCCCTTATCCGTATTCAGGTTAACCAAGTTCCCAATTTTAATTTCTTATTCCAAGAACCCAACAGTCCGAATTTCAGTTTTTAAATCAAAACATTTGACCTTGAAACGGCGACGTGCCTCTTATCCAATTTTTGCAACGGGTCGGGTCCCGACCCGAACCCGAAGTCCGGCCCAACGGAGTCACCCCTACTGTCACATCCCGAACCCCACCCTACGCGGATGTCGAGGACGTGATGCCAGTTAGCCGCCACGCGACCAACCGAAGGCAATTTCTGAACTTTCTAGTGAATTGCACTCCGACTGTAGGGTCAGATGCAGCGGAATTTAAAACTTTTCTTTTTTTTTCTTTTTTTATCACGGGAATGCAACTCATGTATCCACCGTAGGATATGTATCACACAGAGCAAGTCTAAAATCCAACAACTAACAACTCAACCTCAGAGCATATCTATAATTCGACATATAACAACAGAGCAGAACTATAATCTCTAGAGTACCTTTTAAATCCATGAGCCATATCAATATTCAGTACATATCAGTCAAGTCAGTCATAGTACATCACTCACCCGATTAAATAGATTCAATCCTCAATAATCCAGTCTCCACAGATCAGTGCCATCAGATCCAATAGATATCGTTCCTGAAAAATGTTAGGGAATGGGGTGAGCTTCGAAAAGCCCAATGAGTAACACAGGTTCCCTGTCATGGGTTTCAAACCATTGTTGTTTACAAAGCACAAGGGTAGTTCAGTTGTTTCTAAAATAGCAGTTTTATGAATCTACTTTAAATGCAGTTTCAGTAGAATAAAGCAGGACTGAACAAAATAAAACAACAGATCGGGACAGACAGAACATAACAGACCATATCAAGTATAACCGTACAGAACAGAACACAACAGGTCAGGACGAAGCAGAACCGAGCAGAGCAGGACATAACAAATCAGAATAGGATGAAACAAAGCACAACAAATCAGAACAGAATAGTAAATGATGCCAATATATCAATCAGAGACAAACAGGTCAGAATAGAACGGGTCAGAATAAAACGGGTCGAAATAGAACAGGTTAGAACGGATCACAATAAAACATAATAGAACGGAACGGAACAGAACATAACAAGTCATAACCGAACAGAACGGAATAAGACTTGACAAATCAGAATAAAACAGAACGGAACATGACAGAACTGAGTGGAAACAGTATATCAATCAAGGATACAAGTATATCATCAACGGAACGAAATAAGGCAGAACTGAGTGGAAACAGTATATCAATCAAGGATACAAGTATATCATCAACGGAACGAAACAAGACAGAACTGAGTGGAAACAGTATATCAATCAAGGATACAAGTATATCATCAACGGAACGAAACAAATCAATATCAATCAGGACGAGTCATATCGGAACTGAACATGACGGAACAAAATGAAACAATATCAATCAGGACAAGTCATATCGGAACTGAACATGACGGAAACAAACGAAACAATATCAATCAGGACAAGTCATATCGGAACTGAACATGACGGAACAAAATGAAACAATACATCAATCAGATTAAGACATATCGAAACTGAACATGTCGGAACAAAACGGAACAATACATCTATCAGAACAAGACATATCGGAATTGAACAGGACGGAACAAACTGGTACAATATCAATCAGGACGGATCAGGACAGAACATATCAAACATAACAAATCAGGACGGATCAGGACGGAACAGATCAAACATAACGAAACAGAACGGATCAGGACGGAACGGATCAGACATAACAAATCAGGACGGATTAGGGCGGAACAGATCAGACAGATCAAACGGAACAGGTCAGGACAAAACAGATCAAACAGAACAGGTCAGACAGATCAAACAGAACAGGTCAGGACAGATCAAACAGAACAGGTCAAACAGATCAAACAGAATGGGTCAGACATATCAACAGAACAGGTCAGGACAGATCAAACAGAACGGGTCAGACAAATCAACAGAACAGATCAGAACAGCTTAGACCTAACCGTTAGTTAAACACGTTCATTTGAAACGGTATTTAAAAACAGGAGTACAGTTAAAACATCAGAGTGACAGAACAGATCAGTTAAAACATCAGAGTAACAGAACAGATCAGTTAAAACATCAGAGTAACAGAACAGATCAGTAATGAGCAGAGCAGAACAGTATAACAGAATAAACAGTACAGTATGCACAGATTAAACAGTGCAGTATGCTCATATAGTGCTCAAGACTGAGGTGGTACCAAGAATCAGTTGTTCTTTTTAGAACCAGTTAAAAACAGCGATAGGTTTATTTCAGTACAGAACAGAGAAGCTAGACAGAGTAAAAATCATGCATTTGAGTAAGAGCATGAAATCAGTGTATCAGATAAAACAGTACAGTACAGTATTTTAAAATACAGTAACTAGACAGTGTACTTATACACCAATTCAGGAGTCAGGGTTACTCACAACTGTTACAGTCATCTCCTTGCATAAACAATCTGATAACCTCCAAGTACGTCAGGCATCACCATGTATATCCTGAACAATCATCATCAATCATAGACAGATCAGAATTTATTCATTCAGGTCTTATTCGTCATCTTAGGTGTCTATCGGATTACCTAAGATAACCTAGTAGCCTATCGCCCTCTCATCGGGTTTCATCCGAGGCTATTTTATTCTTAAATTAGGCTTAGCAGTCATCAGGATTATAACCTAAGTCATTGGACTTCAATCGTTATCAGTCAGTTACTTATTCAGTCTTAGGGGCAAAACGGTCATTTGTCACCTTTGCCTCGGACCCCTATCAAGGTCTTCAAAATGGTCTTTATATCTTAAATATAAAGTCATACGTCTTTTAGACTCCAATCAGTATCAGTTAGGTTCTTATTTTAACGATAGGGGCAAAATGGTAATTTTGCCATTCTTGTCCTGGACCCAGTCGTGGTCCTCGGAATATCCCATATATTCTATATATGAAGTTCTAAGTCTTTTAGACTTAAATTGCTATCAATTAGGTGCTTATTTAGCCTTAGGGGTAAAATGGTAATTTTGCCATTCTTATCCCGGACCTTATCATGGTCCTCAGAATGTCCCAAATATCTTGTACATAATTTTCTAAGTCCTTTGGACTTCGTTTGGTATCCGCTTTTGGTCATCGGGACACATCGGTCATTTCTCGTTTTACGCATTGACTGTCTCGGAGTCTTATTTAGCCCTTCAGTGTTCATAATTATCCCTATGATAATTTATCAGATCAGTTTGACCTTTATTTGACCTCTACTTTGCACTTATTGTGCTCAGGGGTATTTTGGTCATTTTACATTTTGTAAGATTCTGACTCCGAATCATCGTTTAATCATGTTTACAGTTTCACCAGTATCTGGGCTTCTATTGGTATTAATTTCGTCCCAATCGGACTTCATTTGGGCTTCGTACAGTATCAGGGGTATTTTGGTAATTTCATGCGTCATATTTTTCGGCACCTCAGTTCATAAAATAGACCCCACCATTGGGTCCAGAGCGTCCGACATAGTTGAGTTGGACTATCTGTTATGTTTAATTGACCCTAGGAATTATTAGGGGCAGTACGGTCATTTACACTTTATGTGTCTGTATTTTTCGGGACTTCGGTTCGTTAAACGGACCTCACCGTTGAGTTCAGAACGCCCGACATAGTCAAAATAGACTGTCTTTTATTTTTATTTGGGCCTGGGTACCCTCAGGAGTAGTACAGTCATTTGTCACTTACAGGTCTGTATTTTTCGGTACATAATTTCCTAATTTGGACTGTACCATTGAGTCCAGAATATTTGAAATGGTGGAAATACACTATTTATTTGCTTTATTTGGACTCCGTTTGACATATTTAATGTCCAGGGGTAAAATCATAATTTTACCTATTTAATAAAATAATAAAATAATTATTTTATTATTTAATTAATTTTTCAGGGGCTTAAATGTATAATTTTTCCAACATTTGGGCCACTGTATAATATCCCAAAACTGTTGGGGATTAGTATGTAATTTCAGAAAGTATTTAGGGTTAAAAGACTAATTTCATAAGTTAGGGTTCAACCATAGGGTTCAAGAATTAAACTGTTGAACCGGTCCAGAATTCAAAGAAGCCAACCGGTTCAGGGTCCCTCAGAAAACCGGAATAAGATACTCCAGTTATCCCCAATTTGCCCCCCTATCCGTGTTCAGGATTAGCCCAATCCCAAATTTCAATTTTTTTAAAACCCGTAACCAAACAGGCCAATTCTAGGTTTTAAATTTAAAACATCAAACATCAAAATGGTGCAGTTTTATTAAAACAGTGACACGGTCTTGAGGCGACACGTGTCCGAGTCAGCTCGGCTTGGCTCGGTCAACTCGGTCGAGTCAACTCCATCTTCCCTAACTTTTCTACGCACTGTTGCCCTAATACCAGTCCTGATTTTTCTCAATTTCGTGCTATTTCAAGCACGGTTTTCAACATGTTTTGATTCCAAAACATTTCTGGGAGTGATTCCAACAACATAGCATCATTTTCATGCTTCGAATCCACGGATTAAGCTCTGTATAGCCGATTATCGTACAGAGTTTCAGTTCGGTCGTGGGGCCTTATTTCTCATCCAAATCGCACAATTCTTGTCTTGTTGTGACCCTTAGAACAGGGGCTTCAATTCCCAATTTATTAATTTCAGTCTACAAGGCTATCTCAAGTTTTGGGTTCTTTGGCCGAAAAGAATAATGCCCAATTTGAGGGTCCTCCAGTGTGGTTTCAGGTCGCGGATGGTGGTATTTGTAACCCTAGGAAGATCTAGTTCATGTTCAGACCATCAGTAGTCGGTTTGGTTGAGGTCAATTCAGACCTGCAACCTCAAGGTCATTTAATGGCGGTTTGCTCACGGTTTGGGGTTTCAAGCCCCATTCGAGCCTCCTAATTGATTCAGAATCGTTCTAAGGCCTCACAGGAACTCATTTATACAGTTTAAATGGATTAAAACTATCAGAACAGTATGTCAAATTTTAATAGAAAATTTTTTCAATTTAAAGAGAAGTATACCTTGGTTTAGGCCATTGTTCCTCCCTCCTATAGCTCAGTTCAGACCTTGGAACCTCAGGTGTGCCCCAGTCCCAGTCGTGCAGCACACAGCCCCCTCAGTTCCTCCTTTGTCCTTTGGTGCATCCCCATGGAGGTACACACACCATGGATACACATGCAGCCTTCCCATGGCAGCCCTCTCCCACTCACTCTCTTTAGCAGATCTCATGCACCCATTTCTGATTTCTCCCTCCTCCAATTCACATATGGAGACTTGTAATGCAATACATCTCCCAACCTCATGATAATTCTGCATGTATTTTGGTTGGAGGAGAGGTCATCATGGCTGAAGTAGGGTGATGATGAGCTAGGGAGCATAGGGGTGATGCAAGGGTGTGGTGTTGCATGGATGGCCATTGGCCAGTTTTGGTGGCAGATTAGGATAATTCAGTATTATATACATTTCTGTTGTATATATGGACACAAAGATAATAGTAGTCTAGTTGGTTATTTTTTGGATGAGGTTTCTTTTCACTCAAAGGTCAATGGTTCAATTCCCTTGGCCTCCCATTTGGCCATTTTTCCCATATTTTCGGTTAAGGCCACGTTTGGTTGCACAGAAATTCAGTTTCAGTATTTCCTTCATAACTTTCATTCCGTAACTCCTTTTTCGACACGGTTTGTTCCGGGAGTTTCATATTTCAGTTATCTTCAGTGTCAGAGGTTCCGTGTCATTTATTAAACATTCGGGATTTTTCGGGTTGGCTAATTCGGATTTCGTTAGTGTTAAAGCGGTGTTATTTCGCCGAATTAATCAGTAATTGGGTTCGGGTATTTTACCCTTTTCCTCCAGACATATTTAATTATTTTATCGGTCTATCATGACCGCCGGGATTATGATTAATTCCCTAGATCATTCTATGAGCCAGTATTAATTAATAATTAATAACTAATTATTAATTACACAAAGTCGGGGTGTTACACCTACCAAATTAGGGTTTACAGGGCTCCCTCTCCACAGTCGTCTTTTTCGACGACGGTGGGGATATTCTGGTGGGGATTTGATCTCGGTCCAGGAGGGTTCGAAAGGGAATTTCGTGATCTTTCCATCTCCGGTGTCGGTTTCCGTCCTAGGTTAGGTTTTGGCCGTCGAATAGTGAGTTACAGGTCGTAACTCCGGCCATGGCCGATTCTCCGGCGACGCTTCCAATTTCATTTTTTCACCATTTCAACCTGTTTCGACTCCTTATTCTGATCATAGAGACCATCTAGGACCCTTAGGGTTATTTTGGTGTATTTAAAACTCAGTTGGGTTGAGGGATTATCTTTTCGGCCAACCGAACCTGCAACTACCCATATTTAGCTCATTTTTGGACCATTTTGGTCCATTCAAGTTGCGTTGGGTTTCATTTTTTATGCTCTTCACGCCTATGTGCACCAAATCGAGCTTAGAGTAGCGTTTTTAAAAACCCAGAATTTACCCCTCTCGGCCTATCATGGTCTAGTGCCCAAACAGTGCAGTTTTCACCCCATTCTTTGTTATTATCATCCTCTTCTACATTCAGGTGCATCCATGCAGTTAACATGGTCTAAAATCAATCAAAACAGTATGAAAATTTAAATAGAAAACCAAAGCAGTTTTTGAGGTGTTTACCTATCAACAGTGAACGTCCCTACTTCAATGGTTCACTCTTTGATCCTTGGCACCTCGGTCCTCAGTTCCTTCCTCTTGATGCATCTTCATGGAACACCATCATGTATAGACCATGGACATACACACCATTCTCACACTCCTCAATTCTCTCTTTCAATATCAGTTTACAGGATCATTTGCAGGCATGTTTTCCCTCCATTGCATATATGGAGATGTGTAAATGCAAATCAGATTTTTCTTGTTCAATACATCTCCCAACCTCATGATTAATTTGCATGTATTTTGGTTGGAGGAGAGGTCATCAAGTGTTGAGGTAGGTGATGATGGGGGCTAGGGTGCATAGGGGTGATGTAGAGATGATGTGTTGCATGCTTGGCCATTGGCCAATTTGGGAGGTGGCCCAACCAGATTTTAGGTTATACACATTTCTGTTGTATATATGAACACAAAGATAGTAGTAGCCCAGTTGGTAATTTTTTGGATACACAAGGTCTTGTCTACTTGGTCAAGGGTTCAATTCCCCTTGGCCACACTTTTGGGCATCTTCCACCATTTTAAGCTAAGGCTCCGTTTGGCAGACGCAGTAATTCAGTTTCAATGTTTCCTACCTAACTTTCATTCCGTAACTCCTTTTTTGATGCGGTTTGTTCCGAGAGTTTTGTATTTCAGTTAGCTTCAGTGTCAGAGGCTCCGTATCATTTATTATTTATTCCAAAATTTCGTAGTTAGCTAATTCGAGTTCCGTCAGTGTTAAAATGACATTATTTCACCTAATTAATCAGTAGTTAGGTCCGGGCATTACACCCTCTTTTCTGACGCAGTTAATTATTTTATTGGACTATCGTTACCATCCAGAGATAATTATTAATTTCCTTAATCATTCTTTAAGTCGGTGCTAATTAATAATTAGCAACTAATTATTAATTACGTAAGGTCGGGGTGTTACAAACAATGTGAAACAAGGACCTGCTACTACTACTCCTGCACGGAATACAGGCAGGGAGACACAAGGACGACCAGGATGGGTGTTTGCTTTGGTGCCCGGAGATACATCCACTACAGACACCGTGGTAGCAGGTATACTTCTCATTTGTGGACTCTTTGCGTATGTATTGATTGATTCTGGATCCACGCATTTCTTTGTGTCTCCACTTTTGTTGATAAATTACATAGAACATCTTAGCCCTTAGATGATCTTTTAATAGTACAAATTATGTCTGGACCTTCTATGATTAGATCCACAGTATTGGAGAACTACAATGTGGTGATTGGAGACCCAGAACTCCTGGTAGATCTAATACCTTTAGCTATAAGAGGGTTCGATATAATCTTAGGCATGGACTGGTTATCTTTCAATCATGCCACTATTGACTGCTCTGAAAGGAAAGTATTGTTTCAACACCTAGAGCGACCAGTGTTCACATTCAAAGGGAAAGACGGCTCCCTAAGATTATGTGATGATTATTGAGAACTTAACAAGGTGACGATTTAGAATAAGTAATTAGGTGAGACAAATTTGTGCTAAAGCTGAGTCTCGGTTGAATCACGTTAAAGGTTACATCGTGATCTAGACGTGGCTGGTTGCCAAGAACATGGCGTGATGTGTAAATTCGACATGACATGTAATCTTTGTTCCATATTGGAGTGAATTTGATTGCTTTTTAAATTCGGTTGGCGGATATCTTTGACAATTGTTCCTATCTGTCATCATTCCGGCTAGTGGTGGTAGTGTCTGGTATTTTGAGTTTAGTAGGAATATAGGATTTATCTTAAGGTGCTCTTTTGTAGTTGTTGGTTGAGGATTCAGTATTCTTATTAAACTTGTCACGTTTTTGGACACGCTAGACATTAGACTTCCCGTAGATAAATCTGACTGCTAAATGATTACTTTACTATACGACTAGTTGAGTTTTGGGGACAAAACTCTTTTGAAGGTGGGTAGATTGTAATACCCCCAAAGTTTGACATGACTCAGATTATATTCTGACCTAATAAAAGTAGGTTCAGGGACATTTATAATTCGAGATAATCCAAAATACCGTAAACCATCATTGGAATAATTATTAGGAAATATGAAACTAATCCAGACCAGTAAAAATAATATAGGCTCGGAAAATAGATGATTTGGTCAACCGAGTTTCGGAATGAATAAATGGGCTTGATACAAGAACCTTAATTAAGCAGATAACCTGAATATAAAATAAATTATTAATGGAGACCCAAAAGCGTACTAATAAACCGAGCCCCGGTTTATGCTAAATTTACCGATATTGTACATGTTAATATTTTATGATATAAATATTAATAGATCAAAAAATAAGTATATACGTATGTGTATATAGATAAAAGCTACAGCCGCCCCTTCCCATTTCTTCTACTAATAGCCATTTATTTATATGTATCTCTTTATATATTTATATATTGATAATATGGGAAGAGGGTGGAAAGGAAGCAGTTTTTGGACAAATAGATTATTCTAGAATCAGCTGGAGACAACTGATAAAGGGGGAGACTCTCTAACTTTCCAGATTCTTCCATGTATTTATAAATGCTGCTGAACAGTGCACGGGAAGGGATATTTTTTGGATTGCACATCTTCACGCCTGACCTGTACCTCCTGTTCCTCTCCTACTACCTGATTTTTCCCATATTTCCTTCCTTGTTTTCGTAGCAGCAACAAGTGGGTCATCTAAATCTCTGTATTGATAACTGAAGACTAGTCAAGCTGGTTGATTTAAATGTTTTAAACCAGTAAATTAATATAGCCTCATAGATCAGATTTTTGAGGTGCAAGAATCAGTTCAGCTATTGGTGTTTGAAGCAAGACAGAAGTGGAAAGGTTGTGGTTCCAGTTTTCTGGAATTTTCCCTCTCCAACGATCCACATAATCTGAGGCAGGTATCTATATATCTGATTGTTCGAATTTTTAATCTCTAATAGAAAATTTAATTTGGTTACAACAGGTAATCAGCTATTAGAATATATATATATATATATATATATATATATAAGAAAGGTGGGATTGGTGCGGCTGTTGGGCAGCTGCTAGTGCGGCTGCTGGGCGTGCATTTGCTTTGAATGGAATTCAGCTGTTGATTGCCTTTGATCTAAATATAATTCAATTATTAAATTGATATAGTGCAGCTATTAAATTAATTGTGGTTCAAAATAAAATAGTTTCAGCTATTGAGTGGAAATCAATTGTAGAGATAAAGACCTGCGCAGTGGTATACATACACTGAACCGTAAGTGTAAGCAGCCCCTTAATTTTATATAAATTAAATGTTTCTAATGTCTAATTGCTCATTCATAAACAATATAAGGAGATTTTTGATATAATGCTTATGGCTCTTTACAAATTATAAACTAGTTATAAACTTACTTTGATTTGGAAACTGTTCAAACTGCTTCTTGCCGTGGCAGAACCTGCTTATAGAATGGGTGAGCCACCTAACTCCTCCCATTGTTTTGTTGACAAGTCCACCAATAGACATGCTGCAACTAAAACCTATTGAATGTCAACTTTCTCCATACACTGCAACCTGATTGAACTTCTTATGTAGCTTGAGAATTAATTGTGTGGCTGCCTATTAATAACCGTATAATCTAGTAAATGAATTAATTTAAACTTTGAATTAATTAAATTTAATTATACTATATTACCTATTTCTCGAATAAGTTAAATAAATAGGGCATTATAATTATTTAGGACGTCTTGCACCCAATGATGGGGTCCGTTTTATAAGATGGGGTTTTGAAAAATTAAGATGCATAACGAAGACTAAACCGAGATCCGAAAAATAGTACTTTAACATTTTGACATATCGGAACTAACAATGACCCTAGTTTTCTCCAAGTAAAATAATTAAGGTACGATATTATCAACTAATGTCTATATTTATTGTTTTAGGAGGACTCTCATCCTTGGGCTCAACTAGAGGGGATACTGAATTAGTCTCAACGAACAGTGAGTAACTCGGACTCCTGACTTGGTGTATATTTTCTGTACCACCTAAACTTGTATATTGTATTGCTTTATATGCTGAAATGTTTTATACACTGTACTCTTTAATGCATATGTTTTAATGCATACTCATTACATGTGGCATGATCTTATTCTAACTTGTCTTTTAATATGTTATGTTCTGATTTTGTTCGGGTCTACTCTGTTCTGTTGTACACCATTTGGAGTCTGTTCTAATTCTGATTCGTTGTGTTGTGTCTTATCTGGGGCCCACCATGGGATTGAGTACATCAGTGGATGGATGGCTGGCTATGAGGCGTGGTGAACTCAGCATCCGCTCAATCCTGATCTGTTCCGCTCTGATACTGGGATAGCTGGTTATGAGGCGTGGTGAACTCAGAATCCCAGTATTCAGACATCTGTTAAATCCTATATGTTTTTCCCTGATACTAGGATAGCTGGTTATGAGGCGTGGTGAACTCAGAATCCTAGTACTCGGGCATCTAGTCCATGTTATCCTATTCCGTTCTGATCTAACCCCAGAGGATGGATAGCTGGCTAAGAGGCGGGATGGCTGGTTATGAGGCGTGGGGAACTCAGGATCCTAGTACTCAGCATCCCACATTACTGGGGAAGGATCAGACATACTTGCTGATGCTCTTTGATTGTTGATCTGTTCTATCTCAATTTGATTTACATGTTATATTTTATCTTGCTCTATTATGTTGTTTTACCTGAGTTACATTTGAGCATGCATGTATATATATAAACTGGTTTTGAAACCCATGGCAGGAACCTATGTTACTCACTGAGCTTGTTTAAGCTCATTCCATTATTTTAACATTTTTCAGGTGAAGGCGTCGATGGCAAGGATTAAGAAGGATTTAGAAGATGGATAGGCAAACATAATGATGATAAACCCATTTTTGTATTCTATGTCATTTTTGGGCATTTTGTGAACACGTGTAAAGATGTACTTCTTTTACTGACTTGTGTATATAAATACAGAAATTAGATAGATGCTCTGCCAAGTTAAATTGCATTCCTCATTTTAATTTCTGTTGCTTTATATTTAAGTAATGAATGCGTTATACTTGGGAATCTTAAGTGAATGGCCTGGGGTTAGGTTACCTATTGGTATTTTCCATAAGTGTAAACCACGAGGGGTGCCTAACTGGCCGGTCGCATACCATAATCCGCATAGGGTGGGTTATGGGATGTGACAGACGGTGAGTAGTTTGGAGAAGAAGATCTGTTGCAAAGGAGCTACTGCTGGAGGATCTAGTTCGATTCCTGAAGTAGATCAGAGTAGATGAAGGATGTGTATGTATACATATATGTATGTGTGTGGATGTTACGATTTTGCGGGATGGCTCTCGGTATGGTGTAGCGATGGAGTAGCAGTGGATTTTGGGATTTCCTGTGGCGAGTAGAGCTGTTAGTTGCAGATTGAACGGGAGCATGAAGCAGCAGTGTGTTGGTGCAGGGGAAGACTGATTCAGCCGAAACCAATGACCAAGATTCGATTCAGATCTGGGTATTTAGTTTCAGTGTAGTGAATCCTCAATAAGGGCCTAGGAGACGTTATGGTTGAAGGCGTAGCAGCAAGTATGTATATGTGTAGCAGTGCAGGAGAGGGACGGACAGTGCTGCTGCTATGGCCCATTTTAGGAAGAAAACAGAGGATAGTTTGGGAGTCTTGGTGTAGGGCTGAATCACGTTGGGTGTGTGGATCGTTAGAGAGTCGGTTGGGTTGGACATTGAGGTTGACTGCCCAGGGTTCAATGGTCTTTGTTGGGGGCACAGTTGGTAGTGTTGTAAATAATTGGAAGGAAATTAGCTGAGATGGCGGAAGAAAGGAATTTGCAGCAAGGTGTTGGTGAATCATCTTTGGAGTTGGTTTAATAATGATGTTGCTGCTGTTGTGGAAATGTTTGATGATATTTCATGGAAGATCACTATAGTCTTGAAGGCTTTGGGCAGGGATTTCTATTTGGTGAGAATACTTGGATTTTCCCAGGAATTCAGGACCTGCTGGTTTTGAGAGAGATCAAAGAGAGGAGACTCTGTTAGTGCATTCAGGTGCGGGTTAGTTTAGCAGGGGTTGTCACTCCATTTATGTAGTGGTGATGAATGGAAATTCAAGGATGGTCATGTGAGGCTCACGAATGGAATTGATTCCAGATTTGGTGATGTTGTGGTGTTAGAAAATGATGGAGACTTTGAAGAAGTTTTGGGAGCTACGGGTTTTGGAAACCTACAGCAAGTGGAGCTGCTGCAAAACCTGATGCGAATCAGGGATGTGGATTGGGTCAGTTTGGATGCTATTGAAGCATTAAGTATGGGACAATTCATTTTTGTAGCAGATTTTAAGATTAAAGGTGGGAGACTTTTATTTTGATTTTTCTGTTACAGAGTTGGCTTTGTGTGAATCTTGAAATAAAACTTGAATGGATTGAGAGGGAAAATATACAATGGAGGAAGGGAATTTCAGTTAATGAATTTGTGTTGAATCTTGAGGAACCGAACAAATTAGTGTTGTTGGATGAGCGAAGGTAGAGTAGAGATACTTTTGGTAGTAGTGAATATTGGTTGAAGAAGTTGAAGTCTTCTGGGATGACGGTTAGCAAACTGCCCAAACTGTTGTGACATTGACAACGATTTGGATTGGTTTCAAGAATGCTATGGAATTTGAAAAATGGTTTGAAGCTGACCACCACAATAGTACATTATCACCGATTGGTTTGACTTCGTGGCAGACACGACTCCCGAGGGTTGAGACAAACCCTTCAGGTATGATATTTTACTAATGTGAGAAATAAGGTTAAGCTTAGAAGTATTTGGTAAGATGATTGAATGTTCTCTACGCTTAATTGCTATTAGGAAATCACTTAGAATTTGATTGTCTTGATAGCCCTAGATTGGTTGTTTGTGCACTTATGAGTTTATTTGAATTGTTAGGAAATTTATTTGAATGAGAAGTACGGTGTTTTGCTAATGTAAGAAATGGGGTTAAGTTTAGTAACATTTTGTGAATGAATTGCATGACTTGTATGTTTAATTGTTGTTATGGAGTTATTCGGATTATGTTCATTTGATGACTTGGGATTGGTTGTTCACGTGTTTTGTGTTTTCTTATATTCTTGAGAATTGGTAAAGTGATGAACGTGATTATGGCCATGTGATTAGATTGATAGCATGAGATATGTATTCGTGTGGAATGAATTGGTGATTTAAATATTATTGTTGCCTCGAATGTGGTATATCATGGAAAGCATGCTTCATCGAGATTATGTTGTTGTGTGATGAACGCATAGCATATTGGCATTGGGTGAATTCCTTGGGCATATGGCGTGAGTTGAGCACGTGGTGCTTTGCATTATGAGGGTGCAGATCCTGTGGTAAAAAACCCAAAATTGGCCATTGCATTGGTACTTCGAGCCATCGGGCGAGACCCGTAAATGAGACATTGGTACTTCGAGCCATCGGGCAAGACCCGTAAATGAGACATGGGTGTGGCATTGAGTACATGGGTGTGTCATGCATACTTTCATCACATTGTATTAATGGAATTGTGAAGCATTTAGAGATAAATGTACACTTGCACATGCCACGCCTTGATTTTATTTCCTGCATTAGTATTATATCATAACAGCATGTTGGCGTTGACCCATTCGTGGGCACAGGTTTCAGATAAAGCTCCTAGTGCGTGGGACTTGATGAAGTTTTGGAGGAAGGAGAGGAAATAAATTTGGATGAGTATTTAGCCCTTGGGGTATACTTTTGTAATATAGGGGCTTAAGCCCAAACAGTATGTAGGAGATGACTGTTGAGTGTATCTTATATGTATATATGTTAAAGGAAAAGAATGCGTGTTTAATTTTCATGAATTGTGGCCATCGAGTGAGGATGGATTGTGATGTGTTTGTATATATATGATGTATTGTGATTATCAGGGGAAAAAAGGCTCGAAAAACAGAGGAGGTTCTGTCAAAATTTTCTGAAAAATTAAAGGATTGTTAAAGTGTGTAAAACACCCTAGTTATTATGAAAACAAGGGGCAAGGCCCTATGGATTATACAGAACAGGGAATTTGGTTAGTATTGGGAATGTTTTTTATTGTACTTTATTTCGTTATTATTTTATTTTCTCTTGTCTCGTTACTCGCGTCTCGGGTTCGCTGGAATTTGGGGCGTGACATGTGCGGATCTCGGATCGCGACCGCTGCCTACAAACCCGAGGGCTTGAGGCAAGGCTCACATAAGCAACAGTATCGGACATCGGTGCGACCTGTGGTTGCGGAAGCCTGAAAAACTTTTTCTTTTCTTATTCTTTTTAAAATCATGCGCACCCATGTCCAGTACTGCCACTCTTCACATTGTGGTATACATGATTACACATTTAGAGCATAACTAAAAATTTAAAGAGTTATTAAACATTACATGTCCACTGCCCGAGGGCTTAATACATATTCTTACACCGTTTACTAACACAAAATGTACTACTAGAGTTCATATGGTCCCAAAAGAGTCTACTCCAACATATCTTCCCAAAATGGCAGATTCGACATCATCGACTTCAAACCACAACTGCCGTCTTTCACCTGAAAGGGGGGTCCGAACAAAGTCCGGGTAAGGTAATCTAAGCTTGTGAGTAATTCCTGCATTTGTCATGGGGTTTCAATTGGCAGCGGTTTAGCACTTGAGAGTTTATAAAATACTCACCACCAATTGCTCGTACTTTCAGAACACAGAATATATGCATTCTTCATAAGGATAGCTTTAAAACATTTAAAGTATTCAAGCTAAACACACATTTCTTCAAATGGAGTATAAGCACTTCTAAATATGCATAATAAAATGGGGGTAAAACCTACTTCCATCTTTAAAAACATGACTTCAAATCATAGCTTAGAAACATTTATAGTTTTCAAGCTAAATACACATTTCTGCAAATAGAGTATATGCATTTCAAAACATATAAACATGTATAAGGAAAATGGGAGTAAAAACCTACTTCCATTTCCAAAATCATTTGTCATCTTTTCTCTTTACTTAAGTGGAATCTGTTTCGAACCAGACTCCCGTTTTACTGCCAATGCTGACGATGGGAGATATCTCATTGCCTCGGGGATTAGATCCTTATACCGGGCATTTCTTCATGTCTCAGTTGAATCCCGAAGGATTTCAACGTCATGGGTGGTACTTAAGTACCATTTAGATGCCTTTTTAACGAGCATCGAAATACTGCTTCTTCAATAAATGCTTTTCAAGAACATTTACAATATGAGTTCTGCAAATATATGCATTTATATTGCATTTGAAATATGACTTCTTCAATAGATGCTTTTATGAGCATTTGAAATATGACTTCTTCAAATATATGCATTTATAGCATTTGAAATATGACTTCTTCAAATACATGGAGTTAAATCTCCACTTCAAATATAGGGTTACTCACCTTATACGTTTAGGTTGAAGCTACTGTTGTGCTTTCCCACTTCCTTTGTAATTCCTAAGAACAATTCATAAATAGTCTCATTAACTTCATAGTCACTACAATACCACTCATTGGTGATCTTAACTTATGCTTAGATCGTAATTAAATTCTAATTTCAATCCCAGGCGAATACTTTTAAATATACTCTTCTGGTAGCTTAATTAAATCATGAGGTTTGATTTCATTACTTCATATGTTGTCGTGTCATGTTTATCCGTACTTCGTTTCATAATATGGACCTCACCATTGAGTCCGAAACATCGAAGAAAGTTAATTTAGACCTTTTTTGGTTTCAATTTGGCTTTAGGGGTACCAGGGGTAATTTGGTCATTTTATCCCATTACGTGTCTTTATTTTTCGGAGTTTTGTCTCATGAAACGGACCCCGCCATTTGGTTTAAAACGTCCAAGATAGTCAAAATACACTATTGGTTTACTTTATTTGGACTTCGTTTGCCCTATTTAGGGCTAGGGGCATTTTTGAAATATTTCTTAGTTAAAATAATATTATTTTAATATTAATTTAATTTCGGTGGGCCACAGTAAGATTTTCCAATAATTCAGGGGTCCAGGTACAATTTCTTATATTTCTGAACTGAACCAATGGGTTCAATTTCATTTTAAACGAACCAGTCCTGTTGTAACTGAACCAATCCGGTTTACCACGTAATGCTGACGTCATCATGACGTCAGCCCTAACGTTTTAAGATTTTAAAACCTAACCAAAACGTCGTCGTTCCAATAATTCGGTGGCACATCCAGATGCTACCACGTGTCCGAGTCAACCCGTCTAACTCGCTTTTAAACGACGAGTCGACTCAGCGTCGTCTCCCCCATCAATCCACGACTGTTGCCCTAATTTTTGGGTTTCATTCTTTTCATTTTCGTGTATTTTCAATCCCTGTTTCTCTCTGTTTTTGGTTGGCTCATGTTCCTAGAAGGTTGGCCAATCTTTTGGCATTCACTTGGAGCTTTAGATTTAACTAAATCGTTCGGTTACAATCTTGATAGCCGAACCTATAACTCCATGAAAAATCCTCATTTCATCACTATTTTTAATGGGCCTTGGTCCTGCGTGACCCTCATGGTTTGAGGATTCCATTCCCATTCACTAAATCAGGTTTAAACGTTTACAACTAAAACTGGGTTTCTCGACTTAAACCTGCAACTCGTCTTTAAAGGTCCTTCCCTTGTGTTTTAGAGTTGCGGTCTAGGGTTTTTAAGGTACTGGAACCGTCTAGTTTAGGTTCTTATAGACAAAAATTGGATTAACAAAGGTCGGTTCAGACCTGTTTCAGAATTTTGAATTTTTCTGTTCACCTGTAAGTCTAATTTTCTCAATCGATTCTCCACAATTTCTTATCATTTCTTTTGCAATTTAAAGCTTAAATTAAGCACAATAAGAACCTACTATTGCATGCTTTAAATTTGAACGAAATTCACATGAATTCAATTCACGAATTTACCTGTTTAATCAGCTGGTTTCTTTTTCCAATTTCTTTCCTGCTTCAGTTCCTACCTTCTTTCTACGAACTACACAATCTCTCTCCTCCTTAACTTCCCATTTTATTTCCTCCTTCTCTACCGACCTTGAGGCAGTGGCATTGCCACCTGTTGGCTTTTGGTTTTGCATGGAGAACACATTAGTTCTCTCCTCAATGGTTGCCACTCATCCTTCATCATTTCTCTTCACATGAAGATCACATGGAGGGGCATGGAGAACAGTGCCCACCGCTTCCCTCTTAATCTTACTATCATATTCCATTTATTTCCTTTCCTCATTTCTTAACCTATATATTAACTTACATATATATATATATATATATATATACCATCAGCCGTACACACTTTTATATACATATACTTTATACAATTTTGATGATGTATTGTATTTATTTACCTAAATTTGGGTAGCCCCCAATTAATCTATCATAACATATTTGTGTGCATATATATACCTAAATATATATATATATATATATATATATATATATACTTTATACAGTCTCAATGGGATCAACGAAAACAAGTTGATGATTGCAACAAAGTGATGTACAATCGTCCTGATTTCCCGGGACTTGTATTGAAAGTTCACATATTAAAGTTCGAAATCGACCTTGTTACTTAAGGTCTCAGTCACTGATTAATATTTAGTGACTTAATAATTCTTCATCGGGTCGGGGTGTTACACTTTTGACACCAGCCTTTGGCCACCCTATTGGGCCATGTTTGGCCGCTCCTTAGACATATTTTGGTAGACTTTTTGGCCTATTCTTGGCCTATGTCTTAGGGCATTTAGGGCCCATTTGGGCCATTATTCCAAGGTATATTTAGAGACACTTTGGGGCTATTTTGGAGGCCATTTTTGACATATCTTAGACTAATTTTGAATATCGATTGGGAGAGACATTTGATTTACATTAGAAGACCATTTTGGTTAAGTCCAATAGCAAGTTTTCATTTCAAATTTTGGGAAAACTTGGAAAAATTAATGTGTAATCAATTAAATCCATTTTAATTGCCTTTTATTTATTTTTCTTAATTCATTTCGATTCACTCCCCGGGTTTTGTGAAAATTCAGGGCGTGACAATTAGGTCCTGTCCTCTTTTTCTAATTTCATTTCATAGCTAAATAATTGCTTAGGACGTAGTGGGTATTACCTCATTTGTTGTTTCTTATTTTTTAAAATTTATTTAAGCTTAACGGATCTCACCATTGAGCCTAGAAATGTCCAAAATAGTCAAGATAGACTACCTTTTATATTTAATTGAGTCCGGGTATCATTAGGGGTAAAATGATAATTTCACATTTTACATGTCCTAATTTTTGGAGACTTAATCTCACAAATCGGACTCTGCCGTTGAGTCCGGAATGTCTAAAAATATTGGGTTATACTATCTTTTTATTTTATTTGGGCATTGGAGCCATTTTACCAAATTAAATTAACTTAATTTATTTAGTTGTTTTATTTTATATTTTATATATACATATATATATATATATATATATATTCATCCCATATTTCTCACATGTGTGACAGTGGCATAATGGTCACACAATTGAAGTTAAGGCTTACACACATGCACAGTAGGGGGTTCGATCAAGTCTCTGGGGCTACGGCTCCTTTTATTTATTTTTTGATCTTTTAAACACTAAATAGCGGATAGGGATCTGAAACATGGATAAGGTATCCCAACCTCCCGTTGGTTATGAAATCAATTCTTTAACCTTGTAACCGAATGGTCCAATTCCTTTTTAATTAACAACTCAAAACTGTACCATTTTATTAACAGCCCCAACCCATTTTTATTTCGGTCAGGGCCCGACCTGATAACCCAACCCATTTCTTTGTTCACCGTCTTCCTCAATGTGGAGTTATTGTTCATGTTGAAACCCTAAAATTTCTTTTCTATTTTGTTAGTTTTGGGGCTAGATTTTTCTCTATTTTCAATCTTAAAATGTTTATAAAGGTACAAGCTACGTTTTGGTATTGATTTGGGGCTTTAGATTGAGCTGGAAAGCTCGTTCCACCATCCATGGTGGTTTTGAATATCTCATTGTATCTCTCTTATTTCTTCACCAAACCTGCTTTGGTCTGGTCTATTGTGATCCTAAAGACATGGGGATTCAATTCCCATCCAAGAAATCGACCTTAAAGCTCAATTGGTGAAGTTAGGTTTAGGAACCGTGACCTGTAACTCACGCAAATAAACTCCTAACACGCATAAAATCTTAAAGGAAATCGAACTAGACTGAGGGTTTTGATTACTTACCTCTTGTTGTTATTCTTTTGAAAACCTCAGTTTCTCTCTCTACGCTACCTTTTCTCTATACAGCCGCATATGCACAGCACACATAACCCACACACAATTTTTGATCGGTTCATATATCCACATAGACACAGCACAAACACACATGTTTACACCACACTCACACATGTCATATATATATATATATATATATGACTCATGTATGTAAGTAGATATACATATGACACCATCTGTGTATATATATATATATGTATAACAGTTATCATCTTACATATTATATTATATCTATAACACCCAATCAATTTATATATTAGATTATATATATGTATTCACATAAAATAATGGGGGTGTAGGACGAGTCCAATGGTATGATGCCATCTCAATTTTGAATGGGCAGAAATTAGGGCTTATTTGAGCATGTAAGTATATTTGGTGGAACAGCTATTACAATTGTGATTTCACCAAGTTGGCTTATGTTTTAGACACGAGTCTTTCATACTTTTTGGTCTTGGGATCAAATTCCTTAGCTAACACTTTTGGCCCTTTTTCAAACCTTTTTTCTCCTTATGCCTTGTTTGGAATTATTCTATTTCTCCTTTTTTGTTTTATTTCCATTTTTCCCTCTTTTTGTTATTTTTTAGCTTTTATATTTTTAGGTCTAAGTTTTCATTATTGCCATTTTATCCCTTACAAGCTCTATTATTTAAATTAGTGACTTAATTCCACATAATTGGATCGGGATGTTATAGTAACGATTCTTATCTCCGTCTTCAACTCGGTTGACCATGGACACATTGGAGTTTTGAGATCTATTGGTATGACTATCTTTGGCCTCTCAGTAGTCCTTTTAATGTAGTCATTTAAAGCATTATTTAAAGACCTCCCACGTCCTCTCCTTAATGACGTTGATGCTAGATATAAAATATTAAAACATAATATTTGGGTCAGTTATAACTATAAAAAGACTTTAATTAGATTGGCACATAATCATCTTACCTACACCATTCCTCCCTGGCGGTGAGGACAAAGCTAGAGTAGTAGTCGTGGGTGACCAATCACCATCGATATGCGGTTCATTGTAACTCGATGACATACCTAAAACAAAAATAAATATAGTTCAAAGAAAACATTCCCATTAAATCATCCCGCATAATGTAAAATAAAACAAAACTCATTAACTCAACCCTATAATAGGATTTTTGATCCTTACGAAAGAGTAGGCCTTGTGTTCTCATGCCTTGTGTCACTCCCCAAATTCCTGCGAACCCGAGGCGCGAGTAACGAGACGAAAGGAAAATAAAATAATAAGGACAATCAAGGACAATCATTTGCATTTCATATGCTAACCCCATTCCTGTTCTGATACAATTCATAAGGTCTTGCCCATTAACTCACGACATACAAATAACATGAAATAATCTAGGGCTTATGCCCTTGTATAACCTCAAAATACGCCCTATGGGCCAAATATAATTCTCAGTTCTCTCCTTCATTATAACATCTCTAAGTCTCGCATAGCCGGAGTGTAATCTGAAATGGTGTCCCACGAATGGGTCAGCTCAACTGCTGGTACAATATAATGGTAATGCAAGAAACAAAATTAAGGGCGTGGCATGTGCAAGTGTACATTTAATCATCATTACAGTATATGAACAGTATGCGTGACGCACCCATGCAACTCTATGCACACCCATGTCTCATCTTACGGTTCTTCCCCGATGGCCTGAGTACCATTTATATGCCTCGCTTCACGGTCCGGAACCCATCAGACATGCGAGTACCTATTGGCCGATTTTGGGTTTTTCACCACAAGATCTACACCCTCTTAATGTACAGCACCACATGCTCAACTCACACCATGTCCAAGGAATCACACTATGCCAATATGCTCTGATTCCACCATGCCATAATGTAATCTCAATAAAGCAACTTATCCACACATGAAGCATGCTTTAAATAATGTATTACACAATAATATTTAACCAGAAGATCCCTTCATCAAGGTTATATGCCATACAAAGTCCATTTAACACATGCTTTAAGTCACATTTCATAATCTCAACAGTTCTCGAAGAATATAATCCACACATTATGCTAACACATGCGATATACATATAATCATGATCCACATTCATCACCAAACTTTCAAAAAGATAACAAGGAACACATAAGCATATAAGCAATCAAACAAATATATGAATCATCAAGTCAACATGGCAGTTACTCCTAAACTTACTTCTATTTCTTACTTAGCACAATATATTGTACCTGATGGGTTGTCTCAACCCTAAGAAATCGCACTTGCGGTGTAGCTGAACTGCAGTGAAAATGCAGAAGGTCAGACCACCTTCTCCTTGCCTTTCGCTGTCCCACTTTTCTGGGTTTTTCTCTTTCCTGTCGTGTGCCCTTCCTCTCCTTCCTGGTCCAAGCTTGGCCTAAGCCTCTCCCCTTCCTTTCTGTCTTTCTTTCTCAATCCCAACGAACATACACACACATATACACAATCAACACTCAGCAGCCTCTCTCTCTCTCTCTATATCTCTCTCTCTCTCTCTACACGAATTGGTCTGCACACATACCCCACCTATTTACATACATACATACACACAGAAAGCCCACCTTCACACTCCATCAGTCACCTACCTCCTTACACACAACAGCACCCTCACCCATGCCCCTTTGAGTGATTTTCACTCAACCTGCACACACCCACTCACTATACACCGTACACACACACACACATGTGTGATATACATATATATAAATATTCATGCATATACATATATATATTTAAATGCATTAAATATGCATATATATACACCTAACATACATGTAATATATACATATATATATATATGTTCTACCATATACACCTACACATACATGACACACATTTGAATTTAACCAATAATAATAATTAACAACAACAACAACAATAATAATAATAATAAAATTTTATTTATTCCAAAAAAAAAATATTTCAGGTCATTACACCTTGCACAGTCTATTAAAGCATAGGAGTATAGGGAGCACATTGTTTTAGGTTCTTAATCATCTTGTAATGTATATGATTCTTTCTTAACTAAAATTAGGTGAATATATGCAATGTGCAGATATATAGGAGAACAACGGATATAAACACAATGTATAAACCACAAGACTAACAACAAAAATATGTATGTTTTCTTGCATATAAGCAAAATATATGCCTGATGCGAGAAAAATAAAGAGACCTTCACATTCATCCAAAACATTAAGATAGATCATTTTAAATATAACTATGTTGATCAATCATCTATATCAGTATTATCACTAGTCAACACATATTCTTTTTATTCAGTATAGTAATCTATCAAAGTGTTATCATCCTTGTCACTTTCATCATCATTAATGAAACTAGCATCTAACTAAGTACTGTGCACATTGATGTGAACAAATAAGGCATCGATTGCAACAGGCTTGATGTTTTTCCTATGCAGAGATATCGGTTCAATTGCCTCACTATCATTTTTGTTGTCCATGGCTTCTAGAAATTGATGAGCCAATACAACCCCATCGTGGGGCAACTGCTCCTCTTCTTGGAATGCATCACACTCTATCGACCCTTTCTCTTCTTCATCCACCTCTAAAACATTGTAGATGTTCCTTGGCTTTATCAGTTGAACAATTTTCCAATCACCTCAAAATTTGGGATCGTTTACGTAAAATACTTGTTTCACTTGTGATGCAAGCACATAAGGATTATTAGCATACCATGTACGAGCCACATTAACACTAGTGAAGTATACATTTGTATGTATTCCTGTCTTGGTGTTACCAACATCCCACCATTCACACTTGAACAAAACAACTTGATTATTGAAGCAATAACTTAATTGAACAATGCTTGTTACTACACCATAATAATGAACTCGTTATCACTTGCCAAACCTTTGACAACCACGCCATTATTTTGAGTCTGGGGATTCTTTTCACTTTATCTCGTGTGAAACCTTAAATCTTTCACAATACAACCACTATATTATGTTACTCATTTATCAGGATCATATGCTAATGAATATAATTCATCAGTCACTTTGAGTGCATGATGTTGGCGCAATAGTTCCATCTATGAATAAAAAATTACATACATTTGAAATATTAGAATACAATGAAAATTAGTGCGTTATAAAATTAAGTACTAGATGCATTAACTCTTACACGTCTTTGAAACCATTTCATAAAATTCTTTTCATGTCTCTACTCGACATTATATATGTTTTCTAAATTGAGAATGGCATTGTGTTCCCTACATTTAAAGTAAACACAATTATGCATGATAGAGTATCGAAAAATTTAATACAAATTCAACTAACTATTAAAATAATTTGAGGAACATAGTTAACTTATGCGGAATATGGTGCAATTTTCTTAGTATTATTAAACACATAGTATCTCACTTTATCATAATCCTTTAGATCCATGTATTCATATGATCTAGCTCCCAAAAGCCGAGTAGATAGTCCAAACACAGAAAGTTTACCATATTGTTACCCCTAACCACTATCATAATTTCGTTCTTCATGGTTGAACCTTTTTTCAATTCCATCCATATATATAGAACAGAATAATAGACATTCGCTGTTAGTATATGCCTCTGCAATTGAACCTCTAGGATGTGCTTTATTCCTCACATATTGCTTTAACATATGCAAGAATCTATTTACAAATTATAACAATTTGAGTTTAACGAAATACAATTGCTATCACACATATTGCAAATAAAATGATTCAATAAATCACCTTTCAATAGGATACATCCACCGATACTGGACATGTCCACCAATTTTCACTTCTTATGGCAAATGAACAACTAAGTGGACCATTACAACAAGGAAGGCTAGTGGAAATATTTTCTTAAGCCCACACAGTATGAATATAATGTCTTTCTCCATCTTATCCAACACCTCCAACTTTAATGTCCTACAACACAGCTCTCTAAAGAATATGCCCAACTCTATCAATGGAATACAGATATTATATCACGATCCAAAACTCACCCTATGCGGATTAGGGATCAGTGACTGACACTGTCGCTCAGACAGGCCGTACAAAATCAAATGAATTGCACAAGAGTGATAATTTTTTCTTTTATATTAAATGCGGAAGCTACACATATGCAACTCATTTGATAACCAATTCAACACCAATCATTTATGGAGGATACTCAAGGTAAAATCATCTTGATCACCATAACTATCATAATTCATCAATATTTATATACACAACAAATATATAGGTATCCACAAAAGGTACAAAATTATAATTTTCAAAAGTCTAGGTTGTCATTGAGCCCAAAAATACATCGTATGATTACCAAAAAGGTTCCACATCACATCCAACTAAGATCCTTGTGTAAAAGATCCATTACAATCACGCTATAACAACCCGACCCAATTATCGGGGCTTAATTTACTAATTTAGATATTAAGGATAAAATGGTGATAATTATGAAAATTAGGCCACGATAAATATAAAAGCCATGAAATAACACGGGGGCAAAATGAAAGCCATAAAATAATGAAGCCAAAAGTGTTGACCAAGGGATTTGATCCCGAGACCCAAAAAGCAAAAATGAGTTATATGTAAAATAAATAATACACTTCTTATATATATACGGTCACATTAAGTATACATTCGGTATACCTTACATAAATATACACATCTATAAGGAACATACAAAAAAATATATTAGTATATGTATATATACATACTACAAAAATAGTAATTTTTTGCAATGCACATTATTTGCGATGCACGGTGTACGTCGCCAAAAGACACTATTAGAGACGTACACCATGGGTGTCGCTAAAAACGACAAAAAAAACCCTTTCTCTCGCAGAAAAAAGGGCGCTAATTAATTAGCGACGAACCAACAAATATTAGCGATGCTCAGTGTGCGTCACTAATATTTGTTTAATTGCAACGACGTTGTGTTAGGGGAATATTTGCAACATGATTAGACTTGTGCGTCGCTAATAGGTCCGGTTATAAACTGATCGGTCGCTCCCTCTCTGCGCTGCTCGCTATTCTCTCACTCTTTCGCTCTCCCACTCTCTCCCTCTCTGCGACGCACCTACTATTTTTTTGAGTTTCTGTGAAGAATTGATCGATCGAGTGTGCGTTGATTTGAGTGTTTGATCTGATACTATTTTTTTGAGTTGCCGTGAAAACAAGGTTCGTTTTCTTATCTCTAATTACTATTTGATGTGCTGTCTCGATCGATACATGCATGATTGATTCTATGTTGTTCATTACAAGTTCTAGATGTAAAGGATGATACATAGATTTTACAAGGTACGTTTAATTATGATTGTTTTGTTGGGTTAAATTAAGGTGGAGTTAATTTTTGCGATACGGTGAATTTGTTCATGACAAGCATATATTCTATAAACAACCCATTTTTTAAAAACAACTAAAGCTTGTGGAATCCGTCAATAAATTTTTTTGGGGGGACCAAAGGGTATTTTTTTAACTAATTGTTCACTTGGTGTTTCTTCTATGATGATATAGAGGGTTTGCATTTATCCAAAAAAAAAATACAGAGGGTCTGTTTTTCTTCAATTCTAGCACTCAAAATCTTGTTATTTTTTCTGATTTGTGGCATGTTTAGTGCAAAATTTTCTTGGGTGTAGGCGACTTGTTATGGGTTTCTGATTTTTTTTTTTTTATATAACGGATATAAAGTTTTTGTGGGTTAAAAACTGGGTTTGCATGGTTAAATGTGTGTCTTCAATTTCTAGAGGTAATTTAGATCTTCTGAATTCTTAATTTTAGGCTTTAAGACTTGGAAATTTGTTTTGATGGATTTTAGGGTCTTTAAAGTTTCTACTTAGATCGTTGGATGATATTGGTAGATATGTAAAGTGGGGTTGCATGAATATTGGTGGGTTCTTGTACTTGTAAGAGGAAACTAGCATTTCTAAATTTTGGAGGGTTTTAGGAATTGAGCTTTTGTATCATTAACAAGTATAAGAATTTGGTTCAAAATTTTTAATAATTTTTTTTCTACCGAGATTGGGGGATGTTTATAGTATCAAGTCTGTTTTAATTTCTCTTTATAGTTGAATAATTAAGCTCTATTGTTAAACAATTCTCTAGATTAGTATGCATTTTTAAATCATAAATAGTGGGCGAATTATATAGGTTCTTTGGAGGATTTCTAATTTGTTTTTATGTTTTTGGGTGATTGATGATTAGAGAACTCTCAAGTGTAATCCCTCCCAGATGCTCATCCCCTGCTCTATTTTTCTATAATAGATTTCTGTTAAGTTACTTGTTAGTTTCCACCCTATTTTTCTTTAATTGGTTTATATTATATTCTTTGACTTTGGGCTCCATGTGTGCTCTTTTCTGGTTTATACATGTATGTATGTGACTATACATATATGTGTGTATGTGTATGGAAATATTTATACATATATAGGAGAGAGAAGCAATGTTGTAGTTATGTATATTAAACATTAAAATTTCCTTGAATGAACAAAAACAAACTCCACCAAAGACAGTTGCTAGAAACTTAGTTTTTTTTGGAAAACAAACACAAGGTAAGAAAGAATTATGAGTTCTAGAAAAAGGGGGAGACAATAAATGCTATTTGGTGGAGACAATAAAAAAATTCTTAGGTAATAGGTTATTTCTCAATATTAGATATATCAATTGCATTCATGTAAGCCTAGCCCCGTTCGGGAGTCATTTTCATCACATGTGAATCTTGTCGTGAAATTTTTTCGCGATTGGGCTGGTGAGTATGAAAATCAATTCTTGAATTGTCCAGAGTAGGACAGTTCGGGAATGCATAAATCTACATTGCAATCACTAGCGCATGCTTGAATATTCCACTATGACTAAATTTCAGCACGGTCTCCTATTATTCTCTGAGTATATATTTAGGCGTGGTAACGTCTATCTCGTACACTTGGAGAACCGTAGGGAGATGTTGCCAAAATTTTGTCCAAGTGGAATCAAGCATTTGATTTGCTGCTGATTGCAATGTAGATTGTGCATTCACGACTGGGATAGGACCACCTTACCCTTTAGTGAGAAGTTGGAGATGATAGGATTCATGTTTCATATTTATAATGAGTATCATTTTTGACTTTTATTAAATAGACGAAAATGGATAAGAGTTGGATGGACTTGAGGGGAAGGCATTTGCTAGGGTATGTGAAGGGGATCAAAGATTTTATAGAGTTTGCTTGTGCATTTGCAGATGGGAGAAATAGGATAAGATGTCCATGTAGGAGGTGCAATACTAGGGATTATATGCACATAGATGAAGCCAAAGAGCACTTACTCCTACATGGGATGGTGGGAATTTCAAGGGGAACACCGTGGCGTACGAGTGGTATTTGAGGATGAAGAAGAAGACGACGATGATGACTTTGGTGATAATGTTGGGGTTGGTTACAAAGGCTTGCCACAAATGCTGGCAGACTTGCAGGGGGCTACAACTGGGGCGAGTAGTCACAGGAATGACATGGGACAATCGGAAGCGTTTGAGTCCTTGTTGAGGGAAACAAAGCAGTCGTTATATCCGAGTTGTGATAACTTTTCGAAATTGGACTTTCTCGGGAAACTCCTTCATATTAAGACCATTAACCGATGGAGTAGCAAATAATTTAATATGGTTATTGAATTGATTAAAGAAGTTCTTCCTACTAGGGAGACCCTTTCGAAATCATATTACGAGGTGGAAAGAATATTAAGTGATTTGGGCCTCGGGTATATTCCCATACATGCTTGTAAAAATGATTGCATGTTATTTTGGAAGGAGACTGAACAATGTATGGAGTGTACGGTGTGCCATGAATCCAGGTACAACCTGAATGAAGGAAAGAGCAAGACAATTCCGCACAAGGTGTTGAGAATTTTCCTTTAAAACCTAGGCTACAAAGGTTGTACATGTCTCAAAAGACAGCAGAAGATATACGGTGGCATAAGGAGAAGCGTGCTGCTGAGGAAAATGTATGTAGGCATCCGAAAGGTTCTCAAACTAGGGTTGAGTTTGATACAAATCATGAATGGTTTGCAAATGAGGCGTGTAATGTACGACTTGGGCTAGCTAGCAACGGTTTCAATCGGTTCGGTGACATGAGTAATGCCTACAACATGTGGTCGGTGTTGCTTGTGCCGTATAACTTGCCACCATGGAAATGTATGAAAGAACCATTTATTTTCATGTCATTTCTTATTCCAGGCCGAAGACTCCTGGTAATGAAATTGATGTGTACTTGCGTCCTTTAGTGGATGAGTTAAAGGAATTGTGGGAGGTGGGAGTAGAGGCATACGACGTCTCTAAGAATGAGACATTTCAATTGCATGCAGCATTACTGTGGACCATAAATGACTTTTCAGCATACGGGAACTTGTCTGGGTAGAGCACTAAGGGGTATCTGGCATGTCCGATTTGCAATAAGGATGCATGTTCCCTACATTTGTCCAATGGAAAGAAGATATGCTACATATGCCATCGTTGTTTTCTACCGCCATCACATGGCTGGCAAAATCGGCAGAAGCATCTGTTTGATGGAAAAATTGAGCGCAGATTGTCACCTCTATTGTTGTCTGGCAAAACGTGTTGGCGCAATTGACACTCATCTAACCAGTGAGGTTTGGGAAGATACCGGTACTAAGAAGAGGAAGTGTACTAATGTGGAGTTAAATTAGACGAAGAAGAGCATATTTTTTGATTTGTCGTACTGGGAAACCCTTAAATTGAGGCAAAATTTCGATGTTATGCACATCGAGAAGAACATTTGTGATAATGTGCTGAGAACTTTAATGAACATTGAAGGGAAGACGAAGGATACTGTTAAAGCCTGGTTGGACTTGCAGGAGCTGGGAATACAAAAAGAGTTGCATCTAATACATAGCGGTGATTAATATATTGTGCCTCCTGCACAATATACGTCATTATCCGTAGAGTGAATGAGGATTTACGAGTGGTTTAAATCGGTGAAGTTCCTAGATGGATACGCATTGAATATATCTCGGTGTGTAAATGTTATAGATGGGAAAATATCCGGATTGAAGATCCATGACTACCATGTCCTTTTACAACGGCTTCTTCCAGTTGCACTACGTGGATATCTCACTGATGAAATATCAACTACATTGACTGAGTTGGCTGCTTCTTTAGAGAATTATGTGCGAAGACGTTGAATTTGAAAGTACTGGAAAAGTTCAAAAGGGATGTTGTCGTGATCCTCTACAAGTTGGAAAAGATTTTCCCTCTAGCTTTCTTTGATGTAACAGTCCACTTAGCTGTGCATTTGCCTCATGAGGCAAAAATTGGCGGACATATCCAATACCGTTGGATGTATCCAATAGAAAGGTACATTTAATTTTATGAATTGTTTTATCTATCAATCCTAACTATTTTAATATATAACTGATTAATTATTAAAACAGATATTTGCACACATTGAAGCAATATGTACGTAACAAAGCACGACCGGAAGGGTCAATTGTTGAGGCTTAGGTTGATGCTGAATGTCTCACCTTCTGCTTTATGCATCTTGAAGATATTGAGACAAGGTTTAATCATCAAGATCAAAATTCTAATATATGTCCAGGATAGCAACGAATTGGCCTTGCAATGTTTAATCAAAATGTGTGGCCAATATGTGCCCGTATATATGAATGGTGTCATCCTCATGACTTGGAAAAAGCCCACTATACCGTGCTCAACAACTACGATGAGACATTGCCATATTTTAAGTAAGTTTATCGAAATCATTGCAATACACAAATATAAGTTACATATAACATATCTTATCTTATGCAGTGAGCATACGATCGAGCTTCAGAGAGAACATGTATCAAGTTCTGATCTAGAGTAAAGACAACAAAATTTGTTTCCAAAGCGGTTCAGAGAACGTGTAAGAATAGGTTTCAATTAATTGTAATTGTATTAGTTAATGCATTTGTATTCAATTAATTTTGTACTTGTATTAAATTAATAGATAAAACTATTACGCCACCAACAATCTCCTGAGGCGTACGATCAATTATATTCCTTGGCATGTGGTCCTGATCAAAGGATATCTCGCTACACCGATTTAATTGTTGATGGTGTTCGATTTCACACGAGGGAACGTGAGGTCAATCGGCAAACACAGAATAGTGGGGTCTTTGTTCAAGGAGATGGTGACATAGGACAAACTGTAGAGTACTATGGTGTTTTACAAGACATCATATAGCTACATTATTGCTACGATCATTCTGTGTATATGTTTAAATGTGATTAGTGGGATGTAAGTAATAAGAAGACTAGAATGCAGATCGATAAGCACTTCATAAGTGTTAATACGTCATGTACGACATTTAAAGATGATCCGTATGTTTTGGCATCTCAAGCAAAACAAGTTTTCTATTTGAAGGACACAAGATACAGAGGTGATTGGCATGTTGTCCAAAAAATAAAATCTAGAAATGTTTATGATGTACTAGAAGTTGGCGAGGGAGATGAAGATTTGGAGAAGATTGAGGAGGCACTACAAGAAGAGTTTCAATCTGCCCACGATGGTGTTGTCCGACATGATCAAGAAGATGTTACTTCGTATCGGTTGAATAGAACTGATGTAGAATCAGATCATTTCGTAGCTTTTGACCTCACCAATACCACACAATTAGATCCTCATGAGGCAACTTTCATTAATGATGATGATGACAAGGAAAGTGATTTTGATGATGATACATTGCTAGAGTATTGTACTGAGAATGAAGAAATTTTAAGAACAGATGATGATACAGACTCAGATGAATAATTGTAATAGGTGTTACATGTGTTAGGATCAAGTGTAATAGATTTTCAATTTTATAATGTAATGGATTTTCAATATGTTATGATGTAATGGATTTTCAATTTTATGAAGTAATGAATATTCAATTTTATGATGTAATGGATTTTAATTTTCATGATTTAATAGAATTTTATTTTTAAACTTTCTTTTTAGATATGGTTACACCAGGCTTACGCAGACGCACAGCCCCGGCGGACCCATCAACCCCTTCCCCTTCCTCTACAGGGTTGACCAATCCTGCAATTGATGGTATGCATAGTTCCACTTTGTATTAATGATTATATAAATATGGTACTAATTGTTTCGATTTTATTTTTTCTAAAGCTTTGGCCACCACCTCTCGACGAGGGCACAGTAGGTTGAAGAATCGGAGTTTGCAGGCTTAGATGGGGGCAACAGGGGGCTTGTGACTTCAGATTGAGCTACCTGAGGGCTTGCTGAAGCCCGTTGGTGGGTAGGCATAGCAGTTCACCATTGAGGTCGACATCATTTGCCGACTACGCGCCCCATTCCATATTAGTGACTGGAGTCTCGTCACTGAGGAGGAGTGATGGGATATTCATGTTCATATCCTAGTATGTCTTTTATTATTGTGTTGAACTAAATTTTAACATATCTAATGCCGTTATGTTTTGACAATGACATGCTTTATAGGAGAAGTTTGACATCGATCTCCACCTGCCTCACGTCGTGAAGGCAGTGGACCGTTACTTGGGAGTCCGTTTCAGGGACTACCGACACCGGCTCCATATGCACTACGAGGAGGAGGTGGAAGTTGGTAGAGAGCCCCGCGACAGACCCTATAGGGAGGTGACGGTGGAGGACTGTATGTTACTGTGCGACCGGTTCGCTAGTGATGCATTCTAGGTAAAAATTGTCAAAATTACTTCTGTTGTATGATAAATCATTGTCATTTATACTAACCTTCTTTGTTTTGGCCAAGTGTAGGAACTTAGCAGGAAAAATAGCGAGAGCAGAAGCAAGCAAAAGGTGACCCACTATGGTGGATCACGTTCTTTTGTTAGATATAGGCATGATATGGTAAGTTAATAAATGTATCAAGTTCTTATTGTATAATATATTCATGAAATAAATCTTCACAAGCTACTATTTATTTGCTCTAGCTAGACCAGGAGACCGATGCACCACCCAACCCCATTGATTTATGGCACAGGATGCACTACAACCCCGAGAAGGGCTGGACTGGGCCTGAAGCACAGCGACTTTATGTAAGTTTTTTATGTAACTTGCCACAGTAGTACTAATTTAATATTCATCTAAAGTTATAAAAGTAGTAACATATATTTATGTTTTTATAGGAAGAGATGGTCCAGCTGCGTGCTCAGCCGACACCTGTTCTCAAGATCCACCGACCGATGACCAGATACAGGAAACTGTTTTGGGCAAGATGCGCGACTATGTGCGTGGCTTAGGGAGTGGGATGGCATCGATGGCATCGTCCTTTACCATTGAGAGCAATGCCCGGTTTCACAAAGCCACCCAGAGAGCTGAGGCAACTGAGAGACAGAACGCAGAGCTGGAGCAAAGGATGATAGAGCTCCAGGCTCACCAGACCTAGCTAGAGGCTCTTATGCAATCGGTCCTCAGCCAGTAAGGAGGCTCTGTTCAGCTTTGGTAAGTTTTTAAAATTAATTACTTTGGTGTATTTATCATATATAGAAGATGTTACATAAAAATAAAAATGATTTCAGCCTAACGGCCAAGAAACCGCATGACACACTTCACATATGAAAATAGACTTGCACGGACTTAATTTCATTAGTTATAATGCTCGGTATGGGGTTTTGACAGACTAAAATGCCGGATATCTACATTCTGACCCCAACACCCCATCTCACACCTCACAAATGATAAAATAGACTTGCACGAACTTACGGCACTCGGTTCGGATGCCTGGTTTAAAACTTTTGCAAGTTTCAGCTCCAAAAAGCCTCTTTTTGGGGTTTTGACAGACCAAAATGCTAGATATTGGCCTACCAACCCTGAAACCCCATCACACACCTCAAAAATGATAAAATAGACTTGCACGAACTTACAGCACTCGATTCGGATGCCCGGTTTGAAACTTTTGTGAGTTTCAGCTCCAAAAAGGCCCATTTTGGTTCGTCAAAACCCCAAAATGCTAGATATCGGCCTGCTAATCCCGAAACCCCATCACATACCTTGTAAATGATAAAATAGACTTGCACAAACTTACGGCACTCGGTTCGGATCAATGGTTCCACACTTGTGTAACTTTTTACTTTCAAAAGCCTCTTTTGTGGTTTTGACGGACCAGAATTCCAAAAATCAGCCTACCGACCCTGAAACCCCATCACACACCTCAAAAATGATAGAATAGACTTGCACAAATGTACGACACTCTGTTCGGATGCCCGGTTTGAAACTTTTGCAAGTTTCAGCTCCAAAAAGCCTTTTCTTAGGGTTTTAACGGACCCAAATGCTAGATATCGGCCTGCCAATCCCAAAACCCCATCACACACCTTATAAGTGATAAAATAGACTTGCATGAACTTACGACACTCGGTTCGGATGCCCGATTTGAAACTTTTGCAAGTTTTAGCTCTAGAAAAGCTCATTTTGGGGTTTTGACGAACCAAAATGTCGGATATCGGCCTACCGACCCTGAAACCCCATCACACACCTCACAAATGATAAAATAGACTTACACAAACTTATGGCACTCAGTTCGGATCACCGGTTTCAAACTTGTATAACTTTTCAATCTAAAAAGCCTATTTTGGGGCTTTGATGGATCAAAATATCAGATATCGGCCTACCAACCTCAAAACCCCATCACACACTTCAAAAATGATAAAATAGACTTACACGAACTAACAACACTTGGTTCGGACGGCCAGTTTGAAACTTTTGCGAGTTTTCACTCCAAAAAGGCCCATTTTGGGGTTTTGACGGACCAAAATGAAAAATATCAGCCTACTGACCCTGACACCCCATCACACACCTCAAAAATGATAAAATAGACTTGCATAAACTTATGACACTCAGTTTGGATGCCTGATTTGAAACTTTTACGAGTTTCAGCTCCAAAAATACCTATTTTGGGGTTTTGACAGACCAAAATGCCGGATATCGGTCAACCAACCCCGACACCCTATCACACACCTCAAAAATGATCAAATAGATGTGCATGAACTTTCAGCACTCGGTTTGGATCATCGATTTCAAACTTGTGTAACTTTTCGCTCTAAAAAGCCTCTTTTTAGGGTTTTAAAGGACCAAAATGTCGGATATCGGCCTACCGATCCCGACATCCCATCACACACCTTAAAAATGATAAAATAGACTTGCACAAATTTATGACACTCGATTCGGAGCCTGGTTTGAAACTTTTTCAAGTTTCTGCTCCAAAAAGGCCCATTTTGGGGTTTTGATGGACCAAAATGTCGGATCTCGGCCTACCGACCCTAACACCCCATCACACACCTAAATAATGATAAAATAGACTTGCACGAACTTACAACACTCAGTTCAGATGCTCGGTTTCAAACTTTTACAAGTTTCAGCTCCAAAAAGCCTCTTTTTGGGGTTTTGGTGAACCAAAATGCCAGATATCAGCATACCGACCCCAAAATCCCATCACATACCTCATAAGTGATAAAATAGGCTTATACGAACTTATGGCACTCGGTTCGGATACTCAGTTTGAAACTTTTACGAGTTTCAGTTCTAAAAAGGCTCATTTTGGGGTTTTGACAGACCAAAATGCCGAATATCAGCCTACCGACCCCAAAACCCCTTCACACACCTCAAAATGATAAAATAGACTTGTACAAACTTACAGCACTTGATTTGGATCACCGGTTTCAAACTTGTGTAACTTTTCGCTCTAAAAAGCCCCTTTTTGGGGTATTAACTAAGCAAAAAGCCAGATATCAGCCTACCGATCCCGAAACCCCATAACACACCTTACAAAAGATAAAATAGACTTGTACGAACTTACAACACTCAATTCAGATGCCCAATTTGAAACTTTTGCGAGTTTCTGCTCCAAAAAGGCCCATCTTGGGGTTTTGACAGACCAAAATGCCGGATATCAGCCTACCGACCCCGACACCCCATCACACACCTCAAAAATGATAAAATACACTTATACGAACTTATGGCAATCGATTCGGATGCCCAGTTTGAAACTTTTGCTAGTTTTCACTCCAAAAAGGCCCATTTTGGAGTTTTGACTGACCAAAATGCCAGATATCAGCCTACCGACCCTGACACCCTATCACACACCTCAAAAATGATAAATACACTTGAACGAACTTACGGCACTCGGTTTGGATGCTCGGTTTGAAACATTTACAAGTTTCAGCTCTAAAAAGGCCCATTTTTGGGGTTTTGACGGACCAAAATGCTAGATATCGGCATACCGACCTTGACACCCCATTACACACCTCACAAATGATAAAATAGACATGCACAAACTTATGGCACTCAGTTCGGATCACCGGTTTCAAACTTGTGTAACTTTTCACTCTAAAAAGCCTCTTCTTGGGGTTCTGACGGACAAAAATATCGGATATCAGCCTACCGGCCCCGACACCCCACCACACATCTTAAAAATGATAAAATATACTTGCAAAAACTTACGACACTCGGTTTGAATGCCCAGTTTGAAACTTTTGCGAGTTTTGCTCCCAAAAGACCCATTTTGGGGTTTTAAAGGACCGAAATGCCGGATATCGGCCTACTGACCCCGACACCCCATCATACACCTAAATAATGATAAAATGGACTTTCAAAAATTTACAGCACTCGGTTTGGATGCCCGGTTTTAAACTTTTGCAAGTTTCAGCTCTAAAAAGCCTTTTTTTGAGGTTTTGACGAACCAAAATGCTGGATATCGGCCTACCGACCCTAACACCCTTCACACACCTCAAAAATGATAAAATAGATGTGCACAAACTTAAGGTACTTGGTTCAGATCACCGGTTTGAAACTTTTACGAGTTTTTGCTCCAAAAAGGCCCATTTGGGGTTTTGACGGACCGAAATGCCGGATATCGGCCTACCAACCCCAAAACCCCATCACACACCTCAAAAATGATAAAATAGACTTGTACAAACTTACAGCACTCAGTTCGAATCACCGGTTTCAAACTTGTGTAACTTTTCGCTCTAAAAAGCCTCTTTTTGGGGTTTTAACGGACCAAAATGTCGGATATCGGCCTACCGACCCCGACACCCCATCACACACCTCACAAATGATAAAATAGTCTTGCACAAACTTACGGCACTCTGTTCGGATGGCCGGTTTGAAACTTTTGTGAGTTTCTGCCAAAAAGACCCATTTTGGGGTTTTGACGAACCAAAATGCTGGATATCGGCCTAACTACCCCGACACCCCATCACACACCTCAAAAATGGTAAAATAGACTTACACGAACTTACGGCACTCCGTTCGGATCACCCGTTTCAAACTTATGCAACTTTTTGCTCCTAAAATGCCTAATTTGGGGTTTTGACAGGCCAAAATGCCGGATATCGACCTAGCTACCCCGAAACCCCATCACACACCTCACAAATGATAAAATCGACATGCACGAACTTACAATACTCAGTTCGGATCATCGGTTTGAAACTTATGCTACTTTATGTCGTTTTTACTATTTATGCATGTAAAAAAATATATATTCACATTCTATGTTCATATATATATATATATATATATATATTTATTTAATAAGGGTTCTAATATATATCATTTGATCTTTATTTCAGATTGATCGGGATTATTGTACCGTTGTCTTTCTGTTCTGCATCAGGACTTACTATTTTCATTTTTTTTTTCATGAACAGCTGTAGTTACATTTTCTTAGACTATTTTTTATTTTTGCATTTATTGAAAAATTTTAGTTTTACAATTGTAAGTAATTAGTATTATATATATAAATGCATTTTTCTTTTAATATATTCATTTCAGAATATTTGAATTTTATTGTATATCAGGATGTTTGATACAGGTTTTGAATAGGAATAAAACAAAAATAAATACAAATAATACAAGTCAAAATATGGTGAAGGGGAAAAAAAACATTTTTAGCGACGCACACAGGGGCGTCGCTAATAGCAAAGAAATTAAGTTTTAGCGACGCTTCCTATTTGTCGCAAAAGAATGCCATTAGCGAGGCACAGTGTAATATCCCGACCCGGGATACCGGGTCACGTGGCACGTATTACGAAGAGAAGAAATTATATATATATATATATAATTAATTAATTATTAAATTAATTAATTAATTATAGGAAAATGTATAATTATATGTATTAGTTATATATATATATATGTATATATATATATTAAATGAAAGAAATGTGAATAAGTTAAAAAGTAAAGAGGTGACCAAGTGTGAAGGTGTGTGTGTGTCGGTTGGTGTGTGTGTGTGTGTGTCTTGTATATATGTGTATATGTATATATATGTGTATATATATGTATAAATATCTAAAATCAATTAATGCAAAGTAGGAAAGAGAGAAAGCAAATTTATGAGAAGTGAGGGCTAGTGTAGGGCTACAATCAGAAGTAGAGAGAGAGAGAGATAGCTGTAGAGAGAGAGAGAGAGAACATGAAGAGAGAGAGAGAGGTCGGCTACCTTGCTTTAAAAGCCAAACATGCAAAGCATGTTGTTCTCTCACGAAAGAAACCAAGGAAGAAGAACTGAGGAGATAGAGGAAGAGTTTGGAGCAAGAAAGAAAGAGAAATAGTGGTGAAAGGTGAGAAAAATTCAAGCTTTCAACTTTTTCTCTCTCTAGAATTTCTCTAAGTATAAGCTGATTTAAAGTTTCATTTTATGTATATGATATATAGAACATATTTAGGCTTGTTTAGCTATGGATTTTGAGCTTCAAAACACCCAAAAATACCTAACCCAAGAACGACAGCCATTGAAGACCTTGCCCATGGCAGGTCTGAACCGAGTCTCTTTAAGCTTGATTTGGCTTATCAAGACTTAAAGTGGACACTATGAGCATGCTAAAAATCTACACCCGCGACCCTAAATCTTTAAAATAGACCCTCAAATCTCAAAGTGCAGGTTATGGGTTACACCCCAACCCTTTAAAAACTTAGTTTAAATCGGTGTTAGGGAATAAGATATGAATCCCCATGAAGAGGGGATCGTAACAAGCCAAATATCAAGAGAAACCAACAAGAAATGAACCTATACGACCGAAATAACAGTTCGGATTATCATGTCCAAAACCGAATAGATGAAGGAGTTTTAAAGCTCAAAATGAATGCCAATCGATTTGTATAAACCTTAGGGATAATTTGGGACCAAAACAGTAGCGATTGGTGGAGTAGAAACTCACGAAATAGAAGAAAAAGGAAGACGGGAATTAGGGTTTCAGGTCGGTCGAAGTGGAGAAGATGAAGACAAGTTAACTCGTTTTTAAAATGGGGCTAAGTTGACTCGGACAGGTGGCAGCCTCTGGGCTTGCCACCGATTTATTGAAACGCCACCGTTTTGATTGTCGGTTAAATTAAAAAAGACCTAGGGCTGACGTCATGATGACGTCAGCCACACGTAATAAACCGGATAGACCGGTTGGGTAGCCACTGAACCAGACCGGTTCACTTATATGTTAATTAAACCCTTTGGTTTATTTAATTAATTAAAAATAAAATAAACCAACACTTTCTATAATTACGCATTGGCCCCAACTGTTTTTGGGAATTCTACTGTGGCCCAGATTTTGGGAATTTTGTACAAATACACCCCTGGGAAAATATTTAAATAATTAAATAATTAATTTAATTATTTAATAAATGAAGTTAAATTACTATTTTGCCCTTGTGGCATAAATAGAGCAAACGGAGTCCAAATTTAACAAATAAATAGTGTAATTTTACTATTTTGGACATTCTGAGATCAATGGTAGGGTCCGTTTTATGAGACGGGGCCCGAAAAAATAAATACACGTAAGGGGTGAATGACCAAATACCCCTGGCCCAAACTTTACAAGTTATTAGTGTATTCTTACTATCTTGGACCTTCTGAGTCCAATGGCGAGGTCCACAACACGAAATGGAGTCCCGAAAAATAAAGACACGTAAAGGGGTAAAAAGACCAAAATACCCCTAGTACCCCTAAAGCCGAAATGAGATCAGAAAAGGTCTAAATTAACTTTCTTTGACATCCCAGACTCAAAAATGGAGTCCAAATTACGAAACGAAGTACAGAAAAATGTGACACGTAAAACGATAAAATGACCATTTTGTCCTTTTACATATAACAGTCCGAATTAAATGATTGGAAAGCCTAAACTGACTTTCTTCGACACTCCGGACTCAATGGTAGAGTCTATTTGACCAAAAGAAATGTCTAAAATAAAAAGACATAAAATTTGATGAATAGCATCTGTTAGATGACTATGAACTGAAACAATGCCAAAGTACTAATACTAAGGCAAGTACGAGAAACGAAATACGAAAAGACACGACACGTAAACATGTCAAATAAATAACTTTAAATTAAAGTTAATGGAACTCCCAGAAGAGTATAAATTGAAATAAATTCAATTTCTAACACGTTAAATTATGTCATAGGTTACAAGTACGAGTTAAATTAAGTACCTATGAAATTGTGAAATCGTTTTAGGATCTACTACGGTTTAAGCATAAGTTAAGGAATATCGAGATGATATTTCAATGAATGTGAAGTTAATGAGATGTTTATAAATTGTTCTTAGGAACTACAAGGAAGTGGGAAAGCGCATTTTAGCCCTAACCCTAAAGAATCAAGGTGAGTAACCCTGTGTTTGAATTGGAGATTTAACTCCATGGATTTGAAAAAGTTTTAAGTTCAAAGATATGAAGTATTTGAAGTTCAAATTCAGTATTTACATGATTCAGCTTTTAATTATACTGTTTTATAACTCTATATGACATGCTCAGTGATTGGTATTTATCATAGTTTTCTTAAAACACATTTCAGCATGTCTAAAGTTTTAAATGCCAAATTATGTTAAATATCCTGAATTTGATAGTTACAAGTATTTGAAGTCCTATTGTAGAAATTATACATTTCATGTTTTAAATATTCATGAAGTATCTATTGAAGAAGTTATGTGATAAATGTTTTATACATTCATGTTTTAAATATTCATGAAGTATCTATTGAAGAAGTTATTGTGATAAATGTTTTACAAGATAAACGGTACTAAGTACCACCCTATGTGATGTTGAAATCCTTCGGGATTCAACAGTAAATGCCCGGTAGCAGGATCTAATCCCCCAGGCAAATGAGATCGACAGTATTGGCAGTAAAATGGGAGTCTGGTTCGAAACAGATTCCACGTAATTAAAGAGAAAAGATGACAAGTGATTTTGGAAATGGAAGCAGGTTTTACCTTCATTTTCAAATACATATTAATGTGATTTAAGTTATATACTTATCTGATTAAGTACGAGTTTTGCTTGGATACTTTAAATGTTTTCAAGCCATTTGAAATGCATATGTTTTGAGTTATATACTCTATTTATCGAAGTACGAGTTTAGCTTGAATACTTTAAATGTTTCAAAGCTATCTGTTTTAAGAATGCATGTACCTTGTATTCTAAATTGTATAAGCAATTGGCAGTGAATGTTTTACAACTTTTATGTACTAAAAACCACTGCTAATTGAAAACCCCATGACGAACACTGGAATTGCTCACAAGCTTAGATTAGCTTACCCGGACTTTGTTCGGACCCCCCTTTCAGGTAATGCAGCAAACAGGGCCTTAAGGACATCGGCGATGAGTCTGGCTATTTTTGGAAAGATATGTTTAATTAGTTTTTCTTGAAGAACCTATAAACATTAGTAGTACGTTTTGTATTAATAGGCAAGTAAGAATATGTAATAAGCCCTCAGGGCAACTGAATATGCATTGTATTAATGTATGAAGTCTTTAAGTTTTAGTTATACTCTGAATGTGTAACCATGTATGCTATGTATGGAAACAACAGTATCGGACGGATGTGCCTAATTTAAAAATGAGAAAAGAAAAGAAAAAGTTTTTCACGCTTCCGCAACCATGTGTAGCACATCTATTCGATACCGCTGCAGATGCGAGCCTTGTCTCGGGGCCCTCGGGTCTCGGGGCGGCGATCGCGATCCGGTGATCCGCTTAGGGTGGGTTTCGGGTCGTGACACACAGAGAGTGTCGCTAAAGGTTGGAACCAATACACTATTTGCAACGCGTTATGTGTGTCACTAATAGTAACCATTAGCGACACACAATAAGTGTCACTAAAGGGTCTTTTTAGCGACGCCCATTGCGTCTATGTATAGTATTAGAGACGCCCATGCCTGATTATTAGCGACATAATGTGAACGTTGCTAATTAGTTACCTTTAACGACGTACACCCATCTGTGCATCACTAATAGTATTTGTGACACAACTATTAGCGACGCCCACATGTGCATTGCCAAATAGAATTAGCGATGCACATTACTACTATTAGCGACGCATCTGGGCGTCGCTAATAATGTCTTTTCCTATAGTGACACATCTACATCTAGAGGATTCCACATGGGGGGAAGCTGTTGGAATATATATATATATATATATAATATAATATATTTATATATATATAATATATAATATATTTATATATATATAACGAATGTGAGGGAAACTACTCAAAGTATATATATATATATATATATATATATATATAGTGCCATGTGTGCCATGTAAATGTGGTGCATGCAATAGGTGGAAGAAAAGAAAGAAAAAAAAGGGGAAGGAGGCCATGTGGCAACACCACTGACCTGAGTCGGTTTAAAAGAGAGAGAGAGAGAGAGAGAGAGAGAGAGAGAGAGAGAGAGCTGAAGCGTGACAAAGGAAGAGGAAGGAGAAAAGCTAAGGAACCTAGAGAGAGAAAATGGCGGTTGGTGGGAGAAGGAAAAATTGAACCAAGGTAAGTGCTTTAACACCTTCTATTTGGTTTTAAAAGTGTTTAGGAACCAAAATCAATAAGAAAAATGTGAAGAAAACTCAAGAAAACCAACTCTGTAACTCACGGCTCAAACTTAGTGAAAATTTAAGTTAAACCAAACTTGATTTTGTGAATGGAACAAGGTAGGAAATTATACCAGGAGTCCAAAATAGTTTGAATCAAGAAAAATGGTCAAGAAATGACCATTTTATGGCTGAAAAATTAGAATCGGTACATGGCCGAAAAATTAAAATAGGTGTCGGAAACTACAATTTTTGAGATCTAAAACAAGCCCAAATGAATCCTTGAGGTCCCTAGAATCGATTTAGTATAAAAATTCTCAAACATAGACGTCAAAATCCTAAGAAAAAGTAGAAACAAATATGCAGTTCCGGCGACCAACGCCGAAGCTGTGGTCGGCAAAGCGTGGGGATGAAGCATAGTAACGAGTCGGGTCTCGGATTGGATATCGAGTCGGGCCCCAACTGAATTAAAAAGGGTTTATGAAAACTACATCATTTTGGTTAAATGAATTAAAAATGTAAAATGTTAGGGCTGACGTCATCAAGACGTCATCATGATGCACCGAACCGGCTGAATCGGTTGGTTCTTGACCAAGGCAGACCGGTTTAGTCCTTGATTCCTCAAACCATGCAATTTAGGTTAAATATTTCTTGAAATTACATTTTAACCCCCAAATATTTCTGTTAATTATGGAAGGCCTAGGAAATTAATTTAATATTTATTTTAAACCCTTTTAATTAATTGAGAAATTACCAAAATATCCTTAGGCCAAAAACAGACCAAATGAAAGCCAATTAAAATAAAAGAATAGTGCAACCCAATATTTTTGGATATTCCAGACCTAATGGGAGGATCCATTTTGCGAAACCAAGTCCCAAAAATTTAGACACGTGAAACGTAAAATGACCATTTTGCCCTTTTCAGTCCAAGAGTCCAAATTGAAATCAGTAAAAGCCTAAACTAATTTTATTCGACGTTCCAGACTCGATGACAGGGTCCAAATTAACAAATAAAATATGTATGGCCATGAGATATATTCTGATACATAGCAAAGACTGATTTCGATTAAGGACTAAGTATTATCTTTCGATTGACAAGAGCGTTAAAAGGAAAAGGAAAGGTAGCTTGAATTTTTAGGGAATAGTAAAAGGTAAGTAATATCTGACCTCTGCATGTAGTACACTCAGCTATGTCACAGTTCTTTCTATATGCACTTGTACTCTTAGTTATTTATTATCGTATCAGATTCTCTATTATTCCACTTATGTGATATTTGCCTATCAGTGGAATAGCTTAGCGATTAGGTTGTATCTTGCTCATGAATTCCTATATTTATTGATGATGTTGTATCTTGATCATGAGTTCGTGTACATTTATACAAAGGACTATTATGTACACTTGTACATAGGGCCAAGAGGGGCCAAATGTTGTTGTTCTCGACAGCCCGGTAACATAGCTGTAAAAAGCTATAGTTATATTATCTTGCCTTGAACCAGTTATAACCCACATTATTTTTCATGGAAAATAGCATGATCTTGATATTTATCAGTGCCAGATTTGTGCACAGTCACAAACTTCATCTGGATGCCTAGTATGACCCGAGGAAGGGGTCACGTCCCAATGAAGGGGACCAGTTTCCATCATGGCTATGTCGAGGCATAGTTCATGACACTAGTCCTGGAGGATACAGTTTACATTATTGAGCTCAATGCTTTATGCACATAGGGGTATGCAGGGCCCCGTAGTTGATCGCATCCACCAATTTTGACATCACTATCTATTTATTGAGATTCATAGTATGATCATATTCTTGTATGAATGATCATGTAGTTGCATAGCTTTTATTGAGTACTTACTATGATCATATATTTGACAGTTTTTGACTGTAGCATATGATGTTGTCTTTTAAACTAAATGTTCTTTGATTATCATCTGTATTCCTGATCATTTGATATTCATTAACGAGCTATAATTGTTGCTATAATATTGACTAACTATCTTATTCATGCTATATCCTTGTTACTTGAAATTATTCAATTCTATCCAGATCATGTACACATGACAGAGTAGGGGACTTACTTACTGAGCTTAGTTTAGCTCACTCCAAACTTACATATTTGACTTCAGGGACTGACACGATGACAGACCGTAGGAGGCTACGACTATTGGTTGGACATTTTTGACAAGTAATGGTAATAGTAGTACAGTATTGTAGCACTCCTATGTATTCACGTCCTGGGGACGAGATGATGTATTAGAAATTTTACAGGTTATATTTTGTAATAGTAGAATGATACGTATGTGTAACCCTTTTTCTTTATTATTTTTCGTTATATTTATATATGGTTACATATTAGTAGCACTGATGATAGTGTAACAGGATGATCAAGTTTGGTTCAACGAAAGGACCGAGTCAGATGGTTGCAGTTTGCTAATCCACAAAGGGTGGGTTGCGGGTCATGAAAAACTTGGTATCAGAGCATAAGGTTTAGAATGACTAGGGAAACCTAGGTTTACAAGTGATACATGGGAGTTAAGACTAGTGTACTACTATTATCAAATTTCCAAGTAGAGTTAGTATGTGGGCTTAGCATGATAGATAAACGATTATGTATATGACGCTAACTGTTAATGTTTTTGCAGTGAATGGTCCAAACTAGATCGACAACATTACGTCACGCACAGATGGATCCCATAATTGGGGAGAGGATGGATCGTACGGAGCGTATGTAGGAGCAGGTGATACAGTCCTTACCCCAGAATCAGGCCAGCAGTAGTACACCAGCAGAGCCAATGGTTAAGGTTACCTGTGACAGACTCAGAGCAAGTTACCAAAGATGGGAACTTTAGGATAATAAGTTGGGAACCTGTGTCCACATCAGAGCAATGGTTAATGATCTTTGGGGAAATGATTGAAGTTGATGTTGTTTGGATTACTAAGATAATCAGATGATCAATAATTCTTGGGAGACCAAAGTAGGTTTATGAGTGAAATTGATGATCTTAAGAATTCGAGGATTATTTTAGAATTATAGGTTAATGATTCTTTGGGAAAAATCATATCAGAATTGAATTTGTGGACTATTAAGTGACTTAGATGATTGAGAGATTCCTGGAGATGATAGCGTGTTTAGGCACTAAGGTTAATAATCTTTAGGAAAGACTATGCTATGACTAAAATTGATGATTCTAGGGTGATTGAAATGATCAAATGCATAGTGATTTTTGGAAGATAGTAGTATACTTAAAGACAAAGGTTAAAGATTTTGGAAAGAATCATACTAGTACTGAGGTTAATGATTCCTAGATATTTAAGTTATGAATTGGTCGGTGAATTGAGAGACATAGACTTGAGATTGTGAAATCGTAGGAAGTCGATGATCTGATAACAAATTTATTAAAGAAATAGTTTGAGGAAAACTAAATGTTTAGTGACATATGGGGTTTGAGACTTTAAATGGATTGAGGATATGCTAGAAAAATAAGGATTCTTGAATGAGTCATAGATAGACCCTAATAGGGTAAAGACAAATAAAGCCTTGGAAGATAATTATTGAATAAGCGAGACTGTTAGAGTGAACAGGATGAAATGTAATGATTCCAAGAGAAGGTTGATGAATGATAATGATCATTGGAAAAATTTAATGGATCTTGTTGATCTAAGTGACGATATGACCTAATTGTGACAGTATTTTGTTGAGTTAGTTGAATCTATTCTAAAAGGTAAATGATTAATGACTTTGAATGACCTTTGAGGATTAATGTGATCTGATGATTAAAGAAACTGAACATGTAGTAGGTGCCTAGAAAAGCTTGAGAAGTCAATGACTAAGATAAGTAATACATAATTCTTTGAAATACTACAAGGATAATTGTGATTAAGGTAGAAAGTAAGAATAACTAAATTTATAATACTAAAGAAGTTGAAAACTTCCATAGTGGAAAAAACTTGACATAATCTTGATAAACTTCGAATGTCAAAATGATGAGATGGCAAATTGATTCCAACAATACTGAAAAATGATGTGGGAAGTTTAATGTGAATCGAATATGACATCACAGTTAGGAATACTTTCAAAAATAGACTGTCATATGATGACATGACGATGGGAGTAAAAGACTACCCTAAGAAATTTGAATTAGCCTAATAATAAGTCTACCAAGACTTAAGGAAGAGACGAACTAAGTATCATTGTTGTACTACATTAAATAAAGAAATGAATAATCAAAAGTCTATAAAGGCTCTATTGATAACACGAAAAGAAAAAAAAAATGGAGGAATTGATTTCCTCAACCTATCTAATTAAAAAGATGAATGCATATGAATCCAAAAACAAATACGGGTGTGTCAATGAAATATATGCAAATCTCCAACTTGAGCAATTCTTAGAAATGGATACATGCTTGAGAATCACGAATGAATATTACAAATAAATCTAAAATTACCCCTCCCATGAGGAAATGTTGAACTACAAAGGGTACATGAGTAAATCATCCTCATAAAAACCAAATGGTATTTATGAATATAAAAAGAAATATGACAGCAAAATAAAAAAGGAGTACGAAAGGATTGTGAACCATGTGTGATAAATTTTCTTGCTTGAGGATATAATATTTTAATATTAGTGATGAGACTTAGAAACAAATTTAAACGAAAACTATGATGCTAAAATTGGTGTGTAAAGATAATAGAACTTTCTGGAAGTGAACGCTCGAGTTTTGAGGACAAAACTCTTTGAAAGAGGGGAGAATATAACAACCCGACCCGATTATCGGGGCTTAATTTACTAATTTAGATATTAAAGATAAAATGGCGATAATTATTGAAATTAGGCCACGATAAATATAAAAGACATAAACTAACACGAGGGAAAAATGAAAGCCATAAAATAATGAAGCCAAAAGTGTTGACCAAGGGATTTGATCCCGAGACCCAAAAAGCAAAAATGAGTTATATGTAAAATAAATAATAATGATACCAAACCCCGCCTTTATGCCAATTTTTTTTTTCGGCTTTCCATAAATTAATATTTTATGGATTAAATATCAAATACGTTAATCTATACCAAAAAATACGCTTATTATATATATATATAGATATACATACGGTCACATTAAGTATACATTCGGTATACCTTACATAAATATACACATCTATAAGGAACATACAAAAAAATATATAAATATATATATATATCTACATCCAGAGGCTTCCACATGGGGGGAAGCTGTTAGAATATATATATATATATAAAAAATAAATGTGAGGGAAACTACTGGAAGTATATATATATATGTCACGACCCGAAACCCACCCTCTGCGGATCTCGAATCGCGAACCCCAGCCCGACCCTTTTGCCGAACCGGGTCTCTTAACTTGCTACACAATCAGTGCTACTAACATGCAACAACTATCATAACATAAACAGCGAAAGACTTTAAAATAAAAGCTACATGTAATATATATCTGGTTCTCAAAATACAGACTGTAAAATTCTTTATCTACTGTACATCCCTAAGACGTGGATGACATGGGAGAGCTACAAGACTGTACTGAATATTATACATTACAATTATCTAAAAAATGTCCACTACTATCTAGTAGACTGCTATTGCTACTGCTCCTTTTACAGTCCTTACCTGAAATAGTCAAAGTAGTATCTGTATGAGCTATGAAAACTCAGTAAGTATTCCTTTGCTTTGCCATATGTACAGGTCAATATAGAAAGTATAATCCAAAAAGAACTAGGATAAGTGTAAATGTGCTAGTCAGTCAAGAAATATAGAACTCAATATCAGATGGTAGGAACTCAAATGATAAAGCAATGAAATCTATTCTGCTAACAATATCATATTTCTACAGTCATGAGCTGTCTCAAGTATAAATTGTACATTCAATAAAAGCTGTGAAATCTCATGATCATTCATAATGAAATAATATAATCAAGCTATGAAAATCAATAATAGTTATTGATAACAACTGTAACACCCCGACCCAATTAATTAATAATTAGTTCACTAAGTATTAATTAGAAACGACATAAAGAATAATCAAGGAAGTTAATCGGGAATCTCTCGGCGGTCACGATAGATTAATAAAATAATTAAACACGTCAAGAGAGGAGGGTGTAATACCCGGACCTAATTATCAATTAATTAGGTGAAATGATGTCATTTTAACACTACAAGAATTCGAATTGGCTTACTACGGAAGTCACAAAGAAGTAATAATCGGCACGAGGCCTTTGATATCGAAGCTAGCCTAAATAGGAGATAACTAGAAGAAACCACTTCATAAAAAGAGCAATAGAGAAGGAATTAGGGAGGAAATAGCTAAAACAGAATTTTGTGCCAGCCAAACAAGGCATAAGCCTAAATTAGGGAAAAATTCCCAAAAGTAAGGCCAAGGGGATTTGAACCCTTGACCAAGTGAGGGAAGTAATTGTTATGACATGGAAATTTTTTTTTTTTTTAGATTTCTTTGTTAATATTATTATTATTATTATGGATGAATGTAAGTATGTAATGTGTATAATATATACATGGATGTATGTGTATATACATATATATAATTTAAATTATTTAGTGTGTATGTGTGTATACATGTGAGTGTGTGTATTTAAATGTGTAAATATACATGTATATATATATATATATAACAGATGTGTGTGTGTGTGTTGTACACGGCTGTGTGTGAGTGTGTGTGCATGTGTTGAGTGTTACACACTCAATGAAGAGTGGTGTGGCAGTCAATGGCTGGTGGAGTGTGGAAGGAGAATTCAGAGCATGGGAGGGGCAGTTCTGAGCAGTGAGGTTAGGTTTAGTCTTAGGGAGAGAGAGAGAGAGAGAGAGAGAGAGAGAGAGAGAGAGAGAGAGAGAAATGATAGAGAGAGAGAGAGTGACTTTGTATATGTAATTGTGTGTCTCGGGTGGGAAGAAAAGAAAAGGAAAGAAAAGAAAACTGAGAGCAAGGGAGAGAGAAATTTCTAAAAGGCAGAAGTGGATCAAGAGGAACAGAAGGGAGAGAGGAAACCTGCACAGGGAGAAAAAACCGAAATCTTTGGTAAGTGGGCTGTTTCTGTTTTTGTGATTTTAAGCCTGATAATTGATTTTGAACATATGATCTTAGAGAGCATGTTGTAGGGTTTAATTTGCAAAAAGAATGGAGGGAAATGGCTAAGAAACAAGATAGAAAACCCTAGTTGCAGGTCTCGGCCATGGAGGTTGAACCTTGTTATTTCATGTGTAGAACTCTATTCAAATGGTCCTAAAATAATCCTATGAATTGCAGAAAAAGAATAGAAAAAGAAAGAATGAAAAACAATAGGAAAATAAGCATGAAATGAGAAAATTACAGTTGGCCGGAGATTCGGCCATGGACCTTTGAGCTCTATTTCGAGAAGATTGGGAAGGTTTTGAGGGAAATGGAGGGTGGATATGAAGTCTGCATGAAAAACTCTAGAAATAGCATTTTAAAAACCTTGAAAACTCGCCGGAAAATAGTCGCCGGCGCCGGAACCCTACCGGAAGCTCACCGGAAAGTCGGGGAAGAAGGGTGACTGTGCGGGTCGGGTCCCGGGTCCGGGTCGGGTCCGATTCGGGCGGGGCTGGACCGCCCCTGCCACGTGTCGCGTGGATGTTTTAAATTAAAAAGAGATAGGGACTGTTTGGTTCCTAGGATAAGAAATTGAAATTGAAATTTGAATTGGGGGATGGGGATATCCTATTCCAGGTTTGAGAGATAGCCACTGTTTGGCTATCCATGTGAGAATAGGACTTTCTTAATTTACAAATTGGCCCCTGACTTTTAGTTATTATAAATTGACCCAGAACTTACGGAAATTATGAATTGACCCTCCAACTGTTAATAATTATTTTTTGACCCCAATGAATAAAATATTAATAAATTATTAATTTAATTAATTAATTAATTTAATTAATTAATTTAATTAATTTAATTAATTAAATATTCAAAAATATCCCGGAGTCCAAATGGGACAAGTCATTAGTGTATTTTGACTATCTCGACCATTCTGAGACCAATGGTGAGGTCCGTTTTACGAGATGAGGTCCCGAAAAATAAAAGACCCGTAGAAACCTTTAAAATTATCAAAATGCCCCTGGATTAAAGTACAGTCAAACGAACTCCGAATTAGGTAAACAAATAGTGAAACTTTATTATCTCGAACATTCTGGACTCAACCGTGGAGTCCGATTTGTGAAAAGAGGTCATGAAATGTAAGGACACGTGTAAAGTACAAAATGACTGTTTTGCCCTTTTGAACCCCGGTGTCCGAATTGAGTTCTACGAGAACCTAAACTTATTTTCTTCAATGTCCTAGAACCAATGGTAGAGTTTAATTTAGCAGAATAGAAACCTATGAATTTAAAGACATAAAATTTGATGAATAGCATAAATTCAAATGAAAATAGACTGAATTGGAATTTATGTTTTTAGGGACACTTACAGGACAGGAGAGGGAGATCTGATCTCTTGCATCTTCATTGATCAGTTCAGTTACATATCGTGCACGTTCTTCTTGGGTTGTGACTGACCCATCAGGTATGGTGTTTTGCTAATGTTAGAAATGAAGTTAAGTTAGGAATATTTGTGAATGACTGGAATGACTTATGTGCTTATGTGGAATGTGCTTACTTGATGATTTAGAGTTGGTTGCTCACATGCTTGTATGTTACTTGTACTTTATGAAAACTTAAGTGGATGATGAATGTGAATCATGACATATGTAAAGTTGATTATATGAGATATGCTTGCATGTGGAATCAGCTGGTGATTTATGTATTATTGTCTCGAGCATGCTATATTGTGGAAACCATGTATCATTGAGATTGCATTGGCATATTGGCATATGATGAATTCTTTGAGAACATGGCGTGGGTAAGCACGTGGTGCTTTGCATTATGAGGGTGTAGATCCTGTGGTGAAAAACCCAAAATTGGCCATTTCATTGGTACTCCGTAGCCATCAAGGAGTACCCGTAAATGAGACATGGGTGTGGCATAGAGTTGTGCATGGGTGTGTCACGCATACTATTCATATATATTACTGCGATGCTTGAATGTCATTTAGAAACAAATGTACACTTTGCACATGCCACGCCTTAGCTTTATTTCTGGCATTAGCATTTCATCATACCAGCAGTTGTGCTGACCCATTCGTGGGCAACATTTTTCAGATGAGGATCCTCCAGCCACGTGAGACTCTGTGATGCCCTGATAGGGCGAAGCACGGGATATATTTGTGATCCATGAGACTTGTATTTTGTTATGTAAGGGCTTAAGTCCGAATGACCGATGAACGATGTATTGTATATTATTTTATGTATTGATGAGAATGGACGCGTGTTTAGTGAATTTGATTACTTTTGTCCTTTTATTTATTTCATTTCTGTCTCGTCAGTCGCGCCTCGGGTTTGCAGAAATTCGGGGCGTGACAGTAATTCCATCCAAAAATTTTACCAAGTTGGCTGCCAACACTTTTGCGCTTAATTATACAACAAAATAAATATAAACTCAAATTACCCAAACCCACCTCCCAAATTGGCCAATGGCTATTCATGCAACAACTCAACCCACATCACCCTACACCTTAGCCCCATTATCATGTCTACCCCCAGCTCTCATTATCACATCTGAACCCCATGATGTGCATGCATAGGTAAGGTACAGGTGTACACTTATATATATACAAGCCTTACACTCTAAAAATCAAAACCCTCATGTTTGTGTGTGCTGTTTAAACGTGTAGGTGTGAGTGATTGTGAGAGAGAGAGAGAGAGACTTTGTGGAAGATTATACAAGCTAGTGTGTGTATATGCATGTGAGTGTGTCTCACTTAAGTGCACAAAAGGAAGGGATTGAGCAACCTTGAAGGGATGTGAAGGAACCAACCAGAGCCCCGAATAGAGAAGGAAATCCCAATCCAGAAGGTATAAGCCATTAACATTTTTTTTATTTTCTCATAATTTTCAGTATTGTTTAGTGTTATTTGAGCTTTATAACTACATGCACGGAACACTGAGATGTTTACTATTATTATGAGTGAACTGGGAGGGTCAGGTAGGCTTGAAAAACCCTAAATCCGTACACATGCCCCATTAATAGACCTCCAACAGTGCAGGTCTGAACCGACCAAAACAAAACTCCATTCTCTCCTTTAGGGCTGAAATGAGATCCCTTAAGGATTCCAAATCTGTTGGAATCATCTCAAATGGATGAGAAATAGGGAAGAAAATCTCATTTGCAATCACAGTCCAAGAATTGGGTCTCTTGAAATCAAGTTCGAAACTTGATTCTTGGAATGTGGTTTTGAAGACACTAGGCTGAGGATCACAACCCAACAAGAACCATAAAAAATGATGGAGAAACAAGCTCAAATCAAGCCTATTACAGACCATGATGATAGTGTAGAAATCCTGTGTTGTGATCCAATTCGATCCAAGAAAACAATGTTAGAAACTTACCTTAGGCCCTAGGGACACGATGGAATCAAAACAGAAAGAAGAAACACCCCAGAAAGTCACAAAATTAAAAAAAAAAAATTCTCTACAACTAGGGTTACAGTGACCCTAGCGTTGGGGAAGATGAACAGTGAAAGGTCGGGCCCCGACCCAACCACGAAATGGTTTAAACCCTTTAATGAAGCTACATCGTTTTGTTTAAAAGAATAAAAAATAAATTATTCGATGGGGCTAACGTTAGCATGACATCATTGTGATGCATTAGATCGGCTGAACCGGTTGGTTCAGCACAACTAAGACCGGTTCACTTAAAAAACGAAGTGAACCTGCCGGTTTATTTTAAATGTTTTATAAAATTACGTTTAGATCCCTAAAAAGTTCTAAAATTCCATTTCAACCCCAACAAGTTCTGGAAATCCTATTCTGGCCCAATCCTTGGGATTTAAATGCAAACGCACCCCTGAAAAATAATAAAATAAATTATTTTATTATTTTATTAATTTGGTAAAATGACAATTTTACCCTTGGACATTAAATAGGTCAAACGGAGTTCAAATAAAATAAACGAATAGTGTATTTTGATTATTTTGGACATTCTGGACCCAATGGAGGGGTCCATTTCATGATACGGGACCTCAAAAAAAAATTAAGACGTGTTAAAGTATAAATTACCAAATTGCCCCTAATATGCCCGATGTCCAAATAAGACAAGTTATTAGTGTATTCTTATTATCTTGGACCTTATGAGACCAACGGTGAGGTCCGTATTGTGAGACGGGACCCTGAAAATAAAGACACGTAAAAATGTAAAATGACCAAATTACCCAAATGCCCCTAAAGCCAAATGGAGACACGAGAAGGTCTAAATCGACTTTCTTCAACGTTCTGGACTCAATGGTGAAGTCCATATTATGAGATAAAGTAAGAAAAAATATGATGTGTAAACATGTGTCGTGATAAAACCAAACTTAAAAATTTTAAAGTTACAGATAAGTATAAATTAGAATGAAGTTTAATCCCTAACACATCAATTTTGTTTGAGGTAATAATTATCATGGATAAGACTCAGAAGGTTATGGATAAGAAGCAACAAGAATTCATGAAAGATTTTTTATGGCAACAAAAAGTAATTGCCAAAAAAATAAGGATCGCCAAGACGACTGAAATTGTCTCTGATAGGCCATTTATATATAAAGCCCCAATCGTCCCAATGGGACGACTTATGAAAGAAGCTACAGCAAAGAGACTTGCTGAAGCAAAATTAAAAGAAGAAGAAGAGGAGCGAGAAAACACTGAAACCCTAAACGAAATGATTTGAAGGTTGAGGAAGGAAAAGGGGAAAGGAAAGGGCACCGCAGTAAAGCCAGCATAAAAATATAGGGTGAGTAATCTTGTACTTTAAAGTGGAGGTTTTAATCTCCATAGATTCTGAAGAAGTTTAAGTTCAAATCTTCTAAAGTGTTTTTATATCTGCTGTATTTCAAATTCCAAACTCTTGTATTTATATGCTTTATATTCCAACGTTCTATCGTAATTATTTATAAATTCTAACATGGCATGCAAATTTACTTCTTGATATTTCTGACAAATGATACATTTATTTTCTGCATGTCCATGTAATTGTCAATTTTATTAAATGCCTCTTGAATTAAATATTTTTATTCTTTCTATACTTTAATAAATTTCTGTGCATCGTGATTTAAATTCCTGAAGCTCTTAGGTTAAATGTTTCAAGCGTTTTCCTCCAAATGTTTAAAAAACCTGTTAAATTGTCCGTGTTTTGAATACACATGAAAATTCATTCTCTTATTGAAGCCATGTTTTTAATTGTACATGAAAAGTAATTATTGAAGAAGCTATTTTGTTAAATGCTCATAAAAAGCATTTCATGAAGAACTCATGTTTTTGTAAGATTATTGTGCATAAGCACCAAGTAATGATATTGGGATTCCTTCGAAACTCAATTGACATGAAGAATGCCCAGTAATAGGATCTGATCCCCCAGGCATAAGATATCTCCACGAGAAATAAAACTGGAATCTGGTTCGAAACAAATTTCTACCTAATCCAAGTGAAAATATGAAAGTTTTTTAAGAAATGGTAACAGGTTTTTAAACCCCCCATTTATCTGAATTGGGTTTTTACATAACCCCATGTCTTAAAGAAAAAGAAGTTTGCATCCTCCTATTTTCATGAAAAGGATTTCATTCATTCTGTTTACAAGTAAATGTTTCAAACATTCATGGCCACTAAATGGTCACCCTGTATGTATTACAAGTTTCAACTACATATTTAATACCTCACTCGAATGTTTTTAAATGCTTCGTGTTACAAGTTCCATGAAGTTCCTTGTACTTGCATACGTGAAATATCTGCTTTTACTCGAATGCTTTAAATGGTTCGTGTTATGTGGTTTGAAGATTTTTATACTCTGTATTTGAAGTATATGTACAATTGGTAGTGTATGTTATATGAATTCTCTCTCTTAAACCAACCCACTACCAGTTGAAACCCATGACAAAGTACTAGAATTACTCACTGGGCTTTTTAAAGCTCACCCCATTCCCTAACATTTTTTAGGTATGACGATGGATGGGAGCCTTACCCAATTTGGTGATCCATTTTGATTAGGAATTTCGGAAGTACTAGGACCCGTAGTTGGTCAAATTTTGACGTAGTAAATTTTGGACAAATATGTACTTAAGCCCGAGAGGCAACGGATATGTAATATGTATAACTTTAAATTTTTAGCATGCCCTAAATATATATTATTTGTTTACCGCTTCAAAGAAGAAGAAGAAGAAGAAGTGATGGTACCGAGCGGGCGTACGAAAAGAAAAAGTTTTTCACGCTTCTGCAATTTGCCAGTCCTGGCCCTATCGCATAGCCGTTCGGCGTTGTTGCTCACATGAAGCCTTGCCCGACAGCCCACGGGCCGAAGGGTGGCGGTCGCAATCCAGGATCCGCAAAGGCCGGATTCCGGGTCGTGACAACAACAACTATGGATGCACTTTAACTTGGGGCCTGGCATACCCCTTAAGCTTATTTTGTCCCCTTTTTCCTTGATCTCTTAGCCTAGCACTTAACCCGTCGGTTAAGTACTCGACCTCGCAGATCCTACTTTAAATGCCATTTTAATTGCCACTTTAGATTCCATTTTCTCGACTCGTAGGTTTAGTAAGCATCAAATGGAGTTTGTGACTGAGCACAAAACTGGCACTTTATAATATATCGAGATCATGCTAAATCCCATGAAAAGTAAATGCAATAACACTTTTCTCAGCAACGAAAATGAAATTGTTGCCTTAATAGGCCAATATAAACTGGGCTACTGAGATCAAAAGTCTTACCCCTCGAGGCCTATGTACAAAGTGTACAAAAATCATGATCAAGATATATAATAGTCAATAAACACTTTCCACAAGTTAGAACAATATCATATGTGGACTTAATAAACTTTCTAGCATGTATGGAATATAATAGATAGTACATGAAAAACTATTGACATGGCTGAAAATATCACATGTGATTTAAGATCTGTAAAAGCCTAAACTAATTTTATTCGACGTTTTGGACACGATGACGAGGTCTAAATTAGTAAATAAAATACTTAGATCAATTAAAATTATAGATTGAGTTCTATTTTTGAATGACAGACACGTCAAAAGAAGAAGGGTAGGAAATAACTTGATTTCCAAGGAACAGTAAAGTGTAAGTAAAATCTGATCTCTGCATGTGCTACATTCCAAGCTATGTCATAGTTCCTTGTCTATATATTGCCTATTGTACACTTTACACACCTACTAGTATTTATTGAGCCACATTTGTCACGACCCAAGACCCACCCTCTGCAGATCTCGTGTCACGACGCACGATCCGACGCTGCTTATCGAACCAAAGGTCTCAACTCGCTACACAATCAGTGCTACTAACATGGAACAACTAAAAATACGAAATAAAAAAAAATAAAGAAAAGTTGCATGTGATATTTATAATGTTTACAAAATGCGGAATACAAAATTTCTTAATACGACTGTTCATCCCCAAGACGTGGATAACATGAGAGAGCTATAAGACTATTTGTACTAAGTATTACACTGCAACTTCAAAAGAAAATTTCCACCTCCTAGCTATCAGACTCTAGGGTCTGTCCTCGATATCTGTGCCTGTAAGTCAAATATTGTGTAGTATCAGATGAGCTATGAAAACTCAATAAGTAATCCTTTACTCTGCCATGCGCACAAGGTATAAAAGAATGCTAGCCAGTCAATGAATATATATATATATATATATAACTCAATATTAGATTATGGAAGTCAAATGATATGGAATTGAAACTGCTATGCTTACAATGTCATACTACTACAGTCATGAGCTATGTCGAGTATGAAATGTAAGCACTGCACTAAAAGCTGTAAAATCTCATGATCATTCAATAGCAATATAACATGATCACGCTATGAATATCAACAATAAGGGATAGTGATATCAACTAAAACTGAGATGCATTGAGCTCGTATTCAGTTCCACTTGGCTATATGAATACTGCTTTGACTAAAAGAGATACATTAAGCTCGTATTCAGTTCCACTTGGTTGTATAAATATTCAGTTCCCATCGGCTATATGAATATTCAGTTCTGATCGGCTGTATGAATACTGCTTTGTATAAAATGTAACATAGTAATAGTGTTTGAGGCTACGGTTACTAGACTGATACGAATATAACTATCTGGCCCTCACGGCCCTAGGTACAAGTGTACATAAAGAAATCTGTGCACAAGTGTACAATCATGCTCGAGATACATATAAAGATCAATAATCGTCTTCCACATGATAGGGCAATATCAATGTGGCTACATAGATACTCGTATGGATATATAGAGTACAATAGACAATATATATACAAGAATTCTGACATGGCTTGGAATGTAACACATGCAGAGATCAGATTTTACTTACATCTTACTGTCTCTATCTAAAAAGTCTAGACTGCCTTCTCCTTACCCTTTGGTGTTCCTAAGATTTATGAAACACATTTTAGTCTATCGCTACTTGAATTATGCTATTCATCAAATTTTATGCTTCTATACTATAAGTCTCTCTTTTACTAAAATAACTCTACCATTGAGTCCGGAATGTCGAACAAAGTCGATTTAGGCTTTCGCGGAACTCAATTCGGGTATCTGGGCTAAAAAGGGCAAAATGGTCATTTTGCACTTTTACAGGTCTCTTATATTTTGGGACCCCATCTCGTAAATTGGACCTCACCATTAGTCTTAGAATGTCCGAGATAGTTAAAATACACTATTCATATGTTTAATTTGGACATCGTTACTCTCAAGGGTAAATGGTCATATGCTAAGTTTGAGGACAAACTTGTTTTAAGGGGGCAAGAATGTAATACCCCGACCCGAGCTAGCCAGTATTCGACTCGGGTTAAACTGGGCCATGACATGTAAGCCTGAATTATATACCACTTTAATATGTAAATATAATCAAACGTACATTAAAATTTCATGTTCAGTTCCGTTGCATGAGTATGAATGTCAGGCAGTTCCAAGTACCTCGGGTGTTGTCGCACTGGGAGCCAAATTTCTACAAAATAACGTGCACATAATTAAATGTGTACATGTATATAATTAAAAATTTATGTATATATATACATACAGATTGTATGTATATAGTTTTATATACATACATACGGTCATATATATTGGTTTTATATATATATATATATGTATCCGATTATGATATATATATATATATATATATATATATGCATATGTAATACTAAAGAAAATGAAAAAGGAAAAGAAATTAAAAGAAAAAAAAAGTTAGTGGAAGGTGATTTGTAAAGAATTGAAAGAGTGAAGGCTGCATGGCAGCCGTGTGTGTACATGTGTTACCAGGTGGCAACTGCCACCGACCATGAGGTCGGTTGATGAGATTTATAAAAAAAAAAAAAAAGAGGAAAATAAGTGAAGTAAAGGAGAGAAAGCAAAAGGCGTGAAAACAGTGAGCAAACAGGACTAAGGTGCGGAGGAAGAAGGAGAATCTAAAAAGAGAAAGAGAGAATTGATTTTCAAAACAATTGGAAACTGCAATCAGGTATGCTTCTAGTTGAGCTATGTTAACCATATTTTAAATAGTTATTATTCAGGATTGGAACTAATTAGAATTCAAAACAAAAGAAAAATCAAGAAAAACCTATACTGCTACACACGGTTAAACATGGTGGATGTTTGTACGTTAAGTTAATCGTCATTCTATAATTAAAAACAAGTAGGAAACATCTTCGGAAGTCCAACGCAACCTGAATCAGTCAAAATGATCAAGAAATGGCTAGTTAATGGCCAAATTATTCTTCGCCGGTGCAACACCAGAAAACTGGAAATGGGAGTTGGAAACCGGTGAAGTTTGGGGCCAAGACTAGTTCTAAAATGTTTCTTAAAGTCCTAGAATTCATTTGGTACAAAAACAGTGAAATTTGGACGTGAAATCACTAAGATCAGTGGATAGGCTTATTGTTCCGGCAACTGTGGTCGGAATAACAACCGGAGAAGACGACCGGAATAACGAGAGGAATATCGGGTCAAGACAGAACCGAGTTTGGGTCGGATCGGGTCGGGACCCGACCGAAAATAAATGGGGCAGTGATACTGTGTTGTTTTGAGTTTGAAAGATTTAAAATTTTATATGGTTTCAGGCTGTTTGGTGACAGAGATGAGAAATTGGAAATTGGATTAAGAGTTATCCAAACCTTGGATAGGGTAGAAATTTGGATATTGTAATCCGGCTCTTAGAGTTAAACTGAACCAGTCGGCTCAGTGACTAAGTAGACTGATTTAGGGTTTGGGCCAGTGAACCCACTAGTTCAGACCAAAACTATTGGAAATTACAAACCGACCCTAGAAGTTCTGAAAAATTGTACTAAGACCCAAACAGAAAAATTAATTTTAAAGAAAATTACAAAAATGCCCCAAAATATAAAATGAGACAAATGAATAGTTAATTTTTATTATCTCGAGCATTCCAAACCCAATGGTGATGTCAGAATTATGAAAAGAAGTTCCGGGAATAAAGGACAAGTAAAGGTGCAAAATGATAATTTTGCCATTTTCAATCCAGGAGTCTGATTTAAGATCCGTAAAAGCCTAAACTAATTTTATTTGACGTTCCAGACACGATGACGAGGTCTAAATTGGTAAATAAAATAGTTAAAGCCAAGATAGACATATTAAATACATAGTATAGGTCAATTACAATTATAGACTGAGTTCTACTTTCGAATGACAGGCACGTCAAAAGAAAAAGGGAAGGAAATAGTTTGATTTCCAAGGAAAAGTAAAGTGTAAGTAAAACCCGATCTTTGCATGTGTTACATTCCAAGCCATGTCATAGTTCCTTGTATATATATTGCCTATTGTACTCTTTACACACCTACCAGTATTTATTGAGCCACATTGATATTGCCCTATCATGTGGGAGACATTTATTGATTTTCATATATATCTCGATCATGATTGTACATTTGTGCATAGAGTTCTTGTTGTACATTTGTACCTAGGACTGTGAAAGTCGGATAGTTTTATTCGAAGCAGTCTAGAAACCGTAGTTTAGCTAATTATTGTTACATCAGATTGCCTAGAACCAGTTATGATTCCACTACACTCTTCGTGGAAGATAGCATGATCCTGATATATTATTAGTGTCGGATTTGTGCTCAGTCACATTTCCATCTGATGCTATTTATTGACCTTCGGGTCCAGGTTCCAAGTGGAACATTTACTATGTCGCTATGGGAGGCATGAGACGTACAGTTATAGTGTACACAGAGCCGTATTCAAACAGCCCATAGCGGATCTGAATACGAGCTCCAAGGGGTGGCCGAGCCCCACGAGAGCATTTCAGTTTTAGTTGATATCACTATCCTTTATTGTTGATATTCATAGCTTGATCATATTATATTGTCATTGAATAATCATGAGATTTTATAGCTTTCAGTACCATGCTTACATTTCATACTTGATATAGATCATGACTATAGCAGTATGACATTGTTAGCATAGCAAATTCATTTCTTTATCATTTGACTTCTATCATTTGATATTGAGTATACATATTCATTGATTGGCTAGCATTCTTTTATACCCATGTGCACATGGCAGAGTAAAGGACTACTTACTGAGTTTTCATAGCTCATCAGATACTGCACAACATTTTGCAGGCATAGATATTAAGGACAAACAGTAGGGCCTGATAGCTAGGAGGTGGACATTACTTTTGAAGTTGCAAGTGTAATGCTTAGTACAGATAGTCTTGTAGCTTTCTCATGTTATCCACGTCTTGGGGATGAATAGATGTATTAAGAAATTTTGTATTCCGCATTTTGTAAATATTATATAAATATCACATGCAGTTTTTATCTATTATTCCGCATTTTCAGTAGTTGCATGTTAATAGCACTAATTGTGTAGCAAGTTGAGACCCTTGGTTCGACAAGCAGCATCGGATCGGGTGTGCGACACGAGATCCGCATAGGGTGGGTCTCAGGTCATGACAATTTTGGTCATTTCGACCATAGAAGGCATTTCTATCATTGTGTCCATCGGTGTCGTTTTGGTCATTTCTCCCATTAGGGGTATTTTGGCCATTATGCCCACTAAGGGCATTTTGGTCATTTGGTATATTACCCTTTAGGGTATTTTGGTCATTATATACACTAAAGGTATTTTGGTAGTTTGTAGTGTTGCCCTAGCCTTTAGGGGTAGTTTGGTAAATACTATAGGTTTCCCATCTTCTAGGTGTATTTCTATAATATTGGCGTCATTTTTTCCTTTGGAAGGCATTGGGGTAATTTTAGCATAATCTTATCCCTTATAGGTAATTTTGCCCATTCATAGGCATATATGTAATTTCCATATATTACCCATATAAGTTCAATTTGGTCATTTTAGCCATTAGGGGAAATTTTGACTTTTTATACCTTAGTGGTATTTTTGTAATTACCTTGTCCCTACACTCTCCATCAAATTAGGGACAATATAGTAAATATAGATGTGCACCCAAAACTTGCCTATTTTCATCAATTCCTCGTCTCAATGGATTTGCTTAGATTTGTGCACCAAAAACTTGCCTACTTTCTCCCTTCCTTGTCTCAAAAAAGTTTCCACAACAACCTCCCTTGTTTTAAGGGATTTGCTTATACTTGTGCACTAAAAAACTTCCTAATCTTGTTTGCTTGCTCATCAAGCATTAATCAAGGCCATCCATCTTTAGGATTCATTGTGAGCCCTTGGATCAAACTTCCTTACTTTTTCCAATAAATAAGACCCATTGGTCACTATAATCAAGGATAGAAAATTTAGGAGTTAGCATGCTGCTCCAATAATTTTCTCTCTTCTCTTTTTATATTTCTTCTCCTATATTTTTGAAGCATTGTTCTACACAAGCAATAGTTCTAATCCATTTAAAATGAAGTTCTACATAACTGAAAGATCAACATCAAGGAGTTCAAGCCAAAACCTTGTCTGATTAACTACAAATAATCAGGTAGACTCCCTAAAGCCCTTCTTTTTCTTTTTCTTTTCCCAATTCAATTCATCTTATCACTCTTGATAAAAATTAATTGAATTGGAGAACTACATTGACTCTGATTTTGTTAGTTGAATGGATACGTAAGACGCCTTATGTGTCCGAGTCTACTCTTTCCCTTATCTTATTTACTTTATGTATTTTCTTATTTTATTCGTTCATGTTATCTCTCTTTCTTTACTCTTTTCTTTTGATTTATTTACTTCATATATTTTGTTTACTTTATTCATTCATGTAATTATTATCATTATCTCTTTCTGTTATTTTACTTTTCTATTTTATGTCATATGATATACACCTCGTTGACGAACACTTAAGGCCAGTCCATTTAGACTAGGCGGGATGGGTGCCTAACTCATTCACATCTCGTACCTTAGCTCCCAGATTTGAAATTATTTGGTTCATTATAAGACTAGTTGTCTTTACTTTCTTTTTACCCATATCAAGGGGTTTAAAATATAACTAGGACCAAAGCAATGTATTTTTAATTTTCTTTGTTATTTTCTTTTTATGTATTCTTCATAGGTTATATTAAGTTTGCTTGTTATTTGGCTCAAAACAAGTTGACGACATGTATACCCAAATTCGAAAAGAGAGTGTTTCTCTCCCACCTCGAGGGAACGGACAAAAGTTGGGTTTTTGTCTTTTTTTGAGCACTTGCGCTCACAGCTGATGTTTAACTTGTTAGCAAGTTAAGGTCGAACATCAAAAACCTATAAGGTTACTTCATCCAATTTTAATTGTGAAGTGGAAGTGTGAGCATGTGACTGTGGACTTGTATCAGGGTTATCAAGATCACTACGGGACACGATGCTATATTGTGGGGAGAAGATGTTATATGTGTTATTGTGGATCGATTGATGAATTCTTCACACTTCTTGCTTATCAAGATAATTGACTCAATTGATATGCTTAGCCGATTATACATTCGTGAGATTGTTCACTTGCATGGGTTTCATTATCCATCGTTTCTGTCACGCCCCGAATTTCCACGAACCCGGGGGGTGAACGAAATGAAATAAGAAAAGTAAATGAAAGACAATCTAATGGATTCAATTAGACAAGCATTCATTTCCTTCAACATATAAACATGTAAAGTACATTTAAGAAACATATTGTTCATATCAATTGGGCTTAAGCCCTTACATCTCAAGATATGCCCCTAGGGCCAAATATACTTCTAAGTTCTTTTCCCCTCCTTTCTTCAAGACTTCACCGAGTCTCGTGTACCAGAGGCGTCATTTGTAATATGATATCCCACGAATGGGTCAGCTCAACTGTGGGTATGACGCAATGCTAATGCAAGGAACAAAATTAAGGCATGGCATGTGCAAGTGTACATTTATATCTATATGACATTCAAATCATCCATACATCAATACAATGCATTATCAATATGCATGACACACCCATGCAAACTCTATGCCACACCCATGTCTCACTTTACGGTCCTTCCTCACTAGCATGAGTACTAATCGTATGTCTCACTTCACGGTCTGTCCCCATTGGCATGAGTACCAATGGCCAATTTTGGGTTTTTCACCACAGGATCTACAACCTCATAATGCACAGCACCAAGTGCTCAACTCACACCATGTTCTCAAGGAATCACACTATGCCAACATGCTTTGATTTCATCATGCAACAATGCAATCTCACTGAAGCATTTTATCCACACATGAAGCATGTATTATACAATAACATTCAAATCTCAAAATTCTTTCCTCGTGTGTATATGCTATACATATTTCATTTAAACACATGCTCAAGTTACATATTCATAATCTTAACAATTCTCGAAGAATATAGGTCACCTACTGTGCCAACACATGGAACATACATATAGTCATGGTTCACGTTTATCACTTAACCAAACTCCCAAGGAAATAACAAGGAACACACAAGCACATAAATAATCGAATAAACATACGAATCATTAAATCAACATGGAAATCACTCCTAAACTTAATTATATTTCTTACTTAGCAAAATATCATACCTGGATGGGTTCATCTCAACCATAGGAAGTCGTGCTCGCTGTGTAGTCAAACTAACCAGTGAGAATGCAGTCCCTTTACTGTATCTGTCTAGAATGGCCAAACCGCCTTCCCCTTTCCTTTCGGTGTTCTTAAGATTGACAAATTATGTCTCAGTGTATCGTTACATGATTTTATCCTATTCATCAAATTTTATGTCTCTTTACTATTGGTATCTCTTTTACTCGAATGGACTCTACCATTGAATCCATTTAGGCTTTCGCAGAATTAAATTTGGACATCTGTACTAAAAGGGGCAAAATGATCTGTAATACCTCGACCCGAGTTAACCAGTACCCGACCCGAGTTGGATCAGGCCATGACATGTGACCCTGAGCTGTAAGTCAAATTTTTACATGAATAAGTTTCAAATTTAAATTGAATTATTGATTGCGAAAATATTGGAATAACAATCATAAGCCGTGAATAATTTTAAATGGACAAGCGACAGTTAGTTGTCCAATAAGACACGTAAATCGAGAAATGATCAAAATGATTTAACCTCGAATATCGAAATAAATGGATGGAACCAATACGAAGAATTAATTATAAAAATTATGTAAAAATAAATAATAAGGTATTAACGGGAACCAAAATCGGTAAAAAGAGATAATGATGATAACCATAAACTTATGCCAAATTTTTCAGTATTTTAAAAATTGATCTTTTGTGACATAAAATTATTTAATACGAAAATGAGCATAAGAAAATGCAATTGCGCATAAAGTACGAATTTGATTATAGAAAAATATATCTAAACTCATACATGTATATACATGTACAGGTGTGCACTACAGACTATATAATAAAAGAATTATACTAAACAATGTATAGTATGATATTTCCATGAAGAAGTTTTAAGGAGGGAGCTACTGGAAGTGACTAAAAAGAATTCACCAACAAGTGTTTAAAAATACGTGTATATATAAAAATATATATAGATATATTCAAGGAATTAAATAAATAAAGAAGTATATATAAATATGTTTTTACAGATATATATATATATATATATATATATATACACATCAGTATATATGTATAGTTATATATGGCAACGTGTAATGTAGTGTGAATGTAACATATAAAGAACCCAAGCAACAGGTGTTGAAGAATAGAAGCAAGAAAGAAGCAAGTGGCAAAGAAATATATATATATATATATATATATATATATATAATACATGTGTGTGTGCTTGTGGCGGTGCAAGAAGGCAGAGAAATATATATTACAAATATGAATATTGTGTAGCATGGCAGCAGGAGAAGGAATATGGTATATGTATATATATATATATATATATATGTTTATATGTGTGAAGCATAAAACAAAGGGGAGGTCGGTGTACAGGAAGTGGAAAGTGTATATCCATATGCAAGTGGAACGTGGCAACAGGAGGGGCGGTGCATGAAAGATTGATATATATATATATATATATGGGAAGTAATCTGTTTTTCAACCTGCTTATCTCTCCTCCCACTCATTTTTTAGGCTGGGCTGCAAAAATTCACGAGTTAAAAAGTCAGGAATACTGTTGTCCTGGCCAGAGATATACTATATAGTAAAATCAAAAACAGAAAGGATGGCCTGCCATCTTGCAAAAATCTGTTTGGATGCAATGTTTTGAACATTTTTTTCCAAAATATGCTTAGCACTTTGACAATCAATTTTGACCAAAAATGGTTGATTAAGTAAGTCGGACTGGAACTTACTAATGCATGAAACAAGAGCTAAAATCTCTTTTTTAACAGTACTATAATTTAACTGGGTAGGATTCCAGATTCCAGAATGGAAACAGACTATCTGTTCAGGGGAATCGGGACCTAAACGCTGGCTAAGAATACCACCGTAACCAATATCGGAGGCATCTGTTTGAACGGAGGCCTTACTGGGACTATCCTTTGGTCTGAGGAGGGATCAAAGGGGTCCGTGATCTCATATGGACTGGGGGATATACTAGCTAAAGCAGAACTATAACTAGGCTGAATGGGTAGACTTATATATATATATATATATATATATAAATTGAGTAACGCTACAGAGAAGGAAATTGTGTATATGTGTGTATGGTTGTGTAGCAGCCGTCCGAGATAGAGAGAGAAGGAAAGAAATGAAGCAGTTGCTGTCAAGAGGAATCAGCGGTTCAAGGGTTTTATGGTGAAGAGATGACGCAGGGATTGGTCGTAGGTAACTTGGGCAGCAACTGCAATGGGGTACAGTTGGTGGTGTTGTCCGGTGCAGTGGTGTCGTTGGTGCCATATGTGTAGCAGTGAAACGGGTAGCATAGCCAAGAGAGAAAGTGCGGAGAGTTGGTGTTACAAGGAGTGTTGATTAAGCATTTCAGTTCTGGAAGCCGTTCAAACCAAGCGACAGACCTGGTGTGAAAGATCAGAATCAGTTGGCAAATTATATTGTTTTATAATATATTGATAAGTGGGTTGTCAAAGAAAGGGGAGGAGCTTAAGGGCTCGTTGTGTAGAATTTGACAGGTTATGGGTTAGTTCATTTTAATGAGGGAAGAATGGTTGCGATCATGAGGTTTGTTACTGTTGTGAATTTATCCGACTTAAGGTAGTTTGAGGCAGTACCCTGGGGTAAGGAAGAAGAGACACTCTCGTCTGAACTATTGATGCTGTCATATCTCTGTTAATTCGGTGATGTCTAGCTTAATTCGCGAGCTTGTGGAATATTGACTGCAACCAGTCAAAGGTTAGATTTAATTGTTGTTTTAACTAATTTAAATTTGAAATAGAACTTTGTGGAATTATAATTATGCCCAGAATTTATGGTTAATTGTGAATTGACCCAAGCAATAAAATAATATTTAATTGAATAATTATTTAGAGGAGAAATTACCAAAATAACCCCAAGTCAAAAAGTAGTCCAACGGACTTTGATTAAAATATAAGAATAGTGGAATTTTATTATTTCAAGCATTCCGGACTCAACCGTGGATTCCGATTTATAAAAAAAAGTCTCGAGAAATAAGAACCCGTAAAAGTGCAAAATGACTGTTTTGCCCATTTTAGTACAGAAGTCCAAATTGAATCCCGTGAAAGCTTAAATTGACTTTGTTCGACATTCTAGATTCAATAATAGAGTTCATTATAGTAAAGAAGATAAAAATAATAAAGAGACATAAAATTTGATGAATAGCATAAGTTATATATATATATATATGTATAGACTGAGATGAGTTTCCTGAATCATAGGAATACCGAGAGACAAGAAGAAGGCGGGTTTGACCTTCTAGATAGATACAGTAAAAGGTAAGTAATCTCTGATCTCTGTATGTGTTACATTTCAAGCCAAGTCATAGTTCTTTGTATATACATTGCTTGTTGTACTCTTTATACATCTATCAGAATTTATTGAACCGCATTGATATTGCTCTATCATATGGGAAGCATTTAGTGATTTCCATATATATCTTGATCATGATTGTACATTTGTGCATAGAGTTCTTGTTGTACACTTGTACCCAGAGCTGTGAGGGCCAAACAGTTTTATTCAAACCAGTTATGAATCCACTTTATTCTTCGTAGAGGATAACATGATCCTGATATATTATTAATGCCAAATTTGTGCTCAGTCACATTTCCATCTGATGCTAATTATGACCTTCGGGTCCAGATTTCGAGCAGAACATTTATTATTATTATACAGTGTACACAGAGCAGTATTATTCAGCGAGTCCTATGGAATTGAATACGAGCTCAGAGCAGTAGTATTTAGCATGTAATACCCCGACCCAAAAAAATCGGATCATATGGCACATATTACGAGGTAACAAGCCGTAGTTAAAAATAAACTATAGATAAACCGAGGATCGAAGGGTGCTAAATTTAATTCTGTATCTATACGTATTATATTATGTGTATAGTACATATATACATATAATCCTAAATATGTATATTCTAATAAAGTAAAATACACACACCAAGTGTGTGTTTGGTACGTATGAAATAAAGTATATATATATATATATATATACATACATATGGAAACAAATGAAGATATATTAAATATAAATATATATATATATAGATCAGTGTGTGCAATTAGTGAACAGTGTGTGAATGTATGTGTATCGGTTAAGGTGTGTGTGTCCATGTGTGTTAGTGTGTGTGTTATATTATATGTATATATATATATTCAAAATATCAACCTACACATAAATACAGCCACAAGTGGGCTGATTTGAGATGAGTGATAGGAAGGGAGACTGCAGCTAGTGTGTGGGCTAGTAAGTGTGTGTAAGTGAGTGAGTGAGTTAGTGTGTGTTTTAGTATAATATGTATATATATATATATACACACAAAATCTCAACCAAACTTTAAATGCAAACTGGAAAGGAGAAAAGCAAAATTTATGAGATGGGAAGGGAGGCTGAAAATAGAGGCTAGAGTAGGGTTGAGTCGTGTAGAGAGAGAAAGAGAAGGGTAGGTGGAATCAAGTATAAGGGCAAGTTGCATTGCATGCTTGCCTATTATCAAGAAAGGAGAACCAAGGAGCTAAGGAAGGAAATCAGAGGTAGAAGAAGGAGAAAACAGTAAGAAAAAAATGTAAACCCACGAAAAACCTAGTAAATTCTCTCTCTAGAATTTTGAGCATGACTACAACTGTTAAGCTTTCTTACGTATATATGATGTTTAATATGTGTTTAAAATTGAATCAAGCATGAAATTAGAACGTGAAAACAGTTAAAAACATGAAACCCAGAAGTGGCAGCCATTGAAGGACCTTGCTTACAGCAGGTCTGAAACCATCACCACCAAACCAAGTTTGGTTTACTAAGACTAAAACTAGATCCTACAAGCATGCTAGAAACCTATGACCGCGACCAAGAAACGTGAGACAAGACCCTCAAATATTGAGTTGCAGGTTTCGGGTTTTAAACCCAACACCTCAACTGCACCTCAAAACTTGTTTTAAGGGATGCAAAATGAAAACCCATGAAGAAGGGATCACAACAGAACAAATCCCATAAGATTTGGCTAAGAAAAGAACATGAACGATCAACTTACAGGTCTGATTGTCAAGACTTAAACTGAACTGATGAGTTCATTTCGAACTCTAAAATGAATGCCAAACTGATTTTTAATACTTCAGGAACAATTTACAATGAAAACAGTAGGGTTTGAATTAGCCAAAATTTACGAAATTGAAGAAGAAGGAAATCTGTAATTAGGGCAACAGTATTGGATCGATGGGGAAGACGACCGAGTTAACTTGCAACTCGTTTTAAAACAGTGTGTCGACTCGGACACGTGGTGGGTTTTAAAACAGCCATCGCATAAATGAAACGCGGTCGTTTTGGCTCAAGGGTTTTAAAACCCTGAGCGACTTGTTTGGTTACGCGTATACGGGCCGATTTAATAAACTCCGTACGATTGGGGATATCCTAACCAGGTTTAGGGGCTTTATCCACCGGTTGGTTGTGGAAAATTAAGAAAAAAATAAAGGAACCGTAGTTCTTGGGGTTCGAACCCCAGACCCACTCGCCAAAACCCAACCTTTTTCCACTCGGCCACGCATGCGCGTGTATGCATATATGGGGCAAGATATATATATATATATATATATATATTATAAAATTAATACTTATAAAAGAAAAAAAAATAAAAAGGTGCATTTTGCACCTAACAAGACTCGAACGCAGTATCTTTTGGGAGGGAGGTGACACGCTGGCTAGCGTGCCACCCATTTCATCCGGTCTTCTTATGCAACCAAAATATATATGTATCATGTTAATTTAATTTAATTTAATTAAAATTATTTAATTAAATTAAATAGTAAAAAATTGCCGTTGTCTAAACTTAACAAGTTATTTATGTATTCTTACTATCTCGAACCTCCTGAGTCCAATGGTGAGGTCCAAGACATGAGACGAGGTCCTGAAAAATTAAAGACACGTAAAGGGGTAAAATGACCAAATTACTCCTAGTACCCTTAAAGCCAAATTAAAACCAGGGAAGGTCTAAATCGACTTTCTTCGACGTTCCGGACTCAATGGTAGAGTATATTCACCCAAAAGAAGTGTCTAAAATAAAAGGACATAAAATTTGATGAATAGCATCTGTCGGATGACTATAAACTGAAATATTGCCTAAGTACTAAACTAAGGCAAGTATGAGGAAATAAGATACGAAAAGACACGACACGTAAACATGTGAAGTAAATAAATTAAATCAAAAATTTATGGAGCTACCAGAAGAGTATAAATTAAAATAAATTAAATTTCTAACACATTAAATTGTGTCATAGGTAAAGAGTACGGGTTAAATTAAATACATATGAAATTATGAAATCGTTTTAGGATTTAATACGAACTAAGCATAAGTTAAGCAGCATTAATAGGTGTTATTATGGTGAATGTGAAGTTAATGAGGTTATTATGAATTGTTCTTAGGAACTACAAAGGAAGTGGGAAAGCGCATTATTAGCACTAAACCCAGACGTATAAGGTGAGTAACCCTATGTTTGAAGTGGAGATTTAACTCCATATAGTTGAAGAAGTTTTAAGTTCAAGTTATGTGAAGCATTTGAATATCAAATTCAGTTTTATTACAATTCATGTTTTAAATTGTTCCGTTACGACTTGCTTGATAACGATAAGTCTAGCCATTCTTTTGGAATGAGTGTTTAAGTAGTTCCTTTGTTAAGTTCTATGAAATTTAAGTTTTAATTTTTGTATTAGTAAAGTGGGTACACTGATATGTATTAAGCTCCACGGGGCAACTGAATTATGATTGTAATTATAAAGTCTTTTAAGTTTTATTATGCTCTGAATGTATGATTATGTATACCGCAATGTGAAAAGCGGCAGTACCGGACGGATGTGCAAATTTTAAAATGAGAAAAGAAAAAAAAAAGTTTTTCACACTTCCGCAAACCACATGATGCACATCTATTCGATACCGCTGCGTATGCGAGCCTTGTCTTGAGGCCCTCGGGCCGAAGGGCGGCGGTCGCGACTCGAGATCCGCAAAGAGTGGATTTTGGGTCGTGACACAGCGAGTCCTATGGAACTGAATATGAGCTCAGTGTAATACTATTCGGTGAGTCCTATGGAGCTGAATATGAGCATAGGGGGTAGCTGGGCCCCACCAATACCAAAGCATCTAAGATTTGTTTAATATCACTATCTTATATTGTTGATATTCGTAGCTTGATCATATTATTTCATTATAAATGATCATGAAATTTTTCAACTTTTATTCAATACGCATGATTACATTATCTGACAGATTTTCATTGCTTTGTCATTGAGCTTCTTATCATTAATGTTTCATTGATGAGTTCTGTATTCATGATTGGCTAGCATATCTGCATTTATCCTAGTTTTTTTATGGATAGTGCCTCCTATATTCTTTTACACATGACAGAGCAAAGAAGAATTATTTACTGAGCTTTAGTTAGCTTACCCCAAACTTACCACCCCTTTCAGGAAAGGAAGCTATAGAAGAACAGTAGCAGTAGCAGTAGCAGTAGCAGCCAGCTAGATAGTAGTGGACATACTTTTGAAGTGGCAGGGTGATACTTAGTACAGACAGTCTTATAGCTCTCCCATGTTATCCACGTCTTGGGAAGACCAGTTGTATTAAGAAATTTTGTATTCTGCATACTGAGAACACTTTATGTATGACATGCAACTTTTATGTAATTATTTGTTTAAGTTTTCTGCTATTTAGTTGTTGCATGTTAGTAGCACTGGTTGTGTAGCAAGATGAGAACTCTTGGTTCGGCAACCAATGTCGGATCGGGTGCGCGACACGAGATCTACATAGGGTGGGGTCTTGGGTCGTGACACGATCATTTTGTACTTTTACGGGTTCTTACTTCTTGAGACCTCTTTTCATAATTTGGACTCCATGGTTGAGTCCGAAATGCTCGAAATAATAAAAATTCACTATTCTTTTACTTTAATCGGAGTCCGTTTGACTACTTTTTGACTTTGGGGCATTTTGGTAATTTCTCCTTTAAATTAAATATTATTTTATTACTTGGGGTCAAAATCTAATGATCCAAGATTCTGGTTCAATTTCTAATTATCATAAATTCTTATTCCAATTTGGAATAGCCAAACAATGGATGTCTCCTAAACCTTAGATAAGCTATCATTGTTCTCATTTCAATTTAATTTCTATCTACCATTCTTGCATCCAAACAGCCTCAAATCAACATTTTTAAACTTGTTAAAAATCATAAAATTCTTGGATCTTACCCATGGGTGGCTGGGCGGGTCAACCCGACCCGAACCCATGGCCCAAAATCCCAAAATTCCCACACGCAAGCAGTGCATAGTGTGCTGTCCAGCCATGCGCCGGTCACCTTCTCCGGCGACGGCGTCCATTTTTCGGCAACGTTTCGATGTCCGACCACTTGGGTCCTCTTCTAATCCTTATGGGCTTTCCATATCTACCCTCAGAATTTAGTTTCAGTCAGCAGAAGGCCTCGAAAAATGAAGTTGCAGCCAACTCCGGCAAGTTGTCCCAATTTTTCGGTGAACTAAATTTTCACTTTTTCATGGCTTTTTAGCCATTGTTTTGAGCCCAAATTTCACCTACAAGTTTCTACACTTATGGGCAACAATTCCCAATTCATAAATCAAGCTAAATCGATCAAAAACTCAATGACCCAGAATTTTTCTCCAAACTTTAAATGGGTTTTTCTCACTCGTTTCTTCACTAAATGAGTTGTGGTTTCTTCCTAAATTTACCATTTCTCATGCTCTTTAAAACCATGTAATTTTTTCTAAGCTTCAAGCAATTCTACAAAAAAGTCAGCAAATTCAAAACTTGACATATATAGTAAATTCTCGCCTTTTTCTTTCAATTTCTCCTTCCTTCTTCTTTTGTTCCCTTCGTGGCTTGACTCCTGAACCTCTTCAAACTTCCACAGCTTCTCCAATTCTCCCTTCCAAATACATGTTCAGTGTATGTATATATAAGTGCAGTGCAATGCACTGCCCCTCTTTCTCTCTCTCTCTACTTATTCTCCCTATATCAGACCTGTACAACCTCAAGTCTGATTTCCTGCTCTTCTGAATTTCAATCATCACATGTAATACTCATATATACATATATGTATACATATGACAGCACAACACACACACAGACCTTCTTCACTCGCTCACCTACTCAGCCTACTGTTTTCCTCCTTTTTCTTCCACCCTTTTTCTGAATTCCTTTTATGTTCTCTTTCTTTTCTTTCTGATTGCATTTATGGTTGCTTGTGTTTGGTGTTATATATATATGTTACTCGCACACACCAAACACACTCACCCACACACGCAACAGCATGCTAGCATGCTGGGTGTATATAATATAAATATATATATATATATATTGTATATCATATATGTAATATCCTGACTCGGGACGTGGCACTTATGCCGAGGTAGACCCAGTCAAGTACACGTAAATCGAGATAGGTTGGGTCGAGTAGCATAATACCAGTTGTAACCGAACATGAGTTCCAAATAAAATAAAATAATTTTAATTAAGTCCAAAGGGTCTAATAATAATACTGAGCTTTAACCAAGCAATGATTATAGTATCAAGAGTAAACCGAGACCGACTTAGACCAAGAATAATATATCTCAAAATATACTGAATTATTTTAAGGAATAATATACAGTGACGGGTACGATTACCGAGGTAATTAGTAAAAGTTATAATCTCAGGGGATTACTAGATTAGGAAAAGCCAAGTACGAATAGACTGAGCCAATGAAAATAATACCCGACATATACCGAAGCATCGCAATAAATAATATATAGTAATGGGCACGTACTTCGAGATAAATAGCGAGAATTTCAAATAAGAATAAAATACGATATTTAATATACAAGGAGTGATTACAAGTGATCCCGAGCAACCTAGAACAATTCCTTGTAATGCGTGCATGCACGCATTTCCATGCATGCTTACGTATAGACACACGCATAGTTCATAAAAAATAAGTGCATGTATATACTATTGGAAATAGATATATATATATATATATGGATATATATTGGCGTATAAATAAGGTATAATCATGTGTATATATATATATAATGTATAAAGTATGGTATATGCATATGTATTAAAAAGAAAAGGAAATAAGAGAAAGGCAGCATGCCAAGGACATGCATGCAAGTAAGATATTGTGTGTATATGTACAGTTGTGTGTGTAAGTGTGTGTGTTGACAAAATGTGTATATATATACATATATATCATCAAAAGCTCCACACAATTGAATGCAAAGCTGCATTCTTAGAAAAGAGAAAAAGAGAAATTAAATGGGGCAGAGGGAGGAAGTCAAGGAAGGCTGCAAGAGAGAGAGAAAGGAGAGAGAAGGGTCGGTTGCTTTTTCTTTAAAAACCAAAGTATGCCTTGCATGCTTACCACCTAAGAAAACGAACTGAATGAGGAAGAAACTGAGAGGCTAAGAAGAGATTCAGAGCAAGAAGAATGAGAAAAACAGTGAAAAAGGTGAGAAAATGCCTAAACCCGTATTTTTCTCTCTCTAAAATAACTTGCATATATGTAAGTAAATTTGATTGTATTATGTATATATGATGTTTAGATTATGATTAGACTCGTTCAAGCATGAAATTTGAGCTTAAAAACACCTAACCCACAAACAACCGCCATTGAAGACCTTGCTTAAAGCAAGTCTGAACCCATGGTAGCTAAACCAAGATTGGTGTGTCGAGGCTTCAAGAAGAAGTCATGAGGGTCATGAAAACCTAGGACCGCGATCAAAAATCAAAAGAAATGGCCCCCATAACACGAGTTGCAAGTACGGGTTTCAAAACCCAACTTCACAAAATCACTGTTAAACCTATCCTTATTAATGAAGTATGAAACCCCTTGAACTAAGGAACAAAACAAGCCCAACCTCATGAAAAATGATCAAGAAATAAGCATGAACCAGTTAGTTGCAAGTTCGGTCTATCAACCCCCAAATTGTGATTTTAAGATAGATTCGAAGCTTTAAAACATTATCAAAACCTTTTATGATACTCCAGAAAATTTTTAGAAAAGAAAACAGAAGAAATAGATTTGTAAAACATCACGAAATCCGACTGTAAAAAAATAGGGTTTTGAATGAATAGTGTTGACCCCGTTGGGGAAGATGACAATATTCGGGTCGGACAAAGGGTCGAGTTCGGGTCTGGGTTATAACCGGGTCCAATGGGTTATGGGTTTAATTAAATGGTGACGTATGAAGGTGATGATATTTAAATTTTTTTAAAAATTAGGGCTAACGTCATCATGACGTCAACATCACGTGGTAAACCGACCAAGCCGGTTTGTTCAATGGGAGACCGGACCGGTTCACTTAGAATGAAACTGAACCTACTAGTTCAGACCAGAAGTTTGCAAAATTCCATTTTGACCCCAGAAATGTTAGGAAATTCCACTAAGGCCCAAATGGAAAAATTAAATAAAATATTATTATTACAAAAACACCCCTAATTCAAATATAGGTCAAACGAAGTCCAAACGAGGCAAGTGAATAGTCAATTTTTATTATTTCGACCATTCCAGACTCAACCGTGGAGTTAGATTTGTGAAAATAAATCTCAAAAAGTGAGAAACCGTAAAAGAACAAAATGACCATTTTACCCTTTATTGTAACGATGTCCAAATTAAACAAATGAATAGGATATTTTAACTATCTCGGACATTCTAAGACCAATGGTGAGGTCCGTTTAGCAAGACAAGGTCCCGAAAAAGAATAAAATACTCATAAAAGTGCAAAATAACCATTTTGCCCTTTTTAGCACAAAAGTCCAAATTGAATTCCGCAAAAGCCTAACCCGACTTTGTTCGACATTCCAGATTCAATAGTAGAGTTTATTCTAGTAAAAGAGATATAAATAATAAAGAGACATAAAATTTTATGAATAGCATGAGTTATATAGATATATATAGACTGAGATGAGTTTCCTGAATCATAGGAATACCGAGATACGAGAAGAAGGCGGTTTTGACCTTCTAGACAAATACAGAAAAAGGTAAGTAAAATTCGATCTTTGCATGTGTTACATTGCAAGCCATGTCACAGTTCTTGTACATATATTACTTCCGTACTCTGTACATACACACCAGTATTTATTTAGCCACATTGATATTGCCCTATCATGTGGGAGACAGTTATTGATTTCTATATATATCTCGATCATGATTGTACACTTGTGTACAGATTTCTTTATGTACACTTATATCTAGGGCCGTGAGGGCCAGACAATTTTATTCGAAGCAGTCTAGTAACCGTAGCCTCGAAAACTATCGTTACGTCAGATTGCCTAGAATCAGTTATGATTCCACTATACTCCTCGTGGAAGATAGCGTGATCCTGATTATTATTAGTGTCGGATTTGTGCTCAGTCACATCTCCATCTGATGCTATTTATGACCTTCGGGTCCAGGTTCCTAGTGGAACATTTATTATACACAGAGCAGTATTATTCGGCGAGGCCTAGAGCACCGAATACAAGCTCAGAGCAATATCATTCAGCGAGGCCTAGAGCATTGAATGTGAGCCTAGGGGGTAGTCGGGCCCCACGAGAGCATCCCAGTTTTGATATCATTATCCTTTATTATTGATATTCATAGCTTGATCATGTTATATTGTTATTGAATGATCATGAGATTTTACAGCTTTCAGTACAGTTCTTACATTTTATACTTGATATAGCTCATGACTGTAGCAGTATGACATTGTTTGCATAGCAATTTCATTTCCTTATCATTTGACTTCTATCATCTGATATTGAGTTATATATTCATTGACTGGCTAGCATCCTTTTATACCCTTGTGCACATGGCAGAGTAAAGGACTACTTACTGAGTTTTCATAGCTCATCAGATACTACACAACATTATGCAGGTACAAATATCGAGGACAGACCCTAGAGTTTGATAGCTAGGAGGTTGACGTTAGCTTTTGAAGTTGTAGTGTAATACTTAGTACAGACAGTCTTATAGCTCTCCCATGTTATTCACGTCTTGGGGATGAACCGTTGTATTAAGAAATTTTGTATTCTGCATTTTGTAAACATTATATATATCACATGCAACTTTTATTTATTTTTTTCCGCACTCTAATTATTGCATGTTAGTAGCACTGATTGTGTAGCAAGTTGAGACCCTTGGTTCGACAAGCAGCGTCGGATCGGGTGCGCGATACGAGATCTGCATAGGGTAGGGTCTCGGGTCGTGACAATATACATATATTTATATTACTTTATGTGTACATATATATATACACTTAATTATACATATAATTATACTTAGTTTATACATGCATATACACTCATTTATACATGTGTATACATATTTTTATTCACACGTACATACACTCATTTTAAATGGGCTACGCGTCTATGTATACGTATGAATGCATGGTTTTTTTTTCCAGATCTCTACATCCTTCACCCTTTAAAGAAATTTCATCCCAAAATTTAGAAATGTACCTCAATGAATAAACAACTCTGGATACCTAGCGCGGACTTCAGCCTCATGCTCCCAAGTAGCCTCCTCGACCCCATGATGGTTCCAAAGAACCTTGACCAAAAGGGTGGTCTTGCCTCGCAAAACCTGGTCCCTCGAGTCCAATATCTCCATAGGCCTCTCATCATATGAAACGTTGCCCTCCACTTGAAGATCTACCTAATCTAGCACATGTGAAGGGTCAGGCTCGTACTTCCTCAACATCGACACATGGAAGACATCATGAACCCCAGATAGCTGTGGCGATAATGCTAGCTTATAGGCCATCTCACCAACCTTCCCAAGGACCTCAAATGGACCTATGAACCGCGGTGACAATTTCCCGCTACGCCCAAATCTCCTCAATCCCTGCCGTAGGGCTACCTTAAGGAACATGTGTCCCCCAACATCAAATGACAGAGGTCGTCGCCTCCTATCTGCATAACTCTTTTGGCAACTCTGTGCTGTCAACAGACGTTGTCGGATCACCTGTATCTTCTCCCTGGTCTCACAAACCATGTTGGGCCCTAAAGCAGTTGTCTCCCCGACTTTAGTCCAACATACCGGTGAACGACACAGCCTACCATACAATGCCTCAAATGGTGCCATCTCAATGCTAGACTAATAGCTGTTGTTGTAGGCAAACGCAACTAGAGCAAGGTGATCCTCCCAGCTACCCCTGAAGTCCATAACACAGGCTTTAAGCATGTCCTCAAGGATTTGAATGGTACGCTCTGACTGACCGTCAGTCTGAGGGTGGAAGGCAGTACTAAACAGTAGCTAAGTCCCTAAGGCCGTCTGAAGACTCTACCAAAATCGTGCAGTGAAACGTGGGTCTCTGTCTGAAACAATGGAAACAGGAAGCCCATGTAGTCGTACTATCTCTCGGATATACAACCTACTGAGAACATCCACTAAATCAGTCGCTCTAATCGGTAAGAAATGTGCGGACTTCGTCAACCTGCCAACTATAACCCAAACTGCATCGTGACCTCTAAGTGACTTTGGAAGACCCATCACAAAATCCATGGTAACAAATTCCTACTTCCACTCAGCCATTGGAAATGGATGTAACAAACCCCCAGGTCTCTGGTGCTTAGCCTTCACCTGTTGGCACGTGAGACATCTAGATATAAACCGCACCATATCCCCTTTCATCCCCGTCCACCAATACTGGTGCATAAATCATGGTACATCTTAGTGCCCCCTGGGTGTACTGCTAGGCATGAATGATGGAAATCTCTAAAAACATCAGCCCTAAGAGACTCTGGAACAAAACTCTACCCATATACCTCAGACTAAGGTCAGAATGAACTATCCACCCCTCAAAGCCCTCGGTACTAGCAACTCGTGCTCAAATCTACTCGTCCTCTATGTCTTGTAACTGTACCTCAATAACCCTGCTCAATAGTGTATGTTGTGCACACATACTGAATAGTGTGGCGTGTCCCTCAGACTCGGCAAGGTCTAAGTCAAACTCTTCAATGTCTCCCATCATCTCCCATTCCCTAATAGTGATGCTAGCTATAATGCTCATCAGTCTCCTATTAAGTGCATCAGCTACGAAATTGGCCTCCTAGGATGGTACTGAAGGTCAAAGTCATAGTCTTCCATATACTCCATCCACCTCCTCTGTCGAAGGTTCCAGTCCTTCTGCATGAAAATGTATCTAAGACTCTTGTGATTTGAGAACACCTCGAACCTCTCCCTATATAAGTAGTGTTGCCAACTCTTAAGTGCAAAGATGACGGCAGCTAACTCTAAATCATGTGTGGGGTGGTTCTGCTCATGACTCTTCAACTGACGAGAACCATAAGCTACCATTTTACCCTCCTGCATCAATACACAACCTATCCCCTCTCGTGAAGCATCACAATACACTACATAACTCAAACCTCTCTCGAGCATAATCAAGACCGGTGCTGAAGTCAGCCTCCTCTTCAGCTCCTGAAATGACTGCTCACAGTCATCTGTCCACTCAAATCTAATGCCCTTGCGCGTTAGACGAGTCATCGGCACAGCAAGACGAGAAAACCCCTTTACAAACCGACGGTAGTATCCTGCCAATCCCAAGGAACCCTGAATCTCAAACACATTTTTCGGCCTCTCCGAACTCATAACAGCGTCAATCTTAGAAGGATCTATAGATACTCCACTACTTGACACAACATGGCCTAGGAACTGCACCTCTTGAAGCCAAAACTCACACTTTGAGAACTTAGCAAATAAACGGTGCTCCCTCAAAATCTGTAACACAGTCCGCAAGTGAAAGGCATGCTCATCCTCAAAGGGTGAATAAATCAAGATATCATCAACAAACACCACAACAAACTGATCCAAATAAAGACTAAAAAATGCAATGCATCAAGTCCATGAATGCTGTCAGGGCATTCATCACACCAAATGGCATAACCACAAACTCATAATGGCCATAACGACTGCAAAAAGCAGTCTTCGCCACATCCTCCTCCCGTACTCTCAACTGATGATACCCCGATCTAAAATTAATCTTCGAGAAACATCTCAAACCCTTAAGCTGATCAAACAAGTCATCTATCCTCGGCAATGAGTACTTGTTCTTGATAGTGACCTGGTTCAGCCTCCTATATTCCACACACAAACGCAATGTCCCATCCTTCTTCTTTGTAAATAGTGTCGAAGCACCCCACGGAGAAGTACTAGGACGAATAAAACCCTTACCCTGTAAATCAGTCAACTGCTCATTCAGCTCTCTCAACTCGGCTGGAGCCATACGGTAAGGTGGAATGGAAATAGGCACAGTGCCTGGGATAAGCTCTATCGTGAACTCTATCTCTCGTCACAGCGGTAGACTAGTCAAGTCATTTAGGAAGACATCAAGAAACTCATCCACTACTGGCGGCAACACACTCTCTGTAGTCCCACTATCATCTGCAACCAAGCTAGCCAACATGTAACTATGACCTCCCCAACTCCTCGAGTCATACAAGGGTAGAGCTAAGAAATCCCCACGATCTCCCGTGAAATAAAAGCTATCTCCCTCAAGAGTGGATATTGTCACTCTCCCCCTGTAGCAATCTATACTCGCCCGGAAAGCAAACAACCAATCCATCCCCAAAATAATATCAAAACCAAACATGTCAAGCAAAATGAAGTCAAAATAAAGGATGCAATCAGCTATCTCTATCGAGCAATCTCTACAGATCCTCGTTAGTATCTCACTACCCCAACTGGTGAACCATACAATGGTGGAACAAGGCAATCATCACAAGCCCCCGAATAAAATAAAAAAAAAATTCTCCCAAGTGTAATATTTATTAACTAGATCCAGACAACACAATCATTTATAACTTTATCCAAATCAATTAGACTCGTTCATAACTTTTACCCACGTATTTCTAAATGACAAGTGAAAACCACCATTCACTTATAAGTCGTATAACAATCCAAGCTCTCAAGTTCTAGTGCCTCAACCACAATATTTTCACTCTAAGTACATTCACACAATTTGCATCTTAAACACAAGATTCATATTCAGGAAATTCGTATCATCCAAATTTTAACCTGATATACAATTTCCTCCAAAGCAACAATCAATGCTTACCTTTTTTCAATCATAATTCTGGAATCAATATTGTAAACTAAGCTAGAACTAGGTTCATAATTCACACCTCAATTTGGCCCAATTCATGCAACTCATTATTTTCACAAGGTATATATTCATAAGTTCATTAAATCAACCCACTATTCTCATCACATCTAGTATCGATCATCTTATAGAACTAGGTAAGACAATAGCATTTATCACTAGGTTGCCTTCACAATCCACCACAATATAACTGATTCCAATTCAATAGAGAAATTATTACAACCTCTAACTTTCAGATTCGCCTTCGCATTACAATTCAATATTCATCCTAAGTAAGAAATCAAAATCCAATTATATCATAATCTGGATTAATCTAAAACAATATTCTTTTCAAATTGTTTATGTTTATACAATTTTTCTTTAGACAAAAGATCATCAACTATCACCTGAGAACCTAACACATCTTATAGGCATACTTACTTAATGAACACTTATATAACCCATGTCAACCATTATAGTACAAACAGTCACGTACTCTCAGTCAATCGGGAAATCAAGTATAGTGCATACCCGTGCACACCAATGCAACACGTGCACATAAAACATACCACCCAAACTAGCCCCAAATAACTTAAGGTCTAAACTTCTCCCATTGCCCCTAGGAATCCGAACCTATGCTCTGATACCATGTTGTCACGCCCCGAATTTCCACGAACCCAGGGGGTGAACGAAATGAAATAAGAAAAGTAAATGAAAGACAATCTAATGGATTCAATTAGACAAGCATTCATTTCCTTCAACATATAAACATGTAAAGTACATTCAAGAAACATATTATTCATATCACTTGGGCTTAAGCCCTTACATCTCAAGATATGCCCCAAGGGCCAAATATACTTCTAAGTTCTTTTCCCCTCCTTTCTTCAAAACTTCATTGAGTCTCATGTACCAGGGGCGTCATTTTTAATATGATATCCCACGAATGGGTCAGCTCAACTGCTGGTATGACACAATGCTAATGCAAGGAACAAAATTAAGGCATGGCATGTGCAAGTGTACATTTATATCTACATGACATTCAAATCATCCATACATCAATACAATGCATTATCAATATGCGTGACGCACCCATGCAAACTCTATGCCACACCCATGTCTCACTTTACGGTCCTTCCCTGCTAGCATGAGTACCAATCGTATGTCTCACTTCACGGTCTGTCCCCGTTGGCATGAGTACCAATGGTCAATTTTGGGTTTTTCACCACAGGATCTACACTCTCATAATGCACAGCACCAAGTGCTCAACTCATACCATGTTCTCAAGGAATCACATTATGCTAACATGCTTTGATTTCATCATGCAACAATGTAATCTCACTGAAGCATTTTATCCACACATGAAGCATGCATTATACAATAACATTCAAATCACAAAATTCCTTCCTCATGTGTATATGCTAAACATATTCCATTTAAACACATGCTCAAGTTACATATTCATAATCTTAACAATTCTCGAAGAATATAGGTCACCTACTGTGCCAACACATGGAACATACATATAGTTATGGTTCACGTTTATCACTTAACCAAACTCCCAAGGAAATAACAAGGAACACACAAGCACATAAATAATCGAATAAGCATATGAATCATTAAATCAACATGAAAATCACTCCTAAACTTAATTATATTTTTTACTTAGCAAAATACCATACTTGGATAGGTTTGTCTCAACCCTAGGAAGTCGTGCTCGCTACGTAGCTGAACTAACCAGTGAGACTGCAGTCCCTTTATTGTATCTGTCTAGAATGGTCAAACCGTCTTCCCTTTTCTTGAATGGACTCTACCATTGAATCCAGAACGTCGAATAAAGTCGATTTAGGCTTTCGCAGAGTTCAATTTGGACTCTGTACTAAAAATGACAAAACGGTCATTTTGTATTTTTACGGGTTCTTACTTCTTGAGACCTCTTTTCATAATTAGGAATCTACGGTTGAGTCTGGAATGCTCAAAATAATAAAAATTCACTATTCTTTTATTGTAATCGGAGTCCGTTTGACTACTTTTTGACTTTGGGACATTTTGGTAATTTCTTCTTTAAATTAAATATTATTTTATTACTTGGGGTCAAAATCTAATTATCCAAAATTCTGGTTTAATGTATAATTATCATAAAGTCTTATTCCAATTTGGAATAGCCAAACAATGGATGTCTCCTAAACCTTAGATAAGCTATCCTTGTTCTCATTTTCAATTTAATTTCTATCTACCATTCTTGCATCCAAATAGCCCCAAATTAACATTTTTAAACTTTTTAAAAATCATAAACTTCTTGGATCTAACCCATGGGTGGTTGGGTAGGTCAACCCGACCCGAACCCATGGCCCAAAACCCCAAAATTCCCACACGCAAGCAACGCATAGTGTGCTGTCCAACCGTGCGCTGGTCACCTTCTCTAGTGACGATGGACATTTTCCGGCGACGTTTCGATGTCCAACCACTTGGGTCCTCTTCTAATCCTTATGGGATTTCCATATCTACCCTCGGAATTCAGTTTCAGTCACCGAAAATGCCTCAAAAAATGGAGTTGCAGCCAACTCCGGCAAGCTGTCCCAATTTTCTAGCGAACTAGATTTTCACTTTTTCATGGCTTTTTAGCCATTGTTTTGAGCCCAAATTTCACCTACAAGTTTCTGCACTTATGGGCAACAATTCCCAATTCATAAAACAAGCTAAATCAATCAAAAACTCAATGACCTTTAATTTTTCTTCAAACTTTAAATGAGTTTTTCTCACTCGTTTCTTCACCAAATGAGTTGTGGTTTCTTCCTAAATTTATCATTTTTCTTGTTCTTTAAAACCATGTAATTCTTTCTGAGCTTTAAGAAATTCTATAAAAAAAAGCCAGAAAATTCAGAACTTGACATATACAGTAAATTCTCACCTTTTTCTTTCTATTTCTCCTTCCTTCTTCTTCTGTTCCCTTCGTGGCTTGACTCCTGAACCTCTTTAAACTTCCACAGCTTCTCTAACTCTCCCTTCCAAATACACATTCAGTGTATATATATATAAGTGCAGTGCAATGCACTGCCCCTCTTTCTCTCTCTGTCTACTTATTCTCCCTATATCAGACCTGTACACCCTCAAGTCTGATTTCCTGCTCTTCTGAATTTCAGCCATCACACGCAACACTCATAAATACTTATATGTATACATATGACAGCACAACACACACACAAACCCTCTTCACCTGCTCACCTGCTCAGCCTACTGTTTTCCTCCTTTTTCTTCCACCCCTTTTCTAACTTCCTTTCCTATTCTCTTTCTTTTCTTTTTGATTGCATTTATGGTTGCTTGTGTTTGATGTTATATATATCTATATATATATATATATGTATATTATGTTACTCACACACACCAAACATACTCACCCACACACGCAACAGCATGCTGGCATGCTGGGTGTATATAATATATATATATATAGATATTGTATATCATATACATATATTTATATTACTTTTTGTGTACATATATATATACACTTAATTATACATATAATTATATTTAGTTTATACATGCATATACACTCATTTATACATGTGTATACACATTTTCATTCACACGTACATACATTCATTTTAAATGGGCTACGCGTATATGTATATGTATGCATGCATGGTTTTTTTTTTTTTTTTTTCAGATCTTTACAGTTTTATATTGGGATACTTGACTCAGGGCACGCTTTTGGTAGAGTTATCAAGCCACATTGGTATAAGCTACTATTTAGCGTGGCATTTCATCAATAGACTAACAAGAAATCTGAGCTTACCATTCAGACCCCAGAGGATATGCTACAAGCTTGCATCATGGATTTTTGAGTTAGTTGGGTGGATCACTTGCCACTTGTAGAGTGTTTTTTACTATAACATCTATTTGGCCAGCATCGAGATCGCACCATTCAAGGCGTTCTATAGCAAACCTTGCAGATCTCCTATTTGTTGGGCTGAAAGAGGAGATACCACAGTCTTGGTGCCAGACTTAGTGTCACAGACTATAGAAAAGATAAAGATTACATACAGTGATTGCTTACTGCATAAGGTTGACACAAGAGTTATGTTGATACGAGGCAAGTACCATTAACATTCGAGGTTAGGGACCATGTATTCCTCAAGGTTGCCCCATAGAAAGGGTTCGACTGGATTTAGAAGTTGTAGAAAGTTGGCACCAAGAAACATAGGGCCATTCGATATTCTCGCTAAGGTAGGAGAGGTTGTCTATCGACTCGCTTTGTTGCCATGGTTATTAAGAGTTCACAATGTGTTTCACGTGTCTATGCTTCACAAGTATGAGCTAGATCCATCTCATATACTCAATTAGGCGGAGTTTGATATTGAGAGCGATATTTCCTAAGAGGAGCTATCAATTCAAATCTTGGACTCTAGGGAGAAAGTATTGTGGAACAAGAAATTCAATTCAAGGCTATCCCTTTAGTCAAGGTTTTGTGGCAACACCATAGATTAGAGGAGGCTACTTGGGAGTGAGAAGTCAAGCTTCACATCAAATATCTAGAGTTATTTGACCATTGAGGTAATACCTAAGTCTTGAGGATGAAGTTTTTTTAAAAGGGTAGGTGGTAACATCCAATAGTTTTATATCATTTAATAATTAATAAATATATAATACATAATGATATCTAATTGAATAAAAATAATAAATATTGAGTTTGGAAAATTTTGGAGACATTTGGAGGTCGTTTGGGCACATAATGAGATAATAGGTGAAAAATAATCATTTCACCAACAACAAGTGTTTACACAAGCGTAGTACCCGAGATACATTATTAAGGGACTTAAAAATAAACTAAATAAATGAATTTTTGTGTTATAATGAAAATAGAGGACAAAGGAATCAAAGGAGTAGTTTTTAATGAAGGGCATATTGACCAATATACAAAAATTAGATTTTTATTATTTACTTCTCCTTTTCTCTCATACCATACACTGCCAGCCACTTCTCATTTATTCTCTGCACTCTCTCATGATAAAAAGAGAGAAATACCTAGGGTTTTTATTCTCTTTCTTATTCCTATACAATTTCTTGATGATTCAAGGCTTCTATTGGAGTTCTAATGTGAAACTACACGTGGTGAGATATTTTCTTGTGTTTCTACAAACTAGGGTTTGAATGATTTCGAAAAATATCAACAAAAACAAGGCTAGGGTTTCACGTTTGCACTAACTATAAGGTAAAGGCTTCTAACGTTAGGTTAAAAGATGAATGTGGGACATTTATTTCAGACTTTCCTATGAAAAACTGCACTTAAACAATGAGCATCTTATACATGATGCTAGAAGAGTTATTATTCATTGTATTGCATGCTTGTAATTATATATCATTATTTGTGATGTAGTTCTATTCGAAAGGCATTAGGGCAGATGATTAAATCTTATATTGAATCTTTGATATGTTTGCATACCTTGTGTTTGATAAAATGCTTGTTAAAGCTTAAATTGATATTTGTGGTATTATATTGGAGCATTGTTGCATACTACTGTTATACATATGGATATGATTATTGTACACCTCATATGGGAACCTTGAGTGGGAAGAATTGGGACTTAGGAATGTGTGATTCATCGCTTGGTGTTGATTTCCATGGTGTGTTGATGGCCCATTTATCTTGTGATAGGAATTATGTCACCCATCAGCTTCAGACCGTAAACTCGGGCAGGAGGTTACTTGGTCCTTCGGGTTAGTAGCTCAAGAACAGCAAATTGTGATACATGGGTTGGGTTGTGATGTTTGGGCCGCTTGTTGGTGGGTATTATTATGTGTGTGAGTCTTGGGACTTGGGGTACTTGATGATGAATGGTAACCAGAAATTGGTTTTAAGATGCTGAATGATTTCTTATCATTTTACTATATTGTCATCGATTATTATTGCATATGTATATTAATCATGTTGGCATGACATGTAGTGGACTACTGCCCGAGCACATGTATACACGTGTCACCATTTATTTTTTTTTCCTCTTTTTAGATTCTCCAATGAGACATGTTCTGAGCCCTAGCAGATGCAAGAAATGGCAAGGAGCCGTTAGTGGGTTGAAAGCTTGGAAAGATTGAATCATTTCTCACTTCTTAGAGACTTTAGTTTTTTTAGTGATTTATTTTAAAGATAAAAATAATAAAACTCTTTATGTTTTGGTAGTTAGATTTTGTTATGGTTTTTGCTATATTGGACACGGCAGTATTTAGACGATGGTGGATTTACTTTTAATAACTTTTTGAACTCGTAGACACTAAATAATGTTAGTTGTTACTTTATTGGACTGTATTATGCTTAATTTGCTGCTACCATGTATGATGAGATTTCATGAATGTTTAAAGACATCTAAATTCATATACATTAGGTAAAATGTGTGAAAATAGAATGGAATGAAGTTAGGTAAAAAAAAAGGACCAAAACAGCAGGTTGCTACAGCCTTGTTCGGCTAACCTAACTCAAACTCAAACTCAAACTCAACAGTTCGGCTGGCCAAACTGATCTGTCTCACTAGTTTTGCCCAACTTAAAAACTTCATAATAAATTCATTTTAAATTTAATTTAGGTGCAATGTGTTCTCCGACTGAAGCTATTTGAGTCTAATGTTATTTAAAATTGGTTTCAAATTCAAATTCCTTCTAAAAAAATTAATTATCAATTTTTAAGTAAAGAGGGGTCAAATTTGAATATTTTTTTTTTTTTTTTTAAAAAAAAAAAGTGATCCCAATGTTGGTTGTTTTCAATAGAACATAATTAAATCGTTTAATAAGCAAATCTAATCATTCTTGTTGCTAAATTGAACTTGTTGAAGTCTAGTTTTATTCGAAATTAGTCCCAATCAAAGATATTAAGGGATTTGGGAGGGATGAACTTATGAATTTGACTTGGTCTATAGTGAACACTCTTGTTGCATTACATAAAGTGGAAATAGAGTTTTTTTTTTTTTATTTTAAATGAACTAGTATTCCTTAAAAATGAACTTTGGAACTCATTTTACTTTATGAGGTAAGGAAAAACAGGGGTCGCCCGTTATTGGAGCACAGGGCGTGACAATTTTATTAGGTATATTGATTCACATATGGAGGAATATGAATGGACAACAAGGTATTTGTCACTCTCAAGTAAAAAGAGAAAATATCTTATGTGATCTTATATGATATAGCTCAAGAAGTTACTTGGCCAAGATAAGATGAGAGTTAGAAGAGGATTTTTTAATCTTATCAACTCGAGTCAAAATTATTTAGGTCAAACACATATTATTAAGGTTGGGTTTGATGATATATCCATACCCAAGTAATTTAATCGTGACATTATATGGTGGAATGATTGAATTTTACGGCAACTACTAACAAAAAGTTTCATAACTAAATTTCTAGTATCTGGGATTACTCGTGACATGCTACAAGGTGTCACTCATGAATAGTAAAAGCCTAAAAATAATTAAATATTTATTATTTTCTATTAAAAGAGGATTAGAAGGATTCTAATTCAAATTAAATTAAAAGGAGTCTTAATTAGTAATACTTTTAAATATTAATTCGTATAATCATATTAGTATGAAACCTAAGATGTCACACACAAAGGAGTGATGTGTAACTTAAAGAATTAAGAGTGACTTAATTACTTTTAAGAATTTATAGTGACAGTTTTATAATTTTGCCAAAACCTAATATGACTAAAATAAGGATTGATTTTATTATAAATAGAACATGTAGTGAGAAAAGCTAATATCTACACAAGGGTTGGTTGTCCACCTCTCTCTCTCTCTCTCTCTCTCTCTCTCTCATTTTAAAAGAGTTGAAGTAACTATTTGAAGCTTGGGAGGTTCTTCACATTCAAGATTCACCTTTGTAGATGTGTTTAGAGACTTGATGCTTATGCGATTATTATGAATCATCTTCAAAGTCTTGAAAAGCATGCGACAAGTGTAACTATGAGCATTTCCCTCTTATAGTGGGTGAATTTATTTTCTATACATACTGATCATAGAATGAGTAAATCAACTAGTTTAAATTGTTAATTTCACACTGCTCTCAAAGAGGTGAAGAACTTTCCTTGGACCACCAATAAACTCCTATTAGATCATATTTGATCTAGCTACAAAGTTTGAAAACGTTGTGTGAAATATAAAAGAGAATAAGAAAGGGGAAAAGAAAAGAATGGCGTGAGGGAGAGGGATTGAAGGGATGGATAAGGGGTCAAGTCAACCGACCAATCTATTCCCTCATTTTAGGAGATTTTGTCCCTTTATGCATCCAAGGCAACTTTACCTATTTACCCCTCATTTAAAATTACCTATATAACCCTCATTAATTATTTTTTTAACATTTTTTTTATGGATCAGTCAAGCAGTATCCTGAGTCTGCTTACGGTCTCCATCCCCGTGATAGTTAAATCCACCATTTAATCTCTAACTGTCAAAGATCGGTGAAGTGGAGATTTGAATTCAACATGCTTGAAGGCCACACCCCCGACTGGTATTATTTTCTAACTTCATATTCTTAGACTTAAATAATTTTCCTAATCAAGTACCCACATTTTAATTACACATGATTCAAAATGCACCACGGCCAACAAATTAATATTCAATAAACATGGGAACTCAGTTCTAATAGTCCAATTAATATACTTCAAATATTCAAAAATTTTAATTTACATTAATCATGCTTAACCATATAACTAATAATTATTTTAATTTACATTAATCATGCTTAACCATATAACTAATAATTATTTTAATTTAGTTTTAGAAAAATCTAGGGCACTGCAACTTTAAAGTTCTTTCCCTATTGGTTAAGTTGATTGCTTTAACTTTCTAATCCTTTCTTAATTCTTGTTAATCACGTTAGTTGTAGACGGTGTGGTTAACCATGTTAGCATCATCTATATATAGCAGTCTAGTGATTTTGTGGTTTGGGCTTCGCCCACGCCAACATATGCTGGCCCAGCCCGGCTCTAACTTATTACATGTAACTTCAAGGATATGTAATATAATAACTTATCAAGCATGCTTCTATTTTTTTATTTTAAGTTAAATGTAAAAAGGTTAAAAAGTTATTTTTTATTTATTAAAAAGTACTATTTGGCGGTTTCCAAGAAGAACACTAAAATTGGACTTCGAATTGAGTCTTGCAAGCCCAAGCACCAAAGTGTAGAACTGGAAGTAAGTATAAGGATTGAGCTCTTATTATTTTAAGTATTGCAGGTCTTCACTTTTTACGTGAATAGATAGTTGTGTGATTTCTCCCAAAGAGATCCGAGGTGTAAATTCCTCATCAAATAAAAACCCCCTTGTAATCTCACTCAATCCTTAATTACAATTTGTCCATCCAAATGTTCCTCTATTCCAACCTCGTTTGGACAACCAGTTTAGAAGACAAGATTGAATAATATATAGTTAGATCATACATGATACAAAATTTTGTAAGATATTGAATATTTCAATCTAGTATTTGGAATTAATTCTGATAAAAAACAAGGATATATTATTATATCATATTTCTATGTTTGAGTGTTTACCGGATATAAGGTTCGGATATAAAATTTAATCTTCAAAAATTATTTTTATGAAAGTCATTTAATTTTTTTTTTTCAAATATATGCAAAGTATCTAAAATTAAAATTTTATTTACGAATCAATTATAAAATCTAATAATCATAATATTTTAAAATGTGATTGTGTAAAAATTATTCAAAATATAATAGTATTTCATTTTTGAGGTAAGTCAAAAAAAATCATGATTCTTATTGTTAAGCATCATCCAAATCAATATATATATATATATATAATAGTCCATTAATTGATAAGAAAAATACATTAAAATAACTGAAACATGTCAAAAAAATTTGAACAATGAAAAAAAAAAGAGTTAATTTTTTAACTTGACTTTTCGACATTTTCGTCTCTCTATATTGCAGCATTATAATTTTATTTTATTTTTTTATGTCGAGACATTGTAGTTGATGCTGCACTTTTCGACTCGCAATAAGTGTGGGCTCCGCGACCTGTAGAACACTCAGAAAAGGGATCAGAGGACTACCAGATTGGCTCCGACAATAGCCCCTCCGATGCTTAAGTAAGTAAACGGAATTGAAAAGACTGTATTGAAAGTCAAAGAATGAGCATAAAAATAAAGCGTACCTTTAGGGTTTAATTTATAAACCGTGGCCTTCCTAAGTTGATTAGGATTCAGAGCCATGAATATAGGGATTTGATCATCGGAGATTGCAGTTACCTTGTGGAATGTTGTATCGTAAGATAGAGAGAATCATAGATAGTAGTTTCCTTGTTGAAGATTGTTTCCGCGTTGCAGACTGTTTCCTTATTCCCTGCTTGGCAGTTGTTAAGGAAACCATAAGGTCGGAACCATATGAAATACTGAGTGTATATTGCCCAGAGCATAAGGTCTGGAGGATATGTGCACGAGAATGTCTTGGAGGCTTCGCCTGTTCTGTATGACCGAGTTTATCGGCTTTGTAGGATATATATATATATATATATATATATGAGAATGCCCTGAAGGCTGTGGCTGCTCTACATGATCGAGATTGTCAGCTCTGTAGGATATATCTATATGAGAATGCCCTAAAGGCTGTGGATGCTCTGTATGATCAAGATTATCAGCTCTGTAAGCACACGTGTCTCAAGGTGATTGGTGTGTCTGTTTGTGGTATATCAACTACCCCCCCCCCCGAGCCCTAGTTAGAAGCTAGGGCTTAACTAGGGTTATGGGCTTTGTGAAGAGTCACACGTTTTGTTTCTCCATTTCTCGAGACATCGGTTTAATGGGTCATTTATTGCGCAACCGATACTTGTGAAGCCATCATTACCTTCAACCGTTGTGTCAACTCGTCTTGGGAGGCTTATATTTTGAATGTGTATATAAAGAGGGGGAAGGTCTTTTATGCCTTTCTTCTGCACTTGCTTCTACAGTACCAGAGACTGCCACCGCCATTTGACGTATTTTGAAGGTTGAAAGATATCCGGTGTTCATAGTCCTTCTTGATTTTCGATTTGATTTTAGTCCCCTTTTACATTCCCTCTCATTTGCTTCGTTACTTTCTTTTGTTTGCCATGTCTGGCCCTGAGTCACCCTCTGGTTCGGGTAGTCCTTCTAGGACCGTTCCTCAACTACAACTAGTGAATCTTCCTTCTGTAAATGACGATGAGAATAGATTGGTAGAGCCCCCCTCTAGTCCGGGGGTTAGGATTGTTGATGCATTTGATAAGCCCCCGAATAGGGCTGGTGAGACCTCTGGTCAATCTGGTCATAGAGAGGAGGGTGAGAGTGCGATCACTGAGAAAATGTTGATGGAGTTATGGGAGAAATTCAAGCTCTCTTCAAACATTACTTTCAGGGTCCCGAACTTTCTGAATCGCCCACACGATGTTAGAGAGGGGGAAATCTGCGCCTACTTGGCTTGGTTTGAAATGGGACTAACACTCCCCCTTCCTGACCTTGTAAAACAATTCTTTTGTTGGTTTAACCTTTGCCCTACAGACCTAAACCTTAATAGTTGGAGACATCTGTTGAGCTTCATTGTGTTGGGGCATATGAATAATGTCAACGTGTCCCTTGACCTGATCCGTAGTAATATGGATCTAAAACTCAAGAGGGCGGAAGGCCTTTACTATATGTCTTTTGATAGTGGGTTCAGACCCCTTGCTTCCGTGCCCTCCTCCAACAAGACCTGGAAAAAGTGGTATTTCTTCATAAAAGGGGGATGGGAATTCAAGGACTTCCAAGGCCAATTCTCAACATTCCCTCGAACCACTGGGCAAAAGGATGAGGCCCAATTTTTCCGTGGCTACTTTGATTTCGTTTTGTAGACCAATTGCCGAGCTGATTAATCTCTGTATCTTTTGTGCAGTTAAGAGTGTGTGGAAAAGACCGAGCCCTTCTCCCGTGCTTCAGGAGCAGTACAAGAAGCTGTTGCAGCCCAGCAACCGAGACCATTCCTCCATTGTTAACCCTGATAAGTTGATGGCTGCCAAAGGAAGTGTTGAGGAGCTTGCAAAGGATATGATGGCAAGGTGGGAGACTGAGCCATCTTCATCTGTGGCAGTGGGGGAGGCTTCTTCCCCAGTGGACCCTCCCATCCAAACAAAAAGGCGGAGGATACTTTCGATCTCTCCTGACCCCACTGAAGGGGAGAGAGAGGCACCTGCCCCCATTTCTGCGGTCCCCCCAGCCCCGTCCAAGCAAACGGGCAAGGGGGCGTCATCCTCGGTGGCCCCTGATGCTGTCACTCAGGGGGCCAGAAAGATTCTGAGGGACTTTTGGGCCAAAGGCGCAACCAAAATTAGGCCCCAAAAGCCAGAAAAGCTTCTTGCTGACCTGGCTTCTCTTCAGGTCAAGGTAAGTTCTTCGGGTCTTTATCTTTTTTCCTTTTTTCCAAGTGTTTTGGTTGGTACTGAACTGTTTGCTTTGTACACTGCAGGCTCTGTATACCCTTTCTGCTCTGACGGAGGTCTCTCCTTCTTCGGAGGAGGTTGATCAACTTAAGGCCGAGTTGGACAATGTCAGGCTTCTGCTTCGTACTGCTCAGTCTGAGGCTCATGACTCTGCAGAGAAGCTGAAGGAGTCACAGAATTCTCTGATCGTCATGGAGTCAAAGAAAGACCTTGTCGTTCAGCGGGCAAAGAGGCTGTAGAGGGAGTTGGACGGCATGCGGTACGAATATAACCAAAAGCTTGAGGATGCAGTGAAGTAGGCCAAGGTGGATATGAGATGGAGATGAAGATGGAACTAGAAGGAATGGCTAACACCCTGATCATGTTCGGCTTTAACAACTTCCGAAATAGGTTCCTTGCCAAATTTCTCGATTTCGACATATCCTCGATTGTGCCTCCAGGGGTCACCCCTCCCGAGGTTGCTGTTCCGAGCAAGGAGGTTGACGTTCTCCCTACCAATCCCACTGAGGTTGTCATCCCAAGTGAGACGGTTGATGCTGCTCCTACCGACCCTTCCCCAGCCGTTGAGCCTGCCTCTACTGATCAGGCTTAGAAAATATGCTTAGCTTAGGTTTTTTGTTGTTTTTTTTTTTTTTTTTTTTAAACTTCGGTGTAACAGAATTTTTTGCTGAATGAAACAATATTTTCTTTCTCAAATGTCTTCATCCTATTTCTCTTGTGTTTGGTTGATCCATGTTGTATTTCTTTTGAATCTGTTGTTGGTGTGAGAAACTGATGCGAGTAAGGATGCTCTAGATCCCTCTAGATCAGCTTTCAAGAGTTGGCGGTTGTCTTCCGAATTGTAGTTGCGATAAGATAATGATTGTAGACTAGCTCTAATTGCTTCTCCCTCTTTGGATGAGATAAGAAGGCAACTTTAATCAGATATGTAGAGATCTGGCATTGATCTTGTGTCTGAGAGTAAATCTTGAAGAATTCTGAGGCAGTTTGTTCTGAACCCAAGTTTTTGTAGAAAAAACGGTGTCTCGTGTCTTATCACTCTGATGATTTGAGACTTCTGCCTCATAAGTCATTCAGACCAGGACTGAGATACATCCGAACTGATGGTCTTTCGTCATACACGTGGTCTGTCAGGGATCAACGGAATGGCCAAGACTGAGAGGTCAGTATGTCGGTCCGAGGGCCTTTGTATAAAGGTGGATCGGACTCTGTTTACTTGATCAGTTCGGTATGCTTGGGGAAGCCTTGTATCTTGTCGCCTAAGTATCTGAAAGGACGATTTTAGACATCATTCATTTATACAGCTGTCTTTTGGGTTTTCGAGGCCACCCTTTATTTAACCGATGCGACGGTACAACTGGGTGACTTTTGGGCTTCGAGGGTCTATATATATGAAGGAGGAGCGTACGGTTGCGCCCCATCTTTTACTTGTGTTTCCATATTGTTCCCCTGTTGGAGAGAATTTGAATGCCTTTTAGAGGCTTACCGTTGGCCCGAAGATGATTGACGATTTTTAGTCCGAGTTGGGAATGATTAAACTATGGCCGAGAGTTAACCTTCCCTTTGATTCAGTCTCCAAGGAAGGATTAAAGGAGGCTAAGATCTTCTTGTCCATCTTAGCATCCGGTCGAGATTTCTCCGATGGGAGGTGGGCCCTCCTTGATTCAACCGAGGCTTGGAGCATTGGTGATGAAGATGAAGGTGGGATGCCTCCTTCCCTTTGTGTCTTGGCAGAGACCCTTGCTCAAATCGAATGGGGTGTCATGCCTGCTTTGAGGGAGATGAATGGTGGTCCCTTGAGACCCAAAGCCCTCATCATCCGTTGGTATTGAGATAAGTGACAGTGATGATGAAATGGCCTGGGTGCTTCTTGCTGCATATTGGGGTTCAGGATTCCTTCCTTTTAAATGGAGCCGGCGACGGCGATAATGGAAGTTTGGATCCTGGGTCCCTTTCTCATTCGAAGAAGAAAGCCATGATGTCGTAAAAGCATAGTCTTGCCTTTGTTGTAGCTTTTGTGTACTTGTTCTATTTCCAGTTTTCTTGTACTGATGTAAATTTTCTGAATCATTAATAAAATTGAGTTCCTTCTTCTCAGATCTAATGTTCTTTGTATTTGAATGTGCTCTTCTGGAGTTAAAACACATTTTCGTGCACTTCTGATGACTAACTTTTCTGTACGTTATAAGAGTAGGTCAAAGAAACTTGTATAAAACTTGAAGTCTTGAATCAAAGTATCTTAAACCTGCTCGGTACTGTAGTACTTGCTGCTTGCTGGTAGATAAGCCAAATGATCTAAGTATCAGCTTTAAGGTATTCCGATCTAGGAAACTTTAGTTTGAAGATGTTTGGAACTTCCGTCTTTGGATGGACTCGATCATAGAATCTATGTATTGAAGATGGACCAGGCTCGGAAGGCCTGTGCATTATAGAAGGACTAGGCTCTAGAGGCCTATGCATTAAAGATGGACCAAGTACGAAGACTTATACATTATAGATGGACCGAGCACTGAGGTTCGTGCATTATTGATGGACCAGGCTCTAAAGGCCTGTGAATTAAAGATGGACCAAGTACGTAGACTTGTACATTATAGATGGACCAGGCTCTGGAGGCTTGTGCATTAAAGATGGACCAAGTACGAAGACTTGTACATTATAGATGGACCAGGCTCTAGAGGCCTGTGCATTAAAAGATGGACCAAGTCCTAAGACTTGTGCATTATAGATGGAACAAGCACTGAGGCTCGTGCATTATTGATGGACCAGGCTCTGAAGGCCTGTGCATTAAAAGATGGACTAAGTACTAAGACTTGTGCATTATAAATGGACCAGGCTCTAGAGGCCTGTGCATTAAAAGATGGACCAAGTCCTAAGACTTGTGCATTATAGATGGACCGAGCACTGAGGCTCGTGCATTATTGATAGACCAGGCTCTAGAGGCTTGTGCATTAAAAGATGGACCAAGTACTAAGACTTGTGCATTATAAATGGACCAAGCTCTGGAGGCCTGTGCATTATAGATGGACCAAGTACTAAGACTTGTATATTATGGACCAGGTTCTAGAGGCCTGTGCATTAAAAGATGGACCAAGTACTAAGACTTGTGCATTATAAATGGACCAGGCTCTAGAGGCCTGTGCATTATAGATGGACCAAGTACTAAGACTTGTACGTCATGGACCAGGCTCTAGAAGCCTGTGCATTTAAAAGATGAACATTCTATGGAGGCATCAACGAGAAAGAAACATCTCTTATTAATAATACTTCCATAAATGTTCCACATTCCATGGCCTAGGAAGAGGCTTCCCAGTCATGTCTTCTAGCCAGTAGGTGGTAGGCCTAACAACCTTCGTCACTCTGTAGGGGCCTTCCTAGTTTGGTGACAACTTTCCCATAGTGGGATCCTTGGTGTTTTGAAAGACTCTTCTTAAGACAAAGTCTCCGACTTGAAAGCTGATCGTCTTGAGCCCCACCTTGGATTTGTCGACCATTCTCTACTGATAGGCTTCCATCCTAATGCTGGCTTGATCCCTCCTTTCTTCAAGAAAATTCAAATTTTCCATCAGCTGTTGATCATTGGATTCTTGCTCAAAGGCTTCAGTCCTCAGAGTTGGCATACCGATCTCAACCGGGATTACTGCTTCAGTACCATAGGCCAGTGAGAAGGGAGTTTCAAAGGTGGGAGTTCTTCTGGTCGTTCTGTAGGCCCAAAGACCTCCAAGGAGTTCCTCTGCCCACTTTCCTTTGGCCTGCTCCAACCTCTTCTTTAATCCGTCAAGGATCGTTCGGTTGGTGACCTCTGCTTGCCTATTTGCTTGTGGATGGCCTAGAGAGGCAAAGTGTTGCCTAATGTTGAGATTTTCACAGAATTTCTTGAAGCCTTTACCAGTGAACTATGTCCTATTGTCAGAGATAATCACTCGTGGTATACCGAACCTGCAAACAATGTTCTTCCAGGTGAAGCTCTCAACTTCCTTTTCTGTGATATGTGTTAGAGGTTCAGCTTCGGCCCACTTAGAGAAGTAGTCGATGGCTACCAAGAGATACTTCCTGTTTAGTGGGGCCTTTGGTAATGGACCCACGATGTCCATCCCCCACTGAGCAAAGGGCCAAGGACTAGGAATCGGGATGAGCTCGTGGTGAGGCTGGTGTTGATATGGGGCGAATCTTTGGCATTTGTCACACTTCTGGACATACTCCTTAGCCTACCTTAGCATGCTAGGCCAGTAATAGCCCTGAGACAGAGCTCGATGAGCTATCGTTCTGCCCCCATTATGATTCCCGCAAATTCCCTCATGTATTTCAACCAAAACGTATTGTGATTCTTCTGGAGCTAAGCATTTTAACAGAGGTTGAGAATAAGACCTTTTGTAAAGCTTGTTGTTCAGGATCAGGTACCGAGCCGCTCTGATTTGGATTCTCCTGGCTTTGTTTTTATCTTCTGGGAGGAGCCCGGATTGCAGGTACTGAAGGATTGGAGTCATCCAGTTCTGGGGCTGCTTAGCAATTTGGGCAACTTGGGCTTCCTTTATGCTGGGTCCTGGCTGGTAGTAGATTTTTACAGTGGAGTTTACTTCAGACTTTAGGCGGGACGCCATGTTTGCCAAAGCATCTGCTCTGCAGTTCTGGCTTCTTTCTATTTTCTGGATAGTGAACGTCTGGAAGGAACGTTTCAAGTGGTTCACCAGTTTGGAGTATCGAAGCATCCTATCATCTTTAATGGAGAATTCTCCCAGCACTTGGCTTACCACCAGTTGGGAGTCTGAGAAGACTTTAAGGTTCTGAACCTCCCATTCCAGAGCTAACTTCATGCCTAGGATTAGGGCTTCATATTCCGCTTCATTGTTGGAAGCTTTGAATCCCAAGCTGACTGCTTTTTTTAACGAGAGCCCATCAAGGGACTGTAATACCAGACCTACTTCTGAGCCCTAATCAGTTGACGATCCATCGATGTAGAGTAGCCAGGATCCTGAAGTTTCAATGAGCTATGCCTTGTCTTGAAGTGCCGAGGTGAACTCGGCAACAAAATCAGCCAAGGCCTACCCTTTGATGGAGTTTTGAGGCACATATGATATGTCAAATTCCCCTAGCTCCACAGACCACTTCACTAATCTTCCCGATACCTCAGGTTTCCTCAATATCGACTTTAGAGGATAGGCAGTTGGGATTTCAATTGGATGAGCTTGGAAATAAGGACGGAGCTTCCGAGCTGATATCACCAAAGCGAAGGCTAGCCTTTCCACTTCTGGATATCTCTTTTCTGAGTCGAGTAGTGCCCTACTGACGTAGAATATGGGCCTCTGTACTCCTCTATCCTGTCTGACTAAGGCGGAGCTGACCACGTTCTCAGATACTGCAAGGTACAAGAGTAGTTTTTCTCCCTGTACTGGTTTTGACAGGAGTTCTGGAGAGGCTAGATACTCCTTTAGTTCTTGAAAAGCTTTCTCACATTCTTCCATCCACTGTAAAGCTTTGTTGCCCTTTAGAGCTTTGAAGAAAGGTAGGCAGCGATCCGTAGATTTGGAGATAAATCTGCTTAGTGCCGCGATTCTGCCATTCAGTGCCTGAATGTCCTTTCTGGTTTTTGGTGATTTCAGTCCAATCAAAGCTTGGATCTGAGTGGGGTCTGCTTCGATACCCCTCTGAGACACAGTGTATCCCAAGAATTTTCCCTTCGTCACCCCGAAAGTACATTTCGAGGGGTTGAGCTTCATCTTGTGTTGCCTCAGGATATCGAAGGTCTGGGCTAGGTGCTGGAGGTGACTACCTTTCTGCAGACTTTTGACAAGCATATCATCAATATATACCTCCATGGTATTGCCGAGCAGCGGGCTGAACATCTTATTCACCAACCGCTGGTAAGTGGCTCCAGCGTTCTTTAAACCGAAAGACATTAACTCTGTAGCAGTAGAGACCTCGTTCGGTTATGAAAGTTGTCTTCTCTTGGTCTGGAGGGTACATCTGAATTTGGTTATACCCAGAATAGGCATCCATAAAGCTCATAAACTCGTGCCCCGCAGTGGCATCAACCAGTTGATCTATCCTTGGTAGTGGAAAGCTGTCTTTGGGGCACGCCTTATTGAGGTTTGTATAATCAACGCAGACCCTCCACTTGCCATTTTTCTTCTTGACCAGGACGATGTTGGCTAGCCACTCGGGGTAGAACACTTCTCGTATCATCCTGGCTTCAAGTAGCCTCTGGACTTCCTCATTTATGATCCGATGCCGTTCAGGAGCGATCGGCCTTCTCTTCTGTTTGACTGGTGGGTGATCTAGGTCTACCATCAGCTTGTGAGTTATGAGGCTAGGATCTATACCCTCCATATCTTTGGTCTCCCAAGCAAATATAGAAAGGTTGTCTTTCAGAAACCTGACTATCTTCTCCTGCTCGATGTGTGTCAGGTCTGGGCCGATGTACAAATTACACCCTTCTGATTCTGAACTGACCAACACTTTGTGTAATATCCCGACCCGGGATACTGGGTCATACGACACGCATTACGAGGCAATAAAAAATTGTGTAAAGGTTTTTACACTTAAAAGAAAAATTAATTAATTAAATAATTGATTAATTTAAAATAGGAGAGTATATTTAATTATTAAAATTTAATTTCAAATAAACACACATATACACACATTTATGGTGTATTGTGTGTGTATGTTATCAAGTGTATATAAATATGTATATATATATATACATAAACTATATACATGTGTAAAGTGTGAACAGTGAGGAGTAATGTGTGTGTCTCATGGGTGTGTGTAGGAGTGTATTAGTGTGTGTTATATTATATATATATATATATATAACATGTAAATATCAAGCAACATTTAATGTAAAGCAACAAGAGGAAAAGAGAAATTTATGAGATGGGATGGCAATCGAAATTGGGGACTGAAAGAGGGCTATGGAGTAGGGTTATGAAGTGTAGAGAGAGAGAAATTAGAGAAAGAAAGAGGTCGGTCACTTTGTCTTTAAAAAGCCCAAGCATGCAAAGCATGCTTGTTTCTTACCAAAGAAACCAAAAGGAAGAAAAAGCAAGAAGAAGGAAGAAGGAATTCAGAAGGGAACCGAAGGAAAAAGGTAAGAGAACACAAAATCTGTATTTTCTCTCTCTAGGATTTTAAGCATGATATGAACTATTTTCAAGTTATTTAATATGTATGATGTTTGATATATGTCTAAGACATGAATAAGCATGAAAAATCACAAGAAAAACACTGAAAAATGTAAACCCACAAAAAAACCTCCATTGAAGACCTTGCCCATGGCAGGTCTGAATCGATTTCAACCAAACTCTATTTGGTGTAATGAGACTACAAGAAGACCCTAAGGGTGTTCTAAAAACATAGAGCCGCGATCAAAAAGCTCAAGAAAAGCTCTCCAAAAATTGAGTTACAGGCTACGGGTTTGAAACCCAAAGCTTTAAAATCGATGTTAAAATGATATGCATGAATGAAAACTAAAAATACATGAAAAATGGATCATAAAGGATCAAACCCGAAGGGTTTTGGCTCAGAAATGAGCATTTGCGACCAACCCACAGTTCGGATTATCAAAGTTGAAACCGAATCAAAGAGTTCATTTTAAACTCCCAATTTAATGCCAAACTAGTCGGTTATACATTAGGAACGTTTTCGAATTAAAACAGTGGGGATTGGTTGAATGGGAAGGCACGAAAATGGAAGAAACAGGAAACGGGATTAGGGTTACAGTCAGGGTCGACGTGGGGAAGATGATGATGAGTTGACTCGTTTCAAAATAACCAAGTTGGCTCGGACACGTGGCAGCCTCTGGGCTTGCCACCAAATTAAATGGGACGACGACGTTTTATATGTGTTATAAAATCTTAAAACGCTAGGGCTGACGTCATCATGACGTCAGCCACACGTATGAAATCCACTAGACCGGTTGGTTTACAACCAAACCAGACCGGTTCACTTATTTTTGGACCGAACCAATTGGTTTTCTTATTTATTTAAAATTAAATAAACCAAGATTTCCTCTATTTACAGTTTGACCCCAACTATTTTATGAAATTATACTGTGGCCCAACTAATGAGAAATTTATGCAATTAAGCCCCTGAAAAATAATTAAATAATTAATTGAATTATTTAATAAATAAAGTAAAATTACTATTTTACCCTAGGTCATATATGAAGCAAATGAAGTTCAAATTAAACATACGAATAGTGAATCTTTACTATTTTGGAAATTTTGAGACTAATGGCGGGGTCCGTTTTGCCAGACGGGGTCCCAAAAAATAAAGACACGTAAAGGGGTAAATGACCAAAATACCCCTTGTTCAAAATAAACAAATTATTAGTGTATTCTTACTATCTCGGACCTTCTGAGTCCAATGGTGAGGTTCATGACACGAGATGGAGTCCCGAAAAATAAAGACACGTAAAGGGGTAAAATGACCAAAATACCCCTGGTACCTCTAAAGCCAAAATAAAACCAGAGAAGGTCTAAATTGACTTTCTTTGACATTCCGGACTCAATAATGGAGTCCAAATTATGAAACGATGTACAGAAAAATATGACACGTAAATAGGTAAATGACCATTTTGTCCTTTTACATACAAAAGTCCAAATTAAATTTTAGGAAAGCCTAAACTGACTTTCTTCGACGCTCTAGACTCGATGGTAGAGTCTATTCGACCAAAAGAAATATCTAAAATAAAAAGACATAAAATTTGTTGAATAGCATCTATCAGATGACTATAAATTAAAGTAATGCCAAAGTACTAATCTAAGGCGTATATGAGGAAATGAATTACGAAAAGACATGACACATAAATATGTAAAGTAAATAAATTTAAATTAAAGTTAATGAAGCTACCAGAAGAGTATAAGTTTAAATAAATTCAATTCCTAACACATTAATTGTGTCATAGGTTAAGAGTACAAGTTAAGTTAAGTACATATGAAATTATGAAATCGTTTTAGGCTCTAATCCGATTTAAGCATAAGTTAAGGAATATCGAGATGATATTACAATGAATGTGAAGTTGATGAGATGTTTATGAATTGTTCTTAGGAACTACAAGGAAAGTGGGAAAGCGCATTATTAGCACTAACCCTAAAGGACCAAGGTGAGTAACCCTGTATTTGAAGTAGAGATTTAACTCTATGGATTTGAAAAGGTTTTAAATGCAAAGATATGAAGTGTTTGAGTTTTCAAATTCAGTATTTACATGATTCAGTTTTAAATTGTTTTATCTCTATAAACTCTATTATGACATGCTCAGAGAATGGTTTCTGTCACAGTTTTCTTAAAACATATTTCTGCATGTCTAAAGTTTTAAATGCCAAATTATGTAAAGTGTTCTGAATTTGTTTATATCAAATGTTTAAAGGATTTGTTATGAAATTATGTACATGATGTTTTAAATGTTCATGAGAAGTACCTATTTGAAGAAACCTTATCTGTTCTGCTAGGGAGTGAGTATAAGTCCTACCTGTAATACCCCCAAAAATCCGACATGCCTTAGACTGCACCCCGATTCAATAAAAATAAATTACGTGATGTTAATAAATCAAAATAGCTCAAAATATGGTGAGCCATAACGAGATTTTATGCTTTAAAAAAAATAAATAAATAAAAATGGACGATACGGGGCCAATTTGAAGAATTAATCATAAAAAAATAAATAAGACACGAACGGTGACTTAAAATTGGTAAAATAAATACTAATGATACCGAATCTTGGTTTTATGCCAAATTGGACGGCATTCCATAATTTAATATTTTGGAATGGGAATAGTATATATATAAAATATATAGAAATTATATTTTATATAATTATAATAAAATAAGAAAATAAATGTGATAGATCTATATAATTAACATAGCAGCCAAATTGGCAGTGAATGTTTTACAAACTCTTATGTACTAAAAACCACTGCTAATTGAAAACCCCATGACGAATACTGAAATTGCTCACAAGCTTAGATTAGCTTACCCGGACTTTGTTCGGATCCCCCTTTCAAGTGATTAGCAGCAGTCTTGACTTGAGGACGATGATGATGAATCTGTTGTTTTTGGGAAGTTATGTTCAAGTAGTTTTGTCTAGCACTACGAACATTAAGTATGAAATGTTGTATTAGTAAAGTGGTAACCTGCTATGTATAAGCCTCACGGGGCAACTAAACATGTATTGTTTATAAGTCTTTAAGTTTTTAGTTATACTCTGAATGTTAAATCATGTATGCTATGAATAGAGTGGCAGTACCGGACGGATGTGCGTAATTTAAAAATAAGAAAAGAAAAGAAAAAAGTTTTTCACGCTTCTGCAATCATGTGTCGCACATTTATTCAATACCGCTGCTTATGTGAGCCTTCGCCCTAATGTCTCCGGGCCTGAGGGTGGCGGTCGCGATGCGAGATCCGCACAGGGTGGGTTTCGAGTCGTGACACTTTGATGGGCTCGCCAATGGGTTTGGCTCGGCTGTCCCGTCCTCTTGGGCTCAAGGGTTCTTCAATGCTGGATGGGAAAACTTCCTCCTCAGGAGTGTGGGTGAGAACTGGATCTGTACAGTCCCGAGTGTACTGTAATTGCTATTTGGTAGCCTTCTCTTTGAGTGCAATGGCATGACACTCTCGAGAGGTTGGCTGACACCCTCTGACAGAATAAACATTCTAATTGTGAACATACTTCAGACATTGATGGAGGGTCGAGGTGACCGCCCCTATCTGGTGCAACCATGGTCTCCCAATTATAAAATTGTAGGGAGATTTCATATTCAACACCATGTACTCCGAGATGGTGGTCTTCTGCCCTTCTCCCTCTCCTACAGTAGTAGGAAGGTCGACTCTTCCCAGTGGGGTACTAAGATTGTCATCAAAGGCTGCCATCACGGCAGTAGTAGGCTTGATGTTGTCGTGGTCCATCCCCATCTATTTGAGTGGCTCATGGAACAGTATATTGACAGAGCTGCCAGTATCGACCAGGACTCTCTTGATCTCGAAATTGGCAATTTTGAGAGTGATGATGAGGGCATCACTGTGAAGGCAGTGTACCCCTACTAAGTCCTATTCAGTGAATTGGATCTCCGGTGCTGGTTTGAGCCTCTTTTCAACGTTGGAGATCTGCAATACGTCTAGGGCAACCCTAGCCTCCCGAGCATATCTCTTTCTCGCCCTGTTTGACATTCCTGTAATAGGGGAGTCGGCATGGAGGACGTAAACAACATGGTTGTTCTGCCTCTGAGGCTCGTTTCGTCCTTCCCTATGCTCTTGCCTCTGCTCGGGCCTCTGGTCTAGCCGTTGTTAAGGCTTGTCTTCTTGAGGGTTCTGCCTTCTGTCCTCCTTGACGAACTCCCGAAGACGCCCCTTCTTGATGAGCTGCTCTATCTCATATCGAAGGGTCCTGCATGAGTTAGTCGTATGTCCATGATCTTTATGAAAATTACAATACTTACTTTGGTCCCAAAGGCTGGGATCTCCTTTGATTGGTTCTGGCCACCTCAGGTTTTCCCGATCTCGGATTTGCCAGAGTACCTGGTTCGGTGTAGTGTTCAAAGGAGTAAAGTTAGCGAACTCCCTTGGTAAGGAATTGTACACAGCCCTGGGTGTTGTTCTCTTTTCTGGACTCCTGGCCCTCTTCTTGTTGGAGTCTCTTCTGTGGTCCTCCTTCTTGTGATCCTCTCTCTTCGGATTATCCCTCTGGGTCTGATCTTTGCCTTTCTGGGATGTGCGGTTGGCTTCTTTCAGGTTGATATACTTCCTGGCCCGATCCATTAATGCCGCCATGTCGGCTGGAGGGCTCTTTGTCAAGGAGTCTCTGAAGCCACCGTGAGCGAGTCCAGCAGTTAAGGCAACTACAAGGAATTTCGGGCTGCAGTCGGTGATCTCCGTGCGTTCGGCATTGAAGCGCGCAATGTAGGCTCTAAGGGACTCATCCTTAGTCTGCTTGACATTTAACAGGAATTCTGGTCCCCTTCTGAGCCTTCTGCTGGTCAAAAACCTGTCCAGGAATTGCCTACTGAGCTCATAGAAGCTGGTAATTGAGTTCGAAGGGAAGTGGTGGAACCATTTCAGAGCAGTTCCCTTCAAGCTGGTAATGAAAGTCCTACACATAAAAGCGTCAGAGGCCCCGTGGAGGGCCATCGTATGCTGGTAGTGCGAGAGATGATCTCCTGGGTCTCCAGACCCATCGTACAAGGTGAACTTGGGGACCATGAACTTTCTGGGCCTTTCTTCCGACATGATGGCGTGAGTGAATGGGGTGGCAAGTCTTCCGAGCAACCTGGCCAACTCGTCTTACTCTGAAGGGTTCTGGGCACCTCTCAAAGCAATTGTTCGGTCTATAGATTCGGCAATTTCTTCTACCCTTCGTGGGTCTCTGAATCTGACATCTTGCGAACCTTGCTTCACAACCTCGGCTTCAGGGTAGTCGGGCTGAGTACGTCCCTCGGACGGAAGAGGGTTCCGAACCGGAGGGATTGGTGCTGTATGGGGATGAGGCTCCTCTGGTGCCAGATGTGCTCTCGAAGCCCTTGGAGTTGGGGCTCGAGTAGTGCTCCGATAATGGACATCAGGAACGAAGGCTGATGTTCCCCAGCCTGGAGCTGCTGACGGCTGTGGATCTCTGCCAATGCAGGCAACACCCTGGGGGTGCCTAGACTGGTTATTTGGAGCCTGCTCATGGGGCTCTTCGTTCTCAGTGGTAATAGGGGATTGTGTTCCCACAGCAATGTTGACCGGCGGGTTAGAAGGACTCGTTCCTTGATTCTGTGTGAGCGTTGCCAATGTTCTAGTTATGGCAAGCAACTGTTCCTGCACCAGTTCATTGTGTTGTTTGATCGATTCGATCTCTTGTCGCATGGGATCAACCGTTGGCCCCCTTACTCGTGGAGCAGGCGACCGACATTGAGAGCTTTGCGGATTCTGAATATTCTGTCGCGATCGGAGATTTGGGGCCATGGTTTTCTGGTGAGAAAAAAGATAAGTTTATGAATAGAGCACTTGGAGATTAGTCATTTCCCACAGACAGCACCAAACTGATGCTGCACTTTTCGACTCGCAATAAGTGTGGGCTCTACGACCTGTAGAACACTCAGAAAAGGGATCAGAGGACCACCGGATTGGCTCCGGCAGTAGCCGCTCCGATGTTTAAGTAAGTAAACGGAATTGAAAAGACTGTATTGAAAGTCAAAGAATGAGCATAAAAATAAAGCGTACCTTTAGGATTTAATTTATAGACCGTGGCCTTCCTAAGTTGATTAGGATTCGGAGCCATGAATATAGGGATTTGATCATCAGAGATTGCAGTTACCTTGTGGAATGTTGTATCGTAAGATAGAGAGAATCATAGATAGTAGTTTCCTTGTTGAAGATTGTTTCCGTGTTGCAGACTGTTTCCTTTTTCCCTGCTTGGCAGTTGTTAAGGAAACCATAAGGTCGGAACCATATGAAATACTGAGTGTATATTGCCCAGAGCATAAGGTCTGGAGGATATGTGCACAAGAATGTCTTGGAGGCTTCGCCTGTTCTGTATGACCGAGTTTATCGGCTCTGCATGATATATATATATATATATATATATATATATATATATATATGAGAATGCCCTGAAGGCTGTGGATGCTCTGTATGATCGAGATTATCAGCTCTGTAAGCACACGTGTCTCAAGGTGATTGGTGTGTCTGTTTGTGGTATATCAGTAGTTTTATTCCAGTGGGATGGAATAACTCTAATACCGCCTTCTCCTTCGGATAAGTTATATCTCACCCAAGTATGATATAAATGTTTCACGAGATATAAATATCAAATCTAATAAAAAATATCAAACATGAAATAGAATAATATTTATTCTATCTAACCCTCTTATTTCAACTCTCTTATTCTGTCATCCAAACAGGCCTTGGATACGTGGGTGGGGGATGATATTAGGGCCACTAGGGACAATATTTTTATTATGCAGCGATGGTATCAAGAATGTCTAAATGGAGAAGAGGTGAATTAGAAGAAGAAGAAGAAGAAGAAGAAGGTGATGGATACCTGTATCCTTGCTCTCTGGTAGAGGTACGGTTGACCGTAAAAGAAGAGAAATTGGAAACGTGTAATAAAAAAAACTCTCGTAGCCCCATTTTTCTAGTTTCCAATTTGAAAAATTTTGAAAACAATTTTTTTTTTGGTTTGATAGAGTTAGCCCTCTTATAATTAATATTCAATAAGTTAATAATTTTTAATAATTAATAAATTTAAAAAAAAAAAACCGACTTAGTTCCATGATGGATAATTAATAATTCTATTATTTAATAATTAATATTTTTTTAAAAAAATTTCTTTATAATATTAATTATTAATGAGATATAATAGTTATATATGTACTTATATATATCTCATTTATGATATGTTTTGATAATTATATTTGTAAATTTTATTTAAATTGGAGTTACATGTTTTGTAAGAAAAATTATGGCATGAATAAGCATAGAAGTATATCTTCTTTAGTTCAAAATGATATTATGAATTTTTATATACCCTTAGTTGAATATCATATGTGTTTTTTTATGAAATATTGAAATGTCGTAAGAAAAAAAGTTGAATATGAGGTCTTTTTTTGTATCGAAATTAACATACAAGTATGAAATAATTTTTTATTAATAAAAATATCAAAAAATTTATAGTTAATAATTTTAATAATTAATAACTTTTTCATCTCTCAAGTCTATTAATTATAAGAGAGTTGATTGTATTTCTAAACATTTTCAAAAAAATGAAAGCACAAACCAAATATCAAACATGTTTTTAATTCCAGTTTCCAAAAAGGTGAAAACAAAAACAAAAAATGATAACTTCAACAAGTACGTAACGAGTGTGAAATGTCTTTATTACTCTCGAATATTAGATTGTGTTTAACCATGCGTTATATTAATATAAATAGTAAAAATAAATATGTATCCATTAAAAATATAATGAAAATAAATATTTTTTTAACAAAGTACATAATTATAATATATATAATAACTTTTAATTATATAAGCGGAACATAAACGATATTTTTAGAAGAAAAAAAAGTAAGGATTCATTGGTAAATCAAAATCAGGATAAAATGAGAAAAAATGAAGGATAAGCTTGTTTTGAGGGTTGAAAGGCCATTAGGTAAGGTTTAAGTTTTTTTTTTTTTTTTAATCCAAACGTAACACTAATTCATTAAGTGTTGTCGAAACCTTCAAATCACAAAAACTCTAGATCTACTGTTACGATAATAGTATGAAATCATGATTTGTGACCTTGAGACGTATTTGGAATAATGTCTTTAAGATATTAATTACCCTTACTCAAATTGAGTAAAAACTCATTCAGACGTTGACTTATTATCACTTGCACTAGTAATCCAACTAGTATTAGTATATCCTTCAAGTACTATTGAAAATTTGGTATAAAATAATCATAGTCCAATAGTTCTTTTAAGATAACCAAGGACTTTACCAATAGTTTTCCAATGTTTCGTACTTGGATTACTTGTATAGTTGGGAAGTTTACAAACTACAAATGAAATATCAGGCCTTGTGCAATGCATTGCATACATCAAGTTACCAATTGCACTAGCATATTGTAGCAGTGCAACTACCCTGCCAGAATTCTCTGTCAGCTTAAATGATGAATTATATGGGGTATTTGCTTCTTTGATTCCCAAATATTGAAATTTAAGAAGCATTTTTTCAATGTAATGAGATTGACTAGGCATAACACCCACTATATTTCTTTACTTTGACCCCTAAAATAGTATCAACTTCATTAAGATCTTTCATCTTAAATTTAGAAGTTAAATACTCTTAGTTTCATATACACTATACATGTTAGTCCCAAATATAAGCATGTCATCCACATAAAGACAAATAATAACACCATAACTATCAGAGAATTTAGAATAAATGCATTTATCAGCATTTTTATGCTTAAAACCATGGGACAAAATCGCAAAATCAAAATTCTCATGCCATTGCTTTGAAGCTTGTTTTAGTCCATATAATGATTTAACCAATTTGCAAACTTTCTTTTCATTTTCAGGTAGAACAAACTCTTCTGGTTGTTCCATGTACACCTCTTCATCTAGATCACCATTTAGAAAAGCAGTCTTAACATATATTTAATGTACATATAAATTATAAATTGAAGCTAGTGTCATAAGCACTCTAATGGATGTTATTCTAGCTATTGGGCCATATGTATCAAAGTAGTTTATACCTTCCTTTTTGGTTTGAAACCTTTGGCTACCAATCTAGTCTTAAAAGTTTGGATAGACCCATCTGTATTGAACTTTCTTCTAAATATCCATTTACATCCTATAGGATTAGAATCAGAAGGCAAATCAACTAAAATACAAGTATTATTTGATAATATTGAGTCCATTTTATCATTGATTGCTTCTTTCCAAAAAGCAGCATATCTAAAAGCCATAACTTCACTAAATGTTTTTGGATCTTCTTATATATTTAAAATAATAGGCATTTCATTCAACACAGTTTCTCTATTTCCTTCTAAAATGAAAACAATGGCTTGAGAGGAAACAAAATTAGAATCTAAGTATTTTTCTTTTCTAAGTCTCTAACTCCTCCTAAGTTCAAAATATGTTTCAGGAATTTTTCTTTTGTTTCCAATATATGAACTAGGATTTGAATCAAGAATCATTGCAAAATTTGTCTTCCATAAACTCATCATTTTTTGCGTAGAGACCTGAAAAATCAGGGCAAATTTTTTGTTTTGCTGGTAGGACACTATTCATGCACTATTTGTTGGTAGGGCACTACACATGCATCAATTAGGCATAAGTCATGTTTAGAAGCATAATTTGAGTATGACATAGAAGAGAAACATGCTTAGAATGTTAAAATACACTTCCTGTGAGAATTTGAGCCCAATCAAAAATAATTTGAAAAATTAGACCAAAAGAGCATCCCGGGTGGACTCGGCCAAACCCGCCCGTAGGCGAAAATAAATTTTTTAGAAAATTTTCATTTAAAATAATTTTAAGGACTTTGGCTAAAGCAAAATGTCGAATTGAGGCGTTTCGGGACGAGTTGTAATGTAACAGGGTCCCGAACTCATTAAGGGCAAAAGGGTCATTTTATCCCTTGACCCCTTTACTATAAATTGCACCCCTTAGTGTTAAATTTCTCAAAACTGGTCTGAGAAAAATGCAGCAGTTCATTCATGGAGAAAAAAGTGAAGAAAACCTATGTTTCTCCAATTTTCAAGCCTCCAAAACTCACTTCTAGGCTTGGATTTTCACAGGACTTCCTTCTAGGAAGTTGTTCCCCACGTCAAGGGCTACATTCTCACTGATTGGTTCAGCTATACAGCGAACACAACTCCCTAGGTTTGAGAAAAAAAACCTTTTAGGTATAATATTTTGCTAAGTAAGGAATAAGGTTAAGTTTAGGAGTGTTTTATATGTTGATTGAATGATTTATATGTTTACTTGTTGTTAGAAACTCACTTAGTATGTAGTTGCTTTGAAAACCTAGAGTTGGTAGTTTGTGTACTTGTGTGTTCTTTGAGAATTTGTCAAAGTGATGAACATGTAACTTGAATATATGTTTAATTCATTACATTGTGGCTTATGTTCATATGGATGAAGTCTTGTGTTTTGAAAGATATGGTTGTTTAATGCATTAGTACTTTGTGTAATTATGTATTATTTGAGAATTGGTAAGGTAGTGAACATGTGACATGAGTGTATGTTTAATTGATTGTATTATGGTATATGTTTATGTCACGGCCCGAATTCCCGACCGAACCCGGGGACGCGACTGAAGAAAGAAAATAGAATAAACGAGTGAATAAATAAATAACGAATTAACGAATCTTAACTAAGTTTACTAATTTAGATACTCTATAATAGATATAGAGAGATACACTAATATAACTAATATAGATACATGCCTATTCCACTAACATAACTATATATCCATATGTCTCTGTCAATACATATACATTCCTGTTTTATAAAAATTTCGGCAGAACCTCCTTTGTTTTTCGAACCTTTTTCCCCCTGATAAACACAATGCATCATATAACATCATATAAATATAAATACATCACAATCCATCCTCACTCGATGGCCACAACCTTATCAAAGTTAAACATACATCGCCTAATTATACAATCCAAAATATACAACCATGATACAACATATGTCATTGGGCTTAAGCCCGTACATCATAAAACACGCCTCTCGGGCCAAATATCCATCTACAGTCAAGTCTCCTCCACTCGGCTAGACCTTCTTAAGCCTCAGGTGTCGGGAATGTCATCTGAAATATGGTTCCCACGAATGGGTCAGCACCAACATGCTGGTATGGTACAATACTAATGCAAGGAACAAAATTAAGACGTGACATGTGCAAGTGTACAGGTATGTCTACATGCCTCCCTAATCATGCATACAATACAATGGCAATGTACAAACTACATCTGTATAAAACTCTATATCACGTTCACAAATTCATCAACACATGCACATGCAATATGCATGACACACCCATGCATCTCAATGTCACACCCATGTCTCGCTTCACGGTTCTTCCCCGTTGGCATGCAAGTACCAATATATGTCTCGCTTTACGATCCGGACCTCGATGGCATGCGAGTACAAATGGCCAATTTTGGGTTTTTCACCACAGGATCTGCACCCTCATAATGCACCAGCACCTCGTGCTGACCCACACTATGCTTTCGAAGAATCGCACTATGCCAATATGCTATGCTTTCATCATGCAACAATACAGTCCAAATGAAACGCCACTTTCAAAAGCACATGCAACATGCTTTAAATAATGCATCACAATGAAGATCAAATCACAAGACTTCATCCACAATGCTACGTGTCATACTCAATCAATCTCAACACTTACGCAAACCCATGTGTCACAATATCAACAATCCTTCTAAAACAGAAATCACATATAATGACAATTCAAGAAGTAAATCACAACTCCCAAATAATCATAAAGAACACGGAAGCAATTAAACAATCAACTCAAAGAAGCAATAATTCCTATGTGATCTTCTATCAGCAGACAAGCACAAAAAGCATTCAATCAATATGCACATCAATCCTAAGTTAATTCTATTCCTTACTTAGTAAAGTACCATACCTGATCGGGTTATCTCAACCCCAAGAAGTCATGTCCACTACTCAGTCAATTGGTGAATAACGCAATCCTCCTACTGTAGCTGTTTAGAGAGTCCTCGCCTTTCTCTTCGATGTTCCTAAAACCACAAAATGTAACTCAGTCGGTTGGTTACTTGAATGATGCTATTCATCAAATTTTATGTCTTTTTATGATTGGTATTTCTTTTACTCAATTAGGCTTCACCATTGAATCCGGAACGCTGAACAAAGTCGGTTCAGGCTTTCGCGGAATTCGATTTGGACATTTGTACCCTAAAGGGTAAAATGGTCATTTGGTCCTTTCACGGTTGCCCAATTCCCGAGGTCTCTTTTCATAAATTGGACCTTACCGTTGAATTCAAAACATTCAAAATAATAAAAATCCACTCTTCTCTTGTCTCAATCAAGGTTCGTTTGATTAGTCTTTCAACTCAGTGGCGTTTTGGTCATTTTACCCTTTAAATTATCATTTAATTAAATATTATTTTATTCACTTGGATCAATTCACAATTCACTCAAATTTCTGGGTATAATTAAAATCTCACGAGGTTCTATTCATGGCCCATAATTTCTCCAATTCCTATATAAGTTTATATTATTTTTCCTTGTACGTTTCCAATTTAAGCCAATTATTGGATAGCTTCTCCTTTTCAACCAAACACTTCCCGAACTCAAATCTAAAATTTTTCCCATACAGTAATATTGTTAGGCAGCTATCTGAATGGTTGAGTTGGGTCGGACTCAACTCGGTTTGGCCCGAATAAAAATACAAAACTCAATCGTTAAATTCTGTTCGGATTATTTTTTTGCATCCCCATTTGATCTAAAACAATTTCTATATTTAATGGAATCCCACAATCAATTTAATTATTCATGTTTCTAAAAATCCAAGACTAAAGTTTAGTATTTTACCCTTGTTTCGCGTTTCTTCAACCCAAATTCATCCGGTTTGTTGCGCTACTGCCGCAACTTCCCCCATTTCCTCTATTTTTTCACTAGGTTACTCAGCAACTATTACTTACATAAATCCCTCCACTAATACCAGCTACTGAATTACAGAAGTTGGGCCACAAATCACATAACATTATATCTTTCTTCCAATTATTCACAGCACCACTACAGAACACAATTCGCCCAATAGCTTGCAAGAAAATGACACCCATAGGCCCCCCTGTAACTCATCTTCGCTACAGCCAGCATGAATTCCCCTACTTCAGTTCCATCAAATTGAAGGGCATGTTCTGCCGCACCCCTGCTGCTGGAGTGAGCGCTGCTGCCCTTCCCCCATGAATGCCAATCAATTTTCATTTTTTTGGCCACCTGAGTTATCAGTGCACATCCTATCGCCAAAACATTCGAAATAACATCTCATCACAGTCCACCATCTTTTGTTGAACCAACCCATGACCATCGGACTAGCCCACCCTGAAGTAGGAACTCAATTCAGGCCACGATCTAGTGATATGGCCGAAGTCAACACGTCCCAACAGTAGACACGCAACTCTCTGCTCTGGCAAACAAGTCTATTCCCAAATAGCTTCAGACTCAACCTGAGAAGGAACACAAACATAACCCAAACACCAGGCATGTCATAGACCTTCAGGCCTGCCGTAACCCCAGCCGCGACTATCATCAGCCCCTGTTGTAATTTCCTCTACACATCCGTCTTCCTGTCAATCTACTTCAAACCCGAATAATCGGCCTCAATACGCATAACAGCTGCACAGCCACACACACAGTTCCAACCACAAAAATCGTAACAACCACATGGTTCCAGGTATCACACCAGCCCCTGCGCCTGCTGGTTCTGCTCCATGGCCGAACAGCAGTTCCACCGCTACACTCGCCCCCCTTTCGCAACTCCAGTAGCAACCTCTGTTCTCAATTAGAACGGCAGAAACAAGGGAAACCTACAAACCGCAACATCCACACAATCCCAAACCGCCATATATATATATATATATGCATCGATCTCTTCCACCGCGTAATCAACAGCCTCTGAGATCACGCCGTTGACGACTATCTTGTCTGCCGTTTCTGATCCAATTTCCATCGCTACTCCGTCGCCATCCCCACAAAGCAGTAATACTCACACACATATACAAATATATACACAGATATATATACTTACCCCTTTCCATCTCCTCATCACGCACACACACACAGCGACCTGCCATACCGCCCCCCCTCTCCTTTTCTCTTTTCCCCTTTTTTCCTCTCTTCTTTCTTCTTTTTCTTTCTCTCCTTTCTTCTCTCTGTTTCTCACGCGACCTCCCCTGTTTTTGTTTCTCTTCTCGGTTTTTTTTTTCTTTGTTTCTCTACACTCAAACACACACCACACATTATAATGCCCCTCCCAAGGCTGTAGACACTCCCCTTTTTATCTCTTTCTTTTTTTTTTTTTTTTCAACTTACCATATTAAATATTTTATAAATATTTTTATGCCACAAAATATTATGAAATACTAGTAAATTTGATATAAAGTCGGGGCTCAATTTAATTATTTATTTACCAATATTGGATATCGTTCAGGTCCCATTTTATATTCCCTATATTTCATTTTATTATTATTATTTTTTTTTTTTTTCAAGTCTCTACAGTTTATGTGGAAGAAGTTTTGTAATTTGGAAGTTATAGTTTACTTTATGAATGATGCATGATTTAAGGTATATTCCATGTATTTGATGTAATGCTCCATTGGAATTGCATAGAAAAAAAATCAAGGCATCTTGACATATGTGAATCCTTGGAACATGGCGTGTGTTGAGTACTTTGGTGCTATGCATTATGAAGGTGAAGATCCTGTGGTGAAAAACCCAAAATTGGCCATTGGTACTCGCTAATCCAATAGGTAACGCCCATGAAACGAGACATATAAGTAGTACTCGCGAATCCAACAGGGAAGGACCATGAAACGAGACATGTGTTGGGCATAGAGTTGCATGTGTGAGTCATGCATATTGCCATTGCACTGCATTGATGAATTGGAAGGCATTTAGATTATAAATGCACACTTTGCACATGGCACGCCTTAACTTTGTTCCTTGCATTAGCCCTATGTCATACCAGCAACTGAGCTAACCCCTTGTGGGATATCATATTACAGATGAGGCTCCCAGTACTTGAGACTTGAAGAAGTCTTGAAGAATGGAGAGGACATGGACCATGAAGGATAATTGGCCTTAGGGTATAATCTTTGAGTTGTATGAAGGCATAAGCTCAAAGACATATAATGAATTTGTAAAAATATTGTATATTATGAACACAATGGGCAAGGCCCTATATTTGTAATGAACGTGAGGTTGTGATGTTTTAAATTTTAAGCATATGTGTATGTATAGAGGATTGTATATTTTAAATGATGTATAGATATTTAGTTGGATCAAAGGATATATTTGGTTGCTAATTTGAGAAATGATAGGTTCTGTTGTGAAAAAATTAGGTGGAAAAGGCTTAGAAAACAAAGGAACCGTGCTAAAATTTTGTGAAATTAAAAGGTTAATTAGGTGTGTAAAACACCCTAAATTATAGGTGGAAAAAGTGCCAAATATGGGGGTTAAAAACCTTGAAGAAATAGGCTAAAAATAGGAAAAAAGAAGCCTTCAAAACTTTGGAAAACAGAGAAAAATAGCTACTGGACAGAGAAATTCAGCTGCAGTAAATACACTATTGCTACAGTGCACCTGCAGCAGTGCGCCAGACCAGCAGCCTGACATGCCCTAGCCCCCTGCCGCAGCCCAACCGTGCGCCCCACGCGTAAGAGCGTAGGGGCGTGCTTGCCAGCCGCCCTCACGCACATGCGCGCCCACTACCCGCGCATCCTGCCCAAGCTTGCTGCTTGACAGCCCATGGCACCCAACCTTGACACCCCTCTTGACACTTTCCCTTGGCCACCTTTTAGGGCCATGTTTAGGCACCCTTTTAGGCCATGTTTGGGCACCCTATTGGGCCATGTTTGGCCAATCCTTGGGCCATGTTTGGCCACTCTCATGGACCGTGTTTGGCCACTTCCTTAGACAAGCTTTGGTAGACTTTTTGACGTATTCTTGGCCTAAACCTTAGGGCATTTGGAGCTCATTTAGGCCATTGTTCCGATGTATATTAGAGATATTTTGGGGGCTATTTTGGAGGTCATTTTTTAACATGACTTAGACTAATTTTGAATATTGGTTGGGGGAGATATTTGATTGACATTAGAAGTCCATTTTGGTTAAGTCAAATAGCAAGTTTTCATTTTTAATTTTTGGGGAAACAAGGGAAAATAAATGCAAAATCAATTAAATCCACTTAATTGCCTATTATTTATTTTTCTTAATTCATTTCACTCACTCCTCGGGTTTGTGAAAATTCGGGGCGTGACATTTTGATTCCACTATGACACTAGAATTTTAATCTAATAGTCTATAGGCTTTGCAATTTTCAGCATATCTTATAAAAACACTTTTCAAAACTCTTGGACCTAATTTTATTCTCTTTGGGTCTAAAACTCTATAGAAGGAAAAACAACCCCATACCCTAAAGTAATTTAAACTAAGTTTCTACCTTTCAACAATTCATATGGTGACACTTTTCTTGTCCTAGAAGGAAATTCTATTATGTACATGACAAGCAGTAAGTAATGCTTCACCCCATAAATTAAAAGAAAATTTTGCATTCAAAAACATAACATTTATCATGTCAACTAGTGTCCTATTTTTCCTTTCTGCTAACCCACTTTGTTGTGGGGTGTAAGGTGCACTAGTTTGACGTATAATGTCATTATCTTCACAATATGAAATGAATTCAGTAAGAAAATATTCCCCACCTCCATCGCTATGAAAAATCTTAATTTTTTTTCCTTTTGATTTTCAACAATAGATTTATAGTATTTAAACATATAAAAGGCCTCATCTTTATTTTTCATTAAATATACATATGTATATCTTGAAAAATCATCAATGAAAGTAATGAAATATCTATTGCCTCTACTAGTAAAATTGATATTTAATTCATAAATATTAGAATGCACAAGTTCTAATAATTGTGTTTCTCTATTGATTTTAGGAAAATGTTTCTTTGTCATCTTTTCTTGAATGCATATTTCATACTTAGAATTATCATTGTTATTATATGAAATAAATAAATTTTAAAGATCTAAAATTTAAATGTGCTAAATGAGCATGTCACAAATTACAAGACTCAACAATATAAGCAGAATTAGAATTTATTTTATTAATACTAAACTTGAACATTCCATCACAAGAGTATCCCTTTTTCAATAAACATCCCACCCTTAGACAGAATGAGATTGACAAGCTCAAAGACAACTTTAATTCCTTTCTTACAAAACAAATTTGCAAATACCAGATTTTTCCTAATTTCTAGAACATGAAGAAGTACAAGTTTCATTCCATAAGTACACTGGATTTTAATAGCCCCCTTTCCCATAACCTTGGCAGAATTATGATTTTCTATAAGTACTTCTTGTCCATCCTCTGCATTTTCATAATGCTTGAATTGAGACTTGTTGTTGCACACATGTACAGTAACACCAAAATCATACCACTAATCAAAGGACCTGGTTGTTGTTGCCATATGTAGTTTTGTAACCATACCAATACGCAATTATGATATATGGTAACAATTTCAGAAGTCTCATTTTCAACCATATTTGTAATATACCGACCCGGGATATGACACAGAAACCGAGGTAAACCCGATCGAGTACACGTAAACAGAGATAAGTCGAGCCGAGTAGCGTAATACCCGTTATAACCGAACATAAGTTCCGAATAAATTTATATAATTTCATTTTATCCAAGAAGGTCAAATAATAATACCGAGCTTTAATCAAGCAATGAACATACTACCAGAGACAAACCGAGACCGCTTCAGACCTAAATATAGTAGACCCCGAGATGCACCAAATTAATTAACATACAGTGACGGACACGATTACCGAGGTAATTAACCGAAGTTATAATCTCACAAAATTACAAGATTAAGAAAAAGTATGAGTAAACCGAGCCGAGAATAGTAATACCAAAATAAACCCGAGCGGTATGGAGACTTATATACGTAGGCCAATACATGCCTCGATCTACGTGCATAATGCATTTTAATAGATGCAAGAATATATATATATATATGAGATAATATATAAATAGAGGTATTAGTATAATTGGATATGTATTATGTATATATATATATATATATATATAAAATAAAATATGGATTTATTTTATATATATATAAGCATACAAAAGAATAAAAAAAGAAAAGAAGAGAAACTGATGGGAAATGAAGAGGCATGAAACTGATGGGAGAGAAAGAGAAAGAGAGAAGGAGAAATAAAGAAGGGGCGGTCTCAATTTAAACTCATGCCCTGGCATGCGTTAAAACCAAAGGAAGAAGAAGAAAAAAAAAAACAGAGGAAAAACTGAACAGCGGGAACAGAGGTAGAGGGAGAGATGGGGTTTTGCCCAGAAAAAGTTGAGAGAAAATAGAAAGAGAAAGAGGAGCTACGGCAACCAGTCGGATCGCAAGATCTGGTCGAGGTTGGAAGACGTCGATGATGGCATGGTCGTATGGGTTTTGATGATTCGGCGGTCACGGGTTGAGTTGAACAGAAAAGGGGTGCAAGCAAATGGTTGTACAGTGGGGGAACTAGGAGGGAACGAAACGGTAGCAGCAACGCTGCGCTGCGTGGTGCACGGCAGTAGCGATGGAGGGATTTCTGTGTGCTGCATTGTGTGGGTTCTGTTTGTGGCTGTGCTGCAAGTGGTGAAGAAATATATATATATTTATATAGTGTATGTTTGTGGTGGTGCTGTGTAGCCGTAGAGATGGCAGTAGCGGTTAGGGGAGAAATGTCGCGGCTGTTGGGAAATTCGTGTAGCAGTGGCTGCGGTGGGGATTCAGAACGGTGTTGTTGGGTGCCGTAGAAACAGAGTTCTTGAGGCCTGGGGTTGATTTACTGAATTCCCTAAGCAGCAGATCGAGTGGAGGGATCAAGAGTGCTGTCCGGTGTGATGGTGGTTCAGAGAAATGGTCGTAACAGCAACCGCTATTGCGGCAGAGTAGCAGTAACGGTGCGTGGTGCTGTACCGTGTGGGGGCTATCCGGTGTGTTGTGTAGCGGCTGACCAAAAGAGAGATTGAGTTGCCGTGAGTGGAACAGTAGCTGCGGTAACATCAGGAGGCTGCAGCAGGTGGAGACATGGGAGGAAAATTAGAGCAGACCTTGGAAAATTTGGGAGTGCCGTAACAGCAGGAACTGCTGTTGTTGCAAGATGAGTTGCGGCGGTAGCGCGGCAAACCGGATGAATTTGGATTGAAGAAACGCTAAGCAACAGGGTAAAATACTAAACTTTAGTCTTGGATTTTTAGAAACATGAATAATTAAATTGATTGTGGGATTTCATTTAATATAGAAACTGTTTTAGATCAAATGGGAATCCAGAAAAATAGTCCCAACACAATTTAGCAGTTGAGTTTCGTAATTTTATTCGGGCCAAACAGGGTTAAGTCTGACCCAAATCACCCATTCAGATGACTGCCTAACACTATTACGGTATGGGTAAAATTTTAGATTTGAGTTCGGAAGGTGTTTGGCTGAAAAGGAGAAGCTATCAATGATTGACTTAAAATAAAAACGTACGAGAAAAATAATGGGAACTTATATAAATTGGAAAAATTAAGGGCAGTAAATAGAACCTTGTGAGATTTTAATTATGCCCAGAAATTTGGGTTAATTGTGAATTGACCCGAGTGAATAAAATAATATTTAATTAAATAATTATTTAAAGAGAAAATTACCAAAATGTCCCTAAATCGAAAAGTAGTCCAACGAACTCCAAATAAATTAATTGAATAGTGAATTTTTATTATTCTAAGCATTCTGGACTCAACCGTGGAGTCCGATTTGCGAAAAGAAGTCCCGAGAAATAAAAGACCCGTAAAAGTACAAAATGACCGTTTTGCCCTTTTTATTACAGAAGCCCAAATTGAATTCCGCGAAAGCCTAAATCGACTTTGTTTGACATTCCGGATTCAATAGTAAAGTCTATTCTAGTAAAAGAGATGAAAATAATAAAAAGGCATAAAATTTGATGAATAGCATGAATTAAACAGATATATATATATATATAGACTGAGATTGGTTTCCTGAATCATAGGAATACCCAGATACAAGAAGAAGGCGGTTTGACCTTCTAGACAGATACAGAAAGAGGTAAATAGAAGAAGGCGGTTGACCTTCTAGACATATATAGTAAAAAAAGTGTAATCTCTGATCTCTGTTTATGTGTTACATTCCAAGCCAAGTCATAGTTCTTTGCATATACATTACCTATTGTACTCTTTACACATCTACTAGCATTTATTGAGCCACATTGATATTGTCCTATCATGTGGGAACCAGTTATTGATTTCTATATATATATCTCGATCATGATTGTACACTTGTGCATGGATTCCTTTTTGTACATTTGTACTTAGGGCCGTGAGGGCCAGATAGTTTATTCGAAGCAGTCTAGTAACCGTAGTTTAGCTAACTATTGTTATGTCAGATTTCCTAAAATCAGTTATGATTCCACTATACTCTTCGTGGAAGATAGCGTGATCTTGATATATTATTAGTGCCGGATTTGTGCTCAGTCACATCTCCATCTGATGCTATTTATGACCTTCGGGTCCAGGTTCTGAGTGGAACATTTACTACGTCGCTATGCGAGGCATGGGACGTACAGTACAGTGTACACAGAGCAGTATTCATACAGCCCAAGCGGATCTGAATACTAGCTCAAGGGGTAGCCGGGCCCCACCAGTGCATCTCAGTTTTAGTTGATATCACTATCCTTTATTGTTGATATTCATAGCTTGATCATATTATTTCATTATGAATGATCATGAGATTTTACAGCTTTCAGTACATTGCTTGCATTTCATACTTGATATAGCTTATGACTGTAGCAGTATGACATTGTTGGCATAGCAGTTTCATTCCCTTATCATTTGATTCTATCATCTGATATTGAGTTCTATATTCATTGACTGGCTAGCACTTTTGCACTTATCCTAGTTTTATGGATAATACTTTCTATATTCATGTACACATGGCAGAGCAAAGGAGAATTACTTATTGGGCTTTCATTAGCTCACCCCAAACTTACCACCCCTTTCAGGAAATGAAGCTGCAGAAGAGCAGTAACAGTAGCAGTAATAGTTAGCTAGATAGCAGTGGACATTTCTTTTGAAGTTGTAAGTGTAATACTTAGTACAGACAGTCTTGTAGCTCTCCCATGTTATCCACGTCTTGGGGATGAACAGTTGTAATAAGAAATTTTATATTCCATTTTTGTAAACATTATATATATCACATACAACTTTTAATTATTTATTTTCGCATTTTAGTTGTTGCATGTTAGTAGCACTGATCGTGTAGCAAGTTGAGACCCTTGGTTCGACAAGCAGCGTCGGATCGGGTGCGCGACACGAGATCCGCATAGGGTGGGTCTCGGGTCGTGACAATATTTGCATGATTGTGACATTTAACTTCTTTTGTGTTCAATTTCTTTAAGTATCTGTAATCTCTCTTAAAATGTCCATTCTTTCCACAGTTATAACAAGTCTTATTCTTCTTGTTATGATTGCCGCCAGAATTATTAGAGTTGGAACCACTGTGCTTTCTTTTGTTTCTTCTGTGATTCTTATTAATATTGTTATTAATATAATTCACATTAAAGCCATAATTGACCAAAAATTTATTATCACGAATTCAAGTTTCCTCTTCAATTCACAAATGTTTTCGAATATGCTCTAAAGTAAAATTTGTTGTTGTATGCAACAATTTCTTTCTGTAATCATTCCAACTAGGCGGAAGTTTACCAATTATAGCCCCCACTTGTAATGATTCAGAAACCACAACCTTAAGATCATGAAGTTTGTTCACTAAGACTTGTAGATCATGGACTTGGTCCATTATAGAAATATTTTCTACCATGGAGAACTCGAAATGTTTCATCAAAAGAAATTTATCCACACCTTGCTTTTCTGTATTGTACTTGAATTCCAGTGCCTTCCATATTTCTCTTGGTGACTTTATTAATGTGAACAAATCATACAGATGATTGGAGAGTGTGTTTAGGATGTGTCTTCTGTAGACCACTTCATCTTCTTCACGTTCCTTGCGTTGTCCCTTAACTTATTCAATATCATTTGGCTTGGGTTCCGAAAGTGGTGCCAAATTTGGATCAAGTAGGTAGGAGATCTTCAGAGAAGTAAGTAGGAATAGAATATTGTCTTGCCAAGGGGTGAAATTCGTTCCATCAAATCTGTCTAGTTTGACAAATTCTTGGTTTATCACTTTGAAAGTTGCCATGTCAGATATTGACTCTATTGCAATTAATACCTTAAAATTGTTATGGCAATAGTATGAAATCAAGATTTGTGACCTTGAGGCATGTTTGGAACACTATCTCTAAGATATTAATTGCCCTCACTCAAATTGAGTTTGCTGCAGGGTTCAGGCAATATACCTCCAAGATACAGCAAAGTCACTAATTTCTACAGACAACAATTTTGAAGATATTTCTTCAAAACCTTTTATTGAATATTTTACTTGCAAAAGCCAAGAGAGATGAAAGAGAAGGAAAACGAATATTGATTGAATTAATTTTTTCTGGATTGATAGGATTTCAAATTTATAGATGAAATCATGAAAGTACACAACTCTTCAATAAAGTACCTCTTCAAACAGTCATGTTGTTTAGTTTAAATTGCAACAGTCACACTATTTAATTTAAACTAGGTGTCTTTTCATTTAAAATGTTGTTATTTCCTTTCAGGAAATAACTAACAAGCGTTTTTATCCAGTGTTTCTCGCTTGATCCAATCAACATTTAATATTACAATCTACTTTCAATATAAAATTCAACATCTACTGCCAAAATAAATGGCCTATATCCTGCTTCAAAGTGTGTTTGGGTGAATTTTTTTGAGTCTTTTAAGACATTTAAATGAAAATTTTTAAAAATTCATATATTTGAAAACATGTTGATTTTGAAGCCTTCGATATTTGGACAGATTTTAAAATCTTTTTATTTCATTTTTATTCTCGAATACACTCAACCATGCTATTATATATATACATATAAAATATAAATTTAACTAAGAAAAATGAAAAGAAAAAATAACTCCTACTTTTGAGGATATTTTAAACGTACATTTGGGGCCGCCAAATTCTTTGGGAACACTATCTTTTTATCGTAACAATGATGTTAAATGTAAGTTTTTTGAAATCTATTTTTGGTTTAAAATCCTTTCTGAAATTCCCCACCCAAAACACAGCCGGTATGTATGATTTCCAAATATTCAACTTTCAGCTCTCAAATGATCATTTTATGCAAACTATTTTAGAATTTTTCTTTCAAAAGTTCATAAATATGTTGTTAATTAGGATGGGTCCAAGTCTACTATTTTTAATCCTAAAAAGTCCCTCAACATTTAAGTGACTAAAATACCCCTTATTATATAAAACCTCCATCTCCATAACGACCTTCTGGAAATTAAGGAAGACTTTAAAAAAAAAATTCAAGTTTCAAAATTCAGTAACTTACTAATTATAATTTTATTTTTTAATAAAATTTATATATTTGGGCTCTAAAACTTGAGATCTATCAAACAAGATCTATATTGCATATGAAATATTGAAGAATTTTTTTTGCTATAAACAATTAAATTTCATCGCAGTGAAACAATATAATTTTATTGTTTCATAAAATAAAAGAAAAAACACTCCTAAACATTAAAAAAAAAAAAAGGACTATCAAACTTCTTTTACTATAAACAAAAAAATTTATATGTTTATGGACAATCAACAGTTAAAAAACATTAAATCATATCATTTATTGACACCAAGGTAAAATTTTATTGTTGAGGCAAACAATTAAATTTTACTCTTTAGTCATCTGCTTAGTTTGGAGTCTCAACATTGGATGTTAGATTCAAAGTTCTCTTTTGCACACTAAATTTTATTGTGTTAAGCTAATAAACTTGACACAAAAAAAAGGATTCGATCAAAGGTAAAATTTTATGGTGCGGGCAAACGGTTAAATTTTATAATTTATTCATCTATTTAGTTTGGAGTCTCAACAGTGGATGTTAGATTTGGTCTTTAGTGGCGACTTGAGGATGATCTTTTGAGTTTGAAAATTGAAGAGAGAGAGAGTGAGAGATAGAGAGAAACATAGATGATATGCTGATTCATTTGTTTTCTTTTGCACAACACTATGAATGGATTTCAAACAAACTAATTCGATTGAAGAAGGAAAAGATTTGATGTTAATGCATCGTCACTATTTTATCATCATCCCTGCGAATTTGAAGAAGATCATGGTTACGTCTCAAGCTTCACGAACCTTAGTTCTGAACGATCATAAAGGTTAAAATATTGGGCTTGTCAAAAACTCACTCGCGACACCACCAACGGTGAGATCTTGACCGATGGTTCTAGCCCTCATGCTTACTTTGGCTTCGGCGAGTGTTTGAAAAAAAGAAAAATAGATTTAGAAATAGAAAAAAGGGAGTTCATCTCGCTGAGTAGGGTATATATGTATTTTATAAAACAAATATAAAAATGCCAATTAATCAATAAAGCACTTTAACTCATAAAAACACATGTGTAGGTGGACTAATGATTGAAAAAATATAAAGAATGTCCTCGCGCTACAATAAAGTCTATATATGTCACACCTCGAAACCAATGAGGCCCAGGGGCAAGGTGTGTGAGCTCATTCCGAGTCACCTTAAGATGAGATAATTGGATAGAAAATGAGTCCAAATACCCTTATTTATGTTTAAAAGTCCATATAATACAAATCAGGAGGCGAAAAGTCAATCGAGAAGTTAAACAGGGAAAAAACCCAAGAAAGTGGTCAGGCTCCTCCCTCAATTTCGATCAACACATTGAGAGGGGGGTTTTCCACCTCCCAATGCCAATTGGTACTCACAGGGTGCCGATTGGCTATCAAATCCCTGCTCTATTTTGTTTCCAAAATCCTTTCTGTTTTAAGTCCTTTTCTTGATTCAACCTAATTCCCAAGACTCTTAAATATCTATTTTCATTTCATCAACATTCATAACATAATCTAACATTCATTTAAAATCCAAACATTTACTTCCATTCATCAAGAAATAATACATCTATTTCAAGATTCAAGTTCCTACATGGATTTTCTTAAGTGTCAAAAGATGGTCAATTTTAGTGTTTACATCACCATTTAACATTCTATTTCATACATATTTTATCTACAATATACATGGTCTATTTCAAAGGAAATATACAATCAACAAGTTTTCCAAAAAGTTCATGATATTCGACTATACAAAATTTGAGATCTTCCAAAAAATAGCTTGCAATGGTCCTTCAATTTGTGGCCATTTCCTTGCCCTCTCCTGCATCAAGTAGGGGTCAGTGCAACAACCCCAGTAGGAGAAAAACGGATGTAATAAAATGTGGTGCCACGTGTATGCTAATGCACGTGTAGTGACACACAAGTGATCACAAAGCATGCATTTTATCACAAGCACGATGAGTCAATAGAGAAAGTTCTATCACAATATTACATTTATGATCTTCAAAAGAAAGCACCATGTAAATCAACCAAAGATGAATCAAGTAATAGAAGTTCACAACTTGTTCAAGTCTTTTCAATTCTCCAGTTTTTCCCTCATTAACTCTCAAGCCTCAATCCCTAAGACTAAATTCTTAGTCGATCTCTAGTAAGCCTTGTGTGCTTTACAAACTACTAACCCGATGGAGACATATTATAACATCCCAAACTAATCAATAGATAATTAGGGTTGCTTAGTAAGCTTTAAGAAAACATTAGTGTATAACTATACCTTGACAATAATATAGCAATAATAGTTCTTAAGTGAAATAAGATAGAAGAGATTAATATAAGAGAAAACAATGTAATTAAGGATTTATTGTTAAAGCAATACATAAATATTAAACCTAAATTTCTAAGCTAGTATTATAACTATTCATGTTTAATTAATTTAACTACATGAAAAGAGAAATCTTCATGAACAAGTTCTATACGTCAAGTAATTAAGAAATATGAAAATTAAGTATATTCAATGAATAAAAATATTAATAAAAGTATAGAATTCTCTACTAACACAACAAAAGAGGAAAAGAGAGTAAAAAAGGTGGTTTCCAAGTCTTGAACTCAAGACCCCAAGTAAAAGCTGCTAAAAAGTTTACCCCTAAGCTACTAGCACTTTTGTGCTATAATGTCAATTCAAAATATATATATATATAACCCATAATATGCATGTATGAGACATGCATGAAAATGTGAAGTGTCAGCCTTAGAAAGAGTCAAGGATGTGATGTTCAAATCTCATTGGACCAAAAACCTAACCTGTCACGCCCCGAATTCCCGACCGAACTCGGGGACGCGACTGAAGGAAACAAAAGAAGAAAATAAATAGACGAGTAAATAAATAAATAAATATTTAACGAATTTTAACTAAGTTTACTAATTTAGATCCAAGCCTATTCCACTAACATAACGCTACATCCATATATCTCTATCAATACACATACATTCCCGGTTTATAAAAATTTCAGCAGAACCTCCTTTGTTTTTAGAACCTTTTTCCCCCTGATAATCACAATGCATCATATAACATCATATAAATATAAATACATCACAATCCATCCTCACTCGATGGCCACAACTTTATCAAAGCTAAATATACATTGTCTAATTATCCAATCCATCACATCTACTCCTACATTTAAACTAAAAGATCATTTATTACAATATACAATACCATTTCCATTCTTTTTAGAAACACACCAATCCTTTATAAAATCAAAATACGCCCCAAGGGCCCAAATATTCTTCCAAATTTATTTCCTCTCCTTTCTCCAAGACTTCATCAAGTCCCGCGTACTAGGATGCTTTATCTGAAACCTGTTCCCAGGAATGGGTCAGCGCCAACATGCTGGTATGGTACAATACTAATGCAAGGAACAAAATTAAGACGTGGCATGTGCAAGTGTACATGTATATCTACATGCCTCCCTAATCATGCATACAATATGATGACAATGTACAAACTACATCTGTATAAAAACCCTATATCACGTTCACGAATTCATCAACACAATGCACAGGTAATATGCGTGACACACCCATGCATCTCAATGTCACACCCATGTCTCGCTTCACGGTTCTTCCCCGTTGGCATGCAAGTACCAATATATGTCTCGCTTTACGGTCCGGACCCCGTAGGCCTGCGAGTACCTAATGGCCAATTTTGGGTTTTTCACCACAGGATCTGCACCCTCATAATGCACCAGCACCTCATGCTGACCCACACTATGCTTTCAAGGAATCACGCAATGCCAAGATGCCATGCTTTCATCATGCAATAATACAGTCTAAATGAAACGTCACTTTCATAAGCATATGCAACATACTTTAAATAATTCATCACAATGAAGATCAAATCACAAGACTTCATCCACAATGCTACGTGTCATACTCAATCAATCTCAACACTTACGCAAACCCACGTGTCACAATATCAATAAACCGTTTAGAACATAAATCACATATGATAATAACTCAAGAAGTAAATCACAACTCCCCAATAATCATAAAGAGCACAGAAACATATAAACAATCAACTCACGGAAGCAATTAAGTCCTACGTGATCTTCTATCCACAGATAAGCACAAAAGCATTCAATCAATATGCACATCAATCCTAAGTTAATTCTATTCCTTACTTAGTAAAGTACTGTAACACCCCGATCTTGTATAATTAATAATTAAATATTAATTATTAATTAATACCGGCTCAGAGAATAATCAAGGGAATTAACCCTAATCTCTCGATGGTCAAGATAGACCGATAAAACAATTAAAACATGTTCGAGAATAGGGTACAATACCCGAACCTAATTATCAATTAATTAGGTGAAATAATGTCAATTTAACACTGACGGAATTCGAATTAATTAACCACGGAAATCTCGAATGATTAATAAATGACACGAAACCTCTGACACTGAAGATAACTGAAATACAAAACTCTCGGAACAAACCGCATCGAAAAAGGAGTTACGGAATGAAAGTTATGAGGCAAACATCAGAAACTGAATTACTGCGTAGCCAAACGTGGCCTTAACCAAAATGGTGAAAAATGGCCAAATTGGTGGTCAAGGGGAATTGAACCCTTGACCTATAGTGAGAATGAATTCCATCCAAAAATTAAACCAAGTGGCCACCAGCACCTTTGTGCCCATATACACAACTTAATGGTATATAACACTGAATTGCCCCAAGCTGCCACCCAAACTGACCAATGGCAACCCATGCAAACCCCACATGATTGACTGAATCACCCCTACATCAGCCCACCTCAGCTCACATGACTCTCTGATTTTCAATCACCTCAACCCTGCACATACATATAGAGATATATATGTATAAGTGTATATATATTATACATAATATTGTGATTCATTTTGGGGGTCACAAATAGGTTCTGTGTATAAACCAGAACAGAGTGAATGAGAGGCCTTGTGTACTGACTCTTAGAGAGAGAAAAATCCTTGTGAGATCAAGCATGGTGTGTGCATGTGTGTGTACATCCATGGAGATGCACCAAAGGGGACTGAGGAACTGAGCAGCACCGTGTGACTGAATGAGGCGCCACCAAGGTGTTAGGACCTAGCCGTGTGGGAACAGTAGGCCTGAACCAGAGGTAAACCCAAAAACTGCTAAAAATTTCTGTTTGAATTACTGGTATTGTTTTGATGAAATTTGATCCATGCAAACTGTATATACAAGTTACTGTGAGGCTTAGGATTGCTATAGAACAACTGAGAGGGTCGAATAGTCATGAAAAACCCAAAGCCGTGACCCATCCACCATGGATGACCACCTCGGATAACTGGGTCTGATTTGACCCAAGCTAAACCGAATTTGGTTGGTCAAGACCAAATCTAGAGGTCATAAGGGTCCCAAATACACCAACCCGCGACCCTAGAACACTTATTTGGACCCTCAAAACCGAACCTGTGAGTCTCGGCCATGGAACCCAAAACCTGAAACGAACACTTAAACCGAAATTTGTAAATGGGGAATTGAAGCCCCTAATGCAAGGGTCACAAAGCAACTGATTTCAGAGAAAATGGACCAAAACCGAGAGCCCTAGGGCCAGTTGCAGACCAAATTATCGTTTTCAAAACAGACCTGCCTAGAGCTCGATTCGAAGCTCAAAATGGATGTTAAAGGATGGATATGAAGTGCAGAAACCCATCGGGATTGAAATCAGCAAGAAATCGTGTCTAAATTGCCACGAAATTGAAAGAGAGATTCTCTGTAAATTAGGGCAACACTGAGTCGAACGATGGGGAAGACGGAGTTGACTCGGCCGAGCTGACCGAGTCAAGACGAGTTGGCCCAGTCGACTAGGACACGTGTCCGTCCAAGAGTAGGCCACCGCATTATTAAAACTACGTCGTTTGGTTAACTGATTTTTAAATTATTTTAGGGCTGACGTCATCATGACGTCAGCAATGTAATAAAACCGGTTAGAACCGGACTGGACCGGACTGGTTCACTTACAAAGGGACTGAACCCTTTGGTTCAGTTTTAAACTTTGAATAAATTACATTTTGACCCCTGAAGTTTCCTGAAATTACGATTTAACCCCTGACAGATTTAAATATTACACAGTGGCCCACATTTTGGAAAATTTCTTCATTTAAGCCCCTGGTAATTAATTAAATAATAAAATAATTATTTAATTATTTTATTAAATAGGTAAAATTACAATTTTACCCCTGGACATTAAATATGTCAAACGGGGTCCAAATAAATTAAATAAATAGTGTATTTTCACTATTTCAAGCATTCTGGACTCAATGGTGCAGTCCGATTTTGGAAATACAGTCCCGAAAAATACAGACCCGTAAGTGATAAATGACCGAACTGCCCCTGATGGTACCCAGACCCAAATAAAAGTATCAGATAGCCTATTTTGACTATCTCGGGCATTCTGGACTCAACGGTGAGGTCCGTTTAATGAACCGAGGTCCCGAAAAATACAGACACGTAGGTGTAAATGACTGAATTGCCCTTAATGATACTCAGGGCCGATTAAACATAACAGACAGTCCAATTTCACTATGTTGGACGCTCTGGATCCAATGGTGAGGTCCATTTTATGAACTGACGTGCCGAAAAATACGACACATGAAATTACCAAATTACCCCTAATACCGTACGAGACCTAAACAAAGTTCGATTGGGACGAAACTGATACCGGTAGGAGCCCAGACACTGGTGAGACTGTATACTTGATTAGATGACGAATCGGGATTAGAATTACACAAAACGTAAAATGACCAAAATACCCCTGAGCACTGTAAGTGCAAAGTAGAGGTCGAATAAAAGTCAAACTGATCTGATAAATTATCATAGAGATAATTATGAACACTGAAGGGCTAAATAAGACTCCGAGACAGTCAACGCATAAAACGAGAAATGACCGATGTGTCCCGACGATCTAAAGCAGATACCAAATGAAGTCCAAGGGACTTATAAATTTATACATGAGATATATGGGACGTTCTGAGGACCATGATAGGGTCCGGGGCAAAAATGACAAAATTACCATTTTGCCCCTAAGACTAAATAAGTATCCAACTGATACCGATTAAGGTTTAAAAGACTTAAAACTTCATATATACGATATATGGGATATTCTGAGGACCATAACAGGGTCCGGGATAAGAATGGCAAAATTACCATTTTGCCCCTATGGTTAAAATGAGAACCTAACTGATACCGATTGAAGTCCAAAGGACGTAGAACTTTGTACTTAAGATATAAAGACTATTCCGAAGACCACGACAGGGTCCGAGACAAGAATGGTAAAATTACCATTTTGCCCCTAAGGTTGAATGAGTGCCTGACTGATAACAATTGAAGTCTAAAGTACTTAGGATATAATCCTAATAACTGCTAAGCCTAATTAAAGAATGAAATAGCCTCGGGTGAGACCCAATGGAAGGGCGATAGGCTACTAGGCTATCTTAGGTAATCCGATAGATACCTAAGATGACGAATGAGACCTGAATGGATGAGTTCTGATCTGTCTGTGATTGATGATTATTATTTAGGATATACATGGAGATGCCTGACGTACCTGGAGGTTATCAGATTATTTATGCAAGGAAATAAGCGTAAAGTTTGTGAGTAACTTCTGACACTGTTTTGATACTGTCCCTTGATTTACTGATCTGTTTTGAATGCAATTATTTACGTGCAATTATTTAAATGCATGCCTTTTCGTACTATATCACTTATGACATGGTTTTAGTCTTTTTAAATAATTGACTATATTCCTGATCCCTGTGCTAGCATCCCATACTGTTTTGCCTGTTTTGAACTGTTGAGATAAAATGGATATATTGAACCATTATTTCCGAAACGATTAAATAAACCATGTGATATAGGCAAAGAACAACATTTTGTTGTATCGTACCGCTTTGTATAGTATACTGTCTGAATGCTATATTGTTTAAATGTATGTACTTAATGTACGCCCTTTGTACCACATTCCACGTGATGTGCTTGTGTCCTTCGAATTAGGGATTCCGTTCAGTTCGGTTATGTGCTGTCCGTTAATGATACGTCTGCCTCGATTGATATGTTCCGTCCGGTTCTGACATGTTCCGTCCGTTAATGATGCTAAGTCCGCCTTGATTGATATATGGTCCAGTTCCGTTGTGTACTGTCCGTTGATGATACGTCTGTCTTGATTGAAACATTGTTCAGTCCAGTTATGATTAGTTCCGACAGTGATGTGTCCCTGACTTGATTGTTATATTGTTTTTACCCAGTTCCGTTATGTTGTGTCCTGTTCATGATTTGCCTGTGTCTTGATTAGTGTATTGTTTCCGTTTAGTTCCGTTATAATTTTATCCGTTCGCTATATGCCTTTGTTTGACTGATGTATTGTTTCCGTTTGATTCCGTTATATTCCATCCGTTGATGATATGTCTGGCCTGATTGATAGATGGTCTAGTTCCGTTATGTTTCCGTCCTGTTATTAATATGCCCATGTCTTGACTGACTTATTGTTCCCACTCAGTCCCGATTGTGATTCGTTCTGTTAATGAAAAGTCTGTGTCTTGACCGATATATTAGCAATAGTTATTGTTTTGACCGATTGGTTATGTCATGTTCCGATCCGTTTGTATTGTTTATTCGATTCTGTTTTATTGTACTAGACTGCTTATGAAATGGATTTATAAAAATAGTTATTTTTGAAATGACTAAATTATCCATGTGCCTTGGAAGCACAAAACTGGTTTTGAAACCCATGATAGGGAACCTGTGTTACTCACTGGGCTTATTTAAGCTCACCCCATTATTCTGACATTTTTCAGGAATTACCTCCATTGGATTAGAAGGTATTATGACATGACGTGAATAGGCCAAGTGGCATCGCAAGTAAGGATCTGACGGCACTGAATTGTAGAGACTGGTTTATTATGGATTGAACCTGGTTATTCCGGTGAGTGGTATGTTATGACTGACTTGACTGATATATACTAGATAGACATGGCTTATGGAACTAATGGTACTCTAGAGATATTAGATCTGCTCTGTTGTTATATGCTTGATTTTAGATATGCTCTGAGATTAGAATTGTTGACTGACTGGATTTAGTCTTGCTCTGTGATACATATACTTAAAATGGATAAGTGAGTTGCATTCCCGTGACACAAAGAAAAAGTTTTAAATTCCGCTGCATCTGACCCTACAGTTGGAGTGAAATTCGTCGGAAAGTTCAGAATTGGCCTTTGGTTGGTCGCGTTGCGACCGACTGGCAGTCACGTCCTCGACATTCGCGTAGGGTGGGGTTCGGGATGTGACAAGTACCATACCTGATCGGGTTCTCTCAACCCTAAGAAGTCATGTCCACTACGTAGTCTAATCAACCAGGTTCATCTTTAGTCCACGGTTCGGAAGTAGAAGAAAACACACCGGCAGGTTGATCGAGTCGGCCAACCATTTTAAATCCAGTTTCATCAGCTTCTTCAGCCTTGACCCCATACTCAAATTGGATAATCGAATTACTACATACATTCCTCACCGTGCCATCATGACAGATAACATCCCGAAAGATGGCCATTAAGTTTTTGAATAAATTTCCAGGCTCAATCAACCCTCTAGATGATGTACGCTTGTAAAATTACACAAACCAGCCCATTTAAGCATTCTATCCATTCCTCATCGCTAGTCTACCTAAACAGTTTCAATTCCCAGTTCGCTTCCTCTATTTTATGCCATAAAATTGCTACACGCATACATATACGTATATAACTTCCTACTGCAACATCAATCTCTCTTGCATTCAATTATCTAGTATTAGCTTCGGCATCACGATCACCAAACACTTTACTCATGACGTGCCAACCTAATTTTCATTTTGTGGCCACCTGAGTTATCAGTGCATAATTTATCGCCAAGTCATTTGAAATACTATCTCATCACAGTCCACCATCTTCTGTTGAACCAACCCATGACCACCAAATTACCAAAACCTGAAGCAGAAATCCACTTTAGGTCATGATCTAGCGATATGGCTGAAGTTGGCACCTCCCAATCCACTTGACGTTCACCCCTGATTACAACTGCAACGGAAAAACAGAGGGAACCATCCTTAAACCGCAACATACACACACACATATACACATATCACCTGCTGCATCATTGCCTCCGTCAACTCCGAACCACAAAACTGTAACAACTATACTCAAAGTTCCGAGCTAGATCAGAATCCTCACCTGAATCTGCACCGATTTCCCAACGCCATGCATGTCATTGACCTTCAAGCCTGTCGTATCCCCAGCCGTGACCATCATCGTCACAACCTAGATTTTACAGATTTTGAAACCTCAACGTCACCGATCGTGAAACCCAGCAGCAACACCATCGACAACATTTTTCACTACCGTTGCAACATCCATCCAACAACAACAAGGTTCCTAAACAGAGAGAAATTGAACCTACCTGACATATCCCAAATTTGATTCTCAATTTTCCGATCCATACTGTATCCACTGAACTCTTGCCCCTTCCAATCAATGTCGCGTGAAATGGAAAATCTGCCGTGAAATGCTTTTTCCCCAATTTTCTGCAGGTATATATATATATATATATATATATATATATCTCTATCTCCATCTACAGCAACCACCATACAAACACAACAAATATATATATATATATATATATATATATATCTCTGTAAATTTCTCCCCAAATCATAACAAAATTCACAACAGCAGCAACCTTCACTCTTCTTCCTCTGCACATCCGTCTTCCTGTCAATCTACTTCAAACCCGAATAATCGGCCTCAATACGCATAACAGCCGCACAGCCACACACACAGTTCCAACCACAAAATCGTAACAACCACACGGTTCCAGGTATCAGACCAGCCCCTGCACCTGCTGGTTCTGCTCCATGGCCGAACAGCAGTTCCACCGCTACACTCGTCCCCCTTTCGCAACTCCAGTAGCAACCTCTGTTCTCAATTGGAACGGCAGAAACAGGGGAAATCCACAAAATTGTATCACCCACATGCAAGTCCGAGCTATATCAAAACCCACTTGAACAAGAAACCCAACGCCCAAACCGACTGAAACTATCCATTCCGTATTCACAGAACTCTCACCTTTCCGATCAACACCTCCGATAACCACGCCGTCGACGATCGTCTCCTCCGCCGTCACCCCCTAGCCTCAATTCCCCTCGCAACCATCGCCGCTTCTTCCTTTCCTTCTCCCTCTCTCTCTTTTTCTCTTTCTCTCTTTTCTTTTCTTCCCCTGTTTTCACGCGACCAGCCCCTGTTTTTTTTTTCCCATCTCTCTCTCGGTTTCTCTTTTAATTTCTCTCTACACTCAAACACACACCACACATTATATGTCCATTTCCCAAGGCTGCCGACACTTTCCCTTTATATCTTTTCTTCTTTTTTTCTTTTTTTTTTCAATAATTTCCTTTAGAAATTTTACGAACATATATATATATATATATGTAAATATAAATTTATAATTCGTAACACTTCGTAAACCGATTTAAATATTTTATTTTATTATTATATTTTTTTTTTTTTCAAGTCGCTACATAACCAACCAAAAACCATGCAAAAACTGAAATGTGATTCCACTAGACCAAAACCCCAACCCATGCAATACAGCCCCTCATAGATACATGAGTTGTAGGCGTGTGTAAGGCATCCTACCACACCAATGAACCAAAAAAGAAAGAGAGAGAGAAAGAGAAGCAGAACCAACTGCATGCATTGATTCAGAGAAGAAGATGGTGGTTTGGAGGAAGGGAAAACCAACAGAATGAAGGTGAAACCAAGAGAGAAGCTAGAGAGAGAAAATAAGAAAAACTTTGAGAAATCGAGCTTCAAATAAGGTATGGTCTGTCTAACCATTTCTTATAGTTCTTGTGTTTATTTTGAGAAGTTTTGATGTAAAAAATAAGCATGAAAACCCCCTAAGAAACCCATGCACCTAGGTTGCCATTGATGGAGCTCCGAACCTAGAGTTTAGAATGGACTTAAACGAAACTAGGTTTTGAATATGAGGACTTCATATAGACTGAAATTGAATGAAAATGCAAGAGAAACAAGAGTAAATGGTGTAGGAATTAACTAGTGCCGAGTAGTTGTAGGTTATGGCTTGTCACGACCCGAAATCCACCCTGTGCGGATCCCCGGATCGCGACCCGCCACCCTCAGACCAGGGGGCCATTGGGCAAAACGGTCCTGTGAGCAGTGGCATCGGACGGCGGTGCAATTCGTGTTTTGCGGAAGCGTGAAAACTTTTTCTTTTCTCATTTAAAATATATGCACATCACCCGGTACTGCCGCTATACTCATATGTACACACATGGTTATATAATCAAAGCATAACTAAAATTTTAAAGACTTAAATCATACAACCATCAACATTAGTTACCCCGTAGGGTTTATACATATTGTCGTACTGTATCTTAAACATAAGTGCTAATAAACTTTACATAACTCCAAAAAGGAACCATCTAATCATATATCCATAAGCCGATAAATTCACCGTCTTCAAAACTCAACTGCTGTCAGTCACCTGAAAGGGGGATCCGAACAAAGTCCGGGTAAGCTAGTCTAAGCTTGTGAGCAATTCCAACATTCGTCATGGGGTTTCAATCAAGAATGGTTTTAGCTCATAAGGGTTTATAAATCAATCACTATCAATTGTTTGTATCTTTTGAACACAGAATATATGCATTCATAAAACTCATAGCTTTGAAACATTTAAAACATTCAAGCTAACATATGCTTTTTCATATAAAACTTGTAACTCTGAATACAAAATATATGCATTCCATAAAACTCATAACTTTGAAACATGTAAAGTGTTCAAGCTAAAAATGTGTTCTTCTTTAAATAGAGTATATGTGAACTCAAACTTGTAAATATGAAAATGAGGCTTAAAATCTGCTTTCATTTTCAAATATCTTTTCTTCTCACTTTTACTCTTGGAATCTGTTTCGAACCAGACTCCCGTTTTACTCTTGTCGAGATATCTCTTTGCCTGTGGGATTAGATCCTGCTACCAGGCATTTGACAATCCATTGAATTCCATAGAACCCAAAAGCTTTTCGGCTCCACAGGAGAATGGAGTCCCTTGCGAACCCTAATACCCTATCTCGTGCTTATGCACAGTTATCTTGTATTTCAAGAAACTACTTTTATCTCATGACTTCTTCTCATAAATACTATTTAAGAGTATTCAACACAAAGTATATAACTTTATAATAGAACTTTCAATTCTCAGAATATACGAATTCAGAATATATCTCAGAGATTTTACAATTTAATAAAAAAAACTCAATTATGCTAAGGCATATTTAAAAGAAACTGTAAGTAAATCTGTTATCTGAGCAGAGTAATTAAAACAGAAGGCATATGAAAACTGAATTCGATATTCAAATACTTTTCATGACTGGAACTCAAAACTTCTTTGAAATCCGTGAAGTTAAATCTCCACTTCGAATGTAGGGTTACTCACCTTGGTGCTTTAGGGTTAGTGCTAATAATGCGCTTTCCCACTTTCCTTGTGGTTCCTAAGAACAATTCATAAACATCTCATCAACTTCACATTCATTGTAATATCATCTCGATATTCCTTAACTTATGCTTAAATCGTATTAGATTCTAAAACAATTTCATAATTTCATATGTACTTAACTTAACTCGTACTCTTAACCTATGACACAATTAATGTGTTAGGAATTGAATTTATTTCAATTTATACTCTTCTGGTAGTTCCATAAACTTTAATTTAAATTTATTTACTTCACATATTTACGTGTCGTGTCTTTTCGTAATTCATTTTCTCGTATACGCCTTAGTATTAGTACTTTGGCATTACTTTAATTTGCAGTCATCTGACAGATGCTATTCATCAAATTTTATGTCTTTTTATTCTAGACATTTCTTTTTGGTCGAATAGACTCTACCATTGAGTCCGGAGCGTCGAGGAAAGTCAGCTTAGGCTTTCCTAACATTTAATTCAAACTGTTATATGTAAAAGGACAAAATGGTCATTTATCATTTAACGTGTCTCATTTTTCTGTACTTCATTTCGTAATTTGGACTCCATTATTGAGTCCGGGATGTCAAAGAAAGTCAATTTAGACCTTCCCTGGTTTAATTTGGCTTTTGAGGTACTAGGTGTAATTTGGTCATTTTACCCCCTTACGTGTCTTTATGTTCGGGACCTCATCTCATGTCGTGGACCTCACCATTAGACTCAGAAGGTCCGAGATAGTAAGAATACACTAATAACTTGTTAATTTTGGATAAGGGGTATTTTGGTCATTTACCCCTTTACGTGTCTTTATTTTTCAGGCCCCGTCTCGTAAAACGGACCCTACCATTAGTCTCAGAATATCCAAAATAGTAAGAATACACTATTCATATGTTTAATTTGGACTTCATTTGCTTCATATATGACCTAGGGGCAAAATAGTAATTTTGCTTTATTTATTAAATAATTAAATTAATTATTTAATTATTTTTCCAGGGGCTTAATTGCATAAAATTCTCATCAGTTGGGCCACAGTATAATTTTTCTGAAGTTCAGGGGTCAATTCATAAATAACAAAAGTGTTGGTTTATTGAATTGGATTAAAACCAAAAACCAATGGGTTCGGTCGGATTTTAAGTGGACCAGTCCGGTTCACTTGCAAACCAACCGGTTTAGTCGATTCGCCATGTGATGCTGACATCAGGATGACGTCAACCCTAATATCTTAAAGTTTAAAAGAAAACGTTGCCGTTCTACTAAACCCATAATCCGTTGGATCCGGTTATAACCCAAACCCGAATCCGACCCTTTTTAGACCTGACCCTAACAGTGTCATCTTCCCCACGAAGGTCGACACTGTTCAACCGAAACCATATTTTTTTTTTTTTTTTTACAGTTTGATTTCGTGATGTTTTAAGGGCCCTTTTAGCCTGTTTTCTTTCCCAAACACTTCCTAATACTTTATAGCATATTTCTACATTGATTTAGAGCTTCAAGTTTATCTTAGAGGGTTGGTTTAGGTCGCGATAACCAAACCTGTACATGGGTCGTTCATGCTCATTTCTTGATGATTTTTCATGGGGTTTAGCTTGTTTTGATCCCCTATTCATGGGGATTCAGTTTTCATTTAAAAAAATGGATTAAATCATGAGTTTAAAGGTTTGGGGTGAAAACCCGTAACCTACAACTTGACATTTGGAGGTTGTACTTAGGTTCTGGAATCGCGTAGTGGCATTTTTGAAACCCTCTTGACCTCATCTTGAGGTCCTGGTAGGTTAGAACCTATTTAATTTCACCCATTTCAGACCTGTTTTTGAAGGTCATCCATGGCAGCCGTTCTTGGGTTTATCATTTTTCAGTGTTTTTCTTGTGATTTTTCATGCTTATCCATGTCTTAGACATATATCAAACATCATACATATTAAATAACTTGAAAACAGTTCATATCATGCTTAAAATCCTAGAGAGAGAATTTGGCAAGTTCATGTGTTCATACCTTTTTGGTTGAGGTTCTTGCCCCTTTTTCTCTCTGATTTCCTCTACTTCTTATTCCTTAAGCTCCTTGGTTCCCTTCTGATTCTTTTTCTTAAGAAGCAAGCATGCTTTGCATGCTTTGTTTTTAAAGATTTTTCCACCAACCCTTCTCTCTCCTCCCTTTCTCTCTCTACAAGACTTCAGCCCAAATTCAGTCCCCAATTTCGGCTACCATCCCATCTCATAAATTTCTCTTTTCCTCTTGTTACTTTAAATTTATTGTTTGCTTGATATTTTGTATATAATATACACATATATATAATACAACACACACACAATCCCATGGAAACACACACACTGCCGACACACATACACCTACACTACACACAGTTCACTCTTCTTATATATATATATATATATATATATATTTACCTATATACATGCAAACATACATGCTTGGTCACATATACATACATACTACACACCCCACATGTAATGTAAATGTGTGTTTAAAATATTTATTATAATTAAAACTAATTATTTCATATAAATAAATAATTAATTAATTATTCTCTTTGAGTGTAAATATTTTTACACTAATTTTCTTTAATCTCGTAATACGTGTCATATGACCCGGTATCCCGGGTTGGGATATTACATGGGTGATAATCAGACTTTGGTTAAAATGATTGTAAAGTTAGGTTTTATGGCCATGAACTGGTAACCCTTTGAAACTGCAAGAGAATGAGCCAAGAATGAACCACTTTGGTTTTGTAATAACCCGAAAAAAAAAATTTTTTAAATATAAAATTTTCTTGGTTATTAAATTAATTTTTTATATAATGTTATGGTTATTATTATTATTATTATTATTATTATTATTATTATTATTATTATTATTATTATTATTATTATTATTATTATTATTATTATTGTTGTTATTATTATTATTAGAAAAATGCAATGTGTATAAGATTATGTGTATATGTATATATGTGTAAGGTGTGTGAGTATTATACATGTGTGTGATACATGTATGTGTGTATAATTATATGTATATATATATATATATATATATAAATCAGTGCATGTGTGCACCGTGTACAGGTCGTGTAAGTGTGTGTGTGTGTGTGTGTCTAATGTGTGTGATAAGTGATATATATATATATAGGTGTATAGGGTAGCTTTGCATTAAATGCAAAGCTGCATTTGGGAAGAAGCAAGGGGCTGAACAGAGGGAGAAAGGTCAAGGAAGGCTGCAAGTGGAGAGGAATAGAGAGAGAAAGAGAAGAGAGAGAAAAGGGTCGGTTGTGTTTTGTGTATACATACGGACGTGTGTGTTGAGTTAGAAAAGAAAACAGAGGGAAAGGATTGAAGTGGGAAGAAGCAGAAGTGGATCAAGAGGAACAGAAGGGGGGAGAAAGCAACCCACCGAGAGAAAATCAGAAATTTAAGGTAAGTGGGTCTCATTCTGTTTTTAAGATTTAAGAGTTTTCATTTGATTTTAAGTGTAGGGTTTTAAAGAGCATGAAAAATGGAAAATATTGCAAAAAGAATTAGTTAAAATGGTTGAGAAACCAGTAAGAAAAATGGAGTTACAGGTTTTGGAGAGTGATCAGATTCTTGATATTTTATGTGAGAGACCATGTTTAAGTGAACTAGAAATAATCCTACAAAGTGCTGAAAACTAAATGAAAAAGGAAGAATGAAAAACAATAGGGAAATAAGCATGAAATCAGAAATTTACAGTTGGCCGGAGATTCGGCCATGGGCCTTTGAGCCCTATTTCGTGATGATCTATTGGTCCAAACCAAAAACGAAGGGTGGGAATGAAACATACATGAAGAACTCTAGAAAACGGCATTTTTAAAACCTTGAAAAGTCATCGAAAAAATCTCGCCGGCGCCAGAGAAGGCGCCGGAACCCTACCGGAGGTTTGCCGAAAAAACGGGAAAGAAGGCACTGTGCACTCGGGTCCGGTTCGGGTCTCGGGTCGGGTCGGGTCTGGGTTCGGATCGGGCCAAAGGCAACCCGCCCCTGCCACGTGTCGGTCTGAGGTTTTAAATTAAAAACCCAATTAGGACTCTTTGGCTACGGATGTAAGAAATTGAAATTGAAATTGGAACAGGAACAGGGATAGGATATCCCTGTTCTGGACTAAACCCCGTTTGGCTATACGAATTAAGAATAGGAAGAATTGAAAATTTCGAATTTAACCCTGAACTTTTGAAAATTAAATTTGAACCCCAGAACTTTAGGAAATCTTATTTTTGACCCACAGAACTTTGACTAATTATGTTTTGACCCCTCCAGGATAAAATATTAATAAATATTAATTAAATTAATTAATTAATTAATTAATTAAATATTCAGAAATAACCCGGAGTCCAAATGGGACAAGTCATTAGTGTATTTTGACTATCTCGACTATTCTGAGACCAATGGTGAGGTCCGTTTTACGAGACAGAGTCCTAAAAAATAAAAGACCAGTAGTAACCTTTAAAATTACCAAAATGCCCCTAGATTAAAGTACAGTCAAACGAACTCCGAATTTAGTAAACAAATAGTGAAATTTTGTTATCTTGAGCATTCCGGACTCAACCGTGGAGTCCGATTTGTGAAAATAGGTCACAAAATGTAAGGACCCGTGAAAAGTGCAAAAGGACTGTTTTGCCCTTTTGAGCCCAGATGTCCGAATTGAGTTCTACGAAAACCTAAACTTATTTTCTTCAACCTCCTAGACTCAATAGTAGAGTCTAAATTAGAAAAATAGAAACTTATAGAATAAAGGCATAAAATTTGTTGAATAGCATCATTCAGGAAACAAATGAACTGAGTCACATGTTATGATTATAGGAACATGAAAGAGCAAGGAAAAGGTGATCTGATCTCCAGTATTTTCACAATAATCCTACCATACTATGAGTATACTCTCCCGAGTTGAGGTCGATTATCAGGTACGATATATTGTGCTAAGTAAGAAATAGAATTGAGATTAAAAATACTTGTTCTGCTACCTTGATTGTTCACATGTTTGCTTGATTGTTCACATGCTTATGTGCTTCATGCTATCTTGCTGTAAGTTGAGTGATAATGTGGATAATGATTATGTGTATATCGCATGTGTTAGTGTAGTATGTGAATTATACTCTTTGAGAACTGTTGACACTATGAAATATGTACTTGAAAGCATGCTTTATGTATGAATGAGATGCATCATTGAAATTACATTATGACATGATGAAATCAGAGCATATTGGCATAGTGTGATTCCTTGGACATGGCGTGAGTTAAGCACTTGGTGCTTTGCATTATGAGGGTGCAGAACCTGTGGTGAAAAACCCAAAATCGGCCATTAGGTACTTGCGAGCCTGACGGATTCCGGACCGTGAAGCGAGACATAGTTGGCAGTACTCATGCCAGCGGGGAAGGGCCGTATCATGAGACATGGGTGGGCATAGAGTTGCATGGGTGTGTCACGCATACTGCTCATATACTGTATACTGTTTATATACTGCCATCATGATATCGAATGCCATATAGAAATAACTGTACACTGGCACATGCCACGCCCTTAGTTTTGTTTCTTGCATTAGCATTATATTGTACTAGCATGTTGAGCTGACCCCTTTAGTGGGGCAAACATTTCAGATGATGCTCCAGCTGTGCGAGACGTGGAAATGATTTGATTGTAGATTATGTTTGGCCCGAGAGGCGCATTTGATGTTGTGTAAGGGCATAAGCCCGAGACTGTTTCTTATTTTGTATGTTGTGAACAAATGGACCAGACCCTATGTAATGTATCAGAATAGTATATGGAATGTATGCCATTGTCCTTACTCATTTTTATTTCTTTATTATTTTTATTTTCTTTTGTCTCGTTACTCGCGCCTCGGGTTCGCTGGAATTCGGGGCGTGACAGGTTTACTATATACGGCGAAAAACTCATCGGAGTTGACTGTAAATAGGGCTTTTGGCGGCGAAAACTTGAACCAAATCACAAAAGGGCATCGGAGATCAAATTTTGGGTGAAAACAAACCAAAATAGTTTGAAAAATTGGTCAAAAAATGGTTGTCGATGATCGTCGTCGTCGGCATTGCTGACCGACTTGACCTTGGTTAACGGGTCGGGTTAGTCAATGATTGACCTAGTCTGGTAAACCGATTTACTGGTACGGGTTAGGTCGGAACCCATCCTATTAGGTGCAGTAGCAGTTAACCTAAAGTACTTCGTTTCGATCAATGAAATTAAAAAAAAAAAAAACAAAAACAAAAAAAAAATAAGAGAACGCACTAGTTTGGAGGTTCGAACCCCATAACCCCAATAATACTTTCGAAATCTTACCCACCGAGCCACTAATGTGGTTGTGCCTTATTACTAAAAATAAATAAATATATAATAATAATAATAATAATAATAATAATAATAATAATAATAATAATAATAATAATAATAATAATAATAATAATAAATACTTATTATTAAATAATGGGGCCCAATTAAATTACAAGAAAAGCCTATTCTGACTATGTTTGACATTTTGAACTCAATGGCAGAGTCCATTTCAGCAAACGAAGTGTCAAAAAATTTAAGTACATAAAATATAAAATTACCAAAATGCTCTTAGCTATGATCAAGGCCAATTAAACATAGAACGGCCGTTATCTTGACTATTTTGGACATTCCAAACTCAATGGTGAGTCCCGTTTCTTCAAAGCAAATTCTGAAAAATATGGAACAACAAATGGATTAATACCCATTGTGTCTTAAGACTACGATTAGGCTACCTAGTGAACCCTATGACAACAAGGGTGCATGTCTTAAATTTTTTGGGCCTTCTGAACTCAAATATGATGTCGATTAGGCTAGAAAGGACTCTAAGTTAATGTTTTAAATTATATAATACTTTAAACAAGTATTTAATAAGATCTTAAATTGTCTTATAAGAACCTTCAACTACGGAAAGGACTTTGATATAAGCTTTTAGATTTTAGGTGAGTATTTCATGTCATGTCTAAGGTGGTTTTCATTATAAATATAAATACTGAACTCATTTATGACTTTTGATAATAGATACATTATACTCAAACAATGTTTTAAATGATTCATCGATATATTGTTGTCTTTTCTAATTCAGGAAAATGTTTCATGAGATATTCTAGATATTATGCAATTTCTTACTCATTATTGATTGGTTTTGACTAAATACTAGATATAGAATTCATGTTTTGATAAGTGAGCTTATGATTGATAATTATTGATTTTGGATGTGATTTTGATATTTTGAATGAACCAATCTTCTATGTATGGTCATTATCAAATAGATTATGACTTTATTAAACCCTAACCACCAGGTATATTGGTGGCGAACCTCATAGAACGACATTCCAAACTAGTTCTCTGAATATCGATCTCAGTTAGTGAGATTCAGATTTGTTGACCATAGAAGAAGAACTCGTGAACTTAACCCGTTGTGTATATTGAATTCTAAACTAAGATATTGATTATTAAACCATGACTATTATTTGAAATAAGAATTATTAGACCAAGATATTGAGTATTGAACTAAGGATTTAGGATGATGATATTGCTTATTAAACTATGATATTGACTTGAGACTTTTGATTTAAATTCTTCTCTTAGACTATTTGACTTGCTTTGAAAATGAATTTTATATCATTCATTGAACTCTTGCACTTTGATTCAATTATTTACTTGGATACAACATATTTTATTTCTTAAAGAATATAGACATTTCAATATAGAACTACATAGTAGTTTTAAGCCCTTGGCATGTTATGGAATTCTCACGGAGTCGTCAAGCTCACGACAGATTTTTAACATGTTTTAGGTAAATATTAGACAGGCTCGTTTCAAGCAATGCAGATTAGGTGCTTAAAGGAGGAAGCGAGTTATTTTGTTAGACAGACTTTTGAATGGAGATGGAAGTAAATTTTTGGGCATGTAAATTTAGACGTGATATTAGTGAGCTAGTTAAGTTGTATAACCTAAACATACTCACTAACACCTTTTGTTATGGAAACCAGATTATTATGAGACAGCAATTTAAATGACTAATCAGTTTGAGCAGTTTACTTTATGAAAAAAAATCTTCTACATTTGATCAATGATGATTAGAAAATGATTTGATCATAGAAAGGGCTTGGCGGCCGATCATAGACCCATAATCTTCATAGGGTGAGTTTTAGGTCGTGACACATACGACTACCCATAGGGGTTTTCGGCTCACAAGTGAATGGAAAACACCATTCTAAACACAAATAAAATCCCGGATAAGCAAAATCACACCACACCCAAGAGCACACAAAGACATAATCCCATATGAAGCCCCAAGTGTTCATTCCATTCCAAATTTCCATTCTCACCAATTTACCATCATTCAACCCAAACTTATGTTCATATTATCTCATTTAGTTCTTCAAAAGTTTTTGGAAATCATAAAATCTCACTTAAACATCAAGAATTCACAATGAATATTCATTCAAGCAATTTCAGAAACACATGTTATGCAACCAACAATATCATATATAATATATGTAAACCCATTTTATGATTTCACCAAGCAATCCTTTTTGCATCAACTGGGAGTACATTTGATAGTAAATCAAGGTAAAAACAAGTCATTTCATGTTATAAATGCAACCAATACATGGATTTTCAAAGAACATGCAAGATATGTCCTAATATATAAAAATGATGAATTCTATAGAAAAATATGGGATAATGGCATGATGAACCTATCTACAGAAGTTCTACACCTAGGTTTAGAAATTTCTGCCTGAATTCTTCATTTTGTGGTAGAAATCCTAACTTTTCCCTTATTTTTAACTAGATTCTCCAAATCTCTAACTCCAAATGGTGTTTGTAAGTGGAATGAGCCTTGTTCTCCTTCAATCTTTCAAAAGTGAGCATCAATTCTTGATGATGATTCAAGAATTCCAAAAGCCCCAATTTTTCTCCCTCTTTTCTCTTCTTCTCTTTCTCTCATATTCTCTCTTTTGCCCTCCCTTGTTTCTTTTCCTTTCTTTTTTTTCCAAGCCCTTTTTAGTCTTTTTCCTATACTTTTAAATTTCTTAATCAAAGTTCACATTATTATATATTTTCATTATCATTATTTTATATTTTGCAAATCAAAAAAAAAAAATTGGGTCTTTACAGTACAAGAGACTTATTACTAATTATCACATTATTTTATTCAACACCTATAAATACCTCAATTTCCTTTATTTTTGGAGACTAAACCAAGTTTTTTTGGGGGGGAGAGTTAAATGAAGTCTCTTAATCTGCTATGTCTCCTATATAAGTTGTGCCCCAATTTTATTTTTTGAAACTTTCTCATGGTAAATGATGTGATATTAAATAATTAGTGCATTAATCACATAATTCAATCTTTTGTCAATTATTTACTATCAACATCATTTGGATTGAGTATGAAATTTGGAACAAAAATTTTAGAGAACAAAATTTTAATTTTCTTGTACAAATATAGTTACTTATTTTATTTGGTTTATTTCATGTTTAGGAATTTATGATTCAAGTTTTAGTTTTTTCCTTTTTATATTTTGTCTTCTTTCTCTCGGGACAAAATTCCAAGTTTGCCCTCCCTTGACTCGTTTTCTCTAATTTTTCCTTTATGATTTCGCCATTTTACTAACTTAACCTCTAAACATTATTTTATCATGACTAACATCATTGGCATCATTTTATTTATCATATTTTTGAGTCCCATCATTCTGTGGTCCCGTGTCATTAGTAAAATTACAAAAATGTCCTTTAACCACTGAAACAAGTTTGGATAATTAATTTGACACATTAGTTATCATCAATTACCGTTAATTCATATAAATATCCATTTAAATTATAAATAAATATTAGAAAATTTCAAATCATTACAATTGTAAGACTTATCATGAGATAATTTTAGGATACATCTCTATATCATTGCACAGGAAGTTACACACCATGTAGCATGGATCCACGGAGTTGGATTGTGACTGGAATGAGGTATTACTATTGGTAAAGAACAAGTTGATATACACAATTGGTTGACAAGAGAAGAGTAGGGAGGACACAAGATTAATTGACTAGCGGTAAAATAGCAGGCAATGTAGTAGTTTAGTAATCAGAGTTGTTAGTTTTTGTGTCTTGTAACTAAATCGGTTTATAGTGGATTATTCTCTAGCAATGGAGTGGATTTTTCTTCTTCGTGAGAGTGTTCCTATTATACATATTGGTGTCTCTCTTATGCTATGACTTTTCTTTATATTATTGTGATTGATTGTTAAGTACTTGGCCATAAATAATTAATTAGAAATCCAAATTAATTTTATAATATCACTTGATTCTACACTTAAGCTCAACCAATTCCTATCTAATTAATTTAAGATAGTTAATTAGAGAAAAAATTAGGGCTATTTGTGTTGACTCTAAAGGATGATTAATTAATCTTTATTAATTTGTTATTAGCCTAAAATTTTCCTCAAAACACTAAAGTATTTTTTGTTCAATTATTACTGATTAAAAACTACTTTAAATAATAACCTAGGTTTAACTGCAATTTAGGATGCCCTTGTATTGAGTAAATAAAACATTGAGCCCATGTTCATTAATCCACCACAATAAACTAAACATAACACAGCAAAAATAAAAATAGAAGGACACTAGACTAAAAGTGGAAAAACTTTCACGGGACAGAAAACACAGTGTGTTGTAAAAGAATCCACTAATCAAATCAAATTGCAACACAAGTCCACAATACCAGTACTAAAGAAACTACCCTGTCACAATTCTATGGATTACCACTAAGCTTCTTGTGGTACCACTTCTTATCACTTGTTGGTTTTCAATTTGATCAATCCTCCACATCCTTCACATGCTTCCCCGATCTACAAATCCACTACCTTCATAGTATACAATTTTCAATTAATGCAGTGCATACGCATAGTTCTTTGCTATATATCGTCTTATTATTAACTCTAACACCTAGGTATATAGACTTTACTACGAAGTTCTCCGAAGTTTGCAGGCTAAAAGGTTGACTATTATAGAAGCTAAAGGCATGAGACACAATAAATTTCCTTATATAACAAAGACTACAAACCCTAAACCTATTAAGAATAGAAGTCTAGCACAACATAAAACTTCAACATGTAAACCATTTGTGTCCGGACATGAGACATAAGTGCATTTGAACTGAAGAAATAAAGAAGAGAAAGGAATTTATATATATTTCTGTGTGTTTAAAACTGTACAATATGAGGTCTATTTATAGGTACAATATGAGAATACAATGTGGGAGAAGAAGAGAATGGAATTTATATATATTTTTGTGTGTTTAAAACTATACAATATTAGGTCTATTTATAGGTACAATATGAGAATACAATGTGGGAGTGTATACGATGTGGGACAAAGTGGAAATAGAGTCTATAAGTAATCTAGAATATTCTAACGTCCCCCCTCAAACTCGAGATGACGAAGTCAACTAGAGTTTGAAAACAAGATCACGGAGCCGACCAAGAGGATGAGACTTCGTGAAAATATCAGCAAGTTGATCTTCAAACGAGACAGATCGAAGGTCCAAGGTGCCCTGCTGAAGATGGTGTCGAATGAAGTGACAATCAATTTCAATATGTTTGGTGCGCTCATGAAAGACATCATTGTGAGCAATCTGGATGGCGCTCCAATTATCACAATAAAGAGGAGAATTAGTCAGCTGAGGAGCACCCATGTCTGTCAAAAGCCATCGTAACCACAAAAGTTCAGCTGTAGTATCAGCAAGGGCACGGTACTCAACCTCAATACTGGAGCGAGCAAAAATAGTCTGCTTCTTACTACGCCAAGAAATGAGAGAGGTGCCAAGTAAGAAACAGTACCCCGTGATGGAGCGACGATCGGTAGGATCACCAGCCCAATCAGCATCAGAATAGGAGCGAAGCTCAAGAGATGAGCGAGAGGAAAAGTGAAGGCCATGAAACAGAGTTCCCTTGACGTACCGTAAGATGCGAAGAACAGCAGCATAGTGGGTAGAGCGAGGGGCACTCATAAACTGGTTAACCAAATGAGCAGCATAGGAAATATTGGTCGAGTAACAGTGAGATAGATGAGACTACCGACCAGTTGTCGATACAGAGTAGCATCAGGAAGAGATTCACCATCAGTAGCAAGTAACCGAACATTAGGATCAAGCGGAGAAATGCATGTTTTGCTGTCAGTCAAGTCGGCCTTAGAAAGCAAGTCAGATGCATACTTAGCTTGAGAAAGATAATAACCATTTGATCCAAATGTAACCTCAAAACCCAGAAAGTAGTTAAGCTGCCCCAAGTCCTTCATCTCAAAATTCTGACTCAAGAAGTGCTGAAGATCTCGAATACTAGAGAGATCATCGCTTGTAATGATCATATCATCAACATAAAGAAGAATAAGAATAATACCAGCACTAGTGGTCCGAAGGAAAAGAGCTGAGTCATAGGCACTAGGGGTAAACCCCTGTTGAGCAACAACACAACTGAATTTAGCAAACCAGGCTCGGGGAGCTTGTTTGAGACCGTAGAGAGCACGCCGAAGACGACAAACTATGTGAGGAAGATGGGCATAACCAGAAGGAGGATGCATATAAACTTCCTCAGCAAGATCACCATTCAAGAATGCATTTTTTACATCCATCTGAAACAGTTGCCAATGACGCACAACAGCAATGGCAAGCAAAGAGCGGACAGAGGAAAGACGAGCAACAGGGGCAAAAGTCTCCTCATAGTCAATACCATACTCTTGAGAGAAACCCTTGGCAACAAGATGAGCTTTGTAGCGTTCCACTGATCCATCTAACCGAGTCTTGATTTTGTAGACCCACTTACATCCAACTACAAACTTGCCAAGAGGTAAATCCACCAAGTCCCAAGTATGAGTTGTAGTGAGAGCTTCTAGTTCATCAGACATAGCTTTCTGCCAAAGAGGGTCAGCACTAGCCTCACGATAACTATGAGGTTCGTGAAGAGTAGCAAGAGCATAATAACAATAAAAATCTTGAAGATAAGAAGGAGGAGCTCTTACTCTAGTGGATTGACGAAGTGCAGGTACCTAGACAGGCTCGGAGGCAGTTGATGGATCAGGAGTATCAACAGACGTATCAGATGACTCTAAAACAGGCGAAGAAGGAACATCTGAGGAGCTTGGCATCTCTGAAGAGGATTCAAGAAATAAAGCAATAAAGGGGTCAGTAAAGAGAGGAGCATAACTGATAGAAGACTGCGAAAAAGGAGAAACACTCGTAAACATCTTATGTTCCCAAAACTCTACATGACGAGAAATACGAAGACGTTTAGCTATGGGATCATAACAACGATAACCTTTTTAAGTGAGACCATAACCAAGAAGACAACAGAGTCGGGATCGAGGCTCAAGTTTGGTGCGTTCATGTGAGGGAAAAGTGACAAAACAAACACAACTAAAAACTTGAAGTAATGAATAGTTAGGAACTGTACCATGGAGAAGCTCAAACGGAGTTTTATTGTGTATAGTGGGTGAGGGAACACGATTGATGGTGTAGACAGCAGTAAGAGCAGCTTCTCCCCAAAAACGTTCTGGAAGAGAGGCAGAGATGAGAAGTGCTCTTACTGTATCCAAAATGTGGCGATGTTTACGTTCTGCTCGACCATTTTGTTGTGAGGTGTATGGACAAGAATGGTGAGAGACTGTCCCATTGTGCTATAAAAGGGCAAGAAATGACTTATCCTTGTATTCTATTGTATTATCTGAACGAAAAGTTTTAATGGTATAAGAAAATTGAGTTTGCACTATTTTATGAAAATTCTGGTAGACAGTGGTGAGTTCAGACATATGCTGCAAAAGATATATCCAAGTATAACGACTGTAATCATCCACAAAGATAACAAAATAACGAGATCCCCCCTCAGTCGGTGTCGGGGCAGGACCCCATATATCAGAATGAACTAAGTCAAAAGGTGCTATAGAAAAAGAGTCACTTTTATTAAAGGATAAATGTGTTTGTTTTCCAAGATGACATGACACACAATCAAAAGACTGAAATTTAACTAGACCTAAATGACCCTGAGAAACCAAGAACTGGACACATGGAAGTGAGGCATGACCCAACCGGGAGTGCCACAAACTGGAAGTAACTGTGATGGCAGCCATGGAAGTGTTTGTGGAAGAAGGAATCTATAGAGATATAAGCTCAAAAAGATGTCCAACTTTACGGCCTGTCCCAAGCAGCTGACCCGTCCGTGAATCTGTACATCAACACCTTTGTTAGAGAATTTCAGATCAAGGCTTAACTCACAAAGTTGTCCAACAGAAAAAAGATTTAAGGATAATTGAAGCACAAGATAAGTATCACTGACAGATAAATTAGAGGTAGAAATAGACCCTACGTGACTAACAAGCATTTGAGAACCATTGGCAGTGTATATTGCAGGACTGGGAGAAAGAGCAGTTTTATGAGAGAAGATGGTGGAATCAGATGTCATATGGTTACAGCAAGCAGAATCTATAAACCACTGAGATTTACCTAGGTTGACGGACAAGGCAGTGGAGGATTGGGACAAAACCTGGTGAATTAAGGCCTTTACGTCAGCTGTAGTGAGAGTAGTGGATGGAGACGAAGACTCGGGTGCAGAGGAAGTAAAGGAAGCAAGCACAGTTGTCTGTTGGGAAGGAGTAGATGAAGTGACCGTGGCTGTCTGTCGGGAAGCTTGTTGCTGCTTATAATACTTGTACTTCGACATTCATCGATGGTGTGACCATGAAAATCACACCACTGGAAAATACGAATCCTGGAGTTGGATTAGGATGATGGATGTCTAGTAGAAGATGGTGAAGGACCACGAGAAGCAGCGGCAAGAACCATATTAGATGATTGCATCTTCATAGTGGAACGACAAGTTTCTTTAGAGATAAGTTCAGAAACAACAACATCTAAAGTCGAAAGTGGTTGACGATGAAGAAGAGAGGCTCGAGTAGACTCAAAATCATCACGAAGAGCCATCATAAAGTGCATAAACTTTCGTCGATCAAGCCAGGCAGCAAATGTTTGAATGTCTTGAGCACATGCTAACTTTGGATCTGCGGCAGATAATTATTCCCAAAAATGAAAGGTCTGAGAATAAAAATCAACAATAGACTGACCTGGGTCCTGACGCATCTGATAAAGTTTACCTTCTAGTTGAAACTCCAAGGAAGCATCATAGGTGCAGTTATATCTTTTGGCCAAAAAATCCCAAGCAACTTTAGCATTCCTAAGTCTTGGAAGGAGACTGTTGATAGATGGAATAGAGGTGTTGATGAACCAAGACAAAATCTTATAGTGCGTACTACCTCATTCTTCTAGACAAGTTGAAAACGCCTCTTCTGTCTCATTTGCCTTCTGTGTTGGTGTAGCAAGGTCTCTAATCACATAACGCCATAATCGACCTCCTTTCAAGAAAACCTCCATATTCTGAGCCCACATACTATAATTGGATCCATCCAATATTATGTCTATAGGACGAATAATAGAATCGAGATTCGATGCACATTGAGACATATCGAATCTTCAAACACATAAGCATATAGCAAAAATGAAACCAGGACGAAAACTGAGCAGAATGCACCTAATTTGTAAAAAAGTCAACGGTCAACGGTAACGGTCAAAGTCAACGATCAATGGTCAAAGTCAACGGTTAACGCTGATGTGGCGACAAAAGCTGAAGTGAAACTAGGGCTGACGTGGCAGTGACGTGGCCTAGGGCTGACGTGGCAGCGCAAGGATGAGGCTAGCGTGTGGGGCTGCGCAGTAAAATTTTAGGAGGCGCGTAAGGGTGCGTGGCAGCTCTGATGGGGGGCGATCTTGGCGGCGTTGGACTCCTCTCTGAATGGGCTGTCCAATGGTGGTGGCACCTTTGTGAGATGGTGACCGGAACAATGCAAAATCGAGGAAGACAGAGAGGAATGGCGGTGCGTGGCAGTTCGTGAGGTAAGATACCGTCACAAGGAAGAGCACCAAAAATTTACCGGAAGAACGGCGAAAAGAAGAAAAAAAATAAGACTACAGGCCACAAGTTTGTGGCTCTGATACCATGAAGAAATAAAGAAGAAAAAGGAATTTATATATATTTCTGTATGTTTAAAACTGTACAATATGAGGTCTATTTATAGGTACAATATGAGAATACAATGTGGGAATGTATACGATGTAGGACAAAGTGAAAATAGAGTCTATGAGTAATCTAGAATATTCTAACATGAACAATGAGCCACGTTTAGATGAAGAAGGGTCGTGGTAGGACAATATAGTTACTGAAAAAAATTACATCAAATAAATCACTATTGTGTTCGAATGTGCACATGTGTGTTTGAACGAACCATCTACTAGAGTCTTGCATTCTAACGGTGTGACATTGCATCTAAATTGTGACCCTATTGTTACACTAGTTTGTTATGCACACTTAGTAATTAAATTTAGAATTATTTTAAGGTAATTCCCAAATGTTAATCTAGCCTATAGTCATTGTAAATATTAAGATGAGATCCTAAATACTACAATCTTAAGGCCAAATGCTCGAATGTAGTAAATGAAATGCATAAGATGATTACCTTTTATATTCCACACTTCTTTAGATTTTTGTACTTAGAAAGGCTTCCTTAAGTCATCAAAAATGACCAGCGATATTTACAAGACTCGACTAAACCATACAAATACTTGTCCTAGAAGTACATTTTAATAAAAAAAAAATTGCCAACACAAAAATAAGTAAAATAATTTTTCCTCAGAATCTTCACACTACATGTGTGAGGGCTCTTAGATAGAAACCCTAAAGAGAGGAGAAGCCAAAATAGTAGTCCATTATGTTTACTATAAAAGAATAAAATTTTAATTTTAATCCCCATTATAAAAAAGTGAATTTATTAGAAACAGCTTTTGGAGGATAGTATGAAGTTGAATAATTTGTAGCATCAACAAAATAATGTGGTAAGTCTGAAAGATGAGAAAAAGAAATGAAAATAGGAGAGAAAAAAAGAAATGAAAAGATGAGAAATTAGGGGTATGTGAAAGGAAGGAATTAAGGTTGACATTTTTGCTGGATCCTAATATTTTTTCGCATTTACTTAAACATCCACCAATCTCACCACCGACACGAACGTGAAATTCATGTGTATGTGTGTGTATATATGTATGTAAAAAGAGATAAAGAGGCGTTGGTCAGTCAACTTGCACATGCATATATATATATATATATATATATATATATATATATGGAAAATAGAACCCCTATATAACTAACTCCAATAAATAAGTAAAAGATTATGAGATTATAATTAATAAAGTGGTAGTACAAATGCAAATGTGGTTGAGATTTCCTTCAAACTAATGTTTTCCCTTTACCACCTAACAATCAATATATTTGTTGTTTTTTTTTTCTTTTTAAAAAAGCTTAGGCGTAGGCTGTTCCGGTGGCTTTGCTTAACCCTTGGAACGTTGACTTTGATGATGAGCTGTGGATGGTCAACTTCAACAACTATGAAATTTTTGGCCTCCATCCATCATTTTAATTTCCATCTCCCTCCTAATATATATATATATATATATATATATATATATATATTTATAATTAAGTATGAACAAACACAGATTCAATATGAATAATATTTGAATGTACATCTGTTTGTACACGTGGCCCTCATATGAGATGTATGTATGTATGTGTATGTATATATGCGCACATGCGGCCAGTAGAAAATATTAGGCAAGGAACTGACTTTCTTTGGTAGCTACTGAGCCTCTTTCATTATCATTATCAATATTATTATCACTGGAAATGGGAATTATTTTTTTATCTTATAAAAAATATAGGATTAAATCTTAGTTAATGAGGTGCCTCAGCCTGGTTGGTAGGTTAATGATTACATAGATCGAGTTGTCCATTGTGAAGGGTTGGGTTAACAAGAATGCACTGCACAGACATTACCATTCATCCATTGATTCTAGATTAATACTTTGTTGGACATAAATGTTGATAATATATAATCAATCCCCCAAACCAACCCATTATAAAATGATTTTATAGATCCAATCTGCTGCCGTTGAATTGTCCCATCATTTTATCATATATATATATATATATATATATATATATGAATGTGCTAAGAACATGCACCAAATAAATACTCAAACACTTGAACCGATGCTTGTAAAGTAATCCCATCATCTATCTAATGCAAGTGATACATAATCCATTTAATTAGACTATGTAAAAAAATCACCTCCTTGTGTCTATTCTTCTTTCACTACTACTCTTTCTTTAATGCACTATTACTCATTAGAGGCCAGGTGACATTTGATTTCATATATATATATATATATATATATATATATATATATATATACATATCAATCCATTTACTCTACAGTCTACACCTGCAAAAAGTTAAAAAGACTAATTTCTGCATGCTCCTTTCTTTGAATAAAAAGGTAAAATAAATAAAAGTAGGATAGAAAACTGATCATTAACTGTTATTTAAAAAGTGATCGAGTGAAAGCATATATATATATACATATCAATCCATTTACTCTACAGTCTACACCTGCAAAAAGTTAAAAAGACTAATTTCTGCATGCTCCTTTCTTTGAATAAAAAGGTAAAATAAATAAAAGTAGGATAGAAAACTGATCATTAACTGTTATTTAAAAAGTGATCGAGTGAAAGCATATATATATATACATATCAATCCATTTACTCTACAGTCTACACCTGCAAAAAGTTAAAAAGACTAATTTCTGCATGCTCCTTTCTTTGAATAAAAAGGTAAAATAAATAAAAGTAGGATAGAAAACTGATCATTAACTGTTATTTAAAAAGCGATCGAGTGAAAGCATATATATACATACATATCAATCCATTTACTCTACAGTCTACACCTGCAAAAAGTTAAAAAGACTAATTTCTGCATGCTCCTTTCTTTGAATAAAAAGGTAAAATAAATAAAAGTAGGATAGAAAACTGATCATTAACTGTTATTTAAAAAGTGATCGAGTGAAAGCATATATATATATATATACATATATATATATACATATATATATATATAAACTCAAAAATTAAATAATTTTATTATATATATACAATCTGTTTTCATTGAATTATAGAAATAATGGGAGGGACACAGACAGATTGCATTACGGGGTGAATGTGATAGGGGTAGAAGAGTAATTTAGGAAAAAATAACAACGATTTAGTCAAATCCCCAACAAAAACAATTTCTCGCTGCCTGCACCAATATGCTCTCAGTTTCTTTCCCAAACAGTGGAAATGAAAATGAACCCTTGAAGAAATTTAAATATGAAGTCAACTCTCTTGTGTCTCTCAAAAGATATTTATATATAGAGAGAGGCTTGAAGCTTGATGGTAAAGAATAAAAGCAGGAGAGAATTGAAGGACATGCAGCTCTTGAGAGATGAGATGAGAGCGCTGAAGGCCAGTTTGTATGCGTAAAGGTCATGAAGAATTGGGTTATGTTCAACCTGTAGTGATCATAAAGGTAATTTCATCATATCCATGGATCATATATATCTTCGTTTTGCATGCATGGTTTGATATCATGAATTCCTATTAATTATTTAGATTGAAATATGAGCAGGCCAGGTCAATTTCAATATCCTTAGATAAAAGATCGATCAGAATGCATTCAGGAAATCACTGGGGAGGATCGTTTGAGGTGAATGGAGTGGATTCTGCTACGGAAGATGAGAGGAGTCGGAACATGGATTGGGACAGAGCCTCCATATCTCATCATCAGCTGGACGAGACCCAACAGAGCTGGCTATTGGGGCCACCGGACAACAACAAGAAGACCAAGTACGTGGACCTTGGTTGCATCGTGTGCAGCAGAAAGGCAGTCAAGTGGAGTCTCTGGTCCATCCTCATCGCCTTCTTCGTCATCGCCCTTCCCATCATCATCGCCAAGACCTTGCCCAAGCACAAGCACCCCTCTCCTCCCCCAGACAACTACACTCTCGCCCTCCACAAGGCCCTTCTCTTCTTCAACGCACAAAAATGTACGCCGCCTTCTAATTTATCTTTTTTATGTTTCATTTCTCGCTCCTTATAGTTTCTCATGCATGCTCCAACTACATCATTTTTTATATATGAATTGAGATTTTATTTATTTATTTTTTTCTAATTAATAGCTTTTCTTCTTTCTTTTTTTTTATAATAAATTCTTACCTCATATAATTTGAGTTTACAAAACAAAATTGTTCTTTTGTTGCGTGTATTATTTTTTTTTATATTTTTGGATTCGTAATTAAATAAGAAAAAGTTAATAATAAGTTGCTAGGAAGGATATGATAGGGCCATATTTGAGGATGCAGATCCTTTTTTAAGCTGGGAAAGCTTATATATGTGGCAAAGTTGTTTTAGCAGGAAGAATTGATATCCTCTAATATAACATATATATTTTTGGTGTTGTACATGTTTTTAAACTATATAAAAAAAAAAAAAATTAATAAGAATTAATGGTAAGAAAAGTATTAAAGAGGATATGAACCTCAGAATAATTTCTTCCACTGAACCTCAGAAAGAGAGAGAAGAGGGAAACAAACGGCGCTGGCTGATATTGACTTAGTACAAAACAAAATGGAAAAATGAAGTCCGTTTCCGTGTGGGGTCGGAGCTGCTTCATCATTTTCATATACTTGCTAGTTTTTTTTTAACCATATATATATATATATATACCAAAATATTTTTGAAGCTTCCATTATGCTTTAAATATCTGGACCATCTATACTACTACTATTATCTCTTATCATAGTTTTAATGTCTTTTGCATGTGTACTGCTCAAAAAAAGAAAATAAAGAAAAAATATCGGGGTGGGGGTTTCACAGAGTCATCAATTAATACAAGTCTTTGTTTGTTAGAATTTAGAAGGGCGAGACCATCTGTTTTATTTCAATTTTTCTTTAAATTGGAATTAGTCAACCTCCCATCACATTCATTCATTCATGGCCTTGAGCAGTTAACAGAAAATGAGAACTAGTTTGTAGTTATATTAAAATAATGTTTTCTTTTCTTTACTCGTCATCTTGCACAACCTTTTTTTTTTTTTTTTCTCTTCCTTCCTGCCTGCCTGCCAAATGCTTAAACTATACAAACACACACACACACACACACACTTTGACCAATTCTACATACATACAAACACATCACATACCTGCCCCCCACCCCTTGTTTCTTTCATCCTTGTACATTACTACTTCTCTATTTCATTTTTAATTATTAGTATTAAGAAAGATTTTAGAAATTAAAAAAAAAAAAAAGGAAAAATGAATGAATAATAAATTTGATGGAATATTGCAGCGGGTAGATTGCCAAAGAACAATGGTATTTCGTGGAGGGGGAATTCAGGGCTAGAAGATGGATCAAATTTGACAGAGGTGAAAGGAGGACTGGTAGGAGGATATTACGATGCGGGAGACAACACAAAGTTCCACTTTCCCATGTCATTTGCCATGACAATGTTGAGTTGGAGTGTGATCGAATACCAACACAAGTACGAGGCCATCGGCGAATACAACCATGCCCGAGACCTCATCAAGTGGGGCACCGATTACTTGCTTTTAACCTTCAACAATACTGCCACCAAAATTGACAAAATCTTTAGCCAGGTTGGTGGCTCTCGAAATGGTTCTACTACACCAGATGATCACTACTGTTGGCAGAGACCTGAAGACATGGACTACCCTCGCCCTGTCCAAACTGCTAATTCTGGCCCTGACCTCGCTGGCGAGATGGCTGCCGCTTTTGCAGCCGCCTCCATCGTGTTCCGGGACGACACCGTTTACTCCACCAAGCTCACCAAAGCTGCCACAACCGTCTTCGCCTTTGCCAGAGACTTTAGCAGACGAACAACCTACTCTCGCGGTAACCCTTTTATCGAGCCCTACTACAATTCCACCGGCTACTTCGACGAGTACATGTGGGGTGCTGCTTGGTTGTACTATGCCACCGGAAACAATACCTACATTTCCTTGGCTACAAATCCTGGATTGTCCAAGAACTCCAAGGCCTTCTACATGATACCCGATTTGAGCGTGCTGAGTTGGGATAACAAGTTACCCGCAGCCATGCTGCTCCTAACCAGGCTGAGGATTTTCTTGAATCCAGGATACCCGTACGAGGACATGTTGCACAGCTATCACAACGTCACCGGTCTTACCATGTGTTCTTATCTCCATCAATTCAATGTCTTCAACTGGACTCAAGGTATATCACTTTCAATTGTTCCAAGTTGGCGATTCAACATGCAGATATAGCTACCATAAAAATAGATTCAACGCCGGCTCTCTGCTTCCTATATCCTAACTCAATTAATTACTTGCAGGAGGACTGATACAACTGAACCATGGGCGTGGCCAGCCTCTACAATATGTGGCCAATGCTGCTTTCTTAGCTTCTCTCTTTGTCGATTACATGAATGCCACTGGGGTTCCGGGATGGAACTGTGGTCCCTCTTATATCTCCTCAGATACTCTCCGCAGTTTTGCCACTTCCCAGGTCCCTGCTATCTTCTCACTCTCTTGTGTATATATAATATTAGTCATTCTTCCTTCCAATTATTCACAGTAACCTGTTCATTTAGAAATGGAATTGCTTCTTCCACAATCCACATTCATCTTTCATACCATTGCTCAACTATTCTAATTTAGCTTTCCTACTTCTGTTGTGAAAAACAGATTGATTACATTCTTGGTGCAAATCCCATGAATATGAGCTACGTGGTGGGGTTTGGCAACAAATTCCCTAGACACGTGCATCACCGTGGAGCATCAACACCCAATGACGGCAACAAATACTCGTGCACGGGTGGATGGAAGTGGCGTGACACCCGCAACCCTAATCCTAACACCATTACAGGAGCCATGGTTGGAGGGCCTGACCGCTTCGACAGATTCCAAGATGTTCGTACAAATTACAGCTACACCGAGCCCACAATGGCTGGAAACGCAGGCTTGGTTGCTGCACTCGTGTCTCTGACAAGCAGCGGTGGCTATGGCATTGACAAAAATACCATATTTTCGGCAGTTCCACCACTGTATCCAGTGAGCCCACCACCCCCACCACCGTGGAAACCATGACACACCCAATGTAATAATAGCCCTACGGCTTGAGCCTCTTTTATAAGCTCCGTACCTGAATTTGTCTCAGTTTCTTGTATGTACAAAAGACACCGACTGATATTTTCTTTTATACGAGACTTAATGCTACTCCTTTTACGTATATCATATATATATATATATATATATATATTCCCTTTTTTCATTAGATGTTGCCAGCTCAAGCTAAACCTGAAGACTTAATCATTGAACTTTGATCAGCTTTACAAGTCTCCTAACATCTGTGATGCCATATTTTTGAAATAGGGGAGGAGACAGCTATTTGGAGATATTCCTCAATGGATATACATGCCCCATCTGTTCTCTTCCTACCTGGTATTTCTAGGTCTACTTCTGACCCCCTCCCATTCTTTCTACGAAAACCTCTGCCTCTATAGATACTTTTCTCAATCCTATTGCCTCTCTCTCTGTCCAGGCACAAAAATAATTCATGCACTCTAAATAAATAAACATCGCTAAAAGATAAATAAACATCACACTTTTATTACTTAAGGTTGGCATCAGTAATGGCATTGCCTTACAATAGACCATCAACCTCTTTCAAATCCTAAAACACCAGAAGCTGCCTGATTTTATCAGAAACGCTCATTATTTTATGAATATCTCAAGGAAAATAATTGAAACAACTGTGTATTGTCCTGATAAATTAGAGATGTGCTTCAGCCAATTATTGCTTATAGCAGGAGCCTGGCTCTGCAGGGGCAACTCGACCAGGTCCAGCCAATGGAGCTGCTGCAACTCCTCTTTGATTCAGCAAACACCTGAAGTGTGCTAACCTTCCAGTAACTTGCCTGGGATCCTTGGCTAGATTGTCATAAGCTGTCCACAGCCTCTCTTCATCCAGAGAGGAAAAAGAAGAAAACAAAGAAAAAACAAAGGTCATTGATTAAAGAATACAAAATCAATTGACTAGGTAACCACAAAAATAACTCCTAATAAGAATAATATTTTTCGACATAAGAAGTTCACATTAGAACTTTCTGTACAAAGTGCTTACATGCTCAAAATGAGGTGTACTACAAGAAGCCCATCATTGTTTATATTTTTTATTAAATTATGCCTTCAAAACCTTACATGCAGGCATGCTTATTGACAGATGACAAAATGTAACTATGATAAGTTTGTTTTTATTATTTTCTTTTTTGTAAAACTTGTGTTCCATTCAATTAGTACTAGTAAAATATTTATAAAAAAAAAAAAAAAAACAATTTATTTTGGATTTCTTTCCCTCTCTAATTTGGGAGTGTCACCACTTGCCTAATTACAGCGAAATCTCACTGTGTTCACTCATACCCAAATGGGAAAAAAAAAAAAAAAAGACACTGAAACAGGAATTTCTCCTAAAGCAGTGAAATTTCCGTCTAAATAGATTAAAAAAAATTTCATAATTTCATAGGCAATATGGAATTTTGTTTGATAGATTTCAATTTTTAGAGTCCAAATATATATTTTTTTTTTATTGAAAACAGATTCACGTATTATAAGTTATTGAATTCTGAAATTTGAAAAAATAAAAAGTTTACTAACGTGTCCAATATTTGCCCCCCACAATGCTTATTTCCAACATGGGGTCATTTTGGCACAAAAATAGTGATAGACTTTTGAGGTTAATAAGATTAGTGATTTTGACCCCTCAAATAAGAGTAGAGTTGGATCCGGTCTTAATTAACCACTTATTGAGGGACCTATGGCTGAAGCCCCCTTTTTTGGTTATATATACACAACGTGTGTGTTTAGGAATGGCAACGGGGCGGGGTGACCCTTCCCCGGCCCCGACCCGTTTATATTTTCTTCCCCCGACCCTGCCCCGCCCCGTTTAAATTATACCCTGCCCCCGCCCCGAACCCCGTTATATTTTTTTTTTTAAGTTAAAACTTTTATTTTAATAAATAAATAAATTTATTTTTTCAAAATAAATAATATAAAAATATATATATAAGTGTAATATAAAAAATCTTAAAATTAATTTTATATAAGGTTATTTATTGATAAATACAATATATATAAAAAAAATTAAAAAACTTAATATATAAACAGGGAGGCCAGGGCAACCATTCCCCGACCCCGCCCCGAACCCGACGGGGTTTTAAAATTCCCGCCCCGACCCCGTTTATGAGCACCCCATACCTGCCCCATTAGGGGCGGGGCAGGGCAAGGACCCGACGGGGCGGGGCAAATTGCCACCCCTATGTGTGTTCCATTTAGTAGTTAGCAAATTTTTTTTGCAACTTAGATTATGAATGTTAATGATCAAATAAAAAAGTTCTTGAATTTTTATTTAATAACTTTATTATTTTGATCTCTTAATAATATTGTTGTAATTTGTGTTTTTTTCTACCAATTTTGATTGAAATAATGTTTTATCTTTATTATATGGTCTATAATATATGCGAAGAAGCACAAACACAGGATACAAGTACGACACATACATGGCATTTCTAAAACAATTAGGACAAGGATACATCAGAGAAACATTGAATATATATATATATATATATATATTATTTATTTATATAATCGTATAATAAAAACTCAACTTATTTTAATTAAAATTGGCATAAAAATATACAAATCACAAAAAATTATTATTAATATATTAAAATAATAAAGTCATTAAATAAAAATTTAAAAACTTCTTCATTTTGTCATCAACATCCATCATTAAAGTTCTAAAACAAATTTAGTAACTAATACATAAAACATATATATATATATATATATACACATTTGATAAGTAAATGTATTCAAATAAAAATGCCCAAGGGGACGCACTCATTTACAAAAGGAGAATCAACAAAACTAGAGTCTCATATTGTCCAAAAGATCTACAAAACTATACACATAAAACATATAACCCAAAAAGAAAAAGAAGAGAAGATGAGAAAAAAAAGGGAAAATATCCCAAAAGAAAAAAGAAAAAATGTGTCCAAATCATGCCCCTAATATGTTCATAATATATCCATAGTGTGTCAGAAATTTGAAAAAAATAAAAAATTTAAACACTCTTTTTCTGCGTGTTCGACATGTGTCCAAGAGTGTCGGTATTTGATATGTGTCCAACACGAATACTTGAACTAAAATAAAGTGTTCATGCTTTATAATAAATATACGCACACGCGCACACATACATATTCAACATGTCCCGAACATATCCAAGTCATACTTTTTTAGAAAAGGCGTGTCCACGTATTCGTGCTGTGTCATATCTATGTCTCGTGTCCACATCCATGCATCTTAGTTCTTAACACATGGGACGTTCCATTCCATGATGATTTATAAGGCACACAATACATATGTTAGCACCTTTTCCTGTTTTTTAGTTTTCTTTTGGGGTGTGGGGAGTTGGGGGGGTTAAAATAATAGGTCTTGGCTTTAGTTCTCTACTATTAGGAGGAAATCTTTCCCACACCAATATAAGGGATACATCAGGGTAAGAGACTTGGTCTTGCTTCTTTTTTTATTTCTATGTCCTCCCTCTCGTTTCTTCTATCATAGACCAGAAACTTAATTAATATTTGCGGCTCAGATAACCATAACAAGTCTATCATTCAACTTTTAATGAGTAACTAATTGAACTATTTAATGATCAAGTTAGGACAAGTTTAAACTCACAAGGATTCACCAATAAATTAGCCATATTCTCTCAAGGAATAATGAAAATAGAATTTCAAGTTATATGTGGACTACTTCCAATAATTCAGAATTTTTATAAAACTGGCCAATTTTGTAATTATTTCTAGGAGGATCTCCAAGGTGTTATTGATTCAAGGGAACTGCCCTCAGATGCAGAATGTGTTTCAATGTTCACAGGATTGAAAATATAATATTCGAAAGCAGTTTTAAAATCGATGTGAAATAAAATGAGTACCTGCGGCTGCTGCAGCACGTGGCCATATGGTTTGTTCAATATCTGACCCATCAATATATTCACCCCACATGCATACCTCGCCCCCAATAACTAGTCCCTGTTGTATTGGATTTTTGATATTTGTGAGTGGTTCATTCATATAGAACTCCTGCCATGTGGTATCCAAGTAGTGCAAATACCATTTGTCCTGGTTGCTTACAATGCACCTCAACCCAGCTGCAACCACTCGCTCAGCAACACCACCCCCAAGCCTGCCAGAGAGTAAGCACACAATTGAACCTTCCTGAAATCTTGGGTCAGAAGCAAAATATAATAAAGCAACTGATGTTCTCTAAGTCGACGATGTACTATTGAATTTTGGTTTGAACCTTTGGACAAAGATACCTATACAATTATTAACAATGTAATATGCCCAGTCTAAATTTTAGGGCAAGAACTTCCCGCCAAAATTTCAATTCTTCAGACAATGAACATGTGTGGTCATAAATTGAACTCAATTGAAGTGGGACACGATACAATGATTGTAGAAAGTTTATTGAATCAGAACAATAATTTCCATTTTAGGTTGTAACATTCAGCTTATCTTGGACTGTCCGGATGATAGATGGTTTGTTAGTGCACAAGCATGTCATAGATTTGCTGCAATTCCTATTCGGAAAATGCTACTTTCACTTCAAATTTTCACAAATTGCTTTTATAAACTAATGTGGCATTGAGTTGTAACTACCAGATTAACTCTTGATTTGAAGATAAAAACTCAAAAACCAATCACATCAGTTTGTAAGAGAGTATAATATAAGGATAATAGCACATCAAACTCAGTTTGTATTATTGCCACAAAAAATTGTGATTTCCAAAGCTCACACTCACGTCCTTTTTCAGTCTTTCAAATTAGCCACCATAAAAGAGTATAATATACAAGAAGATTTCTTGCAAGGAAGAAGTGACTTCCTCACTTGATCTACCTTACACACAGTAATATATATATATATATAGACACACACACACACACACACACTCATCATATGTAACATATAGGTCCATTCATGGTCCCATTAATAGCTATCAAAGATCACATCGTTGATTTTTGTAATCAACCATTAGTGGTAACCAATCATTGATCTTTATAACCACCCATTAGTGGCTATCAATGATCATTATCATTGAAGCTTGTAACTACCAAGTGATTATACCCACTACTCATTACATAAAATAATCACAGCCTTATAATTCCATAACTCATGACTTTACAAGTTTCATAACCTCAAATAAGTTCATATTATGAACTCTAATAAGTTCTATAATGTACAGAGTTCTTAAACTCCTCTCTTTTTTATGTATATGTACATATATGGTGGATTAACATTAGGACATGTGGCATGGGACCTTTTGGGAGCCTCCACCTCTAACAAGTCTAGTGCAACTAGACTTTACAGTCCCAATCATGTCCATCCATAAATTACAATTTCACCCAATAAAGAGATTTTTGTGACTCTTCCCTATAATAACTTAACTTGCTATTTGTTTTACTTAAATTGTCATTTTACAAATGACTTGTGTCAAAATGTCTACTTTGTGTATATATCATAATACATATTCTGATTTAATGTTGTATATACTTAAATGTCAATTCTCAATCCATCGAGACAAGAAATTTGACCAAGACATAGTTGGGACCACCCTACCACTAGCCCACATGAACTGAACTTCTAGTGGCAAATGCATCAGCTCCATCTAATCAATGAAATCTGCAAATCCTATATTGCCCCTTGTTACCCTTCAACCTTCCATTCTTTTCACTCGGGACTTACAATGTTAAAATCAGCCCCAAGGCACCATCGCTACTCCCATCTTCTTATTACATCCCTTAATTCTCCCCACGTCAACACCCTAGCATCCCACATAACCGAACAAATTGTCTACTTCGTGTATATATCATAATACATACCTATTCTGACATAATGTTGTATATATTTAAATTTCTCTTCTCAATCCATCAAGACGAGGAATTTGTTCAAGAGAAGTTGGGACCACCCTACCACTAGTCCACGTGAGCTGACCTCCTAATGCCAAATGCATCAATCCCATCTAATTAATAAAATGCTATATTGCCCTTGTTACCCTTCAACCTCCCATTCTTTTCACTCGGGGCTTGCATTAAAATCACCCCCAAAACTTGTAAATATCTCTTTTGAGCCTATGTAGGCTTCTGTATATATACAATGGCCATTTTGTGTGTTGGCCAGTTGTAGATGTAAATGACTTGTAATAAATTTTGCAAGTGTGAGTTTGATATTAAACTTAGATTTGCTCTGATCGAATGTGGTTGGTATACGTTTGACGTGAACCTAACAGGTTAAAAATGTTACGCTTCCGTTATATTAATAAACTATCCATTATACAGTGCATTCAATTCTGTATGAGGCCTCGGTGGCCGGTCATGGACCATAACTCCATCCTACGTGAGGTGTGAGTCGTGACAAAAGCAAATAGCAATTTAAACATATTATAATTAGTAACTAAGTATTAAAATAAATTTTTTATCTGCATTTCATTTCCACTACTTCTACCTTTTCTTATCTACTGTTTTTGAAAAAAATACAGTAATATTTTCTTGTAATTTTAGCCCTTAATCCTTCAATCTTCTCATTCATTTGAAAAATAAATGGATATTATCTATTACCAACTTTTATTACCGATACAAAATAAATATTTCCACTCATTTCGGTATGTTTCTATGGAAACAACTTTGTTTTCATGGAAACATGTGAATTTCAGTATTCCACTAGTGTTTCGTTTCAGTTCATTGAGAAACAAAAACATCTCAGCCGTTTTGATGGAAAAGAAACGAAATTTTGATCCTTGAATATGATGTGAACACTTTAAGTTATAGTCATGCAGAGCATCTTTAGATCATACCAGTTGTGCACTACAGTTTTTCGGCTCAATTTATTGCCAAAATTGTTGAAGGTCTCTTCCCTGCAAAAAGTTTTTAGGAGCATAATTTAGATTTTAAACTAAATCCATATAATGAAAGAATAAATCTCATAAATAAGATTTTTTACCAGTTAATAATTTCATATCCATGGGACAAAGCTATTTTCTGTGCTCGCAGGACAAAGTACTGATAAGCTTCAGATTCATTCAGACCATTCTTTTGTAACCTGCAAATCAGTATGTTAGTTTTATGTAAGTTGAATGGGAATGTTTCCAAGTAGTCCAAAAGAAAATGGATTAAGCATGACAGAAGTCTAGAGGATATGATCACCATAATTTAATAATGGATTGAGCATGATAGAATTCTAGAGGATATGATCACAACAATTTAATAGACAAGTAAGCATCTAAAAACCGCCAGTACAACTTAACCAATTTCAGAATGGGAAAAATATCGTTCACAAATTGCAAAATGTGAATAACCTGATAAATAGAACTATTTTGCTCCTAAAGTTAAAAGCTTTACCTGGTTAGTCAAACTGAACAGAGTGACCATAAATGAGATTATTTAGACAGGAGGGGGAAAAAAAAAAAACAAAAACAAAAAAAGAATAAACAACTAAGAAGACCCTTTCCCCAGATATGTGCATAATGTGTAAGAGGGATAGGGAGATACAGATCATTCAGTTATGTATGGACCTGTTGCATATAGCTTGTGGCAAAAATTACTCCTTAGACGTTAGGGTTTGGTGTGAAAGTTCTATGGTGGAAATATCTTACAAATGCTCGGAAGGTGCTTGGGGCAAGATTATTTAGAACGCTGCTTTCTTGGCTATATTTTAGATCATTTGGCTCCAAAAGAACGTCATAGTTTTCTTGGATTCCTTTACTACATGTCAAGGGGCTTTCAAAAAAGTCCACTATTTGGGCCCAAGTCACTAATAGCCCATTTGGTAGAGAAAAAGAATGGAAGAAAGGAAGGAGGGGGAAAGAGGGAGGAATGGAGAGATTTTCCTTTCTTTGGTAGAGGGAAAGATGGAAGGTAAGGGAAGGGAGGAGGGAAGCCCCTTCCCGAAAGTCCCACCATATTCCTTTCAAAAGTAAGAGGAAAAGAGGGAGAGGCTCCCCCTTCTTTCTTTCTTTCTTTTCTAAAAAAACTTTTTCCCCTAAATAAGAAAGCCTATTATAAACATGGAAGGGTGTAATGGTGAGATAACACAATAGCCATTCCCTTCCTCCTTTCCATCCTACCCAACCAAACAATACAAGGGAAAGGCCACTTCCATTCCACTAGGATATCTTTTCCTTTCCTCCGACCTTCCATTCCTTCCAATTTTCCACGCCTCCTACCAAGCAAGCATACGCCTTTCAAGCATGTTCCCAGAGTCTTTATCATACAGGGCTGGAAAAGCCATCTGTGGGTGTAAGATCCAGGGTTCAGATATAATCTAATAATGGATTCCTCCTCCTGGGGAAGAATTAAGTTTATTTGATGGATGCTCCTTAGGTAATCAGGCCAATTAGACCTAGGTAATATCTTTTGGGATGACAATGGAGGAATTTTGTATAATTACTCATGCATTGTGGAATGGGGTATGGTACAAAAGCTGAGGTCATGGAATTATTAACAGAGTTGCAATAAACTAAGAGTAAGGCTTGATCCAACTAGGTGAAAAGTAAATCTCAAAGGTCTTGGAAGCATGCTCATTTTATGCATGAGATCATTAACATTTCCTGGGAAGTAATCTTCTCTTTTCATTTGGTGCATAGATTGGTTAATCAAGAGGGATATATTCTTAGCTAAGCATGTAGCCAATTTGTTGGAATAGTTTAGGGGCCATTTCCATCCCCCATAGGGCATTTTTTTCAAGTTTGCCTCTTTTATTTTGATTTCAATCTTGTTATATCTATTGATGCAAAATATATATACATACGTATAGCAGAAACAAGTTGGTATCAGAAGTTATTCTCTACTGAGTTTGGCTCAGGGGTATTTTTGTTATTTGGATTCTCGTATAAGATTTAGGATTGTTAGGAAACAAAAGGGATGCAGTCAGATAGCAGATTTTTGGAGAGAAAATCTTCCAGAATTAGGTTGTAGCTCACCCCATCTAGGGGTTTGAAGTTTTAGAGGCATGAGGTTTGAGAATTTGACCCTGCAGCACGTTTCAATCCCTCTACCGCTGCACATCACGCGAGAAACCAGCACATGTCACTAATGTTCCTTACACTCAGAACTTTGGTAAATGCGTGATTTCAGGTAGTTTCCTCAGATTTGGAGAAATACTTCTTGTTTGCTCCGTATTTTCTTTTATTGGTAAAAAGGCGCCCGAGGAGGGCAAACCCACAATTACAAAAGAAGGGGACTGGGTACAAAATTAAAGCCAAAGATCCCCCAAAAAATTTTCTAAATACATGGGAAATTCTTTCTTGATCCAAAAAAAGTGACTACATAAAAACCTATCTTCGAGTCTCCAAGGGAGGGTTTCCACCCCTTCAAAAATTCTAGAATTCCTCTTCGCCAAAAGCACCACACAATGCAGCTCCTTTTGGCATGAGGCCGGCCTCATTCAAATAGGGGCCATCCTCCAAGCAATATGCAGCTCCTTTTTTATCCTTTTGCACCCCCATCCCTCAAGGACCTCTTTGAACGAGGCCGGCAAAACCCATGCACAACCGAATAAGCTAAAGAACATGTTCCATCCTTCCCGTTCCATCTTACAATGAACGAGAAGGTGATCAACACTTTTCCCCTCTTCCTTGCACATAATGTATCGACTAGGAAGATGAAAACCTCTCCTTTGTAAATTGTCCGCTGTGAGAATAGCATTCCAAGCTGCCGACCAAGCAAAGAAAGCCACTTTTGTAGGAGCCCTCAAATGCCAAATCACCTTCCAAGGAAAGTCTCTGCTCGCCCCACCCGTCAAACCCCTATAAAAAGACTGTACAGTAAACTTTTTTTCCTTGCAAATCTTCTACTCAATAACGTCCTCCCTCACCTCCCCAGTCCCTACTAAGAATAAAAATTCCAAGAGCTCCTCCACTTGGCCAAGCTCCCAATCAAAGAAATCCCGTCTAAACTGCGGACTCCACACTGTACTCCCTCCCTCCAAAGAAATGTAATCCCTCACCTTTGCTTTTTTATCCACCACAATGATATACAAGGTTGGAAATTTTTCCTTCAAAGAGCCGTCACCACACCACCTATCCTCCCAAAATAGAACTCTAGTACCCTCCCCCACATTAAACTGGATATTCTGAAAAAACTCCCCTTTTCCTTTTTGAATTGCTTTCCAAATACCACATCCATACATCTCATGATTTTCCTTTGTAAGCCACCCTCCTTCACACCCATATTTCACACCAATCACCTACCGCCATAAGGAATTCCTTTCTACTGCAAAACACCACAACCACTTTCCCATCAAAGCTTGATTGAACACCTTAAGGTCTTTGAATCCCAGCCCACCTTCATTCAGCTGCAATTTAACTTTATTCTAGCCCACTAAATGGGTCTTCCACTCCTCCCCCATGCCACCCCAAAGAAAGTCTCGTTAAAGCTTCTCTAACCTTTTCCTCACCTTAACTGGCATAGGAAAGAGAGACATATAATAAGTAGGAAATCTTTATAAGGGTTATGCGACCTCCTTTAGAAAGATACTACTGCCTTTTCCATCCTGCCAGCCGCCCCTAAAATCTTTCCACCACTCCATCGCAAACATCGGTCGCTTTCATGGAGGCCCCCAACTGTAAGCCTAAATACTTTGCAGGGAAGGACCCCACCCTGCACCCCATGGTAGCAGCCAATTCTCTCACAACCTCCACTTCACTAATCGGGATAACTTCCGACTTGGCCAAATTGACTCTCAACCCAGAAACTGTCTCAAAACATAAAAGAATGGATCTCAAGTACTGCATGTCTTCCGCTGAACAAAACACTATGGAATCATCCGCAAATAGTAAATGAGAGACATCCTCCTCACCGACCACGAAGCCTTTCAACAAATTGCCACCCACAGCCCTGTCCAGAAGCCAACTAAAAGCGTCCATTACAATAACAAAAAGGAATGGACGTAATGGATCCCCCTGACAAAGGCGTCAAGATGAGTGAAGGAAGTTTGTTGGAGACCCGTTAACCAAAACAGAAAATGAGACTAAAGCTATGCAACTCTGAATCCATCTCTTCCATTTTTCCCCAAAGCCCATCCGCTACATCATATACAACAAGAAAGCCCAATTTACGTGGTCATAGGCTTTCTCGATGTCTAGCTCACAAACCAAACCCTTCTCTTTTCCCCTCTTTCTCACATCCACGCATTCATTTGAAACCAAGACTACATCCAGGATCTAACGGCCTGCCACAAAGGCATTCATTCTGGCTAGGGGAAATAATCTAATCCATCACTTCCCTCAATCTCGAAGAAAACACTTTAGCAATCAGCTTATACAGGCTTCCCACCAAGCTGATAGGCCTAAAGTCTTTAATGTTCTCAGCACCTTCTTTCTCAAGCATTTATACTCCTCTCAAAGGAACATGTTCCATAAAAGTGATCGAAGTGTGCCATGACATCCATACGAATAACTCTCCAACAATGATTATAGAAGGCCATGGTGAAGCCATTTGGACCCGGAGCTTTATCTACCTCACAAGACTTCAAGGCTTGGACCACTTCCTCCCCAAAAGGTCTCTCAAGAACTTCTACCTCCCTTCCACCAATAGCACTCAAAATGAAGGCCATCCAATTGGGGTCTCCACTCAAGTGCCTCCATGTACAACTTCAAGTAGAAAGACAACCCCTTCCTTAACCTCCTTCACTCCTTGCAACCTTCTTTCCCCGATAGAAACCACTCCTATATTATTCCTCTGATGATAGTTGGCCATCCGATGGAAAAATCTCGTGTGTTGGTCCCCCTCCTTAAGCCACAACACCCTTGATTTTGCCTCCAAGAAATTTCTTCCATTCTCAAAGTCACTCCCAGCCCCTCCTTGAGACCATCCCTTTGAAAGCTCTCTTCCTCATTTAAACCAATCTCCTGCTCCTTTTTATCATGCTACCTGATCTCTTGTAACATTCTTTTCTTCGTAACCTGAACATTCCCAAAACTTCTTTATTCCACTTCCGCAAATCTTCTTTCAACAACTAAAGCTTCTTGGATATAACAAAGCTTGGGTTGCCTACAACCTCATACCCTAGCCACCACTGCACCACCCTATTTCGAAACCTTGGATGTTTAAGCCACATATTTTCAAAATGGAAAGGACTTTCCCCCCAGTTCAAACCTCCAATATCCAACATCACAGGAACATAGTCTGACACCAACCTCAAAAAGCAAGTCTAGGAAGAATCAAGGAACTTTCTTTCCAAAGCAGTGGAAACATGAAATCTCTCAACTCGCAACATAGCTAGATCCTCTAAATCGCTGACCCATGTGAATCTACCACCTTCCAAAGGCAGGTACACCAACTGATTCTGATCAATGAAATTAGTGAAATTCCTCGTACTTCTAGTAAGTTACCCCCCCCCCCCTTTTTCCTTTCGAAAGGAAAACAAGTCACATTAAAATCTCCACCTACCACCCAAACATCAGCAGCTCCTCTCACCTTCCCTTGCAGCTCTCCCCAAAAACAATCTCTCTCTCTATCCTCATTAGGACCATACACTCCAGTGAATACCCATTTCATCTTATCAATAGATGTGACAAATTTACAAGACAAAAAATAGTTGGCCCCATTCTTCTTCCACCTCCACGGCACGAGAATCCCACATGATAAGGATACCCGCCTTAACACCCCTATCTGCCAGAAATTTCCATGCCACCCACCTCTTACCCCACAGGCTTCTAACAACTTGGACAGAGATATCTTGCATCTTAGTCTCTTGCTAACAAACAATGGTAGGCTTCCACTTCTTAAGAAAACCTTTGATCACTGCACGCTTGTCTGGGTCATTTAGACCCCCGGCATTCCAGGATAACAGTTTTCCTATCATTAAACACTCCATGCAACCACCTCCTTGCCTATTTCCTCTCCTCCTACCACTTCTTCTCAGCGATCATAGTTCACTGTCGATCTCAGATTCCTCATTTCTCTTCTTAATTTTATGGGTGAAATCTCTTTATGAGTTTTACTGACTTTTGGAACCACCATCCTCCCCTGCCTATTCTCCTTCTCAATTTTGTAAACCACCTTCAGCAACTTCTCCTCCTGTCCAGAGTCTGACACCCCCAAATACTTGCTAATCTCTTTAATCCTTTGCAAGATCCAATTTGAGACTTCAACTTTTCTGTTTTCCTCCCAGTCGAATGGAGCGTCTGGCGATGTCTCAAGTCTGATAGCCATTAAGGGTATACTCATGTCCACTTCTTCATCATCTAGCTGGACTGTGCATAATGCCAAACCCTCAGACATTCTCCCATTTTCGCTGATACTTCCATTAGCCTCTTGAGTTCACTAACAATCCTTGAAGGTGGCCACGGTTTCCCTGAGGTAACTCCTCCAATTCAGATTCCTGTCTGCCATACTACATGCTACATCAGAACTTCGATATCAGGTTTTGCTCTTCCTTTGGTGCCTTTTGGGATCATGCCACACTTCTCCATCAAGCTCTAATCTAAACCATGTCTCTCTGTTTGCATTTCTGCGACCACGGAGCCCATCTCAGCAGCTTCACAACCATCCCTCACTCCTCCATATTCAGTCTCACTTTCCAGACCAGCCAGCATGTCTTCATCGCACCCTCTCCCATTCAACCAATAACCCATATCTGCACTCTAAATATCTGTCTGTCACACCACCTTCTGAGTCGCTCTCATCGGATTGATCAACTTCCACAGTATCACACCGGTCCCCCCACTTTCGCGACTTCCCTATAGCAGATGACTCTCTACGGGCTTTGCTGGACTCTGGGACCTCCAAGATCCTTCGCGCACCAACCCTGACCACCCCTAACTCCCCTTTGTCTTCCTCTGCTTGAGCCTGAATAGACCTCTGAACATGATGCTCTTCAGCCCCTTTGAAATGTGTACTGCTTCCGCTGCCTTTAAGAGCCCCGACCTGGGCCTCAATGAGAGGCAGGCCTTCCTTTCCTTTGGGCTGCATTACAACCCTCTTGAGAAGAATGGCTTTTGGAGTCTTCCTTAGTGGCACCTCCCTCACAATCACCGAGGACACCAGGCTTAGAAACCATCTCAGGTGGGCACATCTCCTTGTGAAGGCCTCTAATCGATCTACTTCGGCAAATTTTAGAGTGGAAGTGGGGAGTTGGAGAATCGATAACAAAACTTTGAATATTAATTATTAGGAGTAGCAAGTTTATAAAAATGTATTCTATATAAGACTTAGATAGGTAATAAAACTTTGAATATTAATTTAGAAAAAAAAGTATTAAAGCTTAAAATGGTTATATCACTTAAATATGTATATGTAACTTTTAGATTGAACTTTTTAGTGTTACATGATAATTATTTTAATGATAATATATTATTTAACTTAGAATGAATTAACTTTTGAAGTATAATATATATTTTTTTCATTATTTTATTAATTAGCACTTTGCTTCATTCAGACTAACGTTTTTTTATCGCCTCACTTTTCAGGCAATGTGAGATCTTAGTGTCTTAAGGGCGCCTTTCGCCTTTAACGACATTGAATCACACACACACTTTACCCCTTAAGGAGACTTTAACCCTTAACCTTCGACATGGGGAGGTGGAGGAGATACCAACCAAGCTAGAGCTTCTTGGTGTTTTGGCGTCATTATTTGATACAGAGGGAGTTCATTTTACATCCAAATCAAGAAGCTTTGCAATTCCTCAATTCCACAAGTTGAATCGAAGACATGCAAAATGGGTGGCATTCTTACAAGAATATACATTCCCTCTATGACACAGCCAATTTGCAAAACAAAGTCATTGATGCTTTAAATAGGAGCATTTTGAAGACTATGTCTCCTAGTGTCAATGGATTAGAGGTGATCAATGAGCAATACAATATCCATTTCAAGAAATATTTGTTAAACATAAAACTAGAGACAGCAACGAATGCACTGAATTTGTTGTTAATGATAGTGTGAACTTTGATCAAAGAATTAGAAGTTAAAGAGAGAAGAGAAGAATATCTTAGTAGATGCTGGAAACTTACATTACACAGAAAAGAAAAGAGCATTTTATAATAGGGCAAAACAAAAGATAATGAAAAAACTATACTACTCTTAATGATGAGCTAATATACACAGGACTAACATGCTAACTACTCTAACACCTCCCCGCCCACAAACTCATGATCTGGTAGCGGAAAGCATCGAGAGTTTGTCAAGCAGAAAGTGGAAGAGCAACATCGTGTAGGACTTCATAAAGAAGTCAACCAGCTGCAATGTAGAAAGGAGAAATGGAAGAGAAATAGTGCCAAGCTAAAGATGATGGTGCACAAAACGACAAACAATCTCAATGTGCTTGGTACACCCATGGAAGACAGAGTTATGGGCTATCTAAATAGCGCTCTTGTTTAAGAATGGCAATGGGGCAGTTTTAAGGCAAGGTGCCCCTTCCCCAACCCCAACCCCGTTTATATACCCCGTCCCGCCCCACCCTGCCTAGAGGTTCACCCCGTCTAGAGGTTCGCCCTGACCCCCTTTACATTCCCCAACTCTAACCCCACCTCGCTCTGCCCCGAACCCTAATTATTATTTTCTTTAGTAAGTTAAAACTTTTATTTTGGCAGGTAAATTAAAATTTTATTAGCAAAATAACCAATACAATAAAAAAATAATATTAGTGTGATATAAAAAACTTTGAAACTAATTTTTTATAGAATGATTTATTGGTAAATATAGTATATATAAGAATAATACAAATAATTTAATATATAAACGGGGCGGTGTGACCATTCCCCAACCCCGCCCCGAACCCGTTTATGAACACCCCGTACCCGTCCCATTAGGGGCGGGGCGAGGTAAATTGTCATCCTTACTCTTGTTGTCACAATACATAAGAGTAGAAGTAGGTAGAGAGACGCCTAGATCAGCCAACAACTAGCGAAGCAAAACAACTTTAGCAGTAGTGGTAGCCATGGTACCATGGATTTAAATCGCGGTTACGACATACGAACTGGTCGCGGTCGCAGTGTAATGGTATTGGGAGTATCATGTCATTTGTAATGGGAATCGAAAACCGCAACCGTGAATTTTTTTAAAACACTAACAAATCTCTTAAAAGTTATTGATATACATATCTTGATTACAATTATCACCTTTTAATCTTTTTTACTATTAATTCATAATTTTCTAACACCTAAAAAAAATTTTTTTTTATCAATAACACTTAAGAAGATATTTTATTGTTTGATATGGATATTTTAAAGTTAAACTAATAAGAAATATCATTTAATTTGAGTAACATTACAAAGAATAATATAAAGAATAACAAAAAATAATTATAAGCATGAAAATCAATTTAGTTGATTAATTATGGAATAAAAAAAATTAAAAATTTTGAGGCCAAGAGGCCTTTTCGAGTTCGTATTGACTCGAATGTTTTGGTAACACATTTCAATTTTTTTTTAATTATCTTGTTAAGTATCTCTCTTGTATATAAATGTTATAACAATAGAAATCATAAGAATTTTATACAAAAAAATAAGGAAAAAAATTTGAAAAAAAAAACCATAAAATAGATGTAACGGTCCTGTAACGGCTGCAACGGTCCTATAACGGCCGTAATAGTCCTGTAAATAGCGATATTGGCCGATATGGTTGTGAATTTTAGTAACACCAATATATTAGCCAATATCGGTATCGGAGGGTCAAAAAACCGATACGTAATGGCCGTTATTTAACACCATGCATGGCACGATACTTAGCCTCGGCAGAAGAACGAGAAACAACCATTTGCTTCTTACTTTTCCAAGAAATAAGAGAGTTTTCCAGGAAAACACAAACCAGTAGTAGACGTGTAATCCATAGAATCACCATGCCAATCAGAATCAGAATAAGCACAAAGCTCCAAAGAAGAAGACGAAGATAAGAGCAAACTATGGTGTAAGGTGTTGCGAAGATAACGTAATACGCAAAGAAAAACAGCCCAATGAATAGTAGTAGAAGAAAAAAACAATTTGGCTGACAATACGAACTGCATAAGTGATATTAGGACGTGTAACAGTGAGATAGACCAAACTACCAACAAGAACTCGATATAAAGTGGGATCAGTCAAGGAACTCCATCAGAAGAAGTACAATGAACATTGAGTTCCAAAGGTGTCTCAACTATCCAAGTGTTTGTGAGTTGGGCTTTCTCAATGATATTGGAACCATATTTGGACTGAGAGAGAAGATAACCTTTAGGAGAATAAGCTACTTCAATGCCCAAGAAATAACGAAAAGGACCCAAATCCTTCATTTCATAGTCAGCATGTTAGTCCTATGTATATTAGTTCATCATTAAGGGTAGTACAGTCTTTTCATTATCTTTTGTTTTTCCTCAGTATAAAGGGCTCTTTTCTTTTCTGTGTAATGTAAATATCCAGACTTGATTATTTCTTCTAATAAGATATTCTTCTCTTCTCTCTTTTACTTCTAATCCTCTTATCAAAGTTAACATGGTATCAGAGCCATGGTTGTGGGAAGTCTTGAGTTCAAGTCTCTCTATTTCCATTTATTCCTCGTTTGCATTCTGTCTGTGTTTCTTTGCCTCTCCACGTGAGAGTCCGAGGTCGCACGTAAGGGGAAGTGTTGAGAGAGTTTGATATACATTATTGTCCCATTCTCTAACAGCTTAAGTTTTTGGAGCAATTGGTTGCTTAACAAATAGTTACATGCTCAAAGGTGTAAAACTATGCATTACTAAAGGTTCATTAAGAGAGTTTTCAGTTGCTGAACTGCATGGATGGGATTTTAAAGGTCATTTTGGCAGGCAAAAGAGGCTGAATTTGGTCATGGAGAAGTACTTTTGGCTCACAATGCAACAGTGTGTGTACAAGCATGTTGATAGGTGATGCACGTGGCAATTTTCTAAAGGGTGGCAGCAAAATACAAGCTTTCACGATGTTTATAGAGGCACTTCTAGGTAAATGGTTGTGGAGGTTTGGGTAGATGCAAGGGCATTGTAGAGGGAAGTTATTGCTACAAAATACGGGTGTCAGAAGCGGGGATGTTGCTCAGGTAGGGTAGAGGGCCCCTGGGGTTATGGGCTGTGGAGAGATATTTATCGGGGGATGAGGGATTTTTGGTATAATGTGAGGTTTGATGTGGGTAAGGGGACGAGGATAAAGTTTTGGGAGGATGCTTGATGCAAAGATGTGGCCTTGAAGGTTAAATTTCCTCTTTTGTTTGCTTTGGCTAGTGATAAAGATGCTTGGGTTTAGGAGTGTTGTGAAAGGGTTGGAGGTAAATTGGTGTGGTGCCCTAAGTTTAGAAGAGAGTTTTTTTATTAGGAAATGGAGGTGGAGAGATTCCTACATCATATTCAGAATTTTCGAATGGTGGAAGGTAGGGAGGATGAAATTGTGCGAAAGGAGGCCGCCAAGAAGTTTACGGTGCAATCCTTCTACAGAAAATTGGAGGGCAGCAGTGATGGTCTTTTCCCTTCGAAGCTCATTTGACAGTCCGGAGCTCCCACAAAAGCATCCTTTCTTGTTTGGGAGGCCTCTTGGAAGGCCATCTTGACTATGGACAACTTGCAAAGGAGGGGTTTTCAGTTAGCCAATAGGTGCTGCTTGCGCAAGATGGAAGAGTTAGAAAATCACCTTCTCATACACTGTTCAGTAGCTACGGATTGTTGGAATATGGTGCTGTTATTTTTGGGTATACTTGGGTGATGCCAACATCAGTAAAGGATTTATTATAGGGTTGGTCAGGGCACAAGATTCGAAAAAATGCCACGAAGGTGTGGCAAATGGTGCCTATATGTCGTATGTGGAGTATATGAAAAGAGAGGAATAGGCATCTTTTTGAAGGGAATAAACATGCCCTTGCTTCTTTAAAGGATAGCTTTTTGCTCTTAGTATTTATGTGGACCAAAGTGGCATTCCCTATAAATGCTATTTCTTTAGTTGATTTTTTGGGGTCACTTGAGACCTTTGTATAGCTAGAAGGTAGGTTGTATTTTTGGGTTGTGCCCCCCTTGGCCGCCTTTTATATATATATATTATTGTTACTTATCAAAAAAAGGCAGCCTTGGACATGACCCACATAAGTTGGTAGACTACATAATATGCCAAAGACTCGAATCCAACCAGGATACAAATCTCTTAGCCACTTTTGGAAGACCGGAAATTATTGGCAACTAATTTGCAGTATAGCAGTGCATGTCACTCCTAAACAGAGCCAAATGGAAGTGGTAAATCGAAGCTTGGAAAATTTGGTGTAATCCTTGCAAAAGAAAACATCAAGCACTGGGAAATTTTGGGCTAAGAGCTCTGTAAGGCCTTAGTTTGTAGAATCTTGTTAGTGTTTACTTCCAAAACGGCTATAGAGTAAGCCAAAGCCTTAACTTTTAAGGGGACTCATAGCCTTCCAAATCAATCTCGATTGGAGAAATTAGAAGGAATCACCACTCGAAGAAAGGGGTCTATAAAATGAATTTGAGAAGATACCATTACTTTCAAGATACCAATATGTCTTGTCCAAGGTGGTCATAGAAAGAAACACATCGTTGAAAGGATAAAAAAGGGAAGCAAGCTTTTCTTTTGAACCCTTTGGAACATAATTGTATCCCTCTTGAGCATCTCTATTTCATGATAGTAGTTAGCTTTTATGAATATTTTTATCTTAATGATGATGATGATGATGATGATTGGAAAAGACACAGAGTGAGAGCACCTTGTGACTGAATCAGAGGGTTCCCATTTGGAGGAAAAGATAAGGTTCAAGGAAGAAAAGAAAGAATACTCAAGGAAATGAAGGTTCACTTTGGAACTTAGATTGGATCCACAATAACTGGCACATGCTCATTTCTCACATACCAGGTCAAATGACATACTAAAGATATCAAGGTCAATGTTATTGATGATATAAAAGGAACTACATTTCATTATGGTCTATTGTTCTGGTTTCCTCTGCATGGGAACAATTTACAATTCAGAAAGACTTAGGAGAAGGCATTGATGCATGAATAAAATTTATTTAAAAAAACATTGATATATTTGAAAACATGAGCCAACAAAACAAGACCTATATGGATACAAAACTAAGCCTAATGAATAATTAATTGAGTCTATTAAAGTTTCACACACACACCAATCCTGGACACATTAGTGTGGAACTAGAGTGTGTATTGCTGAAATATATATATATATATATATATGATTACTTGCACTTCTTTAAGAACTAAAAATACAAATCTAACTGATAAATCTAACTATCAAAGATGTTCAATCATATCAATAACATAAATATATAATATTATTGCATGTATATTGATTAAAAGTATGTAGCAAGATGAAACTTATTTCTTGAGATACTGACATATTTATCAATAAAACTAATCCTTCTAGAGCATCATCCAAAACAGGGTAATGAAACAGAGAAATTATATCAGATATTGCTAGCAAATGCTCCAAACTTCCCCTCAAATCGCCTTCCCCAACCTCCAACGAAATAAATAATGAAAAGAAAAGAAAAAACAAAACTAGTGTGAAAATATTTTGCACAATGTACACATGATTTGGCTTTTATGACTATTGCAAAATACTCTGCACATGATACCCCAAAAGGTTTTTAGTAGTAAAAGCAATAAATTTAAACAACAGGATATATTTAATAATGTAAGTAGAATAAATTTTTCAGAGACTGCAGAAAATGAATAAGCAAGAACTTAAGATAGTTACCAGTTCCTTGTGTGAGGAGTTTTTCTCCAGCAACCTGAAATTAATAATTCCATTGTATGTGTTGGTGAATAATCATCATTCAATTATCAAGTTCCATATGAAAAAGGCCAGGAGAAATGTTGACGTAAGTTGAAGAAGTTTACCAACGTACTTGTGTATTGACACAGACAAATAAAAGAAGAAATTAAGCACAAAAGAGGAGACTAAGACTAATATATTTGTTGAGATAACACAATAATAACCTGTATTTGTAAGAATTGATACCATGAAGGATAGAAATATCGCAAATATGCCTCTTTCATAGCCTAATACTAATGAGGGTATTGACAAAAAAAATCAAATTATAGAAGAATTAATCACAAAAGGAGACTAAGAATAATACATTTGTTGAGATGACACACTAATAACCTGTCAGTTGTAAACACTGATATTATGAAGGATAGAAATATCATTATTTTCAGTAAAGGGTATGTATATTAATGGCACCAAAGGCTTCCCCCAAAAATTCTATATACGTATCTAAACAGAAGGCGTTAGCCTCCGTAATCCAAAAAAAGAGAGAGAATGCAAAATTTAAAGTTCAAGGATTTAGCTCCAGTCCTTCAAAAGTTCTCCTATTCCTCTCTCCAAAGACAGTATAAGATTGGATTCTTATTTGGTGTCAACATTGTTGAGATGAGGCTTATTTACAATGATGCTTTTTTAACACTTAACTCTCTCTGATATAATTATCTTGTGTCTCTTGTTCTCATTCGATTGCATCAATAAAAAAATTTGTCAGAACGATTTAATTGGCTAGAGTCTTTTTTTTCGTCATGCAATGGATGAGAATGTGATCCACTGTCGTTTCCTCATTTCTTCATAAACATCTGTTGGGAAGATGAAAACCTCACCTGCGCAAATTGTTTGTAGTCAAGATGGCACCCAAGCAGCCGACCAAGTAAAGAAAAGCAACTTTATTCGAAACTCATGATCTCCATATTAACTTCCAAGGGAAAGACTCCTCTCTCCTGCCCACTAGCTCCTTACAGAATGATTGAACAGTGCACTTTTATGATGGTTCACTGTCCAAATCATCACATCTTCTTGGCCCTCCCTTCCTAGACAACATCTCCATAAGGCCCACAACTTCCTCCAATTCCCAGTCATGGAAATTCCTTCGCCAATATTTTAGCAACAAATCCAATAAATCTAAATGTAGTTCTTGGTGTGTTGATCTTTTTTGGAAAGGGAGTGTGTGCGAGTTGTTTATTTCAAGAATAAGCTAGATCCAACCAGCTGTACATTTTCCGTTATAACTAGGAAAGAAGAGTACATAGTCTAACGAATTCCCTTTGAATAAATTAAGAAATCATGGGCTCCAGATCCACTCACCACCCAGAAATGCAATACAATCAGCAACCAGCCCTTCTGTGCTGGAAGTAATGCCATAAAGGGTAGGGAACTTGTCCTTCAAAGGGCTATCACAACACCACGCATCCTTCCAAAATTTCACCCTTGACCCTTTTCCAACTTCATAATGCATAAAGTGATTAAAGTCCTCTGTGCCATTCTGGATAGACTTCCACACCCATAAGCCTCTGCAACCTCCTTCAAGAACCACCCTCCATCCTCGCAACCATGTCTAATGGCAATGACATCCCTCCATAAAGCCTGGTCTTCTATTGCAAATCTCCATATCCATTTTCCCAAGAGTGTTTTGTATAACACTCGTCTTTAATGCCCAAACCAACTTCAACCATTGGAAACTTCACCTTCTCCCACATAACAAGGTGGATCTACCTTTCTCCCTCCTTGCCATCCCATAAAAAGTCCCTCTAGAGCTTCTCTAGCCTCTCCACTGAGTTGGGGTTAGGAAAAAGAGACAGATAATAGGAGATTCACCAATGTTCTTTTGATAAAAGTGATTCAACCACCCTTCGAGAATTACTGCTTTTTCTAACCCACCAACCAATATTGAAATCTTTTCACGATCAGATCCCAAACCGCAGTAGATCTAATAAGAGTACCCAAAGGAAGGCCCAAATATGTGGAAGGGAATTGCCTACATCACACACCAAACCCCAAGCTAGCTCCTCCAACTCCCTCACCTCTCCCAATGGAATTATATATTATCTCACTTTTATTCAAGACACATCACCAAATAATAATAATAATAACAACAAAGTTGGCTCACTTGGCTTCACAAAAGATAATGGTATTATCTGCAAACAATAAATAGGAGATTTAGCAAAACCCCTCAACGTGTCCCCTAACACAGCTTTAGCCAACAACCTGCTAAAGATCCTCCAGCAAAATTACAAAAAATAAAGGGAAAAGGGGGTCCCCTTGTCTAAGACCACGCAAGGATTGAAAAAATCCTACTGGGGATCCATTAACTAACACAAAGAAAGAGACTGTAGAAATACAGGTCTAAATCCACCCTCTCCACTTGCCTCCAAAGCCCATCTTTCTTAACTAGAAGAGAATAAAGCCCCAATTATCTCCATCGAAAGATTTTAGAGCTACCAGCACCTTTACTTCAAAAGGATTTTTCAAGATCTGCAGCTTCCGCGTCCAAAATAGAACTGAATTGTAAGTCCTCTAGGTCCAGTTTCCATTCACAAGTTTCTTGGTATAAGATTCTACAGAAATTTACTATTCCACCCCTGATATCCTCCACATCCTAAAGCATCCTCTCCCCAATTTTGACAGAGCTGATATTGTTTCCTCCTCTTGTGGGCTTTTGCAACCCTGTGGAAGAACTTGGTATTTTTGTCTCCTTCCTTTAGCCATAAGACTCTAGATTTCTACATCCAGTATATCTCTTTCACCCTCAAAACCCAACCCAACCCAGCTAACCCTTTAAGCCATCCCAGTGGGTTCTTTCTTCTTCGGATAGAGGATTGATCTGTTCCTTGCCATCTAAGGACTAAATGTCCTGCAGAATCTGCTCTTTTTTAATCATTACATTGCCAAATTCCTCTTCATTCCACCTCCTTAAGTCAGCTTTGAGGAGTTCTAATTTTCTAGCAAAGACAAAGATCAAGTTTCCCTGAATGCTGTAACCATCCACCATTCAGCCACCTTATCACAAAAACTTGGAACTCGCAGCCACATATTCTCAAATCTGAAAGCGCTCTTTACCCATCGGATGCCCCTTCAGTCCAATAAAAGAGGGAGGAGATGATCCAAGATAGGCTTGGGGAGGCATCTTTGAGAGGAATTGGGGAACTGTTCCACCCATCCAGTGGAAATAAGGAAATGGTCCAGCATAATTGGATCATTCTCGTCACTCACACATGTATAGTTCCCCCCTCTAAGGGCAAGTTGATCAAGTTGTTGTAGACTTGTAGTTGACGAAGTTGGAAAAATCCCGCATGACTCTAGTCAATCTGCGACCACCCTTTCTCTCATCGGGATATCTAACCAAGTTAAAATCCCCTGCAATCACCCATGGGCCAGCCCATTTAATGGCAGCACTTTGTAATTCCTCCCACAGTAGGCCCCTATCAGTGTCTGGGTTAGGGTCGTAGACCCCTGAGAATAATCATGTAAAGTTCCCTGTCAACTACTTTAAAGTGCATGAGATGGATTGTCTCCCTTCCAGTAATCCAGATCTTCAACTTCCTAGAGTCCCACATCAGAATAATAACACCAGCTGTGCCTCTTGCTGCCAAACTTTTCCATTCAACCCATCTGTTTCTCCACAAACTTCTGATAAGCCCTAACAACATCAAGTTTCCATTCCCTCACAACACCCTTTACTACAAATCTTTTGTCTGGGTTATTAAGACCCCCATTCCATCATGAAATGATCATTAACTGTCCAGCAGCATCAACTCCCTACAGCCATCTTCCCCCCAGTAGCTCCTTGCTCTCCACCATAGTTTACTAAGCAGGCTAAGTTCCTCAATCCCCTTCTCAATTTTTAGGCAGATTCCTCTTGTGCTGGCTCTCTTTCTTTCTGTTGTGTTGTAATTCTTCCCTGATGATTTCTCTCTTCAATGTCACTGAACAATCTCATAAGATCTTCCTAGCCATGGCAGGAGACCCCCAGATACTGACACCCCTGATTTTCCTCAGCACCCATCCCAACATGTCCATTCACTTGTTTTTTTCAGTTCTTTCCTCTTCCCTGGCCTTCAGTACATTTTCTGAAAGAGGCTGCAGCAGGCTCCCAAATCGAGTCAGGGATAACTGTGCCCAATTGCGAAAAGTCCCAAGTGTTCAACCAGGGGGAGCTGAGGTCTGGACTCCATTCGGGCAATTTATCACACAATTCCCTTGCACAGTTATTTTCTTCCAGTCTACTAGTCTCTGTAAACTGATCACCCTCATCATCTGTCGCCAGCACTACATTAACCTTGTTGGAAGTATCTTCCGAAGTCTGACAGCAAGCCCCCCATCGAGGTAAGTAGAACATAATTGTGGATCCTCTGTTGTCATCTTCTAGTGATTTACTGCATTCTCCTTTCTCCACTGCTCAAACCCTGTCCAAACCCACTTGTCTGTGCTCACAGATTTTGTCTCAGCAATTTCTTTCCCTTTTCTGGCAGGTGCTCGGTAGCAGCTAAGCTCTCCCGTTCGTTTTCATGTTCCTGAAGCTCTCCAATGAGTCATTTGCTACTTTGATAACTCAGGCTGGTGGACTTTGATGCCATGTTGGCTTCTCTCATCCTGCCTACGTGGGCTTCTTCAGATTGGTTTGTGGCACCTCAATTCGAACCATAGATCAGGCCTCCTTTCTGGGCCAGCCCAGCCTATCCCCTTCAGCTAGCCGCTCAAACCTATCATGGTTCCTACCTTCCCAGAAGGTTTTAATATTTTTAGTAGGGCCCAGTCAAAGCCCTTCTAGCTTAACCCATTGCTGGTTTTTTATTTATCTGAGGCCTCCATCTTTTAAGCCTACCCAAGTAGCAGGCCAAAGTCTGTTAACCCGGTCTGAAGTTTTGGCCGCCCAAATGCATACGGCCCAAGCTTGTGAGAGGGCCCTGCCTGCTCCACATTTCTCCCACCACCTTATCCTTCTCTGCCCAATTTATATGTCTTCCCCCATTTGACCACCGGATTTCAAGGAATATTTCCTCAGATCATCCCCTTACGCGCATGACGCACGTGTATGAACCCCATATCAATGGCATCATCTTCTCCAGCAACGAGTAGGGTTTACCAACAGTTCATTGCCAACCACCGAGAAATGTGGCCCCTTCTCCACCCAAATTGGGATTTCATAGCACCGAGACCCAACTTCAACACCCATGAGGGCCAAGACGTTAGCTAAAGTGGTATCTCCTCCACCTACGAAAGTAAAGGTTGAGGGTTCTTGTAACATCCCAACTCAATTAAGTGAAGCAATTAACGATAATAATAATTATCATAAGATGAAATGCTTATTAACCATGGGCAATTCTAATTAAGATTAGTAGTCCGTAAATATGGAAGCAAAAGTATAAATGAGAACAACTAATTCTAAATTGGAGATGACCAATTTTAAAAAGATGATTTAATGGCAAAGGTCATAACTCGACGACAAATTACGATTGGCGTTAATCAAGGATTAACACACTAATAATCTTGAAAATTAGTGCACAAAGTGCACTTAAGCAAGACTAGTGTGATATATGAATGAGGCGTTTAATCGAGATTATCCCAAAAATTATAATAAACTTTTGAGAATAATTAAAGTGCGATAAAATACACCAAGGCGAGACTAGTAATGCATAAATGAAGTATGCTAAATCAAGAAGTCTTGCAGGAATTCCAAGAGACTTTTATGAGATTCAAAATACAAAGTTTTGGGGTTTATGAAATACACTAAATATGCAATATAATGCATAAAAAGAGAAAAGAGAAGGAAAAAGACCCAAAAGTGTTCCCACCAAGTCTTGAACCTTGCACCTTGTGCAAGCAAATGTTAAGTCTCCAAAACGAATGCCAACTAGGCTGCAACACTTTTGTGCTATGAAACCCACTTAGAATGTATACACACAATAATATACAATTATGGTTGCGTACAAAAGTTGAGGTGTCGTCACTCCATTAGACCCAAGCCTCATCCAACCAAATTTCATGCAGCCAGGCCCCATGATGTCTATACAGGCTTGAGTGTATATGGGGTAGATCAGACTTATGTGTGCATGTGTGTGTATTGTGTCAGCTAGAGAGAGAGAGAGAGAAGAGAGAAACTAGAGAGAGAAAGAGAGGAAGAAGAAGAAAGGGGAACCAGTTGCATGTATCTTCTGGAATCCCAAAAGAAGGAAGCAAGAGCAAAAGAAATAAGGAAGAAAATGACTTGCAGAAGGGGGACCAAAAGCTAGAAAGAGAAAATGGGAGAATAGCCAAAAAAATCAAAATCTGGGCAAGATAAGCTTTGTGCCATCTTTTCAGTTTGATTTCTGAAGTTATTTTGAGTATATTTGTCGTGGAAAGTATGCCCAAAGGGACCAAAAATCCATGCATGCAAACAGCCCTCCATTGATGAGCTTTGAAACAAGCTTCATGAAAATAATTGAATTAAAACGAACCTTGAGTATCAAATCTTAATGAAAACCAAAGAAGGCAAACAATGCAAGAAAAATCAGAACAAATGGTGTCGGTATGAGCTAGAACTAGGAGATCACAGTCACGACTGTGAAAATCAATGGAAGAGTTTAAATCCATTTTTTTTCCTATTTTAAGAATGAAAAAGGAATCCTTAGGGTCCCAAAAACCCATAGGAAGAAAAACTAGATCAAAACAGTGGGTAAAACTTGACGAAATAGGAAAATAAACAGTTCGCCGGAAAGTCGGGCCCTCGCCGGAGCCTACTGTAACCTCCTATTTCGACGGCTAAAATTGTATAAAATCCATTTTTGAAGATGGATATGAAATTCTCATGGAAATAGGGGTCGAACACCGTTGAAGTTGTAGCCGGAAAACAATCGGCAATGGTCGCTGGAGCCGGAGAAGGCAACCAGAACCCTCGCTAGAAAAACGAAAGAGATGATCATTGTATGGGTCAGGTCTCAGGTCGAGTCCTGACCGACTGTTTAAATGGATTTGGGCCTAATTGAAAAAGCATCGTTTTGACCTAAAGAATTAAAAAAATAAAAAAGTAAAAAGGCTGACGTCAGCATGACATCATGAACCAGACAAAACTGGTTGGTTCTTAACCCTACTGGACCGGTTCACTTGAAAGGTTATTAAACCAAACAATTTATTTGATAACTTTCTTAAACTAGGTTTTTACCCCCAATAGTTTCGATTAATTACAAATTGACCCTAGAACTTTCAGTTAATTGCAAAATGGCCTAGAAAATTAATTAAATATTAATTTTAAATCCTTTTAATTATAAGAGAAATTATCAAAATGCCCTTTAGTCAAAAATAGGCCAAATGAAGGCCAATTGAAATAGAAGAATAGTCTAACCCAATGTTTTTGGCCATTCTGGACTCAACGACGGAATCTGATTTGTGAAATTAGATCCCCGAAAAATATGAATGGAAAAACTAGAATAATTACAATTATGTCTTAATGATCAATTAAGCTATCAATTAGACTCCGATGACTATGAAAATACATACCTTAGCATTTTGGGACATTCTGAACCCAATCACGAGATCTGTTTTGTGAAATAAAGTCCCGAAAATATAACACGTGAAATATCATAATTACTATTTTACCCTTAGTAATCCGAAAGCCAGTTAAATGTGAGAGATAGCATATTCTAACATTATTTGACATTCCAGACTCAGCGGTGGAGTCCATTTTAGCAAACAAAGTACCAAAAAATATGACACGTGAAAGTTTAAAATTACAAAAATACTCATAGGCTTAATGTAAGTCACATATATGCAAATTAAGATCTAGAAAAGCCTAAACTGATTATATTCGATGTTCCGAACTTGACGATGACGTCCTTTCGAGAAAAATAAGATCCGGTAACAAACTAAAAAATGACGAATACATCCTTAAGAATTAAATGAAGTTACCAGAAGTGCCTAAAAGGAATTAAAAGGTCCATGTAAATGTTATTAGGACCAACTGGACACAAAAATGAAGTCCGAATATATAAATTGTGTTCAGAGAAATGTGGGATATTTAAAATGTAAATTACCATTATGCCTTTGAAGGGCCAAATAAGCTATAAAGCATCAGGGAACCCTAAATTGAAAATTTGAGAATCTATTAATCAATTAGACTAAGTTCAAAAGAACTTAAAACGCTGAATAAAGATGCTTGAAATTAGAACGAATACTAATTCAATATACAATATATTTTTGATCCATGATTATAGGATCACCCAAATGATGAAAAAATGGAACAAGGCTATGGGATAGATACTATGGTACCAATATGGGAATGCAATGCTAAGAACCCAATGTAAGTAAACCCGAACCCTAATGTGTGGATTTCTACTCTGCTAATGTGGCTTACTTGGATGACTACCAATCCTTATTTCTTGAAATTTTGCATCAATAAATTGCTTTGAGTCCACGACCTATTGTTTACTGTGATTTCCATATAGTGGAATGTGTGATCTGTTGACATTCTATTAATTGTGAATATCTATAAGTAATTGACTCCTAGGTTTTATCTTAGCTTTGTGATCATTGTGATCCCTTTTGTTGTGGACATTTATAATCATTTTTTTTATGATGCTATCTGCAACTACCCAAGGTTGTACTGGTCATAACGCCCGTTTTGTGATGCTGATGCCCTACGGGTCAGTGCTTGGGAATGATACCAAACATATAGTCCTGATTAGGTTATGATTTGATAAGAGCTCTTGGTGCTATTCAGGGGAACGCAGAGCTGAGTCGTGAACCAAGATGAGTGCTAGTAGCCGTGAACCTGGATGAGTGCTGGTAGTCGGGTCCTATTTATTGATAGCATCTATTTGACTCAATTTCTATATGTTTGATTCCACACCCTTTGATGATTTGATAACGTTACCGTTGGATGTGAAATACGGCCGCGAGGCTCATCTTTGTATTTGATTGAACACTTTTGACTTGGGTAGTTAAACGTGTTATGTTCATCTATTTGACTCAGATTTGTATATATATAAGACTCAGACCCTTATGTCTATTTGACTCAGATTTGTATATCCATTTGACTCAATGTTCCATATGTTTGATGTCGCACTATAGTTGTTGATCTATTAGATTCAGATTCTTATGTCTATTTGACTCAGACTCTTATATTTATTTTGACTCAGATTTGTATATCCATTTGACTCAATGTTCCATATGTCTGATTTCACACTACGGTTGTTTATCTATTTGACTCAGACTTTTATATCTATTTTGACTCAGATTTGTATATCCATTTGACTCAGTGTTCCATATGTCTGATCTCACACTATGGTTGTTTATCTATTTAACTCAGACTCTCATGTATTTTTTACCCAGATTCATATATCCATTTGACACAACGTTCCATATGTTTGATGTCGCACTATGATTGTTGACCTATTAGACTCAGATTTTTCTATTTGCTTGACCCAGTCTTTTATATCTATTTGACTTGGATTTGTATAATCATTTGACCGAGATCTGTATATCCATTTGACCCAAGATTCTATATGTTTGATGTCACATCATTTGTTGACTTGGTGATGTTACCTTTGGATGATAAATACACCCATGAGACTTATATTTGTATTCAATTGAATCTCTTAATTTGGGCAACTAAATGATATGTGTTGATAGATTTGTGCTTATTGACTTGCTTAGTCACTGTTATCACATTTGTGAACTCCTTATAAAATTGTGTTACTCTAGCCCAATGGCCGATTCCTTTTAAGCTTGAAATCCCATGATTACCTTCTTGTTATACACTTTGTCTAACCCATGGCAAGGTAAAAGATTTACTTACTGAGCTAAGTTGGCTCACTTTAGAATTATAACAATTTTTCAGGTAACACAATATGGAAGAAAATGCAATAATGGCGACTAATGGATCTAGTGATATGCTTGTGGGCAACTTTGACAGTGTATAGCTCCAAGTCATAATTTGTATATATACCCTGTAAGGTTAGTGTTAATATTAGATATAGTGACACTAGAAATGATATTAGACCTGAATGGTGATTTACGATGATGAAAATTGAACTTAGAGATAATCTGATTGATGATTGTTAAAGTTCGATTGTTATCAGATGAGTTGCATATGTGTAGCTTCCACATTTGATATATAAAAGAAAAAAAAATTATCACTCTTTGGTACAATTCATTTGATTTTGTACGGCCTGTCTAAGTGACAGTGTCGGTCACCGGCTCCTAATCCGCATAGAGTAGGTTATGAGTCGTGATAGTTCTAGTCTCAGTTGAGAGATATGGATGTGTCTTACCTATCAACAAAAAAAGAAAAAGATCCCACTTCAACTCTGCGTGATGCTAGAAGGGGTTTGCCTGACCCGCAACCAGAATCCTTGCCCATGTCGTGTCCTCGTCCACCCTTCGGAATCCTCCACAACAATCCCCCAATGCATTGAAGATCTCCTGTTTCGAGAGAAATGCAGGGGAGCCCCAGGAAGCGAATCGAGAACTCCTAGGATTCCAAACCCTTTCTGAAGCAACACACCGTCACTACCCACTAGTCCAAGAACATAGGTTGACCTTCGAACACCCATTCTCTTTGTCTCCAAACTCTAGTGTCCTCTCCTATTGATGGGAATTCAAAGAGGAATTAAGCACCATGTAACTCAGCTATGTTAACTCCTGTTGGCACTCCCCAACTCCAATTTGCCCATCTCAACAAGTGGTGATTGTCTAGTGCCAGATGGCCCAATGGCCCCACCCTTCCAACCTAAGAAGCACGGATACGGACACGGAACACGGATACGACACGACACGACACGGACACGGACACGGACACGCAGACTCGTTATTTCTCAAAAAAATAGGACACGGACACGTTAAGGACACGTTGAATATATATAATTTTTTATATTTTTTATATGATAATATAATAAAAATCTGATGTTATTTTAATTAAAATTAACATAAAACACACAAATTTTAAAAATATTATTAAGATATATTAAAATAACAAAGCCATTAAATAAAAATAAAAAATTTCTTCATTTAATCATCAACATCCATGATTCAAATGTCCAGACACATGTCCGAGAAGTGTCCGAGAGTGTTGATGTCCGACACGTGTCCGACACGAACACGTGAGCCAAAATAGAGTGTCCGTGCTTCATAGCTTCCAACCAACCATCTCTTGAGAAATTCAAGTTGAACCCTGCAAGATTCAAAGCCAACCACTACATTTCTCTATGTCCTTTCAGAGCTTAAACCAACCTTCAGTATCAATTCCGGTCATTCTTCAATTAGAGCAGCTTCATTGAATGATCATTGAACTGTGGACTATTCATCATCTATCAACTGAGCCAAATTTTGGAAAGCCCTGGCCGCTCCACTCCATCACCCCCTCCCAAAAAAATAAAAAAAAACAGAGGGATGTAAATGTAATATCAAACTTCTTTGTTCGATTCTTCCTCTGATATGGAGGCTCCATAATTGTTCAATCTCTTTGTCACCCTCGAATTTCTACCTTGGCCATAGAAGACATGCTCTAAGGCTCTGCCAACCATTCGCCGCAACATTTCCTCCAACTTGGCACAGATCCATCGGAGAACATCTCAGCCAACACATAATTGCCTAACAACGCCTTTCCCTCCCTCCGTGATCTGAAAAAGTTTACCCCTCCGATCTCCAATCTCCTCTACATCAAAATTTTTCCCACCACAATGAGTATGTGTTGCCATCATCAGATGAGATTAAACCTAGTCTAAATTGAGAGAAAGAGAGGAAAAGGAAGAAGAGAAGAAGAGAGTACTTCTTTTATATTCTAATTAATCAATCTTACACCCAAAGTAATCACCCTACACAATAACCATCACATATATGTAAATATAATGACAAAGTACAATAATGCCCTTAATAACATATGCCCTATGTCAATACTCCCCCTCAAGTTGGAGCGAAAGATATCCACCAAGCCCATTTTGACCAAGCATGACCTTAGAAGAGAAGGACCAACTGGTTTAGTGAAAATGTCTTGCAAGTTAACCATTGGAGTGAATTCCAACAGTGGAAATAATTCATGCCTGAACCTTCTCACAAATAAAGTGAACATCAACTTCAATATGTTTTGTGCGTTCATGAAGAACCGAATCTGAAGCAATTTCAATAGCAGCTTGGTTATCATAATAGAGAGGTATAGACCCAAAAGATGGAAACCCATGCTCTATGAGAAGACTTCAACCACAAAATTTCACAAGCACCACGAGCCATAGCACGATATTCAGTCTCAGCAGAAGAGCGAGAAATAACAGATTGTTTCTTACTTTTCCAAGAGACTAAATTATTGCCATAAAAGGTACAAAAACCAAAAGTATAACATATAACGTCTATCACTTAATGACCCAGCATAATCAGCATCGCTAAAACTTGAGATAGATGGATGACCACTATCAGTATAAAATAACCCTAATCTTGGTCGAGATTTTATATATTGGAGAATGCGATAGACTACCTCTAGGTGTGGAGTTCTGGGACAATACATAAGATCAAGCCTAGTATTCATCAAATAAATCAAATGACCTACTAGGCACTAATAAGCTAAAGGATCCTTGAGAGACTCACTAATATCAGCATGCAGCTTGTGATGAGGGTCCATAGGAGATTGAGCTGATCTACAACCAAGCATGCCAATATCTCATAACAAATCAAGAGCACAATTGCGTTGAGATAAGGAAACACCACGTTTGGAGCGAGCTACCTCAATCCCAAGAAAGTGGCGAAGATGACCCAAGTCCTTCACGTCAAAAACATGACCTAACTTCTCCTTCACCTTAGCAATGAAATTAGAATCATCTCTTGTAATAATGATATCATCAACATAAAGTAAAACAATAGTGCAAAGACCATCATAGCTCCTATGAACAAAGCTTGTGTGATCGGAATGACAACAAGTGAATCCCATATCTAGAACAATACCAAATCGCTAAAACCATGCGCGAGGAGATTGTTTAAGCACATAAAAGAGACTTAAGAAGTCTGCAAACCTTCCCAGAATACTCCCCCTGAAGTCGAAGGCCAGGAGGTGGCTCCGTATAAATTTCCCCATCAAGCTCACCATGAAGAAATACATTTTTAACATCCATCTAATAAAGAGGCCAATGATGGCAGGCAGCAAGGGAAATTAAAATGTGAACAGTAGTAAGTTTAGCAACTGGAGCAAATGTAGCAGCGAAATCAAGCCCATGAGAGTGAAACCTTTGGCAACCAATCGAGTCTTATAGCGTTCAATGGGGGGCCATCCTCATGATATTTGACGGTGAACACCCATTTTCATCCCATAGGACGCTTACTAGGAGGAAGATCAACTAAAGCCGATGTATTATTTTTCTGAAGAGCCTCCATCTTAGTAATCATAGTTGCAAACCAAGAAGGATGAGAAAAGGCTTCGCCCATAGACCATGGAATGGTAACTGAGGAGGTTGAACATAAATAACTGTGATATGCCGAAGAGAGACCCTGATATGACACAAACTGAGCAATAGGGTGAGCAGTGACACAAGTTCGATGAACTTTGCGCAAAGCAATAGGTAAGTCATAGCCGGTGGGGAAAGGAGTTACCTAAATCCGGGTAAGATAGCGGCATAGAGCGTGAAATGGGAGGCTTAGACCTACGCGAATATGTCAACTACTCACGATGTGGAGGAAGAAGACCAAGATCATGAGGAATAGATGGAGACGAAGAGTGGAAGTCATTGGAATATGTGGTATTAGCATGACCAAAGGGGAAGAAGACTTGGGAACCTGCACGTTAGTAGAAGAAGAAAAATATAGAACATTTTCAAAGAATGTAACATCAAGAGAGTTAAATACTTTGCAGGATATAGGATCATAACATCGACGACCTTTGATCAAAGTAGAATACCCCAAGAAGATACATTTGATGGACTTATCATCCAATTTGGTTCGTTGAGGACGACAATCTTGAACATAATAAGTACAACCAAAAATCTTTGGTTCAATAGGAAACAAGTAGTGTGGAGTTTCAAGATACTCAACGGAACTTGACCATGAAGAGAACAAGTTGGCATCCGATTAATCAAATAGTTCGCCGTAAGAACAACCATACTCCAAAAAAGCATAGGAACAGTCATACCCCTGAGTAGACAATGAGTGATATTCATGAGTTCCCTATTCCTACATTCTGCCACACCGTTCTGTTTTGGAGTATAAGAACAAGTGAGTTGTTGTGAAAGACCACGTTGCTATAATTCTTGTTGAAAAGCAGTGGAGATATACTCCTCCCCATTATCAAACCTTATAGCTTTAACAGTTAGAATAAACTACGTTTGAACCATTTTAACAAAACTAACAAGAGTGGAAAGAACTTCAGTACGAGATTTCAACAAATAGAGCCAAGTGTATCGTGAGTGATCATCAATAAATGTGATATAATATCGATATCCCTTGAAAGATGACATAGGAGAAGGACCCCAACCATCTGTATGCACTAATTCAAATAAAGTAGGAGTGACACACGAGAAATATACAAAGAACGAGTATGTTTAAAAAGCTCGCAAATAGCACATTGAAAATGGTAGTGCTTACATGCAGTCTTAAACTCAGGAAATAACAAGCATAAATACTGAAAATTGACATGGCCTAAACGGGCATGCCACAAGGCTAAAGTCTCCAAATTAAACATATGTTTATTTGAAGGAGACAAAACAGAAACTGAAAGACTAGATGGGATGGACATGGCCAGTGGACTTTCGCTCTTCTCACTCAGGTGGTACAAGCCATCCTTTTCAAATCCCTTGCCAAAAATCATGCTCGAACTCAGATCCTAAAAAATACAATGATTGGGGAAAAAGGTTATTAAGCAGTAAAGGGACATGGTCATGCGACTTACAAGGTAACAAATTAGTAGACAATTTAGGTACATGAAGAACAGAAGAAAGAGAAACATAAGAGGATAAAGAGATATTGCCCGTGCAAATAACACGAGTAGAACAACCATCTGCTAGATGTACAAAGCGAGCATGAGTAGAAGGATGAGGGCACGAACGGAAATGGGACTCACCAGTCATATGATCAGTAGTACTTGAATCAATAACCCATGCACGTATCGAGCTAGGAACAGTAGTATGAAAAGTTGATGTTGTACCTGAATCAACAATAGAGCTAGAAGCACGGGCATGATCAGTGGATGTGGAGACAGGGGCAGGTAAAGCAGCCAATAGAGGCTGAGTGGAGTGGGCTAGTCACTCACGAATGAAGGCATCAATCTGAGAATTCAACTGTCCCATATCAAAGGAGGAACCAAGTGAAGATGCCATAGGCTAACTAATATCCAACCCTCCTGTAACAACTGAGCGAGTAGCAGATGAGCCTGTAGAACCACGAGAAGGAAACCCATGTAATCTGTAGCATGTGGAGACCTCGTGGTTAGTACCACCACAATAAGTGCACTCTAAAATGTTATGGCCTCGACCACATCCACAATCTAAACCACCCCTATAATGAGGGGTACTAGAACTAGACTAAGTTGCTAAAGCCAAGTGATCAATAACAAGAGTTTAAGCTGGAGAAATCAAAAAGCGTCGTTGCTCATCACTATGAATAGTTGCATAGACTACCAATAGGGGAGGTAGAGGATGAGAGGCTAAAATTTGTGCACGAATGGGCTCAAACTCATGATGAAGGCCCATAAGAAAAGCATAGGTCTGTTGACGCTCAATACACTCCACAATAAGCTTGGCAGCATCTAAAGAAAGATTTGATAAAAGCTCGTGATGGCTCAACTCCTTCCAACAAGTGTGAAGGTATCCAAAGTAATCTAAAACTGATAGACCATCTTAAGTAGCACAAAAAATGTCACTATAAAGCTGATAGATCTGAATATCATTGCAAGCATGTGCATACATCTCAGTTAAGGCAGCCCAAAGATGAGAGACAATATCATGATACATAAACATGCGATAGGTCTGAGGCTCCACAGAATTAAATAACCATCCTAACACAGTACAATTATAAACCTCCCATTGAGCATATTTAGCATCAGTAGACTCAAGTACCTTGGTAGCACCATTAAGAAGTCCCAACTTTCTCGGCTTCCCAAATACAATTTAACAGACCAGGACCAAGACAGAAAATTATTACCATCAAGCAACTCAATTGTGATACAATGGATAGGAGCTGCAGGTGTCTAAGACAAGGAGATAAAATCCTCTAATTTGGATGCCATTATGAATCACAAGCAAAATAAATGGTATTGCTCAGAAAGCAAAATAGTATTAGGTGGGAAAGCACATCCACCAAGCCACCACAAAAAAAAAAATGTTGTTGCTCAAAAAGGGAAAAAAAAAAAGGCAAAGAAAGTGCCCTTAGTTGTCAACTGAAGCAGAAAATGCAATCATTCAAGGCTATGATCACAAACTTAGATAAAAGAGTGGTTGGAGTCTTGGAGAGCAAATCGGTGAAGAAACAAACCATACCTGACGCAAATACTGTAGGGCCGACCATCCCAATGAGCTCCAAATCGTGAAATCGAACAAACAATAAACCAAAAACACCCAACAAAGGTAGATAAGGCCTAGACGCACCCATTAGGCGTGGATCGACCTAGCAAAATAGGTCCAATATGTCCAATATGTCCAAAATCGCAGATTGCAAAAAATGGTTCCAATATTCCAAAAAATTTCAAAAATTGGAAAACCTATAAAATGGCTTCAAAAGATTTCAAAAAAATCACCATGATGCTCAAAGGGAGGAGACGATTCAAATCATGGAATTTTTTCCGTCTGACGACCTAACGATGATGTGTCGGCATGACGACAGCGTGACATCAGCATGACGTCAGCCCTAAAATTCTATTCTCGGCTGTTTTCTAATGCTCTGATAGCAAGATGAGATTAACCTAGTCTAGATTGAGAGAAAAGAGAGGAAAAGGAAGAAGAGGGAACTTTTTTTATATTCTAATTAATCAATCTTACACCCAAAGTAATCACCTTACACAATAACCATCACATATATGTAAATATAAAGGCAAAGTACAATAATGCCCTTAATAACATAAGCCCTATGTCAATAATTCCGTTGGTCTATTTGTTCTTCTTGAAATACACCATTTTCACTCAGTTGTAGAAGTCAAACCCTAAATAATTGCAGAAGGGAACTGAAACTAAGAATAAAAATATTGAAAATATGCATCTTTCATAACCTATAATAATAATAGTTATTGGTTCAGGCAATCATATTGAGCTAGGAGAATTTACAGCTGTAATGCATCTGCTTAAACTTTGAAAGTTTAGACTGTTTTTGACAAATAATGGATTGTCGTATATATTCAGACTCTAGTTCATGTTTTAAATTGTAAACCAGCAATCTCTTTAATGTCATGGTGGAAAATTTTGATTCTATGAGAAATCAATAATTAATAGAAGAAAACTTAAGAAAGGGAACATAAAGAGTTAACTAAAATGGGCTCTAGATAACTCCATTCCCCTGAGAACACTTTTAGAAATCACAAGGAGAGTCTAGATCTATAAGTTGGTAACAATCACCAATCCAAACACTTAATATATGGCTTTGCCCCCTTTTGCACACAAATGAAGCACAACTCACAAAAGAGCTCTGGTGTGAGTGGAATGAAGAGGTATGGTGTCTCTAGCACTTGGAGTAGCCATAACACAGGAATACGCTCACTGACACCAGAAGAGGAATAGCAGCAACCAAAAAATGTATGTTCATTTCAGATAGTGTTATACTAAGAACTTGGTTAGAATACTTGAGCAAAGGAGTAACAGCATGGAAAGGCACTCCACCTTGGACATAGATGCAGACCTTAAGACAGTCAGCCTCACTTGGGGCCCAGTCTAGTGAAAAGATCATTTAATGGGATGGCGGTGTTAAGAAAGTTTATCAGTGAATCTGAAAAGCATGAGAGACTTGTATACTGATATTGAAGATGACCAAAGAAACACAGGATAAGTGATTGGCATGTTATCTTTTTAATGAAATTAATGCAATTTGTAGGAAATTGAAGTCAATGCTACAATAAAAATATTATCCCAACATAAATAATATAATGACAATGATAATATGGTATAAAAAAGTATAATTATTATATAAAAAAATATTGAACTCACTTGTATCAACTTTGTCACCTCCCAAGTCTAGTGAAAAGATCATTTAATGGGATGGAGGTGTTACGAAAGTTTATCAGTGAATCTGAAAGCATGAGAGACTTGTATACTGATATTGAAGATGACCAAAGAAACACAGGACAAGTGATTGGCATGTTATCTTTTTAATGAAATTAATGCAATTTGTAGGAAATTGAAGTCAATGCTACAATAAAAATATTATCCCTGCAGAAATAATATAATGACAATGATAATATAGCATAAAAAAGTATAATTATTATATTAAAAAAATATTGAACTCACTTGTATCAACTTCATCACCTCCCAAGTGAATAAATCTAAATTTGAAGATCTTACTGAAATCTGAAACATGAGAAGTTTCAAGAATGTTTGTATTTATTATTTTGTCATTATAAATCAAACGTGACAAGTTTCCGGTGGAAAATAGGGGACTTACCTGAAAGAATACCATCAATTACTTTGAAAGTGAACTCATTGCTGACATCAAGTGGCTCCTGACAATCCTTTGAAGGCCATAGGGAAGGATAACCAGTTCCCCTAAAGACAACCAAACTGTCAGCTCATTGGATTTGTGCAAATCCATCACGAAATCATTTTCTCCCTGGATTTTAAAGACCCAAATTGCAAAGAAAAAATTCTCCTAACATCATTGTTGGTATTAAAGCTGTTTGAAAAGAAACACCACCTCTAAGTTTGTGATTATAGGGAAGGATAACCAGTCCCCCAAAAAGAACAAAAAACTGACTCCTTGGATTTGTGCAAATCCATCAAGAAATCATTTTTCCCTAGATTTTAAAGACCCAAAATGCAAAGAAAAAATGATCCTAACATCATTAGTGTTATTAAAGGTGTTTGAAAAGAAACAACACCTCTAAGTTTGTGATTATGCAGAACAATTTCAAGTCCCCCTAAAGACAACAGCAAACTGTCAGCTCCTTGTATTTGTGCAAATCCATCAAGAAATCATTTTCTCTCTAGATTTTAAAGACCCAAATTGCAAAGAAAAAATGCTCCTAACATCATTGGTGTAATTCTAGGTGTTTGAAAAGAAACAACACCTCTAAGTTTGTGATTATGTTGATCTGTGTAAAAAGTGCACCAGAACTAGGGACTTGCCCCCTTAAACTAATATTTGTAGGGATTCCAATTGTAATTCTATGAAACAACAACATTTTGGGATTCCAGTTATATACAGCTCCAGAAAGCTGTCTCAGAACCCGCAATTATTTTGAACATGGCAAACATGCTCTAAACATTCTCCAATACACTTGCCATACTCTTGGAACCTCCTAATGTTCACTGTGTCATTTATGCTTACAGACCTTTATCAAAGAGTTTAATAACTCTCAACTACTTCCTAAACTGATTTAGCAGATAAGGGATGAACTTGTACAATCTAAATAAAAACAACAATAACTTTGATTGCAGAAAACTTATCAAAATAGATACATATATATATATGTGTGTGTGCGTGTGTGTGTCTGTGTATATACTTCAAAATATTTCAGTTTCTAAGTTGCTCATGGAACAAAGTAGACTTCCTACTTTTACATGGTAAATAAAACAAAATAACTTTTAACTGCAAAACATTTGAGTTTCTGAGGTGCTTATTAGCATAATAGACAATCCACCTTTTACCAGCCAGCTAGAATACAATTTTGGATCAAGATTACGGTCATGGTCTGGAATCTAGATATCCTCTAGGATTGTAAATTTCTTCACTTTCCTCAAAGGCGGCAGAGAAATCTCCAACATCCGTCCAAAATCAATCTAGGGCTTTTAGTTTAGTGATGGTAAGATTAATAAGACGCTAACTTTGCTTGTCCGGATTTGGATTGAAAAAAGAAAAGAAAGAGATAGAGAGGGGAGGAAGAAATGCCTCTATCCAATGTTGTTCATTCCTGCTTAAGCAATGTGCTGGTAGCGGTGGACTGGACATAGACTCAACTTGACATTATTTTGCACAAAGACTAAAAGATATTGTTTTTTTTTATCAGTAAAATCAATTGTATTGAAAGGAGCCCGAGAAGGGCTAACCATGTACAAAAGAAAGGGACCGGCTACAAGGACTTAGTTGTCTGTGATGACTCTTACATTCCCAAAAAGACTCAACTTACTAGACTAGTCCAAATGTCTGAGCATGCCATGAAATTGATGACAAATATATCCTTCAAATTACAAAAAGTATCTAAATAACCTTTTTCGAACTTACAATTTAGGCTATCCAATAGGTTTTCTAAGTATTCTTAATCAGATGGCTACATCAAAATACATCAGGCTAGAGTTATGATCCATCAAACACCATTTATGAGTGAAGTTTAGTGAATGAGATTAGGTCCAAAACCTACTTGGAATCACCTGAAGCTTAAAGTGGAGGAGGAGAACACAAAGAAAACAAATATTAGAGCCCAAAAAGAAAAATACGGGCTCTTCTGTTGCATAACAGGATGTTATCAAGATCTATTCATTCATGAAAAGAAGGTGTTTTCTTTAATATAATGAAAAGAAAGCTTTAGGTCAGAGATGGTGGGATTAGGCATTGATCGTAACTACCAGGAGACAGCATGACCTGGAACATCTATTTCAGCCAATACATTAATCCCTCGTTGTTGAGCATAACTGCAAAAATTAACATTGAAAAGTCAAAAGAACACAAATGACGGACAACATATCCATTTAGACATCAAAAACAAAGGCAGAAATAACTTGCCTCACAATCTCAGCAGCATCAGCCATTGTGTATCGTTCTGAAATAGAATAAGCACCATCCCACAGTTTTGGATATGAAGGTATCTCCAAAGGGAAAGATTGTGAATCTACAATGTGCCAGTGTAACACATTCTGCATGAAAGCGAAAAGAGGAATTGATGAATAAAGGGAAATTTTCCAAAATATTGAATTCCAAATATAGCATTTTACTGGGCAATTGTTTACACCAAGAAAATGTCAGGTTTCACATTCATGCCACCAGATATCTGGATGACAATAAATTAATAGAAAAGGATAACGTTAGAATATCTGGAATATTAAAATGATGGGCATTCTTGTAATTTTCTGATTTTAATTATATAAATAGAGAAGGGTGCAAGAATAAATTTTTATGCGAACTTCCTTTCTCTCTCTTTTCCTTTTCTTCTTCTTTCTTTTATAAGTAAAATGTAACTTGTATTAATAAGGCCCCCAAGGGGGGCACACCCACCATTACATAACTACACAACTAAAGCCTCAAAGATCCCAAAAAATCTACAAATAATCCTACAAACAATGGGTAGGTCTTCTTGGCCCAAAAAAACAAAAGTCGTAAGAAAGTATCTTTCATAACAAAAAGGGTTTTTTCATTCCCCTCAAAAATACCACTATTACATTCTCTCCAAATGCACCGAATCCAGCAATGAGGCACCATCCTCCAAATTCCTTTCATCTCCTTCCTAACCTTAACACCTTCCCAACAAAAGAAAACATCCTTCATTCTAGCCAGAGCCACCCAAACAAGCCCAAAGATCGCCAAAGCCCTATTCCACAAGTTGCTTGCCATTGAACAATGAATCAAAAGGTGATCAACTGTCTCACTTTCTTCTTTACACATAGGACATCTCCTAACCAACTAGAAGCACCCCCTTTGAAGACTATCCACCATCAAAATAGCGTCCCAATAAGCTACCCAAGCAAAAAATGCAACCTTTGAAGGGACTCCAGCCCTCCAAATCACCCACCATGGAAACTGCTGCCTCCTCCTGCCTGCTAATTCATGATAATAAGACTTAACTGAGAAGCGACCGTGAGGGTCCAAAGTCCACCACAAAGAGTTCTCCCTCCCTTGCTTCAACCTATACCCATAAAGCAGCTTCATCAGCTCACCCATCTCCTCCGTCTCCCAATCATAAAAGTGTCTCCTAAAGAGAGGAGTCCATACCACCTCCCTGCCATCACCCATAACATAATCTGCCACCATAGCATCATGGTGACAAGCCAAGCTATATAAATGACCAAAATCCTCCCTCAAAGCCCTTTCACCACACTAAATATCATCCCAAAACTTGACTCTATGGCCTACCCCCACACGAATATTCATCAACACCCTAAAGTCCTCCACTCCCCTCTTAATGGATCTTCAAAGCCCACAGCCCATCAGGCCCACCACCTCTCCTCGGAACCAGCTCATCACACTATACCTATATCTAGCCACCACCAACTCCTTCCACAATACATTACTTTCCACTCTAAAGTCATTTCCCAAGCAAAGCTTTGTTGAAGAGCTTCAAATCCTTAACTCCCAAACCAACCCCCCCCCCCCCCCGGGGCCGACAAATAGGAAACTTGGCCTTCTCCCATTCTTTTTTCCCTCCTCCACTCCACCCCAAAAAAAATCCCTCTGAATTTTATCTGGTCTCCCCTCTACTGTAGCTGTAAAAGGAAACAAAGACATAATAACTAGGCAAATTAGTCAATGTGCTCTTGATCAATGTAATTCCCCCCCCCCCCCCCCCCCCCCCAAAAAAAGTGAAATACTTCCCCTTCCACCCAACAAGCCGTCTTTGAAACCTCTCCACAATAGGATCCCAAATCGCATTTGATCTAGGAGAAGCTCCAAATGAAAGACCCAAGTACATAGATGGTAATGTCCCAACTTTACAACCCAATGAACTGGTCAGCTAAACCACCCCCTCAACCCTCATGACTAGAATATATTCGCTTTTTCCTACATTCACCGGAAGCCGAGAACCTGCTTCAAGACAAATAAAAAAAAGCACACATCTAACAAACCGCAACTGCCTCTCCTTCACTTCGTAGAACAAAATGGTGTCATCTGCGAACAAAAAATGAGAAGCCTCCATAGATCTACCATCCCTATTCACCACCCTAAACCCCTTCATCAAACTGCCTTCTACTGCCCTGTTCATCATAGCACTAAATGCTTCCATCGCAATCACAAAGAGAAATGGAGATAGTGGATCTCTTGTCTCAAACCCCTAGAAATCTGGAAAAATACTACAGGAGACCCATTAACCAAGACCGACATGGAAACTGTGGAAATACAAGCTCTAATCCACCTCCTCCATTTGACTTTGAATTCCATCTTCCTAAGCATAGATAGAAATCAGTCCCAATACACGTGTTCATATTCTTTCTCAATGTTCAACCTGCACACTAACCCCGACTTACCCTCCATCCTCCTCACATCAATGCACTCTTTAGCTAAAGAGCTACATCTAGAATTTTCCTACCTCCCACAAAAGCAATTTGACTTCTTGAAACCACTATGTCCACTACTTTCCTTAACCTCGTCGAAAGCACCTTTGCAAGCAACTTATACACGCTTCCCACCGAACTAATCGGTTGATATTCCTTGATATTCCAATGATTTCACAATCAGATCATCCACCCCCGGTCTCCACTGATGATTCTCCGCAAACAACTTCTTATGAAACTCTGAAATCCCATCTCTAATCTATTGAGGCTGATCAAGAACTTGTTCCCGTATTTTAATAACCAAAATACAATTCTTCCGATAGTGAGCATTCGTAACCTTGTGAAAAACTTTGTATTTCTATCCCCCTATTGAAGGCCTTCTATCTCCAAGAAAACTCCACTGCTTTGAACAATAATCCCAACTCCCCTCTCAACTCCTCCCTCCTCATCTTTTCCCTTTCCAAAATCCCTTCACCCTGCTCCTTCACCTCAATTTCATGAATCTCCCCAAGCTTTTCATTGATTCGGTTCTGAACATTTCCATATATTTCCTTATTCCACCTTTTAAGGTCCACCTTCAACATCTTCAATTTCCTTCCCAATACAAAGCTAGGATTCCATGCAACTACAACCCCTTCCACCACCCATCCACCAGCTCTCTAAAACCTTCGAATTCCAGCCACATAATCTCGAATCGAAATGGACTCTTCCCATAATTGCATCCTCCGCACTTCAACAGCACTGGGCAGTGATCCGAGACCACTGTCAGTAAGCATGACTGAGTCACTCCCTAGAAAAGATCCTCCCAATCTGAAGAGACTAGAAACCTGTCCAATCTTGGACTACCCATCCCCTCCCCTAAACCAAGTGAACAAACCTCCTTCGAGCGGCAAATCCATCCAATCCCCAGCATCGATGAAAGTAGAGAACCCCACATACCCCTTGATAAATCACCCCCTCCCCACCTTTCAGCTGGAAACCAAACCTTCATTAAAATCCACCCCCCCCCCCCCAATGCACCAAGGCACACTCCACCTCTCCCTCATCTCCTGCAACTCCCCCGGCTACTCCCTCCACTCCACCACAGCCCTGGCAAAAGCCCAAACTGTCCCCCCTGGTATTTCCTTTTCTTCTTCTTCTTTCATCATAAACCCTAAAGACCTATAACCAACATATTTCAATTGATAGGATATCAGTCAATACCATATTTACCATGAGAAGTATTATAGCTGTGGGATGTTGTTCCAGATTAAAAGTAGAAGTGATGCCTCGTGGGCTTAAAGAAGCATTAATAAAAAATAAAAATAAAAAAGAACTAAACTCAATTCAACAAATTCTTAAGTCCTAGCTACATCGGGTATGTGAAATACAATGACATTCATCTCTTTCTAGGTCCATATCCTTTATTTAATATTTTTTTCACCATTATACATAAGGACTTGGGTAAATTCTAGGAAATGGTAGAAAAATAAATCCCTGAATTCGCAATTGAGTGTTAAAACAGAATCTTGTACATCTTAGACAACCAATCGGAGAAGGTCCATTAATACAAATATTTAGGTGTTTAAATATTTTTTCTCCATGTAAGACGTCAGAACAATAAAATATAGAATTCTTATTTAATAGTACACATAAGTGCCTCATCCCACATATATGAAACAGGACAAGTTCTTGACCAGTTTTGTGATCATAAACATTGTTGGCAAACTAAAATAGCATGCACTAAGTTATGCATCACATACCAACTTTGCATAGGCCATAGAATCAATAACCTTCTTAATCATTGGCAGTGGTTGATAGTGTCGAGATGTATCTGCACAGTAAAAGCAAACATAATAAAGTAATTTCAAATGGAGAAAGTAAAGCAAATTATTCGGGTATGCCGCTGTGACGCTACTCTTCTTTAGACAGGTGAAACCCCACAACCTTCAATTGTAGCCGTCCTCTTCCTTTGTACCCCCCACCACCCCCCCCCCCCCCCGCCCGCGCCCAAAGATCTTCTTTTTATAATACTTTGCTTATCACAAAAAAAAATACCCCTTCCTTTATATGATTTTTCTTTTTCTTCCTCTTAGTATTTATGCTTGTTTTCCCTCGAACTTGCAGAAAAATTGTCGAACACTTACAGTAATACAGTTTTTCTTTTAAAATGAGAAAATGAAGATGATTACTGTTCTAAATTTCTGCTGCAACACAGATGATACTCCCCGGTTTTTCTATTGACATGTGAAACACTGAAACTCCACCATCTTCTATTATATTTATAAATTTGACTCCTATTATAAATCATGCCCTTTTTTATCAATTTATAGAAACCTACATAACCACCATTCACCTTAGCTTGCCACCATTTGCTCTTTTCAATGTGATTCATAAGTACATAATTACCAAAAAACTATCTTGAAATTTACATATATCCATCGTGTCTCCTTGAAAAATGCAACAGTTCCTTTCCTTCCAAATGCACCAAAGAAACAAGGTGGCACCATCCCCCACACATTCCTTCTCCTCTTCCTCCTACTAACACCATACCATCCTTTCAAAAAATAAGCACCGAAAGCTGCATGACCCAATTATACCCAAGAAGTGCTAACACAAGATTCCACAACTCTCTCGCAGACGTATTTGTTATGAAGAGAGTGTGTATTGATAAGAGAACAACAATTGGGATATTATTTTAGTTGTCATTTACAGGATGTGTTTTTTTCTCCTTCGTTTTCTTTGCTAGTGATTTAACAGAAATTTAGAAAATGTTTTTATGCGAAATGTCAGATAGTGCCAATAATACTCATACAAGCATGAGCATGTAAAAAAAAAAACACTCTTGAAACAGTCTGTACCCAGATATTTTATAAAATTGATGCTCTCATGTTCTCACTCTACGCTAGGTTAGATTGGCTGAAAGCAACATCCCCCAATTTGTTTAACAATAAGATAAATGATTTAAAACTTAGTTTAAATGAGTGGAACAGCCAAATGTTAACTGTAATTTTATACTGAAGGTCAAATAAAGATAGTTTCTTTTTTTTTCACTCTACAACTTTAGAATTTATTTAATTTAACCAACTAAATTTGTGTCTGGGACCCAAGCTTGCATAACTTAAATAATTCATAAATAGGCAATGGCAAGATACAGTAAGCATACACAACATTTTCATTGGAAAGTGATGACATTAACAATCCATTAAATTATAAAGGAAAATATCCAAAATACCCCTCAAAAATAATTGTTTACCCAACAAACCCATTGCCTTTCATTTGTTCAGGTCAAACCCTAATCCATCAACTGAGATGCAGTAAGGGGAATGATGGAAGCATCTCACCAATTAAGAGGCCTCGATAAGAAAACCTTGGCTGATCAATAATGGTCCATGGGACCTGATGAACTTCAATCGCTCTGGTTGTGAAGTTAAAATGGCATAATTGACTGAATGTCTGCAATATATCATGCCAAAACAAATTCTCTAAGCTCTAATTACAAGTATTTCACGAAATCAAAGTCAGAAACTTTTGACAGTGTCATGAATGAGAAAATGTAACCTGCAGCCCATGAAGAGCCCCATATATTGTTTGTGCCTGCATTGTTAAAATTGAGTTAATCAGAGAATTTAAAATACAGGAAAAGCTGCAGATATAATATATAATTTGGCATTGTATGCCATCTCAATTAAACCAACACTTAAGCATGTTGGGCATCCTTCAGGCACCAATATTCATGTTGTAATATTTTTCGTTTAGGCAACATTGTATGCACCTACAATTTCACTTGTGAAAGGAATAAAACAGTTACTCTTGAGTAAATTAATTCACTGTGACAACAATTTTTTGGAGATTTTGCCATTATTAATGACCATGCAAGACAGTGTTCTTACAAGAATATGCTAGGTTGAGTCCACTGCATGAAAGAAAGAACTTCATCAGTTAGATGTCATGCATGACAGAATGCCATAATAAAGATTTACTAATCCTGAATTGACCATGAAGAGGCAGTGATCATGTTACACACTCTTGTACAAAGAAAAGTTCAAAAATGACCTAGTGTATTTGTTCTGGCTGCTAAATGATTTAGCGCGGCAACCCACCTCATGTACTTCAGATTAGCAGGCTAATAATTGCGTGGCTGAACTTGGTTAGCTTAGACTCATTCATCATTTTCAAGTATGTACTTGTACCGGTACAGCCTTCTTTATATAGAATTTTTGGTCTACTCAAAGTTATCTTAATGGACACATGTATATTTGTTTAGTATTGACACCCATGTCAATATTCTTGATGCATTGATGTAAAAAGTACATAGAAATTCAGTATGTTAGCTATTATCACTTAAAGCCCGTTTTGTTTTAGAATTTTTGGTCTACTCAAAGTCATCTTAATGGACACTTATATTTGTTTAGCATTGACACCCAAGTCAATGTTCTTGATAAATTGATGTAAAAAGTACTTAGAAATTCAGAATGTTGGCTATTATCACTTAAAGCCCGTTTGTTTCAGCTTATTGTGTTTGAGAAAGAATTAAAAACTTAACTCAAAACTAGCCATTTGGACAAGGGAGGAAGGTTGCGTTAGGTAGCTGAAAGTAAAATCTTGTCAAATCTCTTATGAACTAGAGGTTATGTATAACAACCTAATAACACAACTTGACCCAAAAACACTTATGAACCTCTACTATAGTCCATGTACAGCACATAAAATTACCAAATTACCATTAACTCCTAAAATATAAGAAAACGCTAACAATACTGACCGGCAGAATAACTTTAAAATATACATAAAATAAGGCTCAATATGACCAAAATCTTGACTAAATAAGGTCAAAAGCACTCTCCATATGAAATTCAGTTTGCCCCTTTTTCTTATTAACATGCTCTACATCTAGTTTACTTTTGACGTGATACTACTTGATATACACAGCAATAAGAACACAACAAGATTATGCAAAAGCAAAGGAAGTACATAATAGTTCACAAATGAACTCCAACATAGAATTAATTCAGAAATAAAACAGGCATTAGTCACACCCACCTCAAGATGTGCATAAACTGGATTACCATTTGCAGGGATTAATAACTTGTATGACTCATCCACACCATATTGTAACTGCAGAGCACACAATAAGTTTCAAAAACAAATTTGGCATTTGAACTATAAAATTAATAAAGCAACCAAATTACAAACTGCTAAAAGGAATTCAAATGGAAGGAACTTCACTTACAATGACATGTTGCTTAAAAGTAATTAACGGTGTAAAAAATGAGACAAATGAGTAGAAGAGTTGTTTGTTTTGATCAATGAAAAACTTTGTGAAAATCCTAAAAGCACAAAAATTGAATTACATTATTCCCTAAACCCTTGTGCCTTATATGAAATTATAAAATTAAAAATAAAATACTTGTTTAATATTGTCCTTGAAAATTAATTTACTTTCCTTTTTTCTTAGTACTTTATCCCATGAATCAATAATGTGAGGACACCATTTCTATTAAGAGAAATATTAAGTTCCAAGTTCTAGTAATAGCCAAACAAAAAGTGGCAAAACACCCTAATTCAGAACAGTATTTGAAACTCAACACAAACGTTGCTTTCCTTAATAAAAAATATTAAAAATACAAAAGACAAAAGAAAGCCTAAAAATAAGAATGAAAGAAAAAACTGTCACTTTTTTCTTATTTCAAAGAACTAACTTAACTGGTCAAAGAGAATCAATGGAGAATTTGATGAACCCTAGAAGTGTATTTTACTACACCCAATATCAAATCACAGTGATTTTGTGCAAACTAGCAATAATAATAACAATATACATACAAACTGATCCCCTGAAAAAAAAAAATCTTCAACATACAAGTATATCTATGTCCCTCTATAGGTTCTATTATTGAAAAAGGAAAGGTAAATATGAACTTTGTTTTGAGCATCTTACACAGTGTAAGATCTCCAGTCTCCACACACAGCTTGATTTCATGGAGAAAATAGAAAAGATCTCAAAATTGAGTTGAATTCATACTAATACAAAAATGCTAGCAAGCACACAAGAAGGAAAAAAGTCAAACACACAACCATGCAAAATCTAAACCAATCTTTAACCTCTTCAATGTCCAATGAAGAAGAGAATGCATGCATGTTATACAAAACACACCTCATCATTTGGTGAAAAAATAAACACGTGAATTCCCTTGAGCAGGACAGACTGATCAAAATGGGAGAAGTTATTGGCAATAACATGAGCTGCTTCGATAACATCAAGTAACCTGGAGAATCCACCCTTCAATATCTCAGAAGCATCAACGTATTTGCTTCCATCAGTTTTGAGCTCAAAGTCCTTACTCAGATAACGACTCAGATGTCCATAGCTCACTGATTTCGGCATCGGCCATATGTTCAGACGCTTGATATCAACAGTGGATACCGCTAGGAATTGAAGGAAAAGACCAACAAGAAAGCTTTGGACAAATATCTTCCCCATCACAAAATTCTAGTAAGAAACATGGGAAAGAAAGTGTGAGAATTTGAAGTTTATAACATTGACTGAAAGGTTTACAAAAGTCGTGAGTACAAATCACAGCTGTCCATGAAGGCGGTTAGGAAATTACATCAGTAGATTGAAAAAAAATGGTAATAAATAATTGATGAGATTCACTTTGTTTCAATAAACAGCTCTTGCATTCTGTTGAGTTAGTATAATGGGTGGCCAATTCAGAACATTTTGACAGTATATGTTTAATTAAATGTTTAGAAATAAAAAAAGAAAAGGTACAATTTATGTGCAGACGTGCTGTTTATAGAATTCAGGGATTGCGAATCGATGATGCCTATAAGTTTAATTTTCCAGAACAGCCCAAACGTTAAGATTCCATATAGTAAGATACCGTAAAAAACTGGAGACAGCTGAAAATGTCCGCCCATTTTTGTTTGTTTGCTGAGAAAATGTACAATATATGTGTGTGTGGATAATGAGTGATTAAAATTCCATAAAGAGTAAACATTGCCTACCTAATGCTGAGGAGCAGAATGTGGGAGTTTCCTTTGTACAATTTCTGAACCCAGAATTGGTGAAGTCTCTGAAGGCACCGTCTGAGCAAAGGAATATGAACAAAGAGAGAGAGAGAGAGTCTGGAGCTGAGAAGATGAAGACACAATATTAGGTATTATGTGACGGATGGAGGGAGAGAGAATCTGGAGCTGAGAAGATGAAGACACAATATTAGGTATTATGTGACGGATGGAGTGAGAGAAAATCTGGAGCTGAGAAGATGAAGACACCGTATAATATCATTAGCTATTCTGTAAATAAGCAGATTTCCATTAACAAATATATATATATATATAGATATATATTTTCTGTTTTTAAAAATGTAAATGTAGTTAATTGTCTCAAAAATTACAATTCACCAGAGTTTCAGATTCAGACTCACCGTGGGAGAGAGATAACATTGTGTTTCTTTACCAATAAAGCTTTTTCTTTTTGCCATTGTTGAAAATGTAGGATTAAAGTATGGCGCCATTATCAATCCTCCACGTTATTGCTTTGCCCCTATATACTCCAAAATATTACCATTAATATCGTTTTCTATTGTTTGGTTGACAGGACGTGGCACATGGGCACAAAGAGAGTCGTAATCACGGGTTCTGTCCCGCGCGCTTTGTCTGGCTCATTATATATAATTTTTTGATTTGAAGAATCGTTGTAATCAAGGGTTTACACTTCGGGGGATCCTAGCCGTCATAATTCCATCTTAATGAAATGGATTCGAGATGCTTATTCTAGAATTTGGGGTAAAACTGTCACACATGCATCCTTTAAGAAATCTATAATGAGTTTTTTTATTATAAAATATTTTTATTATTTTGTATTAGTGTTATGAACTTTAATAATACTAATATAATTTTATTTCTCTGGCGTGGCTCCCATATAAACAATCCTAATTCTATCCTTACATATAATGTCTTGTTTGAAATGTATCAATTATAAATAAATTAATAAATAAAAAATTAAAATTAAATGAGAATCTCAACGAGGTGTCCCCACCCATCACAAAGTTTAAATAGGCTTAGAAAAAGAAGAAAAATTGACAGAATGAGGTTGGAAAAGGAGTACCTATCCTATTGCCAACCCTACTTTTACTCAATAATTTTATTACAAAAATAATTTTTGCCAAAAATATGTTTGAGGGGACGAGTGAAAAGAAATATCGCAGGCTATCCTTACAATTCTTCATACGAAAGAAACACTAGGACGAGATCACAATTCGAGACTATTCACATGGGACAAACGGGTCTTAACAAAATATATAAAAGCATAATACTACCACCTAGACATTTTTTATTAAAAAAAAAATAGATAATTATCCTACACAAACATATATACTTATAATCCTCCACATATACTGTTGCATAGCTTCTTCATTCTACTGACTTAATCATCTGAGGCTTCGTCCAATAATCCATTGACTACTTTTTTTTGCAATTACCTTGATAAAAGATCTTGACCGTTGATCATCAAGTAAGAAATCAACATCATCAATTTTTATATCAACTATGATACAAATATAAAATATTTCTACATTAACTATATTAAAAAAGGAAGTCTTCAATCTTATCACAATCAATAACCAATTTTTAATTTGTCAGTCATGGATTATATTAAAAAAAATCTACTACATTAACAAGAAAACTATCCTACATAATTCTCATTCTTATAAAAAAAAAAAATTGGAATGTTCAAAAAACAAAATTATTTTTATTCATATAAGGAATATAAGGAGAAGATTAAAATGAGAGGGGGTCGTGAAGGGTGGAGCATGGTGAAGGGTGAGGAAGAAAGAGAGATTTTGTGATGGAGATATCAGAAGAAAAAAAATCTCAGATGGGAAGAGTAGAGAGAGTAGTGATTTGGGTGAGAAAGAACCAGGCGATGTTTCCGAGGAGGGAGAGAGAAAGATGAACTATTCCTACTTTTTATTTTTTTTTATCACCGATTACCTTAAGTGTAAAATATATAACCCCAAAGTAAATAAATTTTCACCGCATAACCTTAAGTATAATTTCTGGAAAGTTGTAAATAACGGGCGAGAGTTTATTTTTAGGCTAATGAATTCTCAAAAGATACAAGTGTCCATGCTATGTGGATTATTTTTAATGAGTCATCAACCATGTCATTTTCCCTAAAAAAACACTAATCTCTTCCTTCCTCATCATAAAGACGATGGTCTGTAGAGCGACGCTACTCTAAGGTGACATTATGGGTGAATTGGTGACATCAACAACAGTTGCCGATGGCTAAGTGACATTGATGGCTTCCAAAGACGAGATTCGGTGACGAAAATATAGACCCAATATGCTACCATTTAACCTTGTTGATACAGAAAGGAACAATTTGAAGCCAAACAAAGCAAATCCAAGCGATAATTGTGATGGCATCAAAACTAAAAATAATATTCAAGTGACAGATGTTGTTGATGATTTCAAGGAAATTATTTGCTATTTTGGAACTGAACCACTTCGTGTTTGCTACTTTGGGCTGAATTGCTTCTAAGGATGGAAATTTGCCCCAGTCCTAATGGGAAGGGTTTAGGAATAAAATAAATGGAGCGGGGAATGGGGCGCGGAGTGGGCGAAGATATTAAAACTCAACACGGGTTCAGGGCGAGGGTAAGAGAAGGTATCCCACCCAGCCCCGATTATATATTTAAATTATAAAAATATTCTTTAATATTTTCACAATTCGTTAAATACTATCACATAAATAAATCTAAATGTGTGTATATGTATAAAATGTGCATATATATATATATATATTACGTATATATTATTTGTATATATTTATATTTTTAATAATATTAGTTGTTTAGTTTTGATTTTAAAAATTTTGATTGTTCTGAATACCGTAGTTATGACGTCTGTATATTTTGGTTATGTGTTGTATGATATGAACTATCATGCTAAAATCTACATTAATTTTTTTGAAGTAGAATGTGTTTTGGGAAACCTTGTTGTGTGTTATGGTTCACCCCTTACTATCCATGGGAATGTCAGGCACACAAGAAGATAGATGACAACACTATCTTCAGCTCGAGGGTGATGACATAGTTATGTTGTGTTGCACAGGGATGTATATGTGTTGTATTATAGTAGTCTAAATTGTACAAATGGTGTTTGTACCCTCAGATAATGTATGTAGATGTATTTATTTGACGTGGATTGGTATGTGAGTAGTTAGAGTTGGCTCTGATGATGATGGTCTTAGTATTACACATTATTCATTATTTTGATTTAGACCTTAATGAGATTTATTTCACTTAAAGCTTTATTATTCAGAATTATAAAAAAAAAATTATGATTTGTTTTCTTCTATTTAATGTACAACGACAACTTCAAGCAAATTAATGTCACACACACACACACACATATATATATTTAACCATGACAAAAAGTGTGGTCCTTGAGAAAGAAGCTGTACGTGTTATGGTAATTTGGAGAAAAACCAATATACAATTTAAATATAAAAATAAAACAAAATCCTTAGTTCACTTGCTTAGAATTATGGCCAAAACTGGTGACAAAAAGCATAGGTATACTAAAGCAACATCTAAATCACCTACAAATCTACTTGTTCAACGACCTAGTAGGAGAGAAATAAGAGAGAAGGAGAGAGAGAGAGGGGGGGAGAGAGACAAAGAATTGGAGTGCTAGAGGGTGCATGTTCGATAGAACCCTAGGATAAGAAGATAAGTCACATGTTGTGTTCATTGCTACCGCCACCTCTGCTGCTGAAAAAATCACCCTTCACCACGATTGAAACCATTTTGGTGGTAACCACTTGTCCTACGTCTTGAACTTTTCGATAGATTGAAACTGTTAATATGACGAAGAAGAGGAAGTGGTCAATGTTATTTTTGGATGAATGACATGGCAGATGGGTCATTAAAAGTGACCCATGTCGCATAGACATGTGTATCATTTCAAGATTTATTAGCCTAACTACAATATTTTTAGTTTTAATGCAAATTCGTTGTTCCGCGTAAATTTTCATATAAATTTGCAAAAGTATCGAGGCCACTTATAAAAATGGCGTGACAATTTAGCCCAAGTCTAATTTTTGTTTTAGTTTTTCATTGATTGGGAAATAATCAATAAGCCACAATCTAAACAAATTGTTATGGATAAAGTAGTTCCTAGTACTAACTTTGAAAAGCGTACTTTTACATTTAACATAATTCTTAATTTTTTATTTTTAAACGACTTTTACTAATTTGGTAAGCTATACTAAAATATAAAATATAATATAATATAATACAGTTTTTTCGAAAGCCTATCTAATTGTTAGTTAAATCCCGACTAAGCCCCCACTTCTTGTCCCTACGGGGATTTGAACCCTTCTTTTTCTTCTGAGAATGGGCTGGTATTACCACTAGGCGACTAGCATATGATAAAAGCAATAACAACAATCCTCGACTTAAATTGGTTAATCAAGCCTTGGATTGTCCAATCCAAATACCCTTGACTCGTTCTTAGAAAAACTCTAACCAAAACTATAGAGGTGTGACCCGCACAGGCAAGGCATGAATTAAGTTAGGACCAACATGATTTTTAGGAAGTCATGTCATCCTTGTGCCAAGTTTGTGGGTCGTGCTAGGCCTGCCCTACAAACCAAATGGCTAGCTACAGCATGACTTATTTTTTAAAATTTGATTCAAAATGACATAAATTACGCATTCTAATAGCCATATGATAGATAATATAAGGAGTGATATTAATTTTGTAATGGGGTTGATCATGAATTGTGTTGTGCCAAATCTAACCTAAATGCGTTATGCCAAGCGCATCACTAAAGTACGAATATGGCAAGCTTTGGTGGGTCGATTGTGCCATGCTGACCCATTTGACACAATTACTCAAGCATAAGTGAAGATATTTTACATTTTGAATCGAGAATCAACCCTTTTTAAATTTGTTTCTTAAAGACTTCTTGCACTAAAAAAGCCCCCCAAAAAAAAAAAAAATTAAACTAACATTTTTTATTTTGCTTTTTTTTTAAAAAAAACAACACTAACTCATTATGTATTTGCTAAAAAATATATATATATATATATTATTTCCACAATTACTAAATCTATTTCCATGACATTCTTATTTATATGGATGAAGAAAACTCATGTGAGTCGGAAAGCTAAAAAAAAAAAAAACTAAAAAAATAGTAGTCACCATTTGACAATTGGAAACAATAAGTTCCTTACTTAACAATTTTCCATCAATAGAGATACTACCGATATGGTTTATCCCCTATGAGCACCAATAAGCTTGTGGAAGAATTTAAACCTGATGCTGCACTTTTCAACTCGTAATAAGTGTGGGCTCCGTGACCTGTAGAACACTCAGAAAGATGATTAGAGGAAAACTGATGCTGCACTTTTCTACTCGCAATAAGTGTGAGCTCCGTGACCTGTAGAACACTCCGAAGGATGATCAGAGGACCACCGGATTGGCTCCGGCAGTAGCCGCTCCGATGCTTAAGTAAGTAAACTAAATTGAAAGACTGTATTGAAAGCCAAAGAATGAGCATGATCATAAAGCGTACCTTTAGGGTTTTATTTATAGGTCGTGGCCTTCCTAAGCTAATTAGGATTTGATGCCATGAATATAGGGATTTGACCATCGGAGATTGCAGTTACCTTGTGGAGCATTTGAGTCGTAGATGGAGATAATCATAGATAGTAGTTTCCTTGTTGTAAACTGTTTCCGTATTGAAGACTGTTTCCTTATTCCTCGCTTGGTAGCTTGTTAAGGAAACCATAAGGTCAGAACCATATGAAATATTGAGTGAATATTGCCCAGAGCATAAGGTCTAGAAGATATGTGCATGAGAATGACTTGGAGGCTTCGCCTGCACTGTATGACCGAGTTTGTCGGCTCTGTAGGATATATATATGAGACTGCCCTGAAGGCTGTAAATGCTCTGTATGACCGAGTTTATCGGCTCTGTATGATATATATATATATATATATATATGAGAATGCCCTGAAGGCTTGTGGCTGCTCTGTATGATTGAGATTATCAGCTATGTATGATCGAGATTATTAACTCTGTAAGCACACGTGTCTCAAGGTAATTGGTGTGTCTGTTTGTGGTATATCAACTACCCCCCCGGAGCCCTAGTTAGAAGCTAGGGCTTAACTAGGGTTATGGGCTTTGTGAAGAGTCATACGTTTCGTTTTTTCATTTCTCGAGACGTCGGTTTAATGAGTCATTTATTGCGCAGCCGATACTTGAGAAACCATCATTATTTTCAACCGTTGTGTCGGCTTGTCTTGGGAGGCTCATATTTCAAATGTGTATATAAAGAGAGGGAAAGGTCTTTCATACCTTTCTTCTGCACTTGCTTCTATAGTACCAGAGGTTGCCACTGCCATTTGACATATTTTGAAGTTTGAAGGATATCCGGTGTTCATAGTCCTTTCTTGATTTCAGGTTTGATTTTAGTCCCCTTCTACATTCCTTCTCGTTTGCTTCATTTCTTTATTTTGTTCACCATATCTGGCCTTGAGTCACCCTCTGGTTCGGGCAATCCTTCTGGGACCGTTCCTCAACTGCAGTTAGTGAATCTTCCTTTTCTAGATGATAATGAGAATAGACTGGTAGAGCCCCCCTCTAGTCCGGGGGTTAGGATTGTTGATGCATTTGATGAGCCCCCAAATAGGGCTGGTGAGATCTCTGGTCGATCCGGTTACAAAGAGGAGGGTGAGAGTGCAATCACCGAAAAAATGTTAAAGGAGTTACGGGAGAAATTCAAACTTCCCACAAATGTTACTTTCAGGGTCCCAGACTCTCAGGATCACCCAAGCGATGTTAGAAAGGGGGAAATCTGTGCCTACCTGGCCTGGTTGGAAATGGGACTGACACTCCCTCTTCCTGATATTATAAAACAATTCTTTTGTTGATTCAACCTTTGCCCCGCAGAGCTGAACCTTAACAGTTGGAGACATCTGTTGAGCTTCATTGTGTTGGGGCATATGAATAATGTCAATGTGTCCCTTGACTTGATCCGTAGTAATATGGATCTAAAACTTCAGAAGGCGGAAGGCCTTTATTATATGTCTTTTGATAATGGGTTCAGACCCCTTACTTCTGTGCCCTCCTCCAACAAGACCTGGAAGAAGTGGTATTTCTTCATAAAAGGAGGATGGGAATTCAAGGACTTCGAAGGCCAACCTTCATCATTCCCTCGAACCACTGGGCGAAAGGGTGAGACCCAATTTTCCCGTGGCTGTATTGATTTCGTTTTGTACGCCAGTTACTGAACTGATCAATTTCTGTGTTTTTCGTGCAGTTAAAAGCGTATGGAGAAGACTAAAATTCTCTTCTACGATTCAGAAGCAATATAAGAAACTCTTAAAGCCTAGTATCCGAGATCATTCCTCCATTGTCAATCCTAATAAATTGATGGCTGCCAGAGGAAGTGTTGAGGAGCTTGCGAAGAACATGATGGCACGGTGAAAGACCGAGCCATCTTCGTCTGTGGCGGTGGGAGAGGCCTCTTCCCTAGTGGACCCTCCCGTCCAAGCGAAGAGGAGGAGGATATTCTCGATCTTTCCTGATCCCATTGAGGTGGAGAGAGAGTCGCCTGCCCCCATTTCTACGGTCCCCCCTGCCCCGTCCAAGCAAGCGGGCAAGGGGGCGTCATCTTCGGTAGCCCCTGATGCTGTGGGGGCCAAAAAGATTCTGGAGGACTTTTAGGCCAAAAGCTCAAGAAAAATTAGGCCTCAGAAGCCGGAGAAGCTTCTTGCTGACCTGGCTTCTCTTCAAGTCAAGGTAAGTTCTTCGGGTCTTTATCTCCTTCCCTTTTTTTCCAAGTGTTTTGGTTGGTACTGAACTGTGTGCTTCGTACGCTGTAGGCTCTGCACACCTTTTCTGCCTTGACGGAGGTCTCTCCTCCTTTAGAAGAGGTCGACCAACTCAAGACTGAGTTGGATGATCTTAGGCTTCAGCTTGGCACTGCCCAGTCGGAGGCCCATGATTCTGCAGAGAAGTTGAAGGAGCTTCAGAATTCTCTGATCGTGATAGAATCAGAGAAGGACCTTGCTGTTCAGCGGGAGAAGAGGCTGAAGAGGGAGTTGGACGGCGTGCGGTATGATTTCAACCAGAAGCTTGACGAGGCGGTGGAGCAGGCCAAGGTGGATAATGAGATGGAGATGAGGATGAAACTGGAAGGAATGACCAACACCCTGATTCTGTTCGGTTTTAATAACTTCCGAGATAAGTTCCTTGCCAAATTTCCTGATTTCGACGTATCCTCGATTGTGCCTCCAGGGGTTACCCCTCCTGAGGTTGCAGTTCTGAACGAGGTGGTCGAGGATCTTTCTGCCAACTCCACTGAAGTTATCGTCCCAAGTGAGACGATTGATGCTTCTCCTACCGATCCCCTCCCGGCCGTTGAGCTTGTTTCTGATGATCAGGCTTAAAATATGCTTAGCTTAGGTTTTTCTTTTTGTTTTTTGTTTTTTGTTTTTTTTTTTTTTTTGAATCTTCAGTGTATCAGACTTTTTCAATGAAACAGTTTTGCTTTATCAAATGCCCTCTCTCGTGATTGGTTAACCCATGTAGTATTTCCTTTGAATTTGTTGTTGATGTGAGAAATTGATGCAAGTAAGGCTGTTCTGGATCCCTCTAGATCAGCTTCCAAGAATTGGTTGTTGTCTTCCGAACTGTAGTTGCGATAAGATAATGATTGTAGAATAATTCTGATTGTTTCTTCTTTTTTGGATGAGGTAGGAGAGTAATTTCAATCTGAGGATCTGACGCTGATTTTGTGCCACATATATATTGGGAGTAAGTTTCAGAAGAACTCTGAGGCAGCTTGTTTTGAACCCAAGTTTGGTAATAAAAATGGTGTCTTGTGTCTGTTGCTCTGATGATCGAGACTTCTGCCTCATAAATCATTCAGACCTGGACTGAGGTACATCTGAACTAAAGACTTTACGTGGTCTGTCAAGGATCAACAGAATAGCAAAGACAATGAGGTCTGTATGTTAGATCGAAGGCCTTTGTATAAAGGTGGATCGGACTTCGTTTGCTTTGATCAGTTCGGTATGCTTGGGGAAGCCTTGTAACTTGCTGTCTAAGTATCTGAAAGGACGATTCTATACGTCACTTATTTATACAGCTGTCTTTTGGGTTTTCAAGACCAACCCTTTATTTAACCGTTGTAATGGTTCGCCTGGGTGACTTTTGGGCTTCGAGGGTCTATATATACGAAGGAGGAGCATAAGGTTGCCCCCTATCTCTTTTACTTGTGTTCCCATACTGTTCCTCCGTCGGAGAGAATTTGAATGCTTTTTAGAGGCTCACCGTTTGCCCGGGAAATGATTAACGATTTTCAGTCCGAGTTGGGAATGATTAAACTGTGGCCGAGAGTTAACCTTCCCTTTGATTCTGTCTCCAAGGAAGGATTAGAGGAGGCTAAGACCTTCTTGTCCATCTTAGCATCCAGTCGAGATTTCTCTGATGGGAGGTGGACCCTCCTTGATTCAACCGAGGCTTGGAGCATCAGTGATGAAGACAAAGGTGGGATGCTTCCTTCCCTCTGTATCTTGGCAGAGACCCTTGCTCAAATCGGCCAGGGTGTGACAACTGCTTTGAGGGAGATGAATGGAGGTCCCTTGAGACCCAGAGCCCTCATCATCCGTTGGTCTTGAGATCGATGATAATGATGATGAAATGGCCTGGGTGCTTCTTGATGCAGATTGGGGTTCAGGATTCCTTCCTTTCAAATGGAGCCGGCGGCGGCGGTAATGGAAGTTTGGATCTTGTGCCCCTTTATCATCCGAGGCAGAAAGCCATGATGTCGTATAGTGTTTGCCTTTGTTGTAGCTTTTTGTGTACTTGTTTTGTTTCCAGTCTTCTTGTACTGATGTAAATCTTCTGAATCATTAATAAAATTGAGTTCCTTCTTCTCATATCTGATGTTCTTTGTATTCGAATGTGCTCTTTTGGAGTTAAAACACCTTCTCGTGCACTTATGATATATGAATGTTCTAAGAATAGATCAAAGAAACTTTGTAGAAGGTTTGAATCAAAGTACTTCACACCTGCTCGGTACTATAGTACTTGTTTCTTGTTGACAAATAAGCCAAATAATCTAAGTATCAGATCTGAGGAAACTTTAGTTTGTAGATGTTCGGAACTTCTGCCTTTGGATAGACTGGATCATAGAATCTATGTATTAAAGATGGACCAGGCTGAGGAGACCTGTGCATTATAAATGGACCAAGTCCTAAGACTTGTGCATTATTGATGGACCAAGTCCTAAGACTTGTGCATTATTGATGGACCAAGTATAAAGACTTGTACATTATGGACCAGGCTCTAGAGGCCTGTGCATTATAAGATGGACCAAGTGCTAAGACTTGTACATTATGAACCAGGCTCTGGAGGCCTGTGCATTATAAGATGGACCAAGTGCTAAGACTTGTACATTATGGATCAGGCTCTAGAGGCCTGTGCATTATAAGATAGACCAAGTGTTAAGACTTGTACATTATGGACCAGGCTCTGGAGGCCTGTGCATTATAGATGGACCAAGTACGAAGACTTGTACATTATGGACCAGGCTCTGGAGGCCTGTGCATTATAGATGAACATTCCATGGAAGTAAGAGAAAGAAACATCTCTATTGATAATACTTCCGTAAATGTTCTACGTTCCATGGCCTAGGAATAGGCTTCTCAGTCATGTCTTCTAGCCAGTAGGTGGTAGGCCTAACAACTTTCGTTACTCTGTAGGGGCCTTCCCAGTTTGGTGACAACTTTCCCATAGTAGGATCCTTGGTGTTTTGAAAGACTCTTCTTAAGACAAAGTCTCCGACTTGAAAGCTGACTGTCTTGAGTCCTACCTTGGATTTGTCGACCATTCTCTACTGATAGGCTTCCATCTTGACGCTGGTTTGATCCCTTCTTTCTTCAAGCAAATCCAAGTTTTCCATTAGCTGCTGATCATTGGATTCTTGCTCAAAGGCTTCAGTCCTCAGGGTTGGCATACCGATCTCAACCAGAATTACTGCTTCTGTACCATAAGCCAATGAGAAGGGAGTTTCAGAAGTGGGAGTTCTTCTGGTTGTTCTATAGGCCCAAAGAACTCCAGGGAGTTCCTCTGCCCACTTTCTTTTGACCTGTTCCAACCTTTTCTTTAATCCATCAAGGATCGTTCGGTTGGTGACCTCTGCTTGCCCGTTTGCTTGTGGATGGCCTGGAGAAGCAAAGTGTTGCCTGATATTGAGATTTTCACAGAATTTCTTGAAGCCTTTACCAGTGAACTGTGTCCCATTGTCAAAGATAATCACACGTGGTATACCCAACCTACAAATAATATTTTTCCAGGTGAAGCTCTCAACTTCCTTCTCTGTGATATGTGTTAGAGGTTCAGCTTCGGCCCATTTAGAGAAGTAGTCAATGGCTACCAAGTGATACTTTTTGTTTGGTAGGGCTCTTGGTAACGGACCCACGATGTCCATCCCCCACTGAGCAAAGGGCCAAGTACTAGGAATCGGGATGAGCTCGTGATGAGGCTGATGTTGATATGGGGCAAATCTTTGTCATTTGTCGCACTTCTGAACATACTCCTTAGCCTGCTTTAACATACTAGGCCAGTAATAGCCCTGAGACAGAGCTCGGTGAGCTATAGTTCTGCCCCATTATGATTCCCGCAAATTCCCTCGTGTATTTCAGCCAGAACATATTGTGATTCTTCTAGAGTTAAGCATTTTAACAGAGGTTGAGAATACGACCTTCTGTAAAGCTTATTGTTCAGGATCAGGTACCGAGCTGCTCTGATTCGGATTCTCTTGGCTTTATTTTTGTCTTCTGGGAGGAGCCCGGACTCTAGGTACTGGAGGATTAGAGTCATCCAGTTCTGGGGCTGTTCAGCAATTTGAGCAATTTGGGCTTCCTCTATGCTAGATCCTGGCTGATGGGAGATTTTTATTGTGGAGTTTGCTTCAGACTTTAGGCGGGACGCCATGTTAGCCAAAGCATCTGCTCTGCAATTCTAGCTTCTTTCGATTTTCTGGATAGTGAATGTCCGGAAGGAATGCTTCAAGTAGTTCACCAGTTCGGAGTATCGGAGCATCCTATCATCTTTGATGACGAATTCTCCCAGGACTTGGCTTACCACCAATTGGGAGTCTGAGAAGACTTTGAGGTTCTGAGCCTCGCATTCCAAGGCCAATTTGATGCCTAAGATTAGGGCTTCGTATTCTGCTTCATTGTTGAAAGCTTTGAATCCCAAGCTGACTGCTTTTTCTGATGTGAGTCCATCAAGGGAATGTAATACCAGGCCTACCCTTAAGCCTTGATCAGTTGATGATCCATTGATGTAGAGCAGCCAGGTTCTTGAGGTTTCATTGAGTTGTGCCTTGTCTTGGAGTGGCGGGGTGAACTCGGCAACAAAATCAGCCAAAGCCTGCCCTTTGATAGAGTTTCGAGGTATATACGATATGTCGAATTCCCCTAGTTCCACAGACGATTTCACTAATCTTCCCGATACCTCAAGTTTCCTTAATATTGACTTCAGAGGATAGGCAGTTGGGATCTCAATTGGATGGGCTTGGAAATAAGGTCGGAGCTTTCGAGCTGATATGACCAGGGCGAAGGCCAGCTTTTCTACTTTTGGATATCTCTTTTCTGTGTCAAGTAGTGCCCTACTGACATGGAATATGGTCCTCTGTACCCCTCTGTCCTGTCTGACTAATGCGGAGCTACCGCGTTTTCAGAAACTGCAAGGTACAAAAGTAGCTTTTCTCCCTGTACTGGTTTTGACAGAAGTTCTGGAGAGGCTAGATACTCCTTTAGTTCTTGAAAAGCTTTCTCGCATTTTTCCGTCCACTGCAAAGCTTTGTTGCCTTTCAGAGCTTTGAAGAAAGGTAGGCAACGATTAGTGGATTTGGAGATAAATGCCGCAACTCTGCCATTCAGCGCCTGAATGTCTTTTCTGGTTTTTGGAGAATTTAACCCCATCAGAGATTGGATTTGAGTGGGGTCTACTTCGATACCCCTCTAAGAGACAATGTACCTCAAGAATTTTCCCTTCGTCACCCCGAAGGTACATTTTGAAGGGTTGAGCTTCATCTTGTGCTGTCTTAGGATATCGAAGGTCTGTGCTAAGTGCTGGAGGTGACTACCTTTCAGCAGACTTTTAATTAGCATGTCGTCAAATGTATACCTCCATGGTACTACTGAGCAGTGGGCTGAACATCTTGTTCACCAATCGTTGGTAAGTGGCTCCAGCGTTCTTCAGACTGAAGGGCATTACTCTATAGCAGTAGAGACCTCGTTTGGTTATGAAGGCTGTCTTCTTTTAGTCTGGAGGGTACATCTGAATTTGGTTGTATCTAGAGTAGGCATCCATGAAGCTCATGAACTCGTGTCCCGCAGTGGCGTCAACCAACTGATCTATTCTTGGCAGTGGAAAGCTGTCTTTGGGGCACGTCTTGTTGAGGTCTGTATAATCAACGCAGACTCTCCACTTGCCATTTTTCTTCTTGACCAGGACGGTGTTGGCTAGCCACTCGGGATAGAACACTTCTCGTATCATCCTTGCTTCCAGCAGCCTCTGGACTTCTTCATTTATAATCCGATGCCATTCAGGAGCAATCGGTCTTCTCTTCTGTCTAACTGGTGGGTGATCTGGATCTACCATCAGCTTGTGAGTTATAAGATTGGGATCTATTCCCTCCATGTCTTTGGTCTCTCAAGCAAAGATAGAGAGGTTGTCTTTCAAAAACCTGACTATGTTCTCCTACTCGGTGTGTGTTAGGTCTGGGCCGATGTACAAATAACGCCTCTCTAATTCTGTACTAACCAACACTTTGATGGGTCGCCAATGGGTTTAGCTCGGTTGTCTCGTCCCCTTGGGCTCAGGGGTTCTTCAATGCTGGATGGGCAACCTTCCACCTCGGGAGTGTGGGTGAGAACCGGATCTGCACAGTCCCAAGTGTACTGTAATTGTTATTTGGTGGTCTTCTTCTTGAGTGCAATAACATGGCACTCCCGGGAGGTTGGCTGACACCCTTTTGACAAAGTGAACGCTCTGGTTGTGGACATACTTCAGACATTGATGGAGGGTCGAGGTGACCGCCCTATCTGGTGCAACCAAGGTCTCCCGATTATGGCGTTGTAGGGAGATTTCATATTCAACACCATGTACTCTGAGATGGTAGTCTTCTGCCCTTCATCTTCTCCTACAGTAGTAGGAAGGTCGATTCTCCCCAATAGGGTGCTGAGATTGCCATCAAAAGCTGCCATCACAGCAGTGGTAGGCTTGATGTTGTCGTGGTCCATTCCCATCTGTTTGAATGATTCATGGAACAGTATGTTGACGGAGCTGCCAGTATCGACCAAGACTCTCCTGATCTCGAAATTGGCGATTTTGAGGGTGATAACGAGGGCATCACTGTGAGGGCAGTGTACCCCCGCTAGGTCCTGTTCGGTGAATTGGATGTCCGGTGCTGGCTTGAGCCTCTTTTCAATGTTGGAGATCTGAAATACGTTCGGGGCAGCCCTGGCCTCCCGAGCGTATCTCTTTCTTGTCCTGTTGGACATTCCTATAATAAGGGAGTCAGCATGGAGGACGTAGATGACATGGTTGTTCTGCCTCTGAGGCTCGTTTCATCCTTCCCTCTGCTCTTGCCTCTGCTCGGGCCTCTGGTCCGGTCGTTGTTGAGGCTCGTCTTCTTGGGGGTTCTGCCTTCCGTCTTGCTTGATGAACTCTCGAAGACGCCCCTTCTTTATGAGTTGTTCTATCTCATACCGGAGAGTCCTGCATGAGTTAGTCGTATGTCCATGATCTTTATGGAAATTACAATACTTACTTTGGTTCCGAAGACTGGGGTCTCCTTTAATTGGTTCCGGCCACCTCAAGTTTTCCCGATCTCGAATCTGTCGGAGTACCTGGTTTGGTGTAGTGTTCAAAGGAGTAAAGTTAGTGAACTCCCTTGATCCGGAATTGTACACAGCTTTGGGTGCTGTTCTCTTTTCTGGGCTCCTGGCCCTCTTTTTGCTGGAGTCTCTTCTGTGGTCCTCTTTCTTGTGGTCCTCCCTCTTCGGATTATCCCTCTGGGTCTAATTTTTGCCTTTCTGGGACGTGGGGTTGGCTTCTTCCAAGTTGATATACTTCCTGGCCCGATTCATTAACGCCGCCACGTCGGCTGGAGGGCTCTTTGTCAAGGAGTCTCTGAAGAGTAGTTAAGGCAGCTACAAGGAATTTTGGGCTGCAGTCAGTGACCTCCGTGAGTTCGGCATTGAAGTGCGCAATATAGGCTTTGAGGGATTCCTCCTTAGTCTGCTTGACATTCAACAGGAATTCTGGTCCTCTTCTGAGCCTTCTGCTGGTCATAAACCTGTCCAAGAACTGTCTATCGAGCTCATAAAAACTGGTAATTAAGTCCGGAGGGAGGTTGTGGAACCACTTTAGAGCAATTCCCTTTAAGCTGGTGATGAAAGTTCGGCACATGAAAGCATCAGAGGCACCGTGAAGGGCCATCGTATGCTGGTAGTGCGAGAGATGATCTCCTGGATCTCCAGACCCATCGTACAGGGTGAACTTGGGCACCACGAACTTTCTGGGCCTTCCTTTTGACATGATGGCGTGAGTGAATGGGGTGGCCAGTCTTCCGAGCAGCCTGGCCAACTCGTCTTGCTCTGGAGGGTTCTGGGCACCTCTCAAAGCAATTGTTCGGTCCATAGACTCGGTGATTTCTTCTACCCTCTGTGGGTCTCTGAATCTGATATCTTGTGAACCCTGCTTGACAGCCTCAGCTTCAGGGTAGTCGGGTTGATTACATCCCTCGGACGGAAGAGGGTTCCGAACCGGAGGGATTGGTACTGCATGGGGATAAGGCTCCTGTAATGCCGGATGTGCTCCCGAAGCCCTTGGAGTTGGGGCTCGAGTAGTGCTCCGGTAATGGACGTTAGGAATGAAGGCGGATGTTCCCCAGCCAGGGACTGCTGATGGCTGTGGATCTCTGCCAACGCGAGCAACGCCCGAGGGATGCCCAGGCTAGTTAGTTGGAGCCTGATCATGGGGTTCCTCATTCTCAGTGGTAAGAGGAGGTTGTGTTCCTGCAGCGAAGTTGACCGGCGGGTTAGGAGAACCCGTTGCTTGATTATGTGTAAGTGTTGCCAGCGTTCTAGTTATGGCAAGCAATTGTTCCTGCACCAGTTCATTGTGTCGTTTGATCGATTCGATCTCTTGTCGCATGGGATCAACCGTTGGCCCCCTTGCTCGTGGAGCAGGCGACCGGCGTTGAGAGTTTTGCGGATTCTGAGTATTCTGTCGCGGTCGGAGATTTGGTGCCATGGTTTTTCGATGAAGGAAAAGATAAGTTTTGTGAATAGAGCACTTAGAGATTAATCGATTCCCACAGACGGCGCCAAACTGCTGCTGCACTTTTTGACTCGCAATAAGTGTGGGCTCCGTGACCTGTAGAACACTCAGAAAGATGATCAGAAGACCACCGGATTGGCTCCGGCAGTAGCCACTCCGATGCTTAAGTAAGTAAACTGAATTGAAAGACTGTATTGAAAGCCAAAGAATGAGCATGATCATAAAGCGTACCTTTAGGGTTTTATTTATAGGTCGTGGCCTTCCTAAGTTAATTAGGATTTGATGCCATGAATATAGGGATTTGACCATCGGAGATTGCAGTTACCCTGTGGAGCATTTGAGTCGTAGATGGAGATAATCATAGATAGTACTTTCCTTGTTGTAAACTGTTTCCGTATTAAAGACTGTTTCCTTATTCCTCGCTTGGTAGCTTGTTAAGGAAACCATAAGGTCGGAACCATATGAAATATTAAGTGAATATTGCCCAGAGCATAAGGTCTAGAAGAGATGTGCATGAGAATGACTTGGAGGCTTCGCCTGCACTGTATGACCGAGTTTGTCGGCTCTGTAGGATATATATATGAGACTGTCCTAAAGGCTGTGAATGCTCTGTATGACCGAGTTTATCGGCTCTGTATGATATATATATATATATATATATATATATGAGAATGCCCTGAAGGCTTGTGGCTGCTCTGTATGATCGAGATTATCAACTCTGTATGATTGAGATTATTAACTCTGTAAGCACACGTGTCTCAAGGTGATTGGTGTGTCTGTTTGTGGTATATCAAAACCCTTTAAACCACAATATCATAATTTGTTTTTATGAATTTTATCTCAAATTTAATATTTCAAATGATGTGGTAGTATATGATCAGTTGTGCATCAAATTATGTAAGTAACAAAATCAATGGTATATTGCCACATTATTTGAGATATTTAAGAAGTCTAGCATTACTCTCCAACCAAGCAATAGTAAAATGTTGTTGCGCCCCAATGAATACCTTTCTCCAGGAAAGATAGGGAAACAAATTGTGTGAAAAAAATGTTTGTGTAAGACATTGGTATGTGACTTAATGTGACAAATTAATTTAAATTTGAAAAAAGTTAAAGGTAATTATTTATTTTAGAGAGTCACCGCCTAACATTGGTTTAAAAATGTGTTTGGCCATTTAAAAAAATTGAGGTTTTTCTAGAAAATTTGTTTGAATTTTAAAAATTGAGTCATTGTTTGGAGGCTTGATTATGCAAGGAAAAGGAGTTAGGCACTCCGAAATATCCCTAAAACGGTTATCAAACTGCTATGTAATGTCATATACAATATTTTTTTGATTACATGTGATTTATATTGAATTTTGAAAGCAATTATTAACTCAAGTGCACAAAAGAATGTGTTTGAAAATTTTGGAGTGTGTTGAAAAGAATGTGTCTAGTATTCTGTCACTCCTTAATTGATTTAAAATGTAGAATAAAGCCATTGGAGGCATGTTATTTTGAAAATTAGATTATTTTGCAAGTATGAGTAAAAATGGGTAAGGCGGTGCTTGTCTTGTTAAGGAATGGATAGAGCCTATGGGAAGCTTGATTCATGCATTTAAACGTTCTGCGTTTTGAAAATGATTCACCAATTCCATGTTTGGAATTGGGTTATTGGGTTTGAAATTATATTTTTGATTTCAAAAGAGAGTTCCACAATTTTAGATGTAAAATTGAGTTTTGAGATCAGGAAAGATGATTCCTGTCATGACCCAGAATTTGGAGCCGCGACCCTGACTGAAGGGAAAGGTATTAGATTAACCTAGTCAAGTGTGTCAAAATATTTGCCATCTTTTTTTGAATAACTATTATTAATTGAATTCATTTCATTACCATAATTATATTTGTTCATGTCCTATAAAGAAATTAAGTGAAATTAACTTTCATCGGATTAAACTATACAACAAATGTCCATCAGTGCTATACAAATATATAATATGGTTATTATAACGCCCTGGTCCCGAATGGACCGGACTGAAGACCATTGGACCCCCAAAGGTAAGTGATTAAGACTAATCATCCTAATCAAGTGAATCTAATATAGTCCATTTATTTTAGAATTGATTTTTTTCTTTAAACAATTTTTCTTTAATTGATTTCAGTTCTTTCTCATGATTAGACTTGTTCAAGCCCCGTAACGAGATTAAATGAAATAGATCACAATAAGGTGCAACTAAACCAAAACAAAACATCCATTAACAATGTATAATAATGTGAAGTTCAGAGCTGACTCTAACAGTCAATATGCAACATGCACATTAGATCAAAAAAGGGTATGGACACCTTTTACAATAGAAAATAAATGAATACAACCATTTGAAACCAATGCTACTCAAACCTCTGTCCATCTTATGCTACTCCAATAGTTGTCATTTACCAATCCATCTCATGCTATTCCAATAGCTGTCCTTTACCAATCCATCTCATGTTACTCCAATAGCTGTCCTCTACTAGTCCAGTTTCTACCATTCCCATGAATAACAAGGGTGAACTATAACGTTCAATAGGGTTTTCCAAAATACACTAGCATGTAACGTGCAAAAACTAATGCAAGTCTGATGAAGACATTTCCTAATGTCCAATATGCAATTCCAATAGACACAACAATATCATTAATTAGATCATAGGTATAGACATAACAGTCAAGAGAATAAAATACCGCTCCATGTGGTACAACAATAATGATAAGGCATTCAAGTATATCAATATATACAAACCTCGCGAAGCACCTCTATTTCTTGTTCAATTCAATCAGATCAATGATATAATAGTATATTCGATACAAATCAATAGTATGATAAGACAACAAGTGCAATCACTACACAATTCATGTCTATAACAAGAATAAGGCATTCAAGTATATCAACATATACACAGCTCACGAAACACCTCTATTTCCTATTCAATTCCCAAACTACTATACTCTGGACAATTCAAGAATCGATTCTCATACACATGAGCCCAATCGCGAATAAATTTCACGACAAGATTCATGAGTGATGACAATGACTCCCAAATAGGACTAGGCTTACATGAAAGCAATTATACATTGAGTTACATGCTCATACAAACACTACACATTCAATTTACCTAACCTTACATGATCATTTAGTTTTTTTTTGGGTTTAAACTTATTTTTAATTAAACTGTACTTTTTCTCATCTCATCCAAATGAGCACTAAGCTTGATTAACAATATGAATAGGATAGAAACATAGTTTAATCTTTGTACATACCCATACTAAAATGTCCATTAATGATATATTAAGATAATTCCAAACATGTAATTAAGTAGCACACATCACATCAAAGTTGTTCAAACATCGCGTCAATATGGCGTTTGGACATAGACAATCTTCATAACAAATTAGCAAACAAACACAAATAGTCTTCATAACATAAGCCTAAATTGATCCGCTAAGCTCCAAAGTTTTCACATAGCAATAATAGTCTCAATTTAAACCTTACCAATTGAATTTCTAATTTGGCATTTGTCAAGTACCAAAAAAACACTTAAAAAAAGTGTTACCAAAGGGACACCAAGTGATTCTATGATAAATATGTTTCTAAGAAGTGATTCTTGGAGAAGTAATTTAATGTTTAGATAAATGTTTTAAAAGAACAAAAAAATATTAATAAAAGTGATAATGATATTTTTTTACCTAGATTATAAAGTGTTTCTGTAATATTTTTATAAGTGATTATGGAAGTTATAATATTATTTTTTCATTTTAAAATTTATTAAATGGTATGGAATATATTTGGTCATATGTTATACAAAAAATAGTTTAAAAATTATAAAAAAATACTTTTGGAAACTTTGATACACAAAGGTCATGGAGTCAATTTTCATTTCCCATGAAAAGACCTTTATCATCAGGCATCCTTTTTTTGGGGGAGGGGCGGTGTGAGTGACTCAGGCACTTTTAGGTAATGCTGCTTCTTTCCTTTTTGTTTCTTAAAGGCCTTTCAGATACTTTCTACCACTGAGCTACATCAGCTCTGACACATTAGTTTAGCTTCATAATTTGAAAATGACTCATCCTTTGGACGTTAGAAATCATTAGTCTATTTTTTTTTTATAAATAAAGAATTTTTTTTTCAGTTTACTATTCACAACTGCAAATTTAATTGTTAGCAATCAAGCTTGCCATTAAACTTTTCTTTTTCATTTTCTTTTCTTTTTTAATGACAACCAAAACTATTTTAATAATACAACCCTAACAAAAAGTGCTGAATTTGAAGAAATGTTTAGGTGAATCAAGTGCGTGGACTAGGCTAATTAGCTCATGTCACGTATATATGTTGTCTAGTTTGAAGGAGACATAAAAATTATTTTTACCTATATGACATAAAATGATTGACTGGGTTTATTGACTGCGTTAATAAATTCTATTCACGTAAAAATTTATCACCGATCGGACTATACCTCTGAATCAAATTAGACTTAAGGGCAGTTATCTGTAGATAAATTATATTTTCCAACACATAAAGCAAAACCAGTTAATTTTTTATAGCTGGGTCCTTCTCTTTCTCATCAAGCCTTGGAGTTTCTGAATTTGTTGTCTTGTATATTCCATATTTAAACAATAAAAATCATACCATGCCAATATGTGGAAAAAGCTAATGATCCACCACTTAATGAATGCAACATTTTTTTAACATAGCATCTCAAAAGTTTATGCTATCAAATTAAGATATTCCACCGAGCTTGGATTCTTAGTTCTATCCTTGTGATATCCCACATCAGTTAGATATGCAGAATTTGAGATCACTATGCAAGCACCGATTAAAAAAAAACAAATATAACACAACAAAACAAATTCAAACAGAGGCTTACACACACACACACACACACACACATATATATATATAGAAGTTTGGATACAAACCGTCAAATCCAAAGAAAAAATGTGTAAAGAAAGTAAAATCTCGGTAGAAACCTTTTCCCAATAAAATTTAGTCTACAAGAGAGGGAGAGAGAGATCAGCTCGAGACTAGGGAGTGAGAGAGAAAGATAGAGAGAGAGTTACCGTCTCAATAATCGTTGCTAGAAGTCACCGTCGCTGGAAAGTGATCGCCGTCGTCAATGAACAGAGAGAGAATAGCATAGCTGAATGAGATATAGGTTGCGATTTGGGAAAAATATTGCAGATTTATTAACAACGCACATAGAGTGTCGCTAATAAGTTTTTGGGCATCGCCAAAAGTATCCAAAACGATGTCATTTTAATTATCACACTATTAGCGACACACATTCATCTGTCGCTAATACTCAATACTTTTAGCGACACACTTGTCCGTCGCTAATAACTTTTTTGGCGTCACTAAAAGGTGCACATCATTTTTGTAATATCCCGACCCAAAATTATCAAGTCATATGACACGTTTTACGAGTTATGAAAAATTAGTGTAAATATTATACACTTAAGAGAATGATTAATTAATTTAATATAATTAGTTGATTTAATATAAGAAATTAAGTATTAGTTATATGATGACACACACATACACACATTAAAGGTGTAATGTGTGTGTGTACATGGCCAAACATGTGTATGTGTAAGTATATATATATATATACATGGTAGTATATATGAAAATAATTGGACATAGATATATGTAGCATATAAATAATATTAATATGTATGTGTGTATGCGTGCAGAATCGTGAGGGAGTGTGTGAGTATTCAAGTGTGGTGTTAAGTGGGTGGGCATACATGGTGTGCATATGTATGTATATATATATATATGTATATATATATATATATGTATAAAATACATGTAAAAAGGTGCATATGCATGCATACATAAATACAATCACAAGTGGGCTGATTTGAGAGGAGTGATGGGAAGGGGGACTACAGCTAGTGTGTGGGCTAGGATGTGTGTGTAAGTGAGTTAGTGTATGTTTTAGTATAACATGTATATATATACACAAAATCTCAACCAAACTTTAAATGCAAACTGAAAATGAGAAAAGCAAAATTTATGAAATGGGAAAGGAGGCTGAAAATAGAGGCTAGAGTAGGGTTGCGTCATGTAGAGAGAGAGAGAGAGAGAGAGAGAGAGAGAAGGGTTGGTGGAATCAAGTATAAGGGCAAGTTCATGCATTGCATGCTTACCCATTATCAAGAAAGGAGAACCAAGAAGCTAAGGAAGGAAATCAGAGGTAGAAGAAGGAGAAAACAGTGAGAAAAAGGTAAACCCACGAAAAACATAGTAAATTCTCTCTCTAGAATTTTAAGCATGGCTACAACTGTTAAGCTTTCTTTACGTATATATGATGTTTAATATGTGTTTAAAAATTATTCAAGCATAAAATTTGGCCTTGAAAATGATCAAAAACACTAAACCCAATAGGAATCGCCATTGGAGACCTTGCTTACAACAGGTCTGAATCCATCACCACCAAACAATGTTTGGTGTATGGAGACTTCATATAGACCCTACAAGCATGCTAAAAATCTATAACCACGATCAAAAAGCCCAAGGAAAGCCCTTCAAAACTTAACTTGCAGCTTACGGATTGTTAAACACAATTTTTAAACTTACACCAAAACTCAAATAAAAGAATGAAAAATGAAAACCCATGAAGAGGGGATCACAACAGAACAAATTCCATGGGATTTGGCTAAGAAATGAGCATTTACGACTGATTTACAGGTTTGATTATCAAACCTTCAAAAGAGCTAATAGGATCAACTTGATCCCTCAAACGAATGCCGAACCCTACCACTATGTCCCAGAAACGTTTTACAATGAAAACAGTCAAGAATCCTTGAGCCAAACTACACGAAAATGAAAGAAATGGAATTTGGATATTAGGGCAACAGCAGGTGGTCGAATGGGGAAGAAAACAGTGAGCCAACTCGTGTTGGAAAACCCAGTGGGTTGACTCAGACACATGGGGGTTTGTGGTATTGCCACCGCATTAATGAAACTACGTCGTTTAAGCTTAAGGGTTTTTAAAACCCTAAGCCGATTGTTTGGTTGTGCGTATATTGGCCCCAATTTAATATCCTAGGCGCGACTGTGATAGCCTATCCACGGATAAGGCCATTGTCCGTTGTTTGGTTTTCGAAAATTAAGAAAAAAAAGGAAGGAACCGCAGTTCCTGGGGTTCGAACCCTTTACCCATGCGCCAAAACCCAACCTCTTACCACTCGGCCACGCATGCGCGTGTATGCATATATGGGGCAAGATATATATATATATATTATAAAATTAATACTTATAAAAGAAAAAAAAATAAAAAAGTGCATTTGGCACCTAACAAGACTCGAACGCAGTATCTTTTGGGAGGGAGGTAACACGCTGGCCAGCGTGCCACCCATTTCATCCAACCATATATGTACCAAAAATATATATATCTAATACTTAAATTTAATTTAATTAATTAATTAAATTAAATAATGACGAAATGGTCCAGTGACCAAATTAGACAAGTTATATATGTATTCTTACTATCTCGGACCTTCTGAGTCCAATGGGGAGGTCTACGTCATGAGACGAGGTCCCGAAAAAAATAATAATAATAATAAGGACACGTAAGGATGAAAAATGACCATTTTGCCCCTAGTGTCCCTAAACTCAAACGGAGTTCCGCGAAAACCTAAATTGACTTTCTTCAACGTTCTGGAGTCAATGGTAGAGTCTATTCAATCAAAAGAGATGTCTAAAATAAAAAGACATAAAATTTGATGAATAGCATCAGTTAGGTGACTATGAACTAGAATATTGTCGAAGTAATAAACTAAGGCTCGTCCGTGAAAATAAGATACGAAAAGACATGACACGTAAACATGTGAAGTAATTAAATCTAAATTAAAGTAAATACAACTACCAGAAGAGTATACCTTAAAAGTATAACGCCTAAGAGTAAGGTTAGGACTTAATACGAACTAAGCATAAGTTAAGAAGCATCAATAGGTGATTATTGCAGTGATGTGAAGTTAATGAGACTATATATGAATTGTTCTTAGGAACTATAGAGGAAGTGGGAAAGCGCATTATTAGCACTGACCCTAAGGATCGAGGTGAGTAACCCTATGTTTGAAGTGGAGATTTAACTCCATATATTTGAAGAAGTTTTAAGTTCAAGTTATGTGAAGCATTTGAATATCAAATTCAGTTTTTATACAATTCCTGTTTTAAACTATTCCGTTACGACATGCTTGTTAAATGTTTTTATATTCAGTTCTTTTCTTGGGAATGTTTAGCATGTCTGGTTAAAATGCAAATCTTTTTAAATATTCTGAATTTGATTATTACAAGTATTTGAAGTCCTATTGCAGAAGCTATATGATTCATGTTTTATATACTCATGAAAAGTATTTATTGAAGAAGCTATGTGATAAATGTTTTATAAGATAAAATGGTACTTAAGTACCACTTGCAAAGTTGAAATCCTTTGGGATTCAAGTATGACATGAAGAAATGCCCGGTAGTAGGATCTAATGCCCTAGGCAAATGAGATCGTAGCATTGACAGTAAAACAAGAGTCTGGTTCGAAACAGATTCCATCTAATCAAAGAGAAAAGATGACAAATGATTTTGGAAATAGAAGCAGGTTTTCACCCCCATTTCTATTATGCATATTTATATGTTTTTGAAGTTCATAAACTCTACTTGAAGAAATGTATGTTTAGCTTGAATACTTTAAATGTTTCAAAGCTATCTGTTTTAAGAATGCATATATTGTGGTCTAAACGTATGAGCAATTGGTAGTGAGTATTTTATAAACTCTCATGTGCTAAACCATTACCAATTGAAAACCCCATGACAAATATAGGAATTACTCACAAGTTTACATTAGTTTACCTGGATTTTATTTGGACCCCCCTTTCAGGTGATTAGCGGCGGTCTTGATTAGAGGACGATGATGATGAATCTGCCATTTTTGGAAGTTATGTTCAAGTAGTTTTTTTTTTGTCTAGCACTACGAACTTTAAGTATGAAATCTTGTATTAGTAAAGTGGGTACATTGATATGTATTAAGCCCCACGGGCAACTGAATTATGATTGTAATTATAAAGTCTTTTAAGTTTTTATTATGTTCTGAATGTATGATCATGTATACCGCAATGTGAAGAGCGGCAATACCGGACTGATGTGTAAATTTTAAAATGAGAAAAGAAAAGAAAAAAGTTTTTCACGCTTCCGCAAACCACATGACGCACATCTATTCGATACCGCTGCGTATGCGAGTCTTGTCCTGAGGCCTTCAAGCCGAAGGGCGGCGGTCACGACTCGAGATTCGCAAAGGGTGGATTTCGGGTCGTGACAATTTTTTTCACTCGGGAAGATCATTTTCATCACTTTTAGCAACGTACCTTATGTGCGTCGCTAATAGTAGCTTTTATCAACACTTTTTTGGGCGTCCCTAATAATGTGCGTCACTAAAAGTAGACATTTTTGTAGTGATATTGATGACGTGTTTAACCAAAGACCTTTTTAACATTTCCAAGTAGATTGCATTCTGTTACATAAAATCATGCAGCGAAATTCTTGTTTGTTAAAAGGTTTGTTTGAATGCAGTCATACTTGGCAGAACATAATTAAACTGTACATTAGAGTTACAATAACATAACCTTTAATTATTACATTATTGATGAATATCGCTCACTATCATTTCCTTGTCACATAATTCTAACATCTATGGTCTCAGGTTGTCTCCTCCGTAGTTGGGATACAAATCTTTCTTTCGCCATTGCCTTTACTCATCATGATTTTATAGTAGTTGGGTCTAAAACCTCATGGTAATCCCTGAAATACACAGGATAAAACCCTGTGAGCCTTATTGAAAAGCTCATGAGTAACACCGATCCCTTGTCATGGGTTTTCAAGCCCCTTTTTGTAAACTTTCATGGATAGCAATAGAAAAGGTTTGTACTGAAAGCTACTAGTATTCTTAAAACATGGACACATAATTGGGAGTTGGAAGATATATACTAGAAAACATGCAAGAGTTTACGCTAAATAGTTTTACAAGTTAAACATGATATCGTAAAATCTGATACTTTTGAGCGAATAAAATGTGCCACACTTCTTAAAAACTATGCCCTTTAGGACCTTGGGTTGTCACATGGTGACCTATAACTAAGTCTAAGAAAAACATTTTGTAACATACATCTCATAAGCTTAGTCTCTAGGGATTGTAAATGTCACCTTGGCGACCTCTATGTAATTTAGAGCACTGGGCTTACATGGACCACTATTTTGGTCTGATTTTAGACTCTTCACGAGTTGTGCTTATGAAGACCCTTGTAAAGTCTTACTGGTTATCTCATCTCCGGTAAGGTGTCATAAGGCATATAAAAACTAAGCATGCTTGCAAAAGATTCTTTAGGTTATCCATGCTATGAATATTTAAAGAGATGTTGCTTAAAAGCAACCAATTCAACCATTTATTTCAGTATTTCATAAATAGTCATGCAATTAAAATATTTAGCATAGTAGTCTGAAATATGTTATAAAGTTATAAAGAACTGCATGTAGTATTACAAAACTGTAAAGAACTGCATTTCATGAAAAATGTCTCCACTTCAAGGTTCAGAGTTACTCACCTTTGGTCCAGTGTCCACAAACATTCCTTTATTCTTCTACTTGACATACCTTGGCATTTCCAAAGCATGGATCAAAATACATCGGTATTATATTAGTATAATACTCGACTTAACCTTTGCTTACTTAATGTATTTAGTCTCTTCTAAACTTAGTCTTACTGTTTAGGATTCTCTTATGGTCTTTAATTCGGGTTCCTAATACTTTCTAGTTCATAGTGTGGCTTACTTAAGTCTTAGGGACGTGTTCGTCATTTCTTGGTTTGTTATAAAGTCTTGTTTTCCTTAAAGGATGTCACCGTTAAGTCTGGAATGTTAAAAATAATCAATTTAGATTTTTCTGGATCTTAATTAGCCTATCTAGGGCTCATACCAAGTCTAAAGGCTTTTTTATAATTTTACACTTTCTTGTAGGACCACGTTCGGATACTCGAGTGCTTAGTTTGACCTCACCATTAGGTTCAGAACATCTAAAAACATTAATTATGCCCCTTCCCATAATTTCTCAATATGTTTGGTAGCCTATACAATACTAAGGGCAGTTTTGGAATTTTAGATTTCTATGTGTCTATAATTTCGCTACCTTGTTTGACTAAACGGACCCCACTGTTGAGTCCGAAACGTCGAAAATGTTAGAGTAGGTACTTCAGAGTTCAATTGGTAGCTTAATTAATGCGTTAGGACACAGTTATAATTATTCTAGTTTGCTTGTTCATGTTTTTCCGAATTTAGTTTCATATCAGACTTCGCTATTGAGTCCAGAACTCCCAAGAACATTGGGTTAGATTCTTCTTTCATTTTAATTGGCCTTCATTTGGCTTGTTTTTGGCTTAAGGCTATTTTTGTAATTTGCCTAAATTTGAAAGGATTTTAAAAATTAGTTTTTAGGGTCTTTTCATAATTAATCTAAATGTCTGGGGCTAAATTATAAATTCAGAAAGTATATAAAAAAACTCATCCGGTTTAGTTTCAGTTTAAGTGAACCAGTCTAATTGGTTGAGAACCAACCGGTTCTTTTTAGTTCCGTGCATTATGCTGATGTTATCATGACGTCAGCCCCTCATTAAATATAACGATGGCGTTTTGTTTACTCTTAAGACCGTTTTCACGCAGGTTAGCCTAGACCCATATCCGACCGATCGACCCGACCCGATCCATACATTGTTCACTGTCTTCCCAAAATTAAGTTTACTATTCATCAGGATAGTTTGAATTTCAGATCCTATTTTGTTCATTTTTTGATCATTTTTCCACTTGTTTTCAGTCCTAATTGACTTATAATGTTTGAATTTAGGTATCCACAAGCCCAGCCTATCCCCACCTATTCAAGTTGCACCCCTAATAATGAAGAGTTTAATGTTTAACCAATCCCTTTTTTGTGGTCAAAATAGAACGTGACAAGAAATAATCAAGAAACTGGAAAATAAAAATATCACATGAGAGTAATTTTATTATTTAATGTAATAAAAATAAAAGAATAAAGCAGAGGAGCACAAATGATCCCATTTTAAATTAAGGGTAAATTACACTAACTTTTTTTAAAATTTATGATAATTACATTGACCTCCTCTGAGATTTTTAAAATTATATTGACCTTCCCACTTTACCTGAAAATATACAAATACTTCCCTCTTGTCATTTTTTTTCTTTCAAAATGACAAAATTGTTCCTTTTATTAATTTATTTTTGCATTTTTTGAATTTTCAAATTTTGGCTAATTTTTTCTAACTTTTTTTAAAGATTTTTTTATTTAATTTTTTAAGGTAAATAACTTATTTTTATTTTATATAGAAATAAATTTAAAATTTTATCAATATTTATTTGAAAAATGAAAAAAAATTGGTTAGAATATAAAAAATTGAAAATAAAAAATAAAATGAGAAATTTTGTCATTTTGAAGAAAAAAATTAACTAAAAATAGGTATTTATATATTATCAGATAAAGTAGAAAAAGTTAATGTATTATAAATTTGATAAAAGATTAATATAATTTATTCTTAAATTAATATACAGAAAATTGTTTTACACTTTCATTAAGAGTGTCTTTGTTTAATACAAATACATGCATGAATAGCTTATTCCTACCTCCACCTACAAATGGATGGAGATGGTGTTTGACCAAATTTAAACTTAAATTTATAATTGTAAATTAATTTGAATCATCATCCATCGAAAATGTCTTTAAAACTGTATCATTTTGATAAAGGTAATTTTAATATATTTTATATTAATTTTAAAATTTTTAAATATAATACATTTTAAAATGTATGAATTCATATATTTATTAAAATTGGGAAATTTTAATAAAATTATAAAATTTGTAATTTGGATAATGTTAAATTCGCAAATGGATAACGTGATCACTATTGTCCAATATAGCTGAACCGGAGAGAGATGGGATGGTCATAAAATCCATGGGCAAGCAAAGAATAAAGATATTGCTTTGACTTCGTTAAGAGGAGATGATCTTAATCACCGGTTGATTCGTGACAGATGGACGGTGATAAGATTCAGTGGCGCAAGTATACGACTTTGACTCCGTTGAAACCCTTTTGCATAAAAGAAGCACAAATGAACCCGGACCCCCAATCCCAATCCCAATCCCAACACAACCGTCAACCGGCCCGCCTCGATCGGAACGCAATTGCCCTTTCCTTGTTCCCTCTCTCTCTCTCTCTCTCTCTCTCTAGATTCTCGCTCGCGAACGCGATAACCACACCACATGGAAGGTGGTCGGATCGAGGACGAGGACGGCGACGTTTTGTCATCGGTCAGCTCCGCCACTCCTTCCTACCGCAATCTTCACTGTTACAGTGAAAAATTGGGACTCCACGAAGCAGAACAACTGCATAGTGCCGTGAGAAGATTCAGCTTGGACGAAGACTCTAGCACTACCCGCGTCCCCAAGGTATTCGATCGTTTCTACGAGTCTTCGTCGGACGATGAGTTCTATTCATCTGGTACTGGTGGTGTAGACAATGGAGTGGTCCAGAGTGCCGGCAAGCGCCTCGATTACATGATTCAGTTCTTGGACCGCAAACTCTCCTCGCCCAATAACAATGATCCCAACGACTCTGAACATCGATCTCTCCCGGAGTTTGTAGCCAGCGGTGGAGGAACCGGAATCTTCAAGCTTCCTGTTCGAGCTGCTGTGCATCCGGATCGGCCGCCCAGCCTTGAATTGCGACCGCACCCACTAAGGGAAACCCAAATTGGGTGCTTCACGAGGACCCTTGCGTCCACGGACTCCCAGTTGTGGGCTGGGTCAGAATGCGGAGTGAGGTTCTGGAATTTATCGGATGTTTATGCTCCCGGAGAGATGGCTCTGAGCGGAGACGAGGAGGCTGCTCCTTTCCACGAGTCGGTTCCTACTTCACCAACCCTTTGCCTCATTGCGGATGCTGGGAGTAGGGTGGTGTGGAGTGGGCACAAGGACGGTAAGATTAGATCGTGGAAGATGGATCAGTCGTTGGATGGGAATCCTTTTAAGGAGTGTCTCTCGTGGCAGGCTCATCGCGGTCCTGTTCTTTCTGTCGTCATGACATCTTACGGTAAGGTGCATCTGATCGTTTCTTGCATTTTGATTTTTTATTCTTACTTATTTGGATTAGTAAACTATGGAAATCTTTTTTCATGTTTCATACAACGTTAATTCCCATCAATTTTTTTTTTTTTGGGTTTATGTTGGGTAGGTCTAGGTATGTCTTCTTCCTAGTCAGTTTACTTTTCAATTTTTAGTAGTAATCCTGAAACAACACTTCATTGAAGCAAGCTCGAGTATTTTCATATGATGCTCATTCATTAAATTTATACATCATTAAAATGAAACATCATAACAAAACCTATTGAGATATTCTTTTGAAGGCTGATGCCAGGTTGATCATGTGGATCCAATTGAAAAATTAGGATTCTATAATTTAGATTTGAATACAAATCTCTCAATGCATTTCCATTTCTGGATGCACCAAACACAACTGACTGTAATATTTTCTTCCCAGTTTATTCATTCTTTCTATATATAGCCTGATAAAGGAGGTTATCTATGTAATTAAGATATTACTTAATCAGAGAGTACTCAGGAGTGACATAACTACAGAGGTTAGTAAATGGGTTGCAACTTGCTCAAAGGAGTTTGTTGAAGGGTCTCTACATGTCATGCTGGAAAAGTAAAAGATAAAGTGGTTTGTAAAGGAGACAAAAAAGGAGAAAGGTGGAAGGGAGAACAGAGTCCCTTGTTCTACAATATGGAGGAAGGACAGCCCAGGAAAACCGCTATCTGAAGGGAACCAACCGGAGATTATCAGTAGAAAGGGTATCTATAGACACACATTTAGATATCCATAAGATATATGTCCAATGAACTGTCCCTTGAGGGAGAGATTGCCTGGATAATGGTATCTGCACTACCGACAATGGCGTTGTTATTTTGTCTGTCAAGACAAAAAATGATTGACATCTCGTGGCATCCCATATAGTTAGCACTTCCCTCATGGCCCACTAAACCACAGCTACCTTGAAATCTCCTGGCGTGAGTTGTTTGACTAGTCAAACAGATGGCATGGCATGAGACTAGCCATGTGGAGCGCTTGTAGTGGGCAATCAAATCCAAGTGTCAACGGTCTTCAATTGAAGACTAACGATTCCACAATTATTAATTTTGTTCCTGTTGGGATTTCGGCTTTTACATTGGAGTGGAACATGTAGGTAGTGATTTGATTTGGTGTTCTTTGGTTTTACTCTTAAGGCAAAATAAGTAAATTATTGCTCAATCTCAAATCCTTGTATTATATTTTGAATACCATGGAGAACATGAAAATTTTATTTTTATTAAAGGTCTCAGTTTTTTTTAAATTTTGGACACAAATGGATGGATGATAGGTTCCCACGCATGAACATATTTTGAGATCAAACAAGATAGTTTAAAATTTAATAAGAAAATGAGAGAGATTTCATTACCAATTCAACGAGTACAGAGAGGAGAGCTGGTCTACATCAAATTATAAATGGATTTAGATAATTGAACTGACCCAGAATTTTCCCTAATATTGCTGTCCAAATTGGATTCTTTCTGATTTAACTTTTCTTAAATTGTTCACCCCTCGAAACCTAACTTGATGGTTCTTCTCCTTTAAATTTAGGAAATTTGATTCTGATTGTTCTAGCTTGAACTGCAACCCTAGTACACTACCTTGATTTTTATCCATTAAAGTAACATTTTCAAACTCAAATCTGATTGGGTTTATTAACCGGCCTGGCTACTTGTGTCCAATAGCTTTTTTTTTTATTTTTATGACAAGTGTAATTATATTAACAAAATGTCCAAGGGGGGTGAACCCCTAATTACGAGGAAAAGGCTATACAATTAAAGCCTTAAAGACCCCAAAAAAAATACCAAAGTGTCCACCCATAAACGATAGGTCTCAATGACCAAAAAATGAAGAATTCACAAAGGAACTATCTTTAAAATGAAAAAGGGGCTGTTCCTTCCCATCACATATTCTCCCAGTACGTTCCTTCCAAATACATTAAATTAAGAAAATGAGTCATTCTTCAAAAAAAAACTCATTGATCCTTCCTCATCCAGCCCACTTTTCAACTAAGAACACCTATTGAAGGGTAGCAGACATCACCCAATGGTACCCGAACTAAGAGAAGAGTATACATCCCTTGCCATCGAATAATGGGGAAGAAGATGGTCAACTATCTCTACCTCCACCTTGTACATGCATCGACCACTCCTATCATGAGAGTGCACCTTCTTTGCAAATTGTCCATAGTAAGAATTGTACCCCCCCCTCTCCTCCGGGCACCATTTTTAAATATATCTTTACTTATCAAATAAAAGAAAAAAGAATTGTACCCCAAGCAACTACGTAACTAAAAAAAATTTTTTTTTGAAGGAACATGAGTGTGCCAAATCAACTTTCTTGGGACCCTTGCTTTCTTCTAGCTTTGCTTGGAGGTGTTTAGGCTTAGAAATGTTCAACCTATTCCATTTATTGGGGGTCTTTGAGAGGAGTTTGAAGGCGTCTTTTATCATCCTGATTTCATCAAAAAAAAAAAAAAAAAAAAACAAAAAAAAGGAGCCACGAAGTTAGAAGACTTTTGATCAATTAGTTTTGTTGGAGGTTTATATAGATAATAACAGACTCTTGCTATTAGGCTAAGGAAGGTGATGGGGTAAGATTATCTCGGAGGTGTAAAATGCATGTGTATTTTTTTTTTGGAGGGGGGGGGGGGTTATTTGTAAGCTAGATTTAGAAAAAGCTTATGACCATGTCAATTGGAGTTTCCCTTTTTACATAATGAGGAGGATGGGTTTTGATTAGAAATGGGTAACATGGTTCGGGCATTGCATTTCTGTTTGTCAAGTTTTCTGTCTTGAATCTTGATCAACAGGTCGCAGTGGGTTTCTTCAATAGTGATAGAGGTATGCGGCAAGGGGATCCTCAATGTATCTCTTTTTTATGGTGATGGAGGCTTTTAGCTGCTCGATGAATGAAGCAGTTAAGAGAGGGACACTGCGGAGCTTTTTGGTAGGGATTGCACGGGAAGAGTAGATGCAAGTGGCCCATTTGCTTTATGTTGATGACACAGTAGAGTTTTGTGACCCAAATTTTGTTCAAGTAGATACTGACCTTGCTTTGTACCTGTCAAGAGAGGGACACTGCGGAGCTTTTCGGTAGGGGTTGCACGGGAAGAGTAGATGCAAGTGGCCCATTTGGTTTATGTTGATGACACAGTGGAGTTTTGTGATCCAAATTTTGTTCAAGTAGATACTGACCTTGCTTTGTACCTGTCAATTGTTCTATCTGCTACTGCTTGATTGTGAACATCCATTTATATCCTCTAAGTCTCTTTCCATCTGGAAGTGACACTAACTCCCAAGTTTTGTTTTTTTTTTAAAGAGCTCTCATCTCTTTATTCATAGCCTTTCTCCACTTTGGATCTGCAAGTGCTAACTTTCATCCTTGTGGAAGAGACAAAGAAGACACAAAAGCATGATACGAAGGAGATAAAGAGTCATAAGAAATGAAATTAGTAATTGGGTATTGAGTACAAGACCTAACAACTTTCCTAATTGCAATGTGAATATTGGTATCATCAACAATAAGATTATCAATATGGGACGGATCACTAGAAGACTTACTATGTGATGAATCTGTCGGAGAAAATAAAGGAGAAGAGACTGAAGCTAGAGAGGGAAACTGCGAATGAGTTGGGGGCACACAAGAGGTGATCTGTTTTGTTTGGCACTTTTGAGGATGGTGTTGAGTCTGTGCATATTTCTGCAAATCAGATCTATCCAATCGATTACACTTATATGGTTCCTTTTAGGATGACATATATCCTGCTATTGCTGCCCCTCAGAAATCCATTCCTCCCCAGAGTGATGAATAGGAGCATAAATATGAGGACGCACAAAATCTATCTCATCACTTGTATCGCCACACTTCTCCCCCTGAAGAGATGGAGGAAAGAAGGCTGTCGACTCATTGAAGGTCACATCCATACTAACAAAAACTCTCTTAAACTGAGGATGATAGCATTTTTACCCTTTCTGCGTAGTTGAATAACCAAGAAAAACACAACGAAGAGCCTTTGGATCAAGTTTTCCTCTGGATTGTCAATGATCATGGACAAAGCAGAAACAACCAAAAGTACTAGGAGGAATACTATGACCCATAGATGTACCATTAAGTAAGTCCACATGAATTTTAAAATCCAGTGTGGACAAGGGCAACCTGTTAAATAAGGTAGGTTGCAATAAGAATTGCATCACCCCAAAAGGACTTGGGAACATTCATGGCAAATAGAAGGGAATGGGCCACCTCAAGAAGATGTTTGTTCTTTTATTTTGCCACATCATTTTGAGCAAGCGTATCCACACAAGTAGTCTGATGGAGAATCCCATGATCAATAAGATATGTACAAAACTCTCCATTAACATATTCAGTGCCATTATCACTTCTAAGGGTAGGGAGATGAGCATTAAACTGTGTGGTCACCATTTTGTGAAAAACTTGAAAGCAAGAAAACACCTCATTCTTATGGTGCAACAAATAAACCCATGTAACTCATGAATAACAATCAATAAAAGTTACAAACCAATTATAACTAGGCTAAGTAATAATTGGGGATGCCACACATCAGAATGAAGAATGAATAACCATAAAGGTGCAGTGCTTTTATTATTAATACTCAGATATGAGTTTTGCTTGTGTTTGGCTAACTCTCAAGCATCACAAACAAACTAATTTGAAGTACATTGCTTAACTAATTGAGGAAAAGTTTCCCAAAACACTAAAATAAGGATGATCGAGACTTTTGTGCCACAGAAGTAGTTCTTGAATCTCATGAGTTCTATCTGCCTGAAGAGTCTCCTGAGACTTTTTTTTTTTTTTGGATTATGAGAGGGTATGCTTTCTAGCAGATACAAACTACCATGTGCCCTATCACCGCCAATTGTTTTCCCTATCTCGAGTTCCTGAAAGACACAATGTGTTGGAAAGAATGTCACTAAACAATTTAGAGATTTTGTGATACAACTTGTTTAGAAAAACTTGGAACATGAAACTTCAAGAGAGTAAATAAGGATGAAGAATACTGAATAGACCGTTTACCAGGGACAGACAACAAGAAGCCATATACCACTCTAACTTTATCCTTACTAGAACACAAAGTATGTGGAAAAAAGATTAGAGGATCCTTTCATGTGGTCAATAGCACCAAAGTCGATGATCCAAGGATGAGAGGAAGAGGTGGAACAGAAAGCACTTGCAAATATACCTACGTGGGCATAATGAGAAGAAGCAAAAGTAGAAGCTGAAAAGTAGACGACATCAAGACATGCCATCAACTGTCAAAGAGTCTGTAATTCTGTCTAGGATAAAGTAGCTAATCTGGTGTTGCTAGAGGAAGGTAGGGACTCAGAAATCTCATCAATGTGAGCATGAGCCCTCATTGGTCTTGAATGAGTACCACCTCGTCCTCGTGTTGGACGACCATTGAGTTTCCAACAATACTCTCCAGTATGCTTTGATTTCCCGCAGTAATCACATTTCAACAATTCTTTGTCAGAACTCTTATTCTTGGTGTCCACTCGAGGCTGTGTAGGCCTACTATCCTGTTGAGGAGTAGCTGCTAAGGCTGACCTTTCTTGAATAAAGGTGTGGAGCGTTGTACTTCGCTTGCTTTTTTCTTGTTACACACTAGCATATGCCTGGCATAAGGTAGGACAAGGGTCTCGACCTAGAACTTGGATACGTATTTGGTCATACTCAAGATTATGACTTGCAAGAAACTCATAAACTCTCTCCTGCTCTAGCAACCTCTGAAACTTAAAACTATCATTTGCACAATCTGCATAACCCAATTCCTGCCACAAACTATTAAGCTTAGCATAGTATTCAACAACTGTTATTTCTTTTTTCTTTGTCTCATGAACCTTTTTTCAAAGTTCATAAATATGAGCATCATTGGCTCATTGCCAACCTGTGAGTACGTCAGGGCAGCAGCGGACCAAATCGTGTGTGTTGAGAAACAGATAGCCACGACCAATCTGAGGTTGCATTGAAGTAAGCAACTAAGACATCACTAGCAAATTTTCAGAAATCCATTGATGATAGGTAGAATCTATTTTCTTTGGTTGCTTGGCATCTCCTCTTAGATAAGCATTTGGTCCTGGTGCCTGAACTGATAGTAAAAAAGACCACAACCATGCTAAGTAATTAGTTCCATTCCGTCCAATTTTACCAATGTTAGGACTGAGAGTCTATGTGTATGTTGGCTTATCTTGACAAAACTAGAGTTGTAATGGAATTGTTTGAGTCAGTCCTTGTGTGTCAAAGTACTAAAGCCTTGTGAACAAAGCAGCATCAAGTATAAATTTAAGAAGTCAGATTCATAGGGCCAAAAAGTTAAGTGGACTTGGATTCATTGGCCTAGGTTGGTTGCACACACACTATCTCTAAACTTGTTTTCAAAATGCTATGGGGGTGTTAAAAACCACATTAATTGAGTTGACTCGTGTTTTTAAGCTTAAAATTTATTTTTTAAGCCATCAAGGATCAATACAATTAATTGGGGCCTTGTGTGAATTGTCACGACCCGTATCCCACCTCTCATGTCTTGGACGGAAGTCCGTGCCATGACCGACTGTCTAGGTCGTACAGAATCAAGTGAAATGCAATCCAGTGAAAATTATCACAACAATAAATACAAAGCGGAAGCAAATCTCATTCACAGGTTCCATTGTTCCTATAATGGAAAAAAGCAATAAGGTAAAAGAATGAGAATTTTTTTTAATCTTATTTTTGCATTGCAAACTTTTGATAGCAACAGTGCAGAGTATCTTCAGAGTTTAGATATTCGCTGAGCAACAAGAGTTATTCTTTTTTTGAGCTATTGAAATATACGAAAATCAACATATGGGTTCATTGTGGTGTACTGATATACATTGTGGTATCTTTTTTCTTTTCCAATTTGTACTATTACTTTGCTGATATTGATTCATTTGTATTTTTTTATGTTAGCGGTTACTTATTGCTTGTTTTTTTCATCATAACTTATCTTTCTTGTAATCGATTTGTGTTTGATCTCATTCCACTATTCCACTATGATATGTTGTGAAATCTAAACTGGCGTCCATCATTTCCAGTATTTATTCTGGTGTTATAAAATTCAATGAAACCCAAGAGTTAAAAAAAAAAAAAAAGGAATGCTCATTCTTTCCTACAATTGTTCGTTATCTAAATTATGAAGCACTTGGCCCAATAACTTATCTTTCTTGTAATTGATTTGTGTTTTATCTCATTCCACTATGATATGTTGTGATCTAAGCTGGCCTCACATCATTTCCAGTATTTATTGTGGTCTCGTAAAATTCATTGACACCCAAGTGTAATCTTTTATGGAATTTATATTGTCTGCAGTTTATTTTTATGCTGTTTTTCTTACTTATGCTTCCATCCAGGGGATCTATGGTCGGGTTCTGAGTGCGGTGTAATTAAGATCTGGCCATGGGAAGCCATAGAAAAATCTCTTTCTCTAACAATGGAAGAAAGGCACATGGCCACTTTATTGGTGGAGAGGTCATACATTGATCTTAGGAGCCAAGTTAATGTGAATGGTTTGTGTAACATATTCACTTCAGATGTTAAGTATATGTCATCTGATTACTCTGGAGCAAAAGTGTGGAGTGCTGGGTATCTGTCATTTGCGTTGTGGTAAGTTTTCACTCTAGATAGTGTTTTGAAGGTTAATGATAACATATTGTTGCATCAGCGGTTTACTTTCCTGGAAATGTATATTTACTTTGGAAAAATTCTACAATGATGGAAATTTGAACTTTATCTTTTTATTATTCTCATGATTTTATTGGGGGGTTGCTTAGAAGGAATGTGTGAAATCATTTGATGAAAGTGTGTGTTAGCTTTTTTTTGACCTTATTGCTTCCATCTTCTTGTCATCCTGTACTAATTCTTATATTTATACATGCATTAAATCATCACAAGAATTGTTATTCTGCAGGGATGCACGTACAAGGGAGTTGTTGAAAGTGTTCAACATAGATGGTCAGGTTGAAAACATGTCATTGTTACAGGATACAACCATGGAAGATGAGGTGAAGGGGAAGTTTTATTCTGGTTCAAAGAAGGAGAAAGCACAAAGTTCCTTCAGTTTCTTTCAGCGCTCTCGTAATGCTATACTGGGAGCAGCTGATGCCGTTCGTCGAGTTGCAGTGAAGGGAGCCTGTGGAGATGATAATCGGAGAACTGAATCATTGATCATTACGATTGATGGAATGATTTGGACTGGGTGTACCAATGGGTTACTTGTGCAGTGGGATGGAAATGGAAATCGTTTGCAAGAGTACCAGTACCATTCCTTTGCTGTTCAATGCTTTTGTACGTTTGGGTCACGAATATGGATAGGTTATGCGAGTGGCACTATCCAGGTATTGGATATTGAAGGTAATCTACTTGGAGAATGGGTAGCTCACAACAGTCCTGTAATAGATATGGTTGTTGGGGCTGGTTATATTTTCACCTTGGCTAATCATGGTGGTATACGTGGATGGATTGTCACATCTCCAGGATCTCTTGATAGCATATTGTGTTCAGAATTAGCTGGCAAAGAATTTGTCTATACAAGGACGGAAAGTTTGAAAATATTGGCTGGTACATGGAATGTTGGACAAGGAAGAGCCTCTCATGACTCACTTATATCCTGGCTGGGTTCTGCGGCTGCAGATGTTGGCATTGTTGTAGTTGGGTTGCAGGAAGTGGAAATGGGTGCTGGTTTTCTTGCAATGTCTGCAGCGAAAGAAACTGTAAGACATATTGGACTTTCCTAGCTAAAATTTCTTGTTTAGTCCGTTCACATTATTATTGCATGAGAGGTTGTTTTTAAGCCTAAACATCTTAAAGTACATGTTTCTGAAGAAAGGATGGAACTACTAATATTTACACAGATTCTGACAAAGTTAAAAGTGCATGTTGCTGGAGTACATTGCCCATGAAACATATCTGACTATTAGAGACACACTTCCCCTAGTGTTTAACAAACCCACGCCATCATTTGTAACTTATACAATTGAAACATTAAAGCAGATAAATATATATTTTTTTGGATAACTAAAGTTTCATTAGAAAGGACCAAGGGGGTGCACCCAATACAAAACTCTTGGATTAAAACACAGAGAGTGCAAAACAGACAAAAAATTGCCCATAGACACGGAAGAACCTCCCCCCCCCCCCCCCCCCCCCCAAAAAAAAAAAAAAAAAAAAAAAACCAAAAAAAGGAGGGTGCTCAAACCTGAAGCTTGTACAAAGGGGACTCAACACGCTCAAACCTGAAGGATAACACCATGCTCTTCTAACCCTTCTAGAGGGCGATATCCCCCTCCATGAGACAAGAACATCCAATGTAGATTGCGGCGTCACACAGAACACTCTAAACAAACTAGTCAAAAGAATCCAAATGGCCCAAATAAACGGACAATGTATGAGAAGATGATTCACCATATGCTCGTGACATTTGCATAGGCAACATCAGTTAACCACAATTGCCCTCATCTACTCAAATTATCCATAGCAGAACCCTCCCCCATGCTGTAGTCCAAGCAAAAAAAAGCCATTTCCAATGGATCTTTTGACATCCGTATGGGCTTCCACGGGAATTGCCGACCCTTATTTCCAAGCAGATAAATTTATTAAGGGGAATACTAAGCATTCACTTGTTTGATTTTATGGAGGTAGAAACTAAAAGCATATGAATTTCTGGAGGTTTCCAAGAATGAATTATGAAATCCAAGATTAGTAATTCCAAGTTATGAACTTCTCCGCCTTTTTAATTTTGTAAAAATTGTTTTTTAGTTGTACATGTTAGTGTGCTAAAAGGTAAGGTGTAGGCCTCAAGGTTTGTCTCATAGGCTTAGACTTATGGTTTAAATTCTATGATGCCTAAACCTTAATATGTGAGACCAATCCCTGTGCACCTCAACGCTCACCTTATCTTGGAGGCATGCACGGGTGAAAGTTGTGCTTTGTACTTAAAGGGTTCTTGTCTCTACGTTTTATTGTGTTCATATAGTGGGTACTAGTAAAAGATTGTTATTTCATTGGCTTGTGCTTTCTATATTATATTGTGTTCATATAAAGGGCATTTGATCAAACTCAACCCGTTACCAACAATGAAGTACATACATTCTATTTTGTCTCATGTATTCGTGTTGGACACGCTCAAATATGTCCCGGACACGCTTGACGTCAACATGTGTTGGACATGCTCACGCGAAAAAAGAGTAATTTTTTTGAATTTTGGACATGTCCCAGATGCGTTATGAACACGTTAGGATACGTTTTGGATATGTCCCCGACACGTTTTGGACACGTTTTTGGATTTATTTTTTTTGGGATTTTATTTTTGAATTTTTCTTCATTTTTTCCACTATTTTTTATAGACATGAATATTTATAGTAGTTAACAAATTTGTGTTGAAATTTGAATCATGAATGTTGATTATTAAATGAAATTTTAAAATTTCTTCTTTAATGGTTTTTTTATTTTGATATATTAATAATATTTACGTGATTTGTATATTTTTATGTCAATTTTGATTAAAATAATATTAAAATTTTATGATATAGTCATGTAAAAAACATTAAAAAAATATTCAATGTGTCTTTAATGTATCCGTGTCCTACTTTTTTTGAAAAATGCAGTGTTTGTGTCGTATCCGTGTCCTGTGCCTGTATACGTACTTCTTAGATTACCAACATAAGCCTGAAGCTTCCTTCTGAACTCTCGGTAGTGGCTTCCTTCCATGCCTCATTTCACAGGGAACTGCAAACTGTCTCTATTTCATTATATTCCATCTATATCCCAATACCATTAATTTAATATCCCTTTGGTTTCATTGACATAACAAATGTCGTTTCTAACCTCTCTTTCTATTTCTATAGATGGAAAGTTTAAAAATCATCATATAATAATCCAGAAAAGAAAAAGGGATGTTTGTGATGATTTTTAGATCTTTTCTACTAGGTAAACCAGTTTCCTTGTGTATGTTCATATAATGGACATTTGATCAACATTCCAACTTAATCACTCAACAAAGATTTAATACCTACTAGTTGTGTTTGGGGTAATGCAAAGTGAGTTATTGTTACACTAGATAACCACTACAATTGTTTTTATTTTACTTGCATGCTAATTTTGATACTTATTAGATTGGTTTTTAGTGGGGAAAATTTACTTTGCTTGGAAGAAAGAAGAAAAATCTCCATCACTTTTTGAGGAATTATGTTGGATGGTCCAAAGTATGCATGGTGGGAACGTCTTGTTTAGGTATCAAATTCATCAAGTTCAAATCTGAGAATGTTGGGACATGGCTAAATTCTTGGTGTCCAATTTTTTTTTCAAGACCTCTGGGTATAATGTCATAAGCATGCAATTATTTTTAAATTTTCAGGTGACTTAGGAATACACTGAAAGGTATCCACTTGGACTTATTGTGAATTATGAATCCATTTCTTTCTCCATGGGACAACCAAATATGTGCCTGATGGTAGACATGGCCAACCCATGTGCCATGGCCGATAGCCATACTTATCTTGTGTCATGTTTAACAAGGTGCTTCAAATGTTTAGAATATCCATGTAACATAGCCATGGATGGCTTCTGATTTGAACAGGAAAACTGATTACTTGCAGAATATAATTTTTCATTTATTGCCATAGTTTTAGGGTTAAGTAACTTAATATGAATTCCAAATTCTCTATACTCTTTCCTTTTCTTTTTTTTTTTTCCTGATTTTGGTAGGTTACTTAGTTCTTTACCCATTATTTCATTTATTTATTTGTTTTCCTAAATGCAGGTAGGTCTCGAGGGGAGTTCAGTTGGGCAGTGGTGGCTGGATATGATAGGGAAAACTTTGGACGAAGGGTCAACTTTTGAACGCGTTGGTTCCCGGCAGCTGGCGGGCTTGCTCATTGCTGTGTGGTGAGTATCTCATTTAAGATTTTGTTTGAGGATTGGTGTATTTTCCATACTTTTGAAATTAAGGCTTTCAGTCAATTCTGAGGGTGTTCAATCATCCCATTAAACTTGAGTTAATTGTGTCATAAATAGCGTTTGAAATGAGCCTGTTCTGCTCATAATAGCAGTAAGTAAATCAGTTCATTTCGTTTTGGTCCTCTCTCAGTAAGGGCATTTATGGATTATTAGAGATGACTTCATTCCTTTTCTTGTTCTTCTTTTAAGTACTTTTCTTTTTTGATTATCATAATTTCTCCAAATTAACCCACCAACTTGTTTCCTCAAAGTTCAAGGTAAAACAGTCACCTGTATTTCTATGGGATGTCTAGATGCCTGGTGATGAATTTGTTGCGTAACATCGATATTAGTGCCTCTATCGTGTTCAATGCCTGATCTCTGATATTTAAGGAATTATGTTTCAGGGTCAGAAACAACATTAGACGTCATGTTGGGGATGTAGATGTTGCAGCAGTTCCATGTGGTTTTGGGCGTGCAATTGGTAATAAGGTATGCTTTCATTTGTCTGTTCTGCTGATTTGCCACGTATTATTGTGAAAATTGTGTTTTAACTTTATAGTAACTATTATACAGGCTTATGAAAGAAAACAATTTAGAAAATTCTTAGGAGATTCTTTTGTTCACCAAAATATTATGATACATTAATGTTGAGAGTTTGATATACATTTTTAGCCCATTCTCTAATAACTTAAGCTTTTAGTGCAATTGGTTGCATTACATGTCATCAGAGCCTTAATTACGAGAGGTCTTGGATTCAAGTCTCTCCATTTGCATTTTCACTCTATTCTCTTTCGTATTTGTCTTTGGTTTCTTTGTCTCTCCATTTGCGATTCTGGGGTCGCACGTGAGGGGGAGTGTTTAGAGCTTGATATACATTCTTGGCCCATTCTCTAACAGTTCAAGCTTTTAGAGCAATTGGTTGTTTAACAGGTAACATGATACCATATAATATTTTCATGTTGGGCACTGTTGCTATTTAATGGCTTATTATATCTGTATGTTGAACAACTTAGCTTTCTTGTTGGATATGATTTATGGATGATGTGCCAAGTAAAATTCCATACCATTTTAAAATACTGTTATCATTGTAGCACTAAAATTTCCTCTCCTCTAGATAAAATTATTTAAATGCAAGTAATCAGGTTCTTATATGAAGTGTTAAATTACATAGTGAGTTAGTGACTCCTGTGATATATGCCACCAGGTTTTTATTATTACATTGGTGTTTTGCAGAGTGTGTATACTTGTGCAGAATCATATGCATAGTCCTACACACATTTAAAATACATTTATTGATGCAGACCCAGTTCCTGTACTTGGTGATGTCCTTTGCTATCATGCTATATATTTGTTATTCATAGTATTAATATGACTAAACCAGGGAGCTGTTGGCTTGAGGATGAGAGTGCATGGTCGGATTATGTGTTTTGTGAACTGTCACTTTGCTGCACACTTAGAAGCTGTCAGCCGCCGAAATGCTGATTTTGATCATGTGTATCGAACTATGATCTTTAGTCGGCCATATAACCTTTTCAATGCTGCAGCTGGTATTGTGCCACACCTGTTCTTATCATGTTTTGCCTGCTCAATGTCTTTATTTTGGTTTGTTTATGGTTCTCGCTTGCCATTTGGTCATTTACATTGCAGCTGGTGTCTCATCTGCCGTTCAAATGCTTCGTGGTACAAATGTACGTACATACTTTGATCGGTATTGCAGCTATCTGGTCTTTAAATAATCTTATTGGAGAAATTATTTATTTATTCTTAAGAGTTATTAATGCTTGCTGTTTGTACAGGCTATGGGTATCCACTCTGCGGAAGGGATGCCTGAGCTATCTGAGGCAGACATGATTATATTTCTTGGTGACTTTAATTATCGGCTTGATGGTATATCTTATGATGAAGCAAGGGATTTTGTGTCTCAAAGAACCTTTGATTGGCTTAAAGAAAGGGATCAACTCCGAGCAGAAATGAAAGCTGGGAATGTTTTCCAAGGAATGCGTGAAGCAGTTATTAGATTTCCTCCCACTTACAAATTTGAAAAACACCAATCTGGTTTAGCAGGTACCTTTTACAGTAAACTGTATGAGATCCTGGATCAGCTGTACTGATTTATACTTTCCGAGCTGAATTTCTATTTTAGCTTCATAGGATTCGTTAGTTCTCGTGTCAAAATATTTATGCTCATGGGAAAAGTTCTCCTATTTACAGTCTCTTCGAAGGAATGGTAATAAAGCGTTGTTCCGAGGTCTGATCTTGTTTTTAACTTTCTTTTTCTAGGGTATGATTCCGGTGAAAAGAAGCGTGTTCCTGCCTGGTGTGACAGAATTTTATACCGTGATAGCCGCTCAACTTCGGGATCTACATGTAGTTTAGACTGTCCTGTAGTGTCTTCAATTTCACAGTAAGTTTTCTTTAGAGGTTTTATATATGTATACACATTTGACATATACAAGCATAAGAATTGGTACTGTTAACAGTAATAAATGATCTTCTGGGACTCATATTCGTCAAGGCCTATAGGTCACACTTTCCCATGTTCATGCACCCGAGGTTTCACTTTTTAACTTGATATTGATAGAAATTCATCAACATATCCATAGTGTTTTTTTATTTAAAGGGACGAAGGGGGGGGGTAGAAGAACAAGGTTCACAATGATTAGATGGCTTCTAATGTCTGATGAGGTGCATGATGTGCCAAACGGTGGGGAGATTTGATCTGATACTGGACTGACGAAACATGTTGTCCTGTAGTATTGCCTGAGTGATGTATTAAATACTAACAGATATCTCTGCTCTGCTCTCTCTTTCTCTCTCTCTCTCTATATATATATATGTCTGTATGTACACATCTAGACACACATGTTCCATTTTTTTTTTATTGTTCTCAGGGATTGACATATCCTTTTAATTAGGTACGAGGCTTGCATGGATGTGACAGACAGTGATCACAAGCCTGTCCGTTGCATATTTAGTGTTGAGATCGCCCGAGTAGACGAGTCTGTAAGGAGACAAGAGTTTGGAGAAATTATGGTGTCTAATGAGAAAATCTTGTGTATACTTGAAGAACTATGCAAGGTTCCAGAAACTGTTGTTAGTACAAACAATATAATCCTTCAGAACTTGGATACATCCATTTTGCGGATTACTAATAAATGTGGGAAAGTCAAAGCTCTATTTGAAATTATTTGTGAAGGTCAGTCCACCATTAAGGAGGATGGACAAGCATCCGATCATCATCCAAGAGGTTCTTTTGGTTTCCCTCGATGGCTTGAGGTAATTCCCCTGCTTCTTATATGATTATGAATGCTCCTTTATCATGATGTGGGCTTTGGAGTTAGCAACAGGTTGGTTTTGCAGCTAACACTTCCAAATTGAGGTGTTCATAATAGGACCTAAAAGGCTAAAACCAGCATGTAACCCATTCATAAGATTCAGCCTGAACCCAACCTGCCAGCTTGATTTTTTTTATTATAAATAATTCATGTATTTACATGATTTTAAAGTTTTAAATGTGTGTGATATGAAACAGAAAGAGATTTTAATAAAACAAAATAAAATGGGAGAACAAGACTATTCAAAGAATGGAAGGATGAGAAATATTTCACTGATTTTAGCTAACAGCAAACCAAGTGCAAAGGAAAGTAATCACAAAAGCCCTACAAACGTGACCTGTATACCTCTCATGGGGTTTAAAAATGCCATCTAGAAGGTGATAATGTATTTGCTCCTTTAGCCCAAAAAACAATAAAAAATCAGCTCTATCATAGATCTGGGAACCCATGACTCTGCTTCTAAGGAGTAAACGAAATCTATGATCTCTCGCATCAGGCAGGCAACATGCTGAAATTCAAGTAGTCCATTTCTAGAAGTTCTAAAAATGTCTAGAAGTTTGAAGAAAACACTGTGCTGGTTGTGTATTAATTGGGTGCAGGAGATGAATTTGAATCTATCCTTTTTGTAACTAAATGGCTTGAGCAGAACCAGATTAAAATTGATCTGGTTCAAATGTTTGGGCCAGATGCTATCTTCAAGCTTCTATTTTTGCATCATTTGATAGCTTTATCAATGAGAAAGATTTGGTTAATACATTAAAGGGGGTATTGGCCCTTGACAGGTTCCTATTCGGTAAATTTCTCATTGAAAGTTTCTATTTTTCCTAGAGCCATATTAACATCCGGATATCTGATGGGTCTGCCCCTTCTTGTGACATGTTATTGTCATCTTGCAGAGTTGCTTTTCCCCCTAATTTGACTGACATGCAACATGGACTGGCATTATTCATTTGTTTCTTCAACACTTTGTCAAATATTAGTGTATTGTTGTCTTATGAGCTACAGCTATGGGAGTTTCGAAAATTGTGCTTTATCTACTATTTGTAGTCAGTGTTGGCTTATTTACTAGTTTTGCATTTAAACCAGGTCAATCCAGCAGCTGGGATAATCAAACAAGATCACATTATGGAGATTTTAGTTCATCATGAGGAATTCCACACCCAGGAGGAATTTGTTGATGGCGTCCCACAAAACTGGTGGTGTGAAGACGACAGGGATAAAGAAGTTATATTGGTAGTTAAGGTTCGTGGCAGCTGCACAACAAAGACAAGAAGTCACCGTATCCGTGTGCGCCACAGCTTCTCAGCCAAGACTATGCGTATGGATCATAAACCCAATAGCCGTATCGAAGCAAATGTTCTTCACCGCTCTGATTTTCAACGGCTCAGCTCCTCCTCTGATGTGGTTGACCACCTACGAAATTTGCATAGTCCTTGAAGATGTAGAGATATTGTGCGCACAGGAATCCATTTTCTGATGGGTGGGGGCTAGGCAGACAAGGCATTAAATGTCTAATTGATAAGCTGAGGGGCACATCCTTCTCCTCAATCTCTGCAAGCATCTTGTTGCGAATACCGGCAGAGCCTGGTTGCCATTTCACTCCCTCCTGGAATTGTATTTGATTTCTTTTAGCATTTTCATCCAGTGCCGATTCTTTGAACTGTGTCCAACCTGTTATCTTCTTGGACCCCAATAGTATAGAAAAATTGAATGCCTCAAGCAGCAAAGAAAGTGTTCCACTATCAACTCATTGCTAAGTTGGTATCAGAAGGGCTTCCTAGATAACCTCAGTTTATGATGTGGGGATTTCCAGGTACCAGCGGAAGAATTGGATCTGGTATTTTTTGGAATTCATCGACCCTTTTGAATTTATTGTACATAATTGGTTTTGTTTTTAAAGAAGAAAAGAAAAAGTAGAAAGGGTGGGACAGGTGTATAAATTTTCCTCGTCCTCTCTTCTATTTGAGAGTAAATGCGATTTTCTTTTATAGTGAAGTTGCGAGTGTTGTCTGTCTTCAAATCAATGAATTCCATGAACAAACTTCAAATTGAAATTAATTGTTTGTATGTTGCACTGGATGTTGGTTTTGGTGTATTTACAAATTTACATTTGGTTAGTAAGGTTTTAAAAATTTGTCTTTGCATCCTGTTTTCATGATCCCCTAAAAGGGTATTTACCCAATTCGTTTTATAGGTTTGGAGTCCTCCATAAAAAAAGAAGAGTGCAAATATCATTTTCCATGTATGAACGAGCAGTGCTGTATGATATGAGAATAGTTCAGATTATATGGCCAACCTATATTTTTGAATTTTTGACCCGAGTCTTTCTTAAAACTTTTTGACCGGAGTCTTTCTTAAAATTATTTTATTCCATCCGTGCACTTTTAGACTTAATTTTTGGACTAATGTACTTTTTAAAAGCACAATTTTAGAATGCACTTTTAATGCCAAAAGTAAGGATTTTTTAAAAGAAATAATAGGAGAAAGGATTTTAATACCTTGACATATACAAAATATTTTTAATACATTTTTACAGTGTGGTAAGTGACGTTACTTTTTCTAATCAGAGGGACTTTCCGTCCTTCGTTACCTATCAAGAACTCGATATCAAAAGGTCACCTGGTAAGTTCCGGTGGTAGCTGTTCTGATGATAAAGTCAGTAAATTAAAAATATTGTAATTAAAAGGAATAATTGAATATAAATTGAAAGCGTACCTTATGACCTTATTTATAGGCTGTAGATTTTTTAAGTTGAATAGGATTAAGAGCCATAAAAGTAAGGACTTGAAGATATCCGGAGATGGCAGTTGCCATATCGAACTCTGTTTCTTTATTCTGAGGTCGGTAGGATATGGGAGACTGTTGTTAGTTCGGAACCCGTTCCTGTAGATACTTTACCATTCTTGTTATGAGGTTTGTGATGAGCAGATCGGCACCTTATATGCTTTGGAGGCGGGGTTGGAAGTTTTGCACCATTCTGAACAAAGTACCTCTGAATCCTACGCGTCTAGCTGAACTAGAGAGCAGAGTCTCTATTGGTCTGTACGTGGAAGAGCTCTATGCATACACGTGTCACGTTTGAATTGATCTGTCACTTTATGGTCCATTAGCTACACCCCTCCCCGGCCTTAGTCTTGTGGATTGCAGAGATGAGGTTAGGGTTTCTGAAGAGTTATGCGTGGTAGTTATAAATGCTCCGCTTTGTCTTCTGTGACAATTGTTGATGCGACATTTATTGCGTCAGCTATCGATTGGAATTACGAGGCCATCATTTCCTTAACCGCCGCAACGGTTCGGAATCGCAGGCCTTCATTACGCCACTTGTTGATCCCCTATAAAAGGTGGGGGAGTACATTGACGCCCTTCCTTTCACTATTTCTCTATTGTTTGAGAGACTTTTGTCATACTCGCCTGAGTAAGGCGATTTCCGGCGTAAGAAGCCCGATTCCGATCAAATCTCCAGTCAGGTTTGTTTCGTTCACACACACTTGTTTATTTCTTTAAGTTTTCTTCTACCCCCCTTACAACTTCCGTTATGTCGACTTCTGATGCTCAGTCAAATACTGGCTATGAAGTAGAAGGATTTGTAGAAGTGTCTATCCAATCGGATGTAATTTGGTAGATAGTAACTCCTTAGGGGACTTAGAAACTAGGATAGTTAACCACCCAAAACCCAGTTTGGAACTCATGATAGTAAAGGCTTTTGCAGAGCCTAGGAATGTTGTAGGGGAAACCACGGGCAGGCCTTTCAGAAGGGAAGAAGAAGAAAACGCCACTACTCAGGGCATGATAGATGCTCTGAGGGCTACTTTTGACTTCCCTATAAATGTGTCCTGTAGGGTACCAGGACCTATGGACTGCCTTTCTGACACCGAGTAGGGTGAAATATGTGTTTGTCTCGAATAGTTCAAGATCAGGGTTATGTTTCCCTTCCATCCCCTAATTAGGGATTCTTTAGTTGGTTTACTATATGCCCCGTCGATTTGAACATAAATAGTTGGAGGCATCTATTAGGGTTTATAGTTCTAGGTCATATAAACAATGTCAAGGTGGACCTCCCGTTGATTAAGAGCAATATGGACCTGAAGTATTTGAAGTTGAAGGGCATGTTCTACATGTCTTTTGACAAGGGGTTCAGATCCCCCTCCTCTGTACCCACTTCCAACAAGACTTGGAAGAAGTGGTACTTCTTCGTAAGAGGAGGATGGGAGTTCGAGGACTTTGAGAGCTGAATTTCAACCTTCCCTCGGAAGATTGTGATCAAGGGTGAGGTCTCCTTCGAATATTTTTTTTTTGTCTCTGTTATTGGATATTTCAGTTTATGTGCTGTTTGATCTAATCTCATGTTTTCTATGCAGACAAGAGAGCTTGGAAGAGGTCGATCTTCACTATCGATCTTTAAGAGAAGTATAAGAGACTCCTTCAGACCAGCAATCGTGCTCACGACGCCGTCCTCTAGCCTAACAATTTGATGGAGGCCGGCCTAGTTCGGGATAGGTCTGAGAGCCTGAAGAAATCCCTGGTGTTTGGATAGGCTTTAGGGAAGAAGAAGAAGAAGAAGTTGGGGGAGAGCTCTTCACCTACCGAGCCTCTCCTTCAAGTGAAGAGGATGATGTTTTTGTCTAACGCCCTAAATAGGACAGAGTTTAAGGATCTAGGGGCTTCCCCAATTCAACAGCCCGTGCTTCCCCCTGTGTTTGTAGCTCCCACGAAGAAAAGGGGGAAGGGCAGGTCTGTTTCTGTTTCTTCAGTGCTTGATGACTTTGGCTCGCTGGCCGTGAAAAAGGCTTATGAGGAGTCTTAGGCAACAGACCTAAGTAAATTTAAGGGGCTGAAGATGCAAAAAATCGTCAAAGACATGATGGTGTTCCACATGAGGGTAAGCTTTGAAGAATCTTTCCCTTTTTTTCCTTTTTTTTTTTTTTTTTCCTTTCGATTTTGTAATATACTCTGACCTGACTGTGTTGCTTGTTTCTTTTCAAGCTATACATGGCCTTGCGGCTATTATGGACTCTTCTGTGGATTTCGAGCAGATTGGTGTTCTCTAATCTGAGCTCGATGAAGCCAGGCTACAGTTGGGAATGGCTTAGTCTACTACCTCTGTAGCTGAGGAGAAGCTGAGGGAAGCTGCCAACTCATACTCTATCCTGGAGTCCGAGAGGGATGCCCTCGCTTTGGAATTGGAAGACCTCAAAAAGAAGTTCGATGAATTCTAGGCTACCTCCCTTCAAAAGGTCGAGGATATTACCAAACCTGTTAGAGCTCAAACTGAGGTTGATCTGAAGGTTGAAGTCCAAGACCTGGGTGGTGAGCTGATCAAGCATGGTACCACACCTTTAGGGTGAAGTTTCGCAAGAAGTATCCTGACCTGGATTTGGCTGCGATAGACGATATTGAAGTCTCCCTAGTTGAGATTGAGGTGCAGGATTATGAGGAGGAGGAAGTGGATCCCGAACTCCCTCAATGCTGATGCTTCAAGGGCTACCGAATAGCAATAGACTAGGGATATCTTTGTACTTTTTTTTGTTTCTACCTTGTAACTTTACCATACTTTGGGCCAATTATAAATAGAAGTTGATTTCTTTCAGAACTTTATGTATTGTTTGATAGCCTCTTCAGGCAATTAGAATCTCCTAAGTATCCATGAAATGTTTTAGAGGACTTGATAGTAGAATATTAGAGCAGCCACACTTGTAATAAAAAATTTTCAGATGTTGGTATGTTAATAAGTCGTAGTGTATCGACCTTTAACACTTGTAATTGAACCAAGCTTCAACCACAGATCTTTAACACTTGTAATTAAATCAAGCTTCAACCACATATTTTTAACACTTGTAATTAAACCAAGCTTCAACTACAGCTCTGTGGGATTAGACCCGTGGCATTCATAATAAATGGGAGGCTTTGATAGATCTGTACATTGATTGAAATGTTGTATACATCCAGCACTTTTAGTACCTTTACTGAACTGTTCATTGAGTGAATGTGACTAGACCTATAGCACTGGTTCATTGAGCGAAATGAACCGGACCTATAACACTTGTAATGAATGCAAAGCTTTTGGGGGTTTGTACATTGAATGAAATGGACCAGACCTGTAGCACGTTTAGTGAATACAAGGCTTTTAGGGGCCTGTATATTGGGGGGCACTTGTAATGAATACAAGGCTTTTAGGGGCCTGTACATTGAATGAAATGGACTAGACCTATAACACTTGTAATGAATACAAGGCTTTTAGGGGCTTGTACATTGAATGAAATGGACCACACCTATAGCACTTATAATGAATACAACGTTTTTAGGGGTCTGTACATTGAATGAGATAGACCGGACCTGTAGCACTTGTAGTGAATACGAGGCTTTTAGGGGTTTGTACATTGAATGAGATGGAGTAGACCTGTAGCACTCATAATGAATACAAGGCATGTAAGGGCTCGTACATTAAATAAAATCACTTAGAGGTGAATCAAAAATAACTCTTTATTGATAATACTTGCGTAAATGTTCGATATTCTAGGGTTTGGGTACAGGCTTTCCAGTTACATCCTCCAACCAATAAGTCGTAGGTATGACGATCTTGGTTATCTTGTAAGGCCTTTCCCAATTAGGGGAGAGTTTTCCCATAGTGGGATCTTTAGTGTTTGGGAACACCCTTCTTAAGACGAGGTCCCCAATTTGGAAATTGATAGGTTTTAACCCCTGGTTGAAACATTTATCCATTCTTTGCTGGTATGCTTCTGTTCTGATATGAGCTTGCTCACGTCTTTCTTCAAGTAGATCTAGATTCTCCGAGAGTAGCTGGTTGTTGGTCCCCTGGTCGAAGTAGTCTATTTTAATGGTCGGTATGCCAATTTCTACAAGAATGACTGCTTCGGTGCCATAGGCAAGTGAGAACAACGTCTCTGTGGTTGGGGTTCTTTTGGTAGTTCAGTAGGCCCAGAGTACTCTAGAGCGTTCTTCGAACCATCTTCTCTTGGCCTTGTCCAACCTTTTCTTAATCGCATCGAGAATAGTGCAGTTGGTGACCTTGGCTTGCCCATTAGCTTGGGGATGCCCTGGTGAGGAGAAGCGATGGCTGATGTGTAGGTTTTTACAGAACTTCCCAAACACCTTCTCAACAAACTGTGTACCATTATCTGAAATGATGACGTGGGGTATACCGAATCTGCAAACTATATTTTTTCATGTGAAGTTTATTACTTCCACTTCTGTGATGTGGGTCAGTGGTTCAGCCTCTGCCCATTTGGAGAAGTAGTCGATGACGACTAGTAAGAATCTCCTGTTGTAAGGGGCCTTTGGCAATGGCCCTACAATGTCTATTCCCCATTGAGCAAAAGGCTAAGGATTGGTGATGGGGATGAGCTTATGATGAGGTTGGTGCTGGTATGAGGCAAATCGCTGACATTTGCCACACCTTTAGACATATTCTTTAACTTGCTTTAACAAACCAGGCTAGTAATAGCCCTGAGTTAATGCTCGGTGGGCTATTGTTCTTCCGCCATTGTGGTTGCCACAGATCCCTTCATGTATCTCGACTAGGATGTAACGGGATTCTTTTTGAGTTAAGCACCGTAGGAGGGGTTGCATGTAGGACCTTCGGTAAAGCTTTCCTTTAAGAATTAGATACCGAGCTGCCCTAATCCGAATTCTTCTGGCATGATTTTTGTCTTCTAAGAGCAGCCCTTCCCTTAGATACTGGATGATGAGAGTCATCCAATCCTGAGGTTGCTCTAAAATTTGAAGGGACTATATTTCCTCAATGTTTGGTTTTGATTGGTAGGAGATTTTCACCGTTGAATCCTTTTCTGGCTTGAGGTGGGAGGCCATGTTTGCTAAAGCATCAGCCTTAGAGTTTTGGCTTCTTTCGATCTTCTGAATGGTGAATTCGTGGAAAGACAGCTTTAGCAATTCCACTAGCTCTGAATATCTGGTCATCCTCTTATCCTTGGTGAAAAATTCTCCCAAGACTTGACTCACCACAAGTTGAGAGTTAGAGAAAGCTTCTAGATTCAGAGACTCGTATTCTAAGGCCAGTTTCATCCCAAGGATAAACGCATATTCGGCTTCGTTATTAGAGGCTCTGAACCCCAAGCTGACTACTTTCTTAGTTACGACTCTATTGGGGGACTGAAGTATTATGCCTACTATTGAGCCTTTATCGGTAGATGATCTGTCAGTGTAAAGTAGCCATACCGGAGTCTCTGTAGTAGCTTGAGCTTTCGCATGTAGTGTTGGAGTGAACTCTGCTACGAAGTCAGCTAGTACTTGCCCTTTGATGGTGGTTCGTGGTACATAGGATATGTCAAATTCTCCCAACTCTATTGATCATTTGATCAGTCGTCCCAAAACTCAGGTTTGTGTAGGACTGATTTCAAAGGATAGGACGTAAGGATTATGATGGGATAGGCCTAAAAATATGGTCTAAGCTTCCGAGCAGATATCACCAAAGCTAAGGCTAGTTTTTCAATTTTGGAATATCTTGTCTCGGTGTCCAGAAGTACCTTGCTAACATAGAAGACATGCCTTTGAATCCTTTTGTCCTCCCTGACTAATGCGGAGCTGATGGCATTTTCAGCTACAGCTAAGTATAGGAGTAGCTTTTCTCCCTGTACTGGTTTTGAAAGAAGTTCGGGGGAAACTAAGTATTTCTTAAGTTCCTGGAAAGCTTCTTCGCATTTAGAGGTCTATTCTAGGGCCTTACTTCCCCTCAAGGCTCTAAAGAACATAAGGCACCGATCCGTAGATTTAGAGATGAACCTATTTAGAGCTACTATCCTTCCATTTAGGCCTTGGATATCCTTCTTGGTTTTTAGTGACTGTAGTTTAATCAAAGCTTTGATATGTGAGGGATCTGCCTTAATTCCACTTTGAGAGACCAAAAAACCCAAGAATTTTCCTTTTTTGATCCTGAAGGTACATTTTAAGGGGTTGAGCTTTATCCTATGTTGCCTCAGGATATCGAATATTTGGCTCAAGTGCTGCATATGGTCACTCTTTTGAATGTTTTTGACTAGCATGTCTTCGATGTAGACTTCCATTGTGTCTCCAATTTGGGGGCTAAACATCTTATTTACTAGATGTTGGTACGTGGCTCCAACGTTCTTCAGATCGAACAACATCACTCGATAACAATAGAGACCTCGTTTAGATATGAAGGCAGTTTTCTCCTGGTTTGGAAGATACATCTAAATTTGATTGTATCCAGAGTAGGCATCCATGAAATTTATGAGCTCATGTCCAGTCGTGGAATCAACGAGTTGATCAATCCTAGGAAGAGGAAAGCTGTCCTCAGGATAAGCTTTATTTAGGTCGGTGTAGTCAATGCAGACCCTCCACTTGTCATTCTTCTTTTTTGCGAGAACTGTGTTAGCAAGCCATTTTGGGTAGAACATTTTCCTTATTATTCCAACATTTAGCAACCTCTGGACCTCTTCATTGATGATCTTGTGGCGTTCAGGGGCAAACATTCTCCTTTTTTGTCTTACCAGAGGATGGTCTGGGTCTGTCATTTGCTTATGAAAGACAAGGTTAGGATCTATTCCCTCCATATCTTTTGTCTTCTAAGAAAATACCGACATATTACTTTTTAGAAATTCAACAATTTTCTCTTGCTTGGAGGGAGATAGAGCTGAGCCAATCTGTAGATACCTTTCCCCTCATTCAGTGCCAACGAATAGTTTAATAGGCTCCTCTATTGGCTTGACCATGTTGTCCCTTCCCCTAGGGCTTAATAGTTTATCGATTTCAGAGGGACACTTCTCTGCCTCATGAAGGTCAGAAGGTGGAGTACTCCCCCCCCTTCACAAGGGTACTGTGATTGCTATTTGGAGGCTTTCTCTTTTAATGCGAGGGCATAGCATTCCCAGGCAGTGGGTTAACAACCCTTGATGGAGAAGACCTATCATTGTGAACATATTTCAAACATTAATGGAGGGTTGAAGTGACTGCTTTCATCTGATGGAGCCAAGCCTCTTGATGATGACGTTATAGCGGGATTTAGAATCCAGGACCATGTACTCAGAGATCAGTGTCTTCTGTCCGTCTCCTTCTTCTGTCATGGTTGGTAGGTCTATTTTGCCTAATGGGGTGTTGAGATTTCCATCAAATCTTGCCATCACAGCAGTGGTAGCTTTGATGTCATTATGGTCGAGCTTTAGGTGTTTGAAGGGTTCGTAAAATAGTATGTTGGTGGAGCTTTCAGTATCCACGAGAACCTTTCTGATCTCGAAGTTGGCAATTTTGAGTGAGATGACAAGAGCATCGCTGTGGGGGCAATGAATCCTAGCAAGGTCCAATTCAGAGAACTGGACTTGAGGTCCCAACTTCATATTTTTCTCAATGGCTAAGATCTGGATGACATGTGGTTCCGCCCTTGCTTCCTGAGCGTACCTTTTTCTGGCTCGGTTAGACATTCCTGTTGCCGTACTGTCAGCGTGAAAGACAAAGATGACCTGATTGTTTTGCCACGGTTGATCATTTTGAACCTCTCTCTACTTAGGCCTCTGTTCTTGCCTTCTTTGTGGTAGTCTATCATCACAGGGGTTCTGCCTTCCGTCCTATCGGATAAACTCCCTCAGTCATCTTCTTCTGATGAGATGTTCTATCTCTTGCTCGAGAGCTCTACATTCGTCGATGGTGTGCCCGTGCTCTTTGTGGAAATCAAAGTACTTGTTTTGATTTCTGGTGTCGGGGTTGCTCTTCAGTGGCTCTGGCCACTTCAAGTTCTCACGGGTCTGGATCTGTTGAAGTATATGAGTGAGAGAGGCATTCAGAGGGGTGAAAGTTCTGTACCTTCCAGAATTAGGATTGTTTTGGGTTTTGGATGCCGCTCTCTTGCCAGGGCTCCTGATCCTATTCCTGTTAGTGTTGGTGTCCCTCTTTTGAACATGCTCATCCTTCTGAGCTTGCACTTTTGCCTTTCGAAAAGATATTTTCCTATCTTCAAGGTTTATGTACTTTCATGCTCGTTCCATGAGTGCCGCCATGTTGATAGGAGGATTTTTGGTCAATGAATCTTGGAAGCGTCTAGGCCCTAGGCCCGAGGTAAGAGTTGCCACTAGGAACCTCGAGCTGCAGTCGGTTATCTCCGTGACCTCGGTGTTAAAACGAGCAATGTATTTTCGAAGTGACTCTCCCTTTGCTTGCTTCACAATTAACAGGAATTCTAGCCCTTTCCTTAACTTCCTACTGGTTAGAAATCGATCAAGAAACTACCTGTTAAGTTCATAGAAGTTACTGATTGATTCTTGGGGGAGTTGTAGAACCACTTTAGAGTGGTACCTTTGAGGCTCGTCATGAAGGTTCGGCACATGACGACATCAGTAGCTCCATGTAGAGCCATTGTATGCTGGTAATGAGATAGATGATCCCTAGGGTCCTTAGACCTATTGTAGAGGGTGAATTTTGGGACTACAAACTTTTTGGGCCACTCTTCTATCATTATGGAGGCGGTGAATGGTGTGGAGAACCTCTCGAGAAAATTTCCTAGTTCGTCTTGCTCTGGAGGGGTGTGGAGCCCTTTAGTAAAGATGGTTTATTCTTGGGAGTCTGCTATCTCTTCTGCCCTTTAAGGGACTCTGGGCAAGACTAGCTGTGGGTTTAGGACCCACTGTTGGCCGTGTCCTGGACCTTCAGACCCTCGGTTCGGGGGATGAGTTTGTCCAATATTAGCAGGAGGGTGTTGCCTTCTTAGGATTAGAGGGGCTGGTGCCTCTGGAGGTTGGAATTCCTGTGACATTGGATTGGCTCCCAAAGTCGCGAGAGTAGGAATCCTCGTTCTACTTTGGTAATGGATAGCTGGGTGAAAAGTGGGCATCCCTCTCCCTACAGTTGTTGATGTCTGGGGATCAGCCCTCGTGTGAGTGGTACCATGGGGGTGTACCGGTTACATGTTGGGCAACTCCTCGTTGAGGGACCCTCCGCCCGTGGTAGTGGTAGGAGACTGAACTCCACCGTAAACAACGTTGGTAGGAGGAGAAGGAATATTTCTTCACTGGCTCTGGGCCAACGAAGCAAGATCTTGTGACATGGCAACAAGTTGTTCCTACATCTGATATAATTATTGTTGAATCCGATCAAGCAACTGCTGCAAGTGACTGGGTGTTTGCCCCTTTCCTTTCCAAGAAGAAGGCTGATTTCGGGGGTTTTGGAAATTCTTTCTAGGACGAAGATTGGGAGCCATTGCCTTTTTGAAAGAAAAAAATAAAGGATTTATTACTTTTGAATAAAAGGTTAGCAAGAACGATTGTTATTCCCACAGACGGCGCCAAACTGATGTTGCTCTTTCTGATTAGAGGGGCTTCTTATCCTTCGTTACCTGTCAAGAACTCGAGATCAAAGGGTCATCGGGTAGACTCCAGTGGTAGCCGCTCCGATGATAAAGTCAGTAAATTAAAAATACTATAATTGAAAGGAATAATTGAACGTAAATTGAAAGCGTACCTTATGGCCTTATTTATAGGTTGTAGATTTCCTAAGTTGAATAAGATTAGGAACCATAAAAGTAGGGATTCGAAGATATTCGGAGATGGTAGTTTCCATATCGAACTAAGTTTCCTTATTCTAAGGTCGGTAGGATATGGAAGGCGGTTGTCAGCTCGGAACCCGTTCCCGTAGATACTTTACCATTCTTGTTATGAGGTTTGTGATGAGCAGATCAGCACCCCATATGCTCTGGAGGAAGGATTGGAAGTTTTGCACCATTCTGAACAAAGTACCTCTGAACCCTATACGTCTGGCTGAACTAGAGAGCAGAGTCTCTATTGGTTTGTACGTGGAAGAGCTCTGTACATACACGTGTCACATTTGAATTGATCTGTCACTTTATGGTCCATTAGTAAGATTGAGAAAAAGAAACTAACCTTTTTTTTTTAAATGAACCTAACCTAAAGGTAGCCTATACTCCTATGCTCTTGGACAGTGGCTCTAGTTGTCAATGGCGTAGCACGGTAAAAAATGCAGAATGGTAAGAAGAAGAGAAGCACATTAGGGCTTTTTAAAAACTCAAAGAAGCGCATTTTGAAAATGTATTTTTAATCTAGTTATAATAGTGAGAATGACTAGCAATTAGTTAGTCGTAGTCAAGACAAAGTGTCACGACCCGAAACCCACCTTGTGCGGATCCCGAATCGTGACCGCCGCCCTTCGACCGAGGCCTTAGGGCAAGGCGAAACATAAGCAACGGTATCGAATAGATGTGCGACACGTGGTTGCGGAAGCGTGAAAAACTTTTTCTTTTCTTTTCTTATTTAAAAAAAATTTGCACATCCGTCCGGTACTGCCGCTCTTTGCATTGCGGTACTCATGATCATACATTCAAAGCGTAAATACATTCTAAAGTTTTATACACAATACATATTCATTTGTTCTTCAAAACTTAACTACATAATATACACAACCAAAAACGACTAACTACTAGTCCGAGTGCTTTTCCACATCCGCTAGTCCTGCAATAACTTCCTACGCCCTTTCACAAAATGAGCATAGATTATACACTTTCTTGATCAAAGTCAGAGCTTGCCTCCTGACACCTGAAAGGGGGGGTCCGAACAAAGTCCGGGTAAGCTAATCTAAGCTTGTGAGTAATTCGGGCATTTGTCATGGGGTTTCAACTGGCAGTGGTTTAGCACATGAAAGTTTATAAAATACTCACTACCAATTGTTCGTATGCTCGGAATACAGAATATATGCATTCTTCATAAAGATAGCTTTGAACATTTAAAGTATTCAAGCTAAATACACATTTCTTCAATAGAGTATATGCATTTTAAAACATGCATAATCGAAAGAGGTAAAACCTACTTTCATGTTTAATAGTATGATTTCAAATGATAGCTTAAAAACATTTATAGTTAATAAGCTAAATACACATTTCTTCAATGGAATCTATGCATTTCAAAGCATATAAACGTACATAATAAAATGGGGGTAAAAACCTGCTTCCATTTTAAAAGTGTTTGTCATCTTTTCTCTTTGGTTAAGTGGAATCTGTTTCGAACCAGACTCCCATCTTACTGCAATGCTACAATGGGAGATATCTTACTGCCTGGGGGATTAGATCCTTCTACCGGGCATTTACTGTTGAATCCCGAAGGATTTCAACCTTCATGAGGTGCTTATGCACATTTGGATGCCTTTTTAACGAGCATCAAAATACTGCTTCTTCAATAAATGTTTTTTGTTTAAAAACATTTACAATATGACTTCTTCAAACATATGCATTTATAGCATTTGAAATATGACTTCTTCAATAGATGCTTTATAAGCATTTTAAATATGACTTCTGAACAAGAACTTCAGAATATGTAGACATGTCAACTACTTTTAGAGAAGACAGTGATAGAAATTATTCATTGAGCATATCATATCAAGATTTATAAGAGCAAAATGAATCACGAGATATTTGAATTTAATATTCAATACTTCAACTCTTTTGGAAGTTAAAACTTCTTCAAATCCGTGGAGTTAAATCTCCACTTCAAATGCGGGGTTACTCACCTTATACTCCAAGCTCGGCGTTTACTGCGACGCCTTCCTTTTTCCTTTTGTAGTTCCTAGAACAATTCATAAATAACAGTCTCATTAACTTCACATCTACTGCAATAACACCTGTTGATGCTACTTAGTTCGTATTAGATCCTAACACGATTTCATAATTTCATATGTACTTAATTGACTCGTATTTTTAACCTATAACACAATTTAATGTGTTAGGAATTAACTTCATTTTAGCTATACTCTCCTGGTAGCTCCATTAACTTTAAGTTAATTTATTTACTTCATATGTTCTCGTGTCACGTCTTCTCCTATGTCCTTTCAAATGTGTACCGTACCATTTAGTTGGTACTTCGAGCAGTGTACTAATTTATAGCCACTGGACTTATGCTATTCATCAAATTTTATGTCTTTTTATTAGACATTTCTTTTTGGTCGAATAGACCCTACCATTGAGTCCGGAACATTGGAGAAAGTCAGTTTAGGCTTTCCTAAAATTTAATTCCGACTTTTGTATGTCAAAGGGCAAAATAGTCATTTACCCAATTACGTGCCGTATTTTTCCGTACTTCGTTTCATGTTGTGGATCTCACCATTGGACTCAGAAGGTCCGAAATAGTAAGAACACACTAATAACTTGTTACTTGCGGACAAGGGGTATTTTGGTCATTTTATCCCTTTACATATCTTTAATTTTCGGAGTTCCATTTCGTGAAACGGACCCCGCCATTGGATTTAGAATGTCCAAAATAGTCAGAATCCAATATTGGTTTACTTTATTTGGACTTCATTTACTCTATTTATGGCCTACGGGTATTTTTGGAATTTCTTTTATTTAAATATTATTAAGTTATTATTAATTAAATTTCAGCCGGGTCATAGTAGAATTTCCCAAAATTTTTGGGGTCAAATTCCAATTTTGAACTCTTCCGGTTTGAACCAGTGGGTTCAGTTTCAATTTAACTGAACCGGTCCGGTTCTCCTTGAACCAATCCGGTTCAACACCTCATGCTGACGTCATCATGACGTCAGCCCTGATATTTTAAATCTTTACAACATAACCAAAACGTCACCGTTCTCTTAATGCGGTGGACTTGCCCTTTCTTGACACGTGTCCCGAGTTAACTCGGGTGACTCGATTCAACAGCGAGTCGACCCGTCGTCTTCCTCCTTCGTTACCCACTGTAACCCTAATTTCCGAAGCTTGAAAGCTTCATTTTCGAGCTAATCTATTCACCTAAATTCTTCTATTTTTACACTCATCCATCTCTAGAACATTTCCCAAGAGATTGGCATTCATCTAAGGTTTTAAAACCAGTTCATGAGTTCGGTTTAACTTTTGATAGCCGAACCTGTAACTACACGTTAAATCCTCATTCCATCACTATTTTTGATGAGGTTTGGCCCTGTGTGATCCTTATGACATGGGGATTACATACCCATTCTCAAAACTGAGTTTAAAAGTGTAAAACCGAATTTGGGTTCCACGACTTAAACCTGCAACTAATATTTTAGGTTTCATTTCTTGAGTTTTTGGATCGCGGTCTACCATTTTTAAGACCTTGGGATGATCTAGAACAGGTCCTAATACTCGGATTTGGATTTGGTTTCTCTTATTTCAGACCTGCACCAGAATTTTCTGATTATTGTTCCAACTGAAACTTGACTTTTCTCAGTCGATTCTTAATCATTTCTTGTAATTTCTTTTGTAGTTTACAGCTTATATTATGCAGAATAAACCCCTACTATTACATGCTTTAAATTTGTACACAATTTAAACAATTTCCAAACGAAATCTTACCTGTTCAAGTTGCTTACAGTTTCCCACTTTTCTCCTACTTCAGTTCCTATCCTTCAATTTCTTGCTACTGCTTGCACACGTCTCCTCTTCCATTACAAGTTCTCTTTTCCTTTTATTTCCCCTTCATTTACTCATGCAATCGGTGGCCTTGCCACCTGTTGGTATCCGAATTTGCATGGCACACAGCCATGGCTGCCACCTCCCTTCTCATCATTATTTTTCACAAGCAGCTCACATGGGAGAGGCATGGAGAGCAGTGCCCACCGTCTCCCTCTCTTCTCAATTGTATTATATTAAATACAATTTCATTCTTTTGTTTGTAAGTATATATATATATATATATATATTACACCCAACTTTATATTCCTATATAAATAGGTATATATATATATATGTCTTATATAATCATATTATATATATAATATGTCTTTATATGAATTTGAATAGTCACTTATTAATTTAACATGCATATTTATGTATGCATATACATCAATATCTATATTTCACAATATAAATATATTTATATATTTATATATCCATGTTCATACTTTGATAATCTACCCGACGTAGCAATCTATTTTTGTCACGTCTCAATTCGAGGTTGGCTTCCAAAATGAAAGTGTACAGTCTCAATGGGATTAATAGAAACAAGTTGGTGATTGAAAACCAACCTTGTTACTTCAGGTTGCAATCACTGGTTAATATTTAGTGACTTGCTAATTCTTCATCAGGTCGGGGTGTTACACAAAGTACCAGACCCTTCTATCCTTAGAGACCTATTAGGTCTTTGTGGCTATTTATAATTATTTTATAACTATTTTTGAAACAGGATTTAGGAATCTAAACTATATGTAGAATTGACCTAAAGGTGGAGGGTGAATAGATTAACTTATCAATTTCTTGCAGTATCCACCAATTTTTATTTTGGTGCTTTAGATTCCAGTTTGATTAGTGCAGTATTATAATGTTCATGTGTGTGCAATCGAAATATGTGAATATATAAGTAATTTAAATAGGAAATCACATAGAGAGAGAAAATTAAGAGTTTTTATGTGGAAAACCCTAGAAGGGAAAGAGCATGAAACCTTATCTCGATGTACACTAATCAACTATAAAAAAGAATAAGAGTATAGACTCTAACTCAACTTATAGATGACTCGAATCCTCAAGCCTTGCCGATTATCGATCTCGAACTCTTTCCACTTTAATCCATAATCTTTTATTTATAGCTCCGCCTTCAAGTCCTCGAATGACATCACAAGTCGAATCCTTGAGATACTGATTGCATTACCCAAAATTCTTCAAGCTAATACTCACCACAGTTTGTTGTAGAAGAAGATGGAAAACTAGGTTTAGTGTGTAGAGGCCATGGTTTTCTAGCATTTCTTTCTATTTGAAGAAGATGTATTCTTGGAAACCTTAAAAGTATCTTTCTCTATATCATGCTAAAAAGACTCTAAAAAAATTCATAAAAAATAATACACAAGTTTGCAATTTATAGAAAATAGAAAATTAATTTGAAATAGGAGATTATTGTGTAGCTCGTTTGAACCAATTAATGGCTCATTTGAATGAGATTTGATTTGCTTATTGAACGAAGCCTATTGTTGAATAATATTTTGAGGTTTCAAGCATGGTCCTTTGAACCATTATTAAAGTGGTTTGAACCAATGTGATGCTAGTTCGAACGCCCAAAGCCACAACGTATCCCTTGAAGTCTTTTGTTGTAAAATATCCACACCAATTGAATTTAGTGTGCAATGCCATTTAATCTTATATCCAACAAACCTTATTTTTTGAATTTCGTTTGAACAAATCCTGCCCTAACTAGTTTTTGATATTTTGAAATAAAGCCAATTTTAAGCCTTTGCAAAACAAAACCACAATCAAAGCAAGTTGGAAAACACTTTAAATTGCTTTTAAAATATATGTATCATAAGTTTCACAAGTTTAGCCTTTGGACATTATTTAAGAAATTGTGATTGAAAGGTGTAACAAATTTGATTTTGTACGACTTGTAAGGGCAACAGGTCGGTCACATCTTGGGAGACTACCTAAGGTATGATAGGTGGGTCACAAGTTGACAAATTGGTATCAGAGCTAAGGTTGAAGGTTTTGGAAAGTTTAAGGTCAGAACATTAGAGCTAAGGTTTGATGATTCTAGAGAAGTTAAGGAAAATGAAAGAAGGAATATCAGAGCCAAGTTTGGTGGCTTTGGAAAAGTTTGTGGTTAATATCAAGGCTTTCGGATAAGTGATCCTTGAGGGATTAGGAGTACTGTAGAGATAAGAGTTAGTGGCTAATACAGAGATGGACATTGGAGCAATAATAGAAAGGCTCTTAAGGAATTTGTAGACGAAAGCCTATTGAAGTAAAAGTTAAAGTTGATAGCTCTATAAGAGCATATAAGGACAATGATTGCTAACAATGATTGATTATCGAATATTGTATCATCAGAATAATTGTGATTGTTAGAGAAATGAAGAAAGGATAAGGTGGATGGTGGTAAGTGCTAGAATGCTATTAGATTATTTATTACAATTGGGGAATGGCCATCCCATTATGTGACTTTGGAGTTGAGAAACACTTATAGCACTTCTTATCCAACCTAAAGGTAGATATCCCTCAGGGATACAACGTAGTAAATGATAAATTATCTATCACATCTCGCACTCCATCCTATGCAGAATACATAATATAACCGACCCTTGGGGCCATACGATATCAATGGGATGATCTAAAATATAGCGAAAACATCAACATTTTCAATCCTACTAATCATACCACAACAATCTCTTGATAATAGTAAGAAGCATTAGATTTTCATTTATATAACCATTACATTAAAGTTCATCTACAAAATATTTATTATAATAAAAACAAGGCTTTTCCCTACCTCGGTGCTATCTTCTAGTCAAAAGCTTCTCATATTTAGCTATAGTTTAGTTCTTGATGTAGCTTATCCTTATTGCTCATTCCTTTACTCCGCGTCACCTGAAAAATGTTGGGAAAAATTGAGGTGAGCTAAACGATGCTCAATGAGTAATATCAACACTTTATCATAGGTCTTAACCAATAGAGTTTTTAATAAACACTACCACGATAAATATCCATCGATTTTCATGGGATATAGAATAGTTGAATACAACACTTTAACAATCATTCTGAAGATCTTTCTTGGTCATCAGTCATTTCAACAAAATTGCTAAAAGAAGTAATCTTTTGAATAGTAATAAGATAGCACTTTCCAATCAATGAACATTTCAACAAAATTTTCTAAACATGCAATGAGATATAAAATAATGCTTTCTATGCAAATCATAGAGTTTAGATGCCTATTACTACGGTTACAATGAAACGAGGTAAGTCGACAATGGCTTCCGTACAAAATGCACACTAGGTTACGTGAAACAAAATGTTCATGTTAAGCGTGAACAAAACACCTCCCCATGTTAGGTGATGTAACGAAATGCTAACCTAGTAGCTTGAACAAATTTCATATAATAATAATAATAATAATAATAATAATAATAATAATAATAATAATAATAATAATAATAATACTGATTTCTAGACATGTTCCTAGACTTATCACAATCCAATATTTTGAGCAATGGCATTAGAAAATGTATTTTCAGTAAATATGATACATTTCTTTTTAAGATAACAGGCTTTGTAAGCAAAAAACACAAAATTTTGATCAGAGTGACAAACATTATTTTGAAAGAAAATAACAGATCATTTTGATCAAGAGTCATAAACATGCTTTAGACCGGAATTTATAAAACAATTTGTAAAACAACTAATATTTTATCAAAGCACATTTATAAAAACAAGAATGCAAATATCTCCACTTCAAAAGGCTAAATTATTCACATGTAGTCCTGTTCCCCTCTTCTTAATCCTTTCTTTCTCCTAGAGATCCTATAACAAGGATCAAATTGTATTTAATGATCAATTCAAAACATTATCTTATTTAAAATGATGTTTCATTGATTTTTTTTTTTGTTTAAATAAACCTACTTTTTAGATTCAATGACCCGTAAAACCATAGGGTAGGTATGCTTACACTTATCTAAGGTCATATTGTGGCTCAATTAGCTATTAGGGACTTAATTGTAATTACTAAAATTATGTATTTTATTTTTCGGTGTTGAATTTGTTAAAACAGATTCCACCATTGGGCCCAAAACGTCGAAAATTCTAAGATATCCTCTCTTTATGTTTCAATTGGCTTTAAATAATTTTATTTAATTGATATTTTAATTCTGTAATTATATAATAATTTTTAGATGGATGTGGTATTAACCACAAGTTGTGGCTCATTGGTTAAGATCTTGGCTCTGAGGTTCCTTGTCACTGGTTTGAAACTAACTGGCCGAGAGGTTTGTTTTTATTTTCTATACATTCTTTAGGTTATATATATATAGAGGTAGAATATTATTAGCCACCATTGTGTGGCCTAGTGGTTAGGTTTATCAAGTTCCTCTTGTAAGGCTCAAGTATGAGTCAAGGTTGGAGCACTTTTGCCCATTTTTTCTTATCTTTAACAACTTATATATACTATAAATATTCAAGTAACATAGTTAACGGTCACAAAGAGTACTATGAAAATTGTAACACTCCATTGTGGAGTTGGACTTCAAGAGTTAGTTTGGTCACTATTGTTGGTATTCTTTGAAGACTTGTTTAACCTAGATTTATTTAAAGACTTGTTTATCCTAGATTTATTTGAAGACCTATTGGAGCTAGACTGGCCTTTGGGTTTTTTCTTTTTTCCTAAGAAATTTCCTAAATTTTTTCACAAAAAAATCCATCTCATCTTCATTTAAATTTGACCCAATTCTAGACTTAGATTGGTCCTCCTTAACAGACTTAAGAGCAATTACCTTGTTCTTCTTATATTACCTCAAACTCAACTCATGTCTATAGATAGCCTACCATGTCATATCTCAGACCTTACTGTAATATCCCGACCCGGGATACGTCATGTATACCGAGGTAAGTCGGTTATATAGTGTAACTTGAATGGTAAGATATGTATATCATGGTATTTCATGGAAATGTATGACTGGAAACTGTAAATGATGAAAATGAATGATCAAGGTTGGGTAACGCCCGAGCCGCACAGGGCATTGCATTGTAAGGCGTGCATGCACGTATTCCCATGCATGTATACGTGAACATAGATGAGTAGCCCGACCAAAATAAATGTATGTAAATATGATTAAAAATGGAATTATACCCCTACACATGCATGTATATACATGTATAAAAATATGTATTTAATGTGTATATAAATTTATATATATATATAATATGATGTATTATACATATATTATGTATATATGTATATGCATAAGAAATGAAAGGAAAAGAAAAGGGAAAAAAGGGGAAACTGCAAAGGGCAGTATGTAGGTGCACTGCATGTGAGGGTGTGTGTGTGTCGGTTGAGTGAAGTGTGTGTGTGTGATGTATATAATATGATATATGTATATATGTGTGCACAACAAGTCTCCTAAGCCATTTAATGCAAAGTTGCATTTGGCAGAGGGAACACCAGGTTTAAGTAAAGGAAAGGGGCCATAGAAGGGGGAGTAACCGAGAGATAGAAAGAGAAGAGGGAGAGAGGCGGTGGAAACCTTTCTCTTTATATATATATATATATATATATATATATATACGGGTGTGAGTTGAGAGACAAAAAGGAGACCAAGACTGAGAGAAGCATTGGCAAAGAACTTAGGAGCAGAAATAGGAAAGTTTGGAGGGTCACAGTGGGCTAAAATCCGAACACCCAGGTAAGCAATTTAAGTTATGTTTTTGTGATTTTAAACATGAATGTTTGATCTAAAGCTAGGGTCTTGATAAGCATGATTTTAGCTTTTAAATGCAAAAAGAATGATAGGAAAAGGTTAAGAAACCAGGGAGATATTCATAGTTGCAGGTTATAGAGAATAATCGGCCACTTGACATTTCATGCATTAAACCTTGTTTAATCGACCCAAGAATGATTCTATGAAGTGCAGAAAACTATTAGAAACGATTAGGGGTCGAAACAGTGGGTAAACAAGCATGAAATAGAGAAAGTACAGTTGGCCGGAGCCACGGTTTTTCTCTATTTCGTGAATAACTAGTGGGTTAAATTGAAATCTAAGGTTAGAAATATAATCTACATGAAAAATGGAAAAGAATGGCATTCAAAACGAGGGGAAAAAACCATCAAAAATTGGTGACAGTCGCCAGAGAAGACGACTGTTCACCACCGGAACCCTACCGGAGCAGTGGGGAAGACGACCGGAAAGTCATGGGGGCTACCAGGTTAAATCTAGACCGGATCCGGGTTCGGATCGGGTCGGTACCCGACCGGATATGAAATGGGTAAGTGAAACTGTGTCGTTTGGATTTTTAATTTAAATGGATTTGGGCTTGTTTGGTTACACGGATAGTAAGTTGAAATTGGTTTTGAGGTTAACCGAAACTGGGATAGGATAGGAACCAGGATATTGGAATCCGGTTCTTGAATTAAACTGAACCGTTTGGTTCAGGGGAAAGGCAGACCGGTTAGGGTTTTTGGTTCTGAACCAACTGGTTCAGACCGCAGCTTTTGAAAATTGTGAACCGGCCCCAAATGTTTTAAGAAATTCCACTAAGGCCCAACAGGAAAATTAATAAAATATTAATTTTTACAAAAATGCCCTATTCCAAATATAGGTCAAACGAAGTCCAAACGATACAAATGAATAGTCAAAAATTATTATCTCGGACGTTCTGAGTCCAATGGTGGGGTCCGTTTTATGAGATGAGACCCCGAAGGATAGAATACCGTAAAAGTACAAAATGACCATTTTGCCCTTTTTAGTACAAAAGTCCAAATGGAATTCCGCGAAAGCCTAGACCGACTTTCTTCGGCATTCCGGACTCAATGGTAAAGTCTAAATTAGTATTTGAAATACTTATGATGGAAAGACATAAAATTTGATGAATAGAATCTATTCTAAAACGTATTCACTGATATATAGGGAACTCGAAAGGCAAGGATACACTCACGGATTCCTGATCTAGAATTACGATAGAGGTAAGTGGATCACTCTCTCTTACATGTGGTGTTTCCCCAAGCCAAGTTTATTCTTTTACTGCCAAACTCGTACTCTTGAATGTATTGATATCCTTGTGTTCCACAATTCGATATTTGCCTATCTCGTGGACATTTGATTGACTGATGTATCATTGTTATCATGTTTCACTGTGCTTTGAAAGCACACATGTTATTGCTATCCACAATGTGATATTGTTCTATCTTGTGGACATTGATTGACTGCTATATTATTGTTATCATGTTGAACCATGCCTTGAAAGGCCTACTATTGTATCCTCATTGAATGAATGATATTCCATTTTTATATTCTATGGAATTACTATAATCATGACATGTTTATGGACACGGGAGTTGTGCTCAGTCACAACCCCCATCTGATGCTATCTGATTGAACGGGACCTACGGGTCAAGTCCGTGAACGGACAAATGGCAAATTACTGGAATTGACTGGGGGGTATGCCGGGCCCCAAAAGATCGAGGGTCTGCCGAGCCCTGACACAGAATAACAACATCTCTCATGATTGACAGAACTTGATTGTTGAATGGCACTATTCCTTATGATTCTTCAAGTCTCGAAGGACTTGCATTGATTGATTTGATTGTAATCGGTTCATTGTGGCAGTATTTCATTGTTGTTATATTATCATTGTACACCAATAATTCTGATTGTGTATTGTGTTTACTGTTCATTGGCCCTCGTGGCAATTGTTTCCATTGGCCCTCGTGGCAAATATTTTCATTGGCTATCACAGAATCTCCTTCCTTATGATTGGCTATCATTATCTGATTCATGGATTCATATTGATCATCGATACCAGTGTTGGAGATCTGTTTTACTTACTGAGCTTTGTAGCTCATTCCACCCCACTTACCCCCATTTCAGGTGATGACGCTGCGAGACCCTAGTAGGAGTCTGAAAGCGTAGGGGGACATTTTGAAGTACTGTACCAGTCTATGTTAGTTCTCTCATGTATTCACCACCCCCGGGTGCTGGTTACGTTTAGTTCTCATTTTGTCTTATATAGAACTATGTCATGTATTTAATAGACTTCCGCTGTTTAATTTATTTAAAAGACTTCCGCTGGATTACTGTAATTGATAAAGACTTCCGCTGTTTATTGTTTAAAATTTTTAGTACATTGCATATTAGTACTATGATACAGGAATGGAAAAAGTAGGGACGGCCTTCGGGTCGGCCCCGCAACACGAGATCCGCATAGGGTGGGTTTCGGGTCGTGACAGCTTGGTATCAGAGCTTTAGGTTCGATTGTGAGTCATGGGAGATAGGACTAGAGTTAAGACCGTTAGATATGACTGACATTTTATATTTTACAATCATGGACAAATTGTCTTACACATTGACTGGTCATTTCATTGGTTATTTCACTGGTTATCTCATTGGTTATTTCATTGGTTATCTCACGGCTTATCTCATTGGTTAGCTTCATTGATTCTATTCACAGTCATGGTAAACACGAGGCAAGGTCCGTTACCTATGGATCATTTAGAACAATTGGAAAGAATGATGCAGACTATCATTGAAAGTCTACCACGGATTCAAGCTGGTGCTAGCCAACCAGCACAGCCAGTACAACAGGAACAGCCTGTCAACACAGGCGACAATGTAGGAAATCGTCAAGGAAACGAGCGAGACGCTGCATACTTATATGAGCGGTTTCAAAAAATGAAACCCCCGACCTTCGACGGTACGGGAGGGGCCACTATAGCTGAGGAGTGGTTATTAGAGATGAACAGGATCTTCAAAATCCTGATATGCACTGAAGTCCAAAAAGTGGCATACGCCACTTATATGCTCAAAGGGATGGCACATAAATGGTGGATGATAGAGGAAGATAAAGAGCCAGGCATGAACTGGCAACGATTCACCGATATCTTCAACAAGAAGTACTTCTCCCAAGAAGTACGAAACCAAAGAGTTGCAGAGTTTGTGGTACTGCAACAGGGAGCAATGACGGTAAAGCAATACGAGGCCAAATTTACTGAATTGGCCAGGTTTGCTCCAAGTGCCGTCAATACCGAGGATCTGAAAGCTCGCAAGTTCGAGGAAGGATTGAGGTGGGCTATCAAGGATAGACTGGTACCTCATCGACTGGCTACCTATGATGATGTAGTGGAGACAGCTCGAGTCATAGAAAGGAGTGGCGAGGAATTCGCCAAGAGGAAAAGGAACCTGAAGCGTGGAGGCAATCAGAAAAAAAGACAAGGGCCTTCTACTTCAGAACATGGATCTACATTTACCAGACCTGGAGCCACATCACAGGCGACAGGGTCCAGTCAGAAGAAACAAGGCAACACTAAAAAGGGGGCAGCCAAGTGCTCTCGTTGCAATAAGATCCAAAAGGGCCAATGTCTCAAGGACAGCAACGCTTGCTACTATTGTGGCCAAGAGGGACATTTTGCAAGAGAATGCCTTCAGAAGGATCAGGCCACGCCCATTACTGCCTCGGTTAGAGCACCAACAACTGGAGTAGCACCACCTAGACCTCCGGCCCAAAGGAATGGACAAGGGAACGTCCAGCAGCAGGCAAGACGAGTTTTCTCCCTTTTACCAGGAGACGTGCAGGCTACAACCTCTGTAGTCGCAAGTACTCTTTTAGTATGCTCACAGCCTGCTCATGTTTTATTTGACACTGGATCTACACATTCATTTGTATCCCCTACATATGCTGCTAGATTGAACCTAGTAACGGAACCCTTAGGGTACTTACTGAATGTTTCTATACCATCGGGGAAATCATTGTTGGGGGATACCATGTATAGGAATTATGGGATACAGACTGGGGATACACACTTATTGGCTGACCTTATACCTTTGGAAATTTGTGGATTCGATGTTATCCTTGGAATGGATTGGCTGGCCGCCAATCACGCTACGATAGACTGTGTGGCCAAGCGAGTCCTCATACAGAATCCCCAGTGTCCAACAGTTAACTTTGAGGGGAGAGGAGTGGCTTCCCCACCCTACTTTATTTCCTCTATCCAGGCAAGGCGTCTACTTCGCAAGGGATGCCACGGATTCTTATGTAGTGTTCAAGACACTGATTCTCAGCAGCCTGAGTTAGAGAAGATTCCCATTGCTAGGGAATTTCCCGGAGTATTCTTGGATGATATTCCAGGAATGCCCATAGACAGAGAGATCAAGTTTTGCATCGACGTATTGCCGGGCACTACGCTGATATCCAAGACTCCATATAGGATGGCACCGGCAGAGCTGAAGGAGCTGAAGCTCCAGTTGCAGGAATTATTGGACAAGGGTTTTATACAACCCAGTTCATCACCATGGGGTGCACCGGTATTGTTTGTAAAGAAAAAAGATGGAACTATGAGACTGTGTATCGACTATCGTGAGTTGAACAAAGTTACCATCCAGAACAGATATCCACTGCCCGAGTGGATGATTTGTTCGACCAGTTAAAAGGGGCCCAAGTGTTCTCAAAGATCGATCTGAGGTTCGGTTATCACCAGTTGAAAGTCAGACCCACTGACATTCAAAAGACAGCATTTAAGACACGGTATGGACACTACGAGTTCCTTGTTATGCCATTTGGGGTGACCAATTGATGAGTGCGCAAAAGTGCACTCTAAATATCCTATTATCGGAGTAAATTGCTAGAAAGTAAATAGGAATATTGAGATATATTTGATATTATTTATTTAATTTCTATTTACATTGAGATATATTTTAGCGGTATTTTATAAGATTTTAAGTCTCAAATAGTGCATTATTTGTTGGCGAGTGCTAGTTTGCAATTGCGCTTTACATTTAATAGTTTTGGAATAATTTTTGGCTTTTTGGCAGATTCGACCATTGAGTTTCAATCGAGATTTTGATGACGTTAAACTTTCAGAATGAGAAAGTGATCTTCATGAAATATTTAGAGGACGTCTTGAGATTTTCAAAAAGGTCTGGTTTGCAAAAATCGGAGTTCGTTTGGGCCTCCAAACATTATTTCAAAAACAGGCCTGGAAAGCTGCTATGAACCTCTCCGTCCAGCCAACTTCAAGGGGTTATAACTTGAGCTTCCGAAATCCAAATCAGGTGATATTTATGCCTAAAATTATCTACTCATCCAGGACTACAACTTCTGTGAAGAGTCTAAGTCGAGATTCAGTTGTTATCTTAGAGAAAACGGAGCCTAAAAGTTAGCGTTGCTGGCTGTGCGCGAGAAACAAAAGACAATGGAAAAAATAATAAAAAGAAAAAAATAAACAAGGGGCTGGATTTGTGCGGCTGTTGGGCTTGGAAAGTGGCTTGGCAGTTTGATTGGGTGTTGATTTGTGGGTCCCAGCTGAAGAAAAGCAAAAGAGATGAAAGAAAGAAAAGGCAAGCAATACGCGTGGGGCCTGAATTGAAGATTGGTCTTGATCCGTGTGGCGCTGCTAGTGGGCTGACTTGGAGATGGGCGCAAGGGTCATCCCAATAGAAATTACGTACCTCAGTCATGAACTTCCTCTTGTCTTGAGCGCTCCAATCCACTGGTATCTCACCTGTAACCAAATAATTCACAATATGAGCAAACCATGGTAAAGTAGTAATAGAAAGTAAATGCTCATCAGGAAAATCATCTCTAATTGGCAGGTGGTCAGAGGTGTCTTCAAATGTGAGCCTCGAGAGATGGTCAGCCACTACGTTCTCCACTCCTTTCTTATCTTTGATGGTGAGATCAAATTCCTGCAAAAGTAAAATCCACCGTATTAATCGCGCCTTAGCATCCTTCTTTGTGAGAAGGTACTTAAGGGCTGCATGATCTGTGAAAACAAGAATAGGAGAACCAATTAAATAAGCACGAAATTTGTCCAAAGCAAACACAACAGCTAGCAACTCTTTTTCAGTAGTAGAGTAATTCATTTGAGCACTATTTAGAGTTCTACTAGCATAGTAAACGACGAATGGCTTCTTCTCCCTTCGCTGTCCAAGAACAGCACCTACAGCATAATCACTAGCATCACACATAATCTCAAAAGGTAAAGTCCAATCAGGTGGCTGCATTATGGGTGCTGAAGTAAGCTTGCCAATTAGCGTTTTAAAGGCCTCTTGACATGCTTGTGTCCACTCAAATGGGGCGTCTTTAGCTAGAAGGTCACATAGTGGTCTAGATATGCTAGAAAAATTCTGTATAAACCTCCTATAAAAGCCTGCATGACCAAGAAAAGATCTCACATCCTTGACTGTCTTAGGTGTGGGCAATTTAGAGATTAATTCAATCTTAGATTGATCAACCTCTATCCCTCTAGAAGAAATAATATGCCCTAAGACAATACCTGAAGGGACCATAAAATGACATTTTTCCCAATTCAAAACCAAGTCCTTCTCCTCACAACGGGTCAACACTTTCTCTAAATTCATTAAGCATGCATCAAAAGAAGATCCAAACACAGTCACATCATCCATAAACACTTCCATGCAATTTTCAACCATATCACTAAAAATACTCATCATGCAACGTTGAAAAGTAGCAGGTGCATTACACAATCCAAATGGCATTCTACGAAAAGCATAAGTACCAAAAGGACAAGTAAAAGTGGTTTTTTCCTGGTCTTCTAATGCAATTTCAATTTGATAATAACCAGAATAACCATCTAAGAAACAATAATAAGGATGACCAGCCACACGCTCAAGAATTTGATCAATAAAAGGGAGAGGAAAATGGTCTTTTCGAGTGGCGGCATTCAGTTTTCTATAATCAATGCACATCCGCCATCCAGTCACAAGTCTTGTAGGGACTAACTCTCCTAGGTCATTTTTTATCACAGTGACACCTGACTTTTTCGGGACAACCTGCGTAGGACTAACCCATTTACTATCAGCAATAGGATATATAATGCCTGCGTCTAATAGTTTCAAAACCTCATTTTTCACCACTTCCTTCATAGTGGGATTAAGCCTACGCTGGGGGTCTCTACGAGGGTTAGTTCCTTCCTCCAAATTAATTTTATGCGAACAAACTAGGGGACTAACACCTTTTATGTCAGCTATGCTCCAACCTATGGCCGGCCTATGCCTATTCAGGGTCTGAATTAATTTCTTTCCTTGGGACTCAGATAATTCAGATGAAATGATAACAGGAAAAGTGTCACCTGGACCAAGGAAAGCATGCTTTAAACCCTTAGGCAAAGGCTTCAATTCAACTTTTGGGGGCACCACACTTGAAGGAATCTGCTTTTCCCTTTTTGTAGGTAACTCTTCAAACTTTGGTTGCCACCCCCGTGCTCCATAATCTTGAGTCCTGTCAAAAATAGCACAAATATCGACCACATCAGATGGATCAGCAATATAATCGAACTCAGAATTAACCAAAAAATGCTCAAGGGGATCGGAATCTTGAGTTGGAGGAACTCCCCTATCTATGAGTGAATCAACGAGTGAATCAATCATATATGTCTGGTGGCACTCATCATCCTCTTCTAGCTGTTTTGCAACATGAAATATATTCACCTCAAGAGTCATGTTCCCAAAAGACAGCTTCATAAGGCCATTCCTGCAATTGATAAGAGCATTAGCTGTGGCAAGGAAAGGCCTACCTAAAATCAAAGGAATTTTAGAGGTAGAATCGACAGTAGAGTTAGTGTCAAGGATTATGAAATCAACAGGATAATAAAATTTATCAACTTGAATTAAAACATCCTCTACCACACCCCGTGGTGCTCTGACTGAACGGTCAGCCAATTGTAATACCACAGAGGTTGGTTTGATCTCTCCCAACCCCATCTGCAAGTAAATAGAATAAGGCATTAAATTCACACTTGCTCCTAAATCAAGTAAAGCTTGTCCAAACTCGTGATTGCCAATACTGCATGCAATGGTTGGACAACCAGGATCCTTGTACTTGGGGGGGATCCTCTGCTCAATGAGAGCACTAACTTGCTCTGTCAGAAATGCTGTCTTCTTCACATGATGCTTCCTCTTAACTGTACATAAATCCTTAAGAACCTTTGCATAAGTAGGAACTTGCTTAATTACATGTAAAAGAGGAAGATTGATTTTTACCTGCCTGAGATTTTCGAGGATTTCATTATTAGGATCCAGAGTGCGCTTGGTTGATTTTAAAGCCTGAGGGAATGGTACCTTAACATAGCTCGTCGTCACCTCTGGTTCCTTGGGCAGTTCAGCATTGTTACCATCTTGTTCTTTTTCTACATCCTCTGATTCGTTCATTGTTGGGATGTGTACGGACTTACCACTTCGAGTCACAATGGCGTGTGCATCCTTCAGATTCTCTTGTGCCATGTGTTGACCTTGGGGTGCGGATTGAGCTTGGGAAGGGAATCGGCCTCGCTCATTCACACTCAAAGAGCTCATCAATTTAGACACTTGGCTCTTTATCTCCTTATTTTCTTCAACAACCTGCATGATCAAAGATTCAAATTTTTGGTTAGTCTTACCCTGTGCTTCAATAAATGCCTGTAAAGTATCTTCTAAAGAATTCCTAGAAGATGAAGATGCATAATATGGTGCATGATATGGTGCAGGGTATGATCTAGGAGGTTGTGCAGGTGGTGGTGCATGTGGCTGGCTTTCAGATTTCCAGCTAAAATTGGGGTGATTGCGCCACCCTGGATTATAAGTCTCAGAGTAGGGTGTGAAAGGCTTCTTGTGCATACCCAGGGTATTACATTGGTCCTCATACATCCCTCTCATCTCAACTGATGTGGGACACTCTTGGGCAAGGTGATCTACCCCGCCACACACTGAACATGGTCTAAAAGGCTCTGCATGATTAGCCAAGTGTGTTGGCTTTACGTCTCTAGCCTTTAGCATCTCTAACTCTCTAGTGAGTGTCTCAACCTTAACTTTCAAATTATCCTCCTCCCTAAGGTGGTAAATTCCCCCATTCTGTTGGTTCCCTATAGGTCGTGACCTATTTGTGCTCTCAGTAGCACTAGGTCCTGTCCAAGTGTGAGCTTTTTCAGCAAGCTCATTAAGATACTCTATGGCCTCATCAGGATCTTTCTGTAAAAACTCACCATTACACATCATCTCTACAAATTGGCGCTCTCTAGGTGTAAGTCCCTCATAAAAATAGCTCACTACGCGCCAACTCTCATACCCATGGTGAGGGCATATACTCAATAACTCCTTAAATCTCTCCCAAGACTGATACAAAGTCTCACTATCCTTTTGTGCAAAGGTAGAAATCTGTCTTTTTAAAGGCAACTTCGAGTCTCCTTGCTCAATGTTATCTTTGATGAAGACACCTCAAGGCTCAAAGATAAGAAAGGAGTGGAGAACGTAGTGGCTGACCATCTCTCGAGGCTCACATTTGAAGACACCTCTGACCACCTGCCAATTAGAGATGATTTTCCTGATGAGCATTTACTTTCTATTACTACTTTACCATGGTTTGCTCATATTGTGAATTATTTGGTTACAGGTGAGATACCAGTGGATTGGAGCGCTCAAGACAAGAGGAAGTTCATGACTGAGGTACGTAATTTCTATTGGGATGACCCTTTTCTTTTCAAATACTGTCCTGACCAAATTTTAAGGCGATGCATCCCTGATGAAGAGATTACTAGTGTTTTAGAATTTTGTCACACCCAAGCTTGTGGGGGCCACTTTTCAATGAAGAAAACCGCTGCAAAAATTTTGCAGTGTGGATTTTATTGGCCTACCTTGTTTAAGGATGCTAACATCTATTGTCGATCATGTGAACAGTGTCAAAAGTTAGGAGCTATGACCCGTCGTAATATGATGCCTTTAAACCCAATTTTAGTGATTGAAATTTTTGATTGTTGGGGCATTGATTTCATGGGACCATTTCCTCCCTCTTTTGGATATCTCTATATTATTGTGGCAGTAGATTATGTCTCAAAATGGGTAGAGGCCGCAGCTTGCAGGTGTAATGATAATAAGACGGTGATTAAATTTCTTAAAGAGAATGTGTTGTCTCGATTTGGTACACCACGTGCTATCATTAGTGACCGAGGCACACACTTTTGTAACCGTTCTTTTGAGGCCTTGATGAAAAAATATGGGGTGGTACATAAAGTCTCTACTGCTTATCATCCCCAGACCAGTGGACAGGTAGAACTTGCAAATAGGGAAATTAAGCAAATTTTAGAAAAAACGGTTAACCCGGATCGCAAAGATTGGTCTTTGAGATTAGTTGATGCACTTTGGGCCTACCGTACAGCTTTCAAAACTCCCTTAGGCATGTCACCTTATAGGCTTGTTTTTGGAAAGCCTTGTCACTTACCTGTGGAGCTCGAGCATCGAGCTTATTGGGCCGTAAAGCATTTCAATTTTGACATAGGAGAAGCAGGTAAGTTGAGAAAATTGCAATTAACTGAGTTAGAAGAATTGAGAAATGATGCTTATGAGAATTCTCGAATCTATAAGGCTAAAATGAAAGCATTTCATGATAAAAATATTTTGAGAAAAACTTTTAAGCCTGATGATCGAGTATTTTTATATGATTCTAGACTCCATAAGCACCCAGGAAAACTCAGGTCTAGATGGACAGGCCCCTTTATAGTGAAAAATGTTTTTGGACATGGGGTAGTCGAAATAGAGGATCCTAACGATGGTCGGGTTTTTAAAGTAAATGGCCAGCGCCTTAAAGTTTTGTTTGATAGGCAAGTTCCCGAAGTGGAAGACATTCCACTTATGGACCCAGTTTATCACCCTTGATAGCGCCACACAGGTATGTTTTTTATTTTATTTTATTTTATTTTATTTTTATTTTTGTTTTGTTTTATTTTTGTTCTTTTTTCTTTTTGTTTGCTGCTGTTTTTCTTTATTTTTATTTGCAGGTTAGTTTCATTTTGTCAAGTTTAGGATGCCATCTTTGGTGCTTAGCGAACTGCCCACGTCGCAGTCAGGTGTATTCTCTCCTTTTTAGAACCCTCCATTCAATTTTGATTGCTTAAACATTGAGGACAATGTTTCATTTAAGTTGGGGGGTGGTGATTGCAAATTCATATTTTCATGTGTCAAATTTTTTTAAAATTTGCATCACAAGTGCATCTTTTCACATGAGTATTCATTCTCATTCATAGCTATTTTTGTGAATTCACCGAATCCACTATAATCATTCTACTGAGGCATTCACAGAACTTTTAATGCACTTATCCAAACTTAGTGGTAAGATGGTGGTTTGACACATGTAGCGAGAAAACTCTTTTGCTTAAGTATTCATGTGTGTTTTGGAGAGAATTGAGAGCCTACAAATTCAGTTTGTGATAAGCATTCATTGATCTGTTGAATTGGGCACTTCTTTTGAGAATATCATTACATGGTTGGTGGTTTGACGGCGGATATACTTGGGATATGACGAAGGTCAATTTAGGATTAACATTTGAGCCTCTCAAGCTAACCCTTCTCATCATAGACCCTTAGTAGCCAAATTTGAGCCAACAAACACATTTAGTTTTTTTCATATGCCCACATCATCCATACCTCTCCATATTGGAGCATAGCCTATACACTATTTATCCTACCCTTGTTGCTTCCAAGTGTGTACTAGGTGTGGAATTTACATTTCTTATTTTTTGTGTTGGATTGAAAAAAGCAGAAAAAGAAAAAAAAAGGAAGAAAGTGCAAAAGTGTTCAGTTGTGAGAGCATTAAAGTCAATGAGCATCAATGTTTATTCTATTGAAAAAAAAAAGAAGAAAAAAAAAAGTTGAAACAATTGAAAAAGGTGAAGAAAAAGAGAGAGAAAGAAGAAGAAGAATGAGATGTTTTGTTATTCAAAGATTTGAAAAGTTGAAGAGTACATCAAGTGGAAAGTTTGGTTTGCTATGGTTCGTACTGAAATTCTCTTAGTATGTACTTGGAAGTTTTTTGAATCCTTTTTACCCTTTTCTTCATATAGCCTTTAACCCAAGCCACGCTACAACCCTTTTATATTGATCGTTCTGATCCTGAGTAAGCCTGTGGAAAGAATGATGGAAGTCTCATTGGTTAGTGCGCCTATCATAAGATCAATGTTTGCTTGTTGCTTGTGCGTAATTGCCTAATTTTTCAACTTGGTCATCTCATTCCACGATCCAATTGACCGTGGTCTCAGTGAGTATAGCCAACTCTTAGCTCGATCCTTCAAAGAGAAAGGAAAGAACTTAAGTCTCACAATGTCTTGTGTTGCATTCTGACTATGAAAAGTCGCAACTACCTCTTCAAACTCCCTAATATGCACATATGGATTCTCATTTTCCAAACCATGAAATGTAGGGAGTAACTGTATTACCCCTGTTTTAACATCAATTGGACGAGCATTGGGTGGAAACATGATGCATGATGGTGTAGCTGTGCGTGTAGGGTGAAGGTAATCCTGAAGAGTCCTAGTGGGTTGATCCTCATATTCACTCATATTTGCAGAATTAGAAATATTATCAAACAAAGAATTAGAAAAACAAGAAAAATTAGACTCTAAATCTGACTCTAACACAGGCCTATAAGCAAAGCGGCCTAATGCGTCCCTATACCTATTATGCATGCAAGATGACAATAATAAAATAAATAATAATAAAAAAAAGAAATAAAATAAAATGAATAAATAAATAACTAGAAATAAAATAAAATAAAATAAAAAAATAAAAATAAAAATAAAAAAAAAAAAAAAAAAATAATAATAATAATAATAATAATAATAATAATAATAATAATAATAATGCAGTAAGTAAAAAGAAGGGAACGAAGTTACCGCCTTTACAAACTGTTGAAAAGAAAAACTATCTACTGATTCTTCTACCGTCTCCCCGGCAACGGCGCCAAAATTTGATTACGCCCAAAGAATAACGCGGTAGTTGTAGTGTAGCTTTGGGGTGTCGATTCCACAGGGAGACTAAATTAAAAGAATAATAAATAGAATTTCTGAAACTACAGAAAGTATTAAACGGTTAACGAGAAAATAAAAATATATAAAAATGATCTGTGAATGAAAATTAAGAATTAAACAAATTGACTAATGGAAGAAAATATTCAAAATTAACGAACAGTGGAGTGTCGGGAATCCCTTGCACATATATGGTATTTCAATTATTTTTAATTCACAGATAACTCAATTGAGAAATTAAATTCTAAAAATCTCAATCGGAAGATTTAAAATTATGCATCAAAATTAGACTGAAAATAACCCTTTGAAAAATCATTCAACACTTTTAAATCTCTCAAATTAATATTCACATTGAAAAAACCCAACGACGACAATATACCGAACGAGCAATATTGCAGCAAAGAATTGAATCAATATAAATATTTAATTGTTCCAAAAATAATCAAAACATTAATCCACTCAATAGAAAAAGCATGACTGAATCTATAAACGGACTAAAACCTTTAATTATTCGGACAATAAAATCTAACAATAATTTATGAATGATCAACGAAGAATTTAACAAATTAAAATCATGTACAGGAATCAAAATAAATTAAAATAACCATCTATGGTGCAAAGTAATCCCTAACCCCACTTAGAAATTTAGTTACCCATGTACAGGATGGATAACATAAACCTCACGGAGAAATAATCTGTCATGGCGTCACTGCGCTGTCTTTTTCCACACTGTTCAATGTTTCTGTAATTTTTCTTGTGTTCTTCTCCCTTGCGCCGCAGCTCTCTCCACTTCTCCCCGCCGTCGACTCTTCTATTCTGTATATATATTGTTCTCCCGCAGGAATTTTTCATTTAGGTTTTCATCATGCGGGCCCCGCTGCACTAAACCAATGCCCCACAGCCGCACATAAACCAGCGCCCATCTCCAAGTCAGCCCACTAGCAGCGCCACACGGATCAAGACCAATCTTCAATTCAGGCCCCACGCGTATTGCTTGCCTTTTCTTTCTTTCATCTCTTTTGCTTTTCTTCAGCTGGGACCCACAAATCAACACCCAATCAAACTGCCAAGCCACTTTCCAAGCCCAACAGCCGCACAAATCCAGCCCCTTGTTTATTTTTTTCTTTTTATTATTTTTTCCATTGTCTTTTGTTTCTCGCGCACAGCCAGCAACGCTAACTTTTAGGCTCCGTTTTCTCTAAGATAACAACTGAATCTCGACTTAGACTCTTCACAGAAGTTGTAGTCCTGGATGAGTAGATAATTTTAGGCATAAATATCACCTGATTTGGATTTCGGAAGCTCAAGTTATAACCCCTTGAAGTTGGCTGGACGGAGAGGTTCATAGCAGCTTTCCAGGCCACCTTGTTTAAAAAGACAGATTGAAATCCTCACCATCAAAGAAATCTGTCTACGCAGGGTTATTGAATTCCTAAAATTGCTTTGATTTAAGATTCAAAAAAAAAAAAAAAAAAAGTGTGACTAGATGCCTGCTGTGTGTGTTTTTCCTTGATTTCTTCGGCCAAATGCATGGAAATTGCTAGGGACTAGCAATGAGTAAGTTGGGGGGTGTGATGAGTGCGCAAAAGTGCACTCTAAATATCCTATTATCGGAGTAAATTGCTAGAAAGTAAATAGGAATATTGAGATATATTTGATATTATTTATTTAATTTCTATTTACATTGAGATATATTTTAGCGGTATTTTATAAGATTTTAAGTCTCAAATAGTGCATTATTTGTTGGCGAGTGCTAGTTTGCAATTGCGCTTTACATTTAATAGTTTTGGAATAATTTTTGGCTTTTTGGCAGATTCGACCATTGAGTTTCAATCGAGATTTTGATGACGTTAAACTTTCAGAATGAGAAAGTGATCTTCATGAAATATTTAGAGGACGTCTTGAGATTTTCAAAAAGGTCTGGTTTGCAAAAATCGGAGTTCGTTTGGGCCGCCAAACATTATTTCAAAAACAGGCCTGGAAAGCTGCTATGAACCTCTCCGTCCAGCCAACTTCAAGGGGTTATAACTTGAGCTTCCGAAATCCAAATCAGGTGATATTTATGCCTAAAATTATCTACTCATCCAGGACTACAACTTCTGTGAAGAGTCTAAGTCGAGATTCAGTTGTTATCTTAGAGAAAACGGAGCCTAAAAGTTAGCGTTGCTGGCTGTGCGCGAGAAACAAAAGACAATGGAAAAAATAATAAAAAGAAAAAAATAAACAAGGGGCTGGATTTGTGCGGCTGTTGGGCTTGGAAAGTGGCTTGGCAGTTTGATTGGGTGTTGATTTGTGGGTCCCAGCTGAAGAAAAGCAAAAGAGATGAAAGAAAGAAAAGGCAAGCAATACGCGTGGGGCCTGAATTGAAGATTGGTCTTGATCCGTGTGGCGCTGCTAGTGGGCTGACTTGGAGATGGGCGCTGGTTTATGTGCGGCTGTGGGGCATTGGTTTAGTGCAGCGGGGCCCGCATGATGAAAACCTAAATGAAAAATTCCTGCGGGAGAACAATATATATACAGAATAGAAGAGTCGACGGCGGGGAGAAGTGGAGAGAGCTGCGGCGCAAGGGAGAAGAACACAAGAAAAATTACAGAAACATTGAACAGTGTGGAAAAAGACAGCGCAGTGACGCCATGACAGATTATTTCTCCGTGAGGTTTATGTTATCCATCCTGTACATGGGTAACTAAATTTCTAAGTGGGGTTAGGGATTACTTTGCACCATAGATGGTTATTTTAATTTATTTTGATTCCTGTACATGATTTTAATTTGTTAAATTCTTCGTTGATCATTCATAAATTATTGTTAGATTTTATTGTCCGAATAATTAAAGGTTTTAGTCCGTTTATAGATTCAGTCATGCTTTTTCTATTGAGTGGATTAATGTTTTGATTATTTTTGGAACAATTAAATATTTATATTGATTCAATTCTTTGCTGCAATATTGCTCGTTCGGTATATTGTCGTCGTTGGGTTTTTTCAATGTGAATATTAATTTGAGAGATTTAAAAGTGTTGAATGATTTTTCAAAGGGTTATTTTCAGTCTAATTTTGATGCATAATTTTAAATCTTCCGATTGAGATTTTTAGAATTTAATTTCTCAATTGAGTTATCTGTGAATTAAAAATAATTGAAATACCATATATGTGCAAGGGATTCCCGACACTCCACTGTTCGTTAATTTTGAATATTTTCTTCCATTAGTCAATTTGTTTAATTCTTAATTTTCATTCACAGATCATTTTTATATATTTTTATTTTCTCGTTAACCGTTTAATACTTTCTGTAGTTTCAGAAATTCTATTTATTATTCTTTTAATTTAGTCTCCCTGTGGAATCGACACCCCAAAGCTACACTACAACTACCGCGTTATTCTTTGGGCGTAATCACCAATGCCCCAGCTGCATTCATGGACATGATGAACCGTGTGTTCAAGCCGTACTTGGATGACTTCGTGATTGTATTTATAGACGACATCTTGGTTTACTCTAAGAACCAGGAAGAACACGAGGTACATCTGAGGAGAGTCCTACAGAAGTTAGGGGAGCAGAAGTTATACGCCAAGTTGAAGAAATGCGAATTCTGGCTTCCTAGTATAGCATTTCTGGGACACGTGATCAGTAAAAAGGGAATCTCTGTTGATTCCCAGAAAATCGAGGAAATCATGAATTGGCCTCAACCTACGAGTGTCATGGAAGTGCGAAGTTTCATGGGGTTAGCAGGCTACTATAGGAGATTTGTCCAGGACTTCTCCAAAATAGCTACGCCTATTACCAAACTGACCCGGAAAGGTGTTCCTTTTGTTTGGACAGAGGAACAAGAAAAGAGTTTCCAAGAGTTAAAGGAGCGTCTGGTTACAGCTCCTATATTGACAGTACCGGAAGGCACTGATGGTTTTGTAATTTACAGTGATGCCTCGTTCAAGGGCTTAGGGTGTGTGTTAATGTAGAACGGAAAAGTGGTAGCCTATGCTTCCCGACAGTTGAGACCCCACGAGGGGAACTATCAGACACACGACCTTGAGCTAGCAGCCATTGTCTTCGCCTTGAAGATATGGAGGCACTATTTATACGGAACCACGTGCAAAATCTTCACCGATCATAAGAGCCTCAAGTATCTGTTTACACAGAAGGAGCTCAATATGAGACAACGCCGTTGGTTAGAGTTATTGAAGGACTACGAGGTCAACATACAGTACCACCCAGGAAAGGCAAATGTGGTAGCTGACGCTCTTAGTAGAAAGTCATCAGGAAGTTTAGCTTGCCTGTTGACAACACAGACAGAAATACTGAGAGACTTGGAGGACATGGAAATAGAGATTGTTCTGCCCAGCTCCGAGGCACTATGTGCCAATGTCACAGTCGGGTTGTCGATTGTGGACAAGATCAGAGGGCAGCAGACTCAGGATGAGAAGTTGGTTAAGCTTCTTCAAGGAATCGAGGCAGGCATGGATTCCGAGTACTTAGTAAAAGATGGAATATTGTATTATCAGGGTAGGATCTGCGTACCTGACGTGCCCGAAATCAGGAAGGAGATTCTTGATGAGGCACACAGTTCGAAGTTTGCCTTACATCCGGGGGGCACCAAAATGTATCACAATGTTAAGGATACTTATTGGTGGTCTGGGATGAAACGTCACATAGCTGAGTACATAGCACGATGTGCCAAGTGCTAGCAAATTAAGGTAGAACATCAGAAGCCTGGAGGACTTCTGCAGTCACTGCCCATTCCCGAGTGGAAATGGGAACACATCACGATGGACTTTGTGTCAGGATTGCCAAAGACAGTTAAGGGGAGTGATTCCATCTAGGTCATCATAGATAGATTAACTAAGACAGCTCACTTCTTGGCAACCAAGACGACACAATCTCTCCAGCGACTAGCCGACCTATACATCAGAGAGATTGTTAGACTTCACGGAGTTCCAGTATCGATTGTTTCTGATAGGGACCCACAGTTCGTATCGCGATTCTGGAAGGGACTACAACAAGCTATAGGCACGGAACTGAGTCTTAGCACTGCGTATCACCCTGAGACCGACGGCTAGTCGGAAAGGACGATACAAACTTTAGAAGACTTACTGCGTTTCTGTGTCATAGACTTTGAAGGGAGTTGGGAAGATCAGTTGCCATTGGTAGAGTTCACGTACAATAATAGCCATCAAGCTAGTATTGGTATGGCGCCATATGAGGCATTATACGGCAGGAAGTGTCGATCACCACTGTGTTGGACAGAGGTGGGAGAAAGGAAACTCTATGGGCCAGAGATAGTGGAACAGACCGCACAAAAGATACAACTGATCCGACAGCGTTTATTAGCAACTCAAAGTCGACAGAAAAGCTATGCGAATGTTCACCGACGAGACTTAGAGTTTGCAAAAGACGATTATGTATACTTGAAAGTATCACCCATGAAAGGGGTAGTCAGGTTTGGCAAAAGGGGAAAGCTTGGCCCCAAATACATTGGGCCATTCAGGATCACGAAAAGGGTTGGACCCGTAGCATACGAGCTTGCCTTACCTTCAGAGTTAGCACATGTTCACAATGTGTTTCATGTCTCGATGTTAAGGAAATGTATACAGAGTGCAGATCAAGTGATCGAGCACGAACTGCTAGACGTCTAGGAAAATCTGAGTTACATAGCACATCCAGTTCAGATTTTGGATCGTCGAGATCAGGTGCTACGGAACAAGACTATTCCATTAGTCAAAGTTCTGTGGAGAAATCACCGGATGGAAGAGGCTACTTGGGAGCGAGAAGATGATATGCGCGCCAAGTACCCACACTTATTTTCATAGTAGTATATGCTAAGTTTGGGGATAAACTTATTTTTAAGGAGGTAAGAATATAATATCCCGACCCGGGATACGTCACGTATACCGAGGTAAGTCGGTTATATAGTGTAACTTGAATGGTAAGATATGTATATCATGGTATTTCATGAAAATGTATGACTAGAAACTGTAAATGATGGAAATGAATGATCAAGGCTGGGTAACACCCGAGCCCCACAGGGCATTGCATTGTAAGGCGTGCATACACGTATTCCCATGCATGCATACGTGAACATAGATGAGTAGCCCGACCAAAATAAATGTATGTAAATATGATTAAAAATGGAATTGTACCCCTACACATGCATGTATATACATGTATAAAAACATGTATTTAATGTGTATATAAATTTATATATATATATAATATGATGTATTATACATATATTATGTATATATGTATATGCATAAGAAATGAAAGGAAAAGAAAAGGGAAAAAGGGGAAACTGCCAAGGGCAGTATGTAGGTGCACTGCATGTGAGGGTGTGTGTGTGTCGGTTGAGTGAAGTGTGTGTGTGTGATGTATATAATATGATATATGTATATATGTGTGCACAACAAGTCTCCCAAGCCATTTAATGCAAAGTTGCATTTGGCAGAGGGAACACCAGGTTTAAGTCAAGGAAAGGGGCCATAGAAGGGGGAGTAACCGAGAGATAGAAAGAGAAGAGGGAGAGAGGCGATGGAAACCTTTCTCTTTATATATATATATATATATATATATATACGGGTGTGAGTTGAGAGACAAAAAGGAGACCAAGACTGAGAGAAGCATTGGCAAAGAACTCAGGAGCAAAAATAGGAAAGTTTGGAGGGTCACAGTGGGCTAAAATCCGAACACCCAGGTAAGCAATTTAAGTTTTGTTTTTGTGATTTTAAGCATGAATGTTTGATCTAAAGCTAGGGTCTTGATAAGCATGATTTTAGCTTTTAAATGCAAAAAGAATGATAGGAAAAGGTTAAGAAACCAGGGAGATATTCATAGTTGCAGGTTATAGAGAATAATCGGCCACTTGACATTTCATGCATTAAACCTTGTTTAATCGACCCAAGAATGATTCTATGAAGTGCAGAAAACTATTAGAAACAGTGGGTAAACAAGCATGAAATAGAGAAAGTATAGTTGGCCGAAGCCACGATTTTTCTCTATTTCGTGAATAACTAGTGGGTTAAATTGAAATCTAAGGTTAGAAATATAATCTACATGAAAAATGGAAAAGAATGGCATTCAAAACGAGGGGAAAAAACCATCAGAAATTGGTGACAGTCGCCAGAGAAGACGACTGTTCACCACCGGAACCCTACCGGAGCAGTGGGGAAGACGACCGGAAAGTCGTGGGGGCTACCGGGTTAAATCTAGACCGGATCTGGGTTCGGATCGGGTCGGTACCCGACCGGATATGAAATGGTAAGTGAAACTGTGTCGTTTGGATTTTTAATTTAAATGGATTTGGGCTTGTTTGGTTACACAGATAGTAAATTGAAATTGGTTTTGAGGTTAACCGAAACTGGGATAGGATAGGAACCAGGATATTGGAATCCGGTTCTTGAATTAAACTGAACCATTTGGTTCAGGGGAAAGGCAGATCGGTTTAGGGTTTTTGGTTCTGAACCCATTGGTTCAGACCGCAACTTTTGAAAATTGTGAACCGGCCCCAAATGTTTTAAGCAATTCCACTAAGGCCCAAACAGGAAAATTAATAAAATATTAATTTTTACAAAAATGCCCTATTCCAAATATGGGTCAAACGAAGTCCAAACGATACAAATGAATAGTCAAAACTTATTATCTCGGACGTTCTGAGTCTAATGGTGGGGTCCGTTTTACAAGATGAGACCCCGAAGGATAGAATACCGTAAAAGTGCAAAATGACCATTTTGCCCTTTTTAGTACAAAAGTCCAAATAGAATTCCGCGAAAGCCTAAACCGACTTTCTTCGGCATTCCGGACTCAATGGTAAAGTCTAAATTAGTATTTGAAATACTTAGGATGGAAAGGCATAAAATTTGATGAATAGAATCTATTCTAAAACGTATTCACTGATATATAGGGAACTCGAAAGGCAAGGATACACTCACGGATTCCTGATCTAGAATCACGACAGAGCTAAGTGGATCACTCTCTCTTACATGTGGTGTTTTCCTAAGCCAAGTTTATTCTTTTACTGCCAAACTCGTACTCTTGAATGTATTGATATCCTTGTGTTCCACAATTCGATATTTGCCTATCTCGTGGACATTTGATTGACTGATGTATCATTGTTATCATGTTTCACTGTGCTTTGAAAGCACACATGTTATTGCTATCCACAATGTGATATTGTTCTATCTTGTGGACATTGATTGACTGCTATATTATTGTTATCATGTTGAACCATGTCTTGAAAGGCCTACTATTGTATCCTCATTGAATGAATGATATTCCATTTTTATATTCTATGGAATTACTATAATCATGACATGTTTATGGACACGGGAGTTGTGCTCAGTCACAACCCTCATCTGATGCTATCTGATTGAACGGGACCTACGGGTCAAGTCCGTGAACGGACAAATGGCAAATTACTGGAATTGACTGGGGGGTATGCCGGGCCCCAAAAGATCGAGGGTCTGCCGAGCCCTGACACAGAATAACAGCATCTCTCATGATTGACAGAACTTGATTGTTGAATGGCACTATTCCTTATGATTCTTCAAGTCTCGAAGGACTTGCATTGATTGATTTGATTGTAATCGGTTCATTGTGGTAGTATTTCATTGTTGTTATATTATCATTGTACACCAATACTTCTGATTGTGTATTGTGTTTACTGTTCATTGGCCCTCGTGGCAATTGTTTCCATTGGCCCTCGTGGCAAATATTTTCATTGGCTATCACAGCATCTCCTTCCTTATGATTGGCTATCATCATTTGATTCATGGATTCATATTGATCATCGATACCAGTGTTGGAGATCTGTTTTACTTACTGAGCTTTGTAGCTCATTCCACCCCACTTACCCCCATTTCAGGTGATGACGCTGCGAGACCCTAGTAGGAGTCTGAAAGCGTAGGGGGACATTTTGAAGTACTGTACCAGTCTATGTTAGTTCTCCCATGTATTCACCACCCCCGGGTGCTGGTTACGTTTAGTTCTCATTTTGTCTTATATAGAACTATGTAATGTATTTAATAGACTTTCGCTGTTTAATTTATTTAAAAGACTTCCGCTGGATTACTGTAATTGATAAAGACTTCCGCTGTTTATTGTTTAAAATTTTTAGTACATTGCATATTAGTACTATGATACAGGAATGGAAAAAGTAGGGACGGCCTTCGGGTCGGCCCCGCGACACGAGATCCATATAGGGTGGGTTCGGGTCGTGACACTTTCCCTACGCAGGATGCGGGATGCGACCAGCCCACAAGGCTGTATAGATTAGATGAGCCGCACTCGACAACATAAAGATTTTTAGTAGTGAGCGAAAGGGCAACAACAATTCAGCTCATCGGATCAACCAACAATCTCACCCACACATCAAGAGTATTTCAATAATGTACCTATTGATAATATCATCATAACTTCTCAGATTTTCGGTGCATGTCATTCTTTTAACAACATAACTTGTTTATACATTTCCTACTACAACTACACATACATGCCTTCATAGACAAGTCACAATAATACTTATTTACTACATGAACTTGCAAGACTAACTCAACTTTGTTTAGCTTCTACAAGATCCTTCTTCACTCTATACCTTACTGCTTTGCATTTAACTAGCATCATTTCTTTAAACTTTTCTTCCTTTATTGTACCTGAATTTTTTTTGGGTGGACTAGGGTGAGCTAACAAAGCCCAGTGAGTAATCATAACACTTTTTCATGGGTTTTCAATTGATAGAGTTTTAAAAGAAATATTATGTTTGAGTACTTCAATATCGATTGTACATTTTTCAAGAATCGAGATGTAGAACATTTGAACATCATATTTAAATAGGAATCTTTTAACAATAACACTTGCAATAGGAAGAATGTTCAAGAACATTGTCCTCCCTTGAGGTTTCTAACAATTGTAGATGTCACCCCTCTAGTTTTTGAAATTAAACTGCACCCCTTATGGTTTGTTTGTTGGTAATAGATACCCCCTTATCATCACTTGTTGTTACTAACATGGATGGTGATGAGTGCGCAAAAGTGCACTCTAAATGCCCGGTTATTGAATTAAATTGCTAAATGTGGATAGAAATATTGAGATATATTTGATATTATTTATTTAATTTTTATTCACAGTGAGATTGATTTAAATGGTATTTTATAAGATTTTTAAGTCTCAAATTTTGTAATATTTGTTGGCAAAAGATAATTTGTAATTGTGATTTACACTTAATATTTTTGGAGCTTTATTATTCAGATTATTTATTTAAATTTATTTTGATGACAATTGCATTGCACTTCAAGTCCGACATTCCGAGCCGTCAAACAAGTCAAAATAAGCAGTTGAAGAAAACATATATAAGAAAGAATTGTTGTTTTGACGGGGTATGATGCTGATCAAAAAGAAAAGAGCACGCTTGGGCGCTGTTTTGGAGTTAGGCGCCTAAGGCGCAAATCAGGAGGTGGCGTTGGGTTTTGAAGCTTGTGGGCCCGGCTGATCAGAGTGTGCAGCGCAATTGTGCAGGAACTATTGCGGTTAGTGCTAGTCATTCAGTGGGCCATGCGCTGGACTGGCTTTTATAAGGAAATCAAAGAGAAAAGTGGCGCGGCTTGCCAGGCTTGGGCGTTGACCAAGGAAGCAGAACGGTGAGGCTAAGTGCAGCATGGGGGCCGAATCTGTGGGGTCCATATGATGGCTGAAGCAGTGGTTAGTCCAGTTGTGCGGCTGGTGTGTGATAGATGTGGGGCCCTGTTGAGAGAGGCAGCGCAGTGGGCTTGGCTTGAGGCAAAGCAATGGGCCATTGGGGGCCAGGCGCAGACTTGCGTTGTGCGGCAGTTCAGGCTTAGGGAGGCGCTGATCTAATTAGGAAGTGAGCCCAAGTAGGTCTTGGTTGGTGCGGTTTGGTCTAGGGGCAGAAAACAAAAGGACCAGGGGCGGCGGCTGTGGAGGAGAGGAGAGCTGGGAGAAGAGAAACAGAAGGAAGCCATGCGACGGCTGGAGAAAAAAGCAGAGAAATACAAAGCAGTGTGCGGCGCAGGAGTTGAGCAGAGAAGAAGAAGCCGCAGTTACTCCATGGCTCGATTTTTCTCCGTAAAATTTACGTTATCCATCCTGTACATGGGTAACTAAATTTTCAAGTGGGGTTAGGGATTACTTTGCACCATAGATGGTTATTTTAATTTATTTTGATTCCTGTACATGGTTTTAATTTATTAAATTCTTCGTTGATCATTCATAAATTATTGTTAGATTTTATTGTCCGAATAATTAAAGGTTTTAGTCCGTTTATAGATTCAGCCATGCTTTTTCTATTAAGTGGATTAATGTTTTGATTATTTTTGGAACAATTAAATATTTATATTGATTCAATTCTTTGCTGCAATATTGCTCGTTCGGTATATTGTCGTCATTGTATTTTTTCAATGTGAATAATAATTTGAGTGATTTAAAGATGATGAATGATTTTTCAAAGGGTTATTTTCAGTCTAATTTTAATGCATAATTTTAAATCTTCCGATTGAAATTTTTAGAATTTAATTTTTCAATTGAGTTATCTGTGAATTAAAAATAATTGAAATACCATATATGTGCAAGGGATTCCCGACACTCCACTGTTCGTTAAATTTGAATATTTTCTTCCATTAATTAATTTGTTTAATTTTTAGTTGCATTCAAAATCACTTTCTATATTTTTATTTTTTCGTTAACCGTTTAATACTTTCTGTAGTTTCAGAAATTCTATTTATTATTCTTTTAATTTAGTCTCCCTGTGGAATCGACACCCCAAAGCTACACTACAACTACCGCGTTATTCTTTGGGCGTAATCAGATGGATTTTGCTGATGTCATCATATAACATTTTTAAAATACTCATTTTACCCTTGCTGAAGTCAACAGAGTTATATTGTCAAATATTTTAAATTAAAATGATTAAAATATCCCTATCCCTTCCATAAAGAAACCAACCATGTCCCAACTTGTTGAACAAAATTGCAACAATAGAGTTATATTGTCAAATATTTTAAATTGAAATGACTAACATATCCCTACCCCTTCCATAAAGAAACCAACTGTGTCCTAACTTGTTGAACAAAATTACAATTATATATATATATATATATATAGAGAGAGAGAGAGAGAGAGAGAGAGAGAGAGAGAGAGAGAGAAAGGGGGGGAAATCCTATTTGTCGTTATGGACGCTCATAGCTCAACAAAGAAAAAACAACAATAAATGCAATAAACTATTTAACAGTAATAAATAGTTAAAGATAACCATAACCCATAATTTAATGGATGGCGGCTGTTATGCCCATGCCCATCTAGTAACACCCTGAACCTTAATTATTGGATAATTAAGGCTAACGATAATTATTAACAAGACTAAGCTTAAATAAATGACGAGAAAATTGCTTGAAGCAATTTGACCATAAAACTTGAGACCAAAGACACATGTGTGTATCGTCAATATGAGGATTAAATCAACAATCAATGCATTGTAATGCATACTATCATAAACAAATCTTTTGATGATATCTTGGAGCATTAACCCAAGACATAATCTAAGTAAGGAAAATATTATACCGACACTTTAAATTGTTGGATGGGGTTACTTAATGAAAGTTAAAAGAAAATAATGTGTAAATATGACCATATTGAAAAATGAATAGACCTTTCAACATTGTGAAAACTTATAGGAATCATTATAATGACAAGTCACAAATTTACCAACTAAGTAAATTAACATTGTCGCAAGTAAATTAGTTAGCAACTAAACAAATTGGAGGTCATCTAATGAAACTAGGACACACTAATAAAAATGAGGGAAAAAGAGGAAAAAATGAGGCCTACAAAGGATTTGCTAAGGCTTGAACCCTACACCTTGTACAAGGTACATGCTAGCAGTCAAAAAGAAACCCACTAGGCTACTAGCACTTTTGTGCTATAGTGGCCAAAAGAAACAAACATAAAGTAAAGGTGTGTAGGAAAATTCATTAAACGGTGAGGTGTCATTACCTTAGAGGACCAAATACCCAACCAACTGAATTATATGTAGCTAGCTCATGATATGTATTAGCAGGCCTACATTTTCATGAATGATAAATCAGACTTGGTGTGTGTGATGTGTTCGGTGAGAGAGAGGAAGAGAGAGATAAAGAGAGAGAGAAAGAGATAAAAAGAGAGAGAGGTAGGAGAAAGAGAGACAAAAGAGAGAAACTGTGCGTGGGCTAGCCTCAAATTGAATCCATAAAAAAGAAGGGGAGCTCAAACCTAAAAGGGAGTCACGGAGTAACAGAGAATGAATGAGCAGATGGAGGAGAGAGAAATTAAGGTCTAGAGAGAGAAAATCTAGGCAATTTTCAAAGAAGCTTTAAACAAGTTAGTTTTAATGTATTTTAATTCCTTTAAGTTTTATATATGTACTATAAGATATTAGAACACAATTAGAGGACAGAAAGACCTAGAAAACCTTCAATATAGTGACACCCACTATTAAAGACCTTAAAAGAAATTGGGTCTGATTCGACCCAAACCAAACTTAATTTGATGGAAGAGATTGAAAAATAGCCACAAACTTAAACTAAACCTTAAAAAATAGCCACAAAACTTGGTTTTTAAAATGGGTATTTGAAGCCCATGAGGAGGGGATTTCAACAAGACAAACCACGCTCAAAATGGTTTAGAAACAAGCTCAAACAGAGCTTGGATAGCCATTGGCCATGGGAACTTCAACCAAGCTTCCCAGTGTGCTATTAGGCATGAAACCAATAGGAATATCTAAGTTAGGACACTAGAAGGTGAATGGAGTAGAAAGCAGAGTGAAAAATGGCTTTTAAATTCATGAAATAGGGAAGAAAAATTTATATGTCCAAAGAAATAAAAGTATTTATATACAGATCCCAAAAGTATCCATATACCTATACCTGTACCCAAGACCCGAACTCATGAAAGAATTAAGAATACTCTATACTAGTCTATCTCATTGGTATAACCAAAAATATCCATCATACTTGCCAAAAAGGATTGACAGTAACGAGTGGAGACTAATTAATTCTAATTAATTCAACAAAATAATTAGAATTGCTAAATACTTTTAGAACGTAATTCATCAATTATTAATCACTATAAAATGGTCAACATCTCAATAAACAATTTATTGAAAAGACCGGATCCAAATTTTAGTGATTAATTAACCAAATTAAAAAAAATGTGATATCATTATCTCTAATTTAGAGAGTGTAGATTTCATCTTGAACATATATGTTCCCATAGCCTAAACAATGATTTCCTGAGATACCTAAGGTGTTGATCTAAGAGGCCTCACTCAATGGTAACTCAAAGTTACCACCATTAAGAACTCGAGTCCACTATTTTCTCAAGATTAAGAGTTACTATGAATAGTGAATATAAGAATCATGTCAAAGATGATAACTTTATATGACGTGCTTCTTATAGTGATCCAATTCAATATATTCCAAATACACCAATACAATAACCCAGAATCCACTACTTTAGTAGTTGAGATAAACCACCCTATCACATAAGGGTTAAGTGTATTACAATCTTACAGATAAGATGCCTAGTCTCATCAATGACTGCGAACAATTCTAGAACTGCTTGATCATAAGTTCATATCTCTTGTACATAAATCTCATTTATATACATGAACTATTTTCAATAACAATTTAAGGACTAACCATCTCATGGTATAAAATAACAACATTCGCATGTATGATAATATGAAACTCAATAATAATAAATAAAATTTATTAAATAATAACAAAATGTCTTGGATGTAAGGGCATACATCCTAACAAGGATAGCTAAGGATGTTTTGCAAGTATGTTTTTAGTATTACTTGCCTTACGGACCCCACCAAGGGATAAGAGCCGACAGACTGTTTATTGACTAACATAGGGAGGACTTTACTGGGAGTTAGAATTTGGAAGGGGCTATGTAAGCCTAGAGCTCTAAATTACATAGATGGTCACCAAGGTGACAATGATGACCCTTAGGGACATACGCTATTAAGATGGTTTGGCATGTGATACATACCTATTTCTCTTCCATTGTTATAAAATGCATGATGAAATGATATTTTGCAAAACCAAACTGGCGTGAACCCTTATGTAATGATTACATCACGTGTTGAAAATCACACATTTATCTTCTTATGTTATGAAAAGAATGCTAGTAGATTTCAAGTAATGATTCCTTAACTGCTATCTATGAAAGTTATAAACGTTTTATGAAAGTTTATGAAAGCTATAAAAAAGTTTATGAAATAGGTTTCCAGAAACCCATGACAAGGGACTGGAATTGCTCACAAGCTTTTTATTAAGCTCATAGGGTTTTATCCTATAGTTTTTCAGGAAGGACTAAGAAGTTTGCAAAAGCAGATATGAGTAAACCATGATGAATATAGAGACTTTAGCTAGAGGAAGGTTAGTATCCCAGCCATGGAGGTATTAACCTGAAGTAATGATTACCAAAGTGATGTGATAGTTTAGAGAAGAACAAAACGTGAATGATGTTATCATTGTTGTAATAGTTAGACATTTATATGTACTAAAACGATAGGCTCATGTCATTGTAACTTTGAAGTAGAGTTTAGTTATGCTTTGCCAAGTGTGATTGCATTCAAGAAAATTTTTATAGGCACAAATTTTTGTTGCACGATTAGTATAATGGAATGCAATCTATTTAGACATGTTAAGAGGAATTTGGTTAGACATGTTAAGAGGAATTTGGTTAGACATGTCATCAATGTGCTATAAAAGGGTTAGTGTAATCGTGAGGTGCCTAACTAGCCGGTCACTATCCCTAATCCGCATAGGGTGGGGTCTGGGATGTGACACTCCCTTTTCATTCGGTTTGATCCACGGGTCAAAGAAAATGAAGGTTGAAAAATGAGGGTCCTTGCACTAGTAGAAGGTTGGTCTTTTTGTTTTGGTTTGTAGCAACCCGAGGGATTATCAGATGATGTTTTGATAATGTCCTCTTTAGAGTGACTGAATTTCAAGGACAAAATGTTTATAAGGGGTGGAGATTCTAAGGACCTAAAAAATCATCAAAAGGCAATTTGGTAAATTGCCAGCATAGGCTAAAGACAGACTAGATATAAATCAAAAATGAGTTAGATAAATTGTGAATTGAGTCGATAAGTCATCAGTATGACACAGAGAGGATAAAAAGGAATTTTTGGTAATTTATTCGGTACTGGTATGAGCCTTGGGGGTTACATAATCATTTATAGGATGCAGATAAATATGAAAACCCAATCAATAGAATTTTGGGAAACGAACTGCATATTTGGAATCAGAATGCCAAAATTAGCTAGTGTGTCATGACCCAAAATCCACCCTATGCGGATCTCGTGTCGCAGGGCCGACCCAAAGGCCGTCCCTACTTTTTTCATTCCTGTATCATAGTACTAATATGCAATGTACTAAAAATTTTAAACAATGAACAGCAGAAGTCTTTATCAATTACAGTAATCCAGTGGAAGTCTTTTGAATAATTTAAACAGCGAAAGTCTTATTAAATACATGACATAGTTCTACATAAAACAAAATGAGAACTAACGTAACCAGCACCCGGGGGTGGTGAATACATGGGAGAACTAACATAGACTGATACAGTACTTCAAAATGTCCCTCTACGCTCTCAGACTCCTACTGGGGTCTCGCAGCGTCATCACCTGAAATGGGGGGTAAGTGGGGTGGAATGAGCTATGAAGCTTAGCAAGTAAACCAGATCTCCGACACTGGTATCGATGATTATAAAAGAACATGAATCCATGAATAAAAATATGATAGCCAATCATAAGAAGTAAGATGCTGTGATAGCCAATGAGAACGGTTGCCATGATGGCCAATGAATAGTGGGGTCACAATATACAATCAGGAGTAATGAATAAGCAGTGATAAAGATTTCTTAACAATAACTTGTCACAATAAAAGTACTGCCACAATAAAACGATTACAATCAAACCAATGAACAATAAGATAACCCATAAGAAACAGTAACCATTCAACAATATATCCATAACAATAATCCAATCGAGATGCTTATAATATGTAGTAGGGGATGGCAGTCCCTCTTCGTAATTCGAGGCCCGGCATACCTCTCAGTAAACTCACATCTTTTGCCACGCGTCCGTTCACGGACTAGTTTGTCACAGAAGCATCGGATGGATGTTGTGACTGAGCACAACTCCAGCATTTATAAACATAGCATGATCATTTGTGATTCCATAGGAGTATGAAAATGGAATATCATATATACAGTAAAGCATAACAGTAAGCCTTTCAAGGCATGGTTCAATATGATAACAATGATACAATAGTAAATCAATGTCCACAAGATAGAACAATATCACATTGTGGATAGCAATAACATGAAGACTTTCAAGAGTACAAGTTTGGCAGTAAAGAATAAACTTGGCTTTAGAAACACCAAATGGAAGAGAAAGTGATCCACTTACCTCTAACGTGATTCTATATCAGAAATCCGTGAATGTGCCCTTGCCTTTCGAGTTCCCTATATATCAGTGAATACGTTTTAGAATAGATTTTATTCATCAAATTTTATGCCTTTCCATCATAAGTATTTCAAATACTAATTTAGACTTTACCATTGAGTCCGGAACGCCGAAGAAAGTCGGTTTAGGCTTTCGCGGAATTCCATTTGGACTTTTGTACTAAAAGGGCAAAATGGTCATTTTGCACTTTTACGGTATTTTATCCTTCGGGGTCTCATCTCATAAAATGGACCCCACCATTGGACTTATAACATCCGAGATAATAAGTTTTGACTATTCATTTGTATCGTTTGGACTTCGTTTGACCCGTATTTGAGATAGGGGCATTATTGTAAAAATTAATATTTAATTAATTTTCCTGTTGGGCCACAGTAACATTTCCTAAAACATTTGGGGTCAAAATGTAAATAATCAAAGTTGCGGTTTGAACCAGTGGGTTCATCGTTTAGAAATCCTAACCGGTCCGGTTCTTCACTGAATCAAATGGTTCAATTAAATTTAGAGAACCGGAATAACATATCCACTCTAACCACCTTATCCATGGTTTGGATAACCCCCAAACCTAATTTCCATTTATTATCCCTGCAACCAAACAGCCCCAAAATCCATTTAAAAAAACTAAATAGAAACGACACAGTTTCATGTCCGTTTTATTTCCGGTCGGGTCCCGACCCGGATCCAACCCGGATCCATTTCCTTTTAACCCGAATAGACCCACGACTTCACAGTCGTCTTCCCTGATATTCCGGTGAGAGAACATTAGGGTTCCGTCACCTTCTCCGGTGACGGTGACCTCATTTCGTTCATTTTTAAACTCGTTTTCAATGCAGTTTCATTCCTTTCCCTTCAAGGATCTCAACCCTAGCCTCAGCTTGCACTAAAACTCTCCCCATCTTCACGAATAGGGATTTATTCAACTCCGGCCGATTCTTTGGCCGAACCTTCCTTCTCTATTTCGTGACTGTTCAGGCACGTTTTTCACTTAATTTTTATCCTAGATATTTCCTGTGTAGTAGAGGATCAGTTCCTCATTATAAAAACCAAGTTTTAAGCATAAAATTCATGGAACCCAGATTATCTATCAGACCTGCAACTCCGTTTTTCTCTCTCGATTCTACACCATTTAACCTGATTCTTTTTGCATTAATTTTCTACTTTCATAACCTACAAGACCTTAGTATTAAACCAAGGTTTCATGCTCTGAATTTATAAAAACAGAAACACTATCACTTACCTGTTTTTGCTTGTTTGCTCACGGTGCCCCTTCTGAATCTCTCTGTTTCTGAATCAGTCTCTCTCTCTTCTTCTCCCCTTCAGTTCCTGACCCTTCCTTTTTCTTTTCTAACCTCTCAACTCACAAACCCGTATACATATATAAAGAGACTCCACCGCCTCTCTCCCTCTTTCTCTCTCTCTCTCTCTCTCTCTCTACCTTATCACTCTCTCTCTGTCTCTTGCAGTCATTCTTGACTGCAGAGAACCGCCTCTTCAACTGTAGCCACCCACGTACCCTCAAATATACATCTATATACATTATATTACATATACACACATACCACCACCAAGTCGGTTGGTGTGGTTTCCCAAACACACACACACACACACAGTGATGCACACACTGATATTTTGCTTGGAAGCTTCCCTTCCTTTTTTCTTTTATCTTAATTTATATACTTGCATTTATATACATAATATATTTACATTATACACATATATACATATAAAATACATATTTTTATACATGTATTTATAACCATATAAATACGTATAATTGTATTTTTAGTCGCGTATACATACACTAATATTTCGTGAACTACGCATGTGTACGTACGTATGCATGCATGGATTGCATGCATGCACGCTTTTTGAGGTAGGGTTCTGAGTTGCTCGGGTACTACCCGACACTGGCTATGTCACTAATACTATACTGTACTTACAATAAAATAACATAGAGCTCTAAATAGCCCATATTACACTATTCAATCAACTTGCCTCGGTATACGTGTCGTATCCCGGGTCGGGATATCACATAGTGTACCTATTTTGGTGTGATTCTAAGATAGTTTTAATTCAGGCGCATGTGCGTGCTTAGTTGGCCATATGGCCACATGGCACCTCGAGAAACATGAAAAGCTTCTCTAAGAAGTTAAGTGGAGATTCTAGAAGGGGATATGTGGTAAGAGTAGGGTGGTGAAGGAGGAGATGATTTTGTGTGGTGAGGTGTATAGAAATTAGTGTGTGTCTTGTGTAGATATTTGTGCAATTGAAATGATGGGTGATAGACAAGGGGTCTGCCCCCTTTCCTATCAGCCAAACCAACAGCCATCCCCCCCACTCTTATCAGTTCTCTCTCTCTCTCTCTCTCTCTCTCTCTCCCCCCCTTTTCAAACTCCCTCTTTTTTGAAAACCACTATAGCCGAAGCTAGGTGGTGTGAGAATGTGTTTGGGAGAGGAGAGGGACTACGAAACATACTGTGTGTGTATGTGTTCATGATACACAATGTGTGTACATATCACTCTATTTGTGTGTGTGTGTAAAATAGTCTGTGTTTGTATATGTGTGTGTGTAGTGAACACACAGAAATCAAACCCAAACCAGAAGAAAAGGAAGAAAAAAAAAGAAAAGAAAAAAAGATAAAAAGAAAGAAAAGGAAAAGAAAGAAGAAATGGAAGGAAAAAATGGCTGAATAGTGGACAACAACCATTGAAGAGCTTGGAAGCTCTCTCTCTTTCTCTCTTCGGGAAATTCTCTCTCTAAAAATTGTGATGGGGGGTTGCTCAAAGGTAGGGATTTTTCTAGACCCTCTCTAGATTATTATGGACTTCTTGAACGCCTGTATACTTAGTCATATGCATTTTTCCAGTATGTGTATGTGTATATATAAATGTGTATATGTATGTTGTGGAGAGGGAAAGACTAAGATGGGTTTCTTTTTTATTTTTTATTTTTTATTAATTCGACCATTGGAACATGTATAGAAGGATATAGAAGGGATCTAGAAGGAATTTGGGAAGGATTTGAAGTTTGGGGGGGTGGTAAAACAGTGGCGGATAAGCCGAAGGACCAATCGTCGAAAAAATATGGGTCATCGGAACATGGTTACGTTTGAACCTTTTAATTCACTAAAACATCCCTAAAGGTTTAAAAAATGATTAAAAGAAGTTTAAAATGGAAAAATCAAGAAAAATGAGCAAGAAAACAATTGAAAAAAATACAGGAAATTAGGTTTCTAGCGAAGTTCACCGGAGAAGGCGACCGGAGCTTCGCCGGTGGCAATCAGCTCCAGTGTACTCAACTAGGATGATTAGTCCTATTACCCACTTTATCGGGGTCCAATGACCTCTTAGTCTGGCCCTGCAGGTTAGGGGCACGACAGAATGGTATCAGAGCTTTAGGTTTCAAATACCGAGGGACAGTGGAAGAGGTTTAGACCTCAAGTTATTTGGGCCAGTGGGATTACACGTTATATGTGTGCTTGTTGCACTGGTGTGTACGGTTATGCATTGTACTTGATTCTCGATTGATTGGGTGTACGAGACTAGATGCTTGTGTTTACAAGGTAGACCGTATGCCTAGTTATCTATAAGATATGTCGTGTGCCTAGTTATCAGTATGGGAGATTGTGTGCTCATATAGGTATATATATATATATATACATTCTTGGGTTGGATTTTATACTTACGTGCTTATATGGTAGGCTACGTGTTAACTGTTAGTTGTTGCTTGTCAATTCTATATGGTATGCTAGGTTAGTACTCGATATTCATGGGTTACAGTACTGTGACTATGATATACTATATAGACCGGATTGGTCTCAGGTTTTGTGTTACAGTTGATGGATGGTGCCCCATTAGCTAGTAACAAAAAGAGCTATGATCCATGAATGGTTATCACCTAGCTATAATAGTGAAAGAATAATAAAGAAAAATGAAGCATTGTAAAATGATAAATGAGAAAATGCCGGGAAGGCTGTGAGACATAAAATAAAAGACACGTAAGACTGTAAAATGTTAAATAAGAAATAAGATTTGTTACAATTCTTATATTTGGATTGAGCAATGGATGCTCAGAGTATTCACACTTGGGACTTAGTGATTTTCTTGTGTTAAGCTCTCTTTTTGAGAAATATTTTACTTGTGGATAGTATTCACTAAGGGTTGAGTATTGTGTGTCAGAGTTAGTTGTTGCCTTAGAAATTGTATGCGATAGACCTTTTCGGTCTTCTAACCTGTTATATTAAGTGGTTTGACATTGTTATGCTTAGACCCAATTTTTGATAGGAGCAAAGAAAGGTAGCTTGAGGTAGAGCATTGGATGGTATTACTTAATGTAGGGAATTTTAGATTCTCTCATGGATTGGTGTATCACAGGACATAACTTGAATTTCACGGACGAAATTCTTGTAAGGCGGGGAGGTTGTAGCAACCCGAGAGATTATCAGATGATGTTTTAATAATGTCCTCTTTAGAGTGACTGAAGTTCAAAGATGAAATTTTTATAAGGGGTAGAGATCATAAGGACCTGGAAAATTATCAAAGGATAATTCGGTAAATTGCCAACGTAGGCTAAGGAAAGAATGGAGATAAATCAAAGATGAGTCAGATAAATTGTGAAATGAGTTGATAAGTCATTAGTATGACACAGTAAGGCTAAAAAGGAATTTTTGGTAATTTATTCGGGATTAGTGTGAGCCTCGGGGCTACACAGTTATTTACAGGATGCAGATAAATATGAAACCCAAACGATGGGATTTTGGAAAAAGAACTGCATATTTGGAATCAGAATGCCAAAATTAGCTAGTGTACTAATTTTGGTGCGATTCTAAAACAGTTTCAATTCAAGCGCGTGTGCACGCTCAGTTGGCCAACTGGCCACGTGGTGCCTTGAGAAACATGAGAAGTTTCTCCAAGAAACTAAGTAGAGATTCTAGAAAGGGACATGTGGCAAGAGTAGGGTGGTAGAGGAGGAGATGATTATGTATGGTAAGGTGCATAGAAATTATTATTTATGTCTTGTGTAGATATTTGTGCAATTGAAGTGATGGGTGAGAGACAAGGGGTCTGCCCCTTTCCTATCAGCCGAACCAACAGCCACCCCCGTACTCTCAACAGTTTTTTTTTGTCTCTCTCTCTCTCTCTTTTAAAAACTCTCTCTCTCTCTTGAAAACCACCATAGCCGAAGCTAGGTGGTGTGAGAGTGTGTGTTTTGTGTGTGTTTGGGAGAGGAGAGGGGCTGTGGAACAGACTGTGTGTGTGTATATGTGCGTGATACACAGTGTGTGTACATATCAATGTGTGTGTAAAATAGTGTGTGTTTGTATGTGTGTGTGTGTGGTGAACACAGAAATCGAACCAGAAGCAAAGGAAGAAGAAGAAGGAAAAAGGAAAGAGAAGGAAAAAGAAGAAGAAATAGAAGGGAAAAGATGGTTGAACAGTGGACAGCAGCCATTGAAGAGCTTGGAAGCTCTCTCTCTCTCTCTCTCTCTCTCTCTCTCTCTCTCTCTTCGGGAACTTCTCTCTTTAAAAATCGTGATTGGGGGGCTGCTCAAAGGTAGGGATTCTTCTAGACCCTTTCTAGATTATTATGGACTTCTTGAACCCTTGTATGCTTGGTTATATGCATTTTCTAGTGTGTGTATGTGTATATGTGGATGCGTATATGTATGTTATGGAAAGGGAAAGACTAAGATAGGTTTCTATTCTTTTTTTTTTTTTAATTATTGATTTGACCATTGAAACTTGTATAGAAGGATATTGAAGGGATCTAGTAGGAATTTGGGAAGGATTTGAAGTCTAGGGGGTGGTAAAACAGTGACAGACGGACCGAAGGACCAATCGTCGAAAAAATGTGGGTCACTTTAATTCACTAAAATATCTCTAAAGGTTTACAAAAATGCTTAAAAGAAGTTTAAAAAGGAAAAAGAAGGAAAAATGAGTTAGAAAATAGCTGTAAAAAAAAAAAGAAAATAGGTTTCGGGCAAAGTTCACCTCAGAAGGTGACCGGAGTTTTGCTCGCGGTGGTCAATGGGTCAACGGTTGACTATTGACTAGTCAATGGGTCAATTGGGTCGGGTGATGGGTTATGAACCGGGTCGGGTCGGATCATGGGTCTGGTCCAATGAGATTGGGCCTAAGAGTTTGTTTGGCTATAGGGAAATTTAAAACTTGGTTTTAAAATTGAATTTGAATAGGGATAACCCTATTCCAGAAAATGGGAATAGAATCCAATTCATCCTCACAGGTTTAAGAAATTAAAATTTTAGAAATTAAAAAGGGGTTGAGTTGTTTGAGTTAATTATAAATCAGTGAAATAATTTTAAAGAAATTACAAAAAGGCCCACTTGTTTATAAAATTAAAATTAAAGCCAATTAAAATGAAATAGGAGTCATTTTTAAGATTTTTGGGCATTCCGGACTCAATGGCGAAGTCGGTTTGGGTATTCAGGGACCGGGGGAGGTCCCACATGAATATGAAAAATTATAAAAATATCCCTAATGATAATTTAAACAACTTGAAGGTAAATTAAAATCTAGAAGGGGCTATTCCAAAGTTTTTGGATCCCCGAGATTCAAATATATGATCAGATTAAACAAATTGGGACCTGGTGATGGTCCCACATAAAATGAGAAAATGATGATTATACCTCTAGACTTATATTAAGCAATTGAAAGCCAAATTAAGATCCAGAAGACGCGTTTCCAATGTTTTTAAACGCTGGGGACTCAAATATGATATCGAAATAATGAAATAGGAACTCGGGGTAGTCCCACATGAATGTGTGAAATTACCAAAATGCCCTTAGGCAGGAAGCAGATATATATAAGGATTAATAAAATGCAATGAAGACATCTTTAGGATTCCTGAACCTTATGGATTTGATTCCAAGGTTAGTGTTGAGAGACGGCATCTCGGTAGACGCGTAACTTATTCGATAAATTACAAAAAATTCCCTTGTGGGCTTAAAAGATAGTCAAATGACTTAGAGACAATATAATAGGGCTTTCTTAGGGTTTTTGATACCCGAGAACATGTTTTGATATCCGTTTGGGTAAACGGGTACCCGAGATGTAGGCTAAAGAGTAATTGGCCATAGGAAGCCGTAAGACTTGATACGATATCTTAGTGCTATGGGCCAAGGTGGACCTAGGAATAGAACAACAAATACGTAAGACAATTGACAAACATTATGAAAGACACATGTAGTGTTTCCTTGTAGTAGAGTGAGGATTGGGACTAGGACAATGTCCTGATGTGTTGATGTGTATACTTGCTATGTTATTCACATGATATGTTTATTTGTATCATTTGATACCTTCCTATTACATTATCAGGATGATGTGATTGTTATATTGAATGCTATGATGTTGGATTATTGCATGACTGTATTAGATACATGGGATTTCCCTATTGATGTTTATCTTGATTTTTATTTCTGTCTTGGATATATATGACTATTGTTATTTTTGTATTTATTCGTTAAATCATATATCCTTTCTTATGGTTGTTAGCATTGTTGTGGATATGATTGATGTGATATCCCGACCCGGGATATGACACATATACCGAGGCAAGTTGATTGAATAGTGTAATATGGGCTGTTTAGAGCTCTATATTATTTTCTCGTATGTACAATATAGTTTTAAAAAGTAAATAGTATCAGTGATATAGCCAGTGTCGGGTAGTACCCGAGCAACTCAGAACCTTACCTCAAAAAGCGTGCATGCATGCAACCCATGCATGCATACGTACGTACACATGCATAGTTCATGAAATATTAGTGTATGTATACGTGACTAAAAATACAATTATACGTATTTATGTGGTTATAAATACATGTATAAAAAATATGTATTTTATATGTATATATGTGTATAATGTAAATGTATTATGTATATAAATGCAAGTAATTAAATTAAGATAAAGAAAAAGGGGAGGGAAGCTTCCAAGCAACAAAATATCAGTGTGTGCATCATTGTGTGTGTGTGTGTGCATCACTGTATGTGTATGTGTGCATCACTGTATGTGTATGTGTGTTTGGGAACCACACCAACCGACTTGGTGAAGTGGTGTGTGTATATATGTAATATATGTATATATATATATGTGAGGTACGTGGATGGAGGGGGATAAATGGGCGGTTCTCTGCAGTCAAGACTGACTGCAAGAGAGAGAGAGATAAAGTAGAAAGAAGAGGGGCGGTGGTGTATCGTGTAAGACATATGCATATATATATATATATATATATATGAGGGGTATGTGAGAAGAAAGGAAAACAGAGAGATTTGAGGGCCGTGAACACTGTATAAAGGTTGGAAATAAATTATGGAGAAGAGATAGAAGTGAACTAAGTAGAACCAGAAGAGGGAAGAAGAAGCAACAGGAAGAAATCCGAATTTTGAAAGGTAAGTGGGCTTGCTTCAGTTTTCAATTTAAAAGCATGATAGGTTATTTAAATAATAGGGCTCAAATCTGCATGATCTATAGGTTGTTTTACAAAAAGAATCATTTAAAACGGTTAGGAAATCAAGTAGAAAGATAGAGTTGCAGGTATGAGGATAATTCGGGTTCATTAGCATTTTATGTAAGAAACCTTGTTTAAATGACCCAAGTATGACCCTGTGAAGTGCAGAAAACCATTAGAAACAAATAGGGGTCAAAACAGTAGGGAAACAAGCATGAAATTGAGAAAATACAGTTGGCCGGAGCCACTGTTTTTCTCTATTTCGTGAGGAATCAGTGGTTTAAATTGAAAACCAAAAGTGGATTCGAGATCTCCATGGAAAAATAGAGAGAATTGCATTGAGCTAGGTCAAAAAACTGATCGGGTTTAGGCTGCCGTCACCGGAGATGGTGACGGAACCCTAATAAACCCTACCGGAGTAATGGGGAAGACGACCGTGAAGTCGTGAGGCATCTCGGGTTAAGACGAAACCGGGTTTGGGTTCGGATCGGGTCGGGACCCGACCGGAAATAAAACGGGCAGTGAAACTGTGTCGTTTCATGTTTGGTTTTTAAATGGATTTGGGTTGTTTGGTAACAGGGATAGTAAATTGAGATTAGGTTTGGGGTTATCCAAACCAAGGATGGGATAGGAAAACAGGGTTATTGAAATCCGGTTTTCAAAATGAAGTGAACCGATTGGTTCAATGAGAGGTCAGGCCAGTTTAGGGTTTCTGGTTGCGAACCAACTGGTTCAGACCGCAACTCTGAGTATTTACACTTTGACCCCAAATGTTTTGGGAAATTGTACTATGGCCCAAACAGGAAAATGAATAAAATATTAGTTTTTACAAAAATGCCCCTATTCCAAATATAAGTCAAACGAAGTCCAACCGATACAAATGAATAGTCAAAACTTATTATCTCGGATGTTCTGAGTCCAATGGTGGGGTCCATTTTACGAGATGAGACCCTGAAGGATAAAATACCGTAAAACTGCAAAATGAATATTTTGCCCTTTTTAGTACAAAAGTCCAAATGGAATTCCGCGAAAGCCTAAACCGACTTTCTTCAGCATTCCAGACTCAATGGTAAAATCTAAATTAGTATTTGAAATACTTATGATAGAAAGGCATAAAATTTGATGAATAGAATCTATTCTAAAACGTATTCACTGATATATTGGGAACTCGAAAGGCAAGGGTACACTTAGGGATTCCTGATCTAGAATCACGATAGAGGTAAGTGGATCACTTTCTCTTCCATATGGTATCCCCAAGCCAAGTTTATTCATTACTGCCAAACTTGTACTCATGAACGTTTCAAATGTTATTGTTTTCCACAATGTGATATTGTTCTATCTTGTGGACATTGATTTACTATTGTACCATTGTTATCATATTGAACCGTGCCTTGAAAGGCTTACTGTTATGCTTTACTGTATATATGATATTCCATTTTCATACTCCTATGGAATCACAAATGATCATGCTATGTTTATAAATGCTGGAGTTGTGCTCAGTCACAACATCCATCCGATGCTTCTGTGACAAACTAGTCTGTGAACGGACGTGTGGCAAAATATGTGAGTTTAACTGAGAGGTATGCCGGGCCTCGACATAGAGAGGGACTGCCATCCCCTACTACAGATTATAAGCATCTCGATTGGATTATTGTTATGGATATATTGTTGAATGGTTACTGTTTCTTATAGTTTATCTTATATTGTTCATTGGTTTGATTGTAATCATTTTATTGTGGCAGTACTTTTATTGTGACAGGCTATTGTTGAGAAATTCTTATCATTGCTTTACCCATTACTCCTGATTATACATTGTAACCCCACTATTCATTGGCCATCATGGCAACCATTCTCATTGGCTATTACAGCATCTTACTTCTTATGATTGGCTATCATATTGTTATTCATGGATTCATGTTCTTTAAAATCATCGATACCAGTGTCGGAGATTTGTTTTACTTGCTGAGCTTCATAGGTCATTCCACCCCACTTACCCCCCATTTCAGGTGATGACGCTGCGAGACCCTAGTAGGAGTCTGAGAGCGTAGGGGGACATTTTGAAGTACTGTACCAGTCTATGTTAGTTCTCCCATGTATTCACCACCCCCGGGTGCTGGTTACGTTTAGTTCTCATTTTGTCTTATGTAGAACTATGTCATGTATTTAATAGACTTCCGCTGTTTAATTTATTTAAAAGACTTCCGCTGGATTACTGTAATTGATAAAGCCTTCCGCTGTTCATTGTTTAAAACTTTAGTACATTGCATATTAGTACTATGATACAGGAATGGAAAAAGTAGGGACGGCCTTCGGGTCGGCCCCGCAACACGAAATTCGCATAGGGTGGGTTTCGGGTCGTGACAATTGATGCTGATATGGATATTGTTGACTATACTTGAGTAGAGTGAGATTTGAGAGGATATTGATGTTGATCAGCACCATTTGTGGTGTGGATTGAGATATTGGAATTGTGAAAAAGAACACTTATTAGAAAAAGACTTGGGACGGGAATTAATTACGTCTTTTGTATGCTATTGAGCATGGTGAGATTGCACTTTACCCGAGGTTCTATTTATGATAGGGATGGTGTCTCTTTTCGGCTTGCGAGACGTAAACTTGCGTGGGTGGTCATTTGTTTCCATCGGGTTAGTAGCCCGTAAAACACATAAGCTTATTGGGAGCCAAATTACGTGAATACTCATAGGATTGAGACTATTGAAAGAATGGAATGAGATGAATAAGGTTTTATCCCCTTGCTGTGGGTGGAATTACTTGAGATTATTTTCCTTGACTCATTTGTGTTATTTCATTATGATTATTGATGGATTGTATACTGCCAGTTTATGATATTGTGGCATTTGTAAATGGTTGGTTAGCTGTGAATGCATACATTGTTCTTGTGGCTTTGAAGAGGAAATAGAGGTGCTTCGTGGGGTTGGTAAGCTTACACTTACACCTGTTAGTTGGTTATGTATTTATATACATTATTCTTGTGGTATTAAAATAGCAAATGGTGGTGCTTCATGGAATTGTATATTTATATTTATATCTTGTGTCTGACCCTCCATATGCCGACTACTTGGCCATTATGGTCAAACCACATGTAGTAGTGCGATGCCCTTTTGATACTTATGCTTATGCTTGTGTTTGAGATATCATGATGTGGTGTGCTTGTGATACATAATATACTATAGGGTATGTCCTCTATGGACTTGCTGTCACGACTCAAAACCCACCTTCTGCGGATCTCGCGTCGCGACCGCCACCCTCAGGCCCGAGGACCTTTGGGCGAAGGCTCGTATAAGCAGCGGTATCAAATAGATGTGCGACACATGATTGCGGAAGCGTGAAAAACTTTTTCTTTTCTTTTCTTAGTTTTAAATTACGCACATCCGTCCGGTACTGCTGCTCTTTACATAGCATAAATGGTTACACATTCAGAGTATAACTAAAGCTTAGAAACTTATAACATTAATACAATACATGTTCAGTTTCCCTGAGGGCTTAATACATATTCTTACATTGTCTACTAATACAAAATGTACTATTAGAGTTCATAGGTCTCTCAAAAGAAACTACTTAAACATATCTTCCCAAAAACAGCTAGACTCATCACCATCGTCCTCAAGACCCTGTCTGCTGTGAATCACCTGAAAGGGGGATCCGAACAAAGTCCAGGTAAGCTAATCTAAGCTTGTGAGCAATTCCAGTATTCGTCATGGGGTTTTGAATTAGCAGTGGTTTTTAGTATATAAGAGTTTGTAAAACATTCACTGCTAATTGTTCGTATACTTGAACATAGAACATATGCATTTCTTAAAACAGATAGATTTGAAACATTTAAAATATCCAAGCTAAACTCGTACTTCGTCAAATAGAGTATATAACTCAAAACATATGCATTTCATATAACAGATAGCTTTGAAACATTTAAGTATTCAGGCTGTACTTATACATATGAACTTCAAAACATATGACATAACATATATTCCTTAAATAGAGTTTATAAAACTCAAACATATGCATTTTGAAAATGAGGGTAAAAACCTGCTTCCATTTTCAAACTCATTTGTCATCTTATCACTTTCATTAGTGGAATTTGTTTCGAACCGGACTCCCATTTTACGTATAAATAAAGATATGTTATGCCTGGGGGATTAGATCCTGCTACCTGGCATTTGACAATCAATTGAGTTCGTATATAACCCAAAATCTTGTCGGTTTTATAGGGCAGCTGAAAACTCAGAATCTTGTCAAGTGCTTATGCACCATTCATCTTGCATTTAAAATACATTTAACATATGAGTATGTCAAATTGATATTTCTCGTGAGTACTTTAGAACATAACATTCATAACTTCGTGATAAAGATCCGTATACTTGAATAGGCAAACTCAGAATATTTAACAAGATTTGTATTTTAACTTAGACATGCTAAAAACATAGTTTAAGAAAACTATAAAGAAAGCATTTACTGAGCATGTCACAATAGGGTTTATAAGAACAGAATAATTTAAAACTGAAATCATGTAATATACTGAATTTGAAATTCAAATACTTCGTATCTTTTGAACTTAAAACCTTTTCAAATTCATGGAGTTTAAATCTCCACTTCAAATACAAGGTTACTCATCTTGGTCCTTTAGGGTTAGTGCTAATAATGCACTTTCCCACTTTTCTTGTAGTTCCTAAGAACAATTCATAAATATCTCATCAACTTCACATTCATTATAAATCATCTCAATGTTTCTTAACTTATGCTGAAATCGTATTAGATCTTAAAACGATTTCATAAATTCATATGTACTTAACTTAACTCGTATTCTTAACCTATGACACAATTTAACGTGTTAGAAATTTAATTTATTTCAATTTATACTCTTCTGGTAGCTCCATTAACTTTGAATTAAAGTTATTTATTTGACATGTTTACGTCTCGTGTCTTTTCGTATTTCATTTCTCGTACTTGCCTTAGTTTAGGTCTTTGGCAATATTTCAGTTCATAGTCATCTAATAGATGCTATTCATCAAATTTTATGTCTTTTTATTTAGACATTTCTTTTTGGTCGAATAGACTCTACCATTGAGTCCGGAACGTCGAAGAAAGTCAGTTTAGGCTTTTCAAGATTTTAATTCGGACTTTATATGTAAAAGGGTAAAATGGTCATTTATTGTTTTGCGTGTCATATTTTTTCGTACTTCGTTTCGTAATTTGGACTCCATTATTGAGTTCGGAAGGTTGAAGAAAGTCAATTTAGACCTTCTCTGATTTTATTTTGACTTTAGGGGTGCCAGGGGTATTTTGGTCATTTTACCCCTTTACGTGTCGTTATTTTTTGGGACCCCGTCTCGTGTCGGGGACCTCACCATTGGACTCAGAAGGTCCAAGATAGTAAGAATACACTAATAACTTGTTAATTTTGGTCAAGGGGTATTTTGGTCATTTACCCCTTTACGTATCTTTATTTTTTGGGTCCCGTCTCGTAAAACGGACCCTACCATTAGTCTCAGAATATCCAAAATAGTAAGGATACACTATTCATATGTTTAATTTGGACTTTATTTGCTTCATATATGACTTAGGGGCAAAATAGTAATTTTGCTTTATTTATTAAATAATTAAATTAATTATTTAATTATTTTTCCAGGGGCATAATTGCATAAAATCTCCCTCAGTTGGGCCATAGTAGGATTGTCTAGAAGTTCTGGGGTCAATCAGTAGATAAGGAAAGTTTTGGTTTATTTTATTTTAAACAATTTAGAAAACCAGTGGGTTCGGTTGGATCTGAATATTACCCAGACCCGAACCGAACCGTTCGCCCGACCCGAACAGTGTCATCTTCCCCACGAAGGTCGACACTGTTCATCATAAACCCTAATTTTTACAGTCGGTATTTCGTGGCATTTTTCAATTCCATTTCTTCTGCTTTTCTTTCTAATAATTTCCTAATACCTTAAAACAAGTTTTCGATTTAGGGCTTCGAATATGGCTCAAGCGCTCGGTTTAAGCCATGATAACCAGACCTGTAACCCCACAGTTCATGATTATTTCTTGATGGTTTTTCATGGGGTTTAGCTTGTTTTGATCCCCTCTTCATGAGGATTTTGTTCCCATTCATAAGAGTGGATTTAATCTCGAGTTTGAAGGTTTGGGTTATAAACCCGTAACCTGCAAGTCAATGTTTGGAGGCCATTTCTTGTGATTTTTGGTCGCGGATTTATGTTTTCATGACCATCATGACTTCTTCTTGAAGTCCCTATGCACCAAAAAGAGCTTGGCTTCCATTGTTTCAGACCTTCTATAGCATGGTCTTCAATGGCGGATCATTGTTGGGTCACGTAGTTTTAGGTGTTTTTACAACCTAATTTCATGTTTGATCATGCCTAAATAAGTTTTAAAAACATCATATATACATAAACAACCTAAAAATAACCTACTTCCATGCTTGATTTCTAGAGAGAGAAAAATGTAAAAATTTAAGATTTTACCTGTTTACAGTGATTCCTCTCTCTTCTTCTTACTTCTGATCCTTTTCTTAGATTCTCAGTTTCTTCCCCGTTTAGTTTGCTTCCTTAGGTGGTAAACATGCAAAGCATGCTTTGATTTTTAAAGAAAAGGCAACCGACCCCCTCTCTCTCTTCTCTTCCTCTCTCTACACGACCTTAACCCTAGTCCTGCCCTTATTCTCTGCTTCCTTTCCAATCCATTTAATCCCTTTTCTTCCAATTCAGATTTTGCATTTAAAGCTTTGTTTGAGATTTGTGTATATATATACATATTATACTAACACACACACTAATTCACTCACTTACACACACATGCTAGCACACACTCTAGCTGCAGGTATCTCTTCCCATCACTCCTCTCAAATCAGCCCACTTGTGGCTTTTGTAGGATATTTTGTATATAATATATATATATATATATATATATATATATATAACATAACACACACACACACACACACTACCGACACACACACCCATTTGCACACACTATTCACACCTTTATGCATATATATCTATACATATATATATTTTCTTATGTACACACACACACACACACACATATATATATATATATATATACTCTTGTATACACTTGCCAATGCTTACACACTGTTCACTTTATACATTTATATATATATATATATATCCATAAATTCATTTCATTTATATACATACATGCATACATACTTGATCATATGTTCATATATACAATATACCTCTCATGTAGTCTAATGTGTGTTTAAATTATTTAATTATAATTAAAACTAATTATTTCATATAAATAATTAATCAATTATTTATTTAATTAATTATTCTCTTTGAGTGTAAATATCTTTACACTAATTTTCTTTAATCTCGTAATACGTGTCATATGACCCGGTATCTCGGGTCGGGATATTACACTTGCATTAGTTTTTGACATGCTACTTGCTTTTGTGTTTTGGGAAACCCTACTAAGCATTACGGCTCACCTCGGCTATTCGTGGAAATGACAGGTATTGAATTGATGGAAGATAGCTGCAGGAGTAGTACAAGATGGACTAAAGCCATTATAGTGTATTAGTTACATTCATGTATCGATTCATTTATTTATTAAGGGTGCCTGTACCCTTTAGACTATTGTTGTATATGGGATGTATATATCTATTGAATTGTAGAGTCAACTTTGGACGTTTCCATGTAGTACCCTGTTGTTAGATAATTGACATAGTACCTTTGAATGAAAATAATTTTATTTAATCATGTTACGAGACTTGAACAAGTTTAATCAGAGAAGTGAACCGAAACAATTAAAGGAAATCAATTGAAAAAAAAAATGGCCTATATTTTATGTACTCAATTAGGATGGTTAGTCCAATTACCCACTTTATCGGGGTCTAATGACCCTTTATTTTGGCCCTGCGGGTCAGGTGCACGACATGGTTACTCCATTAACAGCAAAAAATTTTTAGTTCAACTTTTACAAAGTTGTCCGAAAAAGGAAATGACCATCTAAGTCCCCAAACAAAATAGGAAATAAAGAATTCATCAGAGTCAAAACTATTATCCTTTTCCCATTTAAATAATAATCCACACTTTTGTAGACATGAAAAACTACAGAAAAGAAAGACAGCTAAATTTTTTGAGATTTATACTTGAAGACGCTTAATTTATTGGAAATGAGGGGAAAAAACTGATCTTAGTGAACCCAAATTCTTAGGAAACAAGTGGAGGTTTTAATTTTTCAGTTTCCAAATAATAAAAAACCTAAATTTTTAATTCCTATCATATAAAGATGTTAAATTTAACATTTATGGGACTCAGACTACATTTTGAATACATATATGAAAAAGGAAACAAAAGGTAGAAAAAGAAAACAGAAAAAAATCAGAAGGATAAAACACATGGATTTGTATAGAACCATTTTCTTCCATCTCTATCTTATTTTTTAATGGATTCTTCCAGTCTGATGAATTCAACCATTGAATGGATGGATAATTTCTTCTATCTCCGAATCCTTGGTTAATTTCTTTCATCTCCTAATCCCTATTTCGAAACTATATATGGGTTTTTAACAAAACAGAGCTCTAAATATATGGTTTTGAATATATGGATCTGAACATGCATATGTGTGTGTAGAATTCAATTTAGGGATAATTTTAGAGAGAGTCCTATTTACCCATTACAAAGCTCTGAATATATGGATCTAAACCCCCCCTCCCCCCCTCCACACACACACACACACACACACATATATATAAAGAGAAATGAGAAAGGAAGTCTATAGAAAAAAAGAGAGGAAAATAAGATGGGTTTTGTAAAGAGAGAATTTGGTCATGTTAATGGAAGTGTTAGAGAGAGAAGTGTACAGAGCACTTTGTTAATAAATATTTAATAACTATAAGGGTAAATGTGTCTTTTTAAATGCTCCGTTAGCACTTTGTTAATTTATATTGCCTAATAGGGGGTGCAGTGTAATTTTAGAAACTAGAGGGGTGACATCTACAATTGTTAGAAACTTTAAGGGAGGTTAGTGTAATTTACCCTAAATAGAAGCATGTCAAATCGAGGAGCATTTCATAAGATTTCCTAGATAGGTAATAAGTCATAAATATCATACTTTTTTTGTAAATCATGACGTATAAAACTTTTTCATGCAAATTAGAGGGTTCAAAGCCTCTTTCCATTTCTTCATTATGTTGTTTCACCTGTTATAAGAGAATCCATGTTGAACCAAACTCTAAGTCTTCAGGATTTCATAATGACCTAGCAAGAGAGATCTCTATGCCTTCAAGAGGTCCTCTTCCATCATTCAAGAGGCAAAGCGCCCATTGAGACCCTTGCTTTGTTGATGTGGGACTTTGTGACATTACAGGAGTGAGTCCCAAAAGATCTCACTACACACGAGTGCATAAGCACTAATTAAGTTTCATATTTAGTTTAGAAACATTCATTTTTAAAAGATTACTTTTCATTACTGAAACGACCCAAATGGAAACGTCTAGATGGTGTGGAATAAACCTAAAGGGGTGAATAGGTCTAACATACAATCCTAAAAATAAATCTTATCTGAATTAAAAATTACTTTGAATGTGATTGAGGTTCCATTCCAATTATGTGAAAATTAAGGTTTTTGTGTGTGCAATTGCAGTACGTGTTATAATAAACAATATAAATAAAGCAGTAAAAAATTACACAAATATTTTTATTGATGAGGAAAGCACCGTAAATCAACTATATTTACTTTAGAACCCCGGGCTCTGACCTTGATGCACACAATCCGCTAGAAAAACTTTGGAACGAATATAAACACTTACTGACACACAAAATTAGTTTTTCAAGCCTTGGTCATAGTCTAAACTTCCTCAAACTTGAATCCTCAAGTGTTTTTTCATGTGCTCCATCGCTTCAAATTCTCAAATGGCTTTTTCAATCAGAACTGCGAATGCCCATGCAGTCTCGAGCTCCACCGATCGCACAAGTCTTCCACGAGCTTGTACTCTAACAATGGTGTAGATGATGATGCTAGAAGGGTTCTTGAATTCTTGGCTAATGATTTATGATGCATATGTGATTCTATGAAAAGCTTTTTGGAAAAGGTTTGAAAACCTAGAAATGAGCCGCAAAAAAGTCTTCCTAATTCTTGTATAAAAACTTTTTATATTTAGGGTTTTGACTTAAAAAAACACTAAAGATTGAAAAATAAATAAGTTCTCAGCACAAGAGTTCGCTAGCGTGAACTAGCCATCGAGCTAGGGCGAGCAACTCGCTAGAGTTCGCTAGAGCGAGCACATTTTTGTTGTTGCGATGCCCCAACTTCAAACGATATCTCACTCATACGAATTCGGTTTTAGGCATTCTACCTATCATTTCGAAGCTTTTGAAGTCTACTTTCATATGAAATTGTTCGTACCTAAAAATTCAAAATAATTTTCAAGTTAGGATCAAAAGAGTGAAGTTTGGTCATTTTAGAAATTATTTTCCAAAGCCATTTTGATTGACCTTTTTCCTATAAGTCATGACACCATAATTCAATGTTGAAAACAATCAAAACACACCTTTAAGATTTATAATGATATTTCCAAATCAAATCCAAATTAAAAATATTTTATCCATGATGTTTTTAATGCCAACAACCCTAGGCAATGTATCTAGCCTTTTACCTCGTCCTTACCCTTCCGAACCCAACACTTTAGAATCTGTCACTACAGTTTGGATGCATGAAGAACACAAGGCTTGAGAACCAATGTAATATCCCGAATCAGGCAAACTAAATTACTTTAATGTCACTTTTATGAGTTTAATTATATATTAATATTGTCGACATTTTAAATTACAACTAGTAGGCCATAAATGTTAAAATTAGTACACGAAGAAAAATTGGGCAAAATAGAATGAGGCGTGAAGAAAACAAAATTTAATCAAATTTGTCAGTAAATATGGAATATTCTTGGTCAAATAAAACATAATATAAAACATCAAAAATAAAAGTATGACATAAAAATTTAGCACACAAAAATTTAAAAAAAAGTAAGGCGAGAATACTAAGGGATTTTTAATCAATTTTAAAATCTGACAAATAATGCCTAAAATGCCAAACAAGGCATAAGAGGGAAAAATGGGGGAAAAATGAGTCAAAAAGGGTGGCCAAAGGGTTTGAACCCTAAACCAAAAAAAGAAGAGAAACCTAAAGCCAAAAAGAATAGCAATTGGGCTACAAGCACTTTTGTGCTATATAATGCATGAGTTATGTATATATGCATTAATAAGGTCCAAATGAGCATGCTCAAAATTGAGGTGCCAGCATTTTATTGGGCCACCTTCTCACCCAGTTGCATGACATGCAACACCTCAGCCCATGTCAGCCCAACATATGTGTGTATATATATATATATATATATGCATAGTGTGTGTGTGTGTACTGTGTATGCAATACGTGTAAGAGTAGACCCAAGGTGTGTGTGTTCAATGTGTGTATTGTGTGCATGTGCGTGTAGAGAGAGAGAGAGAGAGAGAGAGAGAGAGAGAAGAAAGAAGAAGAAGAAGAAGAAGAAGAAGAAGAAGAAAGAGGAGAAGGAAGTGGGAATACAAGCATGCAAGCTTGAAGCAGCATTGAGGGTTTCAATAGCTTGAAGCTAGAAGGGAGAAGGAGTCACTATTGAAGGTATGAGTTTGAAAATCTGAATTTCTACTCTTAAAGAAGCATGGCTATTATAGCTTTTTTTTTTTTTTTTTTTATCATTGTAGACTCACTTTTGCATGCATGTAGTTATAATGTATAAAACCAATGGAAAGGGATGAAATGACACAGTCAGGGATAAGGAAATTCGAAGGACAGCCATTGATGAACCTCTGAAAATCTAGACCTGAACCAATGTTGATTTAACCCATTTTTTATGCTAGGGAAGGAAACTAGATACTGTGAGGGTTATAAAAACCTTGGGTCCCGACTAGAACCCTCAAGGGAAGGCCATGAAAAATCGAGTTGCAAACCACGATCCAAAGACCCAACCTCTGAAATAGAACCCTGGACTTAATTTTTGGATCGGGGATTGAATCCCCATGATGTGGGGATCATCACAGGCCAAACCTCATCAAATTTGATGGAGGAATGTGATAAAATAATACTTAAATAAATATATAATATAAAATAAATAAATTAAATAAATTTAAATTAATAAATTATTCTTGGTGTCCGAATAAATAAAAAGGCAGTGTAACCCAACATTTTTGGGTATTCCAGACTCAATGGAGGAGTCCAAATTATGAAATTAAATCTCAAAGAATACAAACGGACGAACTAGGTTAATCCAAAAAATGTCCTAAAGACCAAATAATGATACCAAACGACCCCTAAAAAGTATGAGAATATGTACCTTAGAGTTTTTTAACGTTTTGGACTCAACGGTGGAGTCCATTTTACCAAATTAAATATCTAAAATACTGATACATGAAATGGGCTATATTTAGGACACTAAAAATACGACGATGCTACCAAGAGGGGAAAAATAAGCCCATAGACTTAAAATATGACACATGAGATTAAAAGACAGTAAATTCATAAATAAAATTATATTAAGTTTATGAATACTGATTAATATTTTCTGACTTATAGGATCTTCCAAGGAAAAAGAAAAAGAAGTATGATTCCTCGTGAAAGAAGGAGAAGCTATCTTGAATTAAGTAAACTCGAACTTTAGCATGTGGTATTGCTAGCCATGTCACAGTTTATTTCCTTGAGGCTACCAATTTGTAATCCATACATACCTGACATTGTTGATCTCCACAATTTGATGCTTGTTCTACTTTGTGGAATTGTTGAGAAATTGATTTCCAATATCCTAATGTGATTACTTGTTCATTTCTGTACTTTGCTTGGATATTGAAAAATTGTTATGCTTCTCACTGTCGAGAATTTTTTATTCCACAAATATGTACATCGCCTATAAAATTTTGACGATCATGATATTATTATGAGTGCCTAGAGTTGTGATTTGTCATAACATCTATTTGATTCACAAATGCTTTTGGACCTACGGGTTGGTATTTAGGAGTGATGCCCAACACTTAGTCCATAGAGGACATGAAATATGTATAGAGCTCTAATTTTATCTAGTAGCCCAAGAGTAGGGTGGACCTGGATGAGCGCTTTTGAGGGTATGTCAGGCCCTATATGTGACAACATCTATTCTGTTAGTATCTCATATCGTTTATTGATATTCTAATGATGCACTTATAGATTATTGATATGCCTTGCAAGCCTATCTGTGGATATGTTTGATGATGTACTATTTGATTATTGATACGCCTTGTGAGCCTATCCTTGGATATCTGATGATACATTATTTGATTGATGATATGCTTTCTTGCCTATCTTTGGACTCGAATTGTTATCCTATGATTGTGGCAGCTAATTATTGTATAGGTTAATCCTTATTGTTGATTTGCTTGTTCTACCTTGGGATGTGCTTTTGGGATTTACGGGTCATTTTATTGATTCACATTCTTGGTGACTAGCTATTGTGATATTCTATCATTCGCATGCTATTATGATATTATCCTTTGCTTGCTATTGTTCATTATCTTTCTTTTTGGATTAACCCTGACCCATGGTAGTGCGAGTGAATTTACTTACTGAGCTAAGTTAGCTCACTCCAGTTATGACATTTTTTTTTAATTTTTTTCAGGACAACAAATTGTAAAAGGACCATCAGGCATACATATCGAGTAGATGTCACATTTTTCTATGAATTGTCCTTTTATAAGTTTGGTGGATGCTTTTGCTATCATTGTAATAGACTAAGTGTAGTGTAGTTTTAGTTCTCCCATGTCTCCACGTCTTGGGTATGTTTTTTAGGATCTGTAAACTAAACACTTATTTTTATTTTGGCATATACAAGTATACTCTGATGATGATATTAGATTAGCTAATGACATGACATGTAGTGATGATTAATTAAGTAATGTTTGAGATCCTTTGGCAGGGGACGACTTGTGGGCCGTTGATCTACACAGGACGGGTTATGGGTCGTGACAACCAACTCACATGGACTTGGACACATTACAACTTGAAAGGTTGTCAACTCAGATTTTCTAACATAACAAATGACTCATAGTCCTAACAATTACTTTTCAATAAACACGATTTTGAAAGCAGATAGGGAATATCATTTTGACCATGAGTAATGTCACGACCCGAAACCCACCCTGTGCGGATCTCGCATCGAGACCGCCACCCTCAGGCCCAGGGACCTTAGGGCGAAGACTCACATAAGCAGCGGTATTGAATAGATGTGCGACATGTGATTGCGGAAGCGTGAAATTTTTTTTTTCTTTTTTTTTCTTACTTTTAATTTACACACATTCGTCCGGTATTGCCGCTCTTCACATTGGTACACATGATTATACAGAGCATAATAAAACTTAAAGACTTCGTAAATACAATACATGTTCAGTTGCCCTATGGGGCTTATACATAACAGTGTACCTATCTTCTAATACAAAATATACTAGTAATGTTCACAGGTTTCCTAAAGAAATTACTTAAACATGTTTTCCCAAAAATGGTAGATTCTTCATCATCGTCTTCTAATCAAAACTACCCTTAATCGCCTGAAAGGGGGGTCCGAATAAAATCCGGGTAAGCTAATCTAAGCTTGTGAGTAATTCCAGCATTCGTTATGGGGTTTCAATTAGTAGTGGTTTAGAATATAAGAGTTTGTAAAATGATCGCTACCAATTGTTCGTATACTTTGAACACAGAATATATGCATTCCTTTAGCATATAGCTTTGAAAAAATTTAAGTATTCAAGCTAAACATGTACATATAACTTCAAAACATTTACATATGCATAATGAAAATGAGGGTAAAACCTGCTTCCATTTTCAAACATAACATCATATATATGTATTCCTTTAAAACATAAAACTTGAAACATTTAAAGTATTCAAGCTAATCTTGTACTTCTTAAATAGAGTATAAAACTCGAAACATATGCATAGTGAAAACGGGGGTAAAACCTGCTTCCATTTTCAAACTCATTTGTCATCTTATCTCTTTCATTAGTGGAATCCGTTTCGAACCAGACTCCCATTTTACTTGTAAGTGAAGATATCTTATGCCTGGGGGATTAGATCCTGCTACCTGGCATTTTACAGGGCAATTGAATTCCGGAGAACCCAAAATCCTGCCTATTTTACAGGGCAACTGAAAACTTAGAATCCTGTCTAAGTGCTTATGCTCCATTTATCTTGCATTTAAAATACATCTAACACATGAGTATATCAAATAGATATTTCTCGTGAGCACTTTAAAACATAACATTCATAACTTTGTGATAAACATTCGTATACTTGAATAGGCAAACTCAGAATATTTAACAAGATTTGTATTTTAACTCAGACATACTGAAAACACATTTTTAAGAAAACTGTAAAGAAAACATTTACTAAGCATGTCACAATAGGGTTTATAAGAACAAAAATAATTTAAAACTGAAATCATGTAATATACTGAATTTGGAATTCGAATACTTCGTATCTTTTGAACTTAAAACCTTTTCAAATCCATGGAGTTAAATCTCCACTTCAAATACAGGATTACTCACTTTATACTCTTGGGTTAGTGCTAATAATGCGCTTTCCCACTTCCTTTGTAGTTCCTAAGAACAATTCATAATAACCTCATTAACTTCACATTCACCTTAATAACACCTATTGATGCTGTTTAACTTATGCTTAGTTCTTATTAGATCCTAAAACGATTTCATAATTTCATATGTACTTAGTTTAACTCATACTCTTAACCTATGACACAATTTAATGTGTTAAAAATTTAATTTATTTCAATTTATACTCTTCTGGTAGCTCCATAAATTAATTTAATTTATTTACTTCACATGTTTACGTGTCATATCTTCTCGTATCTTATTTCCTCGTACTTGCCTCAGTTTAGTACTTCGACAATATTTCAGTTTATAGCTATCTGACAGATGCTATTCATCAAATTTTATGTTCTTTTATTTTAGACATTTCTTTTGGTTGAGTAGACTCTACCATTGAGTCCGGAACGTCGAAGAAAGTTAGTTTAGGCTTTCCTAGAATTTAATTCGGACTTCTGTATGTAAAGGGCAAAATGGTCATTTTACCTATTTACGTGTCATATTTTTTCATACTTCGTTTCATAATTTGGACTCCACCATTGAGTCCGGAATGTCGAAGAAAGTCAATTTAGACCTTCCCTGGTTTAAATTTGGCTTTTAGGGTACTAGGGGTATTTTGGTCATTTTACCCCTTTACATGTCTTTATTTTTTAGGGCCCCGTATCACAAAATAGACCCCACCATTAGTCTCAGAATATCCAAAATAGTTAAAATACACTATTCATATGTTTAATTTGGACTTCATTTGCTTCATTTATGACTTAGGGGTAAAATAGAAAATTTTCTTTTTTATAAAATAATTAAATTATTTATTTATTTATTTAATTATTTTTCCAGGGGTATAATCGCATAAAATTTCCTTCAGTTGGGCCACAGTAGAATTTCCTAGAAATTCTAGGGTCAATCCGTAAATAGGAAAAGGCTTGGTTTATTTAATTTTAATTAAATTCAGAAAACCAGTGGGTTCAGTTCAATTTAGAGTGAACTGGTCCGGTCTCTTAGTGAACCAACCGGTTCAATCGGTTTAACACATGATGCTGACATCATGATGACGTCAGCCCTAATGTTTTAAATGTAAAAACCTAATCTCCAAAACGACACCGTCCTACTTAACCCTTTTGTGCGATGGATCGGGTTCCGACCCGAACCTAATTTGACCCGAACTGTCACTATTTAATTTCTTCTTCCTTTCTCCCCCTACGTTGCCCTAGTTGCAGGTTTTCATTTTCTTCAAATTTGTGCATTTTTGCTCGTTGGTTTCTTACTGTTTTCACTCTAACATACTCCTGGGACATTTTGCAAGGGTTTTACATTCATTTGGGAAATCAAACTGGTCTCGTTGGCTCGTTTGAAGGTTTGATAATCAAACTTGTAAGTTGGTCATAAATGCTTATTTCTTAACCAAATTCGATGAAATTTGTTCTGTTGTGATCCCCACTTCATGGGGTTTCATATTTCATTAACAAAGGTAGGTTTAATAGTGAGTTTGTAAGGTTGGGTTTTGGAACCCGTACCTGCAACTCGACCTTTGAAGGTCAGTTCTTGGGTTTTATGATCGCGTATTAGGGTTTTTAAAACCCTCTTGGTCTCTGTTTGAAGTTTTGGTAAGCGAAAATCGGTTTAGTAGAAGTCAGTTCAGACCTGCTTGAGCAAGGTCTTTTAATGGCCGTAGCTTCTAGGTCTCTAGCTTTTGAGTGTTTTCAAGGCTACATTTCATGCTTAATAAACTTGTAAACATATATCTAGAATCATATGTTTATATATAATTCAAAAACAGTTCCTAATAAATCAAATTTCTAGAGAGAGAGAAATGATAATTTTGAACTTTTCACACCTTTTTGTTATGATTTCAATCTCCTTCACTTTCTGATTTTCTTCACTTCTTCTTCCTTAAGCTTCTCGGCTCTTTCCTGGTTCTCTTTCTTAAGAAGTAAGCATGCTTTGCATGCTTTGCTTTTAAAGGGTTTCCACCGACCCTTCTCTTTCCTCTCTCTCTCTCTCTACACGACCTCAGCCTACTCCAGTCCCCATTTTCGGCTGTCTATCCCATCTCATAAATTTCTCTTTTGCTCTTTTCAGTTTGCATTAATGGGGGAAGGGATATTTGTAGCATATATGTATATTATATACACACACACACTAACTTGCATGTGAACACACACACACTACTGTTCACACTCTAGGCATTTTCATATATATATATATATATATACATATATTTAATTTATTTATATACATACATGCATACATACTTGATCACATATATATATATATATATATATATACATGACACACCCTTCATGTGTGTAAATGTGTGCCTCACTATTTAATTTTAAAAATAAATATTTCTTATAAATTATTAATTAATTATTTAAATAATTAATTATTCTTTTGAGTATAAAAATCTTTACACTGATTTTTCTTAATCTCGTAATACGTACCCTATGACTCGGTATTTTTGGATCGGGGTATTACATTCTACCCTCCTTGTAAGAGTTTTGTCCTCAAAACTCGAATTTTCTTAGTCTTAAGAGCTTATAATCTCTTTCCTTTCTACGTTACTTCATTTGTCATATTCATGTGTCTAGTATTCAAATTTAACAATATGCATATGTTAACAAAAATTAAGTAATAACTGTGTACCTAGTTAATCCTTAGAGGTTTGTGCAGCTTTAGAAAATATATTGAAAACTTGCCCGTACCTCATAGGTTCCTTACTTCCTTCTAGTTTTTCAGCAGTCCTGGCCTGTGGCGTAGCCGATAAAGCTACAGCAGTAGGCTCCTTGGTAGCTGAACTCCATTTGGGACACTCTTTGATACGATGCCCTGATTGTCCACACTTATAGCAAACTCTGGTACCTTGCTGACAAGGTTCAAAATGCCTTTTCTGGCAAGTAGGGCACACAGGAATTTCCGTTGTCTTTTGACTAGTGTTACCCCCCTCGTTGACCGAAGTCATAGTTTTGGCTCCGGTCTTGGTTTTCTTCATTTGTTGGGGAGTGGGGCTCATTTGGTTCTTGTCCTTTTTCTGAGATAAGGTGATCCAAGCTTTTTTGAAGATTTTGTCGTGATTCATAACCTCGTTGTACGTGGGAAGTTCAAAGGGCTCTAGTCGATATCTGATACTATCCCTGAGACCACTTTCGAACTTTCTTGCCTTTAAATCCTCAGTCATGATGATGTGAGGTGAGTAACGGGCTAGTTTCATGAACTTGGCCTCATACTTTGCTACTGTCATTATCCCTTAAGTCAGAGTTGCAAACTCTGCTATCTTTTGGTTTTTTAGAAATCTTGGGAAGTGCTTGTCGAGCAATACTTCTAAAAATCTTCCCAGGTCATGGGTGGCTCTCTTTCATTTTCCAACAGCCACCATGCATACGCTACATCTTTAAAGGTAAATGCAGCGTAGGAGACTTTCTGTTCATCAGTACAAGGAAAGACGGTGAATATTCGCTCCATTTCCTGGACCCAAGCCTCGGCGTCGATCTTAGTGTCTAGTCCATCAAACCTAGGAGGCTTGAAACCTTGGAACACTTTAAAACTCGAAGTATTCATCACTTCAGCAGGTTGTTCTTGATTTTAGGGTGGTCCAGGGTTTTGCACCTGTGGTGGTGCTCTGCCCTGGGCTTGGACACCTATCATATTCCTAGCCATTGCTTCTAGAATGTGTTCCACCCAATCTAGTCTGTCATCAGAATTTCTCGCGTTCCTTCTCATGTTAACCATTTTAGCTGAAAACATACAATAGTTAGTTTTCTAACACATATTTATCACATAAGGTTTCTATTCACTTCATATTTTCAAGGTTTAATATTTTTATTATCCTTGATGTTCGTGGTGGAATTATAATCCACATTTACTTCTCGTTCTCATTTTACTACTCGTATTTGACTACGGGTCCAATACCCCGCCTTCTTATCGTACACGTACTTCTAATTACTTACTTACTCTAATGCAGGTCTCATACCCTGCCTTTACTTTACATTACATGTTACGTACCTTACATATCTAATTCATGAACTGCGAGTCCCATACCTCGCCTTCACATCATATCACATACTTCACATATCTATTTCATATAATGCGGGTCTCGTACCCCGCCTTCGCATACGTCATATACTTCACATAATCATTTCATATATTGCGGGTCACGTACTTCACATATTTTAGGTAGCTTAGAACCTACTTAACTCATAGTTCTATTTCAAATCTTCTAATGTCACTAAGTTGGTTCAAGTCAACTTAGAGCAAATCTTAATCATTTCTTAACGTCAATTATGACTCGGTCTTTCCCAAAAGACCCTTAACCTAAGCTTTGATACCATGTTGTCACAACCCGAAACCCGCCCTGTGAGGATCTCGCATCGCGACCGCCACCCTCAGGCCCTAGGACCTTAGGGCGAAGGCTCACATAAGCAGCGGTATCGAATAAATGTGCGACATGTGATTGCGGAAGCATGAAAAACTTTTTTTTCTTTTCTTTTCTTACTTTTAATTTATGCACATCCGTTTGGTACTACCGCTCTTCACATTGGTACACATGATTATACATGACACACCCTTCATGTGTGTAAATGTGTGCCTCACTATTTAATTTTAAAAATAAATATTTCGTATAAATAATTAATTAATTATTTAAATAATTAATTATTCTTTTGAGTGTAAAAATCTTTACACTTATTTTTCTTAATCTCGTAATACGTGCCCTATGACCCGGTATTTTTGGATCGGGGTATTACAAGTAATAAACATGCTTTTTGTGCTTGAACGAGAATTTATAAAGCAACTTGACTTTTCGTTAAAGCACTTTTAAATCCAAAACATTATTCATGCTTATAATAAGGAGTTGTATAACAATTGGCATTGAATCCAAGAATTTTTAAAACAGGAGTAGTGCACATGCTTTAAACATGAGTTGTATAAATAATTGGCATTTTAACAGAGAAAGTTTATAAACAGGGTATAAAATCCCATACTTTTTGTCACCTGTAGTCACTAAGTTCCGTTTTGTCATTTGTTTCTCCCTTCCTAGGATTCTACTTCATCTAGTGATCTTAGAACATGGATCAGGTTAAGCTTAATATCTCAAGAAATACATGGTTTTATTTAAAACATTACTGATCCAATGTTTTTAGTTTAATTGGACTTTATTTTTGCACTCTGTGACCCTCAAAACCCTTAGGTAGTCCCCTTTCTAGTTTTTGAGTTCATATGTTACATTAATTTAATACTAGGGACATAATCATAATTATTGAAAATTGCTTATCTTATTTTTTGGTATTTTATTTGCTAAAATAGACTCCACCATTGAGTTTGAAACATCGAAAAACGTTGGGGTAAACGCTCATTGTAATTTAATTGGCCTTTAATAATTTTATTTAATTAATATTTTAATTTTGTGTTCATGTAATATATATCCCAAACCCCACCGTATGCGGATTTGAGATAATGACTGGCCAGTTAGGCACTTTTCTAATACACTAACTCTGTTTAACATATTGATGACATGTCTAACCGAAAGCCTCATTACATATCTAAGTAATTTGCATTTAGTCATATAAAGTTTTACAACAGAATCTGAGTTTGTAAAAGTTTTGGTTTAAATACAGTCACACTTGGTAGAGCATAAGTAACATAACATCAAGTTACAATAATCTGAGCCGAACATTACATTACATATAAGTATCTGAACTAATATGTCATCAGTGAACATCATTCACATTCTATTCTTACAACAAGCTGTCACATTAATCTACTATCTGTCACTTCAAGTTGCTATCTCCATAGCTGGGATGCTAGTTTTCTTTTAGCTAGAGTCTTTGTTCATTGTAGCTTACTAACATTTGGATCTGTAACTCCTTAGTCATTCCTAAAAATATACAAGATAAAACCTTATGAGCTTAATGAAAATCTCGCGAGTAACACTAGCCCCCTGTCATGGGTTTCTGAAAACCCTTTTTATAACTTTAAAAATTCTTAAAAATTTCATGGATAGCAATAGAAAAGATATGTATTGAAAGCTAATGACATTCTAAAAACATAACATATAACTAAGAGTTGCAAAATATTTACTTGAAATCATGTAAGAGTTTATGCCAGATAGTTTTGTAAGATAATCATGATATCATAAAATCTGATACTCGTGAGCAAATAATATATGCCACACTTTCTTAAAACTTTTGTCCCTTAGGACCATAGGTTGTCATATGGTGACTTGGAAACTAAAGTTGTAAAACACTTTATGCCAAACAACTATAAGCTAAGTCCATGGCGGAATGTAGTGTCACCTTGGCGACCACTATGTAATTCAAAGCTCTACGATTGCATAGCCCCTCTATTCCAGACTCAAACTCATCGTCGAGTCACTTATATAAACTTATCCAAAATTTTACCGGATCTTAAACGACAAGAGGGGCTATAGGGCATATAAAACTTTTATACTAAAACATGCTTGCAAAATATTTTCTAAGCTATTCATGTTATAAAACATTTAAAGAGATGCTACTTAAAGGCATGCAATTTAAATATTTATCTCAGTATTCTAAAAACAGTCATGCAGTTAAAACATTTAGCATAATAGTCTGAAATACGTTATAATACTGAAAAGAATTGCATGTAATGTTATAAAGCTATAAAGAACTGCATTTCATGGAAAAGTCTCCATTTCAAGGTTACTCACCTGTGGTCTACAGTCCATAGCCACTTGCTTACTTGCCTTGGCATTCATCTTATCTCTATTTTCTTGTTGGTGATCCTAAATCATGGATCAGAATACATTGATACAATATTAGTTTATATTTCAGCTTAATTCTTTACTGACTTAATGTTCTTAGTCTCTTATGGACTTAATTTACTATTTAGGATTCCCTCACGGTCTTAAATTAGGGTTCCTGAAACTCCGTAGTCTCCTTAGTGGCTTACTATAGCCTTTAGGGCATTTGGTCATTTTCTATTTACATGTCGTATACTATTCGGTACTTTATTTACCTTAACTGACTTCATTATTTAGTCTAAAGGGTATTTTAACTATAAGGTAGTCCCTTTTTTAGTTTTCGAGTTCATCTGATTGCTTAATTAAGCCTTAAGGGTATTTTGGTAATTTTACCATTCATATTTTGTGTCTTCAGTACTCAGTTATCTCAAATGGAGCTCATTTTCAAACTTAGAGGCTCTTATATACGTTGGTATATGTTTCTCTTTACTTTCTATACTTTTCTGGTAGCTTCATTAAGTCTTAGGGATGTATTCATCATTTTTTACTTTGTTTCAATTTTTTCTTAAATGGACATCTCCATTAGGTCTGGAATGTCGAAGACACTAAATTTTTGCTTTTTTGGATCTTAATTTGCCTATCTGTGGCTTGTATTAGGTCTAGGAGTATTGTTTTAATTTTACACTTTCATGCAAGACCATCTTCGGGTACCCGAATGCTCAGTTGACCCTACTGATAGGTTTAGAGCATCCAAAAATGTTAAATATTCCCCTTTCTATATTTTCCTGGTATGTCTAGTAGCCCATATGACATTAAGGGTAGTTTGAAAATTTCACATTTCTAGGTATCTGTATTTTAAGTACCTCATTTGACGAAACAGACCCTACTATTGAGTTCGGAACATAAAAAAATTGAGGTAGGTATTTTTATAGTCATTGGAGTTCAATTGGTAGCTTAATTAATGCAGTAAAACACAATTGAAATTATTTCAGATTGCCCGTTCATATATTTTGGGGTCTAATTTCCTAAACCAAACTTTGCCATTGAGTTCATAATCCCCAAAAACGTTAGGGCTAGACTATTCTTGCATTTTAATTGGCCTTCTTTGGCCCATTTTTGGCTTAAGGGCATTTTAGTAATTTTTCTTAATTTTAAAAGGATTTTAAAAATATTTTTTAATTATTTTTTTGGGTAATTCTGTAATTTAAACAAAATTTTGGGGGGTAAAATATAATTTTAGGAAAATTTGAACTTAAACTGTCCAGTCTGGTCACTTTGTGAGTGAACCGGTCCAATTTGCTTAGGAACCAATCGGTCCAACTAGTTTAGGGCATCATCATGACATCACTGTGATGTCAGCCCCCAACTTAATGAAATGACACCATTTAGCTTACCATTAGATTCGTTTTAATGGAGGTGACCCGATCTAACCCGTTGGCCGACTTGGGTCAATGGTTGACTAGTCAACTAAGGACCTCACTGGCGCTGATCGCCTTCTCCGGCAACGATAGTTCTCCAGCGAAGACTCCAATTGGTTTTGAACTATTTTTTTCCTAAGATTCTTTTTCTGGCATCAAAACTGTAGAGATCCGAATTTTTGGAATGAAATTTTTCTTTATTTAAGTATTTTGTGGATTTGTTCATTTATTTATTTTCTTGTTATTAAATGAAATGGGTAGCATACATATGTAATGTGTTGTATATGTATGTATATACATGTATATGTATATAGTATTATGTACCATAGGTATGCATGCACATGTGTTTAAGTATATTTATATATATATACGCATATATATATGAGTGCACAGTGTGTGTACTGATGCGTGTGAGTGTGGGTGTGTGCCTGCAAGGTCGGCTTGTGTGTGTGTGCTAGCTATAATATAAATATATAATTGAAAATCAAATTATCAATGCATTAAATGCATTCTGATATAAACATGAAAGAAAGCTGAAAGGGAGTGGGAAGAGAGAGAAAAGGGCTGCTGAGATGACCTTGCAAGTGAGTTGTATATATCAAGGTGTATAGGCTCATGGGTATATGTGTGCGTATCCGTTGGGTTAAGAGGGAAGATCAGAAAGAGAGAGGTTAAGTTAGAAAGGTGTGGGCGTTGAGAGAAACTCAGAGAGTGAACTAAGAAGAGGAAAGAAGAGGGGGGGAAGCTGCAACAAAGAGAAACTCGAAAATAGGTATGTCCTAGTCCATTCTGTTTTTGGTTTCGGAAGCATGTTAATTCGATTGAATCATAGGGTCTTGTAGAGCACGAAAAATGGAGATTAATACAAAAAGAATCACAAGAAATGACCAAGGAATGAAAGAGAAAACTTGAGTTGCAGGTTTAGGGTGGCTACGGGTTGGTCAATATTTTATGCGTAAAACCTTAGCTAAATGACCTAAAACTAGTCCTGTGGGGTGTTGGAAACTAAGGGGTGTGATTTGGGCTTAAAAAGTTAAAGAAAAGGCCAAGAAAAGCAGGGAAATGAAGTCGGCCAGAATCTGGGTTCCATGGCCGGAAAACCGAACTAGGACTGGGAGGATCAGTTGAGTTGGGGTTGAAATATACTCTAAATGGTTGCTTAAAGTCCTAGGGTTCATTTGGTGGAAGAAAAGGAAACTTTGGACATTAAAAAACCAAGAAAATAGGAAGGATTGGTCGCGGTTCCGGCGACCGGCCGGAATTTCAATCGGGGAAGACGACTAGAAGGTCGGGGGCGTTGGGGGTGACCTGGGCCGAGGTGTTGGGCCGTTTTGTTTGAAATGGTTTGGGCCTGTGTTGATTTTTAAGCTTGGGCCTGTTTTAAATTTTTTCATTAGGGCCTGGGTTAGTTTAAAAGGTTGTGGGCAGTGTTGGGTTTAAAGGGCCTTTGGGCCTGATTTATTCAAACAGGGTTGGGGCCCAAAATCGGCTAAATAAGGAAGAAAAGGAAAAAAAAATTATAAAAAGGGGGTAGGGGGGAGACTCGAAGCAGGGACCGCGCATGAGGGAGTGGAGCATGTGGCCAATTGGAACGGTTACCAACCGTGCCCAATTGTGCCACTAATATATGTATATATATATATATATATATATATATATATATATATTATGCTTAACCCATTTACCAAATTAAATTAAATTAATTAAATTAAAACTCTAAAATGGCCCGAACCCCAATTAAGCCAAGCCATATATGTTTTCTTACTGTCTTGGACCTCTTAAGACCAACGGTGAGGTCGGTGATGCGAGAAGAGGTTCCAAAAATAAATAAAAGACCCGTAGAACCCTTAAAAATTATCAAAATGCCCTTGAGTCAAAACACAGTCAAACGAACTCCGAATTGAGTAAACAAATAGTGAAATCTTACTATCTCGAATATTCCAGACTTAACTGTAGAGTCCGATTTACAAAAAGAGGTCTCGAGATATAAGAACCCGTAAAAGTGCAAAATGACAGTTTTGCCCTTTTTAGTCCGGATGTCCAAATTAAACTCCGCAAGAGCCTAAACTTATTTTTTTCGACGTTCCAGACACAATGATAGAATTTGATCCAACAAAATGGAAACTTATAAAATAAGGACATAAAATTTGATGAATATCATTATTCAATTAGCCAACGGACTAAGTTGCATTCTATGATTTTAGGAATACTGAAGGGCAAGGAGAAGGCTGTCCGACCTTCTACTTCTTACTGTTAGTTCCATTACACTGCCAGCGCTACTTCTTAGGATTGAGACCAATCCGTCAGGTATGATATTTTGCTAAGTAAGGAATAGGATTGAGTTTAGGAGTAATTGACATGATTGACTTAATGATTCACATATTTGTTGGATTGCCGATATGCTTTTGTGCCTCTTGTTATCTTTCTGAAAGTTTACTTAAGTGATATATATGAGACATGACTATACGTATATTCTATGTGTTGGTGCAATGTGTGACTTATGTTTTTAGAGAATTGGCAAGATAGGGAATGTGTAAACTATGCATGCAATTAAATTGATTGTTCATGATATACAGATTTGTGGAAAGAGCCTTGTGATTTAATGTCATTGTTGTTTCAAGTGGAATATGTATTACTTAAAGCATGCTTCATTTGTTGATGAACTGTTTTGTTGAGATTATATCATGGCATGGTAGAATTAGAGCATATTGGCATAGTGTGATTCCTTGAAAGCATGGTGTGAGTTGAGCACTTGGTGTTATGCATTATGAGGGTGCAGATCCTGTGGTGAAAAACCCAAAATTTGGCCATGGCTCTCACGCCAGCGGGGACGGACCGTAAAGTGAAACATAGTACTCGGGCTATCGGGGAAGGACCGTAAGACGAGACATGTGTGGCATAGAGTTTGCATGTGTGTGTCATACATATTGATCATGTACTGCATTGATGACATCGGATGACATGTAGAGATAAATGTACACTTGCACATGTCACGCCTTAATTTTGTTTCTTGCATTAGCATTATATTATACCAGCAGTTGAGTTGACCCATTCGTGGGACACCATATTACAGATGAGGATGCCCCTGCTACTTGAGATTTGGTGACATCTTGATAGGAGATTGCACTTGGAGTGTTGTTGGCCCTTGGAGGCATATTTTGATATTTAAGGGCTTAAGCCCAATGATATGTGAACAATAGATTCATGGGATGTAATTCATGTTATGTTGATGTATTGACGGTAATGGATGCATGCTTAATTAAATCTGTTTAAATTGTCCTTTGTTTTATTTTCTTTTCGTCTCGTCAGTCGCGCCTCGGGTTCGCTGGAATTCGGGGCGTGACAAAAACGAAGTTTGGCTTGACTTTGACTGTCGAAACAGAGGGTCACAAGGGCTACTCTAACGACCTCATTTTTCCTGCGGCAATTGTTTCTTTCATTTTCAACGTGATTTGCTACTGTTTTTGCCTCGTTTTGATCCTATTCTTCATCTAGGGTTTCATGGAATCATTTCCCATTCATAAAACTAGCTAAATCGCGGCCAAACCCTTCAACCCAGTTCTACCCTTCCTTGACTGAAACTCTATTTTTCTATGTGGTCTTTTGACCATTTTTGTTGGTTCAAATTGCTATAGCTTCCATTTTTGGTTCTCTTTTAAGCCTTATTCTCAGAATTAAGTCTGGTTAAGTTTTCTTCGTAACCTAATTTTTCTAAGTTCAGATGTTATTAGTTTTCCATGGAACTTGATTCCCTATAAAGATTTAAAAAATTAGGATAAATTTTTCTTTTTTGCTAGTAGGGCACTATGTAAGCACTATTTGTCGATAAAGCATTATACATGCATCATTTAGAAATAAGTCATGTTTAGAAGCATAATTTGAGTATGCCATAGAGGGAAAATATGCTTAGAATGTTACAATACACCTCTTGTGAAAATGTGAGCCTAATCGGAGATAGTTTGAAAATTGGACCAAAAGGGCATCCCGAGTGGCCTAGGTGGACCCAGGCGCACCCGCCAACAAGCGAAAATAAATTTTTTGGGAAAATATCATTTAAAGTAATTTTAAGAACTATGGTTAAAGCAGAATATCGAATTGAGGCGTTTCAGGATGGGTTGTAATGTAACAGGGTCCCGCGGCTCATTAAGGGCAAAAGGGTCTTTTCACCCCTTGACCCCTTTACTATAAACATGGCCCTTGGGATCTAAAATCTTCAGAAAATTCTAGAGAATTTATAGCAGATCGTTCTTAGAGAGAAAAGGTGAAGCAAACCTAGGTTTTCCAATTTTCTACCTTCCAAAACTCATCTATAGCCTTAGAATTTCTCAAGGCTTCCTTCTAGGAAGTTGTTCCCCACCACAAGGGCTACAATCCTACCAATTGGTTCAGCTAAAAAGTAAGCACAACTCCCTAGGGTTGAGAAAAACCATTTTAGGTATGATATTTTGCTAAATAAAGAATTGAGTTACGTTTAGAAGTGTTTTTATATGTTGATTGTATAAATTACATGCTTACTTGTTGTTAGAAAATCACCTAGCATATAGTTACTTTAAAAACCTAGAGTTGATACCCTGTGTACTTAATATATTCTTTGGGAATTTGGTGAAGTGATGAACATGTAACATGAATGAATATATATATATATATAATTCATTACATTCTAACTTATGTTTATGTACACAAAGTCTTGTAGTTTAAAAGTTATGATTTGCTCAATGTATTGGTGTTTTGTGTACTTGTGTAATCTTTGAGAATTTGGTGAAGTGTGAATATGTAACATGATTATATGTATAATTGATTGGATTATAAGCTATGTTCATGTAGACAAAGTTTTGTGGTTTAAAAGTTATAGTTTGCTTTATGTATGATGCATTATTTAAGGTACACTCCATGGATTTGATAAATGCGTCATTGAAATTGCATAGAAAAATCAAGGCATCTTGTCATACTTGAATCTTTAGAAACATGGCGTGTGTTGAGCACTTTGGTGCTATATATTATGAGGGTGTAGATCCTGTGGTGAAAAACTCAAAATCTGGCCAATGACAGTACTCGCTTGCTGACGGGGGTGGACCGTGAAGCGAGACATGGGTGGGCATAGAGTTGCATGTGTGTGTCATGCATATTGCCATTGCATTGCATTGATGAATTGGAAGGTATATAGCTTATAAATGTTCACTTTGCATATGCCACGCCTTATATTTGTTCTTTATATTAGCATTATGTCATACAAGCAGTCGTGCTTACCCTATATGAGATTACATATTACAGACAAGACTCTTGGCACATGAGACTTGATGAAGTCTTGAAGCATGGAGGGAGAAATGGACCTTGAAGAACATTTGACCCTCGGTGCATATTTTTGGTTGTATGAGGGCATAAGCCCAAATAACTTTTGTTTAATTTGAAAAATGGTGGACTATAGGCCTTGGGCCATTTTGTGATGTAAGGGCTTAAACCCAAATGACAAATAGGGTATTTTTGTTTAATGTGCATCACATGTATATGTTTGGAACAATGTAAGAAAAAAGGCCATGGTAAGGATTATATGCAAGTATGAATGTTGGTATATGAGGAGTTAGGAAAGTAGGCATTGAGCCTAGAACTTACTCAATAATGTAGGTGTATATTCAATTTTTATAAACTTGTGGCCATCGAGTGAGGGTGGATTGTGCATATACTTGTATATAAACTGTTGTAAAATATTAGGTGGAAAATGCTTAGAAAACAAAGGAGACCATGTCAAAATTTTATGAATTAAAAAGAGTTTTTGGGTGTATAAAATGCCCATATATAAATGGAAAGAGTGCCAAAAAGTAGAGGTTAAAAACCTTGAGGAAGTAGGTTAACACTTAACAAAATTAGATTGCACGCACTTTGAAAAAAAAATAAAGAAAATAGGTTGCAGCAATTACACGGTAGCTACAGTAAACCAACAACCAGCAGCAGCAGCCCAGCCCCCTACGCACGCCCGCATGCCCGCTCGCTCACGCGGCGCGTGCTACCTGCAAGCGCTCCGCGCGCATGTTGCCTGCATGCGCCCACCGCGAGTGCCTGCATGCCCAGCCCCTTTCACCTTGCCACTTGCCTTGGGCCATGTTTGGCTAACCCCTAGGCCATGTTGACGAACCACCTTGGGCCATGTTTGGCCAATCCCTATGCCATGTTTGGCCACCCCTTTGGGCCATGTTTGGCCACTCTTTTGGGCCATGTTTGGCCACCCTTTGGGACCATGTTTGGTCACTACTTAGGGAAACATTTGGCCTTTACTTAGGCCATATTGGGCCACTAACCTTGACCATACTTTGTCATCATTTGAGGCTATGCTAAACAACCACTTGGACCATGCTTGGTCACCACCTTGAAGTTGGGTTATGAAAGCACCTAGACTATATTTAGCCTACACTTTAAGCTATTATAAGACATAATCTTGGAGATTAACAAGTAAAATCCAATTAAAAACAAATATATTAATTTAATTCTTTTACTTTATTATTGTCATTCACACCTCGGTTTTATGAAAATTTGGGGCGTGACATTCCCTATGCATTTTTCCTTTCATTTTCCCACACTATCAAGTATAACAATACTTTAAATAACAACTTTAGACAAGAAAATCGAAAATTTTACCTATTTGAAGCTAGTTGATTCATTTTCTCTCTCTACGGTGCAACTCACTCTCTCTCTTTTGTTCCTTCCCCTGTTTATTGCTCTATGGTTGTTTCTTGGCTTGAAAACCAACCTCCATCTTCTTTTAAGGTTTAGTTATGGCTCACACAGGATCTTTCTCTTTTCCTCTCTCTCTATTTTTCTCTTCTCGATTTCTCTCCCTCTCCCTCTCTTTCTTTCTTATCTCATTTTGCTGTTTCTAGTAGCCTTTTAGGACGCTGCATATGGGGCACCTACTAGACCCGAAACCCAGCCTATGTGGATTAGGGGTCAATGATTGGCCACTAAGGCTTTTCAATGATCAAATCATCTTCAAATTACCATTGATCAAACGCATCGGAATAATTTTTTTTTCTTTTTTTTTAACATGGAGTGAACTACTCAACTTGAGTTACTATTGAAACCACAATCACAACATAATTCTAGTTCTCATAACAAAAGATACGAGTGAGTCTTTTATGGTTACACAACTTAAAAAGCTCACAAATAAAAATAATCAAAAATATATATTAAGCATTAAAAATTAATTTTTTCAAAGTCAAATAATGTCTTATAATTATACTAAGTATCATTTAATACTAAAAAGTTCAACTTATAGTGTGTAAGTGATGTGATAATTCTAAGTTTGGTGCTTTATTCTCAATAAATATTCAAACTTTTGTTATCTACTCAAATCTCATATGAAGATTTGATTCAAAATACAAAATAATGAATGTTGATGATCTTTTCTATATGTAAAAAACATAACAGAAAGTTGAAATGTAGAGATTTCAGAAATCAGGGTCAATTTTTCGTTTTTGTCGGTAGGACACTATTCATGCACTACTTGTCAGTAGGGCACTACGCATGCATTATTTAGGCATAAGTAATATTTAGAAGCATATTTAAAGTATGCCATATAAGATATATATGCTTAGAATGTTAAAATACACCTCCTGTGATAATTTGAGCCTATTTGGAGATAGTTTGAAAAATTAGACCAAAAGGGCATCCCGGGTGGCCTGGGTGGAACCGGCCAAACCCGATCACAAGCGAAAATAAATTTTTTGAAAAAATTTCATTTAAAATAATTTTAAGAACTTTGGGTAAAACAAAATGTTAAATTGAGGCATTTCGGGATAGGTTGTAATGTAACGGGGTCCCGAACTCATTAAGGGCAAGAGGGTATTTTTGCCCCCTTAGCCCCTTGATTATAAATACAACACTTAGTATAAAAAAATCACAGAAATGGTCTAGAGAGGCAACAGCAACTCGTGTATGGAGAAAAAAGTGGAGAAAACTTAGGTTTTCTAATTTTCAAGCTTCCAAAACACACTTCTAGGCTTGGATTTTCACAAAACTTCCTTCTAGGAAGTTGTTCCCCATGTCAAGGGCTACATTCTCACTGACTGGTTTGGTTTCACAGCTAACACAACTCCTTAGGGTTGAGAAAAACCCTTTTAGGTAAGATATTTTTCTAATTAAGGAATAAGATTAAGTTTAGGAGTGTTTTATAAGTTGATTGAATGATTTATATGTTTATTTGCTGTTAGAAAGTCACTTAGGATGTAGTTTCTTTGAAAACCTAGAGTTGGTTGTTTATGTACTTATGTATTCTTTGGGAATTTGGTAAAGTGATAAACATGAACTATGACTATATGTATGATTCATTGAATTCTAGCTTATATTCATGTAGACAAAATCTTGTAGTTGGAAAGTTATGATTTATTCAAGGTGTTGGTACTTTATGTATTTTTTAATATTTGAGAATTTGTCAAAATGATGAACATGTAACTTGAATGTGTGTTTGATTTATTACATTGTGGCTTATGTTCATGTGGATAAGTTTTCTGTTTTGGAAGATATGATTGTTTAATGCATGATGCTTTATGTAAATATGTGTTCTTTGAGAATTGTTAAAATAGTGAACATGTAACATGAGCATGTGTTTAAATTGATTGTATATAGCATATGTTCATGTGAAAGAAGTTATGTGGTATGAAAGTTTTACTTTATCTATGATGCATGATTTAAGGTGTATACTAAATATTTGATAAAAAGCTTCACTGAGATTGCATAGAAAAATCAAGGCATGTTGGCATGGTGTGAACCTTTGGAAACATAGTGTGGGTGAGCACTTTGGTGCTATGCATTATGAGGTTGTAGATCCTATGGTGAAAAACCCAAAATTGGCCATTGGTACTCGAAGCCCAACGGGAGGACCGTGAAGCGAGGCATACGATTGGTATTCATGTCCAACGGGGAAGGTCCGTGAAGTGAGACATGGGTGTGGCATAGAGTTGCATGTGTGTGTCATGCATATTGACATTGCATAGCATTGGGGGATTGGAGGGTTATTGTCACGACCCGGAACCCACCCTGTGCGGATCTCAGATCGCGACCGCCGCCTTCAGGCCCGGGAGCCTGAGGGCAAGGCAAAACTTGGGCGACGGTATCGAATAGCGGTGCGACCTTGATTTGCGGAAGCGTGAAAACCCTTTTCTTCTCTTTTTTTTTTTTTTTCTTTTTAAAAATCCTTTAAAAACTTTCGCACAGCCGTCCGGTACTGTCACTCTTCATAGCGGTACACATGAATAATCACATCAGAGCATACTAAAAATTAAAGTCTTATACATGATACATATTCGAATGCCTCAAGGGCTTAAGTACATATGTGGTTGCCTCTTGGGCTTAAATACATAATTGTCCCAAAAGTACGACATCAAAATTCGACCAACCATAGGCCCTAATACTTCCCAAAAATATCTCCAGAATCCTAATGGAGCTGCCTATCATTTCTCCCCAAATTGGGCAAGGGTCCACCCATCGTCATCACCTGAAAAATGTTAGGGAATGGGGTGAGCTTCGAAAAGCCCAGTGAGTAATTCTAACATCTGTCATGGGTTTCAATTGGTAGTGGTTTCGCACGTGAGAATTTTGTAAAATACTCACTACCAATTGCTCGTATACTTGGAACATAGAGTACATGCATTCTTTAAACAATGGCTTTGAAACATTACAGTATTCAAGCTAACTTGTACTTTCAGAATAAAGTATGTGAATTTCAAATCATGTAAATATGCATGGTGAAAATGAGGAAAAAGTCTGCTTCCATTTTCAACACACACCTTATCACTTTCATTAACGGAATCCGTTTCGAACCAGATTCCCATTTTACTTTTCGTGGAGATATCTCATATGCCTGGGGGATTAGATCCTGCTACCTGGCATTTATTCGTATCGTAGTTGGGTTCCTAAGAAACCCGATAGAAATCCGTGGTGCTTATGCACAATTTATCTTGCATTTAAAAGCATTTAACCCATAATTCCTTCGTGTGGATGCATTTAAAAGCATTTCAAACATATAGTTCATAATCTCATGATAGGGTATCGAAATACGTGAAACATGTAAATTCAGGATATATAATAACATTTGAAATCGAAATGTTAGACATGCAGAAGTATATCTTAAGGAACAGTAGTAAATTATTCAGAAAGCATGTCATAGCAGAATATTTAAAACGGAATTGTGTAAAGACAGAATTTGATATTTAAAACATCATTCAAATCCGTGGAATTAAATCTCCACTTCAAATGTGAGGTTACTCACCTTGATTCCCCGGGTTTGCACTACTGGTGGGCTTTTCCCTTTCCTTTGTATTTCCTAAGAAAATTATAAAGAACTTGTTAACTTCACATTTACCTTAAATCGTTACCTATTCATGCTCTTTCATTTAATTTTAGGCCTGACGTATCCTAACTTCCTAGGATTGGTCTTACTAGTCAACTCGTGGTGACTTGATGAGTTTTATTTTATACGTGACTAAATTTTCAGTACCTATTTTGGTGTTATGGACTTCACCGTTGGGTTTGGAATGTCCGACATAGTCAAAATAGACTATCTTTTAGTTTCATTTGGGCTTCGGGTACCATAGGGGTAGTTTGGTCATTTCGCGTGTCATATTTTTTTGGAGTCCTGTCTCGTGAATCGGACCTCACTGTTGATCTCAGAAGGCCGAAGAAAATAAGATTACACTAATAACTTGTCTTATTTGGGCATCGACTACATTAGGGGCAATTTGGTAATTTGTACTTTAACGTATTGTAATTTTTGAAGCCTCGTCTCGTAAAACGGACCACATCATTGAGTCCGGAACGTCCAAAATAGTCAAAAACCACTATTCGTTTACTTTATTCGGACTCCGTTTGACTTATTTATGACCTAGGGGTAATTTGGTCATTTTTATTTAATTAATAAATTAATTAAATAATTTAATTTATTATTTATTAATTTATCAGGGGTATAAATGGAATAAAATCCAAAATCTGGGCCAGAATGAATTTCCTAGAACTGTTGGGGTCATTTTGTAAATACCAGAAAATTGTAACTGAACCAAACGGTTCAGTCAGCATGCGACTGAACCAGACCGGTCCAGTCCGGTTCAATGTAATGTGCTGACGTCAGGCTGACGTCAGCCCCACCATTTAAAAATTTGAAATAACAGCATCAAAACGACGCAGTACAGTTTATGGGTTTTATCCGTTTCTCGGTCGGGTCGGGGCCCGACCCGAACCCGGTCCATGCCCGACCCGTACTGTTCATCATCTTCCCCACCGTTCTACACACTGTAGCCCTAGAAAATTTCAGAATTTTCTCTCCCAATTCGTAGGTTTTCATACAGCGATTCCCACTGGTTTTCTTTCCAAAATGTTTCTAGGAGTAATATCATCCATTTGGCATCGATTTCAAGCATCACAATCAACAATAGGGGACTGTTCTAGCCGATTATTGTGGGAAAATACAGTCAGTCCATACAGCCTCATTCCTTCATCATTTTGCACGAGGTTTGATCCTCTGCAACCCTTACAACATGAGCTTCCATTCCCAACTCATCAATCTCGGTTTAGGGGTCAGATTTAAAGATTTGGTTTTTGGGCCGAGAAGAATAGCCTCGGTTTTGAGGGCGTAGACCTAGGTCTCTAGGTCGTGTATAGTGTTTTTCGGGGTCCTAAGATGTCCTATTTCATGTTTCAACCCTCAAAAGCTCGGTTGGTTGAGGTCGGATCAGACCTGCAACTTCAAGCTCCATTAATGGCGGTTTAGCTACGGGTTCGTGGTTTGGGCAGTTTCGTAGGTCCATTTCAATCACAAGCAACCCAGTTTTTCAAGTTAAATTGTTACACATGCAATGACAGATCCTAAAGCTATAAAACAGTAGCTAAAATTCAAGAAGAAAATTTCTAGAAAGGTTTTGAATGACTCACCCGTACAGTGGTTCCCTCACTGGTTGTGCTCAAGCAGAAGCTTCAAGAGCTGGATTGGATCCTCCCCCATGCAGTTCCTTGGCCCCTCAATCTCCTTGAATGGCTCCAAAGTATACACTTGTATGCACAACTTGTCTACTCTCTCTCTAGAATTCCTCTCTCTCTCAGCACTTTCTCTCTCTATAAAGTAGTATATCAACACTCTCTAATTTCAGATCTGCACATATGGAGAATGCATATATGGAGATATACATATCTTACATTTCTCTTGCCCTTTTCATCTCCCCAAATGCATGATTATTTTGCATGCAATTTGGTTGGGAGAGAGGTTTCATCATAAGACTATAGGCATGATGGCTATAGCATGATGTAATGCTGAGGTGTTGCATGTTTGGCTATTGGTCACTTTGGGGAGAGGTCAAATCTGATTGCTATTTATATATATATCTTTGCATATATATGCACAAAGAGGTTCCTAGCCTAGTTGGTAATTTTTGGTAAACCAAATTCTGCCTAGGTTGGTCAAGGGATCAAATCCTCTTGGCCACATTTTTGGTCTTTTTCCCATATTTCGGGCTTAGGCCCTGTTTGGCTGCGCATTAATGCAGTTTCACTGTTTTCTTCCTAACTTTCATTCTGTAGCTTATTTTTCGACGCGGTTTCTTTCAGTCAACTCCTAATTAGGTTAGCTTCTTAATTATTCTTTATGTTTGGTTCAGATAAATGATTAGTAACTAATCATTACTTAATCAGGGTTGGGGTGTTACAGTTATAGCTTCTAAATGTACACTTGTAGATGCCACGCCTTAACTTTGTTCCTTGTATTAGCATTGTGTCATACCAGCGGTTGTGCTGACCCCTCGTGGGATATCATATTACAGATGAGGCTCACAGTACTTGAGACTTGATGAAGTCTTAAAGGAAGGAGGGGAAAAGAACTTGGAAGGATATTTGGCCCTTGGGGCATATTTTGTATGTATGGGCATAAGCCCAAAAGACTTGTATTTTAATTTGGAAGAATGGTGAACTATAGGCCTTGAGCCATTTTGTAATGTAAGGGTTTAAACTCAAATGACATGTAGGATACATTTGTTTAATGTGCATTACATATATATGTTGAAGGTAATGGATGTATGCTTAATTTCCATAAATTGTGGCCATCGAGTGTAGGGTGGATTGTGATATGCTTATGTAAATGAATGGTTGTAAAATATTAGGTGAAAAATGCTTAGAAAACAAAGAAGATTATGTCAAAACTTTTATGGAATTAAGGGAGAAATTAAGTGTATAAAACACCATATATATAGGTGGGAAAAGTGCGAAAAAAATGGGGTTAAAAACCTTAAAGAAATAGGCTAAACAGGGAGAAAAAGTAGCTCGCAAAACTTTGGAAAAAAAAATTGGAAAACAGAGAAAATTGGCTGCTGGACAAAGAAATTCAACCGTAGTCGCTACAGTAAAAATGCAGGAAAATGCCCCAAACCAGTCCCAGCCTGAACTGCCCTGCCTATGCCTCGTGCTGCCGCGCGCCTGCCTGCCTGTCTTACGCGCTGCGCTTTCCTTGCTACCCCTGCGCGCCCAGCGTGCTGCAGCCTAGCCTGCTGCTTGACAGCCCCTTTGGGCACCCAGCCCTTGCACCTTGACACCACCCCTTGGCAACCTTTTTGAGCCATGTTTGGCCACTCTTTTGAGCTATGTTTAGGCACCCTTTTGGGCCATGTTTGCCAAATCCTTAGGCCATGTTTGGCCACCTTACGGGGCCATGTTTGGCCACTCTTATAGTCCATGTTTTACCATTTCCTTGGACTACTTTTGGTAAACTTTTTGACCTATTCTTGGCTTATTCCTTAGGGCATTTTGGGGCCCATTTGGTGTCACTATTCCAAGGTATATTCAAAGATATTTTAGGGCTATCTTGGAGGCTACACTTGAACATGACTTAGACTAGTTTTGGCCATTGGTTGGGGTGATATTTGACTACCATTTGGGACTTATCTTCGGTGAGTCTAGTAACAAATTTTCATTTTCATTTTGGAGAAACATGGGGAAATAGATTAGTAATCAACCAAATATATGCAATTATCATTTATTAATTTCTTTTTAATTTCATTTCACTCGCTTCCCAAGTTTGTGAAAATTTGGGGCGTGACAACATGGTATCAAAGCATTAGGTTTTGAATACCTAGGGACAGTGGGAGAGGTTAGACCACAGGTTAAATTGGGTTAGTTTGGAGTACATGATTATGTGTGCGCTTGTTGCTTTAGTATGTGCAATTGTACAATGTGATTGTTTTCCTAATTTGTTGGGAGTATGTGATGTATTTGATTGTTGATCAATTGGGGATAGATACTTATATTTATGTGGTAGACCAAATGAATTATGAGATAGGTTATATACTTAGTTATCTATGAGATAGGTTGTAAGCCTGGATATCCATAGGATTGGTTGTGTGCCTAGTTACCTATAAGGTAAGTTGTAAGCTCGTTTATGTATATGTATAATCTTATGATGGATTCTATACTTAAGTGTTTATGTGGTAGTGTAATACCCCGACCTAAAATACGCGAACCTAATGACACATTTTACGAGAATTTGAATAATAGTCTAGAACTTACTACAAGAAAAGATCGAGGGTCGGGCAATATGCAATTGTACACATAAATTCGTATGCTTGCAGTTCATGTGTACACATATAAAGTAAAATATTTTTATGTAATATGTATATAAGTATATAATAAGTGTAGAAATAAATACACATACTACATGTGTATTATGTGTGTGTATAAGTTAAATGTATATAGATTTATATGTGTATATATATATATATATGAAACAAAACAATGCATGAAAATATATATATATATATATATATATTACAATTGCTGTGAGGGAAAAAGTATGAAGAGTTAGGAGTGTCGGCATGGTTGTGTGTGTGTTGTGTGTGTATTAGTGTGTGTTTAATATAATATACATATATCACACAAATATCACTTAAACATTTAATGTAAAGCTGAGAAATGAAAAGAGAAATTTAAAGCAGAGTAGAGAAGTCAAGATTAAGGGCTGAATGGGGGAAAGAGAGAGAGAAATCAGATGAGAGAGAGAGAGAGAGGGCAATGGAACTTGCTTAAAAGCAAGTGCATGCGCTACATGCTTAACAAAAATTAGAACCAAAAGGGGAAGGCGTTGGAAGGGTGAGAAAAAGGGAGGATTCAGAAGTAGAGGAAGCAGAGACAAAGGAGAATCTGAGTGTAACTTCCACAAGTAAGTGAAGAAATTCATTTCTGTTTTATGAAATTTTTAGCATAAATGCTAGATTGAATTAGTGGACCAAGAAAAGCATGAAAAATGTAAAAACTTGCAAAAAGAATCACAGAAAAAGGGCTAGAAATGAACTAGAACAAGGCAGTTGCAGTTAGAGGGTGATAATCGGATTTTATAAATTCATGTGTTTAAACTTTGATTAATCAATGAGGAACTAACCCCCAATGGTGCAGGAAGAACACTAGAAAAGAAATGAACAAACACAGTGACTAAATATGTTCGAAATTATAAAATACAGCTGGCCGGAGCTACTGTTTTCCCTCTATTCGTGAAGTGTGAGTGAAGTAAATAAAAAACTAATGTTAAATATGTGATCCTTGTAAAAAATGGAAGAAAACTGCATTCAAAAATAGTTGAAAATTGACCAAAGAAGGGTCTCCAGCACTGGAGAAGACGCCGGAGACCCACCGGAACCCTACCAGAATATCGGGGGTGACGATGAACAGTAGGGTTGGGGACACAGCGTCGTTTGATGTTATATAAAGGCTATACTGCGTCGTTTTTGAAATGAGGGTTTTACATTTAAACTCAAATTGGGTTTGTTTGATTATAAGTATATGAAATTAGAAATTTAATTAAAAGCCGGTTGGGATATCTTATCCCTGAATTGGGCTTAACCGCTGTTTGGATTGAAAATCCCTTGAAAAAAAAAATAAAAGGGGCTGCGCCCCCTGGGAATCGAACTGCTAACCTTTTAAATTCTTAGAACCCTAAACCCCAGCCCCAACCCACTATGACAGGCACACCCGTGGGAATTATGGGCATAATATATATATATATATGTATATTATATAAAAGTAATATTTAATTAATTTAATAATAGTGAAATAATTCGATGTCCAAATTAAACATATGAATAGTATATTTTAACTATTTCAGACATTCTGGACCCATTGGTGAGGTCCGTTTTGCTAGATGGGACCCCAAAAAATAAAGACACTTAAAAGTGTAAAATGACCAATTTGCCCTTAGTACCCCTAAAGCCAAATAGAAGTTTAAGAGGGTCTAAATTTACTTTCTTCGATGTTTCGGACTCAATGGTGAGGTCCAAATTATGAAATAAAGTACAGAAAAATATGACATGTAAATATGTGAAGTTATGAAAGCAACCCTAAGAATTAATAAAGCTACCAAAAGAGTATACTTTAAGAGTATAACGCCTAAGATAGAAATTAGGATTTAACACGACCTAAGTATAAGTTAAGAGCATAAATAGGTGACATTGAAGTGAATGTGAATTTAATAGACTTTTTATAAATTGTTCTTAGGAACTACAGAGAAAGAGGGAAAGTGCACTAGTAGCACTCACCCTAAAGACAGAGGTGAATAATCCTGTATTTGAAGTGGAGATTTAACTCCATGGATTTAAAGAAGTTTAAGTTCAAAATATCTGAAGCATTTGAATATTAAATTCAGTATTTACTTGATCCCTGTTTTAAAGTATTTCTGTTCTTATAAACCCTATTGTGACATGCTCAGTGAATGATTTTTACTACAGTTTTCCTTAAAAATATGTTTCAGCATGTCTGAGTTTAAAATGCCAAATCTCTTTAAATATTCCGAATTTTCATATTCCAAGTATTTGAAGATTCTATCATGAAGTCATGAACATTATGTTTTGAATGCTCATAAAAGCATATATTTGAAGAAGTCATGTGTTAAATGTATTTAAATGCAACTTCAGGGAGGCAAAGTTTAATACTCTTAAATAGCATCTACTTGTAACTGTTTTATATACCTCCTGTTGCCACTAGTAATGCAAGATAAACCATGCATAAGCACTATTTGTGATGTTGGGTTCCTTTGGAACTCAATCATGACATGAAGAAATGCCAGGTAGCAGGATCTAGTCCCCCAGGCATGAGATTCTCCACGCGAAGTAAGACTGGAGTCTGGTTCGAAACAGATTTCCACCTAATGAAAGTGAAAAGATGAGACATTTAGAAATAGTAGCAGGTTTATCCCTCCATTCTTAAATATACTATATATGTTGATTTCATGAACTAAAGTTTTTATGTTTTCATAAGAAATGGCAAAAGGTTTTCAAACCCTTTCACACGAAGAAGTATTTGTTTTAAAGGAATCGACCCGGTTTTAAATTAAAGGGTCATACCCTCATGTTTACATGAAGAAATATTTTTATTCATCTTATTGAGAAGCAAAAGATTTAAACTCTTTTGGTCACATTTGCCACCATATACATGTTTATAAGTTTACATTGCATATTGCATATCCCACCGAATGCTTTAAACGCCTCGTGTTATATGTTTTGAAGATTCTTACACTTTGTATACGTGAAATATCTGTTTTACTTAAATGCTTTAAATTGCTTCGTGCTACGTGTTTTGAAGTTTTCTATAATCTATTTTGAAGAAGTACATGTTTAGCTTGAATACCTTGAATGTTTCAAAGCTACCTGTTTAAAAGAATTCCTATATTCTTATTTGAAGTATGCGAACAATTGGTAGTAAATGTTTTATAAAATCTCTTACACTAACCATTGCTAATTGAAAACCTATGACAAATGCTGGAATTACTCACAAGCTTAGTTTAGCTTACCCGAATTTATCCGACCCACATTATAGGAAACTGAAAGAAGCCCTGACTTTTGATGATGATGATTGTGATATCCCGACCCGGGATACGACACGATTACCGAGGCAAGTCGACTGAATAGCATAACCTGAGCTGCCTTAAACTTTAAGTCACAATAAATATGGAACTGAACCTAATTTTAAAAGATAAATGTTTTGATTAGTAAATCCAGTGTCGGGTGGTACCCGAGCAACTCGGAACCTTACCTCAAAAAGCGTGCATACATGCAACCCATGCATGCATACGTACGTACACATGCATAGTTCAAGGAATATTAGTGTATGTGTACGTGATTAAAAATACCGTTATACGTATATATATGATTATAATGATATGTATAAAACATGTATTGTATAGGTATATATATATAATATAAATGTATTATGTATATAATGTATTATGTATATAAAATTAAATAAAGAAAGAAAAAAACAAAGGAAGCTTCCAATACAAAAATCAGTAGGTGTGTGCATCACTGTGTGTGTGTGTGTGTGCATCACTGTGTGTTTGTGTGTGTTTGGGAAACCCACCAACCGACCTTGATAAAGGTGGTGGGTGTGTGTAAGTGATATATGTATATATGTAAATATATATATATATATATATGTATATAGGGTACGTGGATGGCTACAGGTGAGGGGGCAGTTCTCTGCAGTCAAGGATGACTGCAAGAGAGAAAGAGAGAGAGAGATAAGGTAGAGAGAGAAGAGGCGGTGGGTCTTTGTATATATGTGTACATGCACGGGTTTGAGTGATGAGAGGTTAGAAAAGAAAAGGGAGAGTTAGGAACTGAAGGAGAAGAAGAAGAAAGAAATATTGAAGCAGAAACAGAGAGGATTGGGAAGGTCACAGTGGGCTAAAAACCGAAACCCAGGTAAGTGGTTTAGGTTCTGTTTTTATTGTTTTTGAGCATGAAGCTTATATATGATTGTAGGGTCTTAATAAGCATGGTATTAGCTTTTAAATGAAAAAGGAATCATGTTAAATGGTGTAGAACCGAGAGAGAAATCCTCAGTTACAGGTTTCATGAATAATCTGTGTTACACGGATTTTATGCTAAAAACTTAATTTAAAATGCATGGGAATGATCCCATGAAGTGCAGAAATTGAATAGGATGAAAAGAGGGACAAAACAGTGCTTAAAACACCATGAAAATGAAGACTGTCACTTGGCCGGAGATTCGGCCGGAGATGATTAAGCTCTATTTCGTGAAGAATCGAAAGGCTAAATGGAAAACTAAAGTTATAAATATATTCTACATGAAAAGGGGAATAAAACGGCATTAAAAATGGGTTTAAAAACCATCGGATTTAGGTTTCCGTCACCGGAGATGGTGACGGAACCCTAAAGTTCTCTCACCGGAGCTTGGGGGAGACGATCGGAAAATCGGGGAGTCTACCGGGTTAAAAGAAACGGGTCTGGGTTGGATCGGGTCAGTACCCGACCGGACATAAATGGTAAACCGAAGCTGTGTCGTTTTGGGGTTTTAAATTAAATGAGATTGGGCTGTTTGGTTGCATGGATAAATAATGGGAATTTGGAATTGGGTTAACCGAACCATGGATAGGGATAGGGAATTGGGTTTATGGTATTCCGGTTCTTGAATGAAAGTGAACCGTTTGGTTCAGGGCAAGAGTGGACTGGTTTAGGGTTTTTAGGTCTGAACCAACTGGTTCAGACCGCAGCTTTTAGTAATTGTGAACCGGCCCCAAATATTTTGGAAAATTACACTGTTGCCCAAGTATAAAAAATTAATTAAATATTAATTTTACAATAATGCCCCTATTCCAAAAAGAGGTCAAACGAAGTCCAAACGACACAAATGAATAGTCAAAACCTATTATCTCGGACGTTCTGAGTCCAATGGTGGGGTCCGTTTTAAAAGACGGAACCCCGAAGGATAAAATACCGTAAAAGTGCAAAATGACTATTTTGCCCTTTTTAGTACAAAAGTCCAAATGGAATTCCGCGAAAGCCTAAACCGACTTTCTTCGGCGTTCCGGACTCAATGGTAAAGTCTAAAATAGTATTTGAAATACTTATGATAGAAAGGTATAAAATTTGATGAATAGCATTTATTCTGAAACGTACTCACTGATATATAGGGAACTCGAAAGGCAAGGGTACCTTCACGGATTTCTGAGGTAGAATCACGATAGAGGTAAGTGGATCACTTTCTCTTCCATGTGGTGTTTCTAAAGCCAAGTTTATTCTCTTTACTGCCAAATTTGTACTCCTGAAAGTACTTCATGTTATTGTTATCCACAGTACGATATTGTTCTATCTTGTGGACATTGATTGACTATTGTACTATTGTTATTGAAATGAACCCTGCCTTGAAAGGCTTACTGTTATGCTTTACTGTATATATGATATTCCATTTTCATACTCCTTATGGAATCACAAATGACCATGCTATGTTTATAAATGCTGGAATTGTGCTCAGTCACAATATCCATCCGATGCTTCTGTGACGAACTAGTCCGTGAACGGACATGTGGCAAAAGATGTGAGTTTAACTGAGAGGTATGCCGGGCCTCGAATTACGCAGAGGGGTTGCCATTCCCTAATACAGATTATAAGCATCTCCATTGGATTATTGTTATGGAAATATTGTTGAATGGTTACTGTTCCTTATGGACTACTGTACCTTATGGATTACTGTTTCTTATGGACTACTGTTTCTTATGGATTACCTTACATTGTTCATTGGTTTGATTGTAAACGATTTATTGTGGCAGTATTCTCATTGTGACAGGTTATTGTTGAGAAAACTCTTATCACTGCTTATTCATTACTTCTGACTGTATATTGTGCCCCACTACTTATTGGCCATCATGGCAACTGTTCTCATTGGCTATCACAGCATCTCCTTCCTTATGATTGGCTATCATATTTTTATTCATGGATTCACGTTCTTTATAATCATCGATACCAGTGTCGGAGATCTGGTTTACTTGCTGAGCTTCATAGCTCATTCCACCCCACTTACCCCCATTTCAGGTGATGACGCTGCGAGACCCCAGTAGGAGTCTGAGAGCGTAGGGGGACATTTTGAAGTACTGATCAGTCTATGTTAGTTCTCCCATGTATTCACCACCCCCGGGTGCTGGTTACGGTTTAGTTCTCATTTTGAATTTTGTAGAACTATGTCATGTATTAATAAGACTTCCGCTGTTTAATGTATTTAAAAAAGACTTCCGCTGGATTACTGTAACAGATAAATGACTTCCGCTGTTTATTGTTTTAAATTTTTAGTACATTGCATGTTAGTACTATGATACAGGAACGGAAAAAGTAGGGACGGCCTTCGGGTCGGCCCCGCGACACGAGATCCGCATAGGGTGGGTTTCGGGTCGTGACAATGATGGTTAGAGCTTACCCATTTTGAGGAAGGGTGTAGGAAGCTCCTTACAGGACTAGCAGTTTTTGAGAAGCACTAAAGACTTATAATTAGTCTCTTTTTGTTATAGAAGATATTTAAATGTTATGTAACTAAGTCCAAAGGGACAACTGAACATGTTTTATTTATAAAGTCTTTAATTTTTTATTATGCTTTGAATGTATAATCATGTGTACCATTCTGAAGAGTGGCAGTACCGGCCGGATGTGCGAAAAATTTAAAAGGAGAAATAAAAGTAAAAGTTTTTCATGATTCTACAAACACATGCCGCACTACCGTCCAATACTGTCGCTTATGTGAGCCTTACCCGACGGCCCTCGGGCCGAAAGACGGCGGTCGCGATCGAGATCCACATAGGGTGGGTGTCGGGTCATGACAGAGTGGTATCAAAGCTTAGGTTAATGATCTTTGGGAAAGACCAAGTCGTGATTGAGGTTAGGAAATAATTGAGATTTACTGATACAACAGAGTGGTATAAGAGCTCTAGGTTGACTTAAACAAACTTAGTGACACTAGAAGAATTAGAAACATAACTATTAGTTAGGTAGATTCTAGGCTACCTAAGATATTGAAATACATGATTTAATTTGATGGCGGAGTATAGGACCTGCATTACACGAATTAGATATTAGAAGTACATGATTTGATTTGAATGTGGGGTATGGGACTCACATTACATGAAGTAGATATGTGAAGTGCATAATTTGATTTGAAGGTAGGGTATGGGACCTGCATTAGAGTAAAGTAAGTGATTAGAAGTACGTGTTCGATAGGAAGGTGGGGTATGGGACCCGTAGTTAAATAGAAGTAGTAAAATGAAGACGAGAAGTAAATGTGGACTATAGAACCACCACGGGAATTAGAAGAGGATAAATGATAAAATTTTAAATTTTAAATTTTAAATTTACAAGGTAGGTGAATATAACCTTATGTGATTATAGCATGTGATAAAAACTAACACTACTGGTTTTACAGCGAAAATGACTGATATACAAGGAGACACGAGTAATCTGGAAGAACGAATGGACAAAATTGAACAGATCCTAGAAGTAATAGTCCAGACTGTGTATGATATCCAAACCCAGTATGGAACATAATAGCAAACACTAGACCCCCAGCCATGGGAACCACCTACTATAAACAGGAATAGGGAGATAGGAGGAAAAAAAAAAGTAATATGATAACTCCACTATGCCCTATCTGCAATAGGAGACATTTTGCGCCCTGCCGGACACTTACTGGGACTTGTTATAAGTGTGGAAAAGCTGGGCACCGCATAAAGAATTGCCTAAAGTGGGACCAAGCCAACGGGGACCCACCTGAGGGTCAGCTAGGTATTTTGTCTAAATACTTAATTTTTGTCTAATATATATATGCTTGACATTTAAATTTGACTACTAGATACATGAACATGATAGATAGAAATAACGAAGAAAGAAAAGAGAGTAGAATCTACAAAAACAGGAAACACTCAAGTTTTGAGGACAAAACTCTAATAAGGAGGGGAGAATGTAATACCCCGACCTAAAATACCCGAACCTAATGACACGTTTTACGAGAATTCAAACAATAGTCCAGAACTTACTGCAAGAAAAGATCGAGGGTTGGGCAATATGCAATTGTACACATAAATTCGTATGCTTGCAGTTCATGTGTACACATATAAAGTAAAATATTTTTATGTAATATGTATATAAGTATATAATAAGTGTAGAAATAAATACACACACTACATGTGTATTGTGTGTGTGTATAAGTTAAATGTATATAGATTTATGTGTATATATATATATATGAAACAAAACAATGCATGAAAAAATATATATATATTACAATTGCTGTGAGCGAAGAAGTATGAAGAGTTAGGAATGTCGGCATGGTTGTGTGTGTATTAGTGTGTGTTTAATATAATATACATATATCACACAAATATCACTTAAACATTTAATGTAAAGCTGAGAAATGAAAAGAGAAATTTAAAGCAGAGCAAAGAAGTCAAGATTAAGGGCTGAAGGGGGGGGAGAGAGAGAGAGAGAGAGAGAGAGAGAGAGAGAGAAAGAAATCAGATGAGAAAGAGAAGGCGGTGGAACTTGCTTAAAAGCAAGTGCATGAGCTACATGCTTAAGAAAAATTGGAACAAAAAGGGGCAAGGCGTTGGAAGGGTGAGAAAATGAAGGATTTAGAAGTAAAGGAAGCAGAGACAGAGGAGAAACTGAGTGTAACTTCCACAAATAAGTGAAGAAACTCATTTCTGTTTTATGAAATTTTTAGCATAAATGCTAGATTGAATTAGTGGACCTAGAAGAGCATGAAAAATGGAAAAACTTGCAAAAAGAATCAGGGAAAAAGGGCTAGAAATGAACTAGAACTAGGTAGTTGTAGGTAGAAAGTGAGAATCGGATTTTGTAATTTCATGTGTTTAGACTTTGATTAATCAATGAGGAATTGACCCTCAATGGTGCAAGAAGAAAACTAGAAAAGAAATGAACAAAAATAGTGAATAAATATGTTCAAAATTATAAAATACAGTTGGTCAGAGCCACTGTCTTCCCTCTATTCGTGAAGTTTGAGTGAAGTAAATCAAAAACTAATGACAAATATGTGATCCTTGTAAAAATTGGAAGAAAACTGCATTCAAAAATAGTTGAAAATCGACCAGAGAAGGGTCACCGGTGCTGGGAAAGATGCTGGAGACCCACCGGAACCCTATCGGAATATTGGGGGTGACGCTGAACAGTAGGGTTGGGGACACGACGTCGTTTGATGTTATATAAAGGCTATACTACGTTGTTTTTGAAATAAGGGTTTTAAATTTAAATCCGAATTAGGTCTGTTTAGTTATAAGTATATGAAATTAGAAATTTAATTAAAATCTTGGGATATCTTATCCCTGAATTGGGCTTAACCGCTGTTTGGATTGAAAATCCCTTGAAAAGAAAAAATAAAGAGGGCTGCGCCCCTTGGGAATCAAACCAACCTTTCAAACGCTCAAAACCCTAACCCCACCCCCAACCCACTGTGACAGGCACGCGGTGGGAATTATGGGCATAATATATATATATATATATATATTATATAAAAGTAATATTTAATTAATTAAATTAATTTAATAATAGTGAAAAAATCCGATGTCCAAATAAAACATATGGATAGTGTATTTTAACTATTTCGAACATTTCGGACCCATTAGTGAGGTCCGTTTTGTGAGACGAGGCCCCAAAAAATAAAGACACTTAAATGTGTAAAATGACCGATTTGCCCCTAATACCCTTAAAGCCAAATAGAAGTCCGAGAGGGTCTAAATTGACTTTTTTCGACGTTCCAGACTCAATGGTGAGGTCTAAGTTATGAAATAAAGTACAAAAAAATATGACACATAAATATGTGAAGTTATGAAAGCAACCCTAAGAATTAATAAAGCTACGAGAAGAGTATACTTTAAGAATATAACGCCTAAGATAGAAATTAGGATTTAACACGACCTAAGCATAATTTAAGAGCATAAATAGGTGACATTCAATTGAATATGAAGTTAATAGACTTTTTATAAATTGTTCTTAGGAACTACAGAGAAAGAGGGAAATTGCACTAGTAGCACTCACCCTAAAGACAGAGGTGAGTAATCCTGTATTTGAAGTAGAGATTTAACTCCATGGATTTGAAGAAGTTTAAGTTTAAAGAATCTGAAGCATTTGAATATCAAATTCAGTATTTACTTGATCCCTATTTTAAAGTATTTCTGTTCTTATAAACCCTATTGTGACATGCTTAGTAAATGGTTTCTACTACAGTTTTTCTTAAAAATATGTTTCAGCATGTCTAAATTTAAAATGCCAAATCTCTTTAAATATTCTGAATTTGCATATTCCAAGTATTTGAAGATTCTATCATGAAGTCATGAACATTATGTTTTGAATGCTCATAAAAGCATCTATTTGAAGAAGTCATGTGTTAAATGTATTTAAATGCAACTTCAGGGAGGCAAAGTTTAATGCTCTTAAATAACATCTACTTGTAACTGTTTTATATACCTCCTGTTGCCACTAGTAATTCAAGATAAACCGTGCATAAGCACTATTTGTGACGTTGGGTTCTTTTGGAACTCAATCATGACATGAAGAAATGCCAGGTAGCAGGATCTAGTCCCCCAGGCATGAGATTCTCCACGCGAAGTAAGACTGGAGTCTGGTTCGAATCAGATTTCCACCTAATGAAAGTGAAAAGATGAGACATTTAGAAATGGTAGTAGGTTTATCCCTCCATTCCTAAATGTACTATATATATGTTGATTTCATGAATTAAAGTTTTCATGTTTTCATAAGAAATGGCAAAAGGTTTTCAAACCCTTTCACACGAAGAAGTATTTGTTTTAAAGGAATCGACCCGGTTTTAAATTAAAGGGTCATACCCTCATGTTTACAAGAAGAAAAAGTTTTATTCATCCTATTGAGAAGCAAAAGATTTAAACTCTTTTGGTCACATTGGCGACCATATACATGTTTACAAGTTTACATTGCATATTGCATATCCCACTCGAGTGCTTTAAACGCCCTGTGTTATATGTTTTGATGATTCTTATACTTTGTTTTTGAGAAGTACTAAAGACTTATAGTTAGTCTCCTTTTGTTATAGAAGATATTTAAATGTTATGTAACTAAGTCCTGAGGGACAACTGAACATGTATTATTTATAAAGTCTTTAAGTTTTTATTATGCTCTGAATGTATAATCATGTGTACCGTTCTGAAGAGTGACTGTATCGAGCGGATGTGCAAAAAATTTAAAAGATGAAAGAAAAGAAAAAGTTTTTCACGCTTCGGCAAACACAGGCCGCACTGCCGTCCGATACCGTCGCTTATGTGAGCCTTACCAGACGGCCCCCGGGCCGAAGGGTGGCAGTCGCGATCGAGATCCGCATAGGGTGGGTTTCGGGTCGTGACATGTAGGTTATGTGTTAACTGTTGACTGTTGCTTGTTGATTCTATATATGTATGCTAGGTTAGTGCCCGATATTCATGGGTTACAGTATTATGACTATGATATCTATACAAACTGGATTGGTCTCAAGTCTTGCGTTATAGTTGATGGATGGCGCCCCATCAGCCAGTAACAAAAGGAGTTGTGATCCATGAAGGGTTATTACCTAGCTATAAAAGTGAGGAAATAGGTAGTAAACTGTAAATTAAAAGACACATAAGATCTAAAAATGCCAAAATAAGAATTGAGATTTATAAAGATTCTTGTGTGTGGACTGGACAGTGCAGACTCAGAGTAATTGTACCTAAGATTTTAGGGATATTCTTGTGTTAAACTTTCTTGTGGAAAAATGTATTATTTTTGGATAGCATTCACTTAGGGTTGAGTATTGGTAGGCTAGTTGGACACTAGCATGGCTTGAGCATGTGTATGTATTGTATTGTAGGCTTAAATGAATTCTTCTTTGCCAAAGATTGTGTTTGAACTCGGTGGAAAAAAATATAATAATCATAATAATAAATAAATAAATAAATGATCGTATTATTTAACATAGAGAATGAATTGTGAATGACATGTTGGGTCAAGCTTATAGGGAGTAGAATTTCAAATTTTTGTTTAACGTGTAATTGGGGATAGATTGGTTGTTTACTTTTCGGGTGAGTATAGACTGTTACAAGGGGAGAATGACAGTGTGTACTCCTAAGGGAGGTAGCTTTTATTTCACAGGGGATCATGGGGATTTTCTAGTGCCACCTTTGTATGACTCGAGGAGTTGGGAGGCCATAGCTACATGTTGGCTAATTTGATAGCAGATGAGAGCGGAGAGTGTATTACCGCCTGTAGTAGATGAGTTTCCAGATGTCTTTGCAGATGACTTGACTAGTCTACCGCCGAGACGAGAGATAGAGTTCACAATAGAGCTTATCCCAAGAAGTGTGCCTATTTCCATTCCACCTTACCGTATGGCTCCAACTGAGTTGAGGGAGTTGCAGGAGCAGTTGACTGATTTGCAGGGTAAGGGTTTTATTCGTCCTAGTACTTCTCCGTGGGGTGCTTCAGCACTATTTGCGAAGAAGAAAGATGGGACATTACGTTTGTGTGTGGATTATAAGAGGCTGAACCGGGTCACTAGCAAGAACAAGTACCCGTTGTCGAAGATAGATGATTTATTTTATCAGCTTAGGGGTTCGAGTTGTTTCTCGAAGATTGATCTTCGGTCTGGGTATTATCAGTTGAGAGTACGGGAGGAGGATGTGGCGAAGACAGCTTTTCGCACTCGTTATGGCCATTATGAGTTTATAGTTATGCCATTCGGTGTGACGAATGCCCCGGTGGCATTCATAGACTTGATGCATAGCATTTTTAGTCCTTATTTAGATCAGTTTGTCGTGGTATTTGTTGATGACATTTTGATTTATTCACCTTCTGAGGATGAGCATGTTTTTCACTTACAGACTGTATTACAGATTTTGGGGGAGCATCGTTTGTTTGCTAAGTTTTCGAAGTGTGAGTTTTGGCTTCAAGAGGTGCAGTTTCTAGGCCATGTTGTGTCAGGTAGTGGGGTAGTCGTGGGTTTTTTTAAGATTGATGCTGTTATGAGTTGGGAAAGGCTAAAGAATGTGTTTGAGATACGGAGTTTCTTAGGATTGGCCGAATACTACCGTCGATTTGTAGAGGGATTTTCTCATCTTGTCGTGCCGATGATTCGTCTGACGCACAAGGGCATTAGATTTGAGTGGACAAATGATTGTGAGTAGTCATTTCAAGAGCTGAAGAGGAGGCTGACTTCAGCACCTATCCTAATTATACCTGAGAGAGGTATTGGTTATACAGTTTATTGTGATGCTTCACGAGAAGGGCTAGGTTGTGTATTGATGCAAGAGGGTAGGGTGGTAGCCTATGGTTCTCATCAGTTAAAGAATCATGAACATAACTATCCTACACATGATTTGGAGTTAGCTGTCATCATCTTTGCACTTAAGAGTTGACGACACTACTTATACGGGAAGAGGTTTGAGGTGTTCTCAGATTACAAGAGCCTTCAATACATTTTCACCCAGAAGAACTTGAACCTTCGGCAGAGGAGATGGATGGAGTATATGGAGGACTATAACTTTCAGTACCATCCTGGGAAGGCCAATGTCATAGTAGATGCACTTAGTAGGCGACTGAGGAGCATTGTTGCTAATATTACTATTAGGGAGTGGGCGATGATGGGAGATCTTAGCGAGTTTGACTTAGATTTTGTCGAGTTTAAGGGACATGCCACACTATTTAGTATGTGTGCACAGCCTACACTATTGTGCAGGGTTATTGAGGCACAGTTACAAAACACAGAGGCAGAGCAGATTCGAGCACGAGTTGCTAGTATCGAGGGCTTTGAGGGATGAACAGTTCATTATGACCTTAGCCTTAGGTATATGGGTAGAGTCTTTGTTCCAAAGTCTCTTACGGCTGATATTATTAGAGATTTCCATCATTCACGTCTAGCAATGCACCTAAGGGGCACTAAGATGTACCATGATTTACGCCGCCAGTATTGGTGGACGGGAATAAAGGGAGATATTGTACAGTTTGTATCGAGATGTCTCACATACCAGCAGGTTAAGGCTAAGCACCAAAGACCTGGGGGTTTATTACAGCCATTGCCAATGGCTGAGTAGAAGTGGGATTTTGTTACTATGGATTTTTTGATGGGTCTTCCGAGGTCACCTAGAGGTCACGATGTAGTTTGGGTTATTGTTGATAGGTTGACGAAGTCCGCACATTTCCTACCGATTAGGGCGACTGATTCAGTGGATGGTCTCAGTAGGTTGTATATCCGAGAGATAGTACGACTACATGGGATTTCTGTTTCCATTGTTTCAAACTGGGATCCATGTTTCACTACACGGTTTTGGCAGAGTCTTCAGATAGCTTTGGGGACTCAGCTACTATTTAGTACTGCCTTTCACCCTTAGACTGACGGTCAGTCAGAGCATACTATCTAGATATTTGACGATATGCTTAGGGCATATGTTATGGATTTTAAGGGTAGTTGGGAAGATCACCTTGCTCTAGTAGAGTTTGCCTACAACAACAGCTATCAATCTAATAGAGAGATGGCACCTTTTGAGGCGTTGTATGGCAGACCGTGTTGTTCACTAATATTTTGGACCGAGGTAGGGGAGATAACTACTTTAGGGCCTGACATAGTCCGTGAGACCACGGAGAAGGTACAGATGATTCAGCAACTTCTGTTGACAGCACAGAGCTGCCAAAAAAGTTATGCAGACAGGAGGTGACGACCTCTGTCATTTGATGTTGGGGGACATGTATTCCTCAAGGTAGCCCCACGACGGGGATTGAGGAAATTCGGACGTAGCGGGAAACTATCGCCACGATTTATAGGGCCATTTGAGATCCTATCACGCCCCGAATTTCTGTAAACCCGAGGCGCGACTGACGAGACAGAAAATAAAATAAATAAAAGGACAAATGTAAATAAATTCACTAAACATACATCCATTCCCATCAATACATAAGATAACATAAAATACATTGTTCATAGGTCATTCGGGCTTAAGCCCTTACATTACAAAATATAAGTCCCATGGACCAAAAATATACCACGTGCTTCACCCTATCAGGGTATCACAGAGTCTCAAGTGGCTGGAGTATCCTCATCTGAAAAATGTTGCCCACGAATGAGTCAGCTCAACTACTGGTATGATGAAGTGCTAATGCAAGAAATAAAGCTAAGGCGTGGCATGTGCAAAGTGTACATTTATATCTAAATATCATTCAAAGCATCGCAGTAATATATGAGTGGTATGCATGACACACCCATGCACAACTCTATGCCACACCCATGTCTCGTTTACGAGTACTCCCCGATGGCAACGGAGTACCAATGCAATGGCTAATTTTGGGTTTTTCACCACAGGATCTACACCTTCATAATGCATAGCACCACGTGCTCAACCCACACCATGTTCTCAAAGGATTCATCATATGCCAATATGCCAATGCAATCTCAATGAACATGGTTCTCAATAATATAGCATGCTCGGATAATAACATATAAATCATCAGTCAGTTCCATATGCATGCATATCTCATGTGTTTATACATCATAATTCATGTTCTTCACTTTACTAAACTTGCAAGTAACACATAAACATGTAAACAACCAACTCCAAATTATCAAGTAAACACATTGCAAATAAACACATAAATCATTCCTAACTTAACTTCATTTCTAACATTAGCAAAACACCATACCTGACGGGTTAGTTACAACCCAAGTAAACTGCACTCGCAATGTAGTGAGAATGTGGAAGGATCAGACTGTCTTCTCCTTGCTTGTCGGTATCCCTAAAACCATAACAAGTGACTTAGTTCATTTGTTTCCTAAATGATGCTATTCAACAAATTTTATGTCTTTATTTCATAAGTTTCTATTATGCTAAATTAAACTCTGCCATTGAGTCTAGGACGTCGAAGAAAATAAGTTTAGGTTTTCGTAGAACTCAATTCGGACATCTGGGTTCAAAAGGGCAAAACAGTCATTTTGCACTTTTCACAGGTCCTTACATTTTGTGACCTCTTTTTGCAAATCGGACTCCATGGTTGAGTCCGGAATGCTCGAGATAATAAAGTTTCACTATCTGTTTACTTAATTCGGAGTTCGTTTGGCTGAACTTCAATTCAGGAGCATTTTGGTAATTTTAAAGGTTACTACGGGTCTTTTATTTTTCAAGACCCCATCTCGTAAAATGGACCTCACCATTGGTCTCAGAATGGTCGAGATAGTCAAAATACACTAATGATTTGTCCTATTTGGACTCCGGGTTATTTTAGAATATTTAAATAATTTAATTAATTTAATTAATTAATTAATTTAATTAATATTTTATTCTGGTGGGTCAGATTACAATTTCCCTAAAGTTCAGGGGCCAAAGTGGAATTTTCAATTGTTCTGGGGCCAAGTTTAATTTCCAAAAAGTCCAAGGGTCAATTCGTAATTTTTCCAATTTCCTTATTCCCAATCCGGTTAACCAAACAGGGAATAAGGTTAAAACTGGGATAGGATATCCCTATTCCCAATTCAATTTCAATTTCAATTTCTTACCCCTATTGCCAAACACTCCCAATCTCATTTTAATTTAAAACCACCGGGCGACACGTGGTAGGGGCGGGTTGCTCTTGGCCCGATCCGAACCCAGACCCGACCCAACCCGGACCCGAACAGTGCCCATTCGTCCCCGTTTTCCCGATGAGCCTCCGGTAGGGTTCCGGCGCCGGTGAGATTTTTTCGGCGACTTTTTAAGGTTTTAAAAACGCAGTTTTCTTCATTTTCTCCCAAGGATTTCATATATAGGTTCGGTTTTGGATTCAACCCATTAGATTTTCACGAGATAGAGGGTCAACCCCTCGGTCAAAACTTCGGCCGACCTTATTCTTTCATTTTCGTGACTCCTCGGTCACGGTTTAACCCCCATTTTAATTCCAAATGGTTTCTGCACCTCCTAGGGTTCATTCCCCATCATTTAAACTGAGTTTTATACATAAAATATCAAGACCCATTTCTCATACCCGAGACCTGCAACTCCCCATTTCTCCCTCATCTTTCAACCATTTTAACTCATTCTTTTTACAAAATAAACCCTACAACATGCTCTCTAAGATCATATGCATAAAATCAATTATCATGCTTTAAAAAAATTGAAACAGAACGGCCACTTACGGTTTTTCTGTTGGTTTTCTCTCTCTAGCCGTGCACCTCCTTCACCGTCTGATTCCAAGCTTAAACCAAGCTTCACAATCTCTTCTCCCTTCCAGAACTCTCTCTCTCTCTTTCTATTTTTCTTTTCCTTCTCTTCTCCCAACCGAGACCAACACCTATATACAACTTCACCAACTCTCACACGTCTCTCTCTCACAGCCCATTTCCTTGACCTCTCTCACCCTGCATCAGCCACCTTGCTTCTCCCCAAATGCAGCTTTGCATTTAATGCAAAGCTGCCCTATATACCTATATATATATATATATATATATATATATAACACTCATCACACACACACACACTCAACCGGTTGCACACACACCCACACACGGTGCACTGATATATATATATATATACATATACCTACCCACATACATATGTACATACATTGTTCTACACATACACATATTTAGAACATCCCACACATACATACATGTTACATATACATAACACCCATGTAATAATAAAATTAATATTTAATAATGGCAATAATAAATAATAATAATAATAATATTAATAACAATGAAAATGTTAAAAACAAATAATAAAAAAAAAATTTTCATGTCATTACAAATCCTTGAGAGGATTGGTGAAGTGACCTATCGGTTGGCATTACCGCAATAGTTATTTGGGGTTCATAATGTCTTCCACATATTGATGTTGAGAAAGTATGAGCCTGACTTTTCACATGTATTAGATTGGGTCGATCTTCAAGTGGAGGGTGATGTTTCTTATGATAAGAGGTATGTGGAGATATTGGAATCGAGGGATCAGGTTTTGCGGGGCAAGACCATCCCTTTGGTCAAGGTTTTTTGTAGCCATCACGGGGTCGAGGAGGCCACTTGGGAGCGCGAGGCTAACATTCGCGCTAGGTATTCAGAGTTTTTTATTCATAGAGGTACATTTCTAAATTTCGGGATGAAATTTCTTTAAGGGGGGAAGGATGTAGAGATCTGAAAAATCAAGATAAATTTTTCATTTTTGCCGGTAGGACACTATTCATGCACTGTTTATTGGTAGGGCACTACTCATGCATCATTTAGGCATAAGTCATGTTTAGAAGAATATTTAGAGTATTCCATAGAAGATAGATATGCTTAGAATGTTAAGATACACCCCCTGTGAGAATTTGAGCCTATTCGGAGACAGTTTGAAAAATTAGACCAAAAGGGCATCCCGGGTGGAACTGGTTATAGGCGAAAATAATTTTTTTTTAAAAATTTTTATTTAAAATAATTTTAAGAACTTTGGTTAAAGCAAAATGTTGAATTGAGGCGTTTTGGAACGGGTTGTAGTGTAACGGGGTCCTGAACTTATTAAGGGCAAAAGGGTCTTTTTGCCCTCTTAGCCCCTTGACTATAAATGCAACACTTAGTGTAAAAAAATCACAGACATGGTGTAATACCCCGACCCAAAATACCAAACCTAATGACACGTTCTACGAGACCATAAATGATAGTCTAGAACTTACTACGAGGAGGGGGCCAAGGGTCGAGAAATATACAAATATGTATATTTTCAATTTCATATTTATGTTATATGTCACAAATATACAGCAATATACATTTGATTATATGTGTATACTAACACATGAAAATACACACATTAAGTGTGTATTGTGTGTATAGCAAAACGTATATAGATATATATATATATATACATATATATAAATATATATGTATATGAAATGATATAAAAAGCATAAGTATATATATACATATATGTATACTGCTGTTGTGAGGGAGAGATGAATTGGGGATGTCGGTAGGAGTGTGTGTGTGTGTGTGTGTGTGTTTTAGTATGTGCTAATGTGTGTTCTAATATAATATACATATAACACAAAATATCACAATGCAATTTAATGCAAAAGTTGAAATAAAAAGAGAAATTTTATGGAGCAGAAGAAGGGAGTCAAGGAAGGGAGGAAGAAAGAGAAAGGAAAGGGAAAGAAGAGAAAGAGAGAGAGAGAGAGGGGCGGCCATATAGGTTGGCTAGATATATATATATATATATATATATACATGCACTGAGTGTGAATTTAGTGAGAGGAATTTGAAGCTAAGGAGGCTCTAAAATATCAGAGGAAGAAATCAGAAGAAGAAAGAAGGGAAAAACACTATTAAAGAGGTGAACACAAAATTCACCATAGTTTTTCTCTTTAAAATTTATGCATGTATACAAACTGTTTAGGTTATATTTATGCATATATGATGTTTAGGATGTATATTCATGATCAAGACATGAAAAATGAACTCTAAAACACATCAGGGACACCAGCCGTACATCAAACCACCATGAATGGACCTCCCAAGAACAAGTCTGAAATCATGTGAACCAAAACCTATTGGGCTTATTGGAACCCCAACTAGACCTCCAAAGTGTTTTAAAAACACTAATCCGCGACCTTGAATCTCAAAAAAAAACCCTAAAAAATGAGAGTTGCAGGTTCGGGTTTTGAAACCCAACCTCTCAACCTTACACCAAAACCAAGATATGAGAATGGGGGGCTTGAAACCCATGACGAAGAGACCAAAATAGAAGAAACCCCAAGAGATTTAGCTCAAAAATGAGCATGAACAACCTAGACGCCACGGTCCTGGTTTGTTTTATGTTTTGAGGATCTGTACTTTAAACACTAATATTTTTGGCATGTATAATGACAACCTGATGATGATACTAGATTTGTTAATGACTATAATATGCACTTATTAAATATTAATCAGTGTTTAAGATCCTTTTGGTAGGGAACGACCCATGGGCCACAGATCCGGTCACGGACCCCTAATCGGCATAGGGTGGGTTTTGGGTCATGACATGTGAGACTACCCCGAGTCCCTATTTCATTGTTCTGATATTATATTTAAGTCTCTAGCGTCCAAAAAAATTGGAAATGTCTCTTCTGAATATTAATTCAGCTTTCAATTGCTTAATAAAGGTCTAGGGGTATAATTATCATTTTCTCATTTTATATGGGACCACCACTGCGTCCCAATTTGTTAAATCTGATAATGTATTTGAATCTCGGGCATCCAACCACTTTGGAATAGCCTCTTCTAAAATTTAATTAGCCTTTAAGTTGCTTAAACTATTATTTGGGGTATTTTGTTTTGTAATTTTTTCATATTCATGTGGGATCTATCCAGCGTCGATACACCAAAAAACTAAATGTTTACTTCTTTTCACTTGGTTTTTAATCCCCAAGCCTTCTATACTTGTTTCCACCAATAACCCAACCAATTCGAAGGGTTAAACAACCCCAAAACCCGAAGAAAATCCAAATTCTCATTTTTTCGGTGAACCACCATTGTTTGCGGTTTTTGCCTTTTTCGATGATCCTCTCCTATGGTTTTTGATTCTAAACTTTTCCCTAACCTTCTCCCAATATAATAGAGTCCTATTAATGACTTAAATCTACTCTGAACTTCAAAAATACTGAACACCTAATTTACACCCACTTTCTAATGAGTCTGTTTCCATTTCTTTCTTCACCCTTTATGACAGTTTTAAAGCCCCAGTTCTCACCCCAAGCTTATCGAGTATTTCATATGAAGCACCGTAATATTCAATGACCATCTTCCCTTTAAAATTCTTGAGAGAACCAAGTGGTTCTCTCTCAAGTATCCTCACTCAATATATATACACATATATATAACCACTGACATATATATATACATATATATAACCACACACATGTATACATACATACAAGAATCATATGGGGATCAAAATCATGAAAATCCCTACCTTTGAACGGCCCCCAATCACTATTTTTAGAGAGAGAATTTCTCGAAGAGAGAAAGAGAGCTTCCAAGCTCTTCAATGGTTGCTGTCCACCGTTCAATCGTCTTTTCCCTTATATTTCTTCTTCCTTTTCCTTCTTTTTCATTTTTCCTTCTTTTCTTTTCTTTTCATCTTCTTCTTCCTTTGCTTCTGGTTTAGTTTCTATGTGTTCACCACACACACACACACATATAAACATACACTATTTTACACACACACTGATATGTACACACACTGTGTATCACGTACACATATACAGACAAAGTATGTACCACAACCCTTCTCCTTTCCCAAACACACACAAAACACAAACACACACACTCTCACACCACCTAGCTTCAACTATGGTGGTTTTCAAGAGAGAAAGAGAATTTGAACATAAGAGAGAGAGAGAGAGAGATATTATGTGAAGGGGAGTCTACCGCATGGGGGAAAAAAAGGTTGAATGCCTTTTCTCTCACTTTCTTATCTTTTTCAAGTCCCATTAACACATCACACACCTCACCCCTTTGTCTCTCTACCATGCACTTGCACACACACCATGTAATACCCCGACCCGAGTTAGCACGTATACTGAGGTAGACCGGGTCGGGTAGAGTACTATTAGTGGTAACCCGAACCGTTCAAACTCTATATCACTATATCGAATGTACTGTACAATTTTAGAAAATAATAGTATCAGTTATATAACTAGTATCAGGCAATACCCGAGCAACCCAGAACCATGCCTCGTAATACGTGCATACATGCATTTTCATGCATGTATGCGTATATACACATGTACAACTTACGATTTATAAGTGTATGTATACGCAGTTAAAAATAAGTAAATACGTATATATACGAGTATATATATACGTGTAGAATGTGTACTTATATAGGTGTATATATATATGTATACATATATATATGCATAGTATATTATACAATATGTATACATACATTAAAATATATTTATACAAGAAGAAAGGGGGGCTGCCAAGTGCAGAAATTGTGATGTGTGTGTGTCGGTTGGGCAGTGTATATGTGTGTAGTAGGTAATATAATATATACATATATACACAAATATCATATCACCATAAATGCAAGCCCAAATGGAAGGAGAAAGATTGGAAAAACTGGGTCAAAGAAAGGGATTTAGAAGGGGTAGAAACCAAGAGAAAAGAGAGGACAGGGGCGGTGGAGTGTGCGTGTGTATAAGGTAAACATGTATGTATATATATATATATATATACATGTTGCGTAGGAAGAAAGAAAACAGAAATATTTAGAGGTTGTGAGTGTCTCAAAAGTTGGGGAACTGATTGGGAAGAACGCAGGAGTGAGCCAAGAGGAACTCAAGAGTAGAAGAAGCACGATACACCAAGAAAATCAGAATTTGAAAAGGTAAGTGATTATTCTGTTTTTCAGTTGTAGCATGATTCATTTAATTCTAAGTATAAGGCCTCAATGAGCATAAAAAATAGATTCAGTAGCAAGAAGAATCACCTAAAAATGATTTAGAAATCAGTGAGAAACCCTATGTTGCAGGTTTGTGAAATAATTCGGTTCCATTCATAATTCATGCATGAAACCATGTTTAAATGGCTTAGACATAATCCTATTTAGTGCAAAAAATGAAATGAAAAAGAAACAAATGAAAACAGTGGAGAAATAGGCATGAAAGCAGAATTTTACAGTCGGCCGAAGCTACGGTTCATGGCTATTTCGTGAAGATTTAATGAATGAAACTTAAAACAAAGGCTAGATATGAGATCCCCATGAAAAACTGTAGAAGAAGGCATTTGAAAAAGATTGAAAAACGACCAAAAATTCAGTCACCGTCGCTAAAGAAGATAACTGTTCACACCGGAACCCTACCGGAGTCTCGTCGGAAAAACGAGGAAGACAACACTGTTGTCTTGGGTCGGGTTCGGGTCATGGGTCGGGACCCGACCGAAATAAAAACGGGTAAGCTAATACGACACAATTTAACTAAAGTTTAAAAGATTTTTAAATCAAATTCGGAGTGTTTGGTAACACGAGTAAGAAATTAAAATAGAAATTGAATTGGGAATAGGGATATCCTATTCCAGTTTTGGAGCTTATTCACTGTTTGGTATCTGTATTTAGAATAGGGTTTTTTGAAATTGAAATTGAACCTAAATGTTTAGGAATTTACAAATTGACCCCCCCCCCCAACTGTTAATTATTACGATTTGACCCCCCAGAATAAAATATTAATTTAATTAATTAATTTAAAATAATAAAAAATTACGAAAATGCCACTAAGTCAAAAAGTAGTCAAATGGATTCCGATTAAAATAAAAGAATAGTGAATTTTTATTATTTCAAGCATTCCGGACTCAACTGTGGAGTCCGATTTTTGAAAAGAGGTCTTGAGAAGTGAGAACCAGTGAAAGTATAAAATGACCATTTTACCCTTTATAGTAATGATGTCCAAATTAAACGTATGAATAGTGTATTTTAACTAATTCGGACATTCTTAGACCAATGGTGAAGTCCGTTTAGTAAGACGAGGTCTCAAAAAATAAAAGACCCGTAAAAGTGTAAAATGACCATTTTGCCCTTTTTAGTACAAAAGTCCGAATTGAATTCTACGAAAGCCTAAATCGACTTTGTTCGATGTTCCGGATTCAATAGTAGAGTCTATTTAAGTAAAAGAGAAACTAATAGTAAAGAGGCATAAAATTTGATGAATAGCATAACTTATGAAAAGGTAAACTGAGATATACTATCTATTGATGAGTAGGGATTTCAAAAAGGAATGAACAGTGACTTGGTTTTATTGTGAAAGAACGAAAACAGTTTAAGAAGTAAGTAATCTCTTATCTCTGTACATGTTACATTCCTAACAATGTCAATAGTCTTTCTTATATTATCAATTGTACTCCAAACATATCAAAACGTTTATCGAGTCCATATTGATATTGCTTTATCTTGTGGAAAGTATTTATTGACTGTTGTATATCTTGATCATGATTTCTGTACGCTCTGTACATAGGCCTCAAGGGGCAAGATCTCAGCAGTCCAGTTTACATTGGCCTGTTAAGGCAACAGTTTCTTTTCACTGCTGAGATGGTGTTATTGCATTTACAGTTTAATAGATTTAGCATGATCTTGATATATTATATTGTAGCCGGATTTGTGCTTAGTCACAAAATCCATCTGATGCTTACTAGACCTACGGGTCGAGAAAACAGAATAAAAAGTGGTATTTAAAATGGCAGCTAAAGTGGGATCTGCGAGGCGAGTATTGAACCAACGGGTTAGTGCTTGGCTGAAAGATCGAGGAAAAAGAGAATAAAATGAATTAAGGAGTATGTCGAGCCCCAAGTTAAAGTGCATCCACATTTTTTATTATCAGTATCATTTATTGATTATCATAGCTTGATCATGTTATACCATTATGAATGATCATGAGATTTCACAGCTTTTATTTGAGTGCATATGATTATACTTGAGACAGCTCATGACTGTAGGTAGTATAATTATATTATCAGACAGATTTTCATTGCTTTATCATTTGAGTTCTATCATCTGATATTGAGTTCTATATTCATTGACTGGCTAGCACATCTGCATTATCCTAGTTCTTTTATGGATAATGCTTTCTATATTCATGTACACATGGCAGAGCAAAGGAGAATTACTTATTGAGCTTTAGTTAGCTCACCCCAAACTTACGAACCCTTTCAGGAAAGGAAGCTGTAGAAGAGCAGTAGCAGTCAGCTAGATAGCAATGGACATTTCTTTTGAGGTTGTAAGTGTAATACTTAGTACAGACAGTCTTATAGCTCTCACATGTTATCCACGTCTTGGGGATAAACAGTTGTATTAAGAAATTTTGTATTCCACATTTTGTAAACATTATATAAATTACATGCAGCTTTTATTTCTTTTATTCCGCATTTTAGTTATTGCATGTTAGTAGCACTGATTGTGTAGCAAGTTGAGACCCTTGGTTCGACAAGCAGCGTCAGATCAGGTGCGCGACACGAGATCCGCATAGGGTAGGGTCTCGGGTCGTGACAGCTTGGTATCAGAGCATTAGGTTTAAATGCTAAGGATCAGTTGGTATCAAAAGCTTGGTATCAGAGCATCCTAGGTAACACAGTGGTTCATGGGAGATAAGACTAAGGTACTAGTATTACAATGTCCAAGCAGAGTCAGTAGATAGAAACTGACATGCAATATTAGACTCTTATATATATATATATATATATATATTAAACTGATCTCTAACCAAATTGCAAAAAATGGTGAACACCCGTACTATTACACCATTGGATGAGGCTAACGCCCACATAGCACGACTAGAGTGACTAGTAGAAAGACTTATTCAAAATATACCCCAGAACCAGGCGAGTCCCAGCACTCTAGCTAGACAGGAGCGACAAGAACCGCCTGTGGTACACATAGTGCGTCAGGAAACCGAGAGGGGTCAGGCTCATCTTTATAAGTAGTTCCAGGCACTACGACCCTCTACGTTTGACGGTACCAAGGGCCCCGCTTCAGCAGAAGAGTGGAGGCTCGAGATGGAAAGGATATTTGAGATCATGGGTTGTACCGAGGTACAGAAGGTAGCCTTTGCTACTTTCACTTTCAAGGGGATAGCTTATGAGTGGTGGTTACTACAGAAGGTCCGAGAGCCTCAGATGACATTGGATCGATTCACTGTGTTCTTCAATCAGAAGTACTTCCCCAGGGAAGCCAAAGACCAGAGAGTCGCAGAGTTCTATGTCTTACAGCAAGGGAACTCAACGGTGGAGGAATATAAGACCAAATTTACACAGTTGGTTAGATTTGCTCCTGCTGTTTTAGAGGACGAGCACAAGAGGGCCCGTAAGTTTGAGAGCGGCCTAAGGTGGAACATTAGGGACAGGGTTAAACCTCTGCGGTTGGCCACTTACAATGATGTGGTAAGTACAGCCAAACTTATTGAACAGAGTGGAGAAGAACATGTTAAAAGGAAGGCAAGTTAGATGTCTGGAGAGGGTCAGAATAGGACCCAGAGATCCTCATTTTCTAGGCCCAGAGCCAAATCACAGAGCATAGAGCCCAGCCAACAGAGGATCGATTCTCACACTGAGAACGTAGCTAGATACCTTACTTGTCAGAAAGTCCATAAAGGACGATGCCTTCGGAATACTAATTTCTGCTATTTTTGCAGGAAAAGTGGACACTTCGCAAGAGAGTGTCCCCAGATCAGCGAAATCGTGGATAGCACCACACTAGCCGTCACAGGTATCCTACAAGTTATATTAACTTATACGTATACTTTTGACTATTAGAATCTTTACCGAGTACATGCTTAAGACTGGAAATTTCAAATGGGATTCACAGGAGGGTTCGAGATACACATGAAAATGTTAGAAAAATAGCAAGATTATCTGATGTGACTGTAAAACTTAAATTGATGTGATAGTAAAACTTGATTCTCAGCAGAAAAATTTTATTTAGATAATGTAAACACCTTTTCGAGTTATATATGATATTAGCGAAACCACGAGAACCTCTGGAGTTAGAACATCTAAGTTTAGGGACAAACTTATTTTTAAAGGGGTAAGAATGTAATACCCTGACCCGAGTTAGCACGTATACCGAGGTAGATCGGGTCGGGTAGAGTACTATTAGTGGTAACCCGAACCATTTAAACTCTATATCACTATATTGAATGTACTGTACGATTTTAGAAAATAATAGTATCAGCTATATAACTAGTATCAGGTAATACCCGAGCAACCCAGAACCATGCCTCGTAATATGTGCATGCATGCATTTTCATGCATGCATGCGTATATACACATGTATAGCTTACGATTTATAAGTGTATGTATACGCAGTTAAAAATAAGTAAATACGTATATATACAAGTATATATATATACGTGTAGAATGTGTACTTATATAGGTGTATATATATGGATACATATATATATGCATAGTATATTATACAATATGTATACATACATTAAAATATATTTATACAAGAAGAAAGGGGGGCTGCTAAGTGCAGAAATTGTGATGTGTGTGTGTCGGTTGGGCAGTGTATATGTGTGTAGTAGGTAATATAATATATACAAATATACACAAATATCATATCACCATAAATGCAAGCCCAAATAGAAGGAGAAAGACTGGAAAAACTAGGTCAAAGAAAGGGATTTAGAAGGGGGAGAGACCAAGAGGAATGAGAGGACAGGGGTGGTGGAGTGTGGGTGTGTATAAGGTAAACATGTATGTATATATATATATATATATATACATGTTACGTAGGAAGAAAGAAAACAGAAAGATTTAGAGGCTGTGAGTGTTTCAAAAGTTGGGGAACTGATTGGGAAGAACGCAGGAGTGAGCCAAGAGGAACTCAGAAGTAGAAGAAGCACGGTGCACCAAAAAAATCAGAATTTGAAAAGGTAAGTGATTATTCTATTTTTCAGTTATAGCATGATTCGTTTAATTCTGAGTATAAGGCCTCAATGAGCATAAAAAATAGATTCAGTAGCAAGAAGAATCACCTAAAATGATTCAGAAATCAGTGAGAAACCCTAGGTTGTAAGTTTGTGAAATAATTCGGTTTCGTTCATAATTCATGCATGAAATCATGTTTAAATGGCTTAGACATAATCCTATTTAGTGCAGAAAATGAAATGAAAAAGAAACAAATGAAAACAATAGAGAAATAGGTATGAAATCAGAATTTTACAGTCGGCCGAAGCTACGGTTCAAGGCTATTTCGTGAAGATTTAATGAATGAAACTTAAAACAAAGCCTAGATATGAGATCCCCATGAAAAACTGTAGAAGAAGGCATTTGAAAAAGATTGAAAAACGACCAAAAATTCAGTCGTCGTCGCTGGAGAAGGTAACTGTTCACACCGAAACCCTACCGGAGTCTCACCAGAAAAAAGAGGAAGACAACACTTGTCACATCCCGAACCGCACCCTATGCAGATGTCGAGGACATGACTGCCAGTCGGTCGCGACGCGACCAACCAAAGGCAAATTCTGAACTTTCCGACGAATTGCACTCCAACTGTAGGGTCAGATGCAGCGGAATTTAAAACTTTTTCTTTGTATCACGGGAATGCAACTCACTTATCCATCATAAGAATGTGTATCACAGAGCAAGACTAAATCCAGTCAGTCAACAATTCTAATCTCAGAGCATATCTAAAATCAAGCATATAACAACAGAGCAGATCTAACATCTCTAGAGTACCATTAGTTCCATGAGCCATGTCTATCTAGTATATATCAGTCAAGTCAGTCATAACATACCACTCACCGGAATAACCAGGTTCAATCCACAATAAACCAGTCTCTACAATTCAGTGCCGTCAGATCCTTACTTGCGATGCCACTTGGCCTATTCATGTCATGTCATAGTACCTTCTAATCCAATTGAGGTAATTCCTGAAAAATGTCAGAATAATGGGGTGAGCTTAAATAAGCCCAGTGAGTAACACAGATTCCCTATCATGGTTTCAAAACCAGTTTTGTGCTTCTATGGCACATGGATAATTTAGTCATTTCAAAAATAACTATTTTTATAAGTCCATTTCATAAGCAGTCTAGTACAACAAAACAGAATCGAACAAACAATACAAACGGATCGGAACATGACATAACCAATCGGTCAAAACAATAATATTGCTAATATATCGGTCAAGACACAGACTCTTCATTAACGGAACGAATCACAATCGGGATTGAGTGGGAACAATAAGTCAGTCAAGACAGGGGCATATTATCAATGGCTAGAACATAGCGGAGTTGAACAAGATCAATCAAGACAAGGCATACCACTAACAGGACGGAAACATAACGGAACTAGACCATCTATCAATCAGGCCAGACATATCATCAACGGACGAAATATAACGGAATCAAACGGAATCAATACATCAGTCAAGCAAAGGCATATCGCGAACAGATAAAATTATAACGAAACTAAATGGAAACAATACACTAATCAAGACACAGGCATATCATGAACAGGACACAACATAACGAAACTGGGTAGAAACAATATAACAATCAAGTCAGGGACACATCACTGTCGGAACTAATCATAACTGGACTGAACAATGTTTCAGTCAAGACAGACGTATCATCAACGGACAGTACACAACGGAACTGGACCATATATCAATCAAGGCGGACTTAACATCATTAACGGACGGAGCATATCAATCGAGGCAGACATATCATCAACGGATAGCACATAACCGAACTGAACGGAATTCCTAATTCGAAGGACACAAGCACATCACGTGGAATGTGGTACAAAGGGCGTCCATTAAGTACATACATTTAAACAATATAGCATTCAGACAGTATACTATACAAAGTGGTACAATACAACAAAATGTTGTTTTTTGCCTATATCACATGGTTTATTTAATCATTTCGGAAATAATGGTTCAATATATCCATTTTATCTCAATAGTTCAAAGCGGGCAAAACAGTACGGGATGCTAGCACAAGGATCAGGAATATAGTCAATTATTTAAAAAGACTAAAACCATGTCATAAGTGATATAGTACGAAAAACATGCATTTAAATAATTGCACTTAAATAATTGCATTCAAAACAGATCAGTAAATCAAGGGACAGTATCAAAACAGTGTCAGAAGTTACTCACAAACTTTACGCTTATTTCCTTGCATAAATAATCCGATAACCTTCAGGTACGTCAGGCATCTCCATGTATATCCTGAATAATAATCATCAATCACAGACAGATCAGAACTCATCCATTCAGGTCTCATTCGTCATCTTAAGTATCTATCAGATTACCTAAGATAGCCTAGTAGCCTATCGCCCTTCCATTGGGTCTCACCCGAGGCTATTTCATTCTTTAATTAGGCTTAGCAGTTATTAGGATTATATCCTAAGTCATTTAGACTTCAATTGTTATCAGTCAGGCACTCATTCAACTTTAGGGGCAAAATGGTAATTTTACCATTCTTGTCCCGGACCCTGTCGTGGTCTTCGGAATAGTCTTTATATCTTAAGTACAAAGTTCTACGTCCTTTGGACTCCAATCGGTATCAGTTAGGTTCTCATTTTAACCATAGGGGCAAAATGGTAATTTTGCCATTCTTATCCCGGACCCTGTTATGGTCCTCAGAATATCCTATATATCTCATGTATAAATTTGTAAGTCCCTTGGACTTCATTTGGTATCTGTTTTAGATCGTCGGGACACATCGGTCATTTCACGTTTTACGCGTTGACTGTCTCGAAGTCTTATTTAGCCCTTCAGTGTTCATAATTATCCCTATGATAATTTATCAGATCAGTTTGACCTTTATTCAACCTCTACTTTGCACTTACAGTGCTCAGGGGTATTTTGGTCATTTTACGTTTTGTGTAATTCTGACCCCGATTCGTCATCTAATCAAGTATACAGTCTCACCAGTGTCTGGGCTCCTACCGGTATCAGTTTCGTCCCAATCGGACTTTGTTTAGGTCTCGTACGGTATCAGGGGTAATTTGGTAATTTCATGTGTCGTGTTTTTCGGCACGTCAGTTCATAAAATGGACCTCACCATTGGGTCCAGAGCGTCCAACATAGTGAAATTGGACTGTCTGTTATGTTTAATCGGCCCTGGGTATCATTAAGGGCAACTCGATCATTTACACCTACGTGTCTGTATTTTTCGGGACCTCGGTTCATTAAACGGACCTCACCGTTGAGTTCAAAATGCCCGAGGTAGTCAAAATAGGCTATCTAATATTTTTATTTGGGTCTGGGTACCATCAGGAGCAGTTCAGTCATTTATCACTTACGGGTCTGTATTTTTCGAGACTGTATTTCCAAAATCGGACTGTACCATTAAGTCCAGAATGCTTGAAATAGTGAAAATACACTATTTATTTAATTTATTTGGACTCCGTTTGACATATTTAATGTCCAGGGGTAAAATTGTAATTTTTCCTATTTAATAAAATAATAAAATAATCATTTTATTATTTAATTAATTTATTCAGGGCTTAAATGAAGGAATTTCCCAAAATCTGGGCCACTGTGTAATATTTAGAACTGTCAGGGGTTAAATCGTAATTTCAGGAAACTTCAGGGGTCAAAATGTAATTACATAAAAATTAGGGTTCAGACCCTTTGGTTTTAAGTTCAAACTGTTGAAGCGGTCCTCTTACCAACTGAGCCAACCGGTTCAGTCATTTCAGGAAAACCGGGATAACATATCCCTCATATTCCCAATTTCAGTCCCTATCCGTGTTTCAGTTGCCCCTAATCCCAATTTTAATTTATTATTGCCGTAGCCAAACAGCCGGAATTCGATTTTAAATTTAAAACAGTTAACCCAAAACGGCGCAGTTTCAATAATTCGGTGGCACGCTCGTGGACAGACACGTGTCCGAGTCGGTTTAGTGGGTTTAGGCGTGTTGGACGAGTCGACCCAATCAACTCGTCGTCTTCTTCACCATGTCAAGTGCTGTAGCCCTAGTTACAGGTTCGTTTTTTTTCCATTTTCGTGGAGTTTCAAGCATGGATTTCAACTGATTTTGGTTCCAAAAGCTTTCTGGAAATGAAACCAACATTTTGGAAACGGTTTAGGGCTTCGAATCCATGCATGGAGTTCTGTTTAGCCGATTATTGCGCAGAATTTCAGTTCGGTCATGGGGCCTTATTTCTCAACCAAATCTCACACGGTTTGGTTCTTTGTAACCCTTAGAACAGGGGCTTCAATTCCCCATTTACAAATTTCAGTTTAGGTGTTCATTTCAGATTTTGGGTTACATGGCCGAGACCCATAGGTTCGGTTTTGAGGGTCCACCCATGCAATTTTGGGTCGCGGGTAGCGATATTTGAAACCCTCTCAGTGTCTGGATCAGTTTTATACATGTAGGAAGTCGTTTGGTTAAGGTCGAATCAGACCTGCAACTCAAGGCCCATCCATGGTGGTTGTTTACGAGTTTTGGGTGGTTCTACCTTATTCGACCCTCCCAATTAATTTAATACAGTTCTAAAGTCTCTCAGTAGTCTATATGTGTAGTTTATACAGATCCAAAACCATCAAAACAGCATCAACTTAAACAGAAAATTTTCTAGTTTAAAAAGAGTTGTACCTCTTTCAAACAGTAGCTTTCCTTGCCATCCATGGCTCAGTTCCGGATTTTTGGCACTTCAGGTGTGCCTCAGTCAGTCGTGCATCTTCAGTTCCTTTCCTTCCCTTGTGCATTTCATTCCATGGATACCGTAGGCAAGCACAAGCTTGCATACCCCCAAGCCATGGACACACATGCAGCCCTCTCCCTCTAACCAATCAGTCTCACTCGCACGTAAGGCCTCACTTCCTCTATTCTGATTTATACACAGAACCTATTTGTGACCAAAATGAATCACAATATTATGTGTAATATATATACACTTATACATATATATCTCTATATGTATGTGCAGGGTTGAGGTGATTGAAAATCAGAGAGTCAGGTGAGCTGAGGTGGGCTGAAGGGAGTGATCATGTGGGGTTTGCATGGGTTGTCATTGGTTGATTTGGGTGGCAAGTTGGGGCAATACAGAGATATATACAATTAAGTTGTATATATATGCACAAAGGTGTGGGTAGCCCAATTGGTAAGTTTTTGGGTAAAATTTCTTTCCACTCAAAGGTCAAGGGTTCAATTCCCTTGGCCTCCCATTTGCCCCTTTTTTCACCATTTTGGGCTAAGGCCCTGTTTGGCTGCACATTAATTCAGTTTTTGATGTTTGCCTCATAACTTTCATTCCGTAAATCCTTTTTCGATGCGGTTTGTTCCGAGAGTTTCATATTTCAGTTATCTACAGTGTCAGAGGTTCCGTGTCATTTATTAGTCATTCGGAATTTTCGTGGTTAATTAATTCGAATTCTGTCAGTGTTAAATTGACATTATTTCACCTAATTAATTGGTAATTAGGTTCGGGTATTGTACCCTATTCTCGAACATGTTTTAATTGTTTTATCGGTCTATCTTGACCGTCGGGAGATTAGGGTTAATTCCCTTGATTATTCTCTGAGCCGGTATTAATTAATAATTAATATTAAATTATTAATTATACAGGATCGGGGTGTTACAACACTGTTGTCTTAGGTCGGGTTCGGGTCATGGGTCGGATCCGGGTCGGGACCCGATCGAAATAAAAATGGGTAAGCTAAAACGACACAGTTTAACTAAAGTTTAAAAGATTTTTAAATCAAATTCGGAGTGTTTGGTAACACGAGTAAGAAATTAAAATAGAAATTGAATTGGGAATAGGGATATCGTATTCTAGTTTTGGAGCTTATTCACTGTTTGGTTATCCGTATTTAGAATAAGGTTTTCTGAAATTGAAATTGAACCCAAAAGTTTAGGAATTTACAAACTGACCCCCCCAACTGTTAATTATTACGATTTGACCCCCCAGAATAAAATATTAATTAAATATTAATTTAATTAATTAATTTAAAATAATAAAAAATTACGAAAATGCCACTAAGTCAAAAAGCCATGTTGGATATTCGAGTCATCGTGTTGTCAGCATGGAGCACAAAAATCACATATTGGTTATTTGGTAGCTGTTGATGATTCTTAACATCCCTCTGTTTGGGCCTCTAATCTTGCCTCCTTTGAGTGGTCTTTTCATCTTATTAGTTCTACCTCCCATCTTGGCAAACAGATTCCCTCAATCGCCCATGTCTGATCAAATACTTAAACTCCTGCTTCAAAGCTTTATATTCTTCTATAGTGTGGCCTTGCTCTTTGTGGAAATCACAGTATTTGTTTTATTTCTCGTGTCCAGATTACTCTTCATTGGCTTGAGCCACTTTAGGTTATCACGAGTTTGGATCTGCTAAAGGATATAAGTAAGAGAGGCATATAATGGCGTACAAGTTTCATACCTACTAGAGCCAGAGTTGTTTTGTGATATAAATGCCAGTCCCTTGTCATAACTTCAGGCCCTCTTTCTTTTGTCCTTATTATCTCTTTTCTGGGCTTGTTCGTCCTTCTGTGCCTGCTGCTTGGATTTTTTGACAGAGTTTTTAGTATCCTTAAGGTTGATATACTTTCGAGCTCTCTCCATGAGTGCTACCATATCGATTGTGGAGTTTTTAGTTAAAGAATCTTGGAAGTGTCCAGGTCTCAGTCCTGAAGTCAGGGTAACCACCAAGTAACTTACGCTACAGTCATTCATCTCTATAAGTTCAACGTTAAAGCGAGCAATGTAAGCCCTCAGTGTCTCCCCTTTTCGACTTCTTAATAGTCAGCAAGAATTCTTGTCACTTTCTCAGTTTCCTACTCATCAAAAAGCGATCAAGGAATAGCTTGTTGAGCTCATAAGAGTTGTTGATTGAGTTCTAGGGGAGGTTGTGAAACCATTTGAGGGTGGTACACTTCAAACTAGTGATGAAAGTTATGCACATAAAAGCGTCGGTAGCCCCATGCAAAGCCATCATGTGCTGGTAATGAAAGAGGTGATCTCTAGGGTCTTCTGACCCAGTTATAGAGAGTAAACTTCAGGACAATAAACTTCTTGGGTCGTTATTCTGCCATTATAGCAGGGATGAATGGTGTGGAGAACCTTTTGAGAAACTTGCCTAGTTCGTCTTCTTTTGGAAGAACATGGAACCTTTTGGTCGAGATGGTCTGATCTTGAGAGTCTATAATCTCTTCAATCCTCTTAGAGACCTTGGGCAGGTTTGGTGGTACTGGAAATGGTGCCTGATGTTGATTTTGCCCAATGTTTCCTAGTTTAGGAATCATTGGACAATTTTTCCTTGTAGTCATGAAGGGGTGCTGCTCTTCTGGAACAGAAGGGCATTGAAATTCTGGTGGTTGAAGCTCTGGATTTGTTAGGCGTACTCCAGAAGACGTTGGAACATGTATTCTTGTCATATTCTAATAATGAACAACATGGTGGATTGGTGGAATACCCTTACTATTAGTTGTTGAGGTCTGTGGGTCAAACCCTGCTTGAACGGTACCTTGGGGTGTACCAATTGTGTATTGGGTAGTTCTACATTGTAAGGGCCTCCCTTCGTGGTAGCAACAATGGAAGAAGGTTAAGCCCCTCCATGGACAGTGTTGGCCGGATTAGGAGGAGGAGGAGGATTGTTTTGATGGTTTTGCACAAACGAGGGCAGTGCTTGTGACATGACCATAATCTGCTATTGCATTTGTCAAACTGCCATTGCATCCGATCAAGTTATTATTGTAAGGGAGTTGATGCACATCCTCTTCCTCTTCCTCTTCCTCTTCCAGTAGGGGGATGACCTTGAGGATTAAAAGGATTCCTTTTAAGACGAAGGCTTGGTTCCATTGGTATCTTCAATGAGTTAAATGAATAGGCTTAGTTTTTGTATGCAAGTTAATAAAAATGATTATCGTTCCCATAGACGGTGCCAAACTAATATTGTATTTTTCTGATCTGGCGGTTACTTATTCCTAATTGCCTGTTAAAAACTCAAGGTCAAAGGGCCACTAGGAAGACTCTGGTGGTAGCTACTCCGATGATAAAGTTAGTGAAAAAAATAATAATAGTAATTGAAATGAGGAATTGAACATGAATTGAAAGCATATCTTGAGGCCTTATTTATAGGTTGTAATTCTCTCAAGTTGAATAGGATTAGGAGCCATAAAAGTAAGAATTTGAAGATATCCATAGATAGTAGTTACCATATTGAACTCTATTTCTTTATTCTAAGGTCAGTAGTTTATGGAAGGTGGGGATTAACACGGAACCTTTTGTGTTGGTGTTTTGTAACTTGGAGATATAATGAGGTAGATGTGCTTGTGCTTTGTATACTTTGGACTGATTGAGGACACGTGTCATTTTTTAAGACCCTTGGTCGCATTATGGTATATCAATTGTATACATATATAATCCACTAATAGTTTAAAAATAGTAAATTCATAAACTAAGTTTTAGAGAAAGAAACTAATTTTGGAATACTTCGAATTGACAGCCTTTCTTCTCTATCTTGTGTCTTAGAGCATCACCTTGTGTAATACCCCGACCCATTTAGGCAAAGTAAATGACTGTAATGCCATTTTTCTGAACTTAAATATATGTCAATTTATTTGACATTTTAAATTGGAACTAGTAGGCCGTAAATGTTAAAAATAGTACACAAAGAAAAATTAGACAAAATAAAGCGAGGCATGAATAAATCAAATTTGACGATAAATACGAAATATTCTTAATCAAATAAAACACAATATAAAATGTCAAAAATTAAAGTATGACATAAAGATTTAGTACACAACAATTAAAAAGCAAGGCAAAAATATAAAGGAATTTTTAAAACAATTAAGACACAATTTAAAAATCTGACAAATAGTGCCAAAAAATGTCAAATAAGGCATAAGAGGGAAAAAGGAAAAAATGAAGCCAAAAGGTGTCCAAAAGGGTTTGAACCCTAGACCAAAATGGGGAGACATTTAAAGCCCAAAAAGAATACCATTTGAGCTGTGAGCACTTTGTGTTATATATTCCATCAAATATATATATATATGTTTTAATAAGTCCAATTTTCACACACTCAGAATTGAGGTGGCAGCATCTTATTGGACCCCTATATCTCTGATATTCATACGAATATATATATATATATATACATGACATCTATTCTTAATATATATACCATGTGTTATGTATATTACATGTGTTCTAAAAAAAAAAGACAAAAGACGTGTGTGTGCTGCGTATATGCGTGTAAGGAGCAGACCAAGCTTCATGTGTGTATAGTGTAAGGGTATTGTGCATGTGTGGTTGTGAAGAAAGAAAGTGAGGTAGAGAGAGAAGAAGAAGAAGCAAAAGCAGAAGAAGAAGAAGATGATGATGATGATGAAGATGAAGGAATTTATACAAGTAGAAATTGTCTGAGGATTTAGTGGCTGAAACTAAAAGGGAAAAAATCATGTTGAAAGGTAAAACTTCAACAAAACTGATTTTCTCTCTCTAACTAAAAAGGATACTTTCATGCTGTAAATTGTTATATACATGCATGCATGTAATTCTGAAGTGTGTCACTGGGGGTTGGAAACAAAATAATAGTGTTTAAGTTAGGGAAACCATGACCACCATTGAAGCACCTTCGAAAAACTCAAACCTGAATTAATGTTCACTAAGCTTGTTTTTGACACTTAGGACTTTAACTAGACACCATGAGGGTTATAAAAACCCTAATCAGTGATCCAGTCATTAAGATCAGGCCATGAAAAGCTGAGTTACAAGTCAGAGCTTGGAAAGACAACCTCTCGAATTGAACACCAAGACCTGACTTTAGTTCGAGGATTGAATCGCCATAGTATAAGGATTATCACAGGCCAAATCCCATCAATTTTGATGGAGAATTGAGCATGTATAAAGAAAGTTTCAGAAATTTCCATGAAAGCTCAACCGAGCTCTTGAACCTACCTCAATGCCCCAAACCAACGCCCAATTAACCTAAATTGTCTTAGGAGTCTATATGACTTAGGAGTAGAAACAATGGAGTTCTAAAACTCCACAAAATAGGAAGAGAATTTTGCTGTAATTTAGGGCTACAATAACCTCGCGTGTGGAGAAGAAGATGAACAAGGAAAGGGTCAGGTCGTGTCGGATCCGGGTTCAGGTTGAGACCTGCCCTATTGTGCAATGAGTCTAAGCGGAACGACACTGTTTAGCTACGTTTTAAATTAAAATAGAAACCATCCTGTTTGGTTACACGGATAAGAAATTCAATTTAATAACTGAGAATGGAATAGGGATATCCTATCCCTAAACCAATCCTTAGTCGCTGTTTGGTTTCAAAACATCAAGAAAAAAAGGGGGGAACCTACAATCAATGGGTTTCGACCCACTAACGCGTGCGTGTGTGTGGGCCCTAGCCCATGCATGTGAACCACTGAGACACTTGGTTAAAATAATACTTAAATAAATATATAATATAAAATACTATAATTTAATAAATTTAAATTAATAAAATATTCCTCGTGTCTGAATAAAATAAAAAGGTTGTGTAACCTAACATTTTTGGATATTCTAGACTCAATGGCGAAGTCCAAATTATGAAATTAAATCTCAAAAAATGCAAACGGACAAATTGCGTTAATCCCAAAAATGTCATGAAGGCCAAATAATGATACAAACGACCCCCAAAAATTATGAAAATGCGTACCTTAAAATTTTTCGACATTTCGGACTCAATGGTGGAGTCTGTTTTGTCAAATTAAATATCTAAAATACTGATACATGAAATGAGTTATTTTTAAGACGCTCTAAAAATACAACGATGCTACCAAGAGGGGGAAAATAAGTCCATGGACTTAAAATATGACACATGAGATTTAAAGACAAAATTTATAAATAAAATCAGGTTTAGTTTATGAATGATAGCAAACTGAATAATATTTCATGATTTATAGAATCTTCCAAGAGAAAGGAAAAAGAAGTCTGATTCCTCGTGAAAGGAGGAGAAGTTATTGTGAAGTAAGTAAACCCAAACTCTAGCATGTGGTATTCCTAGCCATGTCACAGTTTATTTTCTTGATGCTGCCAATTTGTAATCCATACATACCTGACATTAATTATCTCCATAATTTGATGTTTGTCCTATATCGTAGAGAATTTGATTGCCAATATCTTACATGATTATTTGTCCATTTGTATGCTTTCTTGGATATTGAAAAATTGTTATACCTCTCACTGCTCAGAATTTGCTATTCCACAAATATGTACATCACTTGTGGAATTTTGATGATCATGATATTATTATGAGTGCTTGGAGTTGTGATCTGTCACAACATCAATCTGATTTACGGATGCTTGCGGACCTATGAGTTAGTATTTGGGAATGATGCCCAACACCTAGTCGATGGAGGACATGATATATGTACAGAGCTCTAGTGTTATCTAGTAGCCTAAGAGTGGGGTGGACCTGGATGAACGCTTTTGAGGGTATGTTGGGCCCTATATGTGACAACATCTGTTCTGTTAGTATCTCATATCGTTTATTGATTTTCTGATGATACACTCATGGATCATTGATATGCCTTGCAAGCCTATCCTTGGATATGTTGATGATGTACTTTTTGATTACGAATACGTCTAGTGAGCCTGTCCTTGGATTATCTGTTGACATACTATTTGATAGATGATATGCTTGTTTGCCTATCTTTGAACTCAAATTGTTATCATATTATTGTGGTAGCTATTTATTGTATAGGTCGATCCCTATTATTGATTTGTTATTCTATCTTAGGATGTGCCTTTGGGATCTACCGGTCATTTTTTTGATTCATATTCTTGGTGACTGGCTACTGTGATGTTCTATCTTTTACATTTTATTGTGATATTATCCTTTGCTTGCTATTTGATATACCATAAACAGACACACCAATCAGTTTGAGACACGTGTGCCTATCAGATTAACAAATCTCGATCCTACAGAGCTCATATATTTCGGTCATACAGAACAGCTATAAGCCTTCGGGGTATTCTCATATATGTCTATCATACAGAGCAGCCATAAGCCTTCGGGGCATTCTTATTTATATATCATTCAGAACCAATGAACTCGGTCATACAGTACAGATGAAGCATTCAGGATATTCTCATGTACATCTTCCAGACCTCCTGCTCTGGACAATATTTATTCAACAATGCATATATGGTTTCCTTAACAACCGTTAAGCGGGGAATAAGGAAACAGCCTTCAACACGGAAACTACTATCTATGATTATCTCCATCTACGATTCAATGCTCCACAAGGTAACTGCAAATCTCCGATGATCAAATCCCTATATTCGTGGCGGCAAAACCTAATCAAATTAAGAGAACCACGGCTTATATATTAAACCCTAGAGGTACGCTTGATTTTTCTTATGCTCATTCTTTGACTTTCAATACAGTCTTTCAATTCCCTTACTTACTTAAGCATCGGAGCGGCTACCGCCGGAGCCAATCCGGTGGTCCTCTGATCATCTCTCTGAGTGTTCTACAGGTCACGGAGCCCTCACGTGTTGCGAGTCAAAAAGTGCAGCATCAGTTTGGCGCCGTCTGTGGGAACCGAATAATCTCTACGTGTTTTATTCGCAAACTCATCTTTTTCCCCACCAGAAAACCATGGCACCAACTCTCCGACCCCGACAGAATACTCAGAGTTCGCAAACCGCTCAGCGTCAGTCGCCTGCTCCACGCACAAGGGGACCAGCGGCCAACCCTATGCGACAAGAGATCGATGCAATAAAACGACACAATGAACTGGTGCAGGAGCAGTTGCTAGCCATTACTAGAACGCTGGCAACGCTCACGCAGAACCAAGCGGCGGCTTCTCCTAGCCCACCGGTCAACTTCATTGCAGAAACGCAACCCCCGGTTGCCACGGGGAATGAAGAACTTCGTGGGCAGGCCCCCACTAACCAGCCTGGGCAGCCCTCAGGCATCGCTCACGCTGGCCGAGATCCACAGCCATCAACAGTCCTTGGCTGGGGAACATCCGCTTTTGTCCCCGACGTGCATTACCGGAGCACTACTCGAGCCCCAACTCCTAGGGTTTCGGGAGCACCCCCGGCACCACAGGAACCTTATCATGTAGCGCCAGTCCCACCGGTTCGGATTCCTCCTCCATCCGAAGGGCGCACTCCACCCTACTACCCTGAAGCCGAGGCTGTCAGGCAGGGTTCACAAGATGTCAGACTCAGAGACCCACGAAGGCTAGAGGAGATTGCCGAGTCTATGGACCGGACAATCGGCTTAAGAGGACCTCAGAACCCTCCAGAGCAAGACGAACTGGCCAAGCTGCTCGGAAGACTAGCCACTCCGTTCACCCAAGCCATCATGTCCGAAGAGAGGCCTAGAAAGTTCGTGGTGCCCAAATTCACTCTCTACGACAGATCTGGAGATCCAGGGGATCACCTATCTCATTATCAGCATACGATGGCCCTTCACGGAGCCTCAGATGCTTTCATGTGCCGAACATTCATCACCAGCTTGAAGGGAACAGCTCTGAAGTGGTTCCACAACCTCCCTCCGAACTCTGTTGCCAGCTTTTACGAGCTCGGTAGACAGTTCTTGGATAGATTTATGACCAGCAGGAGGCTCAGAAGGGGGCCAGAATTCCTGCTGAATGTTAAGCAGACCAGGGAGGAATCCCTCCGGGCCTACATTGCCCGCTTCAACACTGAGCTCATTGAGATCACGGATTGCAGCCCGAAATTCCTTGTTGCGGCCCTTACTGTCGGGCTTGCCCAAGGTGGCTTCAGAGATTCCTTGACAAAGAGCCCCCCGGCCGATATGGCAGCATTGATGGATCGGGCCAAAAAATACATCAACCTGGAAGAAGCCAACCGCTCAGCCCAGAAGGGCAAGGATCAGACCCAGAGGGATAATCCGAAGCGGGAGGACCATAAGAAGGAGGATCACAGAAAAGACTCCAACAAAAAGAGGGTCAGAAGCCCAGAGAAGAAAACAGCTCCCAGAGCTGTGTACCACTCCGCACCAAGGGAGTTCACCAACTTCACGCCTTTGAACACCACTCCGAACCAAGTACTCCGGCAGATCCGAGATCGGGAGAACCTGAGGTGGCCAGAGCCGATCAAAGGAGATCTCAGCCTGCGGGACCAAAGTAAGTATTGCAATTTCCATAAAGATCATGGGCATACTACTAACACCTGCAGGACCCTCTGATATGAGATAGAATAGCTCATAAAGAAGGGACGTCTTCGGGAGTTCGTCAAACAAGACGGAAGGCAGAACCCCCAAGAAGACAAGCCTCAGCAGCGGCTGGATCAGAGGCCCGAACAGAGGCAAGAGCAGCGGGAAGGACGAAACGAGCCTCAGAGGCAGAACAACCATGTTATCTACGTCCTCCATGCTGACTCCCCTGTTACAGGAATGTCCAACAGGGCGAGAAAAAGATATGCTCGGGAGGCCAGAACCGCCCCAAACATCTTACAGGTCTCCAACGTCGAAAAGAGGCTCAAGCCAGGGCCAGAGATCCAGTTCACCGAGCAAGATCTAGCAGGGGTACACTGCCCTCACAGTGATGCCCTTGTTATCACCCTCAGAATCGCCAACTTCGAAACTAGAAGAGTCCTAGTCGACACTGGCAGCTCAGTCAACATTCTATTCTATGAACCGCTTAAGCGGATGGGCATAGACCAGGACAGCGTCAAGCCCACCACTGCCGTAATGGCAGCTTTTGATGGCAACCTCAGCACCCCCCTGGGGAGAGTTGACCTTCCTACCACTATTGGGGAAGGTGAAGGGCAGAAGACCACCATCTCTGAATACATGGTGTTGAACATGAAGTCTCCATACAACGTCATCATCGGGAGACCCTGGTTACACCAGATAGGGGCGGTCACTTCGACCCTTCATCAGTGTCTGAAGTACGTCCACAATCAGAGCGTGCACTCGGTCCGAGGATGTCAGCCAACCTCACGAGAATGTCACGCTATTGCCCTCAAGGAGACAGCTCCGAAATAGCAATTACAGTACACTCGGGACTGTGCAGATCCGGTTTTCACTCACACTCCCGAGGTGGAAGATTGCCCATCCGGCGTTGAAGAGCCTCTGAGCCCAAGGGGACGTGATAGCCGAGCCAAGCCTGTTGGCGAGCCCATCAAGATACTGGTCAGTTCAGAAGCAGAGGGGCGTTATTTGTACATCGGCCCAGACCTTACGCCCGCCGAGCAGGAAAAGATAGTCAGGTTTCTGAAGAACAACCTCTCTATCTTTGCTTGGGAAACCAGGGACATGGAGGGAATAGATCCTAATCTGATAACTCAGAAACTGATGGTAGATCCAGATCACCCCCAAGTCAGACAGAAGAGAAGACCGATCGCTCCCGAACGACATCGGGTTATAGACGAAGAAGTCCAGAGGCTGCTGGACGCCAGGATGATACGGGAAGTTTTCTATCCCGAGTGGCTAGCCAACACTGTGCTCGTCAAGAAGAAGAACGGCAAGTGGAGAGTCTGTGTTGACTATACAGACCTCAACAAGGCATGCCCCAAGGACAGCTTTCCACTACCGAGAATAGATCAACTGGTTGACGCCACTGCAGGGCATGAGCTTATGAGTTTCATGGACGCCTACTCTGGATACAATCAGATCCAGATGTACCCTCCAGATCAGGAAAAGACTGCCTTCATAACCGAAAAAGGACTCTACTGCTACAGAGTGATGCCTTTCGGTTTGAAGAACGCTGGAGCCACTTACCAACGGTTGGTGAACAAGATGTTCAGCCCACTGCTTGGCAGCACCATGGAGGTATACATCGACGACATGCTGGTAAAGAGCCTCTAGAAAGGCAGCCACCTCCAGCACTTAGCCCAGACCTTCGATATCCTCAGACAGCACAAGATGAAGCTCAACCCCTCGAAATGTACCTTCGGAGTTACGAAGGGAAAATTCTTGGGGTACATCGTCTCTCAAAGAGGTATCGAAGCAGATCCCACTCAGATCCAAGCCCTGATTGGACTGAAGTCGCCAAAGACCAGAAAGGAGATTCAGGCACTGAACGGCAGAGTCGCCGCATTGAGCAGATTTATATCCAAGTCCACCGATCGCTGCCTACCTTTCTTTAAAGCTCTAAAGGGCAGCAAGGCTTTGCAATGGACAGAAGAATGCGAGCATTCCTTCCAAGAACTAAAGGAGTACCTAGCCTCTCCAGAGCTCCTGTCAAAACCTGTACAAGGAGAAAAGCTGCTCCTGTACCTAGCAGTCTCTGAGAACGCGGTCAGTTCCGCACTAATTAGACAAGACAAAGGAGTACAGAGGCCTATATTCTATGTCAGTAGGGCACTACTTGACACGGAGAAAAGATACCCAGAAGTAGAGAAGCTGGTCTATGCCTTGGTCATATCAGCCCGGAAGCTTCGACCTTACTTCCAGGCCCATCCAATTGAGATTCCAACTGCCTATCCTCTAAAGTCAATACTGAGGAAACCCGAGGTATCGGGAAGATTGGTCAAGTGGTCTGTGGAGCTAGGGGAGTTTGACATAGCATATGTACCCCGAAACTCCATTAAAGGGCAGGCCTTAGCTGACTTTGTAGCCAAGTTCACCCCGGCACTGCAGAACGAAGCACAAATCGCCGAAACTACAGGAACCTGGCTGCTGTATATTGATGGATCGTCAACTGATCAAGGATCAGGGGTAGGACTGGTACTACAGTCCCCTGATGGACTTACATCGGAAAAAGCAGTCAGCCTGGGATTTAGAGCTTCTAATAATGAAGTTGAATATGAGGCCCTAATCTTAGGGATGAAGCTTGCCCTACAATGCGAGGCTCAGAACCTCGATGTCTTCTCTGACTCCCAACTGGTAGTAAGCCAAGTTTTGGGAGAGTTTGCCATTAAGGATGACAGGATGCTTCGGTACTCCGAACTGGTGAACCATTTAAAGCATTCTTTCCAGACTTTCACTATCCAGAAGATTGAGAGAAGTCAGAACTGCAAAGCAGATGCTCTGGCTAACATGGCCTCCCGTCTCAAGTCTGAAACAGACTCCACCGTTAAAATCTCTTTTCAGCTAGGATCCAGCATTGAGGAAGCATCAGTGGCTCAAATTGATGAACAGACCCAGAACTGGATGACCCCAATCCTCCAGTATCTAAGATCCGGGCTCCTCCCAGAGGATAAAAACAAAGCCAGGAGAATCCGAATCAGAGCGGCTCGGTACCTAATCCTGAACGACAAACTTTACAAGAGGTCATATTCTCAACCTCTGTTAAAGTGTTTGGCTCCAGACGAGTCACAATATGTTTTGGCTGAAATTTACGAGGGAATTTGCGGGAATCACAATGGGGGTAGAACTATAGCCCACCGAGCTCTATCACAGGGCTACTACTGGCCCGGCATGCTGAAACAGGCTAAAGAATATGTTCGGAAGTGTGACAAATGTCAGAGATTCGCCTCGTACCAACACCAGCCTCAACACGAGCTCATCCCGATTCCTAGTCCTTGGCCCTTTGCTCAATGGGGAATGGATATTGTGGGCCCGTTACCACGAGCACCTCCAAACAGGAAGTACCTCTTGGTGGCTATCGACTACTTCTCTAAATGGACCGAAGCCGAGCCTTTAACGCATATTACAGAAAAGGAAGTCGAAAGCTTCACCTGGAAGAACATTGTCTGCAGGTTTGGCATACCACGCGTAATTATCTCGGATAATGGGACACAATTTACTGGTAAAGGCTTCAAGGCATTCTGCGAAAATCTCAACATCAGGCAGCACTTTGCCTCTCCAGGCCATCCACAAGCAAATGGGCAGGCAGAGGTCACCAACCGAACAATCCTTGATGGGTTAAAGAAAAGGTTGGAACAAGCCAAAGGGAAGTGGGCAGAAGAGCTCCCAGGAGTCCTTTGGGCCTACCGTACAACCAGAAGAACTCCCACCTCTGAAACACCCTTCTCATTAGCCTATGGGACAGAAGCAGTAATTCCGGTTGAAATCGGTATGCCAACTCTGAGGACTGAGGCCTTTGAGCAAGAATCTAATGATCAGCAGCTGATGGAGAACTTGGATTTGCTCGAAGAGAAAAGGGATCAGGCCAGCATCAGGATGGAAGCCTACCAACAAAGAATGGTCAATAAATCCACGATAGGACTCAAGACAGTCAACTTTCAAGTTGGAGACTTCGTCTTAAGAAGAGTCTTCCAGAACACCAAGGATCCCACCATGGGAAAGTTGTCGCCAAATTGGGAAGGCCCCTACAAAGTAACGAAGGTCGTTCGACCTACCACTTACTGGCTTGAAGACACGACTGGGAAACCTATTCCTAGGCCATGGAACGTAGAACACTTGTGGAAGTATTATCAATGAAGATTTTTCTTCTTCTTTTACTTCCTTAAAACTGTTCATCTATTAATGCACAGGCCTTCAGAGCCTGGTCCATCTATTAATGCACAGGCCTTCAGAGCCTGGTCCATATATTAATGCACAAGTCTTATGACTTGGTCCATCTATTAATGCACAGGTCTTCAGAGCCTGGTCCATATATTAATGCACAAGTCTTATGACTTGGTCCATCTATTAATGCACAGGTCTTCAGAGCCTGGTCCATCTATTAATGCACAAGTCTTATGACTTGGTCCATCTATTAATGCACAGGCCTTCAGAGCCTGGTCCATATATTAATGCACAAGTCTTATGACTTGGTCCATCTATTAATGCACAGGTCTTCAGAGCCTGGTCCATCTATTAATGCACAAGTCTTATGACTTGGTCCATCTATTAATGCACAGGCCTTCAGAGCCTGGTCCATCTATTAATGCACAAGTCTTATGACTTGGTCCATCTATTAATGCACAGGCCTTTAGAGCCTGGTCCATATATTAATGCACAAGTCTTATGACTTGGTCCATCTATTAATGCACAGGTCTTCAGAGCCTGGTCCATCTATTAATGCACAAGTCTTATGACTTGGTCCATCTATTAATGCACAGGTCTTCAGAGCCTGGTCCATCTATTAATGCACAAGTCTTATGACTTGGTCCATCTATTAATGCACAAGTCTTATGACTTGGTCCATCTATTAATGCACAGGCCTTCAGAGCCTGGTCCATATATTAATGCACAAGTCTTATGACTTGGTCCATCTATTAATGCACAGGTCTTCAGAGCCTGGTCCATCTATTAATGCACAAGTCTTATGACTTGGTCCATCTATTAATGCACAGGTCTTCAGAGCCTGGTCCATCTATTAATGCACAAGTCTTATGACTTGGTCCATCTATTAATGCACAGGTCTTCAGAGCCTGGTCCATCTATTAATGCACAAGTCTTATGACTTGGTCCATCTATTAATGCACAGGCCTTCAGAGCCTGGTCCATCTTCAACTAGCGGATTCTGTGATCCAGTCTATCTAAAGGCAAAAGTTCCGAGCATCTGTTAACTAAAGTTTCCTAGAACGGAATACCTCGGATCTGATATTTACATTATTTGACTTATCTGTCAAACAAACCAGCACCATGGTTTCAACCAAAGGTGAAGTACTTCGATTCTGGCATTTTTCTAAGTTTTTGATTTATTTTCAGAACAATCGGCAATGCATTAGAAGATACTTAAGTTTCAAAAGAGCACATTCACAGAAAATATCAGATCTGAGAAGAAGAAATTCAACTTTATTGATAACTCAAAAGATTTACATCAGTAACAGAAGCTATTACAGAAGCTATTACAGAAGCTATGCTTGGCAACATAATGGCCCTTCTCCTGGGATGATAAAGGGGCACAAGATCCAAAACCTTCAAAACCGCCTTCATCGGCTCCATTTGAAAGGAAGGAACCCTGAACCCCAGTCTACATCAAGTAGCGCCCAGGCCATTTCATCATCACTATCACTGGTCCCATGACCAACGGATGATGAGGGCTCTGAGCCTCAGGAGACTTTTCATTCTCCACCTTTGTAATCGGCATAACGCCCCAGCCAATTGAAGCAAGGGTTCCTGCCAAATCACAAAGGGGAGGAGGCGGCCCCCATTCATCTCCCTTAGAGCAGTTGTCACTGCCGAGTTATAAGCGGGAGGAGGCAACCCACCTTCAATTTTCTTCTTCACACTGTCTGTTTCACCCCAGCCACTTGGAGCAAGGGTCTCTGACAGGGCGTGAGGAAGAGGAGGCAACTCACCTTCGTCTTCATCACCAACGCTTCAGGCCTCGGTTGAATCAGGGAGGCGCCACCACCAATCGGAGAAATCTCGACTAGATACCAGAGGAAACAAGAAGACTTGTGCCTCCTTCAATCCTTCCTTGGAGACTGAAAATAAGGGAGGGTTAACTTTTGGCCACAGTTTAATTATTCCTAACTCAGGCAAGGAATCATCCATCATCTCCGGACGAGTGGAAGAACTCCGGCAGCATATAAAAACCTCTCTTACAAACAATTCGGGGCGCAAAAGGGTTGAGCACAACCATATGCCCTCGTTTCCATATATATAGACACTGGAAGACCAAAGGCCACCCAGTTGAACCGTCACAACGATTAAGCGAAGTGCTAGCTTCGAAATCCCAAACGGCGGAGTGCAATAAATGGAGTATTAAACCACCTTCTCGGGAGAAACAAAAGGCAGGGCCATACACGTAATACACAGGCTTTTAATCTTTCCCATGTATGTGACGTGACGGTTTCTCCATGTCATTGACACTTATAGGACCACGTGTACAACAGAGGTCCATCAACTATGACGTTTCTTGATTTCTAACAGATCTGGAGACAGAAGATCTGACCAACCAAACTACAACCGCAAAGATATCCACTTATTGTTATGTCCCCGAATTCAGAACGGTCAGCTTTGAAATACTTCAAAACAGAAGTCTCCCATTACTGGCCTAAGGCAAGTAAAGAGGTTCGGAACACAGCTTCCTGCAGAAGAAAATCTGATCTGGTATACACTAAACTCCAGAGCAGGGTAACTTGCAACAATTATTACCATCAACTACACGTTAAGGCACTACAGAGCTACATAACTCGAAGATAAGCACAAATGCTACAGAGCAATATAACCAAAGAGGCGAGCATTAACCAAAAGACTGTTCCATTAAACAAATGTATGTCTCAAGTACATTGAAAAATAACAAAATATGGATCCTAAGCCTGATCAGCAGGAACAGGATCAACGACAGGAGAAGGTTCGGCAGGTACAGTATCAATCACCTCAGTCGGTACAACCACTTCCGTGGGATCGGCCGGGAGGACATCAGCCACTTCGTCCTGGTTGACCTCTGGAGGTTCAGACCTAGGCGGCACAATGGAGGAAACGTCTAGGTCAGGAAACTTGGCAAGAAGCCGAGAGCGGAAGTTATTAAACCCAAACGTAATCAAACGATGGGCCATTCCTTCCAGCTTCGACCTCATCTCTTCCTCATTGTCCACCAATGCCTGCTCCACGGCTGCATCGAGCTGCCTACTGTGCTGGTACCGCAAGCCGTTCATCTCCACCTGCAACCTCCTCGCCCGCTCAACGGCAAGGTTCCTCTCCGACTCCATCACTATCAAGGAGTTCTGACACTCCTTCAACTTCTCCGCAGAATCGTGAGCCTCCGACCGAGCAGTACCCAACTGGAGTCCCAGTTCGTCCAGATTGGCCCTAAGTTGGTCGAGCTCCTCCACAGATGGAAAAAGCTCCACCAAAGCAGAAAGGGTATGCAAGGTCTGCATAACACAAGGAAAACGACTCAAACACCAGTAGAAACGCTTAAAGGTAAGGAAAATATGGTCCTAACGAGCTCACCTTAACCTGAAGAGCGGTCAAGTCAGCAAGCAGCTTCCCAGACGCCTGAGGCTTAATTTTAACTGAGCCTTTGGCCCAGAACTCACTCAGAATCTTCTTGGCTCCCTGACCAGCAACGTCAGGAGCCACCGATGATGATGCCTCCTTACCCGCTCGACGAGACGGGATTGGAGGAACCACCGTGATAGGGACGGGAGCCTCTTCCTCCCTCTCAGCAGGCCCGGGAGAAGACGAAATCAGCCTCCGCTTCTTCGGAACGGGAGGGACCACTGGAGAAGAAGCCTCCCCCACCGCAGGCGGTGATGGCCCGAACTCCCACTGAGCCATCACATTATCAGCTATCTCTTCGACACTACCCTTGACAGCCATTAATTTATCAGGGTTGACAATGGAAGAATGATCCCTAATACTGGGCTTCAAAAGCTTCTTATACTGCTTCTGAATTGCGGGAGAGAAATCTGGTCTCTTCCACGCACTCTTAACTGCAAAGCAAACACAGAAATTGATCAGTTCAACAAATTGGCAAACAAAACAGAGTCAACGCAGCCACGGAAAAGTTAAACCTCACCCCTTGGCCCAGTGGTTCGAGGGAATGTGGAAGGTTGACCCTCGAAGTTCTTGAATTCCCATCCTCCTTTAATAAAGAAGTACCATTTCTTCCAGGTCTTGTTGGAGGAGGGCACAGAAGTAAGGGGTCTGAACCCACTATCAAAAGACATGTAATAAAGGCCTTCCGCCTTTTGAAGTTTTAGATCCATATTGCTACGGATCAGGTCAAGGGACACCTCGACATTATTCATATGCCCTAATACGATAAAGCTCAACAGATGTCTCCAACTGTTAAGGTTCAGGTCTGCGGGGCACAGATCAAACCAACAAAAGAATTGTTTTATTATATCAGGAAAGGGGAGTGTAAGACCCAGTTCAAACCAGGCCAGATAGGCACAGATTTCTCCATCTCTAACATCGCCCGGGCGATCTTGAGAATCTGGGACCCTGAAAGCGACATTTTTGGGAAGTTTGAACTTCACCCATAACTCCTTCAGCATACTTTCAGTAATTACACTCTCACCCTCTTCTCTGCGATCAGACCGACCAGAGGTTTCGCCAGCCCTGTTCGGGGGATCATCAAAAGCATCGACAATCCTGACCCCCGGACTAGAGGGAGGAACTACCATTCTATTTTCATCAACATTCACTAATTGCATTTGAGGATCAGTCTCAGAAGGACTTCTCAAACCAGAGTGTGATTCTAAGCCAGACATGGCGAACAAGAGAAAGAGATGAAACAAACAAGAAGGAATGAAGAAGGGGACTAAAAGTCGAACCTGAAACCAAGAAAGAGTTATGAACACCGGGGATCCTCCAAAACTTCAAGATATGTCGAAGGGCGGTCTGGTACTGTGGAAGTAAATGCAGAAGAAAGGTATGAAAGGCTTTTCCCTCTCTCTATATACACATTCGAAATATGAGCCTTCCAAGACGAGCCGACACAACGGTTGAAAGTAATGATGAGTTCTCGAGTATCGGCTGCGCAATAAATGACGCGTTAAACCGGCGTCTTGAGAAATGGGAAGGCAGAACGTATGACTCTTCACAAAACCCTCAACCCTAGTTAAAACCCTAGCTTTTGACAAGGGCTTGAGGGGGGAGTAGCTGATATACCATAAACAGACACACCAATCAGTTTGAGACACGTGTGCCTATCAGATTAACAAATCTCGATCCTACAGAGCTCATATATTTCGGTCATACAGAACAGCTATAAGCCTTCGGGGTATTCTCATATATGTCTATCATACAGAGCAGCCATAAGCCTTCGGGGCATTCTTATTTATATATCATTCAGAACCAATGAACTCGGTCATACAGTACAGATGAAGCATTCAGGATATTCTCATGTACATCTTCCAGACCTCCTGCTCTGGACAATATTTATTCAACAATGCATATATGGTTTCCTTAACAACCGTTAAGCGGGGAATAAGGAAACAGCCTTCAACACGGAAACTACTATCTATGATTATCTCCATCTACGATTCAATGCTCCACAAGGTAACTGCAAATCTCCGATGATCAAATCCCTATATTCGTGGCGGCAAAACCTAATCAAATTAAGAGAACCACGGCTTATATATTAAACCCTAGAGGTACGCTTGATTTTTCTTATGCTCATTCTTTGACTTTCAATACAGTCTTTCAATTCCCTTACTTACTTAAGCATCGGAGCGGCTACCGCCGGAGCCAATCCGGTGGTCCTCTGATCATCTCTCTGAGTGTTCTACAGGTCACGGAGCCCTCACGTGTTGCGAGTCAAAAAGTGCAGCATCACTATTGTTCATTATCCTTCTTTTAGAACAACCTTAACCCATGACAGAGCGAGGAGTTTACTTATTGAGCTAAATTAGCTTACTCTATATATGTTTTTTTTTTCAGGACAACAAGTTGCAGAAGGACCATCAGGCATACATATCGAGTAGACGCCACGTTTTGCTACAAATTGTCCTTTTGCAAGTATAATGGGGGCTTACACTATTATTGTAATATAGTAAGTGTAGTATAGTTTTAGACTTCCTATGTGTCCATGTCTTGGGTATGTTTTTGAACAAAATCTTCTGAATCATGACTTTTACTAAAGAGTAGAAAGTGGTTTATGCCACGTATATGTTCAAAGGAACGGCTCACAAGTGGTGGCTATTAGAGGAAGCCCAAGAGCCTGATATAAGTTGGTATGATTTATAGAAGTTTTTAATGAGAAGTACTTTCCCCCAAGAGGCAAAAGATCAGAAGATTGCCAAATGTTTTGTCCTTCAACAAGGGGGAATGACAATGGAAGTGTATGAGGCCAAGTTTACTGAGTTGACCAGATTTGCCCCTAATGTTATCAACACGGAAAGTTTGAAGACTCGCCAGTTCGAGGGAGGTCTAAGATGGGCCATTAAAGATAGAATCAGGCCCCTGCGATTAGCCATATACAGTGAGGTAGTGGCAACAACAAGGATTATAGAGCACAGCAGGGAAGAATTTGCAAAGAGAAAGGGAAACTAGAGGTCAGGCAACAGCAGAGACAGAGGATGGGGATCCTCGCTCTTCAAGCAAGTGCAGACACACGCGGTTCAAGGATAGGGCCTAGTCAAAGAAAGGCCAACCATAACAATGGGGGCGTACCTAAATACCCCACTTGCAAGAGATTCCATAGGGGACCATGCTGCAAGAGCACCAATGCCTGCTTTAGTTGTGGACAGACTGGAAATTTCATGAGAGATTGTCCAAAGAGTGGCAGGACGACGATCAGCCCCGCACATGCCGCATCAGTTTATGTCGCACAACCTCAGACCAAAAATGAAGGGCCAAGGAATAATCAATAGCGTCTAGGAAGGGTTTTCTCCATCACACTAGGGGATGTTCAGTCTTCCACCTCAGTAGTTGTAGGTACCCTTACAGTTTGTTTCCAATCTACACATGTTCTATTTGATACTAGTTCGACACATTCATTTATATCTCCCACATTTTCTGCTAAGTTAAACCTAGAAGCTGAACCCCTAGGCTACCTGTTGACTGTTTTAATACCTTTAGGGAGATCACTATTAAGGACTGTGATACATAGATCATGGGAGGTAGAAGTCATGGGTACTCAGTTAGTTGCTGATTTGATACCTTCAAAGATCTATGGATTTGATGTGATCCTCGACTTGGACTAGCTGACTACGAATCACGCTACCATCGATTATGTAGCTAAGAGAGTCCATATCCAAAATCCAGGGCAGTCAAGCATTGTGTTTGAGGGGAGAAGAGTAGTCCCTCCGCCCTATTTTGTTTCATCCATCCAGACCAAGCTTTTACTCCGCAAGGGATGTCATGGTTTCTTGTGTAGTGTCATTGACACCCGCTCACAAGAACCTACACTAAATCAGATTCCTATCGCCAAAGAGTTTCCTAACGTATTCTTAGATGATTTGCCTAGAATACCTGTTGATCAAGAAATTGAGTTCATCATTAATGTACTTTCTGGCACTTCACCTGTGTCTAAGACCCCTTATCGAATGGCACCTGTAGAGCTAAAAGAACTAAAATTGCAGCTGCAAGAGTTGTTAGACAAGGGTTTTATACGACCTAGCTCTTCGCCATGGGGTGCCCCACTGTTATTTGTTAAGAAGAATGATGGGACTATAAGACTGTGCATCGACTATAGAGAATTGAACAAAGTCACCATCAAGAACAAGTACCTTCTGCCAAGGGTAGATGATTTATTTTATCAGTTGAAAGAGGTACAGGTCTTTTCAGAGATTGACTTGAGGTCAAGGTACCATCAGTTGAAAGTCAAGCCTGCAAATGTGGAAAAGACGGCATTTAGAACCTGTTATGGGCACTATGAGTTCTTAGTAATGCCTTTTGGGGTGACAAATTCCCCAGCTACATTCATGGACTTAATAAAAAAGGTTTTCAAGCCATATCTAGATGACTTCGTGATTATATTCATTGATGATATCTTAGTTTATTCTAAGAACCTAGAGGAGCATGAAGTACATCTGAGGAAAGTTTTGCAAAAGCTACGGGAGCAAAAGTTGTGTGCCAAACTGAAGAAATGTGAGTTTTAGCTCCTTATTATCGCATTTCTTGGACACATGATCACTAAAGATGGGATCTCAGTAGATTCCCAAAAGATAGAAACCATTGTAAATTGGCCTCGGCATACCAGCGTCACAGAAGTCCGGAGTTTTATAGGATTAGCTGGCTATTACCAAAGAATTGTCAAGGATTTTTCTAAAATAGCAGCACCGATCACCCAGTTGACTTGGAAGAATATCCCGTTTATATGGACTGAAGAAAGAGAAAAGAGTTTCCAAGAGCTAAAAAATCATCTAGTGTCAGCATCGATTTTGATGGTACTAAATGGGACGAAAGGCTTCATGATCTTTAGTGACGCATCATACCAAGGCTTAGGGTGTGTACTAATGCAAAAAGGTAAGGTAGTGGCCTATGCATTGCGGCAATTAAGGCCACATGAGAAAAACTACCCAACTCAAGACCTTGAACTCGCAGCCATTGTGTTTGCACTAAAGATTTGGAGGCATTATCTCTATGGAACGATATATGAGATTTTTAGAAACCACAAGAGCCTCAAATATCTGTTTACAAAAAGAGAACTCAACATGAAACAACGTTGATAGCTGGAGTTGATCAAGGATTATGAGCTCGACATACAATACCACCCAAGAAAGGCTAACATGGTGGCAGATGCCCTCAGTAGGAAGTCATCAGGGAGTCTTGATTGCCTGCTGATTACACAGCGGGAGCTATTAAAAGAGTTAGAAATGATGAAAATAGAAGTGGTTCTGCCAGGCTCCAAAGCAGTGCTTGCCAATGTGACAGACGGATTGGCGATTGTAGATAAGATTAAAGAGTTGCAGACCCAAGATGAGAAGTTAGCCAAACTCCGAGGAGATGCTGAGGCATGTAGAAATCTAGAATTTGTTGTCCGGGATGAGGTGTTATGTTTTCGAGACAAAATTTGTGTGCCAGATGTGCTTAAGATTAGAGAAGAAATCCTTAATGGGGTGCACAACTCAAAGTTTTCCATACACCCAAGGGACACCAAAATGTACCATAATGTCCAAAATACTTATTGGTGGTCAAGCATGAAGAGGGACACAATTAAGTACGTAGCACAATGTGTCAAGTTCTAGCAAGTCAAAGCCGAACATCAGAAGCCTAGTGGACTTCTACAACCACTCCCAATACCTGAGTGGAAATAATAGCATATCACCATGGATTTTGTGTCAGGGTTACCTAGGACACCACAGGGGAGTAATTCTATATCGGTGATTGTAGATAGATTGACAAAGACAACACACTTTCTTGTGACCAAAATGACTCAGACACTAGAATGATTGGCGGCGCTCTATATCAGGGAGATTGTTCGGTTACATAGAGTCCCAATTTCTATAGTATCTAATCGAGACCCAAGATTCATGTCTCGATTTTGGAGAAGTTTACAGAAAGCAATGGGCACAGAGCTTAGTCTCAGTACCACCTACCACCCAGAGGCAGATGGATAGTCTGAGAGAACGATACAGACCTTAAAGGACATGCTACGTTTTTGTGTCATGGACTTCAAGGGAAGCTGGGAGGAACAACGACCCCTAGTGGAGTTCACGTACAACAATAGTTATCAGTCCAGTATTGGTATGACACCATATGAGGCACTATACAGCATGAAGTGCCGATCTCCTTTGTGCTAGACAGAAATAGGGGAAAGAAAGTTGTTCAGCCCAGAGATAGTGGAACAGATGACAAAAAAGATCTAGTTGATTAAGCAATGATTATTAGCAACTCAAAGTCGCTAGCAGAGATATGCCAATGTCCGAAGAAGGGAGTTGGAATTCGAAATGGGTGATTATGTGTTCTTGAAAGTGTCGCCTATGAAGGGCGTAGTGAGATTTAGAAAGAAAGGAAAGCCAGGACCTCACTACATTGGACGATTTGAGGTCATAGGACGAGTCGAACCAGTGGCATACTGACTTGCCCTACCATCAGAGTTAATGCATGTGCATAATGTCTTCCATGTTTCTATGCTGAAAAAGTATTTGCATGATCCAAACCAAGCGGTTGAGCACGAACCTCTGGATGTCCAAGAGGATCTAACGTATGTTGAGCAACCTCTACAGATCTTGGATGGCCGAGAGCAAGTTTTGCGGAACAAGACTATTCCGTTAGTGAAAGTGTTGTGGAGGAATCATCAAATTGAGGAAGCCACTTGGGAGCGAGAGGATGAGATTCGCGCCAAGTACATGCAACTTTTTGCATTATGAGGTACATCAAGTTTGGGGACCAAACTTTCCTAGGAGGGGAGAATATAATATCCCGACCCAATTAGGCAAAGTAAATGACTATAATGCCATTTTTTTGAACTTCAATATATGTTAATTTATTCGACATTTTAAATTGGAACTAGTAGGCCGTAAATGTTAAAAATAGTACACAAAGAAAAATTGGACAAAATAGAGCGAGGCGTGAATAAATCAAAATTTAATCAAATTTGATGATAAATACGAAATATTCTTAGTCAAATAAAACACAATATAAAATGTCAAAAATTAAAGTATGACATAAAGATTTAGCACACAATAATTAAAAAGTAACGCAAAAATATAAAAAGATTTTTAAAACAATTAAAACACAATTTAAAAATTTGACAAATAGTGCCAAAAAATGCCAAACAAGGTATAAGAGGGAAAAAGGAAAAAATGAAGCCAAAAGGTAGCCAAAAGGGTTTGAACCTTAGACCAAAATGGGGTGACATTTAAAGCCCAAAAAGAATACCTTTTGGGTTGTAAGCATTTTGTGTTATATATTCCACCAAATATATATATATATATATGTTCTAATAAGTCCAATTTCTGCACACTCAAAATTGAGGTGGTAGTATGGTATTGAACCCTTACATCTCTGATATTCATACGAATATATATATATATGACATGTGTTCTTAATATATATGACATGTGTTCTTAATATATATAACATGTGTTATGTTTATGACATGTGTTGTTAAAATAAAATAAAAAAAAAAAAGACGAAAGACATGTGGGTGTGTTGCGTATAAGCGTGTAAGGAGCAGACCAAGCTTTATGTGTGTATAGTGTGAGTGTATTGTGCATGTGCGGTTGTGAAGAGAGAAAGTGAGGTACAGAAAGAATAAGAATAAGAAGAAGACGATGATGATGAAGAAAAGAGAAGAGAATAAGGAATTCATACAAGTAGAAATTGTCTGAGGATTCAATGGCTAAAGCTAGAAGAGAAGAAATCATGTTGAAAGGTAAAACTACAACAAAACTAATTTTCTCTCTCTAACTTAAAAGGATACTTTCATGCTGTAAATTGTCATATACATTCATGCATGTAATTCTGATGTGTGTCACTAGGGATTGGAAACAAAATAAAAATGTTTAAGCTAGGTAAACCGTGACCACCATTGAAGCACCTTCGAAAAACCCAAACCTGATTTGATGTTCACTAAGCTTGTTTTTGACACTTAGGACTTTAACTAGACGCCATGAGGGTTATAAAAACCCTAATCTGTGATCAAATCATCAAGATAAGGCCATGAAAAGCTGAGTTGTAGGTCACGGCTTGGAAAGACAACCCCTCGAATTGAACACCAAGACCAGACTTTAAAACGGGGATTGAATCCCCATAGTATAAGGATTATCACAGGCCAAACCCCATCAATTTTGATGGAGAATTGAGCGTATATGAAGAATTTTCCATAAAAGCTCAACCGAGCTCTTGAACCTACCTCAATGCCTCAAACCAACGCCCAATTAACCTATATTGTCTTAGGAGTTTATAGGACTTGGAAGTAGAAACAATGGAGTTCAAAAACTCCACGAAATAGGAAGAGAATTTTGTTACAATTTAGGGCTATAGTAGCCTCGCGTATGGAGAAGAAGATGAATAGGGAAATAGTCGGGTTGTGTCGAATCCGGGTTCGGGTTGGGACCCGCCCCATTGCGCAATGAGTCTAAGTAAAACGACACCGTTTAGCTAGGTTTTAAATTAAAACAAAAAAATCCTGTTTGGTTACACAGATAAGAAATTCAATTTAATAACTGAGAATGGAATAGGGATATCCTATCCCTAAACCAATCCTTAGTCGCTGTTTGGTTTCGAAACATTAGAAAAAAAAAAAAAAAGAGGAGGGAGAACCTGTAGCCAGTGGGTTTTGACCCATTAACGTGTGCGTGTGTGTGAGCCCTAACCCATGCATGTGAACCACTGTGCCACTGAGGCACTTGGTTAAAATAATACTTAAATAAATATATAATATAAAATACTATAATTTAATTAATTTAAATTAATAAAATATTTCTAGTATCCGAATAAAATAAAAAGAGTGTAACCTAACATTTTTTAATATTCCGGACTCAATGGCAGAGTTCAAATTATGAAATTAAATCTCAAAAATGTGAATGAACAAACTGGGTTAACCCCAAAAATGTCCTGAAGGCCAAATAATGATACCAAACAACCTCCAAAAATTATGAAAATACATATCTTAGAATTTTTTGACGTTTTGGACTCAACGGTGGAGTCCGTTTTGCCAAATTAAATATCTAAAATGCTGATACATGAAATGGGCTATTTTTAAGACGCTCTAAAAATACGACAATGCTACCAAGAGCGAGAAAATAAGTCCATGGACTTAAAATATGACACGTGAGATTTAAAGACAAAATTTATAAATAAAATCAGGTTTAGTTTATGAATGATAGCAAATTGAATAATATTTCCTAATTTATATAATCTTCCAATGGAAAGGAAAAAGAAGTTTGATTCCCCGTGGAAGGAGGAGAAGCTATTGTGAAGTAAGTAAACCCAAACTCTAGCATGTGGTATTCCTAGCCATGTCACATTTTATTTCCTTGATGCTGCCAATTTGAAATCCATACATACCTAACATTGATGATCTCCATAATTTGATGTTTGTCCTATATCGTGGAGAATTTGATTGCCAATATCTTATATGATTGTTTGTCCATTTCTATGCTTGCTTGGATATTAAAAAATTATTAAACCTCTCACTACTCAGAATTTGCTATTCCACAAATATGTACATCAGCTGTGAAATTTTGATGATTATGATATTATTATGAGTGCTTGAATTTGTGATCTGTCACAACGTCCATCTGATTTACGGATGCTTGCGAACCTACGGGTTAGTGTTTGGGAATGATGCCCAACACCTAGTCCACGGAGGACGTGATATATGTACAGAGCTTTAGTGCTATCCAGTAGCCCAATATTGAAGTGGACCTGGATGAGCACTTTTGAGGCTATGTTGGGCCCTCTATGTGATAGCATCTATTATGTTAGTATCTCATATCGTTTATTAATATTTTGATTATGCACTCGTGAATCAATGATATGTTTTGCAAGCCTATCCTTGGATATGTTGATGATATACTCTTTGATTATGGATACGCCTAGTGAGCCTGTCCTTGGATTATTTGTTGACATACTATTTGATAGATGATATGCTTGTTTGCCTATCTTTGAACTCGAATTGTTATCCTGTTATTGTGGTAGCTATTTATTGTACAGGTCGATCCCTATTATTGTTTTGTTATTCTACATTGGGATGTGCCTCTGGGATCTACAGGTCATTTTATTGATTCACATTCTTGGTGACTGGCTACTGTGATGTTCTATCCTTTACACATTATTGTGATATTATCCTTTGCTTGCTATTGTTCATTATCCTTTTTTTACACCAACCTTGACCCATGGAAGAGCGAGGAGTTTACTTACTGAGCTAAATTAGCTTACTCTATATATGTTATTTTTTTTTTAGGACAAGAAGTTACAGAACGACTGACCATCAGGCATACATATTGAGTAGATGCCGCGTTTTGCTACAAATTGTCCTTTTGCAAGTATAATGGAGGCTTTCGCTATTATTGTAATAGACTAAGTATAGTATAGTCTTAGTCCTCCTATGTGTCTACGTCTTGGGTATGTTTTTGAGGATCTATAAACTAAATACTTATTTTTCTTACTTTGGCATGTACAAGTATTCTTTGATGTTGATATTAGTTCAGCTAATGACATGACATGCAGTTGATGACTAATTAAGTAATGTTTGAGATCCTTCGGCGAGGGACGGCGTACGGGCCACTGCCTCTGGTCGCGGGCCTTTGATCCGCACAGGACAGGTTACGGGTCGTGACACCTTGAGTTCTTTTTGTTCCTAAATCTTTTCTCTTCATTGTGGTTGGTGCAACCCTTATATGCACACACATACAACATGGATTTCTTACTCTCCCTCTCGCTCTCATGGCTGGGTGGCTAGCAACCACTCTTGTGAAGTACACAACAACTTATATTACTACAATAAGAACCTCAATACCTAGCCTTAACCTTCTTCAAAGGCAATCGCATGGTGCCATTCCTTGATCAAACAAGAGGTCGACACCTCATGCTTCTTCTATAAGCTCTCTACTTCATAACTAAGTAATGTCAAGCGTGATGTGGTAATCCACTACCTTCCAATCTTTTATCCGCGCATACACACACTCACACACACACTAACACACACGCAGGATGTGTGTATGTATATATATATATATATTTGTATATATATACTCGTGTGTGTATATTTATCCGTATGTGTATATATATAGATATACTTATATCTTTATATTTCTTTATTATGTATATCCCATTCATATATATTTATATATAAGTATATATATATGTGCATTATTTATGTATCAAGACATATGTGTATACATGTCTTACATTATATACCCATTATGCGTACAAAGGTATTGACTTCAATTCACGTAGATATCTTTGATAATCTGACTATGTATAGTCGCCCAATACAATTGGGTCGGGGTCTTATAACTTACTATTGTGATCACTTAATAAGATGATTCTGGTCATGATGAATTTTCAGCTTGAGTGAATACAAGGCTTGAGGACACTAGACTCAATGGATTGAAAACATTATAATTCAATGATAATTTTGTCAACACGGATTAGACAACACATATAGTCTAACATACCTAACACACCCAAATATAAAATTGGAATATAACAATATATATTCAAACATTTTATTCAGGTCAGTTCCAAACATTAAATTAGAATATTCAATATCCCACAATATTTTATATCCAATTCAAGTATATCTTATTTAATCTTGACTTCTTATCCGATTGTTCATACAAGGCATACATGTTATGAGCTCGGGCCAAATACAACCCAAATTCTAACAAATGCTATTCATTTAAAACAATATATATATAATATTTATTATTATCTAATTTATAAATGTATGACATTTCTACTATTTATGTTATATTATTATTTAATTATACAACAACAATATATACACTTATGCAAGTGTCGCCCTTCACTACCGTGGGCGCACAAAACAGACCTAGTAAGTGTGAAGCGCGAACTGACTGTAGGGGGAGCGATGCTGCGATCGACCATTCGTGGTCTTGGCAGGCTCTCCTCCTCCTCCTCCTCCACTTGCGCTATCCATCGCCGCCGCCCGATTTTGTTTGGGGATTGTGGTTGTGGCCCTGTCTTTTGCACTCACACGAACAAAACCGTTCTTTCGCTGCCCCTGTCCCAGTGTTATTCCGTCATTCCATCCATAAGCACTACAGTTCCTGAATCTAAGACTGTTATTACTTGTGCCTTGTCCTCATTCTTTTCTATCTCCGTACCCAGTCCTCATAATCATCTCGATGATACGAACTTCAGCCAAGGTAAAACCACCACCACGTCCGTCGGGGTTGATCCCTCAGCAACAGCACCACTGTGTATTGATAAAGAAGAAGATTATCCTGAAGATTCCAGTCAGCCACTGCATGCCAGATGCAACAGCAGCACGGTCGACGCGTATTCTGCAATAGAGCTCGCGCTTGACTCTGTGGTGAAGATCTTCACCGTGTCCAGCGGTCCCAACTACTTCCTTCCGTGGCAGAATAAGTCTCAGCGCGAAACTATGGGTTCCGGTTAGTATTAAAAGTTTCCTTGTAATTACTTTTACAGTAACCATAACACTGCAATCTGGACTTTCCTTTTCTTTTTCACTAAGTCTGTTCCGATTGCCTTTTCAAACTCCAAAAGAAGAAAATAATTAGATATGTATTATGTATGCTTTTTGTGAAATCAGAAGTGTCATTGTCATCAGAACATCGATGGAAAGATCGCAAAAATGAACCAAAACTCAACAAAATCAGGGATGAAGGGTTTGCCAGACTGATTTAAGATTTTTAATTGCACTGATATTTAGATGGATATAAAGCAATTGATAGGTGATATGCATTTCTTCTAGTCGTTACACAAGTCATGTTCCCATCGACAAACTCTATGGTGGGCCTTCATAGAGATTTTCAACTATCAAGATTCCAAATCTTGCTCCATAATTTTCTTTGTAGTTTCTCTAATCATAATGTGACTGACTAATATGTTTTTTTTTTGGGTAAGTAGACTGACTAATGTTCGTTCATGAGATGACCTTTGTTTTTTTTTTTTTTTTGGGGGGGGGGGGGGTGTTGGGGTTGTAGAGACTTTCATTTGTTCAGACACATCTTTTATAGTTTAAGCTTTTAGATGTGTTGGTTGTTTAATGGTAGAGAATATAATATAAAGTTATATCCTCTCTAAAAGCTTAAAATTTTAGAGAAATTGACTTTCTAGCATGGTATCAAAGTTTTTATTCTAGGAGGTTTTGGGTTCAACTCTCACAATTTACATTTGTTCCCATGTTTGGCATGTTCGTGCAAACTTGCATTTTATCATGTTCCTTTTTTTTAAAGGGAGGTGCCATAGAATTAAAGGGCTTTCACTCTAAGGGTGGTTTACATAAGATAATAGCAAAAACTCTTGCTAATAGGCTAAAGAATGTGATGGGGGCAATTATCTTGGTGGTACAAAATGCATTTGTAGGGGACTGTTAGATTTTGGATGCAATGCTAGATAGCTAGTGGCTAAGGTCTCAACAGATTGGGAAGAGAGGTTTCAGATGTTGCAGTCTTGTTTACCAGGACCAATTTTTGATCACGATTTTTGATCACATGTATGTTAGCTTGATAGTGGTGATATTCACAAAAGTAGAAGACTGTTTTGATTTGAGAATATATGGATAAAGGAAGAGGGCTTTGTGGAGAGGGTTAGGGGTTGGTGGCAAGGGTATAAAGTAGAGGGGTTGCCAAGTTGTGTTAGAAGTGTCCATGCTTCTTAGACCATCAATAATTTGAGAAGGCATAGGCAGATTATTGTGCATTGGTGCTATATATAAATGGGATTGGAGAGTGTAGAGCATCTCTTGTTGCATTGTTCGATGGCGAGGGAGTTGTGGGCTCTCTTGTTAGCATTGTTTGGGGTTCATTGGGTAATGCTTGCTTCAATGGAGGAATTGCTTGCTAGTTGGAGAGGTTTGAGGGTCACAAGATGAGTCAGAGTAGTGTGGTGGGCAGCCTCTCTACTTATGGTCGTGTCTATGGAATGAACATAATAGGTCTTTTGATGGAGTAGGATTTTCTTTTTTTATAGTTAAATTTATCACGTTATACTTTCACTTTTTAATTTTTTTGATTATAGGGAGCTCTTTTCTATTACATTTTTTTGTAGAGTTCATCAGAGAGATGAGAGCATATTATACTTTGTATAGTTTTTGTGTACTCTTCTGGTGTACATGGGAGCACCTCTCATGCTTTTAATGATATATTTTTCCTTCTTAAAAGAAATAGAATTCAACATATAAGGGATACAACTAGTTCAATACTTTACATGATTCTTTTCAATACAAGTTTGCATAAGTAAATGTACTTGTGCACTATATTACAGAACCTTCATTACTTACCAACGGGTGAAAAGAAAACTATTGTCTCAATTAAAACTCCACCACATTCCAACTATGTCTCTGAATAAGTCTATCTCCATTTCAGCAAATTTAGAAATGTCATGGAGTATTCCCAATCTTGTTCAATGTATCGAAATGATGCATGTTCTAATTATAAAAAAATAATAATAATCAAAATGATACATGTTTCCGGTAATCTATGAAGCACAAACACTCTATTTTGGTTCAATGTGGGACACAGACACGTTCGGACATATCCCGGATACATGTTGGACACGTGAAAAAAGCGTGTTCAATTTATTTTTATTTTTTAGAATTTCCGACATGTCCCAGACACATTATGGGCATACTTTATTAGATTTTTTATTTTTATTTTTTGGATTTGTCCTCTTTTTTCGCTTTTTTCCTTTGCTTTTCTTAAATTTCTTTTGGGGTATAAATAAACAAATATATATATATATATATATATATATAATATATATATGTTTTGTGTAGTAGTAAGAAAATTTGTTTTGTAACTTAAGGAAGTTCTTGAATTTGTATTTATTACCTTTGTTATTTGATATTTTCATAATATTGTTGTAAAAAAAGTATATCTAATGTGTCCTTGACGTCTTCGTATCCATCTTTTTTGAGAAATACCATTTCCGAGTGTCCTTGTAGTGTTGTATCAGTGTTCATGTCTGTGCTTATGATATGGTAATGTTGGTCTGAGCAAATATGGCCATTGTTTGGGTATTTGGCTCAAAAAGAAATGATAAAATCTTTGATGATAACCATTCTATAGTTAGTGTATTGTGGGACATCATCGGCTAATGAGAAGGCATTATGGGCATTTGCTGAATCATTTTTTCCTTGATGAACATAACTCTTTATTGTTCTTTCAGGATGCATAGACATTTAAATTCAAAGACACCATATCCAACCAAAAAGGAAAATAATCACAATTAGTACATACATTCGACATAGTACTTCTACAAATATTTGTATGCTTACCCAAAGAAAAAGGTTTATATGAAAGTTTTTTAACTTGGTAGTGCGTTTAGTAGTAACTTGTAGTTGGTCGCTTTTAAGTTATTGTGATGTAAACGAATATGTGAACTATAAACAAAGATAAATGTTATGCATACAAAATTTTTACATGTTGCATACTGGAAGTATCTTGTTATGCCCATAATAGAAATTAATGAACCCATCTTTGGTTGATTTTGGAATGTGAAAATTTTGAAGAACTTATGCTTAAATCTTAGCAATTCATTCTATTATGGTGCTTTTTTAATTTCAATCTCCATAATAATTGTGTAGGATTTGTTATCCCTGGAAAGAGGATCCTTACGAATGCTCATGTAGTGGCTGATCATACATTTGTACTTGTAAGAAAGCATGGTTCTCCTACCAAGTATAGAGCAGAAGTCCAAGCTATTGGTCATGAATGTGACTTGGCAATTTTGGTTGTTGAAAGTGAAGAATTCTGGGAGGGTATGAACTTTTTGGAGCTTGGCGACATTCCCTTTCTCCAAGAAGCTGTTGCTGTCGTCGGTTATCCTCAAGGTAACAATACACATAATATATTTTGATACTTAATAGATAAGACAATATAGCTTAATATTTTGTCTATTTCTTCTATTCTATCTCTAAATATATGAAGGAAAATATGAATTAAAGTATATGATAGAAAGAGGGAAAAAAAGAGATTCACAACTTAAATTCAATATTCATTTCTATGTGATGCCAAGTTGAAAGTAAAAGTTAGTAGTACGGTGCCTTTGTTTTACTTTATGCTTCTCATTTGAGTGTGTTTATATCACTTACCAGTTAGAACAATAATGTGCAGTATGTCTTGGTAGGACCATCTAATATGGACCATCCAATGGTAGGTTTATGGTAAAATTTTCACTTGTTTAATAGGAATGCATTAGAATCCATAAATGATTTGATTATTTTTTGTCCCAGGTCTGTATTTTCGTTACTTGGGCTTATGCATTATGGTTTGTTGTTATGTGGACTCATTTATAAGTTAGGGTCATTTTTTTTTTTTGATAGGTTACTTAGGGTCTGTTTTTAAATGAATCTTGTGGGGTTGTTGGTCTGATGTTTTAGCTTTGACTTGGTTTGTAAGTTTACCTGGCTATCAAAAATAAATTTCCTTGGCCTCTATGATACTTATCACCCAATTTTGTATCTCATTATCATCTCTATAAGTTATTCATTAGCACTTCTTTGAGAAAGTGGAAAGACCAGTCCTTTTAAACCATTTAGTACTGTTGAGTGATGTGCGAGTCCATCCCTTCATTGGTGTGGTTGCCCCAAAACCATTTTGTATTTCTTTTTCTTCTCTCTTTGTCTCTTTTCTTCTTCCACTTTCAAGGGTTCAACTTGCTTAAATTACTTGGGAGTTTCATCTTGTAAATGCTGCACTTAGTGTTACTTTCAAACTTTTAGATATTGTAACTTTGTTTCCCGGACCCAAGTCAAACCCATATTGAGGTTTGGTGCTGATAATAAAGATTCTGCATTAGATTTGGTTTTTACCCTCTTTTGCTCTTAACCTTCAATTAAGCTATGTCTCTGCTTGTTTAAGAAAGGTGTGATGCTGCAAGCTATAACTACTTTTCTCTCTCTCTCTCTCTCTCTAATTATTTTTCTAGTCCATTTTACCCCAAATCTAAGATAAGGTTCTCCTGCATCAGTTGGTTAAATCAAAGCTGCGATAACTCCAAGCTAGTGTAGACAACAGGCGTCCATGATCAGCCACCAAGGTCATTCTCATTTCATATATTAGAGGTCTAAATATAATTCAGTGGAAGCAAAACAGCAATGATGATTCATCCATCTGTTCATAGTAATTGAAGCTAGTTGTAACAGAGCTACTAGTTAACCTCAATCATCAAATTTCATAACCATAAAAGAATCCCATAGAAACCAAAAGCCAATTCATAAATTAAATTCCAAAATCAAAATTCACAATTCAAATAATATACAACTATTCAACCTTGTAAAATAACCATACTATCACAAGAGTACCACTAACTACAACTCCAAAATAAATCCATCTAAAAATAAAACAAACTCCAACCCTAAGCCTTTGTGTCCTCGTATGAAGAAACATTCATCTATAGTGAAATTTCTTCCACAGTCCACTCTTCACACTGTTGGCTTGGGCTGGAAACCAACCATTAATTCTGTTGGAACAGGGTTCCAAATGACTAATGCTTAACATTTGCAGTACAATACTACAGTGGCTCAACAACTATTCACCCCATTAGCTAGGGCCCAGATCTATCATATCACCCTGTCAGTAGAGGGCACATATAAGTACCTTTAACCTCGAGCTGAAGTTCAAAATTGTATTCTACAACCAACCACGGACTCAAAACTTTTATTAAAATGATTCAACCTATCCATGTCTTAGAATAAAAGCATGTAGAAAAGGGTTAACTATATATCATGTTTTTCAATTAATAATTGACCCTTTCTTTAAGTAAGATAACGAACACAGAACGATTAAAACATGAATGATTGCATTTGATATTAAACTTCACCACACAACATGGTTTCAATCAACCAACAATTCTATATTTTTTTACAAGTGAAGTGTAATTTCATTAAAAAGCGCCAGGGGTGCGGTTTTTTTTTTTTTTTTTTGGGGGGGGGGGGGGGCGGGCTCCCATATACAAAAGGAGACTCATTTATTAGAGTCTCATATCACTCAAAATCACTAAAAAATCGTCTAACGAAGGCTTACAAGACCCACTCACCCATACATACAACGTGTACAAACTGGATTCCTCACTGCCCTTGTTCCTTTTTTTTTGATAGTTAAATCTCTCTCTCACACACCCTGCCCTTGTTACCTAGTTAAAACCTTGTTTGTGGAAACTGTCCAATAAAAAACTGGATTACACACTGTCCCAAATGGCATTATTCATGTGTTGCTTAAACTAAATTAGTTACTTTGTCAAGCGTATTGAGATAATTAAAAAATCTTGGCCTCACTCAATGTGAAGCTTAAATTATTGAAGCGATACCTTGCTATGAGATTCTTAGGGGCTTACTCATGATCTGTAAGTTTTTTCTTAGTGGTTCATGTCATGTTGCCTAATGTTGGGGATTATATATCAAACTGTAATTTTTGATGGATGTTATTTCCCTTATCTGGTTAACTCAGCATGCACAGTACTAATAGGGAGACAATCGTCATTGTTTTTTAACACTAGAGGTCTTAGATCCTCTTTGGGGCTTAAAATTACCAAGTTTTGATCTTTTTTTTTTTTTTTGATTTCTTCATTAATAGGTCTGCCTCAGCTTTTTGCAAGGTTCTTTGATGTCATGCATTGTTAGTCATTTTATAATATTCTTGATTGTTGATGCCTCCTTCGCCTTTTATTTCAACAAGCCATTAAATGACAGAGCTTTAATTGCTCTTTTTATTGATTTATGTTTATTTCTGGGTAAACTATTACATCCATGTACATTAAAGAACTGCGGGAAGACATTTACTAAAGAAGAAAACAAACGTAAAAATTGTTGAGGTGTTCCTAGATCAGCCTTTGACTTTGATATAATTTTACTAGACAGTGTTATGCATGCACAGAGACATGCAAACACTCTTAGAGGTTTTCACTAACTTTATCTGTCCTACCTTTTTTTTCTTCCGTCGCTGCTAGTTATGCGGCACTTGCAAGGACTTCGGTAGGTATTGGAACTGTGGGGTCATTGGGCACTGGGCACAATTTGAGCTCTGTGAAATTACCTTTCAACTTTCTTTTATAAAGATCGCTATGGGTATTTTAGGAAGAATACAGGGAAGGGACACAGAAGAGGGTTAGCCTCCTCACACACATAACGCTAATCAAATGTATGCTTTTTGCTTATTTTTCTCTCCCCTTTACATCCCTGTCACTTTCTTTTATAACAGAGATTTGTTGTAGTTTTTTAGGAATTAATACTAATCTGAACTAATCATTTTATTCCTTAGTTGTTTTGAAACTTGATGCAACTTTTCATATTGTAGACTCAACTCAACCTAGCCAAGTTCACATGAATAGTTTTTGCCACTTGACCCTATCTAAGGCAATTGATTATATAAAAGATATAAGCCTTGACTTTATATGCAATTAGGTTGTTGCTCATATTATTGTAGAATGAAAAGTTGGTCACGTTCCCTTCGATGTGGAATGTTGAGATGGGTGGACTAAGTACAGACCAAATCTCTGAGATTATGTGCACAAAATGACTACCATTGGACTCAAACCTGCATTCCCATGCTTGGCAGTACGAACTTTTATTATTGTAGCAAGCAGTGCTTTATCATATTACAAAATGATTTGTTGAATTTGATCCTGTAGTTTCTGTAGAATTGTTGTACATTGGAAACAACACTATCTCATTCTTAGTTTTTTTCCCCTACATACCTCATTGTTCATTTTTGAAAACGCTAGATGGGGGTCCCTTTTGTCATCTCTTGGGGGTGTTTGCCATATTCTGTCAGTGATGTGGAATTTTATTGCTTCAAAATTAATGTTCATTCCACTATGTGTTGGAATTTGGTATTTGCAGTGATGAATTTATTGTCTCCATTAAAAAAATGAAGTATTTTTAGCAGATGCAGGAAAATCAGTAGTGGAAAAAAGGCGGGCGGCCTGGTTTTTTGTGTTATTAATGTTTTTAAGAAACTGATGTTTGTTTTCTTGTTAAAATATTATCTTTTGTTTTTTATTTCCATCAAAGATATTGTGCCATCCACTACTTGCTTGCAGGAGGGGATAACATTTCTGTTACAAAAGGAGTTGTCTCTAGGGTTGAACCCACTCAATATGTACATGGTGCAACACAGCTCATGGCAATACAAATTGATGCGGCTATAAATCCAGGGAATAGTGGAGGCCCTGCAATCATGGGCAACAAGGTCGCTGGGGTAGCTTTTCAGAACCTTTCTGGCGCGGAGAATATTGGGTTAGTTTTGAATTTGGTTTCACGTGCCTATACTTATGAGTGTCTTTATTGCTTTCGATGACAAGAAATCATTAAGTAGTCACTTGAGTTGAAGAGGTTCCTTCTGTTATCCACTAAACATTTTATTTTTTAATGACCATTTGCGATGAGATTTTCATGTTTGGTTTTCGTTGTCATTTTATTTCTCTAACATCTCAAGAGTGGACATCGAAGTCTTTATTCTAACTGTTAAAAACAAAGCCATCTATTTGCTACATCTAGCACTGTATATTTAACCTTAGTGTCTATATCCATGTATGTTCTTTCTACTTTGGTTCATAACTCAGGGAGGGCAAAAGATTTGGTTTGTGTTCAATGGAGGGAGGTAGTTATGCCTATTATTATGCCCAAATCCATTTAGACCCATATTTTGGACATGCTTTACCCTTTTATTTCTTTGGTGGTGTTGAACTGGGTTGATGGTGTAAATGTTGACCAAATCTGTAACTTAATTTAGGCATTAGATTGATTGATTGATTGATTGTAGGAACTAATTTAGGATAGTTTCCTTTGTTACTTGTCAGCAGTGACTATAAATCTTGACCTCCTAGAGAGAAGAATACATTTTTTCATTCTGTTAAATATCTTCGATATGGTATGAAAGCAGGTTTTCTAAACCACAGCTTTTCTTTCTCGGTCCTCCCCTTCTTGGTGCCACTCGTCTCCCTCGGCCCCTCTTGGCCACCCCGGCCCAACCTCTCGTCACCCTCAGCAGAGCCTCTCGGCTCCCTCAGCCCAGCCAGTCTCAACCAGCTTCTTTTGCTTTCTAAATGTTTGCTCTAGCAACTTCTTTGTCCTATCATGGCTGATAAATTAGACACCAAGGACAACAAAGATTCTTTTTTTATTAGATCACTGACCAATGCAAAATTGAAGGGTCCAATCACCTTCAATGGTCTCGCGTCGTGTCAGTTTCACTGAAAGCTTGTGGTAAGGCTTCTTATCTTACAACCACCAAATCTACTAATGCCACCAAGGTTCTCGCTTGGGAACAAGAAGATGCTCAGATTATAATTTGGCTTTGGAACTGCTTGGAACCTGATATTTTCAATAATGATTCTATTCTTTAGCGTGCCAATGCCTCTTCTACTTCCATAGCCAATTTGGTCTCGCCAGGTAACACACGTCTTCATTCTTCTTCCAGTACTCCTTGGATTCTTGATTCTGGGGCTTGTGATCATATGATAGATAACCTGTCTCTTCTTTCTAATATTTTTCATCCTTTTTCTCCCTCCTTTGTCACTATTGCTAATGGGACTAAAGCTTGTGTTCAAGGAATTGGTAGTGTTCGCAATTCTGGTCTCACTTTTTCATCTATTTTATGCATATCCCAATTTCCTTTCAATTTGTTGTCTATTCGTAAATTTACTCAGTCCTTCAACTGTTCAGTGACCTTATGTCCCTCTTATTGTGAATCTCAGGATCTAAAGATGAAGAGGATGATTGGTAGGGGATATGCGAAGAATGGACTCTACTACCTTCAGTCATCTTGTTAGTCGACTCTTTTTGCTCTACATTCTGTTGTTTTTCCTTATCAGTGACACTGTTGTCTTGGACACCTATCTTTTGCAAATCTTCGTTACTTAGTTCCTACTTTATTTGTTTTTTCTAGTTTTAATTGTGAGACATATGAACTTAGTAAGCATCATAGAGTCTTGTTTCCTTTACGTGCTGACCCCTCTTTCCAATCTCTTGCACTAGTTCATTCTGATATTTGGGGACCATCTTAGACCACTGGTTTATGTGGTTCTCGATATTTTGTTACTTTTATTAATGATCATTCTCGTTTGACATGGATGTGCGTGCTTAAAAATCGTTCTCAATTGTTTAATGTTTTTTAATCTTTTTATGCTGAAATTTCTAATCAATTCAATGCCAAATTGTTATCTTTTCGAACTGATAATGCTCAAGAGTATAAAGACAGTCATTTTAAACAGTTTCTCGAGTCCAAAGGCATTATACACCAAACATCCTGTGTCACAAAATGGGATTGTCGAAAGAAAGAATGGTCCCGTCCTTGCTATAGCTCGTGCTCTTATGATCCAGATGCGAGTTCCTAAGTATTTTTTTTGGGGGGGCTGGGTGGGTGGGTGCTGTCTTTATAGCTTTGTATCTTTTAAATAGGATGCCTTCTTGCATTATACAAGGAAAATCACCTTTTAATATCATGTTTCCTGATAAAACACTTTTCTTCCTTTCCCCCAAAGTATTTGGATGTGTTTCGTTTGTGTATAACTTGCAGTCTGGTCGTGACAAACTTGACCTTTGTGCTTATAAATGCGTATTTCTTGGTTACTCGCACACACAGAAAGGTTACAGGTGCTACAGTCCTATCTTACGTAAGCACTTTGTTAGTGCTGATGTCACTTTCTTTGATACTGTTCCTTATTATTCTCCGAAAGGAAGTCAGTTACAGGGACCATTATTTCTTGACCTTGTTTTACCTACTAGTGTTCCTACTCACCTTCCTATTTCTCAGTTGTATGTTCGTCCTCACTAGGCTGTAGTTCCGGTCACTCTTCCTCCTGGACCTCTCTCACATCCTCTACTTACCTCGCTGTTTGCCGATCCATCTCATTCTTCTGACTCTGATCTTGATCTGCCGATTGTAGTCCGTAAAGGTACACGTATTTGCACTGCTCATCTTATCTCTAACTTTGTCTCTTATGATCATTTATCTGCTTCCTTTCAAGCTTTCTCTCTGTCCCTATCATCTCTCGTTGTTCCTAAATCCTACAAGGAAACTCTTTCCCATCCTGTTTGGCAGACCGCAATGGAAGAGGAATTGCATGCTTTGGAATTAAATCGTACTTGGGCTCTTGTTCCTAAACCCGCTAGTGCTCAAATTGTTGGTTGTCGTTGGGTTGTCACAATCAAGCAGAATCCTTATGGTATTGTTGATCGGCTGAAGGCTCGCCTTGTGGCCAAAGGTTTTACCCAGACTTGTGACATTGATTACATCGAGACTCTTTCTCCTGTTGCCAAATTGAATTCTGTTCGGGTTATCATATCTCTTGCTGCGAATCTCGATTGGCCTCTTCATCAGCTCGATGTCAAAAATGCCTTCCTACATGGTGTTCTTGCTAAGACTGTGTATATGACTCAACCACCTGATTTTGAGTCCAAGGGGAAGTATGTTTGTCATCTTCAGAAGTCTATTATGGACTCAAACAGTCTTTCCGAGCTTGGTTTGATAAATTTAATAAGATAGTAGTTACTTATGGTATGACTTAGAGCCAAGCTGATCACTCGATATTCTTTAAGAAAACGTAAAGAGGTATCGTGATTCTAGTTGTCTACGTAGATGATATTGTGATCACCGACAGTGATAAGGTATGTTTCCAAACATTGATTCGCCATCTTGGTTCCATCTTTCTCACCAAAGATTTTGGAAAGCTTCGTTATTTCCTTGGTATTGAGGTCGCAAGATCAGAAGTAAGGATCAGTTTGTTTTATAGGAAGTACACTCTTGATATTTTAAAAGATATAGGTTATCTTGGCTCCAAACCTGTAGCTATGTGCATGGAGACTAATCTAAAGTTGATGCCAGATGAGGGTGATTTGGTTGAGGATCCAAAGATGTATCAAAGACTTGTGGGTAAGCTTATTTACTTGACCATTACTTGACTTGACATCTCCTATGCAGTTACTGTTGTGAGTCAGTTTATGACTAGTCCTTGAGTTTCTCATATGAATACAGTTACTCGTATCTTGAAGTATCTTAATAATGTCCCAGGACGTGGTCTTCTTTATTGATCAACTGGACATTGTCAGATTGAGGGATATACTGATGTTGATTGGGCATGATCACATTTATATCACAAATCTACCACTGGTTATTGTACTTTCTTAGGGAGTAATCTCGTGACTTGGAAAAGCAAGAAATAGTCGGTTGTGACACATTTTAGTGCTGAGGCAGAGTATCGAGCAATGGCACATATTACTTTTGAGCTGACTTGGTTAAGAATACTTGTGCTAGAATTTGATGTTCCAGTATGTGGTCTAACACCTCTCCATTGTGACAATCAAGCGGCAATTCATATTGCCAACAATTCAGTCTTTCACGAACGGACCAAGTATATTGAAGTTGATTGTCATTTCATTTGATCTAAAGTAGAGTCCAAGGAAATCATTACTCCGTTTATTCCTTCTGATAGTCAACTTGCCGATGTCTTCACCAAAACTTTACCAAAGATTGCCATCGACTCTATTTGTAGCAAGCTGGGAGTTATAGATATATACTCTCCAGTTTGAGGGAGAGTGTTGTAAATATTGATTGTAAATGTTGAATGAATTTGTAGTTTAATTTAGATATTAGATTGAGTTTAATCTGTAGCTTAATTTAGGCATTATATTGATTGATTGATTGTAGGAACTAATTTAGGATAATTTCCTTATTTACTTGTAAGTTGTGACTATAAATCTTGACCTCTTAGAGACAAGGATACATCTTTTTTCATTCTCTAAAATATTTTCGACAAACATATTTAGTATAGAAAATTCGAGGCACAACCTCTAGGAATACATATTTTTCATTCTCTAAAATATCTTCGACAAACATATTTAGTATAGAAAATTCGAGGCACAAAAGAAAGCATGTACCAAATTGACCAAGGCCTGGCTATTGGATAGGGATATTTTGTTTGAACCCTTTTTTTTTTGGTCAGACCAGTTCAGCTGGGCAGGTTAGAAAACCATGTTGACCCCTTTTCCAGCCTTAAACTTGTTCCTTCCTATTTTGTCTTAGTCTCCATTGTACATGAGTGGATTGTTTTTTAGATACTTTCTTAGCTGTTTTTATCAATCAGTTATCACCTGTTGGGGCTACAGTGTGTTATTTTGTTTTGTCTATAAACTAAATGAACTTGAAACTTGCTACATATTTTTAATGTCTTGTTTCCCCCCCCCCCCCTCAAATTCTATTTAGTTAAAATGTTTGTATGTGAATATTTTGGGTTTTAAGAAAGAAAGGAAGAGAATAAGAGAAATTCTGATTGTGTGCAGATTTTGTTTCAACCTACATGCTACCGGTCATTTATATAAAATATATATATGGTCTACAAAATTGGCCATACAGTAATAAGAAAAAAGACAATAATATAAGATAAGAACTCTAAGACTCCCCTTCAAGCTGGACCATAGAAATCATATATGCCCACCTTGGAACATAGACTCTTGAAGGTAGACCGAGTTAATGACTAGGTAAAAATATCACCCAACTGGTGTTCAGACTGAACATAAGGAGTGGTAATCTGTTTCCGTATAAGAAGAATCAGAATAAAATGAAATCTATCTTGATATGTTTGATCTGTTTTATGAAGCATATGATTACTACTAATGAAGGCAGCAGCTTGGTTTTCACAATACATCGGCATAGGAGATAGCACATTAACACCTACGAAGTAACCAGAGTCTCATACTTGACCTATTACAACGTAGTGTTTGTGACATAGAATATGCCAACACTTTCAGATTGACAAACTTGACTTACATACTTGAATAATTCTTGATAATTGTTATATATGCTTTGATATATCAACACCTCATTTGGTCCTAGTCATGCATTTCCATTAACTTGAGAGTTAATGGATTCGATACTTAAGAGACACAGTGGCACTTGACATGTGCCCATGTCAATGTAATTTAGAAACTGAGAGCATGTCCCCTTGAAGCCTGGTGATTGGTGATTGAATCACCAATCACTAGGTGAGGATGTGGGCACTTTTTAAATGACCCATCACCCAAAACCAAAGAACAAGAGAGATGTGAACTAATTTGGTTGTTATATACCTGAAAAACACTCCCAACCGTTCCCGCTACATTTCAGCCCTTCAGTATGCTTAATATTCAAGTACAATTTGATAAGAAAGTATCGAGCAACTGACTATATATGGGATTACTTGTCTAATTTTTCTAATTCATACCACTACGCATCAATGTAAAATGAAAATGTACTGCATGATTTTGTAGGAGTATACAAATATCAGAATCCAGCATGTTTTAATTGACAATAATAATTTGAAAAAAAATTAGTCCAGTACCTTAGTTGATGTTAAATGGTTTTGGTCCTTGTGGATTATTGATAATCATAATTAATTCTGTCTTTCTGCCCTTTTTCTTGAAGAAATTCATGATCATATATATATATATATATACACACATATGTTGTGATGTAAAAATATATATTTCCATAACTCTCACCACTTGTTTATCTTTCCTCAAGCTTTTTCTTCTTCTTTCATGTGTTTGATTTTGCAGTTACATAATCCCAGTCCCTGTAATAAAACATTTTATAGCTGGTGTGGAAGAAAGTGGAAATTACGTTGGATTCTGCTCTCTGGGTTTGTCATGCCAACCTACTGAAAATGTTCAGCTTCGAGAACACTTCCGAATGTGCCCTAACATGACTGGGGTCCTTGTGAGCAAGATTAACCCACTTTCTGATGCATTTAGAGTCCTGAGAAAAGATGATATTATCCTTGCTTTTGATGGTGTGGCCATAGCAAATGATGGAACGGGTACATCTTAATTCCTTTTTCCTGATATTTCAATTTAGGACTTTGTGTTGTTCTGGTTCACTTACTAACAAGTTGGATTGCCTGATTGACTGCTTTCGTTATGACTACCATATCAATTTCCAGGGGAATCCTTTTTCCTCCCCTTTGACCAACCTTCTATAGAAAGATTGGATGGTGAACTTTTTGTCATTGTTTGCTATCCAATGATTCCCGCTATCCAATGAATCCCATCTTCCCTCATCTCATGAACCCCAATCTTGCTCAAAAGCTCTATTAACTCATCCACCTCCCCCAACTCCCAATCAAAGAAATTTCTTCTTAAGCATGGACACCACACCCTATTCCCTCCTACTAAAGTGATGCAACCCCAACCAAAGCTCCTTTACCCACCACAATGCTATAGAAGTTGGGAAACCTCTCCTTCAAAGTACAATCTCCACACCAATAGTCCTCCCAAAATTCATCCACGAAGCCTCCCCCCACATCAAATTGAATAAACTCGAGAAATCCTCCCTTCCCTTTCCGAATGCCTTTCTACACCCCACACCCATATGCTTCTAAATTCTCTCTAGTAAACCATCCCCTCTCTTCATAGCCATATTTTGTGTAAATCACATCATGCCACAAAGATTGACACTCCACCGCAGAGCGCCACAACCACTTCCCCAAGAGGGCTTGATTGAACAATTTGAGATCTTTATACCCTAACACCCCACCCCCCCACCCCAAAAGGGTAATTTTACCTTATTCCACCCAACCCAATGAAGCTTCCTCTTGTCCCCATTCCCTCCCCATACGAAATCATGTTGAAGCTTTTCAAGTTTCTTTACTATAGCCAGCATTGGAAACGAGGGTATATAGTAAGTGGGAAGATTTGCTAAAGTACTCTTTATAAAGGTAATCCGTACCCCCTTAGAAAGGTACTGCCTCTTCCGCCCTACCAATCTAAGAAGCCTGGATACGGTCATAGGACATGAATACAACACGACATGGACACGCTGACATGGAATTTTTCAAAAAAGTAGGACACAAACATATTGAATAATATATATGATCATGTAATTCAATTCTATCCTTATTTCAATTAATTTCAAAACTACATATCAATTTTTTTTTTTGATTAGTATATTGAGAATTAATATTAATAATAAAGACCTATTTTATGACAAGTTTCATTAAGTTGATTTACTAAAAATTAATATAAATTTTTTTGAACTAATTTAGTGACATAAAATAAGTATATTGGTAAAGTACAAAAATTTAAAATTTAAAAATTAAACATATAAATTATTATTATTATTTGATTCAACAAATAATAAGATCAAAGTAATACCATGAAAGAAAGGGATTTATTATTTTTAGAATTTTTAATGGTAAAAGGTATATTCAAATTAAACTAATTTAAGAAATTAATAAATATTTTAAAAATTTTGATAAATAAAAATTTAATATTAACAAAACCTTGGTTTTTTTATAACAACTTAAAAGTACAAATCAAAATTGAAAGATTGGGGGTCAAAACTAAAAGACTAGAGGGGGGTTTGACACGTTGTCCAAAACAGAAAGGGTTGGGGGGGGGGGGACTCGAGGGAGGATACATCAAAACAGTGGGGGAGAGGGGAGGGACGTTGTTAAAAGTTAAAACAAAGGGGGACCATCAGCAGTACTTGGGGTGTCGGTACCGATTGCACAAAGAGAGTGAGAGGAGCAAGAGATTGATGGTCCAATGAGATCGCAGAGATAGGAAGAAGAAGCACAAAGAGAGAAGGGAGAGATTGAGAGACTAATGGGAGAGAGACATCAAGATCGCATAGAAAGGAAGGAGTTGCCTGGATATTTGGTATCCAATCTCGCATGGTAGGCCACTCTCCCTCTTCTCTTTTCTCTTTCTTTACCTTCTTACTGATTCTCCATTCCTCAATCATTTTTTTTTTTTTTGGATACTCATCATCATCTCTTCTTTAACTATGTCTGGCCCATGTTGTGCCGTGTCGGGAATGTGTCCGGCAGTGTCAGGAACATGTCCTAAAATATTGAAAAACAAAAACAAAAAATTGGATACTCAATTTTAACGTGTCGGATACGTGTCCATGTCCCAGATGTGTCAGACATTGACCCGCTGGCCTCCAAGGCATGTTGATGCTTCTTAGCAACCAATTGCCTCTGAAATCTCTCCACCACTGTATCCCATACCCCAACAGATAAAACAAAAAGAAATATATATAGTGATGGATTTTCTGTCACTGGTCTTCTGTAGGCAACAAGCCACATTTTTGTGATGGCTCTTTGGTTTTCCTTTGGAAGAACAACTACTGCTTGTTTATTTTGGTTCTTCAAGAAAAATACGATTCTGGGAGCAGAGACTTTTCTGTGCTTATTTATGAGTGTTGTGGTTTCTACTAGCATAATATAATGCATTATTTATACTCTGCAGTTCCTTTCCGAAACAGAGAGCGGATAACATTTGATCATTTAGTCTCCATGAAGAAAACAAATGAAAAGGCTGAAGTTAGAGTATTAAGGAATGGTGAAGAGCAGGACTTCAGGATAACACTTCGTCCAGTAAGTCATGGTTATTTTTTTCACTTATGATTTTTGGACATGTGTAGTTTCTTGGTTCTACAGAACGCACATGTACAATACCTTCTGTCCCTTGAACCGAAAAACAGAGTAAATGATAAAGAGTTTATTTGTTTATTGAAAAAGAATTAGAAGCTGCATTGAAAAACCAAACCAGAAAAAAGGAACTAGAAGAGGACAGTGGTTTGTTGTGAGAGAGTGTAATTGACAAAATATAACTTTTCTTAACATATTTGCTGATGTCAAACCCAACTTGTTGGAAATTGGAATATAGCTTTATCAAGTAAAATTTGTACTATGAGAATATAAAGAATGCTAATCAATATAATATATATAAAATTTAACTATATCAATGTAAATAAGGGTCAAATATGCAGACATATCAAACAAAGTTTAAATATAGTAATCCATTACATTAACAATATAATACAACCAACCTTCAATCAGTACCACATTGAGTTCCTATTTAGAAATATCGTTATTTTCTCAATTTATATATGAGTGCATAAGCCAGTGTAGTTAAAGGCGAAAGGCTTATTTAAGGCGATAAGGTCCTACATTGGCTGAAAAGCGAGGTGACTAAAAAGCGGTAGCCTGAAGGAAGCAAGGTAATTAAAAAATAAAGGTTCAATTATTTTAAGTTAAATAATATTTTATGTAATAATTCTCATGTAATATTAAAAATTTTTCTCTCAAAGATGATGTATGACGTAATTAAATTTTAAGCTATGAGACCATTTTAAACATTTGTTTTTCCTTTTGCTATTTTTATATTAGTTAAATATTGTTCGAACAAAACTACCTTTAATCCTAAAATAACAGGACAAGATACATAAGCATATTTAAGTAAAAGAAGTTTTAGTTAATGAGGTTCTCGCTTCAATGCCTTTCGCCTTAGTCGAGGTGATCGCCTTATTAAAATCGCCTCGCCTGTAGTGTTACAGGATTTATTTCAACTTGTCCCAACATGCCAACTTGCATAATTTTCAACCAAAACATTATGTGATATTTTATGATATATGGTGCTATATAAGCAATATTTTGAGAGTTTCGTGTAGACAAATTTACGATATTTTTCTTTGTGATATTTATCGTGATATTATGTGATATATCATGAATATTCTGTGATTTTTCTTCACATGCAAATATCGTATTGCAAGTGCAAAAAAAAGTGATATATCATGATATTTTGTAAATATTTTACTCCATGGATTTAATTCCTTATAAACTTATAATTTTGCTTACAGACTACTTGCTGTACTAATGTTATATTTCTTGTGATACTTATCAAAGAAGAAAAAACTGGTATGTTTATTGTGATGCTAGACTGAGTTTCCATATCAACTTGAAAAAAAAATCCATGATCTCTCCTCTAAAGGTGTTGTACAACTGGTTTTCATTATTTAGTACAAGTTGATTGAATTTTTAACTTGTGATGCTGATTGTACATTAGTGAGTTTGTCTTTGCAATGACGGCAATTTGATATTCAGCTTGAGATCCAGAAATGGATACTTATGCTGGTATTAGAATACAGTTTAAGTAAATGGAACCTCAAACCTTTTGTGGGTTTATTCTTGTGGTATGCTTTGCTTGGTAAAGGAAGACATTCTCTTTCAAAGCCTAAACTTTGGACATAAGGCGCCCCATTGTTAGAGAGAGCATTCTTGGTCTCACCGCTAATTGAATGGGGTTGAGTTCTTTTTGGGGAGGGAGAGATGATATGGCAGCCATTGCTTGGTTAGAGAAGACATTCTCTTTGGAAGCCTAAACTAACATTTCGGGTCCCACCCCATTTAAGAAGACAATTTGGTCTGTGTCCATTTCCTAACCTTATAGCCATTTAATGTCACTAGTGGGAGACAATTTAGCACTAGTATCGTCCTTTGAAAGTGCTGATTCTTTTGGACAACACGACGCTTCTCCTGGTGTGCATTGTGGCCATGGATGGTCATGGTAACAAAGGCCATAAGCTCTAGGATAAATTGGGCTAGTTAGCTTGGCTTATTCAAGCATCTCATGTGACAATATAGCTAAAGGTACCCAAAATATTTTGAGGGGCTTTACAAGTTAGAAGATTATTTTTGACATAGATTATGTGGTACTGAGCCATGAACAATACGATTCCTTTGTTAGAAGATTATTCTTGACACTAGTTGAGTTGTATAATATGGAGTTTAGAACTAGAAGCATGAGAATGAAGGAAAGAAAAGAAAACATGAGAATTAGAATAAAAGGTTTAGGGCTTGTAATCTAATTTGCCCTTGCACCTTGCTTTATCTATTAACACAAAAGAAAGTACAATACCCTTAGGAAAAATAATAAAAATAAATAAACCATTCTAACACTCCCCCTCAAGCTAGAGCATACAAATGAAACATGCCGAACTTGGAAGACAAACAATGAAAAAAGCCCGAGCTAACGACCTTGTGAGAATATTGCCCAACTGAGTAGCCGAGCGAACATATGACGTACTAATTTGTTTCTTCATCAGCAAATCCCGAATAAAGTGACAATCAACCTCTATATGTTTGGTATGTTCATGAAATACATGATTGTTAGCTATAAAGATAGTTGCTTGTTTATCACAATGCATGTGCATAGGGGCAACAATATCAATACCAAGATCTTGAAGAAGAGAACGAACCCACAACATTTTTGATGCAGTATGAGCCATAGCTTTATACTCAGCTTCAGCACTAGAGCAACCAACAACATTTTGCTTCTTATTGCGCTATGTAACCAAATTCCCGCAAACAAAGTTGCAATAACTAGAAGTTGATCGACGATCAGTGCGACAACCAGCCCAATCAGCATCACTAAAACCGGTCACCAAAAGGGAACCAGAGGGCTTGTACAGGAGCCCTCGGCTATGAGCACTCTTCAAGTACCGTAACATACAATAGACAACATCAAAATGAGGTTGACGGGGGAGCATGCATAAATTGGCTAACTAAACCATCAACATAAGTAATATCTGGTCGAGTAACAGTAAGACAAATCAATTTCCCAACTAGTCGTCGATAGCGACCAATATTAGCAAATTATTCTCCTTGGCCACCATCAACCTTGACTTTTGAAGCACACACGCTCTATTTTGGCTCACGTGTCTGTGTCATATACTTGTTAGACACTTTCCGAACACGTGTCAGACATGCAAAAAAAGAGTGTCCAAATTTATTTTATTTTTTCAGAATTTCTGACATGTTTTGGATACATTATAGACATGTTTGGGACACCTTTTCTATCTTTTTCTTCATTTTTTTGTATAGACATACACACACACACATATATATGTTCTATGTAATAGTTAATAAATTTATTTTGGAACTTGAATCATGGATGTTAATGATTAAATGAAGAAGTTCTTTATTTTTTATTTAATGACTTTGTTATTTTAATATCTTAATAATATTTTTGTGATTTGTATATTTTTATGTTAATTTTAATTGAAATAATATTAGAGTTTTATTATATAGTCATATAAAAAAAAAATATTTAACGTGTCCATGTTTTACTTTTCTGAGAAATAACGTATTTGCTTGTCCGTGTCGTGTCGTGTCGTATTTGTATCTGTATCCGTATTCGTTCTTTTTAGAGCTGAATATTAGAATCCATAGGAGTATCAACGAGTTTAGCACCTAAGAGACCCATCTCTGAAAGAAGATCAAACACATATTTTCTTTGAGATAGAGAGATGCCCTAACGAGAGCGAGTAACCTCAATCCCAAGGAAATAACGAAGGACACCTAGATCTTTAGTATGAATGTGCTGGTTGAGATGTCTTTTCAAATCCATAATACCGACAGAATCATTGCTTGAGATAATAATATCTACGTAAACAATTAGGACAATGGTCCGGGATGATCAGAAGTAGAATGATGAAAACCATATGCAAGTATAACTGCACTGAATCTATCGAAGCAGGCACGAGGAGATTGCAGACAAGATGTTCACTACCAACAACATAGTCAGGTGGCTGAGCCATGTAAACTTCCTCCAAAAGATCGCCATCGAGAAAAGCATTCTTGATATCAAGTTGGTATAATGGTCAGGAAAGACTAACAGCAACAAAGAGCAAAATCCGCACAGAAGTAGATGGGCCACTGGAGAAAATTTCTCGAAGTAATCAACACCATATTTCTCGGTGCACCCTTTAGCAACCAAGCGTGCCTTAAGACGCTTAACAGAACCATTAGGAAGGTACTTAACTACGTAGACCCAACGACAACCTACTGCTTGTTTCCCAAGAGGAAATATCGCAAGTTCTCAGGTTTGATTCTCATGAAGAGCACCAATTTCTTCATCCATAGCATGTTTCCAACTAAAAGAAGACAAAGCGTGCTTATAAGAGGTATGAATAAAACTAGAAGACAAAGCACAAGAAACGGACTGCAAACAAGGAGTTATCATAGAGGCTAGACCTTGTCACAATCGAGCTTTGTCCTAGAGATAAGTGGAGCAAGCAGGAATATGCATTAATAGTGGTAGGCAAAGTCTCACTAGCAAGAATATGGTCCTTAAAGCCACGAAGGTCTGAGTCTAAACCAAAGAGCAGGGAAGCAATCATAAAGTCGTCCCAATAACGTTTTTATAGCTCCAAATTAGTAGTGAAGGGGCGATATTGCAGTATTTGATCCCATAAATTCTGAAAGAGTACTGTAGTACTCAAATAATGGTTTTCCCGACTGCTTAATGATAAAAATCTTCTCGCACAACTCATAAACTAGAGAAACATTACTTTGTTGGGAGAAAGATTCCAAGTCCAAAATCTTCTTAGAAGAATCACAAAATTTAATAGCAGTAGCAACTTGAGGTTCTATACTATGCCAAAGCCACCCCATAACCACCGAATCCTCACACATCCAGTCTTTATACTTGGAATTTGTTTTAAAGGAAGGGTTATCTGTTAAATATTTCAATTTGTGTTTCCCACGAAGAAATACCTTCATAGCATTTGTCCAAGCTAAATAATTAAGACCATTCAACTTTTCGAGGTAATAGACTTGGGCATATCATCATCATTTATCACGGATGATTTATCTTTAGCCATGACACAAATCAATGCAAAAAGAGTACCCAAGCCACACAAAGGAACACCAGAACAACTCTCAAAGTAAAATAAATAAAGAACCCAACAACTGTAGATCGAACACCCAAATAGCAACAACTGTAGATCGAACACCCAAATAGCAACAAATTTAGCACCAAACCCTCAATCATATAGCAACCAAAGAAATAATTGATCGATGCTTAGACAACCCAAATAAGTATCGTAGAAGCCTCGAACAGCCAAATCGCAGACCAACTGACCACCAAAAAAGCTTCAAACACACAAAGACCCAATCAAACCAGCATAGATCTCTCAAAGAAAGATTTGGAGAGCGAAATTACACCCCTATAGGGTGGATCGAAGCATCGAAACAACTTGAAAATGTCCCAAATTGTAGATCGAAAAAATAGGTCCATTATTCTGAAAGACATTCGAAAATAGAAAAATGCATCTAGATGGCTTCAAAAAAATTTATAAAAAATACTAGAGGCATCAAGACGAGAAGACGAATCAATCCATGTTTTTTGGTCGCTTAAAAGTGATTGAAAAATGATGATGTCATCACTAGAAAATGACGTTAGCATGAATAATAATAATTGCACGCTCTGATACCAAGTTGAGTTGTATAGTACAAAGTTTAGAACTATAAGAATGAGAAAGAAGGAAAGAAAAGAAAATAAAAGAAATAGAAGAAAAGGTTTAGGGCTTGTAATCTAATCTACCCGTACACCTTGCTTTATATATTAACACAAAAGGAAGTACAATAATACCCTTAGGAAAAATTATAAAAATAAATAAACCATTCTAAAAACATTGATTTTGCGGTGCCTAGTGTTGAGAGCTTGATATACATTGTTGGTCCATTTTCTAAATAGTTTAAGCTTTTAGAGCAATTGATGATCTAACATGGTTTCATAGCCTTGGTTATGGGAGGTCTTTGGTTCAAGTCTCTCCATTTGCATTTATTGTCCGTTTGTATTTGCATGGTCTCCTACTTCCCATTTGCCTGTGGTTTTGTTGCCTCTCCACTTGCGAGTCCAGGGTTGCATGTGAGGGGAAGTGTTGAGAGCTTGATCAACATTGTTGACCCATTTTCTAACAACTTAAGCTTTTGGAGCAAATGCTGATCCAACACTTAGGACTAATAAGCTATCTGCGGAACTTGAACATTAGTGAAAAGCCATTGATATTTTCTACATTTGATAACATCACATATTCTATTACTGTGATACTTGCTGGTAAAATCACTCCTTTAGGAATTAGGCTTTTATTAGGGTGCTGAATTTTTGCATTCTCCCTGTCCTAATTATATTGCTAAGTACGTTAATTAACTTCAAAATTGTAGCAATGTTCAATAGCTTAGCTCTCTATCCCCAATTTGGATTGTTTAGCTCCTCTCAACGAAGTGTTATATTGGTAGAGATTCAGTTATGTTTCTCATATTGAGTGCAACCCTAGCACTGGTCTAGGGCTCTCCTTTCCATTGCGTATCCCCTGTAATGGCATTGGCTGCTTGGTAACTTGTTATGTGTTTATAACCTGAAGTGGGCGGTAGATAGCAACTAAGAGCTTGCCCCCCCAAGGTCGCCAGGTCTAAACCCAGCGGATACCACTTTCTCTTGGGGCCGGTCCATATGGGGTGTTGCCCTGGCTTAAATCGCTTCCTCCCGCTAGTGGACAGTGGGATTGGTCCCTCGGATTAGTTGGCTCGAAGGGTCAGATATTGAGTTATCAAAAAAAAAAAAAAAATCTTGTTATGTGCTTATTTGTGTGATGCTTGTTATTAAGTTCATACCTTGATGGTTGAGATCAAAGGACTAGTACTGGTGGGACTATTTTCTGTAGAAACTCTCTCAAATTCTCAAGCCCTTGTTTTTTGAAGCTGGGCAAGAAAGCTAGGAATAAGAGAAACACATCAACGAAGTATCCTTCAAAAGGGTTTCATGCAAATTTATTTCTGCAGTTACTGAAATCTTTGGGCTCTCGACTACTATAAACTCAGCTCTTCTGAGGCATTGTGGGCAGGCAACTTTGTTCTGGAAATGTCACTGCAGCTTCAGCAGCTTGATGAGTGCAAAAGGATGGCTCTGGTGAACCTTGAGACAGCATGAGGATATAACAGTTGGCTTTCGCTTAGATAGGAGAGAAGAACTTCGAGGTCAGTGAGGAAGACAATCGATGAGGAGTATTATTCTATATTACATTGCATGCTTATGAGGTAGCTCGGAAGTTACGATATGTAAGAGAGGAGTTGATTTGGCTTTGTGCAACCCTTGAGGAAGTGTCCAAACTCCAAGGGGAGGGGTCTTCAGATCTTTACAGGGCAGCAGGTGATGTTTGAAGAGTTGGAGGAGATTGAGGTTGGTTGATGCCTGCAGAAGCCTTTCAAAAGCTTAGTAAACTGTGTCTAAAACCAGAGGAGAAAAGGTGTGCCTCAATTGCATGGGAGGGAGATGCACAAGAAATTTGGGCAAGGTGTACATAGCAGCAACTCAGACCTTAGATATTGGCTAAGGTTTGATATTTTGAATTTTAAACTTAAAGGGGGAAGATAGGAGACACGTGGGGAGATTTGTCACTAGGCTTATTACCGGCATGTGCTTGTTAAAAAAAGGATGGATTTGGGGAGAGTCCCAACAATTGTGCTGCTAACTGGCTTTTGAGGGTTACGAAGGATAAAGCAAGAGAGATCAAATGGGCTGAGACCACCAAGCCCTTACAGCCAAATTTTCTAAAGGTCTCTGCGCCATAAAAGATGTTGTAGCAGATCCAAGCTACTTCGATTTAATTACAGATTATGTTTTGGCTGAGTCCAGTGACGAGGAAGGCCTTCCACTCGAAGGCCCAACTCTTAAAAGGTTGAATCAGTAACTTAATAGGCCCAACTATTTATTGTCTGAGGATTGTAACAGGCCCGTTTCGTTATTTTTGTGTTGTGGGCAAAAAAGGAGAGGGCTGTGCGATTTCAACAACGGAAAGCAAATTCTCCTTTGAGAGAGGCGGGTGGTTCTTTGAAGCACAAGACTTGAGCAGTAAAGGGGAAGGTAATCAAAGGACGATGGAGGTGGGGGAATTGAGTAAAATTGATGAGGCAAGGAAGATGAGTGCTGTTGATCAAGATTCAGAATAAAGCAGGGAATCTGATGGAGGGGGAGAAATATAGGGAACTGTGATGTGTTGAGAGCGGGCTGGGATGGCTTGGAGAGATGACAGGAGAATAGATTCTTAGTTCTTACTCAATGTTGGGGGAGAGGACTGGAGTTGAGGGGCAAGAACCAGAACAGAGAAGGAACTGTGCTGAAAATGCAAGTGAGGATAACAGGGATTTGGCTGGGGGGGTTCAGTGTGATACACTGGGAACAAGTTTGTTGCTATCCTTTGGCCATAATAGCCCCTGAAGAAGGCTTATGTCTGGGTTGTCTTCCTGAAACAGCAGGCAAGGAGTTGTTGGAGAGAACTTTGTTTCAGCAGGAAGTGAAATACTCTTGCATCTATGCAAGCCAAGAAGAGAGAGGAAGCCCCAGACTGGGTTATGAGGAAAATTAAAGGGTTTAGCAGATTTTTGGGAGTCTCATGCAGGGGCTGTGAGGATAAGTTGATGCAGGTCTTTCAGGAGACCAAGAGAAATTGACGTTAGATTTTAAGATTTGGCAAGGGCAAAGAGGGGGATCGGTTGGCCAGAAAATTGAGAAGAGAGCTCAAGAATCTAGAGTTGGTTGTTATGATGTGAAGAGGGGGGACAAAGGGTGGGGCAGGGGGAAAGGGAGTGTTGAGCTTGATATTTAATGAATCTAAAAGTGTGTTATCATGGAATGAGAGGGGTCTCAATAACCTAGACAAACCCTCAGTGGTGAAGGGTTTTTTGAGAGAATGGAGAGAAACTATAGTAGGAAACTAAGGTGCAGGAGGTGATGGCAGGGCTGGCCAGAAGTCTATGGGGAGAAGATGGATTAAATGGAGAAGTTTGGGCTCAATAGGTACTGCAGGTGGAATCTTTATCATCTGGGATTGGAGGAAAGTTTGTGTTGATCATTGGACGGAATTATTCAGTTTCTTGTTAGTTCCAGCACCATAAGCAGGAGTTTACTTAGGCATCTACAGTAGTTTATGGGCCTGGTGACTATATGGAAAGGAAGATTTATGGAAGGAGCTGAAATATGTGAAGAATAAATGGCAGAACCCTTGGTGTATAGCAGAAGATTTTAATGTGATTCGATCCCCTTTGGAAAAATTGGGTGGCGGGAGAATGTTGAGGGCTATGAGGATTTTTCAGACTTAGTTCTATGGAATTGCGGGACTTGCCTTTGGAAGCAGGAATATTCACTTAGACTAGTGGAAGTGCTGACCCGGCAATGTCAAGACTAGACAGATTTTTCCCCTCAATTTCTTGGGAGGAGTATTTTTCCAGCTACTGTCCAAATGAGCTTACCTAGGCCATGTTCGGATCACACTCCAATTCTTTTGGATTGTGGGGGTGAAGAGGGGTAAAAGCCAATTTTGTATGTGGCTTAGAGAGCCGGGATTCAAAGATTTGGTGAAAGGATGGTCGAGAGGTCACCAAGTAGTGGTGCACTTCGGGGAATGTGTTGGGTACATAACTGAAGTTGGAAAGGAATTGAAGAAGTGGAATAAGTAGTTGTTTGGGGATTTAAAGGTGAAGGACATTCTCCTAGCTATCAAAGATTTGGATGTTAAGGAGTAGGTAGCTCCTTTTTTCTTGAGCTGTGGAGTAGGTAGCTCCTCTTCCTGAAGAGGAGAGATCTTATGGGGGATGGCTTGAATGGGTTGCGGGGAAGTCTGTTAAAGGCGGAGAAGATTAGTTGGCACAAAAAGTCTAAAGTTCTATTGTAATATCCTACATCTTATTACTTTTATTATACTTTATTGCTACATGTGAATTCACTTCAACTAATGATAAAGTGTGGATTAGAGTATGCCTTAAGCATGATTGTGTGATTCAAAGTGATGAGTTTACTGGTATGGATAGCGAGGTAATAATTAAAATCCTAGTAGGAGAAATTAGGAACAAAACGATATTTCTTGTAGGCTTTTAAAATGATTTTTGAGTTAAAACATAATTAATTAGGTTAATCCCTGTTCTAAGGTTAAGCATAATTAGAGCATACTTAACTAACTTAACCTAATTTGTGATAGGTTATTGGAAGGTTCTTAAAAATTGTTCTATCTAAACTAATTATGTTTAATTAGTAACTGTAATACATGATTAGTGAATTAAGTTAATCCTAATTGAGTTAATTAGGCTGTTTAAGTGAGATGGACTTGTACTAATCTTAGGTTATAACCTAAACCTTGTAATTATCCAAGTTAATTTTAATTAGAGAAAGGTAAGAAAGACAATTGTTCACATGGGTAAGGGACCTACAATTTGGAATATCTAGCCTACCATTGTTGACTATTCTTGAGGAGCTTGTGTAGAGATTTGTCTATATATATATATATCTATATATCCATGTATGTATTATACATATGATATATATATATATATATATATATACATAAAAGGGACAAAAAAATCAGGTTAGTAAGAGAGAGGAAATATAGAGCTAATAAAAGCAAGACACTTCAACTATGTGAGAGTTCACAAGGTGACACCTAGCCCACATATAGATACATGTTTGTATCTATTATGCCTTACAAAATAAATTGTAGAGACAATCAAGAAGCTCTCTAGAATGTGCGGGACAGAATAATAAGAGTAAGGAAGAAAGTAGAGAAAACAAGAGAACAAGAAGGAGAAAGAAAGAAGCTTAAGGAGGACTAACTTAGAGGTTGAATTCTTGAACAATCAAAGTATGAATTCTAGGCCTAATCTCTTATTCTTTGATTTAATTGGAAAAGAACATTTAAAAATGACTGAGAACTCAAATTCAATTAAGAATTGAATGAAATTTTAAACTAGTCTTGAAGTCATAACAAGTTTTGCATGGAATAGTAATTACATGGATACAAGAGCAACATATATGTTGTAGAAGGATGCATCATGATTAATGAGTGTTGATTAAACTAATTGGTTAATGATTAATAGTGTTAAAACAACTCCAGCACTACTTAGGTTGTAATTATCATGATTAGATTATCAAAGGAACTCTAAATGCAAGAAATGCTAAGGAAAAATGCTGCTGAAAATTAAAAAAAAAACACCTTAATTAAAGTTAAATGATTGGTCTAAATGATGATTCAAGATGCTAGATATAAGTGTTGAAACGATCAACACTTGAAAGTTAAAAATGCAGCTTATAAGCAGAATAAATGAGGATGGTGCAGCCGCTGTCCTAATTGTTTAAAAACCTTATATTTGATGTAAATGAATTCCAATAAGAGTCAAAGGACGCTCCAATGGAATTAGAATGTGAGAGATTTTATCATAATCCTAGATTGTGTTGTTTGAACTAAAATGGGACAAGCGTAACTAAATAATGTTACATTGCACTCAAATATGGTTCTAATATGAAATATATGTATGTAGGGTTCCTTAGGAGAGAAAGAGAATCAAGGAGAGCTTTAAGAGCACAAGGTGAGTAATCCGGTTCCCTAAAATGGTTAATTGAATGCGATATTATCAAACATATTATTCTGTGTTTTAACAAGCAAAACATTATGCTATATTCTTTCTCGATGAAATTCAATTACATTTTATAAGTATGTTTGATAAATAGATTTGCAAATCCATGGATAATCACATGATTTAGAATGTGTTTCTGTAGATGCCATTACACGGGCCCTTTTTATTATGTCCTTACCGGGGGACTAAGAGCCGGTAGGCCCGTAAGTAGGCAAGAGATCTCTTCAGTGTCACTCTAAGTGACTGTCATTATATATGACATTCCGTTCTGAATCCGAGTCGACGCGGATTCTTCCGTTCCGACCGTTGTAATGGGTATGCTAAATGATGTTTGATATCTGTTATGAGCTTTATTGGGCTATTTATTGCTATTCAAATGTTTAAATAACAATTCTGTTTTTGAAAATGCATTTGAATTGTTTCAGTAATGCTTGATATCCATGGTTTTATTTAAAGTTTCTTTTGCTATAAAAATCCATGACAGGGCATTGGTATTATTCATTGAGCTTTGTTAGCTCACCCCATTTGCCAACCAATTTTTCAAGTAATGAAGCTTAAGATGGGGAGGGAACTTAAGGAAGAAGAGTTTGTAAAATTGTATAGCAAGACTTGCAAATATCTCTTTTGAGCCTATGTAGGCTTCTGTATATATACAATGGCTATTTTGTGTGTTGGCCAGTTATATATGTAAATGACTTGTAATAAATTTTGCAAGTGTGAGTTTGATATTAAACTTAGATTTGCTTTGATTGAATGTGGTTGGTATTAGTTTGATGTGAACCTGATAGGTTAAAAATGTTATGCTTCCGCTATATTAATAGAGTATCCATTATACAGCCCATTCGATTATGTATGAGGCCTTAGTGGCTAGTGATGAACTATAACTCCATCCTATGGTGGGGTGTGGGTCGTGATAGAGTGGTATTAGAGCAATAGGTTATGAAACCTTAGGATTGAGGTTACCCTGGGTAGCAAGGTTTAGAATTATAAAAATTGACATGAAGATGTTACTTATTCAATGTGTATTATCTATAAAGGTGTATATAAAATTCTGTGTTAAAATATGCGTATAAGAAATGATGTCTAAATTGACGTGAATGTTTGAACTTTTATATCCTTAAACTTGTTTATTGTATGCTTAGCTAAAGATGGTGAAGAGAAAGAGTAAGGTTGGGAACTTACCAAAAAAGAGTAAAGTTGGGCCTTCACGTGCTACCTTAGAGGAAAAGGTAGACAAACTTGAAAGAACTATCGAGGGTTTAGCTCAACTGGTGCAACAAAATAACCCCCAACAGAATAATTAGAATCCTCAGCCTGAACCCTTAGTGGTGCAACTAGGAAATGCTACTTTTGAGCGGTTTAAAAAGTTCAAACCACCTGTATTTGAGAATACTGCTGACCCAATGGTTGCTGAGTCGTGGGTGTTAGAAATGGAAAGGATTTTTAAACTATTTCCTTGTACTGAAGAAGAAAAAGTCAACTTTGCTATGTTCATGCTTAGAGGTAAAGCTTATAAATGGTGGCTTACAATTGAAGAAGAGGAACAGCACATGGGCTGGAGAAGATTTTTAGAGGTATTCTACGATGCACATTTTCCTAGGTCAATCAAGGAGCAGAAGGTTAAAGACTTCATGAATTTGGCACAAGGAGGTATGACTGTGGTATAGTATGCGGCTAAATTTAAAGAATTGTCTAGATTTGCACCATTCATGGTACGCACGGACTTCAGGAAAGCTAAGAAATTCGAGGATGGCTTGCGGTGGGGTATTAAGAACAAGTTGAGTCCATTTGAGTTACAAACTTATATAGAGGTGATGAACAAGGCACTCATAATAGAAAAGAGTGGTGAAGAGTTTCAAAAGACCCATGATAAACAAAGGAAGAGACAAGGTGGATTTCAGAAGGAGGGGCAGAGTTTTAATACCTTTAAAAGGCAAAATACAAGAGCATTGAGTGTAGGTTCTACTTCTCAGAAGAGTAGAGGAAATCAAAGGAGTGGCAAATTTGTCCTATTTGCAAGTAATTTCATCCTGGTCCTTGTCGTCGAGCAAGTGGTGGTTGTTATAGATGTGGACAACTGGGTCATTTTATTAAGGATTGTACTATGCCAGATAAAAGTATTGGTAGTTCTACACCGAGTACTTCTACATCTGTCTAGAAACCTGTACTACCTACGCCAAAATTTGAGGGGGAAAGGAAGGATCAAAGAAGACAGGGTAAAGTCTTTGCCTTAGTTCTTGGAGATACACATGCCACTGATACTGTAGTGTCAGGTACTTTGTCCATTTGTACTTGTCCTGTCCATACTATACGACTTTGCTACAAAGTTGCACAAATCTCCAGAGCCTTTAGATTACATATTATCTACATCTATTCCTTCGGGAAATTCCATGATTAGTACTATAGTCTATAAGGCTTGTGATGTCTTAGTGGGTAATATTACATTGTCTGTTCATTTGATACCCTTAGACATTTATAATTTCGATGTCATCTTGGGTATGGATTGGTTATCTTCTAATTATGCTACTATTGATTGTTTGGCAAAGAGAGTTTCATTCCAAATCCCAAGTCAAACTGAGTTTTCTTTTGAAGGGGTTGGGGTAGTTTCTCCTCCATACGTTATTTCTTCTATACAGGCTCGTTGCTTGCTTAGAAAGGGGTGTCAAGGTTATCGTTGTAATGTCCTCGAAATTCAATCTAAAGATCTTGCTTTAGATGAAATTCCTATAGTAAAAGATTTCCTTGATGTCTTTCTTAATGAGTTACCTAATTCCTTAGTAGAGCGGGATATTGAGTTCTCTATTGACTTAATTCCTAGAACTAGACCCATTTCGAAAACTCCATATAGAATGGCTCTAACTGAGTTGAAGGAATTGAAACTCCAATTACAAGAACTGTTACACAAAGGGTTTATTCGACCAAGTATCTCTCCCTGGGGTGCTCCAGTATTATTTGTAAAGAAGAAAGATGGGTTTATGAGACTGTGTATTGACTATCGAGAATTGAATAAAGTGACTATCAAGAATAGGTATCCACTGCCACGGATAGATGATCTTTTTGATCAGTTAAAAGGTGCTCAAATATTTTCCAAGATTGATTTGAGATCTGGGTATCATCAGTTAAAGGTTAAGACCGAAGATGTAGAGGAAACGACATTTCGAACAAGGTATGGTCATTATGAGTTTCTAGTAATGCCATTTGGGGTGACTAATGCACCTGCAACTTTTATGGATCTAATGAACAAAGTATTCAAGGCTTGGACAATTTTGTCATTGTGTTCATTGATGATATTCTGGTATATTCCAAGAGCTCAACAGAACATTAACAACATTTGAAGATGGTGTTGCAGACACTGAGAGAAAAGAAATTGTATGCATAGTTAAAGAAATGTGAGTTTTGGTTGTCTAGCATTACATTTTTGGGGCATCTTATTATGAAAGAAGGTATTTTAGTTGATCCACAAAAGATTGACGCTGTAGTGAATTGGCCAAGACCAACAAATGTTCCAGAGGTGCGTAGTTTCATGGGATTAGCCAGTTGCTATAGGAGGTTTGTCAAAGATTCTCCAAACTTGCTATACAATTGACTCAATTAACTCAAAAGAATGTGCCTTTCGAGTGGTCAGTAGAAAGAGAGAGGAGTTTCCAAGAATTAAAAGATAGATTGGTGATAGCTCCAATTTTAACCATTCCATCAGGAACAAGTGGTTTTGTGATCTACAGCGACACTTCCCACAAAGGTCTTGGATGTGTTTTAATGCAGAATGATAAGGTAATTGCTTATGCTTCGCGACAACTAAGGCCACATGAAAGGAATTATCCTATGCATGACTTGGAGTTGGTAGCAGTGATCTCAGCCTTAAAGATTTGGCGACATTATCTCTATGGTGCAATATGTGAAATCTCCACTGATCACAAGAGTTTGAAATACTTATTCACACAGAAATAACTGAATATGAGGCAGAGAAGATGGTTGGAACTTATGAAGGACTATGATTTAAACATTCAATGTCATCCGGGCAAAGCTAATGTTGTAGCCGATGCATTGAGTAGAAAATCATTAGGCAGTCTTGCTTATCTGATCACCACATAGAAGAGATTGTTGAAAGAATTGGACAAGATGGAGATAGAAGTTATAACACACAATTCGGGAGGTATGCTCGCAAGCTTTACAGTTCAGCCAACTATAGTGGAAGAAATAAAAATAGCTCAACAAGAAGATGAATCATTGAAGAAAATTTGTGAAGAAGTATGGAAAGGTCAGAAACCAGAATTTACTCTTTGTGAAGATGTTTTAAAATTTAGAGATCGATTATGTGTTCCCGATTCTTCTGAAATAAAGAATAGGATTCTAGAAGAGGCTCATAATTTTAAGTTTTCAATTCATCCGGGTACCACAAAGATGTATCATGATTTACAGGTACTTTATTGGTGGCCAAGTATGAAAAGAAACATTGCTGAATTTGTCTCTCATTACTTAAGTTGTCAAAAGGTGAAGACTGAGCATCAAAGGCCAATAGGATTGCTTCAGCCTCTCCCTATTCCTGAATGGAAGTGGGAACATATCACGATGGATTTCGTTGTAGGATTGCCAAAATCCTCAAGAGGTAATGATGCTATTTGGGTTATTGTTGATACATTAACAAAGTCCGCACATTTTCTTACTGTCAAGATCTCTTAACCATTGGATATGCTTGCTGTGTTATATATCAAAGAGATTATCAGGCTTCATGGTATTCCAATTTCTATTGTTTCTGATAGAGATTCCAGATTTGTGTCTAAATTTTGGCAAAGTCTACAGAAGGCGATGGGGACAGAACTGAAATTTAGTACAGCATATCATCCTGAAATAGACGGTCAATCTGAAAGAGTAATTCAGATTTTGGAAGATATGCTTCGAGCTTGTGTTTTAGACTTCAAAGGCAACTGGGAAGACCATTTACCTTTAGTCGAATTCTCTTACAAGAACAATTTCCAGTCAAGCATTGGAATGCCTCCTTCTGAAGCATTATATGGAAGAAAGTATAGCTCTCCTGTTTGTTGGACAGAGGTAGGGGAAAGAAAATTGTTAGGCCCTGAGATTGTGTAATTAACCACTGATAAGGTTAAATTGATACAACAGAGACTACAGACTGCTAAGAGTCGCTAAAAGAGCTATGCTGATGTCAGAAGAAGAGATTTGGAATTTGATGTTGGAGATCGTGTGTTCCTAAAGGTGTCTCCCTCTAAAGGAGTACTACGGTTTGGAAAGAAAGGGAAGTTGAGCCCTCGATTTATAGGACCTTTTGAAATCTTGGAAAAAGTTAGCCCAATGGCATATTGCCTTACTCTTTCATCGGAATTGGCTAGCATACATAATGTTTTTCATATCTCTATGCTGAGAAAGTACCTCCCAAACCCTAGTCATGTGATAGAGTGTCAACCATTAGAGGTGTAAGAAGACTTCAAGCTATACTGAAAAACCAATTTGCATCTTATATCATTGAGAACGAGTTTTGAGGAACAAGATTATCCCATTAGGAAAAGTTTTGTGACAGAATCATTCGGTGGAGGAAGCCACTTGGGAACGAGAGGGAGAGATTCGAGCAAAATATCCTCATTTCCTCGAGATATAAGGTATGCCAAGTTTGGAGGACCAAACTTTTAAAAATATCCTCATTTCTTCGAGTTTTCTTGTAACACTTGCCAAGAAATGACAGTGCTGACCGTTAAAAGTCTGATGATGAATTCTAGTTGCTTTTTCTAGTGAGATACTTTTAAATGATTGATATTTTGATGTGCAAAGGCATCACTGTTTTTGTTAAACTAGTCTAAACTATATCATGATTGCAATGAAGCATTTTGTACTGGTATTTCTTGAGTGATGGCAAAGAATTATTATACAGAAGGATTACAGATATTACTGAATGCATATTATTGAACCATTTAAATAATCTCCTCCTTTTTTTCATTTGTACCTAATAGTTTGCCTTGATAATTATTGCAGTTGCAGCCACTAGTTCCAGTTCATCAATTCGATAAGCTTCCTTCTTATTTCATTTTTGCCGGTCTGGTCTTTGTTCCATTGACCCAGCCATACCTTCACGAATACGGAGAAGACTGGTATAATACTTCACCCCGTCGATTGTGTGAACTAGCACTGAGGGAACTGCCTAGAAAGGCTGGCGAACAGCTTGTCATTCTGTCTCAGGTTTTTCTCTTCTTCTTCTTCTTCTTCTTCTTCTTCTTCTTGTTGATGCAATATATCATTTTAGTAGTTTAATACTTGCTAAGGTGCATGATATACACTTTGAAGGGAAGACTTTTTGATGCATTTAAAAGTCAATGACTACCATTACTTAATTCTAGATGATCAAAATCCTAATCAAGAAAATCTATGCCCACAATTGAGAAGCAAGAATTGGAAACAAATTAATTTGTTTCCAACTTAAGATATGCCTTTTGTTCTGATTGAATTGTATTCCTTGAAGAGAAGAAAATACTTAAATAAAAAATAGTCCTGTTTCACGACTCAGTGAGTGAAAATTTATTATCTGTTGCATATTTATTAACAAAGATGTGATCACTGTTAAGTTTTGAACTGTTTTTCTTCTTCTTTTGGGGTAAGTACTTATCTAGAGAAGTTTTCCAATGACTTTTCGTATCTTAAGAATTAGATTTCGTATTATTCTTACCAAATCTTTCAGATTAGGATCTTCATTCAAAATAAAGTAGTTTGGTCTTATATTAAACCAAACTATTCTGGAAACTAAATTTTATTGAATTCCACAAATTCTAGCATTTAATGGATCACTAAAGCATTTGTCTAACACTATAGGTAATACTGGAGAATCTATCCCTTGCCTAAGTAAGTGCTGCAGTAATTGTTATATGAATAAGACTGATCTGAATGTATCTTATTTTAGGATGTTTTTTTTCCTTCCCATATTGCAATTATTGCAATTTTATTTTCTCCAAATAAAGTTAACTGTTCCTTCAGAAGAGAATGTAGCAACAATCTTTCCACTAAATTTTGCTCGTAATCTTTCTCATTCATCATAAAAATTAGCTATTCTTCTTCTTAGAATAATTTCGATTCAGTTTGTACTTCAATGTAACTTCTGGTATATCTGAGATTTCTATTCCAAATAGAATTTCGTGATCTTGTTATTTACTCATCTTCCTAATTGTCTTAGCACTTTGCTATTATCAGGGATGTAATGGTGCTAGTTGTCCTTCATGGCAAATGTAACATTTGCATCCTTTCTTCCTTTTTTCTAAACATTACCTTTTTCTTAAAATACTGTTTCTTATTAGAAATTCTTTTCTTTCTCCAGGGTTCCATTTAATTTTTTTTTATATAATTTCCTTTTTTTAGGAGCATTACAACCAATTTTCAATCTTTCTTTTCATATTTTGTTGCAATTTTTTTTTCCATCAACTTAATTATTTATCTTATTTTTTTACCTGCTTTTTAGCTTAACTGCAACACATCGATTTAGCTATTTTTCTAAGAACTAAGCTAATTTGAAATCCCAAAGTTTCATTCTTCTGAATTTTCTTAAGAATCCTATGGGTAGAGAGTTTGTTAAGAATTGTTCTAACCCAAATTTATTACCATTTTTTTCTAACTAACAACATTTATTTTTGAAAAGCATCTGCAAATTCTTGAAATTAACAAACATTACATACTTTGTGTTTTACAGTTGTTAAATTGTTCCCAGCCTTTTAATCATTGCAATACATATCCTTGTAGAGTTGATGCAATATCATCTAAATTGTTTTTTCGCCATATATTTTTGTAATTTGTTATGGTAGTGGACATAGTTGCACCCAAACATCAATTGTCCCTTTCTAAGAACAAAGCTAATTTGAAATCCCAAAGTTTCGTTCTTCTGAATTTTCTCAAGACCCATGGGGAGAGAGTTTGTTGAAGAATTGTTCTAATCCAAATTTATTACCATTTTGTTCTAACTAACAATATTTATTTTTGAAAAGCATCTGCATATTCTTGAAATTAACAAACATTACATACTTTGTGTTTTACAGTTGTTAAATTGTTCCCAGCCTTTTAACCATTGCAATACATATCCTTGTAGAGTTGATGCAATATCATCTAAATTGTTTTTCTCCATATATTTCTGTAATTTGTTATGGTAATGGACATTAGTTGTGCCCAAACATCAATTGTCCTTTTATAGTCTAAGAAAGGAACATTTTTTTTGGGATCTAAATAGGTACCATTTTGTGTTATTGGTTACCTATTCATATCATATCTTTTCATATAAGTGAGACTAAGTTCTTTAATTGTGCTAGCTGAAGGTTTAGTCTCATTGACCATTACATCAAATTCATTGGAACCAAAATCTTCTGTTTTGTGTTTCATTTTTTTATTATATTAATTTTTACCATCTACCAACTTGGAAACTGACCATGCAATGGATGTACAAAACTTGTTCATTATTTCAAAATATTTTTATAAAAATATGAATTTAAAAAAATCAGTTTTAGGATAAAGCTTTTCAAATTGATTAATAAAATCAATCTATTGATTTGACTCTCTCATTGGCCTGATATCAAGTTTTTAGGAAGTAACTTTTCTCTCTTTTTTTTTTTTTTTTATAATAAAGCAAGATTTACCCAAAACAATAATTATATTTTCTCACCCTTAACAAAAGGGGATATTATATCTTAGATTTTGTCACTGTTGTGAATACTGAGGTTCACATTGCATCATCCTTTTCACATGTTAGTCTCCCATTGGCTTTGAGTCGGATTACCATACAACATGAATTATGGCATCCTATCAATTATTGACACATATACCAATCATATGTTGACATGAGTCCTATTATTGAGTTCATACTGGTCGCTTATCTTTGAGTACTCTAGGATTGATTGTGTTAAATCTTCGGTTCGTCTTGATAAACTTGACTAATGGATATTCATATTGTAATTTTGTGAATACTTGGTGCTGGGGGCAGAATCTCCGGGGTTCTCTTAGCTTAATGCCTGGCTATAGTGTGGCTCTCCTATTGTGCCATAGCCCTTGGCAAGATTTTTAGGGTTGACTAGAGTTGTTGGTTTAGCTAGGTCTGGCTTTCGTTGGTGCTGGGTAAACTTTGGTCTCTCTAGAGAAACTATCCTTCTAGTGTCGTCTAGCATGTCACCGCCAAGAGTGTTGCTTAATTCATATATAGTTATCTCATGTCCTACAAGCTAATCACGCACTCCAACTACTTACTATACATAACAGCGCCGCGCTCACTCGTTATATATATATCCTCACACTTATTTAACATCACATTTTTGTACTTGGCACTGTACATGTGATGTACGTCTATACAATCTTCCGAATGTTTCTCGAGTTAGATGTGTTGTTTTGTCTATTATCTTTCTCTCTCTAGATTTATCAACTTTCACCCTTCACATCACCTCAAAGAATCCTAGTTGTCAAAGGTGTAACTGCCACTCTAAACGTGACCCATTCCTCACTCTTACCTTTCATCAACAATAGACAATTATTATGTCCTTCATGTTTTTAAGTTGCTATATAACTATCTAAGAAATATGGACACGGATACAACATGACACAAACACGGACAAAATTTTTCAAAAAAATAGGAATGGATACGTTAGGGACATGTTATATATATTTATATTTTTATGTGACCATATAATAAAAGCGTAACATTATTTCAATTAAAATTGACATAAAAACACATAAATTATAAAAAATATTATTAAAATATTAAAATAAAAAGTCATTAAATAAAAATTTAAGAACTTCATTTAATCATCAACATCCATGGATGAAGTTCTAAAACGAATTTTCTAACTACTACATAGTACATAGATACGTATATATATAATAAAAAAAATCAAAGGAGAAAAGGAGGGAAAAAAATAAAAAAAGAAAACGTATCCTAACATGTTCAATTTTTTATTTAAAAATAAAATAAAATTTGGACACTTTTTTCGCTTGTCCGACGTGTTCAGAAAGTGTCCAAGAGTGTCGGTGTTCGACACGTGTCTGACACCGACACGTGAGCTAGAATAGAGTGTCCAGGCTTCATAGATGACTATCACGTGACTTAAAAGATTTTAGGAGTAACCAAGGCCTGAAATTATATAGTTCCCATAATGGTAACGTAGATGTCTTGACACTGCATACGTTGGTCGATATTCCATTGAATATTCCATGGTATATGAGCATTACTGTCAAGTCAGTGAGTAAATTGCTCAGGTTACCAACACAGAAAATGAGAGTAACCAAGGCCTGAAATTATATTTTTCCCATAATGGTAACGTAGATGCCTTGACACTGCATACGTTAGTCAATATTCCATGATATACGAGCACTACTGTCAAGTCAGTGTGTATATTGCTCAGGTTACCAACACAGAAAGTGATTACTCAAACCTGTTAGCATAGTTGTTAATACGTGATACGTGTCTTACGATATGTTTCGATATGGACATAAAATGATACGTATCTTATAGTTGTATCTTTTTGCACTGTATCTTATGATACTCAATATGTATCTTAAGATATGTTTCAATACGCACGATATACGAGATATGGAAAATTGAGCTAAACGACATCATTTTAACTTCTTTTTTATTGTTTTGTTTTATACATAGTAAACCTTTTTTTTTTTTTTATTTGGTTTTATATGCCTAGAGATGTTTCCTCAAATAAGAAAGAAGGAAAGTAAGTATTTTGAGAAGATGTGGATGAAGAGAGAGCACATACAAGAAGTTAAAGAAAAAAAAAAGAAAGTAAAAAATTGTTGGCATATGATGATGGTACTAATGATGTCTCGATGCCATTGAAATTGGATATTAAGATGGAATTTGGATTTTGTCTTGATGAAATATATTGGATGAATTATTTAATTTTAGTTTGAACTTTATGGTATATATAAATGTTGATTCTTGTATTGTATGAAATTTAAGTTTTTATTTTTATTTTTATAAGTGAGTTAAAATATAATTTTATTATTTTATACACATTTTATACACTGTATATATAACCCTATATATAACATGATACAATATATTTGAAAAACGAGACAACTATGCTTGGTACCACCTTGATTTTTAATTGTTGGATAAATAATAATAATTTATATATCTAATTTGTATGACAAGTAAATTGAAATGTTATTTATATCATTTTAAACATTATATATATATATTCATGTATATATATTATATATACTTATAAATATATTTTTAAAAAAAGTACAAGTATCTACGATACTCATTTTTTAAAAAACGATACGGCTTTTGATACACGTTTTGATAACTATGCCTGTTAGTTTAAGAATTTGTACACCAAAGAATTCATCAAGCTATAGGCTATGTTTACCTTGCTTGTTAATAGGCTTTTTAGCCTCCTATTGTAATTATTAGAAATCATCTTAATGCCGTACTATAGCCATTTGTGATTGGCAACTTGAATTCTGGTGTCTGTAAAGAAAGTTGTTTGGCTGTGGCAGTTTCGGACTTATTTTTCCATCCCCAAGCACATAGTGGCATTGTGGACAGGCTGGTGGAATGAATAAGAAAAAGGTGCCATGCCATGGAGTGGGGAATATCTTGTCTTGTAAGACAACTAAATGTACCTTAAGGTACTGCCAAGGAATAGAGGAACCTTCTAGAGCATGAATCAATAATATGAATATATAAATATGTGTGTACACACACACACACACACACACACACAGACATATATATATATCTAAAGAGAGAGAGTGAGCCTATTTGTTTCAAATTATTAATACTTTATGTCAAATAGAGCTTACCTTTGACACCTAGGTTTCTCCAGCACATGTAAAGAATAAATAACTCAAACCATTTGATTTGGAATTTTGAAGTCATTGGTGGCCTTTGAAAACACAATGACTCTTTAAATCCAGAGGGCAGAATTAGTTACTCTTATTAAAACAAGAATAAAAGAAATGGGGAGCAAGAGCGACTGACTTTAGCGACTTTAGATTTATCAGTTTGGTTGGAAGTGTGTACAAACTTCTTGCCAAGGTCTTGTCTCGAAGAATGAGAAAGGTGGTGGGGACAGTTAATTTGGAGTCCCAAAATGCTTTTGTTTATTTCCCCCCCGGGGGGGGGGGGGGGGGAGATAGATCTGTGAGTTTATGTCTTCAGATGTTGTCAAATGAGCTGGGAATTGCTAGTTGTAGATCTATGAGGCTGTATTTTTATTATAAGGAAACTATTAATATTGCTCATAATCTGGTGCAGCACAATTGCATGAAGCATATTGAGATTGATAGACACTTCATTGAGGAGAAGCCGTACAGTAGTTTGATTTGTCTGCCCTTTGTGAAATCAGAAGAATAACTGGCTGATGTGTTTACAAAGGGAATTAAAAGTAGGTCTTTTAATCCCATTGTTTGAAAGTTGGACATAAGAGATATTTATGCACCAACTCAAGTGGAATTATTAGTGTGCTAGAATATTCTAGGAAGGGCATTGTTGTATTTTTGTCTATTTCAATAATATAAATGCACGTAAGTGGGGATAGATAATTAATGTTGTCTCATAATTTATGTATAGTTTCTTTTTTCTCTTCTTTCTCCTCTCTTTTTTGTTACTCACTTTTATACCCTAAAGTAAAGATACAACTTCCAACAATCTGTACCATGCCACTGTTTTTCACTGGAGCAGTTATAGCTCCACTGTTTCACGAGTATGTTCATTCCTAACTTTATATTTTCTTGTCTTTCACACATCCATCTCAATATCCTTATTTAAGCTTTACTTATTTTATGAACATGTTTTTTTTAACTGTCCAACATTATGTCCCGTGGAGCATAGCTGGTCTAATAGGGGTTTTAATAGAAATCCGTCAATCACGCTATACACTTGAGGTACTCCTCCACTTAACCCATTCAGTTTTATGTCTATAAGACATCATATCCAATCTCTGGTATCTATTAACTTTCAATCTTTATTACATCCCCAATTTTACTGATAGTTTTGTAAAAGTTATATTCCATATATTCAATTTCAGTCTTATCTTAAATTCTCTACATTATAGAGATCCTCTCTAAATTTCTAATTTAGTATTTATTAACTCTTTGTTTTCATATATTAAACAATGTCATTAGTAAATAACATACTCCATGGAATTCTATTTTCATTTATTAAAACAATACCAGTTTCTTAAGTTTTTATTGGTGGAAATTTCATTGATGAACATCACGTAGTTTTCTTGGATTTCTTGATAACATCATCAAGTGATAAGGTTTGTTATGGAAGTGACAAGATTTGGAATTTGATTAAGTTGTAAGTTTCCTTATCTTTATAAATAGATACCTACGTGAAGGAAAAGAGATGAGAGTGAAAAAGAGTGTCTTCTTTGGTTCTTGGGGCATTATGTAGCCACTGAAGTTTATTAATGTTTTAACAGAGAAGTGAGACATGTTAAAAGAACCAAAGGGTTTAATTGTTATACCTAGAGTGGTTATGGGTGTTGAGAGCGTGGGTATACCATGCTTTTGGTTTTGGGTTACGGGATTTAACTCGGTGTATCTTGTATTAGGTTCTCTCATAGTGAAAAATTGTTCTCTCCCATGCATGTAGGCAGTGATTTTGCCGAATTACGTAAATTCTTGTTTGTCCTTTCCTTTTTCCTTTGTCTATATATTTTCTTTCCATTTGGTGTGATATAAAAGCTTGTGGGTGTGGGTGATTTCATAACAAGTGGTATCAGAGCCAATGGTTCATTTGGGGAAGCATCATTGAGATCTTGAACACACGAGAAAGGTAATCTGACGATAGATCTACAAGAAGCAATAGGTTCAGATTTGGTAGGTCAGTGTTTTGGCTATAACATGAGTTATAGTTTGCATGTGATATCTCAGAGATTTTCTAACAATCTCTTGAGTTAGCTCTTGGGTGTTGTGATGTTTGTCCCAAAGAAGCATTGGATCTACTCTCTCTCTCAGACGAATGGAACGCATGGGATGTAGGTGTTTTGCTGTAGGTGGAGGCATGAAAATCACACAAAACTGTTTGGTCCTGACGAAAAGAGAGAATATAATGGTGGTTTATAGTCTTCTTTGTAGCTCGATTAGTGGTTGGAGATGGAGTGCGCAGGTTGATAGGTACCAATGTTTTGTTGGTGTAGAGACACGTGAGACATGTTTTCAGAGTGCAGACGATGGTAGATGGTAAGTGAAGAAGGTAGATCGAGGTCCTTTTTTGGAGTTAACCGGTGAAGTTAGCTTGGGTTTAGTTGCACATGTTCATTGGTCATGTTGGATCAATTTTATAGGACAATTTTTTAATTGTTGATTCATGTTGTGTAGCAGGCCTATTTTTCGAGGCCAATCGTGGTACACTTGAAATTTTCACAAAGGTGGAGATTTGTTAAGTTTTTATTGGTGGGAATTTCATTGATGAAGATCACATAGGTTTCTTGGATTTCTTGATGACATCAAGAAGTGATTAGGTTTGTTATCGAAGTGATAAGATTTGGAATCTGATTAATTTGTAAGTTCCCTTATCTTTATAAATAGATACCTACATGAAGGTAAAGTGATGAGAGTGAAAAAGAGTCTTGTTGGGGTCTTGGGGCATGATATAAGCACCGAGGTTTATTAATGTTTTAGCAGGAATGTGAGACGTTTAAAAAACAAGAGTTTGGTTTTTATACCTACAGTCAATGGGTTGGCAGACCCAGAGGTTTTGTAGGGGGGTAAAAATATATATAGGGTTGTTATAGAAATATCAAAAATTTTGAGGGGGTAATTTCTAAATTATAAGAAAATTTTATTAGATTTTTTTTCTCTCAAAGTTCTTAAGGGCAGTGGCCCCCCTGGCAAGCCCTGAAGTCTGCCACTGCCTACAGTGGTTATGGGTTTTGAGAGTGTGGGTGTACAAAGGTTTTGATTTTGGGTTACGGGATTTAACTTGGTGTATCTTGTACTGGATTCTCTCATAGTGAAGAATAGTTCTCTCTTCTGTGGCTGTAGACAGTGATTTTGCCAAATCGTGTAAATTCTTGCGTGTCCTTTTCTTTGCCCTTTATTTATTTTCTTTCCATTTGGTGGTGTGCTCAAATCTTAGCAAGTGATATAAGAGCTTGTGGCTGTGTGGGTGATTTCATAACACAGTTGCCCATCTATAAAGGGCCAGTCACAGTGCACGAGGCTTCCACCATTGCGTGGTCTGTGGATAAAAAAATGAGGGCATCCCCAAGTCACTTACTGAAAAGGTTTGAAGGTTTGCATTCAACTTACTTTAGGCTACATGAAGTGTAGTCTACTGTAATTTCCCGAACCAAACTGAACTACAATAATTAGATCTATTTGAGATTTAATAGGAGATTATTGTCATGTTTAGAATTAATTGCATATAGTGGGACAATTTTAATAAATTAATCTAGATCCTTTTTAGAAGCAATTTTATTTAATTAGGAGCATGTATTTAGTAGGAAATAATGTTACATATTTATTATAAAAACATGCATTAAGTGTGAATTTAGTTTCCGGATTGAAGGCAATAATAATGAGAGAAATAATTATTGTGAGTATCATTTAATGAGAAGTGCTAGAGAAAAACAAAAGAAAAGAAGGAAAGAAAATGATGATGTGGCAGTCGAGTATTATATATATAAAGTAAGAAAGAAGTTTCTTGAATTTTTTTTTTAAAAGATAATAAAAATGAAGGAAGGTTAAGTCGTTGGTGAGAGAGAACTAAAGATAAGTAATAAACAACCACACTTGATAAAAAAAAAAAAAGGATTTTGAGGCTTTTTACAACTGAATATAAGAGTTTGAGCTTGTTCGTGTGGGATTTTTGAGTGAAACTAAGGTGAGTGTTTCATGTCATGTTAAGGTAGCTTTTGTTATAAGATATTTGGAACCCAAATAAGATTTTGAAAATATTTTACTCGCATATTATTGGTATCTATGATTTATGAAATAGAAATTAGTTTTTATATGCATTGAATTATTAATTATTCAAATTTGTGATTTGCTTGTTTGTTCATAAATTATGAATTTTGAAAATATAGAAATAGGTAGTGATTTGGAAAGTATAAATATTTATTTTGATTTTTAGATTTGTTATTAATTATTGTTTTAAGTTGGAATCAATTTTGTAATATTTGAAATATTAAGTAGGACTATTTGGGCTCATTCGTACCTTTGGATATATTTGAAATTTGAAGATTGAATTTTATTTAGGAAATCTAAACTCTGAAGTTTGACTTAGTTCTGAAATCCAAAATTTGAGTTATATTCGACATATGAAATTTGAACAACATTTATTGTTGAACATTTGGAATTTGAGATTTGAATTATATTTGACAATAGAATTTCGAACTGTAATATATTTATTTGAGCTTTCGATTTAATTCTTAAATTCAAATATATGATTTATATTTGAACCACAATGATTTTTATTCGTATGTTCACTGTATTTTGAATTAGATATTTATTGGAATTGGTTTACATCATTCTTTATTAAATTCGTATATTTTTTAAATTATAATTGATTTTCAACCGTTGGTATGTCACGTGACTGTCATTGGGTTGTTGAGCTCGTTACAAAACTTAACATTTTCATATGAATTTTAGACCGGCTCGATATCAAAGGATACAAGTTTGGAGAAAGGAATGGAAAAAAACGTAGGAGCTGTCTTTCATATAGCCTCTTTGAGAATGTTTGAATTATGTTTAAGAATTCATGAGGAATGTAGTCGAATGAGATCATGTAAACAAATTAAATTTAATTATGATCAAAAAATCCTCAGTGATTCAGATAAGTTAGTATTTGAAAATGGCCTCAGTGGCCGGTGTCGAATCCCAAATTTGAATGACCCGAGATTGGGTTCGTGCCATCTACCTTCTGTTCGGTTCTAAGAAAAATCTCAATATTGTCAAGATGACATATATTACAAAGAGGAATTCTCCCACTATCCAAAAATGTCATTGGCTGGGTATTGTGCACTTCAAGTCAATTTTCTTTATTTTCATTATTGGTTTTTTGTGCCACATTGTATAGAAACCAAAGAATAAGGGTCTTACGCTACAAAATTGGCATCTCGCCATCATGTTTTACCTTGTGATGTATTTGTTATAATTTCTGCAAACCTACTCTAGCTGTCCAATAAATAATTTAAAATTAGTTCAAAATTTCTAATCTAATTAAGATGCATTAAGTTTGTTGAAGATATTTTAGAGAATGAAAAAGATATATTCTTCTCTCTACGAGGTTAAGATTTATAGTCACAGCTTACAAGTAAATAAGGAAACTATCCTAAATTAGTTCCTACAATCAATCAATCAATTAATCAATACAATCAATCAATCAATCAATACAATCAATCTAATACCTAAATTTAGCAACACATTCGGTCAATATTGACAATACTCCCCCTCAAGCTGGAGAATATATATCTATAACTCTCAGCTTGCTACAAAAAGAGTCGAGGGCAGTCTTTGGTAAAGCTTTGGCGGCAAGTTGACTACCAGAAGGAACAAATGGAGTGGTGATTTCCTTAGATTTTACTTTAGATCTAATGAAATGACAATCAACTTCAATATGTTTGGTCTGTTCGTGAAAGACTCGATTGTTGGCGATATGAATCGCCGTTTGATTGTTACAATGCAGAGGTGTTGGACCACGTACTGGAACATCAAATTCTTGCACAAGTGTTCTTAACCAAGTTAGCTCACAAGTATTATGTGCCATTGCTTGATACTCTGCCTCAGTACTAGAACGTGTCACAACCAACTGCTTCTTGCTTTTCCAAGTCACGAGATTACCTTATAAGAAAGTACAATAACCAGTGGTAGATTTGCAATATGAAGGTGATCTCGGCCAATCAACATCAGTATATCCCTCAATCCGAAGATGTCTAGGTGTTCGATAAAGAAGACCATGTTCTGAGGCATTCTTAAGATACTTCAAGATACGAGTAATTGCGTTCATATGAGAAACTCGATGACTAGTCATAAACTGACTCACAACACTAACTGCATAGGAGATGTTAGGTCAAGTAATGGTTAGGTAAATGAGCTTACCCACGAGTCTTCGATATATTTCTGGATCCTCAACCAACTCACTCTTATCTAGCATCAACTTTTGAGGGTTCAAATCTAGGTCTTACTAGCAAATAAAAATTTATTTGTTTAACTATGTTCAAATTCACTTGCTATGGGTGTAAACAAATTCAGTGACATGCAATAATAAACTATTGCAATAAAAAATAAAGCAATAGTAAAATGACAGAGATAGTGCACTGAATTTGTTGACGAGGAAACCGCCACAGATCAACTAAATCTGTTTTGGAAAACCCTGGGGTGTTGACCCAGATGTGAATCCACTAGAAGAGATTCGATGATTATAGACTCTTTACAACTCAGTCTTTGTCCCTCAAGTCTTGTTGATAATCTGAATCTTATAAACTCGAATCCTCAATTACCCTTCAAGTGTATCTGTCGCTTTGAACTCCACGAACGACAATCCAAGCACAATTGTGAACTCCACCCAACCTTGAACTCTGTCGATTGCACAAACTTGAAATTCACACGCTTGTACTCAATGAACAATGTAGTAGATGAAATTCAGGTTCTTTCTTCAAGGATTTTATTTATATGTGCAATATGTATATGAAGAAAATTACTTTTGAAAAGTTTAGAAACTCTTTTTGATAGCGGCTAAAAGTCCCCTCGCAAACTAGGGATCAATCCTTATATAGGATAGGTTTTGGAAAGGAAATCGCACTATTTAAATCCAATTAGAAAACTGATTTGCGCGACATTCGTTCTCACGAATTGGGTGTTTGTTCGCACGAACCTCAATTCGTTCGGACGAACTATCGAACGCATGTGATATGAAAGCTACTAGAATTTTTGTTGGACCCTTCGTTCGAACGAATGTCCCACAAATGGGTTATTAGAAAATTCATTTGATTGAAAGATCAAACATATATTTTGTTAATATATACGACAAGCTCACTGAAAAATTTGTGCGAACGAACTCATGAGTCGTTCGAATGAATATTGTGAAAACCCTAAGAATTCTAGTTTTAGGTTAATGACATATAATAACCTACTTAAACAATCTTTCAGTTCTAGGCACACTTAAGTGAGCTATTATTATTCATAAAACCATTACGGTATACACTTTCACATATAAAGATAGTAATTTAAACTTAATGCATGAGAGTGTGTGTGTGAGATAGATTCAATCCAAACTTATCAATTGCTTACCAATGCTGCGCCATATAAGTATGTGAGAGTTACGCAGAAATAAGATAGCCTTTAACTGGAACCAGACACGTTCTTTAATGATCACAAGTCTTAAGGACTCTACATTCACTAACTTGGTAAGCATTACAGCTCAATGATAGCTTTGTCTCACAAATTAGTCAATACTTGTGACGAATAGTCCTAACAAATTCCCCCTTTGGCAATCAGTGACAAAACTTAATACAAGAACAACTAAAAGTAGATAACCACAAGTAAACCCCAGAAACTTGAAAGAAAAGATTTACATAAGATATCTAATCTAATGACTCGTGATACTATAATCAACAATATGATCCATTTAACTTGTGTTTCTGCAAAACAATCACTACATTATTCCTATGAAAAGCAGCGTATGAATAAAAATAAATGACTATCATTGTAAAGCAATAATCAGAAGCACAATCATTCATATGAGTGAAAAAAAAAGTAATGTACCCCCTCCCCCTATCAAATCTCCCCCTTTTGTCATGAAATGACAAAGAAAAACATCATATGATATATAATCAAGATAACAGTTTAAACAAAATATAATCAGTCAAAACATAATATAAAATGTGACAAGGTAGGAGCAAAATAGAAAGTAAAGTGAATAATCAATACAGAAATATCCTCACTACATGATCACTCAGACAATCAAGCAGTAGAGGAATCAAGGGAAGTCTCCATCATCACCATCGTCGCCATCATCATCATCATCGTCATCATCAGGAATGAGAGAGTGGAGATCAGTGGCCATCGCAGACAGATTGGCAGCAAACTGATCCTGACGCTCATGAATTGCCTGAATATGAGTGCGTTGGGTACTCAGCGCCTGTAGAACAGGTATGAAATCCATCTGCAGTTGCTGAAAATACTCCTCTAAATCCCCTCGAGTGACGGGAGAAGGAGGAGCACTGGATGAAGATGCACAGGGATCTGAATAAAATAGACGAGGTGGAGAGGGATCACGACGATATTAAGGAGGCGTCTGTTTGACCAGATAATCCTCATCAAGAACCGTGCCACTAGCCTCAGCTACATCTGCCTCCATGTCCTCAGCAGCATCAGCATCAGCATCAACAAGGCCAACATGACGCTGAGACTGCGTCAATGTGCGTCTAATAAAGGGCCCAGATAACTCCCTCACCATATCTGAAGTGTAGATCGGGACACCCTGACCCACACAAATCCTAGTAATGACACTACCAAAGGGAAGAACGACAGTATGCCGACCAGAGGCAGCACTATCAATGGCCGAGAAGTTGACATAAGCTCCTCCAATAGGAACTCCAGTGGCAGTGGCATATAAGAGAGTGGAGTGAGATCGAGTCAGGTTATTGGTATGACTCATTGGGGATAAATCATATGAGACTACCAGATTAAGAAAGCGGTAGTCCTCAGAAAGAAGACCCTGTGACAAATGAGCACCTATGACCTGAAAGGCCTTTGACCTATCACAATGGAGTGCCCTAGCTAGGACCTTCTCCCTGCAGTGCTTGGAGCATAAGGAAAACCAGGCTGATCCTCTCGAGGAATGCCAAGAGTCTCTATTACAAGAGCAGGAGTAAGATCAAAACTAATGTTACGCATTAATGCCCTGGCGGTGACTTGATCGCGAACTGTCTCTAAGTTCGCGTAGAACTTGTGAACTAACGGCTCATCAATGGGATTGGATATAGATAACAAGGGAAGCCACCCTCATTTAGAAAACTGGCAAAATGCCAAGGTGCCATTAGTTTGGTCTAACTTGGCATACCGCTCAGGCAAAAACTCACGACCTTGAATGAAAGGACGACGAGTCCGAGCAGTAGCAGACCGATACAAAGGAGGATTCCTTGGTTGAGGAACCAAAGAAATGGCAAAAGGAAACTGATCCTCCGTAACAAGATGCCGACAGGGTGCCATAATGATCTAAAACAATAACTAAGAAAGGTGCTAAGTTTGGAGACTGTAGTAACAGTTTCAAACTAACCCTGTAATCTAGAGAAAATAAACTAACCAACAAAATAAAAGACAATTCACCATACACCGTAGAAACGACGATAAACGTTGAAACCAATTGGTGAAGATGAAGCCTCGACACAGAGCAGTGATCTAACTAGAGTGGAACTGGAAAATACTAAACATGAGATCAAAATTTGTGATACAAAGAAAAAAATCGAGAGAGCTATGGAGAAAAAGATGAAGAATTCGCAATTTCGTGAATTATGTGATTTTTGAACTTCTCCAAGATTCGTTCGAACGAATGTGATATTCGTGCCAACTATTAATGTACTTTCATTTGAACGAGTTCTCAATTCGTTCGAACGAATTTTCCAGAAGCTCAAAAAGACGAAAAGAAAAATAATCCCTATAACTTTTTCTTTGAAAATAAACTATTTGTTGAGATTAATCATAATGATTCCAAGGAGAAAATGATAAATGATCTTAAAATCACTATATGCAAAGCATGATCATAAGACACTAAAGTGTAGGCAATCAATTCAATATTATCTTCTTATAAACGTGCAAATAAACTGACTCATCTTATGAAATTGAGTTTGTTTCAAAAACTTCAAAACAACGTTGAATGGTTTATCAGTTAATAAGCACAAACAACTATATTGAATTGTTTTTTGGATGACATGATCAAAATAATTTATATAAACTCCCCCTTAATGTATTCATGAGGAACATTGAACTTTGTTAAGCTTAAATGCATTGACATTCATCAAGGTGGCTTTCACACAAATTAAAGAGGCAGCTCTTTTCAAAGGTACACCCTTTTGCTAGCATACACACTGTCCTACAGGTAGCCCTTTCTTTGTCAAATAAAGAAAAGACTTTTATGCACATTGGTGCTGAGATTAAATGTTTAAATCATAGTCATTGAAAAACTTTCTTCTAGTCATGGATTTATTGAAAGGTAAACATAAGATTGTCATAATCCATTGTCTCAACAAATTTAATCTCATAGGATAAGAGTGCATGTGTAAGAGTGAAAAAGAGCAACAAAGATTAAAGAAATTGAATGCATTCAAATACTCATGACAATGCATGTACAACTAGAAATATGAAGAACAGAAATCAAGGTATCCTCGTCATCAAAGTAGAATTTTTTTTTTATATATAAAACAAAATAAAACAAAAAAAACTATACTAAGAAAAGAGATGAACCCTCAATTGATAGAATAAATACCAATAGATTTCTTAAGGTTCTCAAACCTAAGACTATCTAGAGGTTTTGTGAAAATATCCGCAAGTTGAAGGTCAGATAGGACATAATTTAAAGATATGACATTATCTTTAACAAGTTCTCTTATAAAGTGATGTCTAATGTCTATATGCTTAATTCTAGAATGTTGAACAAGATTTTTAGAGATATTAATTACACTCAAGTTATCACAATATGCTATCATAGTATCAACAGTTATCCCATAATCCTTTAACATTTGCTCCATCCACAAAAGCTAAGCACAACAACTACCTAAATCAATATACTCTGCCTTAGTTGTGGAGAGAGAAATTGAATTCTGTTTTTTACTTTGCCAAGATACTAGAGAATTTTTCAAGTAAAAACAACCACCAGACCATTAGTACTTTTCCGATCATCAACATTACTGGCCAAATCTGCATAAGAATATGCAGCTAAAGTAGCATTAGTATCAATGGAATATCGGATGCCATACTCTAAAGTTGCATTAATATATCTAACAACTCGTTTTAAGGCAATTGAGTGAGACTCTTTAGGTTTAGACTGAAATCGTGCACAAACCCCAACACTAAAGGCAATATCAGGTCTACTAAAACTGAGATAAAGTAAATTACCTATCATACTCTTATACAATGTGGGATCTACATCTTTGTCTATTGTGTCACTACTAAGCTTTGTACTAGTACTCATAGGAGTTTTTGTATGCTTAGCATTTTCTATATCAAATTTCTTTACTAACTCCTTGGCATATTTTGATTGAGAAATCAAAATCCCATCTCTCATCATTTTAACTTGGAGTACTAAGAAAAAGTTCTTCTCACCAATCATACTCATTTCAAAACTTACTTTCATCTCTTCAGCAAACTCATGAGTATGTTTAGTGTTCGTGGAACCAAAAACTATGTCATCGACATAGACTTGTGTTATCACAAAGTCCTTTCCATCCATCCTTGCAAACATAGTCTTATCGGCTCCCCCTCTTGAAAAACCTTTCTCGAGGAGATATGAAGATAGCCTCTCATACCAAGCTTTGGGAGCTTGCTTTAAACTATATAAGGCTTTCTTAAGATGATAAACATGACTAGGACATTGTGGATCCTCAAACTCCTTGAGTTGTTCCACATAGACTTCCTCATGTAAAAAGGCACTCTTAACATCCATTTGATAAAGTTTGAATTTCAAATAACATGCCATGGTTAGAAGTAATCTCACACTTTCTAGTCTAGCAACTGGAGCAAAAGTCTCATCAAAGTCTATCCTCTCAACCTGGGTATAATCTTGAGCAACTAACCTAGCCTTGTTTCTAAAAATGACACCATGTTCATCTAATTTATTCTTAAAAATCCACTTGGTGCCAATGACATTACTATCTCTAGGCCTTGAGATCAATTCCCAAACATCAAGTTTTTTGAATTGAAATGACTCTTCTTGGATAGCAAAGGATTCAATCATCATGGAGAAGAACTTCTTTCACATTCTTGGGTTCGATCTGAGAAGTGAAGCAATGAAAACTCAATTCACTCTCAATTTGAGCTCGTCTTGACCGCACTCTTAGGATTTCTTATTATGTTGGAGGGATCATGAGCTCTTTCAACCCAAGTTGGAACATTTTTATCACTAGAGGATGTAGTAACAACTCTATAAGCTCTATTGTTGGTAGAGTAACTTAGGAAGATACCATCATCACTTCTTTGATCAAGTTTTTTAAATTTTTTTAAGTTTTATCTGTTTCTCAAAATATAGCACTGACTACCAAAGACTTTGAAATACTTAAGGCTAGGTTTCTTACCAGTCCACAACTCATACGGACTTTGACTCAAACCTGGTCTAAGATAAACCTTATTGATCGTGTGACAAGCCGTACTGATAGCTTCAGCCCAAAACTTTCTAGGAACAGTTTTCCCAAAGAGCATGGCCCTTACCATTTCTTGAATGAGTCTATTTTTTTTCTCTCAACCACCCTATTCTGTTGAGGTGTCTTGAGAGCTCAAAACTCATGTTTTATGCCTAGGTTATCACAATAATTAGTGACGGAATTTTTTAAATTCAATACCATGATTGTTTCTTACCCCCACAATTGTATAAATTTTCTCATTTTGGATTCTCTGACTAATCCTAATGACAACATTAAACACATCAGACTTTTCTCTAAGGAAATCTACAAAAGAGTATAGAGAAAAACCATCTATCATAACTAGGATGTATCTCCTACCACTAAGACTCTCAGTTCTAGTAGGACCCATCAATTTCATATGGATTAGTCCAATGGTCTTGAGGTTGATAAAGATGAAGACTTTTTATGTGATAATCTATTTTGCTTAGCTTTTTGACACGTACCACATAGACTTGTAGAAGTCTTACCTAGTTTTGGTAGTCCACAGATTAGGTCTTTATTTGACAGAATCTTCATATCTTTACCTAGTCTCTCATGCCACAAATTGCAGCTTTCAGCCTTAGCACTATTACATATGAGAGTGAGAATTGGAATTATTCCATAGCAATTATCAGTTGTCCTAATCCCTTGTAAGACACACCTACCTTTTGTGTCAAAAACTCTACACCTTTTTAGAGAAGTGGACTGCAAGGCTGTCATCACATAGCTGACTTATGCTGATTAGGTTGGCTTTCAGATCATCAACATAAAGAACATTTTCTAGTTTAGGAAGTCTTTCAAGAAGAACTGAACCCTTTCCTAACACACTAGATTTACTACCATCACCAAAAGTGACAGCCCCATCATTTTACTTCTCTAATTGAGAAAATAGGGACTTGTCTCTAGTCATGTGCCTTGAACACCCACTATCAAAGTACCATTGAGTGATATTTTGAGTACTCAAAGCAGTGTGAATAACAAGACAATTCAACCTATCTTTCCTAACCCAGACGTGCCTGAATTTCCTAGGATGGCTCTTGTTATCATTAGTTCTAATCTTAGAGTTGTATGATGATCTAGAAAAATTAGTCATATTATTGACTCTTTGAGGTAAACTTTGAGATTTTTGAACTAAGGTGTTTAATTGTTGCTTCATGATTAACAACATTGATTTTGCCATACTAGAATTTTGGTGATATTTGTCTCTCTTAACATCTTTATAATTTTGCTTTGTAATTCCCTCTTTCTTACAATAACTACAATACCATTCATTTGGTTGAGACACAACTTGAGGCTTTTGAGCAGGAGACACAAACTTAACTGGCATTAGAGGTGCCTTTTGAGATTGATTGGTCACAGCGGGTTTTTTTTTTATAATCACGAATAGTATCATATCCCAGACCAACCTTATTACTTTTGAAGGTGACAATGTTCAACATTTTTTCTAATTTATTAGACTTGTCTTCAAGAGTAACTTTAACTTTCTTAGCCTTTTTAAGTTCGACTTCAAGATTATGAATTCGACCTTGGAGTTCAGTCTTTTTAGACTTGTTAGGGTCTTTTCAAACCATCAATCTCCAAACATAAGGAATTTCTTTTAGTCTCAACTTTATTCAACGTCTCAAGAAGAGTAGCTCGATCAGCCTTGAGCTGGCTAATAAGACTTTCACATTCAATATTAGCACTCTTCTCTTTTTCAGCCAGTTTTAATTTGGCAGCAAGCTTGAGATTAACTTTCTTGAGTTTAAGTGATTCTTCATACAATTGATCATAAGCCGCATGTATATTATGATCGATTTCACAGTACTTTCACTCATTGAGGAATCTTCACCATCAAAATCTTTTTTACTAACATCGTGGGTTAGAGAAATCTCAGGAGTATTGGTGGTGATAGTGAAGGCCAAGAACTGTTGTTCTTCTACTTCATCATGACCTTCACTCTCCTCATCATCTTCATTATCATCATTGGTCAATTTTGAGGTCATCGCCCTAGAATTATTATTTCCCTTATTTTTCATTTTGTTGGGACAATCTGCAGTGATATGACCATACTTAAGGCAATCATAGCATTCTATGGGAGATGGACCAGATAATTGATTTGAGGTTTTTCTCCTATCACTACTTGAGGTTGATTTGCCTCTTGAGTTGTTTGAGATTGAATTTGGCTATCTAGAAGAGCTTCCTTGATTGGATGAATTATTTTTCCTACCTTTAGGAAATCTATTGAATCTTTTGACAAATAGGGCTAGATCATCATCATTAAGAGGTGTAGACTCAGTGTCTTATTCCTCTTCAGATTTTTCTTGAATTGATTTCAAGGCTATGCTTTTCGGTCTTCTATTGTTTTTACAATTCAACTCATAGGTCTAGAGTGAACCTACCAATTTATTAACTCTTATTGAGTCAACATCTTTGCTTTCTTCTATGACAGTGACTTTTGGTTGAATTCGCTTAGGTAGAGATCTCAACAACTTGCGCACAATTTTGTGCTCCTCAATTCTTTCTCCAAGATTAAAAGATGAATTTACAACATCACTTAGTTTTGCAAAAAAATCGTCACATGATTTAGACTCATCCATTCTAAGTGATTCAAACTTAGAGGTCAACATTTGAAGTTTGGACCTCTTGATAGGAGTAGTACCTTCATGGGTAATCTGTTGGATTCCCCAAGCATCCTTAGATGTCTCACATGTCATAACGCCTAAACTCATCAGCACTAACGACATTGAAAATTGCATTCAACCCTTTAGTATTGTAACTACTCATTCTAAGTTCTAGTTCATTTCATTTAATTTAATTTCTAGTTTGAGTTCAGTTGGTTTTTCAACGGTAGCAACAGTGGTGGGATGGGTCCAACCACTAACAACAGTCAGCTAGACACGTTCATCAATAGATCTAAGGAATGCCTTAATCCTAGCTTTCCAATATGCATAATTAGTACCATCAAATAAAGGAGGACGAGATATAGAACCTCCTTCACGATTATCCATCTAGACAAATATATGATCAATCTAATACCAAAGATTAAGCTCTAATATCACTTTGAGGGGTCCAATCTCTGTCTAGGTCAAGAATTAAACCCGGGGGGGGAGGGGGAGGGTGAATAGGTCTTACTAGCAAATAAAAATTTATTTGTTTAACTATGTTCAAATTCACTTGCTATGGGTGTAAACAAATTCAGTGACATGCAATAATAAACTATGGCAATAATGAATAAAGCAATAGTAAAAAGATAGAGACAGTGCACCGAATTTGTTGACGAGGAAACTGCCACAGATTAACTGAATTTGCTTTGGAAAACCCCGGAGTGCTGACCCAAATGTGAATCCACTAGAAGTGGTTCGACGATTAAGACTCTTTACAACTCAGTCTTAGTCCCTCAAGCCTTTTTGATAATTTGAATCTTTTAAAACTCGAATCCTCAAGTACCCTTCAAGTGTATCTGTCGCTTCGAACTCTACGAACGACAATCCAAGCACAATTGTGAACTCCACGCAACCTCGAACTCTGCCGATTGCACAAACTTGAAATCCACAAGCTTGTTCTCAACGAACAATGTAGAAGATGAAATTCAAGTTCTTTCCTTAAGGATGTGATCTATGTGTGCAACATGCATATGAAGAAAATTACTTTTGGAAAGTTTAGAAGCTTTTTTTGATAGCAGCCAAAAGTCCCCTAACGAACTAGGGATCAAATCCTTATATAGGATAGGTTTTGGAAAGGAAATCGCATTGTTTAAATCCAATTAGAAAACTGATCTACGCAACATTCGTTCCCACCAATCGAGTGATTGTTTGCATGAACCTCAATTTGTTCGAACGAACTATTGAACGAATGTGATATGAAAGCTACTGGAATTTTCGTTGGATCATTCGTTCAAACGAATGTCCCATGAATGGGTTACTGGAAAATTGGTTCGATTGAAAGATCAAACGAATATTTCGTTAATATATATGACAAGCTCACTGGAATATTCGTATGAACAAATTCATGATTCGTGCGAACGAACTCATGATTTGTTCAAACAAATATTATGAAACCGAGAGAATTCTATTTTGAGGTTAATGACATATAATAACCCATTTAAATAATCTTTCAGTACTAGACATAGTTAAGTGGGTTATTATTATTCATAAAACCATTACACTATACACTTTTACATATAAAAATAACAATTTAAACTTAATGCATGAGAGTGTGTGAGAGATAGATCTGATCCAAACTTACCAACTGCTTACCAATGCTGTGCCATATGAGTATGTGAGAGTCATGCGAAAATAAGATAGGCTTAAATTGGAACCAGACACGTTCTTTAATGATCACAAGGTTTAAAGACTCTACATTTACTAACTTGGTAAACATTACAACTCAATGATAGCTTTGTCTCACAGATTAACCAATACTTGTGACGAATAGTCCTAACAACTTTAGATTGGTCTCCATGGGCGTAGCTACAGATTTGGAGCCAAGATAATCTAATCCCTGCTTTTGATCTTGCGACCTTAATACTAAGGAAATAACAGGGCTTTCCAAGATCTTTGGTGAGAAAGATGGAACCAAGATGGCGAATCAATGTCTGAATTCCTGCCTTATTATTGCCGGTGATCACAATATCATCTTTGTAGACAACTAGAATCACGATACCTCTTTGCATCCTTTTAAAGAATACTGAGTGATCAGCTTGGCTCCGAGTCATAACAAGAGTAACTACTGCCTTACTGAAATTATCAAACCAAGTTCGGGGAGTCTGTTTGAGTCCATAAATAGACTTCTGATGATGACAAACATACTCCCCCTTGGACTCAAAACCAGGTGGAGAAAATCTCGATGTAATCAATGCCATATGTTTGGATAAACTTTTGGCCACAAGGCGAGTTTTCAGTCGATCAACAGTACCATAAAGATTCTACTTGATTGTGAAGGCCCAACGACAACCAACAATTTTAGCACTAACAGGTTTAGGAACAAGAGCTCAAGTATGATTTAATTCTAAAGCATGCATTTCCTCTTCCATTGTGGTCTGCCAACCAGAATGGGAAAGGCTTCCTTGTAGGATTTAGGAACAACAAGAGATGACATGGACAAAGAGAAAGCTTGAAAGGAAGAGGATAAATGATTATAAGAGACAAAGTTAGAGATAGGATGAGCAGTGCAAGTACGTGTACCTTTATGGAATGTAATGGGCAGATCAAGATCAGAGTCAGAAGAATGAGATGGATTGGCAAACAGCGAGGTAGGTGGAGGATGTGAGAGAAAAGGTCCAGCAGGAAAAGTGACTAGAGCTGCAGCTTGGTGATGACGAACATACACTTGAGAAATAGAAGGGTGAGTAGGAACACTAGTAAGTAAAACAAGGTCAGGAAATAATGGTGCTTGTAACTGACTTCCTTCTGGAGAATAATAGGGAACAGTCTAAAAGAAAGTGACATCAACATTGACAAAGTGCTTACGTAAGATAGGATTGTAGCACCTGTAACCTTTCTGTGTGCGTAATCGAGAAATATGCATTTATGAGCACGAGGGTCAAGTTTTTCCCGACTAGGCTGCAAGTTATGCACAAACGAAACACATTCAAAAACTTTGGGGGAAAAAGAGAAAGGTGTTTTATCAAGAAACATGATATTAAAAGGTTAGTTTTTCTATAGAATGCGAGAAGGCATCCTATTTAAAAGATACGTAGTTGTAAGAAGAACATCCCCTAAAAACACTTGGGAACATGCATCTAGATCATAAGGGCACGAACTATAGCAAGGATGAGACCAGTCTTTCTTTCGGCAATCCCATTTTGTTGGGGGGTGGTGAGATAGGATGTTTGGTGTATAATGCCTTTGGACTCAAGAAACTGTTTAAAATGGTCGTCTTTATACTCTTGAGCATTATCAGTTCGAAAAGCTAACAATTTGACATTGGATTGATTAGAAATTTCAGCATAAAATGATTGAAAAGCATTAAACAATTGAGAACATTTTTTAAGCACATATACCAATGTCAAACGAGAATGATCATCAATAAAAGTAACAAAATATCGAGAACCACATAAGCCAGTGGTTCGAAATGGTCCCCAAATATTAGAATGAACTAGTACAAAAGATTGGAAACAAAGGGGGTTAACACGTAGAGGAAACGAAACTCTATGATGCTTACTAAGTTCACATATCTCACAATTAAAACTAAAAAAATTAGATAAAGTAGGAACTAAGTGACGAAGATTTGCGGAAGACGGGTGTCCAAGGTGACAATGCCATTGATAAGGAAAAACAACGGAATGTAGAGCAGAAGGAGTCGACTGACAAGATGATTGAAGGCATTATAGTCCATTCTTCTCATATCCCCCACCAATCATCCTCTTCGCCTTTAGATCCTGAAATTCATAATAAGAGGGATAAAAGGTCACTGAACAATTGAAAGACTGGGTAAGTTTACGAATAGATAAAAAATTGAAAGGAAATTGGGGTATGTATAAAACAAATGAAAAAGTGAGACCAGAAGTGCAAACACTACCACTTTTTTGAACACAAGCTTTAATCCCATTAGCAATAGTGACAAAGGAGGGAGAAGAAGGATGCAAAAAATTAGAAAGAAGAGACAAGTTACTTGTTATACGATGAGACGCCTCAGAATCAAGAATTGAAGAAGTATTGGAAGAAGAATGAAGACGAGTTACTTGACGAGACTAAATTGGTTATGGAAATAGAAGAGGCATTGGCATGTTGAAGAATAGAATCATACTATTTGTTGTCCTTGGTGTCCAATTTATCAGCCATGATAGGACAAAGAAGTTGCTAGAGTAAAGATTTGGGAAGTGAGAGAAGTTGGGCCGAGGGAGTCGAGAGGTTGAGCCGAGAGGTACCGAAGGAGCCGAGAGGCTCTGATGAGGGAGACAAGAGGCACCAGGAAGGGGAAGATTGAGAAAGAGAAGCTATGATTTAGAAAAGCTACTCTGATACTATGTCGAAAATATTTTAGAGAATGAAAAATATGCGTTCTTCTCTCTAGTCAAGATTTATAGTCACAACTTGTAAGTAAATAAGGAAACTATCCTCAAAATTAGTTCCTACAATCAATCAATCAATCCATCAATCAATTAATACAATCAATTAAATAATCTAATGCCTAAATTAAGTTGCAGATTAAGCTCAATCTAATGCCTAAATTAAGCTACAGATTTGGTCAATATTTATAACAAAGTTTAAATTTTTGTGATGAGTCAGGCAACCCGAACAAACTCGAGTACGGACCCAAACGAGTTTGATTTTTGTGGACAACCCGATGAAGTTCGTTTCACATGAAATTGAGCTTGGGTTGCGCTCGGGCTCGGGCTAAGATCTCCGGGTTTAGGATCGGATTCGGGATGAACTTGGGCAAATACTTTTAGAGCTTGGGCTGGGCTTGGTTAAGCCTCAACCCGAGCCCAACCCAACCAACTTGCATCCCTAATACTCCCTCTGTCCCATTTTAAGAGTCCTTTATTCCATTTTGCACTGTCTCATTTTAAGAGTCCCATTTGAAAAGTCAACGTACTTTTAACATATGAATTTCCAAAACTATCCTTTATTACAACTAATGTGAACATGATTTACAATTAAATGAGGGCAATATGAGAAATTTAAATAGTTTCAAAATAATAAAATAATACTTCTTAAAAAGTTAGAATTCCCAAATGGGACTTTCATTTTGGGACGGAGGGAGTATTTGTTAAGAGTTGTCTTTCAACACCATGGTTGAATATGATTCTCATAGAGTCCAACCTCATGAAATTAGATAGGATAATAATCTCTCTCTGTAAAGAACCCATGTAGATGCACCATAGGTTACAGGTCGAGGAAAAACTTGGTCCAAATTCTAGCAATATAGAACATTGTATATTCTTCTTCTTGTTCTTGTCTTTTTTTTTAAATGTCAGAACTGATGAAAATTGTGACCGTTATCAAATTTTCAAGTATTTTAAAAACCTTGACCTTGTTTATCTAACCGACATGCTGCTACCTCAACTTGGGAATGAAATCAAACTTAAAGATTTGTGAGTGTATAATCTGCTGACCAGCACATTGTGTAATGACATCTAGCATGTCCAAAAAGAAGATGTTTCTTATTTTAGAGAGCATTTTTTTTGTTCTTATTATTATTTTATTTAGGGTGCAATTGTGGATGCATCATTAGAATTGATCCTTGTTGAAAAGGTTATGAGCTGTACTATTTAGCGTATAAGTGATTATAAACATAATTTTGTCATTTCAAATTTCAGGTGCTGATGGATGACATTAATGCAGGGTATGAGCGGCTTGCTGAATTACAGGTAAACATCATTTTCCATTGTAAGTTCACAGATTATGTTTTAACTGTATTATCTGGCGTAGAGAAATAAAGGAACCACAGGTTAAAACACTAGTGAAATCTTCATCAAAACCAATATATTTACCTTAATTATTCTACTTTGTGTTTGATAAAGCATTCCACAATGAAAAACCAATGTGAGTTTTCAGGTAAAGTAGAGTTTTAATGTGTTTTTTGTTGGACTTGTTTTGTGGTGAGCAGGTGAAGAAAGTTAATGGAGTGGAAGTTGAGAATTTGAAACATTTGTGCCAACTTGTGGAAGGGTGTAGCGAAGAGAGCTTAAGGGTTGATTTGGATGATGAGAGGGTAATTGTGTTGAAGTATGATTTGGCAAAAATAGCTACTAGTCGAATACTGAAGCGTCATAGAATATCTTCTGCCATGTCTACTGACCTTGTTAACAAGGCTTTGAGCTCAGCCTGACCGACCTATCTATATATCTTCTTTTTATAATTTCTAAAATTTCTATTGTGGAATTTTCTTTATTTATTTATTTTTGGTACCCTAAAGACTTAGAGGCCCCCCACCCCAGGCACAGAAACTTATACTACAGGATAAGGCATTTACTTTCTGTTACAATACTAATTTTTTTTTGAGAATGGCATTCATTTTGAAATTAAGAAAATCATCAGTCACTTTGAATTGATAATTAATTTTAAATAGCTATTGCAACTTGTAAATATGAGCTTCGTTTGAAGTTTAAGAACATAAACTTGATTGTGTTCTCTCCTCTTCAAATTTAAGATTTCGTATCCAATAATCCATTTATTACTGCTGGTGCAATGGATTTACCAGTTAGTTGGTATTCCAGATTACTTGTGAATGGAAAAGAATTTCGGCTCATTTTTGTAACACTAGTTTAAAATATTTATATGTTAAGATAAATTTTTTATTTTTCAGATTAGATATATTAAAATTATTTTTTAAGAATAAAATAGGTATCAAACGATACCTATATATATATATATATATTCCTGTGCATGTAAATATAAGTGAATGTACTTTACACATGTAAATATTGTATAGATTACAACAGTAATTCTGTCTACATAAATATATAAATTTGTATAAAATATACAAATATGAACACATTTATAAATACAAATATATAATTGTGGTGTCATTGTAAAATTTGGAGAGGATTAGATGTACATAATTACAGTTATGGACGTCCCCAATTAGGCTAAAATTGGCCTAAGATGTATCTGGCATTAGATGTACATAATTAATTACAGTTATGGGCGTGTTAGAGTCTAGTGCTTGTCAAATGCTAAATTATCCCTAATTACGCTAAAATTGGCCTAAAATGTATCAGACGCTGTCAAGATGTTTCCCTTTCCTTTCCCTAAAGGTCTATGACAAAGCTTCACCAGAGAGGAATGTTAACAATTACTTGGATCAGTGATGTAAAACAAGTGGGGAATAACTGGGAATGAAATTAGTCTAATTTGAAGTCAAATTGCCTTCTGATGATGGTTGAAAATACTTGGCACTGGTCAACTCAACATAAGTATACTTAAAAATCTCCATATTTTAACGCAAAATGACCCAACGGACTAGACTAGACTTGTCACTTCGTTGCACCTGAAGGTGGATTTTAGTCATATTCACACATTTAGGTTTTTAATTGCATGTTTTTTTTCATTTTTGGAAAGTATCAATTCTTCAATAACTTTACACAAGTGTTAGTCTGACATCTTTGGGTAGTTAGATTATGCTTTATCAACACACAATGAGCGTTAGTATTCCTTAGAATACTTTTTAGCATAAATTCACAAGCCTCACGGCTTATCTTGTCGTCCAAATCAGCCATCTCTTTTTTAATCTAAGCAAGCAATAGGCTAGCAAAATCGTCCACACCATTGTTGCAAGTAGTCACCCTTTGTGTCCCACCGAATGTGCCAAAGATATGTTTGGCCTAAAAACCCTTCAATTAATAACTGTGATCGTGTGCGTACACACCAGAGATGGACGGACTCACATATGATGCCGAACGTTTGATCCCTAAGATTGTGTGTGCATGTGATCAATCAGGCAATTGTAAGGAAATACGGAATCTCTATTTCTTATAGGTTCTCCTTACCTCTAGGAATGATGACTTTTAAAGGAGGGTCACTTTCAAGAGTACACATGAAAACATTGCATTGAATTATAAAGATACCTTTCGTAAGCAAGTAGTGGACTGCAACTTTTGGGCGTAAATACAATGGAATGTAGTTATACATTGTGTAATGGTACTGATTATTATCGATAGTGAAAATAAAGGGATAGTGAAGCTTTGTTACTACTACTCTTAAGAAAGGCTAGGCTAAAATAAGATACTGCAAGGCTGAGCTACGCATTGATGTTGATTGATACAGGTTCTTTTGTTCTTCTTCAATTCTTCTACTTAAAGGCATTCTTGAGCAACAATTATCTCATGTTTTTCATGTCCATTAAGCCACCCATGTTGCCCATTTTAAGGATTGTACCATGATGGGCGACCATGTCTTGCTAGCCGCCAACATGTAGCTCATGTTCTGAGAAAGTGGTCCCTTCTGCTTTCCTGAATTAGTGCCACCTATCCCACATTTTTACTCCCAGAATGTGTCAGGTATTTGTTGTTGAGGTTTTTAAACACCTGCCACGTATTGTGCATCTTTAGAATGATGTGATTGGTTACTTGGATATACAATCATGGCTTTGAGCCATTGCCCATGATTCAAGACTTAGTAATCCTCTATGCCTTGTCCTTAATGGACGTCTTCAATGTTGGACATTCTCATTTCTATATCCATTAGTCATTTCCCAAGTTGGGTAGACGCCCAAGTCTCTACACGTAGTTGAGTGCCTAGCATCCATGATCTTGGTCATTGCTATAATGATCCTACGATCTAGGGATTTGTACTACTTCGTCCATGTTTGCACATGTAGGCCTCACTCTTAACTCTTAGGAAAATCATAAGGCTTTGAGCCCAATGTTACTTTAATTATGTGGCCATATTCATATGGTGAATGATCAATGTTTGATAATTAGTTATGGTGTAAATACTAGGAAACTCCGATTGAGTTGTCGTTTTTGACAAACTTCTTCCGTTTTATCTAGTTTCCAAATTTCAGCATAATTTTAACTTTCCCCAATTTGTCTTTTATCCAAATTTCTCTATTTTCATAATTTTATTAGGATTGTCTTAGTAGTTGTGATTTTCTGGTCAAATTAGTAGTTTCATTTCTCTATAAATATGATGTGATAGACTTCAATTATTTAGTTTTCATCAATAATATTCAAATTTCAAATTTAACAAAATTTATTCTCTTACCTGTTTGTAATTATTTCCATACAAGGAATTTGATGCGATCAATTCCTATCACATTTTGTGTGGCATCAATTGGTATCAAATTAAGGATTCACTAGTTTGGATGGAAAATGTCGGAGACAAAATTAGAAATCCTAATGACGACATTAGTGGAATTGAGGCTCTCTAGGTTGGGATGGAAGAACAAAGGAAAAAGATTACTAAAATCTATGAGATGCTTTTGGGAGTCTATCTTAATGCCAATAGGGATCCTCTAGTCGATAGGAACTACACTAGAGGATTTACCCAAGGCTAATATATTGGCAAACCTATGTTAGAACAACGTCCCCAAAGGCAACCAATTTATAGAGACAATTAAAATTTTGATGATCAGGAAAAGGACTATGAGATTTATAGACTTATGAGAAGGAATTGAAAGTATGATAACTACTGGATGAAGACAGATATAGCTACATTTAAAAAAAATCTTAACATCGAGGATTTCTTTGATTATCTTTTACAAGTTGATCGATTCATTACCTTGATGGATGTTCCAAAAGAAAAGATAGTGAGACTTGTCACATTTAAAATAAAGGGTGGAGCAGCAGTTTAGTAAGATCAGTTATAGAAGAACCGATAGCGGTTAGGGAAGAATCTAGTTTGAACCAAGAGACAGATGAGATAGTTGTTGATGGCAAGATTCCTATTGCCATATTATGAGCAGTACTAGTTCAAGTCATACAAAAATTGTATCCAAGCCAACTGTTTAATTTTTGATTACACGATAGAATTTAAAAATTTGTCTGATCATAATAATCTAGATATGATGGATGGACAATGGGTGGCGTGATATCTTAATGGTCTAAAACCATCCATTGGTGAGAAAAGTGGCTTGTTTCTTAAGTAGATTGCTTAGGCCCATACCATGGCATTGAAGGAAAAGCTCATGAAAAGGGAAAGAAGGGTTAAAAGTTCAATCACCTTTCATAGGAATTTTCTAGAGTCATTATTTTCTGCAAAGGATGATGGGAAAGGTGTTAAAGTAGAAATACAGTCTCCAACTCATTGTATGCAGACCAAATCTTAAGGTGCATCTCATGCCGAGGGCAGTGCCAAGAGGTACACCAAAGAAAGCAGTTCCTACTATGAATATCAATCCTTACATTAGGCCTACAAATGGTAAGTGCTTTTTCTTTGGAAACCCGGACATCATTCTAATAATTGTCTAGATTGGCAGCCTATTAATTATATTGAGAATGAAGAAGCTATGAAAGAGGTAGAGGAAGAAGATAATGAAGGAGAAGATGATCTATACAAAGAATTCACACAAAAAGAAGGTGAACGAGTTAACTGTGTAGTGTAATAGTTGTTGTATGCACCAAAGCAATTAGATACAAGCTAGCGCCATAACATCTTTTGGTCTTACTGTACAATTAATCGGAAGGTCTACAATTTAGTTGTTTATAATGGGGGTTGCAAAACTTTTGTGGCAATAAAATAGGTTGATTATATGAAGTTTTTTAAAGAAAAGCATTTTTTTCCTTACACTATCAGTTGTATTAAGAATAGGCCAACAGTGAAGGTAACATAAAGTAATGTTTGATATGGATGCAAGTTATGTGTTATTAGCAAGGCCATGACAATAAGATTTTGACATCACTTATAGAGGCAAAAATAATGTTTATTTCTTTATATAGGGAGCACATAAAACTATATGACATATTTAAAATATGATTTTGTGACTAATAGTTCCTCTAAAGAGGTAATTTTTGTTAGTTTTGACCATATTTGAAGTAGAATTTGTGACTAAGGCTAAAGAGGCTATAAAAGTTACGCTTTGGTGGTGAAAATGTTGGTAGTAGAGGAGTCAAAATCATAAGCAGAAGGTGTGACAAAAAAATTGCAACCACTATTGAAGGAGTTCAATGAGTTAGTTTTTAAAGATGTGCCTAATTGCTTACCTATAATGAGGGCTATTCAGTACTAAATTAATCTAGTACTTGGTGTGAGCTTGCAAAGTTTGCCACATTATAGGATGAGCCCTAAGGAGAATGAGATTTTGAGATAGAAGGTAGAAGAATTGTTGCAAAAAGGATCCATTCGAGAGAACATGATTCCTTGTGGAGTTACAACTTTATTGACTCAAAAGAAAGATGGTAGTTAACATATGTGCATAGATTGTCAAGCCATTGAAAAGATTATTGTCAAGTAAAAAATTTCTATTCATTGTATAGATGACATGCTTGATATGCTTGAGGGCTTGAGGTTGTTCTCCAAGATTGATGTCACATCCTTAACCCTACCTTATTCGGATTAGGGACTCAACCAGCTAGTTAGTTACATCACCCACATCTACCTTGTGCAGACTACGAGAAATGCAACCAATCGAAGGACATTTCTTACATGTTCCAAGTTGATCCGCATTCTTTTAACCTTTCATTGGCTGTAGAAATTCTTAGGTTAATTTTTTTTTTTTTTTTGTGAGTGCAACACACGATTGGCAGAACTTTACTAATTCATTACTTATGCATTGTACAAGTTGTTCAAAATTTACAATATCATGAGCTCATTACATACATTCATCTCAAGACTAGCAAATCTAACTATAGGTCGCTAGTCTATCTTATTTCTTCTTGCTCTAAACAGTCGTCTACTCTTGGAATGTCATTCTTATGATAACTATAACACTCTATGCTATACTTTTACAATTTTCATCTAGGCTTAAAGTTCTTCCCTAATCATTGCTTATTATCATTTGAGTTCGTTCTACTTTTGGACATTTTTGAAAAATGTGGGATAAGAACCTTGTGAGTTTTGTGAAAAGCTCGTGAGTGACACATGTGCCCTATCACGGGTTTAAGAAACCCAAAGATACTTTTCTATGGATAGCATATAAAAGCATTTAATAAAATTTCTAGCATTCTTAAAATATACTTATAAACTTGAGATATTGCAAAGATATAGTAAGTCATATAATGTTATGCCAATAAATTGTGCAACATAAAACTAGGCTAAATAACTTTAACGTGTTATTGCTAAATCATGTAAAATGATTTCATGCCAAATGGCTAGCTGCACATGACCTAGGTGTCATATAATGACTTGGGTGTGACATAGTGACCTTAGTAGTTCAGAACTCTTAGCTTACATGGGCCTACTGGCTTAACCTTCCGGCAAGGTATAGCTAGGTGTCAAGTAACAATATGTTATATACGTGGCATGTAAAAACTTTATGCTAATAGCTTGAATCAAATAAAAAGATTTTATTTAGCTGTGCTTCTAAAGTCGTGTGTACCCCCGCTCGCACCTACTAATGTAGGACACGAAGGCCTTAGCCTTTAGGAGGTCTCTCTCATCTTAGTTGTAGAGCAAACACTTGGATCCCTTAACATAGCTTAAAAACATGCTTTGAAAAACTAATTTATTTTAGCTTTCCAAGTTTATAGAACATTTAAGAAGTAATAAAAGAGCATGCTAATGTTTAAAACTAAAATCATAGCTTGTGCTTTCATTTGAGAAAATAAGACACTTACAAAAATGCACTTTACAAGAATAAGGCGTCAGTTCAAGGTATAAAGTTACTCACCTATTATCCAGAGTCCATAGTTACATCCTTGCAAACTTGCTTTACTAGTCTACTCATCTCCATTTCCTTGCTGGTGATCCTGAGTCATGGATCAACATACAATGATACTTCATTAGCACTCATTATAATTTAAAGTATCTCTCTATTTGATGAATAGTTCCTTTTGAACTTAGTCTTACTATTTAAGATTCACTTAGGTTCTCTAATTAGGGTTCCTAATGCTTATTAGTTCATCTTGTGACTTACTTTAGCCCTTAGAGCATTTTGGTAAATTTACCCTTTTATGTCTGATACTATTCGATACTTAATTTGCCTAAACAAACTTCATTTTTGAGTCTAGAGAGTCTATAAACCTTAGAGTAGGTCCCCCTTTTATTTTTTGAGTTCATTTGATTGCTTAATTAAGCTTTAGGGGTATTACGGTAACTTTACCCCTCTTCTCTTGCACTTTAGGTACCTAATTTACTTAAACGAAGCTCATTTTCGGACTTAGAGGCTCCAATAAATATTGGTATTGGTCATTCTTTACTTCTTATTCTCTTCTGGTGGCTTATTTAAGTCTTAGGGACGTGTTCGTCGTTTTATAATTTATTTTAGAGTTCTCTTTTTCCCAAATGGACATCACCGTTAGGCCTGGAACACCCAAAATACTTAACTTAGCCTTTTCTAGATCTTAATTAGCCTTTTTGTGGCTTATTTTATACTTACGAGAATTTTGTAATTTTACGCTTTCATGTGGGACCATCTTCGAGTTCCCCGATGCTTAATTAGACCTCACCACTAGGTCCAGAGCGTTCAACAATGTTGGGTATGCCCATTTCATTTATTTTTTAGTCAATTTGGTGGCCCAATTTGATAGTTTTGACATATTTGGAATTAATCCAATTATTGTCTCATGCTATTCATAGTCTCATTTTCTAGAATAAACTCTGCCATTGAATCTAGAACATCCAAAAACGCTAAAATAGCATTTTTTTTTTTGGCACTTTAAATTGAAAAAAATATCAATTTATAATTTTGCCGACAAAAGTTGACTAAAGTGTAATTTTTAATATTAAAGTCACAATTGTGTAATTAACTTTGCTCACTATTTGGGAATAAATCTTAAAATCTCTATTGATTTGGAATTAATTAAACTCCTATTCAAGAATTACTTATTAAGAGTTTATTAAATTGGGAATAGGAATAACCCTATTCCCTTTATCCATGATTTCAATTTGTTATTCGCGTAACCAAACAACCCAAATCTGGGTTTTAAAAACATTAAAACCATCTCAATATGCAGCCGTTTGGACAACCTAGCTTGCACCTGAACTTGGTCAGATTCGTCAACCGTTGACCAGTTAACTAGTTCAACTCGTAGGCACCAGTCATCGGCGTCAATCTTTTTTCAATCACCATTTTATGTGTTCTTGAACCGTTTTTAGCCCAAAATTTGATTTCATGTCTCGCTTTCAGATTTGGTTTTAGTTCCTATCATCAAACGTTGAGGAAACAGTCGGCTCTGGTGAACCCCCGACTTTTCGACGACTTATTAAAATAATTATTTTGTCGTGTTTAGTTTATGGTTTTGAGTCTGTTTTGTTCTTGTTCATCTTCTAGGACATCAAGCAACCCAAACCAAGGTTCTAAATAAAGAAAATCATTGTCAAACTTATCATTTCAATCTCAACAACCCTAGATTGTAAGTCGCAATTTTTTAGTAGTTTTTAGACCATTTTAACTTATTCAAGTTGCAAGGTGTTCTATTTTTAGTGCTCTTTTGAGGCATGTACCTAGAATCAAGATTTACTGAGTTTGGTTCTAAAACCCAATTTATACCTAGGTCAGCCATGGTGGTTCATAGGATTTTCTGAGCTTATTCAGTGTCATTTTCATCCATTTGTGATCTACTTTACATTCATGCAAGGTCTAAAGCTAAACCATGACGAAAACTAGTCTCGAGAAAAGGAATAATAAGGAGAGAGAAGATCAGCTTTTACCTCTTCCATTGCGATTACCTTCTAATCGATTCTCTTTTTTGAGCTCTTCATGACATTTGATAACACCCTCTTGCTTTAATTCATTGTTATTTGTGCATGTACACACACACATGCACCATAGCCTTTTCTCCTTTTTTCTTTGCTGGGTTAGAACAAGCTCAGTCCTATAATACGAAACATTGTTGTTATATAAGAGCATATATAATACCCCGACCCAATTAAGCGAAGATAATCATTGTAATGATGTTTCTTTTTGGGATTAAATATCAAATGGCTTTTTCATTCTAAATTATGTTAAATAGGTTGTAAATATTAAGAATTTTTACACGAAGAAAATTTGGCGAGTTAGAGTGAATCGAAAAATTAACGAAACTTAAACGCCGATGAATATGAAATATTTTTAATATAAAATGTAACGTATTAAAAAAAAAAGTTTACGGCCTAGAAATTTAACGTATGATATTAAAAAGTAAAGAGGGAATACGAAGGAATTTTTAAAGTAATTAAGGAACAACTTCAAAATCTAATGAAAGATGCCCAAATTGTCAAACAAGTCATAAGTAAGAAAAATGGAAAAAAATGAGGCAAAAAGGGAGGCCAAGGGACTTGAACCCTAGACCAAGAATGAAAAGAAACCAAAAGTCCAAAAATAAAGCCACTTGGGCTACAAGCACTTTTGTGCTAAATAATGCATAGGACATATACATATGTCTAACCAAAGTTCAAAAATTCAGCACATTCAAAATGAGGTGGCGGCAACCTATTGGCTACCGCCCTCCTCCACCAATCATCCTTCATGTAGCAATATAGACATATATATATATATACATACATACATATGTATAAGACCTAATGATGATAACCTATTTAGGGGAGGGGGTTGCGTGTGAAAAGAGGACTAACGAGTGTGTTGGGTGCATAAAAGAGTGTGATGTGAGGCCATGCAAATTAGACTTGCATGGTGAATGTATGTTTGTAGGGCTCGAGTAGAGAGAGAAAGTGAGGTAGAGAGAGAGAGTGAAGGAAGAAGGAGGAAGAAGAAGAAGAAGAAGAAGAAGAAGAAGAAGAAGAGGGGAGTCTGCATGCAACCCCAAACCCGACCTTAGAGCACTAGAAGGAGCCAAACCAAGCAAGAAAAAGGAGGGTACCACCGTTGAGGTAAAAACACCACAAACCCACTATTTTATCTCTCTAAAATTTTTCTTTATTCAAGCTATTTTAAAATCTCTTTTATGTATGCGTGTGTAGTGTAAATTTAGGGAAAGAAAATGAAAGAAAAATTGTACATTTTGGAGCTTTAAAACAACAAACCTCAAAAACTGCTATTGATGGCAGCCCTACAGCTTGGGTTTGAACGGACCAAAACAAAACTTATACCTCTCATTTAGAACCAGAATAGGACCCTCTAAGATTTCAAAGTTGGAATCACTGCAAATGGACAAGAAATAGGAAAGAAAATCTCATTTACAATCATGGTCCAAGAATTGGGTCTCTTGAAATGTAGTTCCAAACTTGATTCTTGGAACGTGGCTTTGAAGCCATTGTATTGAGGGTCATAACCAAAAAAAAACCATAAAAAATGATGGTGAAACAAGCTCAAATCGAGCTTGTTTCAGTCGCAACTATCGAAGCCCAACAGAGGAAAACAACCTAATCTAGCCCATGAAACCCATGCCAAAATGAAGATTAAAGTCTCAGAAGCTGTTTAGGCTAAAAGAAAAGGTTCAAAAAAGCGAGAAAAATGAGATTTAAAGTTTTTAAAAATTTTAGAATCCGACCAACAGCACCGAAGATGGTGGCCAGAGCTCGCCGAAAAAATGATGGAGAAGATGACCTGTGGTTGGGCTTGATCCTAGGTCGGTTACAGGTTTGGGTTATAACCGGATCCAGGGGGTACATGTTTAGTGAAACGGCACCGTTTGGAAGTTGGATTCTTTTTATTTAAATGGGATTTTGGTTGTTTGGTTGCGGGGGTAAGAAATTCAATTGGTGTTCACTATTGGGCTAGGGATATCTTATCCCAGTTTGGCCCAATTATCCACCGTTTGTTTTCAAAATCAATTGAAAAAAAAAAAGAAAAGGGGAAAAAGTGGGACGTGCAGTCAAGAGGTTCGAACCCCTGATCGAGTGAGGGGGAAAGCCTTAACACAAGCGTACGGTCCACTGTGCCACTGCCCCACTTGTTAAAAGCTATAACTTAATAAATATATAACATAACATAATATAATATTATGTTATTAAATTAATTATATTAATTTAATTTTGGAAAATAGTCATGATGCTAGAATAAAACATATGGATAGTGTAAATTGACTATCCCGAACATTCTGGACCCAATGGCGGGGTTCGTTTTATGAGTCGGGATTTCAAAAAAAATTAGACACGTAAAATGTAAAAATTACCGTTTTACCCTTACTGATGACCAAAGCCAATTTGAAAATCGTAAGAGCCTAAGTTGACTTTCTTCGACGTTTGGGACCCAATGGTGGAGTTCATTTTATCAAACATGACCATAGATTCATAAATAAACTCAGATTAAAATTTTACGCAATATTAAACTAAGAAACTGCTTCTTGATTTATAGGGACATCAAAAGGAAAAGACAAGGCAGTCTAATACCTTTTAAGGAAGGGAGGAATGTTATAAGGTAAGTAAAAACCCAAACTCTAACATGTGTTAATTCCCAGCCATGTCACAATGTCATTCTTTTATGCTGCCAAATTTTGTACTTCTATACATGCCTAACACTTATTAGTTCCCAAGTTGATGCCATTCTGCCTTGTGAACTTATTGTGAAATTGATTGCCAATATCCCATATAATTAATTGTCCATTTATATACTTGCATGAATTTTGAAAAATTATTATGCCCCTCACTGCTGAGGATTTACTATTCCACAAATATGTACATCGCTTGTAGAATTCTAATGATCATGGTTTTATTAATATGAGTGCTTGAGGTTATGATCTATCACAACGCCCATTTGGTTCATTGATGCTTCTAGACCTACGGGTCGAAGTCCATAGTGGACATGATGTACGTGAAGAGCTCTAGTGTTATTTAAGAGCCCGATGGTGGGTAAACCTGGATAAGCGCTTCTGAGGGTATGCCGGGCCCTATTTGTTACAACATCTATTTTGTTAGTATTCATATAATTTATTAATATTCTGATATTATACTCTCTGATTATTGATATGCTTGCTATGGCTGTCTTGATTACATGATGATGTATCCTTGTTTACTGATACGCTTGAATTCTAGTACGTTTAATTTCTGTTATCCCTTGCAAGCCTATCTTTTGATCCCATTTGGCTATTTGTGATACTTATGAATTATGGCAGTTATCAATTATATAGGCCAAGTTCCTATTGTTGATTTGTCATTCACTTGTATCATTGTCACGACCCGAAACCCACCATTTGCAGATATCGAATCGCGAACCCCGGCCTAACACTGTTGCCGAACCGGGTCTCATCTGAACTGAAATTGAAACTGTGAAAACTTGCTACACAATTAGTGCTACTAACATGCAATAAATATCATAATATAAATAGCGGAAGTCTCTAAGTAAAAGTTGCAATGTATATAAAATCTGGTTCTCAAAATACAGACTTTAAAAAATCTAATACATTACATCCCCAAGACGTGGATGGCATGGGAGAGCTACAAGACTATACTGAATATTATCCATTACATTTATCTAAAAAATGTCCACTGCTATCTAGCTGACTGCTACTGCTACTGCTTTTCTATAACTTCCTTTCCTAAAATGTTTTAGTAAGTTTGAAGTGAGCTAATGAAGCTCAGTAAGTAATTCTCTTTTGCTTTGCCATGTGTACAAGTGAATATAGAAGGCATAATTTATAAAAGAACTAGGATAAATGCAATATGCTAGCCAGTCAAGAAATAAGGAGCTCTTTAAGGAATATCAAATGGTAGGAACTCAAATGATAAAATAATGAAATCTGCTCTGCTAACAATATCATACTGCTACAGTTATGAGGTGTCTCAAGTATAAATTGTATGTACTCAAATAAAAGCTGTGAAATCTCATGATCATTCATAATGGAATAATATGACCAAACTATGATAATCAATAAATAATAGTGATATCAACGAAAATGATGCACTCGTGGGGTCCGAAATTCCCCTTGAGCTCGTATTTAGTCCCACACAGACCCTCTGAATAATATTGCTCTGTGTATAATGTGACTTTACGTCCAATGCCTCACATAGCAATGTAGCAAATGTTCCTACTCAGAACCTTGACTCGAGGGTCATAAATTGCATCAGATGGAGTTGTGACTGAGCACAAATTTGACACTAATAATATATCGGGATCATGTTATCTTTCACGAAGACTATAGTGGAATCATAATTGATTCTAGGCAATTTGACGTAACGATAGTTTTCAAGGCTATGATTACTAGACTGCTTTCGAATATAATTGACTGGCCCTCGCGGCCCTATGTACAAGTGTACAAAAAGAACTCTATGCACAAGTGTACAATCATGATCGAGATATATATAGAAATCAATAAATGCTTCCCACATGATAGGGTAATATCAATGTGGCTCAATAAACACTAGTATGTATAGAATAAAATAGGAAATATATAAAAGAACTATTGACATGGCTTGGAAAGTAACATATGCAGAGATCAAATTTTACTTACCTTTTTCTGTATCTGTCTAAAAGGTCAAACCGCATTCTCCTTGCCTCTTGGTATTCCTATGATTTAGGAAGCTCATCTCAATCTATGTATATATAACTCATGATATTCATCAAATTTTATGTCTCTTTACTACTTGTATCTCTTTAACTAGAATAGACTCTATTATTGAATCCAGAATGTCGAACAAAGTCGTTTTAGGCTTTCGCGAAATTCAATTCGGACGTCTGTACTAAAAAGGGCAAAATGATTATTTTACACTTTTATGGGTTCTTACATCTCGAGATCTTTTTTCATGAATCGGACTCCACCTTTGAGTCCTGAATGCTCGAAATAATAAAAATTCACTATTCTTTTACTTTAATTGGAGTCCGTTTGACTCCTTTTGACTTAAGGGCATTTTGGTAAGTTCTTGTATTTTTAATTAATTAAATTAATATTTAATTAATTATTTTATTCTGTGGGTCCATTCATAATAACTAAAAGTTGAGGGTCTAATTATAATTTTCATAACTTCTGGGTTCATTTGTAATTTCAGAAAACCCTATTCCAACTAAGGTTAACCAAACCGTGACCAGTCTATGGAATAGGGATAGGATATCCCAATTCCAATTTCAGCCCCAATTCAATTTCTTATCCGTGTCACCAAACACTCCTAATCTCATTTTAAAACCTTTTAACTTAACGAAATACTGTGCTGTTTTGTATACCCTAGGTTGCGGTTGGGCGGGTCTGACCCGAACTGGACCCGTGACCCGAACCCAAGCCTAACAAGACTCTTCTTCTCCGGCGATACGCTGGTGGTCTCCTCCGGCACCGGCAGCTTCTCCGATCAAATTCTTGACCTAAATTAGATGCCATTCTCTTCTTTTCTCCTTCTAGATCACCACTAAATAATTGGTTTTCCACAAAACCCTTTATAGGTTCACGAATATGCCTAAACGAGTAGCTCCCGCCATAAAACTGAAATTTCGGCGAGCCATTTTTGCTATTATTCTCTAACTATTTTGAGTTCTTTCTTTTTCAAATCATTTCCTGCACTCAAGGGGATTAATTCCCCAGCATAAAATCGAAGATTTATACTAGAATTTTATATAACCCGATTCTATCCCTTAAACCTGCAACTCTACTTTTCTCCCCCATTTCTAACTTTTTTTCCTTTATTAGTTTTGCATAATTTTTCTCTTAAACTGTAGAGACCTGAAAAATGAAAGTAAATTTTTCGTTTTGCCTGTAAGACACTATTCATGCACTATTTATTGGTAGGGCACTACACATGCACATTTAGACATAAGCCATGGTTACGAGCATATTTTGAGTATGTAATAGAAGGAAAAGATGCTTAGAATTTTCAAATACACCTCTTGTAAAAATTGAGCCTGTTCAAAGATAGTTTCAAAAATGGACCAAAAAGGGCATCCCAGGTGGATCTGGCCAAACTCGGCCACAGGCGAAAATAAATTTTTTTGAAAAATATAAATTAAAATAATTTTAAGAACTTTGACTACAACAAAATATCGAATTGAGGCATTTCAGGACGGGTTGTAGTGTAACGGGGTTCTGAACTCATTAAGGGCAAAAGGGTTTTTTTACCTCTTGACCCCTTTACTATAAATAGGACCCCTTAGTGATATAATTTCATTCTTTGGTCTGAGAATACAGTAGCTACACGTTCATGGAGAAAAAGGAGAAAGAAACCTAGGGTTTTTCAACTTTCAAGCCTCCAAAACACAACTTTAGGCTTGGATTTTCACAAGACTTCCTTCTAGGAAGTTGTTCTACACGTCAAGGGATACATTCTCACTGATTGGTTAAATGCACAATGAACACAACTCCCTAGGGTTGAGAAAAACCCATCTAGGTATGATATCTTGCTAAGTAAAGAATAGGGTTAAGTTTAGGAGTGTTTTATAAGTTGATTGAATGATTTATATATTTATTTGCTGTTAGAAAGCCACTTAGTTTGTAGTTGCTTTGAAAACCTAGAGTTAGTTATTTATGTACTTGTGTGTTCTTTGTATTCTTTGAGAATTTGGTAAAGTGATAAACATGAACCATGACTATATGTAAAATTCATTGTATTCTAGCTTATGTTCATGTGGACAAAATCTTGTAGTTGGAAAGTTATGATTTATTCAATATGTTGGTACTTTAATGTATTTTGTAATCTTTGAGAATTTGTCAAAATGATGAACATGTAACTTGAAGATATAATTGATTCATTATATTGTGGTTTATGTTCATATGAATAGACCTTGTCTTTTGGAAGATATGGTTATTTAATGCATTGATGCTTTGTGTAATTATGTATTCTTTGAGAATTGGTAATATAGTGAACATGTAACATGGGCATGTGTTTTAATTGATTGTATGTAGCATATGTTCATGTGGACGAAGTTGTGTGCTTTGAAGGTTAGAATTTACTTTATGGATGATGCATGATTTAAGGTGTATGACATGTATTTAATAAAATGCCTCATTGAAATTGCATAGAAAAATTAAGGCATATTGGCATATGGTGATTCTTTGAAAATATAATGTAGGTTGAGCACTTGGTGCTATGCATTATGAGGGTGTAGATCTTGTGGTGAAAAACCCAAAATTTTTCATTGCATTGGTGCCCAGTATCCAACGAGAGTGATCCGTGAACGGGTATTGGTACTCAGTGGTCCAACGGGAGCGATCCGTAAATGAGACATGGGTGTGGTATAGAGTTTGCATGGGTCTGTCGTGCATATTGCCATTACATTATAATAATGAATTGGAAGGCATGTAGATTATAAATGTATACTTGTACATGTCACGCCTTAACTTTGTTCCTTGCATTAGCATTATGTCATACCAACAGTTGAGCTGACCCCTCGTGGGATATCATATTACAGATGAGGCTCCCGGTACTTGAGACTTGATGAAGTATTGAAGGAAGGAGGGGAAAGGAATTGTGAAGACATTTGGCCCTTGGGGCATATTTTTGTATGTATGGGCATAAGCCCAATGACTTGTATTAAATTTGGAAAAATAGTGGATTATAGGCCATGGGCCATCTTGTAATGTAAAGGTTTAAACCCAAATGACAAATAGGTTGTACTTGGTTTAATGTGCATTACATGTACATGTTGAAAGCAATGGATGTATGTTTAATTTTCATAAATTATGACCATCGAGTGAGGGTGGATTGTGATATGCTTATGTATATGAATGGTAGCAAAATATTTGGTGGAAAATGTTTGGAAAACAAAGGAGATTATGTCAAAAATTTTATGGAATTAAGGAAGAAATTAAGTGTGTAAAACACCTTACATACAGGTGGGAAAAAGTGCCAAAAAGGGGGGGGGGGTTAAAAACCTTGAGGAAGTAGGTAAAAAATTGAAAAAACTAGTTGCAGCACTTTGAAGAAAAAAATCAAAAAAAGGAAAAATCAACTTGCAGCTAGCTATAGTGAAAATTCAGAAAATCAAGTCTAGTAGCCCCAAGCCATGCCAGCCCCCTGCCGCGTGTCCAGCCCCATGCGCTAGCTTGCACGCCTGCTGCTGCCCCCATGCGTGCCCACGCGTGATAGCCTGCTGTCTTGTCATGGCACCCAGCTTGACAGTCCCCTTGACACAACCCCTTGGCCACCTTTTTGAGCTATGTTTGGCCACCATTTTGAGCTATGTTTGGGTACCCTTTTGGGCCATGATTTGCCAATCCTTAGTCCATGTTTGGCCATCATTTTGGGCCATGTTTGGCCACCTTATGGGGCCATGTTTAGCCACCTTATGGGGCCATGTTTAGCCACTTCCTTGGACCACTTTTGGTAGACTTTTTGACCTATTTTGGGCTTATGCCTTAGGGCATTTTGGGGCCCATTTGGGGTCACTATTCGAAGGCATATTTAAAGACATTTTGTGGTTATCTTGGAGGCCACCCTTGAACATGCCTTAGACTAATTTTGGCCATTGGTTAGGGAGATATTTGACTGCCATTTGGGACTTATCTTGGGTAAGTCAAGTTAACGAATTTTCATTTTCATTTTGGAGAAACATGGAGAAATATATGAGTAATCAAGCAAATCTAATTAATTATCATTTATTAATTTCCTTTTAATTCATTTTCACTCACCCCCAGATTTATTGAAATTTGGGGCATGACATAAACTCAGCTACATGGCCTTATAGTTTTTATCATGCTTCATATTCTAAAATTCAGAAAAACATAAGTTGACAGAATTCCAAATTTACTCACCTATTTCTGATTTCTCAGTCGCAGAGTTGCCTTATTCGCTTGTTCTTCTACTTCTGATTTCTCTAACTCTTTAACACTCTCAGCTTCTCCTTTTGTTTCCCCTTTTTTTCTATTTTTATCTTAACATCACACGCACATATATACATACTAACCGCCCTTCTCTCTCTCTCTCTCTCTCTCTCTCTCTCTCTCGGTTTCTCCCTCTTTCCTTTTTCTTTCCTCTCCCCCTTTCTGATCTTTTCTCATTTTTCTTCCTTGTCTTGCAGAGTTTAAAGCTGCAAGATACTTTATATATTATATGTATTTTATATATATAATATCACACACTAACACACACCTTTCCACGCACTCACACCTGCCGACAAAGTGATCTTTGTCACTTGGCCACTTGCATGCTTTGCATGTTGCACACACACACACACACACTTATATGTATATTTTTATATACATGTATATATATATATATTTAGACCTTTATGCATTATGTTATATATGTATACATACCTATACCATATATATATATATAAAATTTTATATATTATTATACGTATATACATACATATATATGTATACTTGTGTACATATGTAGATGTATGATGCACAAACTTTAAGGCACACACGAGTATATGTGCATGATTTTTCGTACTATCTGAGTTTCTCATTTGGTGGTCCTGGGTACTCGGGGCTGCTTACAATTTACTTCTCGTATATTTAAATATCATATATCCCTTTATTGGTGAATTGTACTATTTGTTTCGAATTGCGTGCCTATATTGTACATTACTTCCTACGCTAGTTTGGTTTTTTTTTTTTTGTACTACATTTTATCAGGTCGATCTATTCACACTTGGCTTGTCCAAATCTCATAATTCCCTGAGATCATGATTTCTACTATTTACCTTGGTATCCATACCCATTTACTGTATACTAAGTACCATGATGGTTCGGTACATTTTGGGGTCTATTATTCTCGGTCTGAGTTGGTCTCGGTTTACTTTTGGTACTATGCTCATGGCTTGGTCAAATCTCGGTATTATTATTTGATTCTTTTAGGATATAAATGAATTTATTCTATTTTATTTGGAACTCATGTTCGGTTATAATTGGTATTACACTACTCGACCCGACTTATCTCGATTTACATGCCATATTATGGGTCAGGGTGTTATATTCTATCCCCCTTAAACTGAGTTTTGTCCGCAAAACTCGAACGCTCATAATCTAGAAAACTCGATTCTCGTTTTTATTTGTCTTTTGGATATACACTATTCCACTTGAATCTCATTTTCTAATTACTACTTAGTCATGTACTCTATTCTTGTTCATATTGTGTTATTTTTCTGTATAAATTCTAACACTGATCCTATGTATATTGCATCTTGCATTACATTCTGTTCTTTATCATACATTACGTTTTTCTTTAATCTTTATTTAACTAACTTGTAACGCCCCGACCCTAATTAAGAAATGATAAGTTACTAATCATTAATTTGAACCAAACATAAAGAATAATTTAGAAAATCGAGAACCTCATGATAGACCCATAAAATAATGTCTGAACCTTATTACCAATAAATTGGGTGAAATGATGTTACTTTAACACTAAGAAAACTCGAGTTAGCGAACTACAGAAATCCCAAGGGATTAATAACCGACACTAGACCTTGGAGATTGAAGCTAACCTAAATAGGAAATAGTCAGAAGAATCCGCGTCGAAAAATAAGCAACGAAAAAGAAGATATTTAGAAAATAGCTGAAATAATTAAATGCGCCAACCAAACAGGGCCTAAGCCCAAAATATGAAAAATTTCCAAAAGTGTGGCCAAGGGGACTTGAACCTTTGACCAAGTGGGCATGATTCTTATTACCCAAAAAGTTACCAAATAGGCTACTACCATTTTTGTGCCTATATATGCAACCAAATTATGTTTAAACCCAAATTAGCCAAGGCCACCTCCCAAATTGGCCAATGGCCATGCATGCAATTCCCACATCATTACCCCACATCACCTCCCTTCACCTCATGTCAGCCACCGAACCCACTAAACCTAATGCACATATATACATTCATGTATATGTATAGGTTGTATGTGAGAGAAATGCTAAAATATATATGCCCACCACACATTTTGACCCTCCAAAAAATTGTGCACTGCCCCAGACTAATGTGTGAGAAGTTCTCTGTGTTGTGAACGTGTTAGAGAGAGAGTTAGAGGAAGGGGCATTGTGTGAGAGGAAGGTGTACATGCAAGTGTGTGTATGCATGTGAGTATCACCAAGTGTACCTGAAGGAGTCTGAGCAACCCTAAGGAGCTCTGTGAGGCTTTGAACCAAGCCAAAGAAGAGAACAGCCACTGTCAGGAGGTATAAACCCAAAACTGAAAAATTTTCTGTTTAGATTTTGATAATGTTTTGATGATAGTTGAACCTAAATAACTGCATGCATGATATCTAAAATTTCATATCTTGAATGAGGCAAGAAATTGGAGCCTGAAACAGCCTAGAACACTAAACCGTACACTCACCCGCCATTGAAGGACCTCGAAGGTGCAGGTCTGTTTTGACCGAAAGGAAACATGGTTCCTTCATTTGGGACCTCAAATAGAGGCCATAAGGGTTCTAAAAAAACCTAGGCCGCGACCTAGAAGCCTAGAAATGGACCCCCAAAAACTGAGTTACAGTCACGGTTCAAAAAAGTCGACCCTTAAAAACGGACACCAAAGCTTCCTTTTAGAATGTATATCGAAGCCCCATGATCTAAGGATCATTTTGGGCCAAACCACGCAAGATTTGATGGTGAATTGAGGGTTTACTAGCCAGTCACAGGTGCGGCTATCCCCACATGAACCGAACACTTGAGCTTGATTCGAGGCATAAAACTATTGCCAAAATGTTTGCCTAACCTCTAGAAATGTTTTGGGATGGATGGCAGAGAGAATACGCACCTGAAACTCCACGAAATCGAGAAGCATGAAAACCAGAAAATTAGGGCAAACTGGGGGGAGAAGAAGGAAGACGATGAATAGTGTCGGGTCTATTGGGTTGGGCCGGATCTGGGTTCGGGTCGGGCCCCGACCGTAATATAAAACCGGTTAGGTGAAACTGTGCCGTTTTGATTTAAAAGATTTTAAATTTTAAAAAATTAGGGCTGACGTCAGCATGACGTCAGCTTTATGTGTTAAACCAAATTGAACCGGTTGGTTCAGTCAAAACCGGACCGGTTCAGTCCCGATGCAACTGAACCCACTGGTTCAGTCCGAAAGTTTGTGTAATTGCATTTTGACCCCAAAACTTCAATGAAATTCCACTGTGGCCCAAGCTAAAATAAATTAATATTAATTTGATGATATTTAAATAATAAAAATTACGAAATTGCCCCTAGTCCTCAAACAAGTCAAACGGAGTCCGAATAAAGTAAACGAATAGTGGATTTTGACTATTTTGGACGTTTCGGACTCAATGGTGTGGTCCATTTTACGAGACGAGACTCCAAAAAATTAGGACACGTTAAGTACAAATTACCAAATTGCCCCTAATGTAGCCAATGTCCAAATAAGACAAGTTATTAGTATATTCTTATTTTCTTGAGCCTTCTGAGATCAACAGTGGGGTCCGATTCACGAGACGGGACTCCGAAAAATATGGCACGCGAAATGACCAAAATACCCCTAAGGTACCCGAAGCCAAATAAAAAGCTAAGAAGGTCTAAATTAACTTTCTTTGACGTTCTGGACTCAACGGTGAGGTCCGTATTACGAAATAAAGTACGAGAGAATATGATGCGTCAATAAAATAAGGCTCACGATAAAACATTAGGGCATACTACGATTTAAGCATAATTAGAAACATCAATAGGAGATATTTGAAGTACATTGAAGTTAATAGATTATTGTGAATTGTTTCTAGGAACTACAAAGGGAAGGGAACAACCAAGTAATAGTGCAAACCCAGGAAATCAAGGTGAGTAATCTTGCATTTGAAGTGGAGATTTTAACTCCACGATTTAAATGATGTTTTAAACTTCAAAATATCTGAAGCATTGAATGTTTAAATTCCATATTTCATGACTCCCGTTTTGAAATATTCTGCTTTTATAATTCTCTTATGACATGTTCAGTAAATGATCTTTGTTACAGTTCTTTTGAAAGTGTTTAACATGTCATCTGTTCTAAAATGTTATTACAACTATGTGAAGATCCTATCATGAACATCATCATGTTTAAATGCTCATAAAAGCATTTCTTGAAGAAGCTAACGTTTTGCAAGATAATAAAGATGCATAAGCATCTTCAGTTATTGAGCACCCTTCGGGTTCTCAATTCAGAATAATGCCCGGCAGCAGGATCTAATCCCCCAGGCAACGAGATCTCTCAGAAGTAAGATTAGGGTCTGGTTCGAAACGGATCCTTTAGTTAAAAAGTGAAAAGATGACAAATGATTTTTGGAAATGGAAGCAGGTTTTCACCCCCATTTTCATTGTGCATGTTTAATTGTTTTGAAATGCATATGCTCTATTTGAAGGAATGTTTAACTAGCTTGAATACTTTAAGTGTTTCAAAGCTATCCGTTATGAAAAGTGCATGTACTCTGTGTTTAAAATGTACGAACAATTGGTAGTGTGCATTTTATAAACTCTCATGTACGAAACCACTGCCAATTGAAAACCCATGACAGATGCAGGAATTACTCATTGGGCTTTTCGAAGCTCACCCCATTCCCTAAATTTTTTCAGGTAACGATGATGAATGGGAGCCTTGCTCCATTTGGGGATGACGACTAGTGGCTTTAAAATGATCAAGGGCTTTTGGAAGTACTAAGGACCCGTAGATGGTCGAATTTTGAAGTGTAATAGATTTTAGAAAGTGTGTACTTAAGCCGAGAGGCAACCGGATATGTAATGTAAATAAAACTCTAAATTTCAGTATGCTCTGATTAATTATTATTATGAGTACCGCTATGAAGAGTGGCAGTACCGGATGGATGTGCGACAGATTTTAAAAAGAAAAGAAAAAAGTTTAATTTTTTTCACGCTTCCGCAACCACAGGCCGCACCGCCATCCGATATTGTTGCTTATGTTCGCCTCGCCCAAAGGCTCCCGAGCCTGAAGGCGGCGGTCGCGATCCGAGATCCGCACAGGGTGGGTTTCGGGTCGTGACATAACTCCTTTCTTTAAAGAATTTCTTGTAACAATACTAGGAGTTTCTATATACTTTGTGTGTTTTCTGGGTCATATAATCACATGATTACATCTCGTCTGAGAATTTATCACAATGGTTTAAGTTTCTTAAAATCGATACAGTTCATAATTCTTTACTATTCACAGATCTTTACTTTCTTCTATACTTGTAAGCATTCTTATAATAGGTTCTAGGATTTCATATATCATTTTATTTTATGATTCTTTCTAAATGATCACTACTCTTTCAATCTCTTTTACCATCATTTAGATAGGTTACTCGGGTTATTTATTACTTACTTTTACTTAGCTTGATAGAGTGTCATCCTTTATTCATATCAAATCTACTACTCGGATCATTTTCTAAGATTTATCAAATCTTTTCTAACACTTAATCATCATATATCTACCTCTTTTCAAAATCATCACATTGCATAATGTCAAAGTCTAACAGTCTCGCTTATTTAGTAAATGTCTTTACAACTCTCTTCATCTTTTACCTTATCAGATCTATTTATAACTTACTCAAGACTTTTCGCATTTCTGGTATGTCATTAATCTATTTAGGATATCAACTCCCCCTGTACTTATTTATTTAGTTTTCCTTTAAACTATCTCTCATATCTTGATTCCTTGCTACCTCTATTGCCTTTCAGAGTGTAAGTATTCTAATTAATTGTTACCCATCATATATATTGTCACATCCCGAACCCTACCCTACGCGGATGTCGAGGACGTGACCGCTAGTCGGTCGCGACGCGACCAACCAAAGGCAAATTCTGAACTTTCCGACGAATTGCACTCCAACTGTAGGGTCAGATGCAACGGAATTTAAAACTTTTCTTTGTGTCACGGGAATGCAACTCACTTATCTATCATAAGAACATGTATCACAGAGCAAGACTAAATCCAGTCAATCAACAATTCTAATCTCAGAGCATATATAAAATCAAGCATATAACAACAGAGCAGATCTAATATCTCTAGAGTACCATTAGTTCCATGAGCCATGTCTATCTAGTATATATCAGTCAAGTCAGTCATAACATACCACTCACCGGAATAACTAGGTTCAATCCACAATAAACCAGTCTCTACAATTCAGTGCCGTCAGATCCTTACTTGCGATGCCACTTGGCCTATTCACGTCATGTCATAGTACCTTCTAATCCAATGGAGGTAATTCCTGAAAAATGTCAGAATAATGGGGTGAGCTTAAATAAGCCCAGTGAGTAACACAGATTCCCTATCATGGGTTTCAAAACCAGTTTTGTGCTTCCCTTGCATATGGATAATTTAGTCATTTCAAAAATAACTATTTTTTTATAAGTCCATTTCATAAGCAGTCTAGTACAATAAAACAGAATCGAACAAACAACACAAACGGATCGGAACATGACATAACCAATCGGTCAAAACAATAACTATTGCTAATATATCGGTCAAGACACAGACTCTTCATTAACGGAACGAATCACAATCGGGACTGAGTGGGAACAATAAGTCAGTCAAGACAGGGGCATATTAATAATAGGACGGAAACATAACGGAACTAGACCATCTATCAATCAAGCCAGACATATCATCAACAGACGGAATATAACGGAATCGAACGGAAACAATACATTAGTCAAGCAAAGGCATATCGCAAACGGATAAAATTATAACGGAACTAAACGGAAACAATACACTAATCAAGACACAGGCAATCATGAACAGGACAGAACATAACGGAACTGGGTAGAAACAATATAACAATCAAGTCAGGGACACATCACTGTCGGAACTAATCATAACTGGACTGAACAATGTTTCAATCAAGACAGACGTATCATCAATGGACAATACACAACGAAACTGGACCATATATCAATCAAGATAGACAGATCATCAACAGACGGAACATAACAGAATCGAACGGAACAATACATCAGTCAAAACAAATACATATCATTAACGGATAGATCATAACGGAACTGGACCATATATCAATCAAGACAGACAGATCATCAACGGACGGAACATGTCAAAACCAGACGGAACATATCAATCGAGGCAGACATATCATTAACGGACAGCACATAACCGAACTGAACGGAATTCCTAATTCGAAGGACACAAGCACATCACGTGGAATGTGGTACAAAGGGCGTACATTAAGTACATACATTTAAACAATATAGCATTCAGACAGTATACTATACAAAGCGGTACGATACAACAAAATGTTGTTCTTTGCCTATATCACATGGTTCATTTAATCGTTTCGGAAATAATGGTTCAATATATCCATTTTATCTCAACAGTTCAAAACGAGCAAAATAGTACGGGATGCTAGCACAGGGATCAGGAATATAGTCAATTATTTAAAAAGACTAAAACCATGTCATAAGTGATATAGTACGAAAAGGCATGCATTTAAATAATTGCACGTAAATAATTGCATTCAAAACAGATTAGTAAATCAAGGGACAGTATCAAAACAGTGTCAGAAGTTACTCACAAACTTTACGCTTATTTCCTTGCATAAATAATCTGATAACCTCCAGGTACGTCAGGCATCTCCATGTATATCCTGAATAATAATCATCAATCACAGACAGATCAGAACTCATCCATTCAGGTCTCATTCGTCATCTTAGGTATCTATCGGATTACCTAAGATAGCCTAGTAGCCTATCGCCCTTCCATTGGGTCTCACCCGAGGCTATTTCATTCTTTAATTAGGCTTAGCAATTATTAGGACTATATCCTAAGCCATTTAGACTTCAATTGTTATCAGTCAGGCACTCATTCAACCTTAGGGGCAAAATGGTAATTTTATCATTCTTGTCTCTGACCCTGTCGTGGTCTTCGGAATAGTCTTTATATCTTAAGTACAAAGTTCTACGTCCTTTGGACTCTAATCGGTATCAGTTAGGTTCTCATTTTAACCATAGGGGCAAAATGGTAATTTTGCCATTCTTATCCCGGACCCTGTTCTGGTCCTCAGAATATCCCATATATCGTATATATGAAGTTTTAAGTCTTTTAGACTTTAATCGGTATCAGTTGGGTACTTATTTAGTCTTAGGGGCAAAATGGTAATTTTTTTATTTTTGTCCCGGACCCTATCATGGTCCTCAGAACGTCCCATATATCTCATGTATAAATTTGTAAGTCTCTTGGACTTCATTTGGTATCTGCTTTAGATCATCGGGACACATCGATCATTTCTCGTTTTACGCGTTGACTGTCTCGGAGTCTTATTTAGCCCTTCAGTGTTCATAATTATCCCTATGATAATTTATCAGATCAGTTTGACCTTTATTCGACCTCTACTTTGCACTTACAATGCTCGGGGGTATTTTGGTCATTTTATGTTTTGTGTAATTCTGACCCCGATTCGTCATCTAATCAAGTATACAGTCTCACCAGTGTCTGGGCTCCTACCGGTATCAGTTTCGTCCCAATCGGACTTTGTTTAGGTCTCGTACGGTATCAGGGGTAATTTGGTAATTTCATGTGTCGTATTTTTCGGCACGTTAGTTCATAAAATGGACCTCACCATTGGGTCCAGAGCGTCCAACATAGTGAAATTGGACTGTCTATTATGTTTAATCGGCCCTGAGTATCATTAAGGGCAATTCAGTCATTTACACCTACGTGTTTGTATTTTTCGGGACCTCAGTTCGTTAAATGGACCTCATCCTTGAGTTCAGAATGCCCGAGGTAGTCAAAATAGGCTATCTGATATTTTTATTTGGGTCTGAGTACCATCAGGGGCAGTTCGGTCATTTATCACTTACGGGTCTGTATTTTTCGGGACTGTATTTCCAAAATCGGACTGTACCATTGAGTCCAGAATGCTTGAAATAGTGAAAATACACTATTTATTTAATTTATTTGGACTCCGTTTGACATATTTAATGTCCAAGGGTAAAATTGTAATTTTACCTATTTAATTAAATAATTATTTTATTATTTAATTAATTTCCAGGGGCTTAAATGAAGGAATTTCCCAAAATCTGGGCCACTGTGTAATTCCCCAAAACAGTTGGGGTTAATTCCGTAATTTCAGGAAACTTCAGGGGTCAAAATGTAATTACATAAATTAGGGGTTCAAACCCATTGGCTTTAGGGTTCACTTGCTGAACCGGTCCAAAACTCCAGTGAACCAACCGGTTCACTGATCCTCACAGAATCGAAATGGCATAATCCAATTAACTCCAATTGCCTTTAATCCTCGGATAGCTTATCCCCAAAACCTGATTTTAATTTATTAGTCCCGCATCCAAACAGGCAGAATTTGATTTTAAACAAATCAGTTTAGCCCCAGAATGGTGTCGTTCCATTAATGGGGTGGCACATCCGGGAGTGGACACGTGTTCTGAGTCAACCCGTGTGACTCGGTTCCAACAGTGAGTCGACTCACCGTCTTCTCCACCCTTCTTCCCCGTTTGATGCCCTGATTTACGGTTTCGGTCTCCTCCATTTTCGTGGAGTTTCAGGTAGGGTTTCTAACTGATTTTTATTCCAAAACGTTTCTGGATGTGAAGCCATCATTTTGGCATCGGTATTGGGCTTCGAATCAAGCCAAAATGCTTGATTTAGGTGGGGAATAACCGGACTTGCAACTCGGTTGCAAATCCTTATTTCTCAACCAAATGTTGTGAGGTTTGTTCTAAAATGATCCTTGAGTCATGTGGTTTCAAGTCCCATTATCAAAATCTAGTTTAGGAGTCGATTTCAGATTTTAGCTTCCACGGCCGAAAAGAAGAATTCCAGATTCGAGGGTCTTCTAGTGTGATTTCAGGTCGCGGATCAGTGTTTTTGTAACCCTAGGAAGGTCTAGTTCAGTTCTGTACATGCAAGAAGTCAATTGGTTGAGGTCGGTTCAGACCTGCAACTCAAGGTCATCCATGGTGGCTGTGTTGTAGTTCTATGGTTTTCATGGCCATCCGCCCCTTTCGGTTGTTCTAAAATAATCCTAGGCCTCTCAGTAATACATATATACAGTTTATATAGGTCTAAAGCCACCCAAACAGTATTAACTTCAAACAGAAAATTTTCCAGTTTAAAAAGGGTTATACCTCTTTCAAACAGTAGCTTTCCTTGCCATCCATGGCTCAGTTCCTGATTTTTGGCACTTCAGGTGTGCCTCAGTCAGTCTTGCCTCAGTTCCCCTCTGTCCTTTGGTGTATTTCCATGTAAACAATAGGCATGCACAAGCTTGTATACATACAAGCCATGGATACACACGTACATGCAGCCCTCTCTCTATAAATTCTCTCTCTAGCAGATCTATCATCACAGGTACAAAGATCTGTTTTGGATTTCTGGTTTCCTCTCCCTCACCCACGAGACACACAAGACATAATATATACAAGCATAGACATGTTATATTTTATAAATTAACTTGTTGCATGGACTCCCATTGGTGGGGAGGGTGGTCCAATCAGAATTAAATCTCCTATTATATATATATACATATATATATATATATATAAACATATATTATATATATCATATGTGGGCTGCATGAAACCTCATTGGTCTAATTTGGGTGGCAGCTTGGGGCAATTCAGTGTTTAAATACATTTCTTGATGCATATATACACAAAGTGGTTTGCAGCCTAGTTGGTAACTTTTTGAGTGAAGATACTTCCCTCTCAAAGGTCAAGGGTTCAATTCCCCTTGACCACCAATTTGGGCTAAGGCCCTGTTTGGCTACACATTAATTCAGTTTTTGATGTTTGCCACATAACTTTCATTCCGTAGCTACTTTTTTGATGCGGTTTCTTCCGATCAGTTCCTATTTCAGTCTTCTTCAGTGTCAGAGGTTCCGTGTCATTTATTATTTATCTCGGATTTTCGTAGTTAACTAATTCGGGTTCCGTTAATGTTAAATTGACATTATTTCACCTAATTAATTGGTAATTAGGTTCGGGTATTATACCTTATTCCCGAACATGTTTTAATTGTTTTATTGGTCTATCTTGACCGTCGGGAGATTAGGGTTAATTCCCTTGATTATTCTCTGAGCCGGTATTAATTAATAATTATTAATTAATTATTAATTTCACGGGATCGGGGTGTTACATATATCACCTTTCAAGGTGTTACTATTCTGTCTATATGACATTGGTAATTCTACTACCTTTCCAAGGCATTTCCATTCTATTTAGATATTTCTGCCAACTTTACTACTTTTCAAACTGACATATTTTCCAACTCTATGTTACCTTCTATCTTTCAATGCGCACTAACTATTTTCCTTGTTCATTATGGAAATTAATTCAACTCTCAATATAGGGCAATCATCTAACTATAAGCATCAAGTCCATAGTCTAGATATAATAATTCAATTCTCAATAGTCCCCTAAATATAGAATAATCATCAAACTATAACTCAATATATATCAATTACGTGCTTCCATAAAATAGAACAATCATCAAGGACTACAAATTTCAATATCACTATGATTCCTTCTAAGTTTTCTTTAAGCATAGCTACTATCTCCCATTCAAGCCTCGTTCTTCTGTCTATTTCTTTTTATCAAAACCTCTTTCAATACTTCCAGTGTTATAATCTTAGGCATTCTTATCATTTACCTTTACGTATACTACTATTCTTAAATATCCCTATTTATTTGCTCATCTTAGTTGTTCAAGAATCATCAACTTCTATGATAACATATAGTTTATTTCCCACAACTAGTTAACCCTTAGTCTCTTAACTTGCTTTCATCTTCTAGCAATCACAAATCATTTAATTGTTTTTAAATCATCAATTTCTTTCTCAGATTAGCTAATGACTGTACACTTATGATCTGTACCTCATATACTCTATGTATATCATTCATTACTAATGATTTTCCCCAATGTATAACCTTCATTGATCATGACTCTTCCAAGAGTCGCTCTTCATTCTATCTCATTTATCAAGTAATCATTCATATCTATAACAGTATGTAGTTCAATCTAAAGATTATAAATCTTAGCATTCATATCTGTTATTGCTCCGTGAAGTTTATCAATCACTTTATCTTTTAACTTATCAATGTCTTTAAAATTCTATGAGTATTAGATCGATTAATAATCGTGTAGCTATGTTACTTTACTGTAGTTCTTTCATGCATAATATCTCTCATCAATCATTCTCTCGATGGAATTTGAACAGTTAACATATAACCTAGGAGTTCTGTTTCTATGTTCAACTAGCAGTTCAATTTCTAAATGGATCTAGTAGTGAATGCGAAAGGCATAATCAATACATAAAACTAGTATGCGGGTATGCCATAACTAACTAGAAAAATACCTGTGACTACTGGTACAGTAGCCTAATCATCTCCCAAAGTTACTCACTGTAAAAGATCAATGGTCAAAATTTATATAATAGTCTATTTATCATGTCAGATCCTGTCTACTGACTGACTTTACTTGGACATTGATAATACTAGTACATTATTCTTATCTCCCATGAACCACTTATGATCTAGGCTATTCTAATACCAAGTCTTTGATACCAGCTTAGCCTAATTTAAACCTAATACTCTAATACCAAGCTGTCACTGTCACGACCCGAAACCCACCTTATGCGGATCTCGTGTCGCGGAGCCAACCCTAAGGCCGTCCCTACTTTTTCCATTCCTGTATCATAGTACTAATATGCAATGTACTAAAAATTTAAAACAATAATCAGTAGAAGTCTTTTCAATGATAATAATCAGCGGAAGTCTTTTCAATAATAATAATCAGCGGAAGTCTTTTCAATACAATGATCAGCTGAAGTCTTTTCAATACATAATATGGTTCTACAATAATCAAAATAAAACCAAAGATAACCAACAATCGTGGGTGGTGAATACATGGGAGAACTAAAACATAAACTGGTACATTTCCTCAAAATATCCTCCTACACTCTCAGACTCCTACTGGGGTCTTGCAGCGTTGCTACTTGAAAGGTGGTAAGTAAGGTGGAATGAGCTACAAAAGCTCAGCAAGTAAATACAGATCCCTGACACTAGTATTGGTGATCATAAAAGAATATGAATCCATGAATAAGAATATGATAGCCAATCATATGAAGTAGGATGTTGTGATAGCCAATGAGAACAATTGCCATAATGGCCCATGGACAGTGGGGTCACAATGTACAATCAAGAGTAATGGATATAACATAAATATGGAACTCTCAACAACAATATATCAACAAAAAATGTACTGCCACAATAAACCGATCACAATCAAATCAATAAAGAATGTCTCTCAGTATAAGATGAGTCATAAGGGATAGTGTCATTCAACAATCGTAGTCATATCAATCATATAAGAGACGCATTTACACTATTCAGGGTTCGACACGCCCTCTTTTGGGGTCCGACATATCCCCTAGTGGAAACTCCAATCAAACCAAACTCTAATGTATTGCCAAGTGTCTGTTCACAGACTAGACCCATAGGTCTCCAGTAGATCAGAAAGCATCAGATGGATATCGTGACTGAGTACGAATCCAGTACACATAAACATATCATGATCATAGTAATTCCATAAGATTATAAAAATGAAATATCATATATACAGTGGAAACATAACAATAGGCCTTTCAAGGCATGGTTCAACATGATAACAATGATATAATAGTCAATCAATGTCCATAAGATAGAACAATATCACATTGTGGAAAACAATAATATCAGGCACGTTCAAGAGTACAAGTCTGGCAGTAAATGGAATAAACTTGGCTTTGGAAACACCACATGGAAGAAAAAGTGAATTTACTCACCTTAAAAATGCGTTCTTAGATTAGTATCCCGTGATTCTGCCCTTTCCTTTCGAGTTCCCTACATATCAGTAAATACATCTCAGTTTTAATGCTATTCATCAAATTTTATGTCTTGCTAGTATAAGTATCTCTTTTACTAATTTAGACTCTACCATTGAATTTGGAATGTCAAACAAAGTCGGTTTAGGCTTTTGCGGAATTCAATTCGAACTTCGGTACTAAAAAGAGCAAAACAGTCATTTTGCATTTTTACGGGTTCGTACTTCTCAAGACCTCTTTTTGAAAATTGGACTCCATGTTTGAGTCTGGGATACTCGAAATAATAAAAATTCACTATTCTTTGATTTTAATCGGAGTCCGTTTGACTATTTTTCGACTTATGGGCATTTTGGTAATTTTCCTTTTAAATTAAATATTATTTTATTACTTGGGGTCAAAATCTAATTATCATAAGTTTTGGGTAAATTTATAATTATTATAATTTCTTATTCTAATTTGGAATAGCCAAACAATGGACATCTCTTAAACCTTGGATAAGCTATCCTTGTTTTCAATTTTAATTTAATTTCTATCTACTATTCTTGCATCCAAACAGCCTCAAATCCATAATTTTAAACTTTTAAAAATTATAAACTATTTGGATCTAACCCATGAGTGGCTGGGCGGGTCAACCCGACCCGACCTATGGCCCAAAATGCTAAAAAACCTAACACCTAAACGACATAGTTTCGAGGCCCAACGCCCCAACACTGTTTATCACCTTCCCCATTAATCCAATGAAGATGCAGTAGGGTTCCGTCACCTTCTCTGGTGATGGCAACCCAGTTCCCGTCATTTCCTTGATCAAATCCGATGCAATTTTCTTCCTCTTCCCTCAAAGATCTCAACCCTGACCTCAGTTCCCATCAAAAGCCTCCCAATCTTCACGAATATTAGGTCAACCATCTCCAGTCGATTTTTCGGCCAACTGTTCCCCTTTAATTTCGTGCATGTTTCTCCACTGTTTCAACCCCATTTTAATTCTAATGTGTTTATGCATCCTTGAGGATTATTTTCCTAAACTTAAAACAAAGTTTTAAGCACAAAATTCATGAACCTGAATTATCACCCTAAACCTGCAACTAGGCTTTTCTCTTTCATTTCTAATGCAAATGAACTACGGTTTGTTCCTATCATCACCATTTTTCATGCTTATCAAGGTTCTATATTTAAAACTAAATGAATCTACATGAAATAAGAAAACAGAACTTGATCTTCACTTACCCGTGTGAGCTTTTGGCTGGCAGTTTCTCCCACTTTTTTTTTTGGTTTCTCTTCTTCTTCTTCACTTCTGAATCTCAGAACACTCTCAGTTTCCTTGGTTTCTTCCTTTCTACTTTTGATTTCTTCAAATCAGACCTCGGTATTTATAGGAAATTTCATGCGGTTGCCCCCCACTTGCAGCCACCTTTTCTTTCTTTTCCCCTCTTTCTTGTAGTCATTCTTGACTGCTTTAAACCACCCTTCCATCCTCCACTTTCCACGCAACAGCCTCACCATATATATATATATATATATAAATATACATACACCACTTGCCCCAAGGTCGGAAGCCTTGTTGCCTCCCTTTTAGCCACACACCTCACCTAACACACAACACCACATGCATACAACACTCTAGTCCCTCCCTGTTTCCTTCTTTTCTCTCCCTTTTACCTTAAGCATACGTGTAGATATATATATATATATATATACACTAGAACACATCAACCGCCTCTCTTTTTCTCTCTATTCTCTCTTCATCACTTAGCCTCTTTCTTTGACTGTATTTCCCATGAGACTATATATATAATATATTATATACATCACAACAGATGAGCTTGTACATAATATATATACAAAACTTTTAAAGTGTCGGCAGTTCACCAAAAACACACACCAATTACACACACTTGACACATATACTTGACCCTGATCACATGCACTGCATTCTGCCCTTTTCCCCCTTCTTTTCCATGTATTTCTAATTAAAATATATACATATATATTTACTTTATACAATGTTATACATACATATATATATATATATACATACATATATTTATTCCATAAATATACATTAGTATATATATCTATATATATATATATATACGTATCTACCAATTTATATAAGGATATACATACACTCATTTTTAGCGGCCTACACATATATGGAATTGTACATATGCATAGAAATGCGTGCGTGCATGCATTACGAGGCTTAATCCTGAGTTGCTCGGGTGTCACTCGACACTAATAGTACAAAATAAACCATTCACATTTAATTACCGTTCAATCCATAAATTATCATGATATAGAGCTTTAACAGCTTAGTTACAACTGGTGTTACACTAATCGACCAGGTCTATCTCGGTATACGTGCCATATCCCGGGTCGAGATATTACAGTCACGACCCAAAACCCACCCTCTACGGATCTCGAATCACAAACCCCAGCCCGACACTGTTGCCGAACTGGGTCTCGTCTGAACTGAAACTGAAACTGCGAAAACTTGCTACACAATCGGTGCTACTAACATGCAATAAATATCATAATATAAACAACGAAAGTCTCTAAATAAAAGTTGCATGTATATAAAATATGGTTCTCAAAATATAGACTTTAAAAAGTGTAATACATTACATCCCAAAGACATGGATGACATGGGAGAGTTACAAGACTGTACTGAATATTATACATTACATTTATCTCAAAAATGTCCACTGCTATCTAGCTGACTGCTACTGGTATTGCTACTACTCCTCTACAGCTTCCTTTCCTAAAATGTTTTAGTAAGTTTGGGGTGAGCTAATGAAGCTTAGTAAGTAATTCTCCTTTGCTTTGCCATGTGTACAAGTGAATATAGAAGGCATAATCCATAAAAGAACTAGGACAAATGCAATATGCTAGCCAGTCAATAAATAAGGAACTCATCAAGGAATATCAAATGGTAGGAACTCAAATGATAAAACAATGAAATCTACTCTGCTAACAATATTATACTGCTACAGTCATTAGCTGTCTCAAGTATGAATTGTATATACTCAAATAAAAGCTGTAAAATCTTATGATCATTCATAATGGAATAATATGATCAAACTATGATAATCAATAAATGATAGTGATATCAACAAAAATGATGCACTCGTGGGGCCCGAAATTCCCCCTGAGCTCGTATTCAGTCCCACACAAGATCTCTGAATAATATTGCTCTGTATACAATGTGACTCTACATCCCATGCCTCACATAGCAACATAACAAATGTTCCACTCAGAACCTTGACCCTAGGGTCATAAATAACAACAGATGGAGTTGTGACTGAGCACAAATCTGTCACTAATAATATATCGGGATCATGCTATCTTCCACGAGGAGTATAGTGGAATCATAACTGATTTTAGGCAATCTAACGTAAAGATAGTTTTCAAGGCTATGGTTACTAGATTGTTTTCAAATGTAACTGTCTGTCCCTCGCGGCCCTAGGTACAAGTGTACAAAAAGAACTCTATGCACAAGTGTAAAATCATGATCCAGATATATATAAAAATCAATAAATGCTTTCCACATGATAAGGCAATATTAATATGGCTCAATAAACACTGGTATATATAGAATACAATAGGTAATATATAAAAAAACTATTGACATGGCTTGAAAAGTAACACATGCAGAGATCAGATTTTACTTACCTCTTTCTGTATCTGTCTAGAAGGTCAAACAGCCTTCTCCTTGCCTCTTGGTATTCCTATGATTCAAGAAGCTCATCTCAGTCTATGTATATATAACTCATGTTATTCATCAAATTTTATGTCCATTTACTATTTGTATCTCTTTTACTATAATAGACTATACTATTGAATCTGGAATGTCAAACAAAGTCGGTTTAAGCTTTCGCGGAATTCAATTTAGAATCTATACTAAAAAGGGTAAAATGGTCATTTTACACTTTTACGGGTTCTTACTTCTCAAGACCTCTTTTCACAAATTGAACTCCACCATTGAGTCCTGAATACTCGAAATAATAAAAATTCACTATTCTTTTACTTTAATCGGAGTCCGTTTGACTCCTTTTTGACTTACGAGTATTTAGGTAATTTCTCATATTTTTAATTAATTAAATTAATATTTAATTAATTATTTTATTCTGTGGGTCCATTCATAACAACTAAAAGTTGAGGGTCTAATTATAATTTCTATAACTTCTAGGTTCATTTGTAATTTCAGAAAACCCTATTCCAACTAAGGTTAACCAAATAATGATTAGTCTATAGAATCGGGATAGGATATCCCAATTCCAATTTCAGCCCCAATTCAATTTCTTATCCGTGTTACCAACACTCCTAATCTCATTTTAAAACCTTTTCACTAACCAAATACTGCGCCATTTTGTATGCCCTAGGTTGCGGTTGGGCGGGTCTGACCCAAACTCGACCTGTGACCCGAACCCAAGCCCAACAGGACCCTTCTTCTCCGGCGATACGCCGGTGGTCTTCTTCGACACTGGCAGCTTCTCTGATCAAATTTTTGACCTAAATTCGATGCCATTCTCTTCCTTTCTCCTTCTAGATCACCACCATATAATTGGTTTTCCACAAAACCCTTTATAGGTTCACAAATATGCCTAAACCAGTAACTCCGACCATAAAATTGAAATTTCGGCGAGCCATTTTTGCTATGATTCTCTAACTTTTTTGGGTTCTTTCTTTTTCAAATCATTTCCTGCACTTAAGGGGATTAATTACCCATCATAAAATCGAAGCTTTATACTAGAATTTTATACAACCCGATTCTATCCCTTAAACCTACAACTCTAATTTTCTCCCCCATTTCTAATTCTTTTCCTTCATTATTTTTGCATAATTTTTTTCTTAAACTCAGCTACATGGCCCTATAGCTTTTGTCATGCTTCATATTCTAAAATTCAGAAAAACATAAGTTGACAGAATTCCAACTTTACTTACCTATTTTTGATTTCTCAATCAGAGTGTTGCCTTGTTCTCTTGTTCTTTTACTTCTAATTTCTCTAACTCTTCAACACTCTCAGCTTCTCCTTTTGTTTCCCCTTTTTTCTATTCTTCTCTTAACATCGCATGGACATATATACATCATACTAACCGCCCTTCACTCTCTCTCTCTCTCTCTCTCCCTATTCTTTCTCCCCCTTTTGATCTTTTCTCCTTTTTCTTCCTTGTCTTACAGCGTTTAAAGCTGCAAGATACTTTATATATTATATGTCTATTATATATATATATATATAATATCACACACTAACATACACCTTTCCACATACTCACAGTTGCCGAGAAAGTGATCCTTGTCACTTGGCCACTTACATGTTTTGCATGTTGCACACACACACACACACACACACACACACTTGTATGTATATTTTTATATACATGTATATATATATATATTTATACCTTTATACATTATGTTATATATGTATACATACCTATACCATATATATATATATAATGTTATATATTATTATACACATATACATATATATATATATTATCATGTATATATGTATGTATACTTGTGTACATATGTAGATGTACGGTGCACGTACTTTAAGGCACACACGAGTATACATGCACGATTCTCCGTACTATCTGAGTTTCTCGTACGGTGGTCCTAGGTACTCGGGGTTGCTTACAATTTACTTCTTGTATATTTAAATATCATATATCCCTCTATTGGTAAATCATATTGTTTGTCTCGACTGCGTGCCTATACTATACATAACTTACTACGCTAGTTCGGTCTCTTTTGGTACTACATTTTATCGGCTCAATCTATTTGTACTTGGCTTGTCAAAATCTCGTAATTCCCTGAGATCATGACTTCTACTATTTACCTCAGTATTCGTATCCATTTACTGTATACTAAGTACCATGATGGTTCAGTACATTTTGGGGTTTATTATTCTCGGTCTGAGCCGGTCTCAGTTTACTTTTGGTACTATGCTCATGGCTTGGTCAAATCTCGGTATTATTATTTGACTCTTTTAGGTTATAAATAGATTTATTCTATTTTATTTGGAACTTATGTTCGGTTACAATTGGTGTTACACTATTCGACCCGACTTGTCTCAGTTTATGTGCCATATTCTAGGTCAGGGTGTTACAATCATTTTCTCATGGGACATACCTGTTAGACCCTCGGGTCATCTCTATTGTTTTTGTGACTGGCTATTGTATCTCCATATCTTTTGCTTGTCTTGATTTCACACTTTCTGTACTAACCCTGACACATGGCAGAGTAAAGGGATTTACTTACTGAGCTAAGTTAGCTCATTCCAATTTGTATGTATTTTTTTTAGGAAAGGATGCTGTAGATCGATAGTAAGGGGGGGATCCCCTATGAGTTGGCATCAATTTTTGTTGCAGATCTATCCTTGCTAAAATTAGTGGACATTTGTGACTAATTGTAATAGACTGTGACTAGTATTGTCTTAATCCTCCCATGTGTCCACGTCTTGGGGATGTTTTATTTTTTGTTTTAAGGATCTGTAACTTAAACACTAAACTCTTGATGGTCTGTAAAACTTTATTATGCTTTCCGCTGCTTATTTATTTAACTTCACATTATTATTATTGATCCTTAATCTAAAATTATTAGGGATGGTCTGAGGGCCGGCCCCGCGATCATTAATCTGTATAGGGTAGGTTTCGGGTTGTGACAACTTGGTATTAGAGCGCTAGGTTCTAGTGGTTCATTGGAAATTAGGACTAGAATACTAAGTCTTGTGAAGTCTAAAGGTCAATTTATAGGTGAAAATGGTTATGATAATTAAGTGCTTGCTTAAATGATAAACACTATCCTTTTTGCAGTAAATGGTATGTACCTGAAGTACACCAATGGAGATAGCCAGACTAGACAGAATGGAACGCATATTGGAGAGAGTAGTGGAGACTCTACCCAGGTGCCAGGGAAATGGAAACGGACAAAGGTAGGATCATCCCAGAGACCGCGAAGGTCACCTGGGGGACAACCGTGACCAATCGTATCCCTACAAACTATTCCAAGATCTGAAACCACATATCTTTATTTGGACAAGAGGCCTCACCTCGACTGAAGAGTGGCTGCTTGAGATGTATCGGATCTTTTGAATATTAACCTGGATTGAGGAACAAAAGGTGGCTTACGCCATGTATATGTTCAAAGGAACTACTTTTAAATGGTGGTTGTTGGAAGAGGCAGGGGAATGTAGGATGAACTAGTAGCATTTCACAGAAGTTTTCAATGAAAAGTATTTTCCCCAAGAGGCCAGGGATCAGAGAATTACCGAGTTCATTGTCCTGCAACAAGGTGGCATGTCAATAGAGGAGTATGAGTCCAAATTTATCGAATTGTCCAGATTCACTTCGAATGTCATCAACACCGAAATTCTGAAGGCCAGAAAGTTTGAAGGTGGGTTGAGATGGGCCATCAAAGACATGATCAGGCCCCAACGATTGACCACTTGCAACAAAATAGTGGTGACTATAAAAATCATAGAGTAGAGTGCGAAGGAATATGCTAAAAGAAAAGGGAGCCAAAGATCTGGTGGCAACAGGAATAGGGGACAACGATTCTCATTTTTCAGATCAGGTGCTAGATCGCGCGGCTCGGAGATAGGACCAAGTCAGGAAAGGACCAATCAACATAGTGGGAATGTAACTAGATGTTCCACCTCTGGGAAGCCCCATAAAGGGTCATGCTATAGGGACATCAATGTTTGCTACCGTTGTGGCCAGGCTAGACATTTTGTGAAAGACTGCCCCAAGGGCAATCCGTCAAGGAGCGGCACCACACCTATTGCACCAACCTCTATAGATAAGCCCCAGACTCGCAATGACAGAACAAGGAATGAACAGTAACGCCTCATAAGGGTTTTTTGTATCACACCCGAAGATGTTCAGGCTACCACTTCAGTAGTCGTATATATTCTTTTCGTTTGTTCTCAGCTTGCTCATGTTTAGTTTGATATTGTCTCTACACATTCATTCATATCTCCCACATTTTCTACCAAGTTGAACATAAAAGCTAAGCCTCTAGGTTAATTGCTAACTGTCACAATCCCTTCGGGGAAATCACTATTGGGAACCATAATGCATAGATCATGTGAAGTGGAGATTATGGGTACTCAGTTAGTGGCCGATGTAATACCCTTAGAGATTTATGGTTTTAATGTGATCCTTGGCATGGACTAGCTGACCGCAAATCATGCCACTATCGACTGTGTAGCCAAGAAAGTTCTGATACGGAGTCCAAGTCTGCCAAACATCATGTTTGAAGGGACAAGGGTGGCCTTTTCACCTTACTTTGTTTCTGCTATCCAGGCCAAACGTTTGCTTCATAAAGGATGCCATGGTTTCTTGTGTAGCGTCCTTAACACTCGCTCACAAGGACCCCTTTTGGATCACATGCCAGTTGCTGCAGAATTCTCTAACGTGTTTTTAGATGATCTACCAGGAATGCCCATTGACCGAGAAATTGAGTTCAGTATTGATATACTACTTGGCACCTCCCCCATATCCAAAGCTTCGTACCGAATGGCACCAGCGGAGCTGAAGGAATTGAAATTGCAACTACAAGAGTTGCTAGACAAGGGTTCTATACGACCCAGCTCCTCACCTTGGGGTGCCCTGGTGTTATTGGTCAAGAAGAAGGATGGGACCATGGGACTATACATCGATTATAGAGAATTGGACAAGGTCACCATAAAAAACAAGTACCCTCTACCAACGGTAGATAACTTATTTGATCAGCTAAAAGGGGCACAGGTCTTCTCAAAGACTGGCTTGAGGTCTGGGTAACATCAATTGAAAGTCAGACCCGCGGATGTAGAAAAGATGGCGTTCAGAACCCATTATGGGCACTACGAGTTCCTAGTGGTGCCTTTTGGGGTGACAAATGCCCCAGCCGCATTCATGGTGTAATACCTTGACCTGGGTTAGCACGTATACCGAGGTAGACCGGGTCGGGTAGTATACTATCAGTTGTAAACCAAGCTGTTAAAGCTTTATATTATGATATCACAAGTACTGTACAGTTTTGGAATATAAATAGTGTCAGCTATATAGTCAGTGTCGGGCAATATCCAAGTGACCCAGAACTATGAATCGTAGTGTGTGTACGCATGTATTTCCATGCATGCATACGTACATACACATGTATAGTTCATGAAATATTAGTGTATGTATACGTGCCCAGAAATTCGTATATATATATATAAATAAATATATATAGGTATGAGATACGTATTTATACATGTATACATAATATAGTATAGTATATATATATGTGTATTAATATATCAATACAAGAAAAGAAAAGAAATAAAGGAAGGAAAGAAATAAGTAAGGCATACAGCAAGTACATGCATATAAATATATGTGTGTGTGTTGGTTGTATGGTAGTGTATGTGTTGGTATGTGTGATAATATATATATATATATATATATATATATACAAATATCTCTTTTACCATAAATGCAAGGCTGCATTTGGGTAAAAGAGATTAGAAATTTAAAGCCAAAATTGAGGGCTTGAGGGGTGTAGGGTTGAGAGAGAAATGACACGGGCGGTGGAGTATGTGTGTGTGTATCTGATATATATATATATATATATATATATATATATACATGGTGCGTGAGATAAGAAAAACAGAGAGATTTAAGGGGCTGTGACTGCTTTCAAAAGTTGAGAAAATTATTTGGTAAGAATTAGAAGTGAGCCAAGAGGAACACAGGAATAGAAGCAGTGCACTACACCAAGAAAAATTAGAAAATTTAGGTAAGTTCAAGGTTCTATTTTTAAAAGTTAAAGCATACTAGTTAGATCTAATGGTTAGACCTTATTAAGCATGAAACGTAGATTCAAAAGCAAGAAGAATCATTTAAAACGGTTCACAAACTAGTGAGAAAATCTCATTTATAGGTCTTAGTGTATCTTGAAGTTCATTGATATTTTATGCATAAAATGTTAATTTAATGGCCTAGAGTTGATCCTATTTAGTGTAGAGAATGATTTAGAAAAGAAATGAGTAAAAACAAACAAGGAACAAGCATGAAAATTGAAATGTTTAGTTGGCCGGAGTTACGGATTTCCTTAAATTCGTGAAGATGTGATGAGTTACATTAAAAACTAGGTTTAGAAATGAGACCCTTATAAAAAAAATAGAAGAAAATGGCATTTAAAAAGCATTAAAATTTGACTGAAATTTGGTCATCGCCGCCGGAGATGGCGACGAAAACCTACCAAAGTTTCACCGAAAAAACGAGGAAAAAGATTGTTAGCTTAGGGTTTGGATTCGGGTCATGGGTCAGATCTAGGTCGGGACCCGACCGAAACAGAAACAGGCAGATTAAAATGACACAGTATTGATTAGGATTAAAAAGTTTTAAAATTAAATTGGCGGTGTTTGGTAACACGGATAAAAAATTAAATTGAAAATTGAAATAGGAATAGGGATATCCTATCCCTGTTTTATAGCTATCCATTGTTTGGCTATCCTTAGTTAGGATAAGGTTTTCTAAAATTATAAATGAACCCAGAAGTTATAGAAATTACAAATTGACCCTAAATTTTCAGTTATTATGATTTGACCCCCAGAATAAAATATTCATTTAATTAATTAATTAAAAAATAATTAAAAATTACGAAAATGCCATTAAGTCAAAAAGTAGTCAAACAGATTCCGATTAAAATAAAAGAATAGTGAATTTTTATTATTTCGAGCATTCCGGACTCAACTGGGGAGTCTGATTTTTGAAAAAAAAGGTCTTGAGAAGTTAGAACCCGTAAAAGTGCAAATGTCCGAATTAAGTTCCGTGAAAGCCTAAACCAATTTTCTTTGACTCCAGACTCAATGGTAGAGTTTATTTTAGTAAAAGAGATACTTATAGCATAGAGGCATAAAATTTGATGAATAGCATAATTCAAGTAGCGATAGACTAAGATGTGTTTCGTGAATCTTAGGAACACCAAAGGGAAATGAGAAGGCAGTCTAGACCTTCCAGATAGAGACAGTAAGAGTTAAGTAAAATTTGATCTCTGTATGTGTTACATTCCAAGCCATGTCAGAGTTCTTGTATATATATTGTCCATTGTACTCTATATATCCATACCAGTATTTATTTAGCCACATTGATATTGCCCTATCATGTGGGAGACAGTTATTGATCTCTATATGTATCTCGAGCATGATTGTACACTTGTGCACAGATTTCTTTATGTACATTTGTACCAGGGCCGTGAGGGCCAAATAGTTATATTCGTAGCAGTCTAGTAACCGTAGCCTCAAACACTATTGTTATATCATGTTGTATATAGAGCAGTATTCACACAGCCAACCGAAACAGAATATTCATACAGCCGACGAGAATTGAATATTCATACAACTAACCGAAACTAAATATGAGCTTAGTGTATCTCATTTAGTCAAAGCAGTATTCATACAGCCAAGTGGAACTGAATGCGAGCTCAGTGCACCTTAGTTTTAGTTGATATCAGTATCCCTTATGGTTGATATTCATAGCTTGATCATGTTATATTGTTATTGAATGATCATGAGATTTTACAGCTTTCAGTACAGTGCTTACATTTCATAGTTGTTATAGCTCATGACTGTAGTAGTATGACATTGTTAGCATAGCAGTTTTAGTTCCTTATCATTTGACTCCCATCATTTGATATTGAGTTATATATATATATATATATATATTCATTGACTGGCTAGCATTCTTTTATACCCTTGTGCACATGGTAGAGTAAAGGACTACTTACTGAGTTTTCATAACTCATTAGATACTACACAACATTATGCAAGCATAGATATCGAGGACAGACCATAAAGTCTAATAGCTAGGAGGTGGAAAATTGCTTTTGAAATTGCAGTGTAATACTTAGTACAGACATTCTCATAGCTCTCCCATGTTATGCACGTCTTGGGGATGAACAGTTGTATTAAGAAATTTTGTATTCCACACTTTTGTAAACATTATATATATCACATGCAGTTTTTAATTATTATTTCGCATTTTAGTAGGTTGCATGTTAGTAGCACTGATTGTGTAACAAGTTGAGACCCTTGGTTCGACAAGCAAAGTTGGATCGGGTGCACGACACGAGATTATCATAGGGTGGGGTCTCGGGTCATGACACATGGACTTGATGAATAGGGTTTTCAAGTTGTACTTGGATAACTTTGTGATTGTATTCATTGATGAAATCTTAGTCTGTTCTAAGAACCCTGAAAAGCACCAAGTACATTTGAGAAAAGTGTTATAAAAACTATAGGAGTAGAAGCTGTACGCCAAACTAAAGAAGTGTGAATTTTGGCTACCCAGCATTTCATTCCTTGGCCACGTGATCACTAAAGATGCGATTTCTGTACATTCCCAAAAGATTGAGGCCATTGTGAATTGGCCACGGCCAACCAACGTCACAGAAGTCCGTAGTTTTATGGGATTGACTGGTTATTAAAGAAGGTTTGTCAAATACTTTTTAAGGATAACATCCCCTATCACTTAGCTGACCCAAAAAAATATCCCATTTATGTGGACAGAGGAAAGAGAAAAGAGCTTTCAAGAGCTTAAGAATCGTCTGGTGTTAGCCCCGATTTTGATAGTGCCGGAAGGGGTTGAAGGCTTTGTAATCTATAGTGACGCATCACACAAGGGCTTAGGTTGTGTTCTGATGCAGAAAGGCAAAGTAGTGGCCTATGCCTCGCGAAAATTAAGTCCAAATAAGAAGAACTACCCTACTCATGATCTTGAACTCGCAGCTATTGTGTTCCCTCTAAAGATCTAGAGGCATTATCTATACGGTGCGACATATGAGATTTACTGATCACAAGAGCCTTAAGTATCTGTTTACACAAAAAGAGCTTAATATGCGGCAGCGTCGATGGCTAGAGTTAATCAAGGATTATGAGCTTACCTTACAGTACCACCTAGGGAAAGCAAATGTGGTGGCAGATGCCTTAAGCAGGAAGTCATCAGAAAGCCTTGCTTGCTTATTGACTACACAGCCGAAGTTGCTAAAGGAGATAAAAATGATGGAGATAGAGGTGGTTCTACCAGGCTCCAGAGCAGTGCTAGCCAACGTGATAGTCGGACTGATAATTGTTGATAAGATTAAGGAGCTGTAGTCTCGAGATGAGAAGCTGGCCAAATTTTGAGTAAATGCTGAGATAGGCAAGAATCTGGAATTTAATGTTTGGGATGGGGTGTTGTACTTTCAAGACAGAATTTGTGTGCCAGATGTACCCGAGATTAGAAAGGAGATCCTTGATGAGGCTTACAACTCGAAGTTTGCTATACACCCCAGAAACACAAAAATGTACCATGATGTCTGAAATACCTACTGGTGGTCAAGAATGAAGAGGGACATAACTGAGTTTATAGCACGATGTATTAAATGCTAGTAAGTTAAAGTCGAGCATCAAAAGCCAGGTGAACTTCTAAAATCGCTCACTCGAGTGGAAATGGGAGCACATTACCATGGATTTTGTGTCAGGTTACCCAAGACGCCGCAAGGGAGTGATTCTATTTGGGTGATGGTGGATAGATTGACTAAGACAATGCACTTCCTTGCAACAAAGACAACTCAGACACTGGAGCGTTTGGTGGCGCTTTACATTCGAGAGATTGTTCAGCTACATGGCGTCCCAGTTTCTATAGTATCTGATCGAGACCCAAGGTTCGCGTCCCAATTTTGGAGGAGTTTACAAAAGGCAATGGGCACATAACTTAGTCTCAATACCGCCTACCACCTAGATACAGATCGACAGTTTGAGAGAATAATTTAGACATTGGAGGACATGTTACGTTTTTGTGTTATGGATTTTAAGGGAAGTTGGGAGAAGCAACTACCCCTAGTGGGATTCACATATAACAACAGTTATCAATCCAGCATTGGTGTAATATCCCGACCCGGGAAACCGGGTCATATGGCACGCCTTACGAAGCAACGAAAATTATGTAGAAATTTTACATTAAAAAGGATTAATTAATTAAATAATTAATTAATTTATTATATGAGAATAAAATTTATTATTAAAATTGATTTTTACATGAACACACATATACACACATTATGTGTATTATGTATGTATGCTATCAAGTGTATATAGACATGTATAAGTGTACAAGTGGGTATATATATATATATATATATTATGTATATATATACCTAGATACATTGTATAAAGTATAAAGTATAAAATATAAACAAACTATTATATATATATATATGTATGTATGCATGTATGTATATGATTAAATTAAATATATATAAGTGAAAATATCTAAAATTATGTGTGAACAGTGCAGTGTGTGTCGGCAGTGTGTGTGTGTGTGTTTCCATATGCATGTGTGTGTGTGAGGTGTTATATATATATATATAATATGCAAAATATCAAGCATGGATTGAAGGAAAAGCTGAGAAATTATAAAGTTAAATTGATTAGGTGTAAGAGAAATTATGAGAAGTCAAGAATAGGGGTTGCAAACGTGTAGAGAGAGAGAGAGGAAGTGAAGAGAGAGAAGGGTCGGTTTCTTTTCTTTAAAAGAAAACCAATGCATGTCTTGCATGCTTGAACCCTTAAGGAAGCAGAGAAAGAGAATGGAGGAAGAATCAGAAGTGAGGAAGGAGAAAAACAGCAACAAAAAGGTGAGAGTTTTGAAAAATTATCAAATTCTCTCTCTAGAACTAAGCATGATTATGAATTGTTTTTAAATTAAATATGATCATATAATGCTAGATATATATTTATAAGTATGTCAAGCATGAAATAGAGTATTAAAAACCCCCAAAAACATGAAACCCAGAAGAATCGCCATGGGAGGACCTTGCTTGAAGCAGGTCTGAACCCATGGCAACCAAACCATTTTTGGCTTGTCAAGGCTTCGATATGAGACCATGAGGGTACTAAAAACCCATATACGCGATCACAAAGCTCAAAGGAAGCCCTCCAAAAATCCAATTGCAGGTGCGGGTTCAAAATCCCAACCTCTCAAACTGACGTTTAAACCCATTTCTCTAAATGGGAAATGAAACTCCATGAGAAAAGGAACACAAAGAATCAAACCCCAAGGGTTTTAGCTCAGAAATGAGTATTTACAAGCAGCTTACAGGTTTGGATTATCAAACCTTTAAACCGAGCACACGAGCTAGTTTTAACTCTCAAATGAATGCCAAGACGGTTGGTTGTGTCTTAGGAATAAATTGGGACCAAAACAGTGGAGAAAGATTGGTTGAAATGTCACGAAATAGGAAGAAATGGAATTCGGAAACTAGGGTTTCAGAGGGGGTCTCGTGGGGAAGATGAAGGCGAGTCAACTCGTTTTAAAAATGGGGCTGAGTCGACTCGGACAGGTGGCAGCCTCTGGGCTTGCCACCGATTAATTGGAACGGCGTCGTTTTGGAATGTCGGTTTAAGTTAAATGAGATTTAGGGCTGACGTCATGATGACGTCAGCCATATGTAAGCAGACCGGCTAAACCGGTTGGTTTATGACTAGACCGGACGGTTCACTTAAAATTAAACCAAACCCTTTGGTTTTCAAGTTTATTTAAAAATAAATAAACCATGACTTCCTATATTTACGGATTAACCCCAGAACTTCTGGACAATCCTACTGTTGCCCAATTTATGGAAGTTTTATGCATTTAGACCCCTGGAAAAATAATTAAATAATTAAATAATTAATTTAATTATTTAATAAATAAAGTAAAATGACTATTTTGCCCTTGGGTCATAAATAGAGTAAACGAAGTCCAAATTAAGCATATGAATAGTGTATTTTTACTATTTTGGACATTCTGAGACTAATGGTAGGGCCCGTTTTACGAGACGGAGCCCGAAAAATAAAAACACGTAAGGGGTAAATGACTAAAATACCCCTGACCCAAAAATTTACAAGTTATTAGTGTATTCTTACTATCTCGGGCCTTCTGAGTCCAATGGTGAGGTCCACGACACGAGACGGTAGAGTCTGTTCGACCTAAAGAAATGTCTAAAATAAAAAGACATAAAATTTGATGAATAGCATCTGTTAGATGACTATGAACTGAATGGTTGCCAAAGAACTAAACTGAGGCAAGTACGAGAAATGAAATACGAAAAGACACGACACGTAAACATGTCAAATAAATAACTTTAAATTAAAGTTAATGGAACTCCCAGAAGAGTATAAATTGAAAAAGATTCAATTTCTAACACATTAAATTGTGTCATAGGTTAAGAATACGAGTTACGTTAAGTACATATGAGTTTATGAAATCGTTTTTGGATCTAATACGATTTAAACATAAGTTAAGGAATATCGAAATGATATTACGATGAATATGAAGTTGATGAGATGTTTATGAATTGTTCTTAGGAACTACAAGGAAAGTGGGAAAGCGCATTTTTAGCACTAACCCTAAAGAATCAAGGTGAGTAACCCTGTGTTTGAATTGGAAATTTGACTCCATGATTTAAAAGGGTTTTAAGTATAAGATATGAAGTATTTGAAGTTTCAAATTCAGTATTTACATGATTCAGTTTTTAATTGTTCTGTTTTAGAAATTCATTGTGACATGCTTAGTGATTGGTTTCTGCAACAGTTTTTCCTTCAAATACTTTTCAGCATGTCTAGTTAAAATGCAATTATTGTTAAATATTCTGAATTTGTTTATTTCAAGTATACGAATGTTTATTACGAATTTATGAAAAGTATCTATGAGACAAGTCACATGATAAATGTTTTATAAGATGAATGGTGCATAAGCACTTAGACAGGATTCTGAGTTTTCAGTTGCCCTGTAAAATAGGTAGGATTTTGGGTTTTACGGAACTCAATTGCCCTGTAAAATGCCGGTAGCAGGATCTAATCCCTCAGGCAGATGAGATATCTCCATAGATAAGTAATATGGGACTCCGGTTCGAAACGGATTCCACTAACGGAAGTGATAAGATGACAAATGATTTGAAAATGGAAGCAACTTTTTACTCTTATTTTCAATATGCATATGTTTGAGTTTCATATACTCTATTTAAGAAATACACGATATGTTATATGTTTTAAAAGTTCACACATATAAGTTTAGCTTGAATACTTTAAATGTTTCAAAGCTATTGTTTTATGAAATGCATATGTTTTGAGTTATATACTCTATTTGACGAAGTATGAGTTTAGCTTGAATACTTTAAATGTTTCAAAGCTACATGATTTAAGGAATGCATATATTCTGTATTCAAAGTATACGAACAATTGGCGGTGATTATTTTACAAACTCTTATGTACTAAACCACTGCTAATTGAAAACCCCATGACGAATACTGGAATTGCTCACAAGCTTAGATTAGCTTACCCGGACTTTGTTCGGACCCCCCCTTTCAGGTAACTAGCAGCAGTCTTGACTTAAGGACGACGATGATGAATCTGCTGATTTTGGGAAGATATGTTTAAGTAGTTTCTCTTGAGAAACCTATGAAGTCTATTAGTACATTTTGTATTAGTAGATAATGTAAGAATATGTATTAAGCCCGTAGGGCAACTGAACATGTATTGTATTAATGTATGAAGTCTTTAAGTTTTTAGTTATACTCTGAATGTGTAACCATGTATGCTATGTATGGAGCGGCAGTACCGAACGGATGTGCATAATTTAAAAATGAGAAAAGAAAAGAAAAAGTTTTTCACGCTTTCGCAAAACGTATGTTACACATCTATTCGATACCGCTGCATATGCGAGCCTTGTCTCGGGGCCCTCGGGTCTCGGGGCGGCGATCGCGATCCGGTAAACCACTCAGGGTGGGTTTCGGGTCGTGACAATTGGTATGGCACCATATGAGGCACTATACGGTAGAAAGTGTCGATCTCCGGTATGCTTGACAGAAGTAGGGGAAAGAAAGTTATTCGGCCCAAAAATAGTGGAATAAACAACTGACAAAATCCAGTTGATCAGACAACGTCTATTGGCAACTCAAAGCCGCCGAAAGAGTTATGCCGATATTCGAAGAAGGGAGTTAGAATTCGAAATGGGCAATTTTGTGTTCCTGACAGTGTCGCCTATGAAGGGTGTAGTAAGATTTGGTACATCCGACCCTTTGAGGTCATGAAGAGAATTGGGCCAGTGGCGTACCAGCTTGCCCTACCAGCAGAATTGGTGCACGTGCACAACGTCTATCATGTTTCTATGCTGAGGAAGTATTTTCACGATCCAAACTAAGTGGTTGAACATGAGCCCCTAGAGGTCAAAGAGGATCAAACGTATGTTGAGCAGCCAGTGCAAATCCTGGATCACCGGGAGTAATTTTTACGGAACAAGATAATTTTGCTAGTGAAGGTGCTATGGAGGAATCATCAAATCGAGGAAGCCACTTGGAAGGGAGAGGATGAGATTCGCGCCAAGTACCCACAACTTTTTGTAATGTGAAGTACGTTAAGTTTGGGGATCAAACTTTTTTTTAAAGGGGAGGGTGTAATACCCTGACCTAATTAAGTAAAGATAATCATTGTAATGATGTTTCTTTTTGGGATTAAATACCAAATGGCTTCTTCGTTCTAAATTATGTTAAGTAGGTTGTAAATATTAAGAATTTCTACACGAAGAAAATTTGGTGAGTTAGAGTGAACCAAAAAATTAACGAAACTTAATCGCCGATGAATATGGAATATTTTTAATATAAAATGTCACGTATTAAAAAAAAAATAAAAGTTTACGGCTAGAAATTTAACGATGATAGTAAAAAGTAAAGAGGGAATACGAAAGGATTTTTAAATTAATTAAGGCACAACTTAAAAATCTAATGAAAGATGCCCAAAATGCCAAACGAGGCAAAAGTAAGAAAAATGGGAAAACATGAGGCAAAAAGGGAGGCCAAGGGACTTGAGCCCTAGACCAAGAATGAAGAGAAACCAAAAGTCCAAAAATAAAGCCACTTGGGCTACAAGCACTTCTGTGCTAAATAATGCATAGGATATATACATATGTCTAACCAAAGTTCAAAAATTCAGCACACTCAAAATGAGGTGGCAGCACCGTATTGGCCACCGCCCTCCTCCACCAATCATCCTTCATGGAGCAATATGTACATATATATATATATACATATATGTATAAGACCTAATGATGATAACCTATCTAGGGGAGGAGTTGCGTGTGAAAAGAGGACTAATGGGTGTGTTGTGTGCATAAAAGAGTGTGATGTGAGGCCATGCAAGTCAGACATGTATGGTAAGTGTGTGCTTGTAGGGCTTGGGTAGAGAGAGAAAGTGGGGTAGAGAGAGAGAGAGAGTGAAGGAAGAAGAAGGAGGAGGAAGAAGAAGAAGAGGGGAGTCTGCATGCAACCCCAAACCTAACCTTAGAGCACTAGAAGAAGCCAAACCAAGCAAGAAAAAGGGGGGTCCACCGTTGAGGTAAAAACACCACAAACCCACTATTTTCTCTCTCTAAGATTTTTCTATATACAAGCTGTTTTAAAGTCTCTTTTATGCATGCATGTGTAGTGTAAATATGGGGGAAGAAAATGGAAAAAAAATTGTACATTTTGGAGCTTTAAAACAACAAACCTCAAAAACCGCCATTGATGGCAGCCTTACAGTATGGGTCTGAACAGACCAAAACCAAACTCAAACTTCTCATTTAGAACCAAAATAGGACCCTCCAAGGATTTCCAAGCCATTGGAATCACTGCAAATGGACAAGAAATAGGAAAGAAAATCCCATTTACAATCACGGTCCAAGAATTGGGTTTCTTGAAATCAAGTTCCAAACTTGATTCTTGGAACGTGGCTTTAAAGCCACTGGACTGAGGGTCACAACCAAACAAAAACCATAAAAAATGATGGTGAAACGAGCTCAAACGGAGCTCGTTATAGTCACAACTATCGAAGCCCAACAAAGCAAACAACCCAATCTAGCCCATGAAACCCATGCCAAAATGAAGATTAAAGTCGTAGAAACTGTTTAGGCTAAAGAAAGAGGTTCAAAACAGCGAGAAATATGAGATTTAAAGTTTTAAAAATTTCAGAATCCGGCCACCGGCACTAGAGAAGATGGCCGGAGGTCACTGGAAAAACGATGGAGAAGATGACCTGTGGTTGGCCTGGATCCTGGGTTGGTTACGAGTTCGGCTTATAACCGGATCCAAGGGATACGGAATTAGTGAGACAACGTTTGGAAGTTGGATTCTTTTTATTTAAATGGGATTTTTGTTGTTTGGCTGTGGGTGTAGGGAATTCAATTGGTGTTCACTGTTGGGCCAGGGATATCCTATCCCAGTTTGGCCTAGTTATCCGTCGTTTGTTTTCAAAATTAATTGAAAAAAAAAAAAGAAAGGGGAAAGAGTGGGATGCACAGTCAAGAGGTTCGAACCCCTAACTGAGTGAGGGGGAAAGCCTTAACACAAGTATGCGGTCCACTGTGCCACTGCTCCACTTGTTAAAAGCTATAACTTAATAAATATATAATATAATATTATGTTATTAAATTAATTATATTAATTTAATTTTGGAAAATAGTCACGAAGTCCGAATAAAACATATGGATAGTGTAAACTGACTATCTTGGACATTCTGGACCCAATGGCAGGGTCCGTTTTATGAGTTGGGATTTAAAAAAATTTAGACACGTAAAATATAAAAATTATCATTTTGCCCTCAGTGATGACCAAAGCCAATTTGAAAACCGTAAGAGCCTAAGTTGACTTTCTTCGACGTTCCGAACCCAATGGTGGAGTCTATTTTGTCAAATAAGACCATAGATTCCTGATGACCAAAGCCATAAACTCAGATTAAAATTTTACGCAATATTGAACTAAGAAAATGCTTCCTGATTTATAAGGACGTCAAACGGAAAAGATAAGGCAGTCTAATACTTTTTAAGGAAGGGAGGAACATGATGAGTGCGCAAAAGCGCACTCTAAATACTCTATTATTAGATTAAATTGCTAAAATATGAGTAGAAATGTTGGGATATAATTGATATTATTTAATTTAACTTTTATTTACAGTGAGAGAAGTATTAAAGGTCAAAGAAGAGCTATGGAGTATATTGTGCAATTTTCAGCTTTTAAGTAGATTCGATCCATGGAGATTCAATTGAGATTTGGATGGCGTTAGAGTTTTAGAATGAGAAAGTAGTCTGCATGAAGTCTTTAGACCACGTCTTAAGCTTTTCAGAAAGGTGTGGTTTGCAAAAATCTGAGTTCATTTGGGCCTCCAAACGTTATTTCAAAGACAGGCCTGGAAAGCTGCTCCGAACCTGTCCGACCAGCCAAATTCAAGGGGTCATAACTTGAGCTTCCGAAATCCAAATCAGGTGATTTTTTAGCCTAAAATTATCTATTCATCCAGGGCTACAACTTCCATGAAGATTCCAAATCAAGATTCAGTCTTTATCTAATATAAAAATGGGTCTAAAGGTGGCAGCTGCTGGCTGTGGGCGGGAAAGAGAAAGGAATAAAAGAAAAATAAAAAAAAAAACGGAAGAAAAGCAGAACAGGAGATGAAGAGAAGAAGAAATAGACAAAAGAGTAGAGTTTGAAAATTCAAAGGTTCAAAAGACAAAACAAAAGAAAGAAAGAAAAAGAGCCAACAGGCTTGTACGGCTGGCTATGGGCTTGGGGCCCTGAATCAAGCCAAGGAGCAGTTCGTGCGGCATGCAGTGGGGCCCATCAGCTAGGCAGACTTGAGGTCTGGTTTTTTTGAAGCCAAATGGGCTTGCGTTGGGCGCTAAGGTGCGGCGCGTAGTGGGCTAATGTGGGGCCTGGCGCAAGGCATTAGGGCACAGATAATTTTGGTTCAAAAGGGGTTGCGGTAGTAAACAGAAGGGGCACGTGCAGCGCAGAGCTGCGGCGCAGGAAAATACTGGGGCAGCCATGCGGCTGCTACACATAGAACAAAAGAGGAACAATGGCTGCACAGTCACTCCATGGCTCAGCTTTTCTCCATAAAATTTATGTTATCCGTCCTGTACATGGGTAACTAAATTTTTAAGTGGGGTTAGGGATTAACTTGCATTATAGATGATTGTTTTAATTTATTTTTGATTCCTATACGTGGTTTTCACTTGTTAAATTCTTTGATGATCATTCATAATTAATTGTTGGATTTTATTCTCCGAATAATTAAAGGGTTTAGTCCGTTTATAGATTCAGTCATACTTTTTCTATCGAATGGATTCATGTTTTGATTATTTTTGGAACAATTAATTATTTATATTGATTCAATTCTTTGCTGCAATATTGCTCGTTGGGTATATTGTCATCGTTGGGTTTTCTTAATGTGAATAATAATTTGAGTGATTTAAAAGTGTTGAATGATTTTTCAAAGGGTTATTTTCAGTCTAATTTTGGTTCATAATTTTATATCTTCTGATTGAAATTTTTTGAATTTAATTTCTCAATTGAGTTATCAGTGAATTAAAAATAATTAAAATACCAGATATGTGCAAGGGATTCCCGACACTCCACCGTTCATTAAATTTGAATACTTTGTCTATTAACTGGTTTGTTTAACTTTTATTTGCATTCAAAATTACTTTTTATATTTTTATTTTCTCGTTAACTGTTTAATATTTTCTTTAGTTTCAGAAATTCTATTTATTGTTCTTTTAAATTTGTCTCCTTGTGGAATCGACACTCCAAAGCTATACTACAACTATCGCGTTATTCTTTGGGCGTAATCAGAACATTATAAGGTAAATAAAAACCTGAACTTTAACATGTGTTAATTCCCAACCATGTCATAATGTCATTCCTTTATGCTACCAAATTTTGTACTCCTATACATGCCTAACACTTATTAATTCTCAGGTTGATGCCATTCTGCCTTGTGAACTTCTTGTGAAATTGATTGTCAATATCCCACATGATTAATTGTCCATTTCTCTACTTGCATGAATTTTAGAAAATTATTATGACCCTCACTGCTGAGGATTTACTATTCCACAAATATGTACATCGCTTGTGGAATTCTGATGATCATGGTTTTATTAATATGAGCACTTGAGGTTGTGATCTGTCACAACATCCGTTTGATTCATAGATGCTTATGGACCTATGGGTTGAAGTCCATAATGGACATGATGTATATAAAGAGCTCTAATGCTATTTAGGAGCCCGATAGTGGGTAAACTTGGATAAGGGCTTTTGAGGGTATGCCGGACCCTATCTGTTACAACATCTATTCTGTTAGTATTCATATCATTTATTGATATTCTAATATTATACTCTCTGATTATTGATAAGCTTGCTATGCGTGTTTGGACTGTATGATGATGTATCCTTGTTTACTGATACGCTTGATTTTTGGTACGTTTGATTTCTATTATACCTTGCAAGCCTATCTTTTGATCCAATTTGGCTATTTGTGATACTTTTAAATTATGGCAGCTAACTATTATAGAGGCGAAGTCCCCATTATTAATTTGTCATTCACTTGTATCATTTTCTCATGGGACGTGCTTGTTGGACCCTCAAGTCATTTCTGTTGTTTATGTGACTGGCTATTGTATCTCCATATCTTTTTCTTGTCTTGATTTCACACTTTCTGTATTGACCCTGATATATGGCAGAGCAAGGTAATTTACTTACTGAGCTAAGTTAGCTCATTCCAATTTATATGTATTTTTTTTAGGAAGAGATGTCGTAGATGGACAGTAAGAGGGGGATCCCCTACGAGTAGGCATCAGTTTTTGCTACAGATCTGTCCTTGCTGAAATTAGTGGACATTTTTGACTAATTGTAATATACAGTGACTAGTATTTTCTTAATCCTCCCATGTGTCCACATCCTGGGGATGTTTTATTTTTGTTTCAAGGTTCTGTAACTTAAACACTAAACTCTTGATGGTTTGTAAAACTTTATTATGCTTTCCGTTGCTTATTTATTTCACTTCACATTATTATTATTGATCCTTAATCTGAAATTGTTAGGGACGGACAGAGGGCTGGCCCCGCGATCATTAATCCGTATAGGGTGGCTTCCGGGTCGTGACAACATATATATATATATATATATATATGTCACAGAGTTAAGATTTCTCAATCTTGATAAATGTACAACACAATCCATCTGTAACACCCCGACTTTGCGTAATTAATAATTAGTGTTAATTATTAATTAATAACTGGCTTATAGAATGATTAGGGAATTAATTATGATCTCGACGGTCGCCATGGACCGATTAAATAATCAAATATGTCTAGGGGAAAAGGGTATGATACCCAAACCCAATTACTGGTTAAATCGGTAAAATAATGCCGTTTTAACACTAACGGAACCCGAATTAGCTAACCCGAGAAATCCCGGATGATTAATAAATGACACGGAACCTCTGACACTGAAGAATATTGAAATACGGAACTCTCGGAACAAACCGCGTCGAAAAATGAGTTACGGAATGAAAGTTACGAAGGAAACACTGAAACTGAATTACTGCGCAACCAAACGTGGCCTTAACCGAAAATATGGAAAAAAAAATGGCCAAATGGGAGGCCAAGGGAATTGAACCCTTGACTTTTGTGTGAAAAGAAACCTCATCCAAAAATTACCAACTGGGCTACTATTATCTTAGTTTTCATATATACAACAGAAATGTATATAACACTGAATTATCCTAATCTGCCACCAAAACTGGCCAATGGCCATCCATGCAACACCATACCCTTGCATCACCCCTATGCTCCCTAGCTCATCATCACCCTACTTCATCTATGATGACCTCTTTTCCAACCAAAATACATGCAGATTTATCATGAGGTTGGGGGATGTATTGAAGAAGAAAATTTGCATTACAAGTCTCCATATGTGTATTGGAGGAGGGAGAAATCAGAAATGGGTGCATGAGATCTGCTAAAGAGAGATTGGGTTAGAGAGAGAGACTGCCAAACCAAGTGTATGTGTATGTGCATGTCCATGTGTGTGTGGCCATGGAGGTGCCCAAAGGAGGAGGAACTAAGGAGGCTATGTGCTGCACGGCTGGGACTGAGGCACACCTGGGGTGCCAAGGATCCGAACTGGACCATCGAAGAGCAGGGAGCAGCCACTGCTTGAGAGGTAAACACCTCAAACTACAAAACCGTCAAATTTTCTGTTTTGATTTATTGGTACTGCTCTGATGATTTTTGAGCCATATAAACTATATGTATGCACTACTGAGAGGCCTAGGATTGTTATAGAACAATTGGGAAGGTCGGACAGCCCTGAAACCCCAAAACTGTAGCAAAAATCAGCCTTTAATGACCTCCTGTAACAGGTCTGAAATGGCCCTCACAAAATTGAATTCTATTGGTCTGAACATGATCTAGACATTCCTAGGGTTCCAAATCCCACTATACGCGACTAAGACTCACAGGGGAAGGCCCTCGAATTTGAAATTATTCTTTTCTGCCATAGAACCCAAAACCTGAGATAGGCTTGTAAACTGAAATTTATAAATGGGGAATTGAAGCCCCTATCCTAAAGGTCACAACAAGCCAAGAATCGTGCGATTTGGTTGAGAAACAAGGCCTCACGACCGAACTGAAAATCTGCATAATAATCGGGTTGTATAGAGCTTAATCCTTAGATTTGAAGCTCAAAATCGATGCCAAGTTGTTGCTCTAGACCTTAGGAACAATTTGGGATGAAAATCAGTTAAAAGCCCTGTTTGAAAATCCACGAATTTGAGAAATTGCAAACCTGTAAATTAGGGCTACAGTAGCAGAAAGGGTTGGGGAAGATGGAGTCAACTCGCGATTCCAACCGAGTTGGCGAGTCGACTCGGACACGTGTCAGGCAGTAAGCATGCCACCGCAATAATTGGAACGGCACCGTTTAGGGTTTTCTGTTTTAAATTAAATTGAACTCCAGCCTGTTTGGCTCCTCGGATAATAAATTAAAATCAGGGTTCTAAGTTAACCTGATCACGGATAAGGCCTAAATCAGGATAACTGGGACATGTTATCCCGGTTTTCCTGAAGACAGTGAACCGGTTGGCTTTCTGAATTTTGGACCGGTTCAGCCAGTTGACCCCTGAACCGTTTGGTTTGAACCTTAATTTACTGAATTTACATTTTGACCCCTAAAGATTTATGAAATTACGAATTTGCCCCAACAGTTCTGAATATTGCACAGTGGCCCAGATTTTGGGAAAATTATACATTTAAGCCCCTGCTAAATTAATTAAATAATAAAATAATTATTTTATTATTTTATTTAATAGGTAAAATTACGATTTTACCCCTGGACATTAATCATGTCAAACGGAGTCCAAATAAAGCAAATAAATAGTGTATTTTCACTATTTCAAGCATTCTGGACTCAATGGTACAGTCCAAATTGGGAAATTATGTACCGAAAAATATAGACACGTAGGTGTAAATTACTGTACTGCCCCTGATGGTACCCAGGCCAACTAAAAATAAAAGACAGCCTATTTTGACTATGTCGGGCATTCCGGACTCAACGGTGAGGTCCGTTTAATGAACTGAAGTCCCGAAAAATACACACACATAAATTGTAAAATGACTGAACTGCCCCTAGTGATACCCAGGGCAGATTAAACATAAAAGATAGTCCAAGTTAACTATGTCGGACACTCTGGACCCAATGGTAAGGTCCATTTTATGAACTGAGGTGCCAAAAAAATGTATGACGCATGAAATTACCAAAATAACCCTGATACTGTACGAAGCCCAAATGAAGTCCGATTGGGACGAAATTGATACCGATAGAAGCCCAGATACCTGTGAAACTGTATACTTGATTAAATGATGAATCAGAGTCAGAATCTTACGAAACGTAAAATGACCAAAATACCCCTGAGCACATGAAGTGCAAAGTAGAGGTGGAATAAAGGTCAAACTGATCTGATAAATTATCATAAGGATAATTATGAACACTGAAGGGCTAAATAAGACTCCGGAACAGTTAACGCGTAAAACGAGAAACGACTAATGTATCCCGTTGACCAAAAGCAGATACCAAACGAAGTCCAAAGGACTTAGAAAATTATGTACAAGATATATGGGACGTTCTGAGGACCATGATAGGGACCGAGGAAAAAAATGACAAAATTACCATTTTGCCCTTGAGGTTAAATAAGTACCTAACTGATACCGAATCAAGTCTAAAAGACTTAGAACTGCATATATACGATATACGAGATATTTTGAGAACCACGACTGGGTCCGGGGCAAGAATGAAAAAATTACCATTTTGCCCCTATGGTTAAAATAAGAACCTAACTGATACCGATTGGAGTCCAAAGGACCTAGAACTTTATAGTTAAGATATTAAGACTATTCTGAGGACCTCGACAGGGTCTGGGATAAGAATGGAAAAATTACCATTTTGCCCCTAAGGTTGAAAAAGTAACTGACTAATAACGATTGAAGTCTAAATGACTTAAATTATAGTTCTGAAGACTACTAAGCCTAATTAAGGAATGAAATAGCCCCGGATGAAACTCGATGAGAGGGCGATAGGCTACTAGGCTATCTTAGGTAAACCGATAGACACCTAAGATAACGAATAAGGCCTGAATGGATGAATTCTGATCTGTCTGTGATTGATGATGATTATTCAGGACATACATGGAGATGCCTGACGTACTTGGAGGTTATCGGATTGTTTGTGCAAGGAGATAACCGTAACAGTTTGTGAGTAACTTGGAACTTCTGGCTTGGTGTATAAGTACACTGTCTAGTTACTGTATTTTGATTTACTGTACTGTTTTGTATACTGTACTGTCTGAATGCATACTCTTTTATACTGCATTACACGTAACATGATTTTGTACTGTCCTGCTCTCCTGTTCAATTCGGGTCTGTCCTGTTCCGTTGTATAGTCTGTCCTGGTTTTGTTCTGTACTGTTGCGTCTTGTGAGTAACTTGAAACTTCTGGCTTGGTGTATAAGTACACCGTCTAGTTACTGTATTTTGAGTCACTGTACTGTTTTATCTGCCATACTATTTAAATGCATGCTTTTAAATACATACTCTTTTATCATGTATTACACGTGACATGATTTTGTACTGTCCTGCTCTCCTGTTCAGTTCGGGTCTGTCCTGTTCCATTGTATGGTCTGTCCTGGTTTTGTTCTGTACTGTTGCGTCTTGTGAGTAATCCTGACTCCTGAATTGGTGTATAAGTACACTGTCTAGTTACTGTATTTTAAAATACTGTACTGTACTGTTTTTATCTGATACACTGATTTCATGCTTTTACCCAAATGCGTGATCTTTACTCTGTCTGATTTCTCTGTCCTGAACTGAAATAAACCTATCGCTGTTTTTAACTGGTTCTGAAAGAACAACTGACTCTTGGTACCATTTCAGTCTTGAGCACTATATGAGCATACTGCACTGTTTAATTTGTGCATACTATACTGTTTATACTGTTATACTATTCTGCTTTGCTCATTACTGATCTGTTCTGTTACTCTGATGTTTTAACTGATCTGTTCTATTACTCTGATGTTTACACTGTTATACTGTTCTGCTCTTGTCACGACCCCTAACCCACCCTATGCGGATTAGGGATCCGTGACCCGGGTCTGTGGCCCGTGGACCGTTCCCCGTCAAAAGGATCTGAAATACTGGATAAAGTTTTAGCAAAATATTTTATCATTATGTAATACACCTGGTAGCATAGTCAGGTCATCATCTAGATACATGTCAGAAAGGACATAAGTGTTTCAAAATACAGATCCTCAAAAACAACACCAACAAACAGGATCGTGGTGACATGGGAGTATTAAGACCTGTCACATTTAACTTAATACAAAATTCGCCAAAACAGCTACCAGTGACTAGCAGCATCTAAACTTCTTGAGCGCCTGAGGGTCCTGCTCGATCCTGCTGTCCTGAAAAAAATTTAAGGAAGGGGGGTGAGCTAATAGCCCAATAAGTAATTTCCTAGCTTTAACATGGGTTTGGGTTTGTCCAATGAAGTGATAGAACAAGGAATAACAGATGGCCAAATGGGCAACAATGAAAACATAGCCAGTCACCAAGATGCGTAACAATGACCCGAGGGTCCAAAAGGCATATCCCACAAAATAGATTAAGAGTCAATAACAAAACCAATTGAAATTGGGATCTAGCCTATCGTGATGGATTCCTGCCACAACAATACGTTAGCCAATCAAAGATATACCATGCTTGCAACAATATGATCATTTCACAGGGTATAAAAATATGATCATACAATGAAATCAAGAATAATCCAACATCGAATTCAAATAACCCAGATATACGTGAATCTCCCGGGGCCCGGCATACCCCACTAAAACGCATGCTCAGATCCGCCACAGTTCCTCGGGCTCTTTGAAAAGCGTTAGAGCTCTTTTCAATACAAGTCCCGTAGGACACAACAGACCCCAAAGGGTCTTTTTCCCACGCAATCTGTGAATGGATGGGCCATTGTGACTAACCAAATATCATGACCAACAAAATTCTACACGGAGTGTATAACAGTACCAAACAATTGATATTAAAATTCAACAAGTCATGAAGAGTGTGGAATAACAAGTTTTATATCAACGAAATATATCTCAAGAACAGGTCATGATATAATAACGCATTGATGCTTAAATATCATAAATCGAATCCACAACGATGCAAGCAAATAAGTCAAATCCAAGAATAAGCATATCCGATAACTACAAGTCAATTGGCTTCAAATCAAGTGCATTAGGTAAGGATCGAGTACAAATTTGGCAGCATATTAAAAGAAATGTGACTGGCTGGGAATAACCCATATTAAAGCATCAGAATTACTTACCTCAAAAATGATTCTCAGTAGTTCAACTAATTTAAGTCTCCTTCCCTTTATCTTTTGACGTGTCTGTCATTTGAAAATAAACTCAGTCTATAACTGTAATCGAGCCATGTGCTGTATTCAAATATACTAATCTTGGCTATCGGTATCCCGATTACTAATTTAGATGTCTTCATCATATCCGGGACGTCGAATAAAATAAATTTAGGCTTTTACGGATTTTAAATCGGACGTCCGGATTGAAAAGGGTAAAACTGTTATTTTGCACTTTACGTGTCTTTTATTCTCGGAACCTCTTTTCATAATTTTGACATCACCATTGGGTTCGGAAGGCTCGAGATAATAAAATTTGACTATTTATTTGCCTCATTTGGACTTCGTTTGACTTAGTTTAGGATTCGGGGTCTTTTTGTAATTTTCTAAAGTATTAATTAATTAGTTTTTTTACTGTTTGGGCTTTTACCGTAATTATAAAAACATTCTGGGGGCCGGTCTGCAATTTCCAAGGATTTCGGTCTGAACCAGTGGGTTCAAGACCAAAAATCCTGAACCGGTTCAAATCCCCTTTAAACCAACCGGTTCAAGTGGATTAAACCAACAAAATGGCCCTCAGTTTTCCGGCCACTGCTCCGGTCGTCCCTCTCAATTCCGGTCACCGGAATCTCGGCCAACCCTCACTGTTTTACACCATTTTACACGTCCAAATTCACAAATTTTCATATCAAATCACTCCTAACAATCTTAACAACCTGTTTAAACTATATTTGGCCCGATTCATCACCATTTTTCGGTAACAATAATCGGTTTTCCGGCCATTGCACCGGTGAGAATAATTTGCTACAGAACAGCCATTTCTCAATCATTTTAAGTGATTCAAAGTGTGTTGGGATCCTAAGACGATGCTCTATGCATTTTATAGCTTCAATTCATGTGAAATTGGACTAATCAAAACCTGCCATGGTTGGCCTAAGGTAGATTTTCTAGTTTTTCTATATCTCATCAAGTCTAACACAAATGATCCAACTTAAAACATAAATGGACACAAGTTCAGTCAGAATATACCTGTTTAGTTGCTGCTTCTCCTTCCTCTAAACTCTCGGTTTCTCCAAACTGATTCTTACTTTCTCTCTCTAAATTTCCTTCTCACTTTTGTGTGAGTGGGTCTCTCTCTCTCTCTCTCAATATTTTCTTTCTTCTCCTCCACCGGTTCTATCAGAGGTGGTTTGGCCACCTGTATATGGAGAAGATTGCACACACCCACACCTAGATGCATGCATTTCTCACGGCTGCCACTTGTTGCTTGCATTTTTTTTTTGTTTCACCACAAACCATGTGCTCACATGGTTTGTTTGCCCCTGATTTCTACTCCACTCACGGCTATATATATATATATATAACATTGCATTATAATATATATATTTATAACTCAACCGTTTACATATATTTATGTAATATATATATATATATATCCATAATCATTTATTTGCACACTCATATACATATATATACAATTTGCACTTAAATGTTTATATATTCATATATGTACTCACTTGCACTTTTTTTTTTTTTTTTTTCGTAATTTCGACTTCTAATGCGGCAGTATCCGGGCACTCGTGATTGATTTTCATTTCACGTTCATAACTAAATACGTCGTTCAACTGAGCGTCTATTTTATTTACATAATAATTTAAGTATTGCCCGTAATTACACATCATAATCGAATCCAACCCGAGCCGGGTACTGGCTAGCTCGGGTCGGGATATTACATCCTTAGCCCCTTAAAAATAAGTTTGTCCTCAAACTTAGCATGTACTACGATAGAAATAACTGGGGGTACTTAGCTCGTATGTTATCCTCCCTCTCCCAAGTTGCCTCTTCAACTTGATGATTTCTCCAGAGTACCTTCACCAAGGGAATGGACTTGTTTCTCAAAATTTGCTCCCGACGATCCAAGATTTGCACTGGATGCTCAACATATGTTAGGTCCTTCTGAACGTCTAGTGGCTCGTGCTCAATCACTTGGCTAGGATCATGCAAGCACTTCCTTAACATAGATACGTGGAAGACGTTGTGAATGTGTGCTAACTCTGCTGGTAAGGCAAGTCGGTATGCCACCGGTCCGACTCGTTTCAGAACCTCAAATGGTCCAATGTAGCAGGGTCCCAGCTTTCCCTTTTTACCAAACCTCACTACGCCCTTCATGGGCGACACCTTCAGAAACACAAGGTCGCCCTCTTCAAATTCTAGCTCACTCCTCCGAACGTCGGCATAGCTCTTTTGACGACTTTGGGTTGCTAACAACCGCTGCTTAATTAATCGAATCTTTTCTGAAGTTTGTTCTACCATCTCGGGGCCATATAACTTTCTCTCGCCTATTTCAGTCCAGCACAGCGGAGATCGGCACTTCCTACCGTACAGTGCCTCATATGGAGCCATTCCAATACTAGCCTGGTAGCTGTTGTTGTATGCGAACTCTACCAGTGGAAGTGAATCCTCCCAGCTCCCTTTGAAGTCCAAAACACAAAATCTCAACAAATCCTCCAATGTCTGAATGGTTCTCTCAGACTGCCCATCGGTCTCAGGATGGTAGGCTGTGCTGAGGCTGAGTTCCGTGCCCATTGCTTTCTGTAAGCTTCTCCAAAATTTAGACACGAATCTCGGATCTCGATCGGACACAATTGATATAGGGACTCAATGGAGTCGAACTATCTCTTGGATGTAGAGTGCTGCCAGCCGCTCTAGTGACTGGGTTGTCTTGGTCGCCAAGAAGTGAGCTGATTTTGTCAATCTATCAACAATCACCCATATCGAGTCACTTCCTCGAGGCGTCTTAGGCAACCTGGAGACAAAGTCCATAGTGATGTGCTCCCATTTCCACTCGGGTATTGGAAGCGGCTGTAATAGTCCACTCGGCCTTTGGTGTTCGACTTTAATCTGCTGGCATTTAATACATCGTGCTATAAACTCAACTATGTCCCTCTTCATTCCTGGCCACCAGTAGGTTGTCTTGACATCGTGGTACATCTTAGTACTCCCTAGGTGTACAGCAAATCTCGAATTGTGTGCCTCCTCAAGAATCTCCTTTCTGATCTCGAGCGTGTCTGGCACACAAATTCGATCCCTATAATACAGCATCCCATCGCGTACCACGAATTTCGAGTTCTTCCCTGACTCAGCTTCTTCACGGAGCTTGACCAGTTTCTCATCGTGCATCTACTGCCCTCTAATCTTGTCCATAATCGTCAGTCCGACTGTGACATTGGCAAGTACTGCTCCAGTACTGGGCAGAACCACCTCAATCCCCATTTCCTCTAGATCCCTCTGTAATTCTCGCTGTGTGGTCAACAAACAGGCAAGGCTCCCTAAAGACTTACGGCTGAGAGCATCAGGTACTACATTGGCTTTTCCGGGATGATACTGGATGCTAAGCTCATAATCTTTAATCAGATCTAACCATCAGCGCTGCCGCATGTTGAGCTCTTTCTGCGTGAAAAGGTACTTGAGGCTCTTATGGTCTGTGAAGATCTCACAAGTCGCCCCATAAAGATAATGCCTCCAGATTTTCAATGCAAACACTACTGCTGCTAGCTCCAGGTCATGAGTCGGGTAGTTCTTTTCATGGGGTCTCAACTGCCTTGAAGCATAGGCTACTACCTGGCCCCTCTGCATTAGCACACACCCCAAGCCTTTGTGTGACGCGTCACTATAAATCACGAAGCCCTCGGTCCCATCTGGCACTGTCAAGATTGGGGCCATTACCAGACGGTTCTTTAGTTCCTGAAAGCTCCTCTCCCACTCCTCGGTCCATACAAATGGGGTATTCTTATGAGTCAATTGCGTGATCGGCGCTGCTATCTTGGAAAAATCCTTAACAAAGCGCCTATAATATCCAACCAACCCCATAAAGCTCCGGACCTCGGTGACGTTGGTCGGCCTAGGCCAATTCACAATGGCTTCTATTTTCTGTGAATCCACTGAAATGCCTTCCTTAGAAACCACATGTCCCAAAAATGATATGCTGGGAAGCCAGAACTCACATTTCTTCAACTTTGCATATAGTTTCTGCTCCCTCAGCTTCTGCAGAACTTTTCTTAGATGCACTTCGTGATCTTCTGGGCTCTTAGAGTAAACTAAGATGTCATCAATAAATACTATCACAAAGTTATCCAAGTACGGCTTGAAGACCCTGTTCATTAAGTCCATGAATGCAGCTGGGGCATTTGTCACCCCAAATGGCATCACAAGGAACTCGTAGTGTCCGTATCGGGTCCTGATTACGCCCAAAGAATAACGCGGTAGTTGTAGTGTAGCTTTGGGGTGTCGATTCCACAGGGAGACTTAATTAAAAGAATAATAAACAGAATTTCTGAAACTACAGAAGTATTAGACGGTTAACAAGAAAATAAAATATAAAAAGTGATTTTGAATGCAACTAAGAATTAAACAAGCTGAATAACGGATGAAAATATTCAAATTTAACAAACAGTAGAGTATCGGGAATCCCTTGCACATATATGGTATTTCAATTATTTTTAATTCATAGATAACTCAATTGAGAAATTAAATTCTAAAAATCTCAATCGGAAGATTTAAAATTATGCATCAAAATTAGACTGAAAATAACCCTTCGAAAAATCATTCATCATCTTTAAATCACTCAAATTATTATTCACATTGAAAAAATACAATGACGACAATATACCGAACGAGCAATATTGCAGCAAAGAATTGAATCAATATAAATATTTAATTGTTCCAAAAATAATCAAAACATTAATCCACTCAATAGAAAAAGCATGACTGAATCTATAAACGGACTAAAACCTTTAATTATTCGGACAATAAAATCTAACAATAATTTATGAATGATCAACGAAGAATTTAATAAATTAAAACCATGTACAGGAATCAAAATAAATTAAAATAACCATCTATGGTGCAAGTTCATCCCTAACTCTACTTGAAAATTTAGTTACCCATGTATAAGACGGATAACATAAATTTCACGGAGAACAACCGTGCCATGGAGTGGCTATGGCTTCTTCTCTGCGCCAGAACCTGCGCCGTACAGCCGTCCCTTTTTCCTCAAACAGCCGCAGCTCCTTCTGTTCATCCCTCTCTTTTAGGTTTTTTTTCCTTTTTATATTCAGCTTGCTCCTTAACGCCCTAGCCCCCTTCAGCGCCTTGGGCCTGCCACACTCACCAGGCCAAGACTGCACCTCTTCCAATTATTCAGCCGGGCCCCACTGTTTTCTTTAATTCAGCCCAGTCGCTTGCCCTTGATGCCCATTAGCTCCTGGCCTCACCCTCATGCAATGAACACTTGCCTTGCAAAACCCAAGCCGCACAGTAGCGCCCTGGCCCACTAACTTCACAGTAGCACCAAGCCTGCTGGCTTTTTAACTTTATTGTATCTTGCGACGTGCAGCGGCTGGCAACTCCATCACATGGGCCCACCTGCTTTACTTCCTATTTATTTATTTTTCTTTCTTTCTTTTGGCCTCACTAAAGACTCCCAGCCGCACAACAAGCCCATTGGCAGCCGCATGTCATCCAATTCCCCTTGACTTCATTCTTTTCTTTTGATTATTTATTATTCTTAAAATGCTGTGTTTTCAGCCGTATACAGCCAGCAGCACCCATTTTCACGCTCCATTTTTCATCGAATAACGGCTGAATCTTGACTCGATCTCTTCACGGAAGTTGTAGCCCCGGATGAGTAGATAATTTTAGACATAAAAATCACCTAATTTGGACTTCGGAAGCTCAAGTTATGGCCGCTTCAAGTTGGCTGGACGGACAGAATTTGGAGCAGCTTTCCAGACCTGATTTCGAAACAATGTTTGGAGGCCCAAACGAACTCCGATTTTTGCAAACCAAACCTTTCTGAAAAGCCCAAGATATCCTCTAAATATTTTATGAAGACCGCTTTCTCATTTTGAAACTCTAACGTCATCCAAATCTCAATTGAAACTCAATGGTTGAATCTGCCAAAAAGCCAAAAATAGTTCCAAAAATATTAAGTATAAAGCGCAATTGCAAACTAACTCTCGCCAACAAAGATGCAATATTTGGGACTTAAAATCTTATAAAATACCGTTCCAACCAATCTCAGTGTAAATAGAAATCAAATAAATAATATCAAATATATCTCAATATTCCTATTCACTTTCTAGCAATTTACTCCGATAATAGGGTATTTAGAGTGCACTTTTGCGCACTCATCACACCCCCCAACTTACTCATTGCTAGTCCCTAGCAATTTCCATGCATTTGGCCGAAGAAATCAAGGAAGACCACATACAAAGGCATCTAATCACCCTTTTCAAATTCGCATATCAAAGCAATTTAAGGAATTCAATAATCCTATAACAATCAATCCACTTATAACAATTCACAGAGTGTGTGTGTGCTCCAAACCAATCCATCTAACCACAAACCATAACACATGCAACATCAAGAATATCTCAAGAAAAAGGTTCAACTCCATATCTCACGGGTATAAAAGTGTTTCATGTAGGGGTTCTCTCTATGGAGTTGACAAGGGGTGAACACACTCAATGAAGAATTTGGCAATTACGTACAAGCAACAAGCAAACATTGATCTTATGATAGGTGCACTAACCAATGAGACTTCCACCACTCTTTCCACAGGCCTACTCAAGATCAGAATGATCAACATAAAAGGGTTGTAACGTGGCTCGGGTTAGGGCTATATGAAGAAAAGGATAAAAAGGATTCAAAAACTTCCAAGTACATACTAAAAGAATTTCATTAAAGATCACAGCAAACCAAACTTCTCTCGATGTACTATTCAACTTCTCAAATCTCTGAATAACAAAACGTCCCATTTTCCTTCTTTCTCTTTCTTTTTCTTCGCCTTTTTCAATTTTTTTCAACTTTTTTTTTCTTTTTTTTTTTCAATAGAATAGACTTTGATGCTCATTGACTTTAATGCTCACCCAACTAAACACTTTTGCAATTTCTTCCTTTTTTTCTTTTTCTGCTTTTTTTCAATCCAACACAAAAAATAAGAAATGTAAATTTCACACCTAGTACACACTTGGAAGCAACAAGGGTAGGATAAATAGTGTATAGGCTATGCTCCAATGTGGAGAGGTATGGATGATGTGGGCATATGAAAAAAACTATATGTGTTTGTTGGCTCAAAGTGGCTACTAAGGGTCTATGTTGAGAAGGGTTAGCTTGAAAGGCTCAAACGTTAATCCTAGATTGACCTTCGTCATATCCCAAGTTTATCCGCCGTCATACCACCAACCATGTAATGATATTCTCAAAAGAAGTGCCCAATTCAACAGATCAATGAATGCTTATCACAATTTGAATTCGAGGGCTCTCAATTCTCTCCAAAACACACATGAATACTTAAGCAAAAGAGTTCTCTAGCTACATGTGTCAACCACCATCTTACCACAAAGTTTGGATAAGTGCACTAAAAATTCTGTGAATGCCTCAGTAGAATGATTATAGTGGATTCGGTGAATTCACAAAAATAGCTATTAATGAAAATGAGTACTCGTGTGAAAAAGATGCACGTGTGATGCAAATTTTAAAAATTTTGACACATGAAAATATGAATTTGCAATCACCCACCCCCCAACTTAAATGAAACATTGTCCTCAATGTTTAACAATCAAAATTGAATGGAGGGTTCTAAAAAGGAGAGAATACACCTGATGTGTCGTGGGAAGCTCGCTAAGCACCAAAGATGGCATCCTAAACTTGACAAAATGAAACTAACCTGCAAATAAAAACAAAGAAAAACAGCAGCAAACAAAAAGAAAAATAACGAAAATAAAAGAGAACAAAAATAAAATAAAACAAATAAAATAAAATAAAAAATTAATAAAAAAATAAAAAAAACAAAACAGACCTGTGTGGCGCTATCAAGGGTGATAAACTGGGTCCATAAGTGGAATGTCTTCCACATCTGGAACTTGCCTATCAAACAAAACTTTAAGGCGCTGGCCATTTACTTTAAAAACCCGACCATCGTTAGGATCCTCTATTTCGACTACCCCATGTCCAAAAACATTTTTCACTATAAAGGGGCCTGTCCACCTAGACCTGAGTTTTCTTGTGTGCTTATGGAGTTTAGAATCATATAAGAAAACTTGATCATTAGGCTTAAACGTTTTTCTCAAAATATTATTATCATGCAACGCTTTCATTTTAACTCGATCAGCAATGCTCCAACCTAGGGCTGACCTAGGCTTACTTAGGGTCTGGGGTAATTTCTCACCTTGAGACTTAGACAATTCAGATGACATAATAATAGGAAAAGTATCACCTAGATCAAGGAAGGCATATTTTGAACCTTTAGGCAAAGGTTTCAATTCAACTTTTGGCTCTTCCACACTTGACAGAATTTGTTCTTTACTTGTGTTAGGCAACTCCTCAAACTTTGGTTTCCATCCCCGTGCTCCATAATCCTGAGTTCTGTCAAAAATAGCACAAACATCAACCACATCAGATGGAGCAGAAATATAGTCAAACTCAGTATTAACAGGAAAATGCTCAAGGGGGTCAGAATCATGAGTTGCAGGAATTCCCTTATCCATAAGTGAGTCAACCATGCACGTCTGACAGCTTTCATCCTCCTCTTCTGGCTGTTTTGCAACATGAAATATATTCACCTCAAGGGTCATGTTCCCAAAAGACAGCTTCATGAGTCCATTCCTGCAATTGATAAGAGCATTAGCAGTGGCAAGGAACGGCTTACCTAAAATCAAAGGAATCTTTGAAGTAGAATCAACAACAGAGCTAGTGTCAAGGATTATGAAATCAACAGGATAATAAAATTTATCAACTTGAATTAGAACATCCTCTACCACACCCCTTGGTGCTCTGACTGAACGGTCAGCCAATTGCAATACCATAGAAGTTGGTTTGATCTCTCCTAACCCCAACTGCAAGTAAATAGAATAAGGCATTAAATTCACACTTGCTCCTAAATCAAGCAATGCTTGCCCAAACTCATGATTTCCAATACTGCATGCAATGGTTGGACAACCAGGATCCTTGTACTTGGGGGGGATCCTCTGCTCAATTAGAGCACTAACTTGCTCTGTCAGGAATGCTGTCTTCTTCACATGGTGCTTCCTCTTAACTGTACATAAATCCTTAAGAACTTTTGCATAAGTAGGAATTTGTTTGATCACATGCAAAAGAGGAAGATTGATTTTTACCTGCCTGAGATTCTCTAAAATTTCATTGTTAGGATCCAAAGTGTGCTTGGTTGATTTTAAAGCCTGAGGGAATGGTACCTTAACATAGCTTTTCGTCACCTCTGGTTCCTTGGGCAGCTCAGCATTGCTACTATCTTGTTCTTTTTCCACATCCTCTGATTTGTCAATGGTTGGGATGTGTAAGGACTTACCACTGCGAGTCACAATGGCGTTCACATCCTTCAAATTTTTCTGCGCCATGTGTTGACCTTGGGGTGTGGACTGAGCTTGGGAAGGGAATCTGCCTCGCTCATTCACACTCAAAGAGCACATCAATTTGGACACTTGGCTCTTTATCTCCTTATTTTCTTCAACAACCTGCATGATCAAAGATTCAAATTTTTGGTTAGTTTTACCCTGTGCTTCAATAAATGCCTGCAAAGTGTCTTCTAAAGAATTCCTAGAAGATGAAGATGCATGATCTGGTGCATGATATGGTGTAGGGTATGATCTAAGAGGCTGTGCAGATGGTGGTGCATGTGGCTGGTTCTCAGATTTCCAGCTAAAATTGGGGTGATTGCGCCACCCTGGATTGTAAGTCTCAGAGTAGGGTGTGAAAGGCTTCTTGTACATACCTAGGGTATTACATTGGTCCTCATACATCCCTCTCATCTCAGCTGATGTGGGACACTCTTGGGCAAGGTGATCTACCCCGCCACACACTGAACATGGTCTAAAAGGCTCTGCATGATTAGCCAAGTGCGTTGGCTTTACGTCTCTAGCCTTTAGTATCTCTAACTCTCTAGTGAGTGTCTCAACCTTAACTTTCAAATTATCCTCCTCCCTAAGATGGTAAATTCCCCCACTCTGTTGGTTCCCTATGGGTCGTGACCTATTTGTGCTTTCAGTAGCACTAGGTCATGTCCATGTGTGAGCTTTTTCAGCAAGCTCATTAAGATACTCTATGGCCTCATCAGGATCTTTCTGTAAAAACTCACCATTACACATCATCTCTACAAATTGGCGCTCTCTAGGTGTAAGTCCCTCATAGAAATAGCTCACTACACGCCAACTCTCATACCCATGGTGAGGGCATATACTCAATAACTCCTTAAATCTCTCCCAAGACTGATACAAAGTCTCACTATCCTTTTGTGCAAAGGTGGAAATCTGTCTTTTCAAAGCATTGGTCTTGTGTTGGGGAAAGTATTTAGTGAAGAAAATCTGGGTCATCTCATCCCACGATCCAATTGACCGTGGTCTCAGTGAGTATAGCCAACTCTTAGCTCGATCCTTCAAAGAAAAAGGAAAGAACTTAAGTCTCACAATGTCTTGTGTTGCATTTTGACTATGAAAAGTCGCAACTACCTCTTCAAATTCCCTAATATGCACATATGGATTCTCATTTTCCAACCCATGAAATGTAGGGAGTAACTGTATTACCCCTGTTTTAACATCAATTGGACGAGCATTGGGTGGAAACATGATGCATGATGGTGTAGCTGTGCGTGTAGGGTGAAGATAATCCTGAAGAGTCCTAGTGGGTTGATCCTCATATTCATTCATATTTGCAGAATTGGAAGTATTATCAAACAAAGAATTAGAAAAACAAGAAAAATTGGACTCTAAATCCGACTCTAACACAGGCCTACAAGCAAAGCGGCCTAATGCGTCCCTATACCTATTATGCATGCAAGATGACAATAATAAAATAAATAAGTAAAAAAAAAAAAATGAATAAATAAATAACTAGAAATAAAATAAAATAAAAAAATTTAAAAAATTTAAAATAAAAATAAAAATAAAAATAATAATAATAATAATAATAATGCAGTGAGTAAAAAGAAGGGAACAAAGTTACCGCCTTTATAAACTGCTGAAAAGAAAAACTATCTACTGATTCTTCTACCGTCTCCCCGGCAACGGCGCCAAAATTTGGTTACGCCCAAAGAATAACGCGGTAGTTGTAGTGTAGCTTTGGGGTGTCGATTCCACAGGGAGACTTAATTAAAAGAATAATAAACAGAATTTCTGAAACTACAGAAGTATTAGACAGTTAACAAGAAAATAAAATATAAAAAGTGATTTTGAATGCAACTAAGAATTAAACAAGCTGAATAACGGATGAAAATATTCAAATTTAACAAACAGTAGAGTATCGGGAATCCCTTGCACATATATGGTATTTCAATTATTTTTAATTCATAGATAACTCAATTGAGAAATTAAATTCTAAAAATCTCAATCGGAAGATTTAAAATTATGCATCAAAATTAGACTGAAAATAACCCTTCGAAAAATCATTCATCATCTTTAAATCACTCAAATTATTATTCACATTGAAAAAATACAATGACGACAATATACCGAACGAGCAATATTGCAGCAAAGAATTGAATCAATATAAATATTTAATTGTTCCAAAAATAATCAAAACATTAATCCACTCAATAGAAAAAGCATGACTGAATCTATAAACGGACTAAAACCTTTAATTATTCGGACAATAAAATCTAACAATAATTTATGAATGATCAACGAAGAATTTAATAAATTAAAACCATGTACAGGAATCAAAATAAATTAAAATAACCATCTATGGTGCAAGTTCATCCCTAACTCTACTTGAAAATTTAGTTACCCATGTATAAGACGGATAACATAACTTTCACGGAGAACAACCGTGCCATGGAGTGGCTATGGCTTCTTCTCTGCGCCAGAACCTGCGCCGTACAGCCGTCCCTTTTTCCTCAAACAGCCGCAGCTCCTTCTGTTCATCCCTCTCTTTTAGGTTTTTTTTCCTTTTTATATTCAGCTTGCTCCTTAACGCCCTAGCCCCCTTCAGCGCCTTGGGCCTGCCACACTCACCAGGCCAAGACTGCACCTCTTCCAATTATTCAGCCGGGCCCCACTGTTTTCTTTAATTCAGCCCAGTCGCTTGCCCTTGATGCCCATTAGCTCCTGGCCTCACCCTCATGCAATGAACACTTGCCTTGCAAAACCCAAGCCGCACAGTAGCGCCCTGGCCCACTAACTTCACAGTAGCACCAAGCCTGCTGGCTTTTTAACTTTATTGTATCTTGCGACGTGCAGCGGCTGGCAACTCCATCACATGGGCCCACCTGCTTTACTTCCTATTTATTTATTTTTCTTTCTTTCTTTTGGCCTCACTAAACACTCCCAGCCGCACAACAAGCCCATTGGCAGCCGCATGTCATCCAATTCCCCTTGACTTCATTCTTTTCTTTTGATTATTTATTATTCTTAAAATGCTGTGTTTTCAGCCGTATACAGCCAGCAGCACCCATTTTCACGCTCCATTTTTCATCGAATAACGGCTGAATCTTGACTCGATCTCTTCACGGAAGTTGTAGCCCCGGATGAGTAGATAATTTTAGACATAAAAATCACCTAATTTGGACTTCGGAAGCTCAAGTTATGGCCGCTTCAAGTTGGCTGGACGGACAGAATTTGGAGCAGCTTTCCAGACCTGATTTCGAAACAATGTTTGGAGGCCCAAACGAACTCCGATTTTTGCAAACCAAACCTTTCTGAAAATCCCAAGATATCCTCTAAATATTTCATGAAGACCGCTTTCTCATTTTGAAACTCTAACGTCATCCAAATCTCAATTGAAACTCAATAGTTGAATCTGCCAAAAAGCCAAAAATAGTTCCAAAAATATTAAGTATAAAGCGCAATTGCAAACTAACTCTCGCCAACAAAGATGCAATATTTGGGACTTAAAATCTTATAAAATACCGTTCCAACCAATCTCAGTGTAAATAGAAATCAAATAAATAATATCAAATATATCTCAATATTCCTATTCACTTTCTAGCAATTTACTCCGATAATAGGGTATTTAGAGTGCACTTTTGCGCACTCATCAGGTCCTAAATGCCGTTTTTTGCACATCTTCGGGCTTGACCTTAAGCTGATGATATTCCGATCGCAAGTCTATCTTGGAAAATAGTTGTGCCCCCTTTAGCTGATCGAACAAGTCGTCTACCCTTGGCAGTGGGTACTTGTTCTTGATGGTGACCTTGTTAAGCTCGCGATAATCTACACACAACCGCATGGTCCCATCTTTCTTTTTGACAAACAACACTGGGGCACCCCATGGCGACGCACTGGGCTGTATAAATCCTTTGTCGAGCAATTCTTGCAGTTGTAGCTTTAATTCCTTCAGTTCAGTCGGCGCCATTCTATATGGGGTTTTAGACATTGGTTTCGTACCGGGAATCACATCAATACAGAACTCGATCTCTCGGTCTATGGGCATGCCAGGAAAGTCATCAAGAAATACATCGGGGAACTCCCGGGCAACTGGGATCTGATCAAGAATAGGCTCTTGTGAGCGGGCATCCATGACGCTACACAAAAACCCATGACACCCCTTTCGAAGTAGGCGTCTGGCCTAAATGGCAGAGACAAAATATGGCGGGGTAACTACTCCCGTCCCCTCAAAGATAACTCTCTGTTGCCCTGTATATGAACTTTCTTAGCTTCACAATCGATAGTGGCACGATTTTCAGTTAGCCAGTCCATGCCAAGAATCACATCAAATCCACAAATCTCTAACGGTATAAGGTCCGCCATGAACTGAGTACCCATAATCTCAACCCCACAAGATCTATATACAGTATCCCCAAATAATGACTCCCCTGATGGTATAGTAACAATCAACACATAGCCTAGGGGCTTGGCTTCCATGTTCAGTCTATTAGAAAATGTTGGTGATATAAACGAGTGTGTGGATCCAGTATCAAGCAAAACATATGCAGGTTGAGAACAAACTATAATGGTACCTGCAACTACCGAGGTAGTGGCCTGCACATCCCCAGGTGTAATAAAGAAGACCCTCCCCGGTCGCTGCTGCTCAGTCCTGGGTCCTCCACTCTTCTGCTGAGGTCTCGCCACAGAAGCCGATGCAGTTGGTGTGGTACTGACGACTGACATGTTGTTCTTGGGACAGTCCTTCTTGAAATGTCCCACTTGTCCACAACTGAAGCAGGCCTTGGTATCACGATAACACTGTCCTCTATGAAATCCCTGGCAGGTGGGGCATTTAGATGTGCCCCCATCTTGTGACTTGGCCTTTTTCTGACTAGGCCCTGCACTGAAATTACGTGATCCTGTGCCAGTCCCAGAAAATGAAGATCCCTGCCCCCTACTCTTGTTGTTTCCAGACTTCTGGTTCTTTCGCCTTTTTGCAAACTCTTCCCCACTCTGTTCTATGATCATGGCGGTTTCCATCACGTCATCGTAGGTAGTGAGTCGGTGGGGCCGAATTCTGTCTTTAATGGCCCATCTGAGGCCGCTTTCAAACTTGCGGACCTTTCTTTCTTCCGTGTTTATAACATTTGGAGCAAATCTGGCCAACTCAGTAAACTTGGCCTCGTATTCCTCAACAGACATGCCTCCCTGCTGGAGGGTTATAAACTCAGCAGCCTTTTGATTCTGAATTTCTCGAGGGAAGTACTTCTGATTGAAAATCTCCACAAATCGTGGCCAAGCCATATTAGGTTCTCGGGCTTCCTGCAAAAGCCACCACATATGTGCTTGTCCTGTCAGCATATAAGTGGCATAGGCCACCTTTTGGGTGTCTGTACACGTCATGATTTTGAAAATCTTCTCCATTCCCAGCATCCACTCCTCTGCTGCTGAGTGTCCCCCTTTACCATCGAAAGCAGGCGGCTTCATATTTTGAAACCGTTTGTAAAAGTAAGTAGGGTCCTCCTCACGCCTGGGTCTATCCTCTAGGGCTGGGGGATTATTCGGTGGTATTGGCCCATTTGCCTGGGCCTGCATTTGGGGCATCATCTCCACCACCCGATTCAGGATCTCCTCCATACGATCCATGCGCTCTCGGTCAAACTCCATGGCCCTACTACGAGTCTGCATCATACACTGCAAAAAGGACAGTCCACAAAACTTGGGTAATTAATTGACCTCTAGACTTATGACCCTCAGACTTTAGCGAGTTGTAATACTTCAATCTTAATCTCCCATGGACCACTAGAACCATATGCTCTGATACCAACTCTGTCACGACCCCTAACCCACCCTATGCGGATTAGGGATCCGTGACCCGGGTCTGCGGCCCGTGGACCGTTTCCTGTCAAAAGGATCTGAAATACTGGATAAATTTTTAGCAAAATATTTTATCATTATGTAATACACCTGGTAGCATAGTCGAGTCATCATCTAGATACATGTCAGAAAGGACATAAGTGTTTCAAAATACAGATCCTCAAAAACAACACCAACAAACAGGATCGTGGTGACAAGGGAGTATTAAGACCTGTCACATTTAACTTAATACAAAACTCGTCAAAACAGCTACCAGTAACTAGCAGCGTCTAAACTTCTTGAGCGCCTGAGGGTCCTGTTAGATCCTGCTGTCCTGAAAAAAATTTAAGGAAGGGGGGTGAGCTAATAGCTCAATAAGTAATTTCCTAGCATTAACATGGGTTCGGGTTTGTCCAATGAAGTGATAGAACAAGGAATAACAGATGGCCAAATGGGCAACAATGAAAACATAGCCAGTCACCAAGATGCGTAACAATGACCCGAGGGTCCAAAAGGCATATCCCACAAAATAGATTAAGAGTCAATAACAAAACCAATTGAAATTAGGATCTAGCCTATCATCATGGATTGCTGCCACAACAATACGTTAGCCAATCAAAGATATACCATGCTTGCAACAATATGATCATTTCACAGGGTATAAAAATACGATCATACAATGAAATCAAGAATAATCCAACATCGAATTCAAATAACCCAGATATACGTGAATCTCCCGGGGCCCGGCATACCCCACTAAAACGCATGCTCAGATCCGCCACAGTTCCTCAGGCTCTCTGAAAAGTGTTAGAGCTCTTTTCAATACAAGTCCCGTAGGAGACAACAGACCCCAAAGGGTCTTTTCCCCACGCAATCTGTGAATGGATGGGTCGTTGTGACTGAGCACAACCCCGGGTACAAACCAAATATCATGACCAACAAAATTCCACACGGAGTGTATAATAGTACCAAACAATTGATATTAAAATTCAACAAGTCATGAAGAGTGTGGAATAACAAGTTTTATATCAACGAAATATATCTCAAGACCAGGTCATGATATAATAACGCATTGATGCTTAAATATCATAAATCGAATCCACAACGATGCAAGCAAATAAGTCAAATCCAAGAATAAGCATATCCGATAACTACAAGTCGATTGGCTTCAAATCAAGTGCATTAGGTAAGGATCGAGTACAAATTTGGCAGCATATTAAAAGAAACGTGACTGGCTGGGAATAACCCATATTAAAGCATCAGAATTACTTACCTCAAAAATGATTCTCAGTAGTTCAACTAATTTAAGTCTCCTTCCCTTTATCTTTTGACGTGCCTGTCATTTGAAAATAAACTCAGTCTATAACTGTAATCGAGCCATGTGCTGTATTCAAATATACTAATCTTGGCTATCGGTATCTCGATTACTAATTTAGATGTCATCATCGTATCCGGGACGCCGAATAAAATAAATTTAGGCTTTTACGGATTTTAAATCGGACGTCCGGATTGAAAAGGGTAAAACTGTTATTTTGCACTTTACGTGTCTTTTATTCTCGGAACCTCTTTTCATAATTTTGACATCACCATTGGGTTTGGAAGGCTTGAGATAATAAAATTTGACTATTTATTTGCCTCGTTTGGACTTTGTTTGACTTAGTTTAGGATTTGGGGTCTTTTTGTAATTTTCTAAAGTATTAATTAATTAGTTTTTTTACTGTTTGGGCTTCTACCGTAATTATAAAAAAATTTTGGGGGCCAGTCTGTGATTTCCAAGGATTCCGGTCTGAACCAGTGGGTTCAAGACCAAAAATCTTGAACCGGTTCAAATCCCCTTTGAACCAACCGGTTCAAGTGGATTAAACCAACAAAATGGCCCTCGGTTTTTCGGCCACTGCTCCGGTCGTCCCTCTCAATTCCGGTCACTAGAATCTCGGCCAACCCTCACTGTTTTACACCATTTCACATGTCCAAATTCACAAATTTTCATATCAAATCACTCCTAACAATCTTAACAACCTGTTTAAACTAGATTTGGCCCGATTCATCACCATTTTTCGGCAACAATAATCGATTTTCTGGCCATTGCACCGGTGAGAATAATTTGCTACAGAACAGCCATTTCTCAATCATTTTAAGTGATTCAAAGTGTGTTGGGATCCTAAGACGATGCTCTATGCATTTTATAGCTTCAATTCATGTGAAATTGGACTAATCAAAACCTGCCATGGTTGGCCTAAGGTAGATTTTCTAGTTTTTCTATATCTCATCAAGTCTAACACAAATGATCCAACTTAAAACATAAATGGACACAAGTTCAGTCAGAATATACCTGTTTAGTTGCTGCTTCTCCTTCCTCTAAACTCTCGGTTTCTCCAAACTGATTCTTACTTTCTCTCTCTAAATTTCCTTCTCACTTTTGTGCGAGCGGGTCTCTCTCTCTCTCTCTCTCTCAATATTTTCTTTCTTCTCCTCCACCGGTTCTATTAGAGGTGGTTTGGCCACCTGTATATGGAGAAGATTGCACACACCCACACCTGGATGCATGCATTTCTCACGGCTGCCACTTGTTGCATGCATTTTTATTTTTATTTTTTTTGTTTCACCACAAACCATGTGCTCACATGGTTTGTTTGCCCCTGATTTCTACTCCACTCACGGCTATATATATATATATATAACATTGCATTATAATATATATATTTATAACTCAACCGTTTGCATATATTTATGTAATATATATATATATATCCATAATCATTTATTTGCACACTCATATACATATATCTACAATTTGCATTTAAATGTTTATATATTCATATATGTACTCACTTGCACGTTTTTTTTTTCTTCGTAATTTCGACTTCTAATGCGGCAGTATCCGGGCACTCGTGACTGATTTTCATTTCACGTTCATAACTAAATACGTCGTTCAACTGAGCGTCAATTTTATTTACATAATAATTTAAGTATTGCCCGTAATTACACATCATAATCGAATCCAACACGGGCTGGGTACTGGCTAACTCGGGTCGGGATATTACAACTCTGCTCATTACTGACCTGTTCTATTTGATCTATTTGATCTGTTCAGATCTAATCTGTCCTGATCTGTTACGTTTGATTCGTTCTAACCTGACCTGTTCTGTTTGATCTGTCTGATCTGTTCAGTCCTGATCCGTCCTGATTGGTTATGTTTGATCTGTTCCATTCTGACCTGTTTGCTCTGTTTCGATCTGTTCCATTCTGTTCTGTCCCATCCTGTTCTGCTCAATGCTGATCTATCATGTTCTTTGATGATGTACCTGTATCTCTGACTGACATACTGTTTCTGCCCAGTTTTGTCTTGTTCCGTTTTGTTGATGATATACCTGTATCTCTTGTTGACATATTGTTTCCGCTCCGTTCTGTTATGTTCTGTTCTGTTTTATTCTAATTTGTTATGTCCTGCTCTGCTCGGTTCTGCTCCGTCCTGACCTGTTGTGTTCTGTTTTGTACGGTTATACTTGATATGGTCTGTTATGTTCTGTTTGTTCTGATCTATTGTTTATTTTGTTCAGTCCTGCTTTATTCTACTGAAACTGCATTTAAAGTAGATTTATAAAACTGCTATTTCAGAAACAACTGAACTACCTTTGTGCTTTGTAAACAAGAAATGGATTTGAAACCCTTGACAGGGAACCTGTGTTACTCATTGGGCTTTTCGAAGCTCACCCCATTCCTTAACATTTTTCAGGAATGATATCTATTGGATCTGATGGCACTGATTTATGGAGACTGGATTATTGAGGATTGAATCTGTTTAATCAGGTGAGTGATGTAATACGACTGACTTGACTGATATGTACTAGATATAGACATGGCTCATGGATTTAAACGGTACTCTAGAGATTATAGTTCTGCTCTGTTGTTATATGTTGGATTATATATATGCTCTGAGGTTAGAATTGTTAGCTGATGGATTTTAGACTGGCTCTATGGTACATAACCTTACGGTGAATACATGAGTTGCATTCCTTTGACAAAAAAAAAGAAGTTTTAAATTCCGCTGCATCTGACCCTACAGTCGGAGTGCAATTCACTGGAAAGTTCAGAAATTGCCTTCGGTTGGTCGAGTGACGGCTGACTGGCATCACGTCCTCGACATCCGCGTAGGGTGGGGTTCGGGATGTGACACCATCCATGGCCAATGCCTCCTTCCCATAGCCATACCTTCCTTTATCTCACATTATCTTCACTTAAATTCAACTTAATTTTAAATTTAGCCCATATAATTTGACTATGGTGGAATATTCCACTAGGTCTGTCTATATATATATATATATTCACGTGGTCTAGTGAAGTTGTGGTGTTGATGCATTACACTTGATCTATCATTTTTAACAATACATACTTGTTGATATATATATATATATATATATATTCATGTGATCTAGTGAAGGTGTGGTGTTGATGCACTACACTTGATCTATCATTTTTAACAATACATACTTGATGATATCTTCCAATAACATATATATATATATATATATATATATTCATGTGATCTAGTGAAGGTGTGGTGTTGATGCACTACACTTGATCTATCATTTTTAACAATACATACTTGATGATATCTTCCAATAACATTATATCTCAAAACATCACATTTAAACATAATTTAATTTAGGGACCATTGTTTTCAATTAAAGTGCACTTCTACACTAATTCACCCAAAATTGCCCATTTGTCCATTTAGGTCTAGTCTTCAATTATGATTACGATTATTAATAAGGTTGATTAGACTCAAGTCCCTTAAAAAGATGTTAATTATTTTAAAGTCCATGTGTTTTTCAATTTTAAGGTGAAAGACACAATTATTTTTAATTTTTAGCTTAGGCACATTTTGATGACATGACATTTATAATTTTTCTATAAATATCAATAGTACACCAATACAATTTTCACGACTCCCTTTTCGCCTCTCAACCTCTCTTTCAAGAAAACTCGCCAGAGTTCATCAGTAAAGAAATCCTCACTCTGCATCATCTCTTATGTTAAATCTTTTCTCTTTCAAAACTTTTCCATGGCATTTCAAAATTTTGTAGCCCCATCGACCACAACCGCCATCATCTCCAACAAATTGCTCTTCCACCGCTAAAGCTCCACTTGCGAACAATTGAAATCACCACTGCATAAGTGAAATAGCCGTGAGATTCTATCACAAATTGAGATTGTTGAATAGTAAGATTTTTATTCTAATATTAACAGTAGTTTGGTATTAAGTAGTTGTTACAGGATTCCAAGTTTTCTATTCTTTTTTCTCTTTTACCATTTCTCAACAATCAATCAGGAAAGGGGAAAAGGAAAAGACAAAGGTAAAAGTTATGATTTGTTGTTGACTCACTCACCAACTTTATCGCTCGAATTAACTTATAAACACACACATAGGCTGCTATGGCCATGCAATGATGAGCCAATGTGATGTGTGTGTGTGTGTGTGTGTATATATATATATGTATTTATAATTAGATTTTAGTGGGTGATGTTGTCTTAACCACAATTGAAGCAATTCCACCTTTAATGAAAGCTTTCAAACCTTTCAAAGTTTACAGTTTCACATATGGTAAAATTTTACTATCCACCTTTTTTTAATTATTGATTTTCTTTTGATGCAAATTTCACTACCTTGAAAGACTATTTATCGAAAATATAAATAAAAAAACTAAATAAAACTAGTAAAAATCATGAAATTCATAACAAAATGAAATTTTTGCTATCTTTTTAAAACTATAAAATTTTATAGTATGTCTTTTTTCGAAAAGGTAAAATTGTATAGTTTGAAAAGGATTTTTTTTTTTTTTTAAATTTCATATGCAATATGGATCTTGTTTGATAGATCTTGATTTTTGGAGACCAAATTATAAATTTGATTGAAAATGGTTTTATACTTTTTAAGTTATGTAATTTTGAAATTTTTAAAAAGTTCGTTCACACTAGGGCGCGATTCACGAATTCAATTAGAATATTGCTGGAGAAAACTCTAAAAGGGTACTTTAGTCACAAAATTATTCAGGACTTATGGGATTAATATGTTTGAGAATGGATCTCTTGATAATTATCAGCTATTTTGTAGAGCTTTAGTGAATGACCCTTATTAATAATTACAAGGCTGGGGTGTTACCATTTATCTTCATAGTGGCTACCATCAAATTTGATTTAGGTCTATTAATGAATGAAAAATTACGTTCAAGACAAAGGATAGCTTGTATGAGTGGTTAGTGATGCCTTTTAGTTTAATCAACACTCCTAATACTATTATGCGTGTCAAGAACCAAACATTGAGGCATTTCGTGGGAAACTTTTCTATTTTCTATTTTGATGATATCATTTTAACATCAAATTTGAGGAGGAGCATATTGACCATCTGTGACAAATCTTAACTAATCTGTTGTAGAATAAATTTCATATCAACCTAAAAAAACTACAATTGCATGACTAACATATTATTATTTTTGAGTTATGTGGTTAGTTTATATAACACCCGATCTGATTAATGAAAATAAAGTCACTAACTAAATATTAGAGACCATATAAGTAAAATTTTAATTAAGAAAACTAAACTGAGAAAAATATAAAGGCTACAATAATAATAGGACCTAAATTATTGAGGTTGATACATGAAGAAAATAATTGAAATTGTAAGACTTCGATTTATAAAATTGATATGCAAAGGAAGTGAATAAGAATACAAGTATACAAGAAGAAAATTGAGAATAAAGTAAAAAGGAAAAAATGGGATAAAATGTAAAAATGCCAAACAAGGCATAAGAAGGGAAAAATGAAGGAAAATAAGGCCAAAATGATGGCCCAAAGGTTTGAACCTTGAACCAAAAAATAGGAAGAACTTAAACCTAAACAATTAACCACTTGAGCTGCAAGCACATTTGTGCTATATATCTCACAAGATATACATATATGTCATATGAAAGCCCATCCCACCACCCAGCACAACCAATCATAACACATGCAACGCATCAGCCTTATGCAATATATATATATAGATATGTATATGCTTATGTACCTATATATATATATATATGACTTGTGTGTGTAACAAATCAGAGCTTGTGCATGTGTTGGGGGCGGCTAGAGAGAGAAAGTGAGGTAGAGAGAGGAAGAAGAAGAAGAAGAAGAAGAAGAAGAAGAAGAAGAAGAAGAAGAAGAAGAAGAAGAAGAAGAAAAGGAGGAGGAGGAAGAAAGGAAAAATGAGAAGGAAAAGCTGTTGCCTGCAAACCTAAGGAAGGTCAGAGCGGAACCAAGGAGAGGGAAGATACCATTGAAAAAGGTAAAGAAACAAAACTAAATCTTTTTCCTCTTTAAGACAATTACACTATCAACTTACTATTTAGTAAAAAGGAAATACATGCATTAACTTTCTTGGCATTTTGCCAAAGTTGGGAGTAAGAATGAGACCAATAGGAGCTTAAAACATAAGAGAATCTGTCATTAATGGTTGCTCCAAAGGTTGGGTCTGAACCAACTAGAACTAACCCAAGTTTGGGTTGTTGAGGCTTAAACTGGATAACCCTAGGAGTACGAATCTATAAAATTTTTTGTAAATAGACCAAAGATGTGTAATACCCCGACCCGAGAATGCTGGGTAATGAGGCACGTTTTACGAGGTTATCAAAAATGAGTGTAAATATTATGCCCTTAAGAATATGATAAATTAATTTAATGTAATTAATTTATTAATATGAGAAATTAAGTATTAGTTATAATTAATATAAAATGTGATGATTAATTTATAAAATATAATTAATTGAATAACTAATTTGTTAATTAATTAAACATAAGAAATTAATTAAATATATATATATATATAAGGGTGTGAGTGTGTGATATGTATTATATATATATATATATATATGTAATGGAGGAGACATGAAGTTAAGGGAGGTAAGGTGTCTATGTACCATATATGTATATTATATATGCAAGTAGGTGAAGAATTATGGAAGAAAGAATGGCCTCAAATCAGAAAGTATGGGAGGTATGGGCTCTGATTTGATGGAGAATGGGAGTGAAGTGATGGCCATAGATCCTTATACACATATGTACACAATCATATACACACATCATTTGCAACACATGAAAAGGAGAGAAAGAGAGAAAGGAAGAGTTCTGGGCATTCAGAAGGAGAAAAACCAGAAGGAAAGGGGAGAGAAAGTCACTGTTAGAGGTAAAACCACAAAACACCTTGATTTCTCTCTTTAAAAATTTTCATTTGAATGAACTGTTTTAGCTTCTGATTTTTGTGTGTATGATGTTTTAAAAAAATAAACATGAATAAGCATGAAAATTTTGACCTAAAACACCTAAGAAACACAAGCCGTACGCCAAACCGCCATTGTTGAGCTTAGTGAGAGCAGGTCTGAACCGACTTTCCCCAAACCTAATTTGGCCTATCAGGACTTCAAGTAGACCTTAAAAGCATCCCAAAAACGCATGAACACGATCACAAAGCCCTAGAAAAGCCCTCCAAATGTTGAGTTGCAGGCTACGGGTTTGAAACCCAAAGCTTTAAACTTAGAGGCAAAACGATATTCATGAATGGAAAATAAAACTACATGTAATATGGATTACAAAGAAACAAACCCCAAGAGTTTTAGCTCAGAAATGAACATTTACGGTGGGATTATTGTTCTAGGTTATCAAAGCTTAAAACCGAAATAAAGAGTTCATTTTGAACTCCCAAATGAATGCAAAGTTGGTCATTTGTACCTTAGGAATGTTTTGGAATCAAAACAGTGAGAAATAGCTGAGTAGGAAGGCACGAAAATGGAAGAAATGGAATTGGGATTAGGGTTTTCAGAGGGGGTCGACGTGGGGAAGAAAAAGATGAGTCAACTCGGTTTTTAAATTAAGGCTGAGTCATGATGACGTCAGCCACATGTAAACGACGGCGTTTTGTCTTTGGTTTAAATTGAATGAACCCTAGGGCTGATGTCATGATGACGTCAGCCACATGTAAATGAACCCACTGGACCGGTTGATTTACAACCAGACCGGACCGGTTTATTTAAGATCAAACTGAACCGTTTGGTTTTCTGTTTTATTTAAAATAAAATAAACCAAGACTTTCCTTATTTATGAATTGACCCCTGAACTTCAGAAAAATGTTACTGTGGCCCAACTGATGAGAATTTTATGCAATAAGGCCCCTGAAAAATAATTAAATAATTAATTTAATTATTTAATAAATAAAGTAAAATTACTGTTTTGCCCCTAGGTCATAACTAAGGCAAATGAAGTCCAAATTAAATGTATGAATAGTGTATCCTTATTATTTTGGATATTCTGAGACTAATTGTAGGGTCTGTTTTACGACACGGGGCCCAAAAAATAAAGACACGTAAAGGGGTAAATGACCAAAATACCCCTTGTCCAAAATTAACAAGTTATTAATATATTCTTACTATTTTAGACCTTCTGAGTCCAATGGTGAGGTCCACGACATGAGATGAGGTCCCGAAAAATTGGAGACCCGTAAAAATTTTAAAATGACCAAATCACCCTTATTACCCCTAAAGCCAAAATGAAACCAGAAAAGGTCTAAATTGACTTTCTTCGACCTTCCAGACTCAATAATGGAATCCAAATTACGAAACGAAGTACGAAAAATATGACACATAAAACGATAAATGACCATTTTGCCCTTTTTATACAAAAGTCCGAATTAAATTCTAGGAAAGCCTAAACCGACTTTCTTTGACGCTCCGGACTCAATAGTAGAGTCTATTTGACCAAAAGAAATGTCAAAAATAAAGAGACATAAAATTTGTTGAATAGCATCTGTGAGATGACTATAAATTAAAGTAATGCCAAAAGTACTAATCTAAGGCGTATACGAGAAAATGAATTATGAAAAGACACGACACGTAAATATGTGAAGTAAATAAATTTAAATTAAAGTTAATAGAGCTATCAGAAGAGTATAAATTAAAATGAATTTAATTTCTAACACATTAAACTGTGTCATAGGTTAAGAGTACGAGTTAAGTTAAGTTCATATGAAACTATGAAATCGTTTTAGGATCTAATACGATTTAAGCATAAGTTAAGGAATATCGAGATGATATTACAATGAATGTGAAGTTGATGAGATGTTTATGAATTGTTCTTAGGAACTACAAGGGAAGTGGGAAAGCACAATTTTAGCACTAACCCTAAAGGACCAAGGTGAGTAACCCTGTATTTGAAGTGGAGATTTAACTCTATGGATTTGAAAAGGTTTTAAGTTCAAAAGATACGAAGCATTTAAATTCCAAGTTCAGTATATTACATGATCTCTGTTTTAAATTATTTCTGTTCTTTTAAACCCTATTGTGACATGCTTAGTAAATGTTTTCCTTACAGTTTTCTCAAAAATGTGTTTCCAGCATGTCTAAGTTAAAATACAAATCTTGTTAAATATTATGAGTTTGCCTATTTCAAGTATACGAATGTTATCATGAAGTTATGAATGTTATATTTTAAAGTACTCACAAGAAATATCTATTTGACATACTCAAATGTTAAATATATTTGAAATGCAAGATAAATAATAAGCACATAGGTAGTGTTGTGGGTTGTACGGAACTCAACGGACCTATCATATGCATAAGCACATAGGTAGTGTTGTGGGTTGTATGGAACTCAACGGACCTATCATGTACATCATCACATAGGTAGTGAGTAGGATTATACGGAACCCCGCGGATCTATCATGTGAAATGCCCGGTAGCAGGATCTAATCCCCCAAGCAAATGAGATATCTCCACGTATACGTAAAATGGGACTCTGGTTCGAAACAGATTCCAAGAGTTAAAGTGAGAAGAAGAGATATTTGAAAATAGAAGAAGGATTTACCCTCATTTTCAATATGCATATGTTTTGAGTTTTATATACCCTATTTAAGAAATACACGTTATGTTATATGTTTTGAAGTTTATATGAAGAAGTATATGTTAGCTTGAATACTTTTAAATGTTTCAAAGCTATCTGTTTTATGAAATGCATATGTTTTGAGTTATATACTCTATTTGACGAAGTATGAGTTTAGCTTGAATACTTTTAATGTTTCAAAGCTATCTGTTTTATGAAATGCATATTGTCACATCCCGAACCCTACCCTACGCGGATGTCGAGGACGTGACTGCCAGTTGGTCGCGACGCGACCAACCAAAGGCAATCTCTGAACTTTCCGATGAATTGCACTCCAACTGTAGGGTCAGATGCAGCGGAATTTAAAACTTTTTCTTTGTGTCACGGGAATGCAACTCACTTATCCCTCATAAGTATATGTATCACAGAGCAAGACTAAATCCAGTCAGTCAACAATTCTAATCTCAGAGCATATCTAAAATCAAGCATATAACAACAGAACATATCTAATATCTCTAGAGTACCATTAGTTCCATGAGCCATGTCTATCTAGTATATATCAGTCAAGTCAGTCATAACATACCACTCACCGGAATAGTCAGGTTCAATCCACAATAAACCAGTCTCTACAATTCAGTGCCGTCAGATCCTTACTTGAGATGCCACTTGGCCTATTCACGTCATGTCATAGTACCTTCTAATCCAATGGAGGTAATTCCTGAAAAATGTCAGAATAATGGGGTGAGCTTAAATAAGCCCAGTGAGTAACACAGATTCCCTATCATGGGTTTCAAAACTAGTTTTGTGCTTCCAAGGCACATGGATAATTTAGTCATTTCAAAATAACTATTTTTATAAATCCATTTCATAAGCAGTCTAGTACAATAAAATAAGATTTCACAAACAGTACAAACGGATCGGAACATGACATAACTAATCGGTCAAAACAATAACTAATGCTAATATACCGGTCAAGACACAGACTCTTTATTAACGGAACGAATCACAATCGGGACTGAGTGGGAACAATAAGTCAATCAAGACAGAGGCATATTATCAATGGCTAGAACATAGCAGAGTTGAACAAGATCAATCAAGACAAGGCATACCAATAACAAGACAGAAACATAACGGAACTAGACCATCTATCAATCAGGCCAGACATATCATCAACGGACGGAATATAACGGAATCGAACGGAAACAATACATCAGTCAAGCAAAGGCATATCGCGAACGGATAAAATTATAACGGAACTAAACGGAAACAATACACTAGTCAAGACATAGGCAAATCATGAACAGGACACAACATAACGGAATCGGGTAGGAACAATATATCATTCAAGTCAGGGACACATCACTGTCGGAACTAATCATAACTGGACTGAACAATGTTTCAATCAAGACAGACTTATTATCAACGGACAGTACACAACGGAACTGGACTATATATCAATCAAGGCGGACTTAACATCATTAACGGACGGAACATGTCAGAACCGGACGAAACATATCAATCGAGGCAAACATATCATTAACGGACAGCACATAACCGAACTGAACGAAATTCCTAATTCGAAGGACACAAGCACATCACGTGGAATGTGGTACAAAGGGCGTACATTAAGTACATACATTTAAACAATATAGCATTCAGACGGTATACTATACAAAGCGGTACGTTACAACAAAAATGTTGTTCTTTGCCTATATCACATGGTTTATTTAATCATTTCGGAAATAATGGTTCAATATATCCATTTTATCTCAACAGTTCAAAACGGGCAAAACAGTACGGAATGCTAGCACAGGGATCAGGAATATAGTCAATTATTTAAAAGGACTAAAACCATGTCATGAGTGATATAGTACGAAAAGGCATGCATTTAAATAATTGCACGTAAATAATTGCATTCAAAACAGATCAGTAAATCAAGGGACAGTATCAAAACAGTGTCAGAAGTTACTCACAAAGGACAGACAGTGAATCAAAATACAGTACAGTGTCAGGAGTTACTCACAAACTTTACGCTTATTTCCTTGCATAAATAATCCGATAACCTCCAGGTACGTCAGGCATCTCCATGTATATCCTGAATAATAATCATCAATCACAGACAGATCAGAACTCATCCATTCAGGTCTCATTCGTCATCTTAGGTATCTATCGGATTACCTAAGGTAGCCTAGTAGCCTATCGCCCTTCCATTGGGTCTCACTCGAGGCTATTTCTTTCTTTAATTAGGCTTAGCAGTTATTAGGATTATATCCTAAGTCATTTAGACTTCAATCGTTATCAGTCAGGCACTCATTCAACCTTAGGGGCAAAATGGTAATTTTACCATTCTTGTCCCGGACCCTATCGTGGTCTTCGGAATAGTTTTTATATCTTAAGTACAAAGTTCTACGTCCTTTGGACTCCAATCGGTATCAATTAGGTTCTCATTTTAACCATAAGGGCAAAATGGTAATTTTTCCATTCTTATCCCGGACCCTGTTATGGTCCTCAGAATATCCCATATATCGTATATATGAAGTTTTAAGTCTTTTAGACTTTAATCGGTATCAGTTGGGTACTTATTTAGTCTTAGGGGCAAAATGGTAATTTTGTCATTTTTGCCCGGGACCCCATCATGGTCCTCAGAACGTCCCATATATCTCATGTATAAATTTGTAAGTCCCTTGGACTTCATTTGGTATCTGCTTTAGATCGTCGGGACACATCGATCATTTCTCGTTTTACGCGTTGACTGTCTCGAAGTCTTATTTAGCCCTTCAGTGTTCATAATTATCCCTATGATAATTTATTAGATCAGTTTGACCTTTATTCGACCTCTACTTTGCACTTACAGTGCTCAGGGGTATTTTGGTCATTTTACGTTTTGTGCAATTCTGACCCCGATTCGTCATCTAATCAAATATACAGTCTCACTAGTGTCTGGGCTCCTACCGGTATCAGTTTCGTCCTAATCGGACTTTGTTTAGGTCTCGTACGGTATCAGGGGTAGTTTGGTAATTTCGTGTGTCATATTTTTCGGCACGTCAGTTCATAAAATGGACCTCACCATTGGGTCCAGAGCGTCCAACATAGTGAAATTGGACTGTCTGTTATGTTTAATCGGCCCTGAGTATCAATAAGGGTAATTCAGTCATTTATACCTACGTGTCTGTATTTTTCGGGACCTCAGTTCATTAAACGGACCTCACCGTTGAGTCCAGAATGCCCGAGATAGTCAAAATAGGCTATCTGACATTTTTATTTGGGTCTGGGTGCCATCAGGGGCAGTTCGGTCATTTATCACTTACGGGTCTGTATTTTTCGGGACTGTATTTCCAAAATCGGACTGTACCATTGAGTCCAGAATGCTTGAAATAGTAAAAATACACTATTTATTTACTTAATTTGGACTTCATTTGACATATTTAATGTCCAGGGGTAAAATTGTAATTTTACTTATTTAATAAAATAATAATTAAATAATTTTATTATTTAATTAATTTATTCAGGGCTTAAATGAAAGAGTTTTCCAAGATCTGGGCCACTGTATAATTCCCCAAAACTGTTGGGGTCAAATCCGTAATTTTAGGGAACTTCAGGGGTCAAAATGTAATTACATAAAAATTAGGGTTCAGACCGTCCGGTTCTAGGGTTCAGGTAGTGAACCGGTTCAAAATTCCTCAAAACCAACCGGTCTAGTTGCCTTCAGAAAATCGGGATAAGATATCCCTGGTAACCCCAATTTCTCTCTTATCCGTATTCAGGTTATGCCCAAACCAAATTCCCAAATTTTCGAATTTATTAACCGTGTTGCCAAACGGTCCGAATTTAATTTTTTAAAACACATCAGTTAGCCAAACGGTGCCGTTCCAATTAATTCGGTGGCATCCCTCTTCGCTCAACACGTGTCCGAGTTGGCCCGGTTGACTCGGCTCAAGGCAGTGAGTCAACTCGGTCGTCTTCTTCATCAAATTACCCTCGGTTGCCCTAGTTTCTGCAGATTTCTTCTTCCAATTTCGTGCTATTTCAAGCACGTTTTTCAACCTGTTTTGATCCCAACCGGTCTCTGGAAGTGAAGCCAACATTTTGGCATCGGTTTGGTGCCTCGAGTCTACGGGTGGAGCTCGGTCCACTCCATTATTGCGCAGACCTGCAACTGGTTCTAGGGCGTCCATTTTTGGTCCAAACCTCACGGGGTTTGTTGCGTTGTGACCTACAGGTCATGGCATTTCATTCCCCGTCATCATATCTCAGTTTGGTCACGATTTCAGGGGTGTTGGGTGTCAAACCCGTGACTGCAACTCACGGTTTGGGGGTTTAAATCAGTGATCTAGGGTCGCGGGTTTGTGTAATTGGGACCCTCTCAGTGTCTAGATTAGTTCTAGACCATCAGAACTCGGTTTTAGGGAGGTCGAATCAGACCTGCTACAGGGAAGCTCTATCTATGGCGGTTTCACTCACGGGTTGGGGTTCTAGGCTATTCCGACCCTTCCAATCAATTCGGAATAGTTCTAAAGTCTCACAGAAGCTCACATATGCAGTCTATATGGCTCAAAACATCTGAAATAAATGACAGAATTTAAACAGAAAAATTCAAGCAGTTTTAGGTGTTTTACCTCTTAACCGACCACTGTTTTCCCCTATGGTTCAGATCTAGTCTCTGGGCTTTTCCAGTGCAGTCCCGTCTCCTTCTTGTGCATCTCTATGAACACCATGCACACACTCATGCATGCACACACTTTGGTCTCACATGGACATGCATGGCCTCACACATGGATTTTCTCTAGCAGGTTCTTTCTCTCTCTAGACAATCAGTCTCTCACCCAAGACTACATGCAGACTCTCCAAGCTTCTAACAGACCTACCCCTCTATAACAGTTCTTTTTTTTTTTTGAAGATCTCAAGGTGAGTCCATATATATATACTAATATACACATTTATACCTATACATCTCCATATATATAGATATATATACACATCAGAGAATCAGTAGGATCATGGGGATGATGTGGGCTGAGGGGAGCTGATTCAGTCAATCATGTGGGGTTTGCATGGGTTGCCATTGGTCAATTTGGGTGGCAAGTTGGGGCAATACAGAGATATATACAAATAAGTTACATATATATGCACAAAGTAGTGGGTAGCCTAACTGGTAAATTTTTGGGAAGAATTTATCCTCTCAAAGGTCAAGGGTTCAATTCCCTTGGCCTACCATTTGGCCTCTTTTTCACCATTTTTGGTTAAGGCCACGTTTGGCTGCGCAGTAATTCAGTTCTTGATGTTTGCCTCATAACTTTCATTCCGTAACTCCTTTTTCGATGCGGTTTGTTCCGAGAGTTTCATATTTCAGTTATCTTCAGTGTCAGAGGTTCCGTGTCATTTATTAGTCATTCGGGATTTTTAGGATTAACTAATTCGAATTCCGTCAGTGTTAAATTGACACTATTTCACCTAATTAATGGATAATTAGGTTCGGGTGTTATACCCTATTCTCGGACATGTTTTAATCATTCTATTGGTCTAGTGTGACCACCGGGAGATTAAGGTTAATTTCCTTAATTATTCCCTAAGCCGGTACTAATTAATAATTAATTATTTAATTATTAATTATACAGAGTCGGGGTGTTACACATATGTTTTGAGTTATATACTCTATTTGACGAAGTATGAGTTTAGCTTGAATACTTTTAATGTTTCAAAGCTATCTGTTTTATGAAATGCATATGTTTTGAGTTATATACTCTATTTGACGAAGTATGAGTTTAGCTTGAATACTTTAAATGTTTCGAAACTATCTGTTTTAAGAAATGCATATGTTCTATGTTCAAGTATACGAGCAATTGGAAGTGAATGTTTTACAAACTCTTATGTACTAAAAATCGCTGCTAATTGAAAACCCCATGACGAATACTGGAATTGCTCACAAGCTTAGATTAGCTTACCCGAACTTTGTTCGGATCCCCCTTTCAGGTGATTGACAATAAGGTTGATTGGAAGACGATGAGGATGAGCCTAGCTATTTTTGGAAGGGATATCTAAGTAGTTTTTTTGTTAAGTATCATGAACTTAAGTTGTAACCTTTGTTTTAGTAAGGTAGTGAACTATTATGTATTAAGCCCCAAGGGGCAGCTAAACATATATCCATTATAAAAGCCTTTAAGTTTTTAGTTATGCTCTGAATGTATGATCATGTGTACCATCGTGAATAGGGGCAGTATCGGATGGATGTGCAAATTTTAAAATTAGAAAAAAAAAGAAAAAGTTTTTCACGCTTCTGCAACCACATGAAGCACATCTATTCGATACCGCTGTAGATGCGAGCCTTGTCTCGAGGCCTTCGGGTCTTGGGGTGGCAGTCACGACTCGAGATCCACACAGGGTGGGTTTCGGGTCGTGACAAGATGTCACGACCCAAAACCCACCTTATCTGAATCTTGCTTCGCGGGGCTGACCCTAAGGCCATCCCTACTTTTTCCATTCCTGTATCATAGTACTAATATGTAATGTACTAAAAATTTAAAATAATAATAAGCGAAAGTCTTATCAATAATAAAATCAGCGAAAGTCTTTTCAATATATAATATGGTTTTACAAGTCATAATACAAAACTAACATAACCAGCACCCGTGGGTGGAGAATACATGAGAGAACTAAACATAAACTAATACATTCCTCACAAATGTCCTCCTAAGCTCTTAGACTCCTACTGAGGTCTTGCAACGTCACTACCTAAAACATGGTAAGTAAGATGGAATGAGCTAAAAAAGCTCAGAAAGTAAATACGGATCTCCGACACTGGTATTGGCAATCATAAAAGAATATGAATCCATGAATATAAATATAATAGCCAATCATAAGAAAAGAGATGCTGTGATAGCCAACGAGAACAGTTGCTATAATGGCCAATGAACAATGGGTCACAATGTAAAATCAAGAGTAATGGGTTTAACATCAACATGGAACTCTCAATAACAATATATTAACATGAATGTACGGCCACAAAAATTCGATCACAATCAAATCAATAAGGAAAGTCTCTCAGCATAAGATAAGTCATAAGGGTAGTGTCATTCAACAATCGTAGTCATGTCAATAATATAAGAGATGCATTTATACTGTTTAGGGCTTGGCAAGAACCCTCAGTCTTTTGGGGCCTGACATACCCCCATGAAACTCCAACATCTTTTACTATATGTCCGTTCACGGACTTGACCCGTAGGTCTCCATGTAAATTAGAAAGCATCAGATGGATTTTGTGACTGAGCACAAATCTAGTATACATAAACATTTCATGATCATAAGTGATTCCATAAGAGTAAAAAGTGGAATATCATATATATAGTGAAAGCATAACAGTAGGCCTTTCAAGGCATGGTTCAACATGATAACAAAGATATAGCAGTCAATCAATGTCCACAAGATAAAACAATATCACATTGTGGAAAACAATAACATCAAGTACGTTCAAGAGTAGAAGTTCGGCAGTAAATAGAATAAACTTGGCTTGGAAACACCACATGGAAGAGAAAATGATTTACTTACCTCTAAATGCAGTCCTAGATCAATATTCTGTGAGTTTGCCCTTTCTTTTCGAGTTCCTTATATATCACTAGATACGTCTCAGAATTAATACTATTGATCAAATTTTATGCCTTACTATCATAAGTATCTTTATCACTAATTTTGAGTCCACTATTGAGTCCGGAATGCCGAAGAAAGTCAGTTTAGGCTTTTGCAAAATTCCATTTGGGTTCGGGTAGTAATAGGGGTATTTTGGTCATTTTAGTATTTGTATGAGTCTTTATTTTTTGGAGTATTGTCTCGCAAAACGGACCTCACCATTGGACTTAGAATGTTTGAGATAGTCAAAATATACTATTCATTCACTTAAATTGGACTTCGCATTATTTCACTATATTTAATTTAATTTAATTAATTTAATTTAGGTTTTACATAATATATATATATATATATATATATATTTTTATGCACATGGGACAGTACGGGCTTGCCTGTCCAATTGGTTAGGGTTGAGGGTTTCATACATGAGGTCACTGGTTTGAGTCTTTAAGGGTGCAGCCCTTTTTGTTTTATTTTTATTTTACATATTAGTTATATATATATATATATATTTGTGTGCCCATTAGTTGACACGGGCTTGCTTGTCAACTTGTTCACACGCACATCAGTCCCACCCTTGGTTCTCTATTCAACTCGAGGGGGCAGAAGCCCTCGCGTATTTTTTCCCATATTTTCTAAACCAAACAACGACCAACAAATTAAATTAGGGATAAGTTATCCCTATTCCGGTTTCAGTTCCTTAAACCCCCATCCAAAAATCCCAATTCACTTTTAATTTAAAATAGCCCTGTTTAAAAACGACGCAGTATTAACCCAAAATGCTTCCAAACGACGCCGCATCCCTATACATTGTTCATCATCCCTCTCGACCTTCCGGTGAAGGCGCATTAGGGTTTTGTCACCCCCTCCGGTGACAACAACCTAATTCCGACCATATCCTACCCCAAATTCAATGCAGTTTTCTTACCCTTCTCACAAGGATCTCAAATCCACCCTCAGTTCCCATTAAAAACCTTCCTAACCCCACGAATAGTGAGTCAAATAGCTCCGGTCGATTTTCTGGCCGAGTCTATAGTTCCATTTTCGTGGCTTCTAACCACTACTTTCACTCCAATTTCATCCTAAATGTTTTCTGCACCATTGAAGATTATTTCCCTAAAGTTAAATCAAAATTTAAAGCATAAAATTGCATGGATAGGTTTTATTTCCAAAACTGGCAACTACTATTTTCTATCTCATTTCTGCACCATTCTTTTTTATTCTTTTTCCTAAATGATCCTAATTTCGTGCTTATTAAGACCTCATACTTAAAACTGAACGAATCTACATGAAATAAGGAAACAGAACTTGATCTTCACTTACTCGTGTGAGCTTTTGGTTCGTAAATTTCCCTTTCTTTTCTTTTGGTTTTTCCACTTTTCCTTTACTTTTGAATATCAGAACACCTTTAGTTTCTTTGGTTTCTTTTTTTGTTTCTAAATTTCTCTAAGTGGCCAACTCTATTTATAGAGAGTTTTTCACTCAGTTGTCCCCCACTTGCAACCACCTTTTCTTTTTCTTCCCCTTTTCTTGCAGCCAAATTTGACTGCTCTTCAACCATCCGTTAATCCTCCATTACCCACGCAACAACCACACCATATATATATATATATAAGCACCCCCACTTGCATCTCAATTTGGTAGCCTTGCTGCCTTCACTTCAGCCACACACCTCACACACACTATTCACTCATACAGCACACACACAGCCCCTTTCCACCCATTTTCCTTTCTTTCTTTCATTCCTTTTTATTTGCATTTATATACCTATATATATAATACATTATACTATATATATACACATATGTATATACTAGAATCGGAGTACATATACATACACTGATATCTCGGGGCGTAGGCGTATATGTGTACATATGCTTGCATGGGAATACGTGTGTGCATGCATTACGAGGCTTGGTTTTGGGTTGTTCGGGCGTTGCCCAACACTGACTGTATAACTAACACTATTCACATTCCAAAATCGTATAGTTTTGTAAAATACCATGATATAGAGCTTAAACAGCTCTGGTTACAACTGGTGTTATACTACTGAACCGGGTCTACCTCGGTATATGTGTCGTATCCTAGGTCGGGATATTAGATTCTTACCCCCTTAAAAATAAGTTTGTCTCTAAACTTAGAACATACTACTATAAAAATAACTAATGATACTTAGCGCACATGTCATCTTCTCGCTCCTAAGTAGCTTCCTCTATTCGATGATTCCTCCACAAAACCTTGACTAGTGGAATAGTCTTGTTCCATAAAGCTTGGTCTCGACGATCCAAAATCTACATTGGATGCTCTATGTAACTCAAATTCTCTGAGACGTTTAAAGGCTCGTGCTCAACTACCTGATTTGCACTCTGTATATACTTCCTTAGCATCGAAACATGAAACACATCGTGTACATGTGCTAACTCTAAAGGCAAGGCAAGTTGGTAGGCTACGAGCCCAACCCTTCCTCTGATCTTGAATGGCCCAATGTATCTTGGCCCAAGCTTTCCCCTCTTGCCAAACCTGACTACACCCTTCATGGGTGATACCTTCAAGAACACATAATCGCCTACTATGAACTCCAACTCTCGTTTGTGAGCATTTGTATAACTCTTCTGTCAGCTCTAAGTCACTAGTAAACATTTTCTGATCAACTGTATCTTCCCTGTAGTTTGTTCCACTATCTCTGGTCGATAGAGTTTCCTCACACCCACCTCTGTCCAACACAGTGGTGATCAGCACTTCCTGCCGTATAATGCCTCATATGGTGCCATACCAATACTAGCTTGATAGCTATTATTGTATGTGAACTCTACTAGTGGCAACTGATCTTCCGAACTCCCCTCAAAGTTTATGACACAAAATTGTAGCAAGTCTTCTAGAGTCTGTATCGTCCTCTCTGACTGTCCGTCAGTCTCGGGATGATACGCTGTGCTAAGACTCAGTTCTGTACCTATAGCTTGCTATAGACCTCTCCAAAATCGTGATACAAACTGTGGATCCCTATCAGATATGATCGATACTGGAACTCAATGAAGTCTGATGATCTCTCTAATGTATAACTCGGCTAGTCACTGTAAGGTTTGTGTCATCTTGGTTGCCAAGAAATGAGCCGTTTTGGTCAACCTATCCACAATGACCCAAATAGAGTCACTCCATCTCGATATCTTTGGAAACCCTGACACGAAATCCATCGTAATGTGTTTCCACTTCCACTCGAGAATAGGTAGTGACTGTAGAAATCATCCAGCCTTCTGATGCTCGACCTTGACCTGCTGGCACTAGGCACATCGGGCTATGTACTCAGCTATGTCACGCTTCATCCCAGACCATCAATAAGTGCTTCTGACATTGTGATACATCTTAGTGCTCCCTAGATACAAGGCAAATCTTGAACTATGTGCCTCGTCAAAGAATCTCCCTCTTGAGCTCTGGCATATCGGGTACGCAGATCCTATCGTGATAGCATAACATCCCCTCTCGTACTAAAAACTTAGAGTCTATACCTGTCTCAGCCTCCTGAGGAAACTTAGTCAACTTCTCATCATAAGTCTACTGCTTTTTGATCCTGTCCACAATTGATAGATTGACTGTGACATTGGCACACGTTGCCTCAGAGATAGGCAGAACTATCTCTATCTCCATATCCTCCAAGTCTCTTAGTATCTCTATCTGTATCGTCAACAGGAAAGCTAAACTCTCTAATGACTTCCTACTAAGAGCGTCAGCTACCACGTTTGCCTTCCCAGGGTGGTACTGTATACTAAGTTCGTAGTCCTTCAACAACTCTAACCAACGATGCTATCTCATGTTGAGCTCCTTCTGTGTAAACAGATACTTGAGGCTCTTATGGTCAGTGAAGATCTCGCACGTGGTTTCATATAAGTAATGCCTCCATATCTTCAAGGCAAAGACAATGGCTACCAACTCGAGGTCGTGTGTCAGGTAGTTCCCCTCATGCGATCTCAACTGCCGTGAAGCATATGTTACCACCCTTTCCGTTTTGCATCGACACACACCTCGAGCCTTTGAATGAGGCATCACTATAAATCACAAACCCCTCAGTTCCATCTGGCACTATCAATACTGGAGCTATAACTAGTCGATCCTTCAACTCTTGGAAGCTCCTTTCCTCCTCCTCTGTCCAAACAAGAGGAACACCCTTCTTAGTTAGTTAGGTAATAGGCGTAGCTATCTTGGAGAAGTCCTTGACAAATCTCCTATAGTAGCTGGCTAACCCCATGAAACTCCGCACTTCTGTGACATTAGTAGGTTGAGGCCAATTCATGATTGCCTCAATCTTCTGAGAATCGAAAAAGATTCCTTCCTTGCTAATCACGCGTCCCAGAAATGCTATACTAGGGAGCCAGAACTCACGCTTCTTCAGCTTAGCGTACAGTTTCTGTTCCCCTAACTTCTGTAGAACTCTCCTCAGATGTACCTCGTGTTCCTCCTAGTTCTTGGAGTAAACCAAGATGTCGTCTATAAACACAATCATGAAGTCATCCAAGTACGGCTTGAACACATGGTTCATCATATTTGTAATACCCCGACCCAAGTTAGCCAGTACCCGACCTGGGTTGGACTGAGCTATGAAATGTAAACCGAACTATAAGCCAATATATGACATAAATAAAATTGGACGTTGTTGGATTGTTATGTTTAAACTACGACACATAGATACCAAAGGTAGGCAATTGAGAGTGTTCGGGTGTCGTTGCACTATGAGCTTAATTTTTACGGGACTACGTGCACATAATTAAAATGTATAAAATATATATATATATATATATACATATATAGATTACATGTATATGGTTTTAGATATATGCATGTATGCGGTTATATATAACCTCATATATATAAATTGTAACATTATATATATACCTATATATATAGAGAGATCAGGATATAAATATATAAATATATATATATATATGTGTGTATATGTGCTGTCGTGAGTGGTATAAAAAAACCATGTGCTAGCCCCACATGGTTTGAGAGAAGTGGCTGCATGCAAGCAGCCATGTGTGTACATGCGTGCAAGTATGTGTCATGCATTAGTGATGCATGCAGTGAAGGAAAGAAACGTGTATGGTTGCATGCAATCCATTGACCAAATGGATGCCAAGTGGAAAAGAAAAGAAGTAAAAATGAAACAGGTGGCAACCTTAAGAGCTGCATGTGTGCAGGTGTGTGTATGTGACACTCTCCATGTACCAGGTGGCAAAGCCACCGATTTGAGGTCGGTTAAGTGTAGGATTAGCGTTCAGAAGAGAAAAAAAGAGTAAAAAAGAGAGAGAACTAGAGAGAAACTGAAATTGATTTATTCTGTCAAAGATAGAACACTAGGCCAAGGAGAGAAAAGAGAACCAACGGAAGCAGGAGAAAGAAGGAACGAAGCTGAACAGTAGGGGAATTCGGAAGGAAATTCAGAAAAAAAATTGTAAGTTCACGTTTAATTTTCAGTCATTAAATGAGTTTATTCTTGACATGCAATTAGAGGGTTTTAGGAAGCATAACTTGAGGATTCAAACGCAAAAAGAATCATAGAAAACCATGTAAAAATGAAGGAGAAAACGTGAGTTGCAGGCTATGGTGTGAGAATTAGAAAATATTATTTTATGTGTATTTATTGATCCAAATGATGTAGAAATATTCAATATGATTTTTAATTGAAGTCTGAAATACATTTAAGTGAAAACAGAGGTTCAAATGACATGAAATTGAAGGAAAACTGAGTTGGCCAGAAACAGAGCAATGACCGAAAAATTGGGGAAAATGGGTGATGAAAACCATACCTTTTGAAGTTTAAAACCATCCAAAATGAAAGCTTGAAACCTTGGGGTTGGTTTGGTGTAAAAAAGATCCAAAAACCAGAAAATTTAAGCGTAAAAAATGTAAAAACAGTGGGTGATAACACTGTTTTGGCGACTGTGGTAAAAAAACCAACCGGAGAAGATGACCGGAATGTCGAGGGGCATATCGGGTCAAGACAGAACTGGATTTGGGTCCGGGTTGGGTCGGGACCCGACCGGATCTAATGGGGCAATGATACTGTGTCATTTTAAGTTTGATTTTAATATTGATTTGGGTTGTTTTGATACATATATAAGGAATTGAAAATCAGGTTTGAGGATTAACCAATTCGTGGATGAAATAGGAAATTGGGTTATTGAATTCCAATTTTCAAAATAGAATGAATCGGTCGGTTCAGTAGGGGTTTAAACCGGTTTAGGGTTTTTAGCTCTGAACCTACTGGTTCAGACCGGAACTATTAGTAATTGTAAACTGACCCCAACATTTATGAAAAATCTCACTAAGGCCCAACAGGAAAATTTATAAATTATGAAATTACCCCTAAGCCAAAAGTAGGTCAAACAAAGTCCAAATGAGGCAAATAAATAGTCAATTTTTATTATCTCGAGCCTTCCCAAACCAATGGTGATGTCAAAATTATGAAAAGAGGTCCCAGAAATAAAAGACACGTAAAAGTACAAATGACAGTTTTACTTTTTTTCAATCCAAGAGTCCGATTTAAGATCCGTGAAAGCCTAAACCACTTTTATTCGATGTTCTGGACACAATGAAAAGATTTAAACTACCAAATAAAATACCGATATCCATGATAGGTACATTTGAATACAAATTATAGATCAGTTATGGCTATAGACTGAGTATATTTTCCAATGACAAGCACATCAAAAGATAAAGGGAAGGAAATAGCTTGAGTTTTAAGGATAGGATCAGTAAAGCATAAGTAATCTCTGATCTCTATATGTGTTACATTCCAAGCCAAGTCATAGTTCTTTGTATATACATTGTCTGTTGTACTCTTTATACATCTATCAGAATTTATTGAGCCACATTGATATTGCCCTATCATGTGGAAAACATTTATTGATGTTCATATATATCTTGATCGTGATCGTACATTTGTGCATAGAGTTCTTGTTGTACGCTTGTACCTAGGGCTGTGACGGCCAGATAGTTGTATTCAGTTATAATTCCACTTCTTTCTTCGCAAAAAATAGCATGATCCTGATATATCCTTAAGTGCCGGATTTGTGATCAGTCACATCTCCATCTGATGCTATTATGACCTTCAGGTCTAGATTTTAAACATAACATTTATTATTATTATATAGTGTACACAGAGCCGTATTCAAACAGCCCGTAGCAGATCTGAATACGACCTCAGAGCTGTAGTATTCAAACAGCCCGTAGCGGATCTGAATATGAGCTCCCAGTTATGACTTTCGGGTCCCAGTTATGACCTTCGGGTCTAGTACCAAAGCATCTTAGATTTATTTGATATCATTATCTTATTGTTGATATTGTTGGTATTCGCAGCTTGAACCTATTACTTCACTATGACTGATTATGAGATTTTTCAGTTTTATTCAGATCTTTTATTTAGTGCATATGATTACATTATCAGACAGTTTCCATTACTTTATCATTGAGCTTCTTATCATTTGATGTTCATTAATGAGTTCTGTATTCATGACTAGCTAGCATATCTGCATTTATCCTAGTTTTTTTATGGATAGTGCTTTCTATATTCTTGTACACATGACAGAGCAAAGGAGAATTACTTACTGAGCTTTACTTAGCTCACCCCAAACTTACCGCCCCTTTCAGGAAATGAAGTTGAAGAAGGAGCAGTAGCAGTAGTAGTAAAGGTTAGCTAGATAGCAATGGACATGCTTTTGAAGTTGCAGGGTAATACTTAGTACAGACAGTCTTGTAGCTCTCCCATGTAATCCACGTCTTGGGGAAGACCAGTTGTATTAAGAAATTTTGTATTCCGCATTTTGAGAACACTTTATGTATGACATGCAACTTTTATGTAAATATTTATTTAAGACTTCCACTATTTAGTTGTTGCATGTTAGTAGCACTGATTGTGTAGCAAGTTGAGAACCCTTGGTTCGGCAACCAATGTCGGATCGGGTGCACAATACGAGATCCGCATAAGGTGGGTCTCGGGTCGTGTCAATATCCATGAATGTAGTTGGGCATTGGTCACCCCAAATGGCATAACAAGAAACTCATAGTGTCCATACCATGTCCTAAATGCTATCTTCTGAATGTCGGCGGGTCTAACTTTTAACTAATGATAACCAGACCTCAGATCGATCTTCGAGAACACCTGAGCCCCCTTCAACTGGTCGAACAGATCATCTACTCTGGGCAGTGGATATCTGTTCCAGATGGTAACCTTGTTCAACTCATGATAGTCAATACACAGCCTCATGGTTCTGTAATATCCCGACCCGGGATACGTCATGTATACCGAGGTAGGTCGGTTAGAACATGTAACTTGAACGATAAGATATGAATATCATAGTATTCTCATGAAAATGAAAGACAGGAGACTGTAATCACGGAAATGAATGACCAAGGCTGGGTAACACCCAAGCATCACAGGGCATTGTATCGAAATGCGTGCATGCATGCATTCCCATGCATGCATACGTAAACTTAGATGTGTAGCTTAATAAAAATCAAGGTATGTAAATACGATTTAAAATGGGATTGTACCCCTACATATGCATGTATATACATGTATAGAAACATGTATTTGGTGTGTATATATATATATATATATTATATATATATATATAATATGATGTATTTATGTATATATGTATATATGCATAAGAAATAAAAAGAAAAGAAAAGGAAAAAAGGGGGAAACTGCCAAAAGCAGTGTGTAGGTGCATTGCATGTGAGGTGTGTGTGTGTCGGTTGGGTGAAGTGTGTGTGTGTTATATATATATATAATATGATATATGTATATATGAGTGTAACACAAGTCTCTCAACCATTTAATGCAAAGGCTGCATTTGGCAGAGAGAATACAGACCCTAGGTCAAGGAAAGGGGCCATAGAAGGGGGAGGAACCGAGAGAGAGAGAGAGAGAAAAGAGAGAGAGGCGGTGGAAACTTCTCTCTACAAATATGAACCTACGGGTGTGGGTTTAAAGGCAAAAAGGAGACCAAGGTTGAGAGAACACTTTGGCAAAGAATTCAGGAGCATAAACAGGAAAGTTTAGAGGGTCATAGTGGGCTGAAATCCGAAACCCAAGTAAGTGGTTTTAGTTCTGTTTTTGAGATTTAAAGTATGAAGCTTATATATGATTATAGGGCCTAAACAAGCATGAAACATATGTTATTTTGCAAAAAGAATCAGGTTAAATGGTTTAGAAACCAAGGAGAAAAACCAAGTTGCAGGTTATAGAGAATAATCGGCCATGTGGTATTTTATGCATCAAACCTTGTTTAAAGTTTGTAGAAACAACCTATACTAGTGCAGAAACACCCTAGGAGAATTTTAGAGTCAAAACCGTGCTTAAAACACCATGGAAATGAAAAATGTCACTTGGCCGGAAAGTCGGCCGGAGACATTTAGGCTCTATTTCGTGAAGATCAAGACGGTCTTGATCCAAACCGAGGGTGGATTTGGGGTCCTTGAGGAAAGGGGAAAAGAATGGCATTCGAAATGGGCCGAAATACCACCGGAAGCCGGTGACCGTCACCGGAGAAGGTCACTGTGCACGCCGGAACCCTACCGGAAACGTGGGGAAGATAACCGGAAAAGCGGGGGGGGCTATCGGGTCAAAACTGGAACGGATCCGAGTTCGGATCGGGTCGGTACCCGACCGGATATGAAACGGACTGAAACTGTGTCATTTGGCTTTTTAATATAAATGGGTTTTGGGCTGTTTGGTTTCAGGAATAATAAATAGGAATTGGGTTTTGGGGTTAACCGAAACAGGGATGGGATAGGGAACCAGGATATTGGAATCCGGTTCTCTGAATGGACTGAACCGTTTGGTTCAGTGAATAGGCAGACCGGTTTAGGGTTTTTAGGTCTGAACCAACTGGTTCAGACTGCAGCTTTTAGAAATTGTGAACCGGCCCCAAATGTTTTGAAAAATTTCACTGTTGCCCAAACATAAAAAAAATTAATTAAATATTAATTTTTACAATAATGCCCCTATTCCAAAAAGAGGTCAAACGAAGTCCAAACGATGCAAATGAATAGTAAAAACCTATTATCTCAGATGTCCTGAGTCCAATGGTGGGGTCCATTTTACGAGACGGAAACCCAAAGGATAAAATGCCATAAAAGTGCAAAATGACCATTTTGCCCTTTTTAGTGCAAAAGTCCAAATGGAATTCCACGAAAGCCTAAACCGACTTTCTTCGGCATTCCGGACTCAATGGTAAAGTCTAAAATAGTATTTGAAATACTTATGATAGAAAGGCATAAAATTTGATGAATAGCATTTATTCTAAAACGTATTCACTGATATATAGGAAACTCGAAAGGCAAAGGTATACTCACGGATTTCTGAGATAGAAGCACGATAGAAGTAAGTGGATCACTTTCTCTTACATGTGGTGTTTCCGCAAGCCAAGTTTATTCTTTTACTGCCAAACTTGTACTCTTGAAAGTATTGATATCCTTGTGTTCCACATTTCGATATTTTCTATCTTGTGGACATATCATTGACTGATGTATCACTGTTATCATGTTTCACTGTGCTTTGAAAGCACATATGTTATTGCTATCCACTTTGTGATATTGTTCTATCTTGTGGACATTGCTTGACTGCTATATCCATTGTTATCATGTTAAACCATGCCTTGAAAGGCCTACTGTTGTATCCTTATTGAATGAATGATATTCCATTTTTATACTCTATGGAATTACTTACGATCATGACATGTTTATGGACACGAGGGTTGTGCTCAGTCACAACACCCATCTGATGCTATCTGATTGAATGGGACCTATGGGTCAAGTCCGTGAACGGACAAATGGCAATTTACTGGAATTGACTGGGGGGTATGCCGGGCCCCAAAAGATCGAGGGTCTGCCGAGCCCTGAAACAGAATAACAGCATCTCTTATGATTGACAGAACTTGATTGTTGAATGACACTATCCTTTATGATTCTTCAAGTCTTGAAGGACTAGCATTGATTGATTTGATTATGATCGGTTCATTGTGGTAGTACTTCATTGTTGTTATATTTTCATTTTACACTATTACTTTTGATTGTGTATTGTGATTACTTTCCATTGGCCCTCGTGGCAATTATGTTCATTGGCTATCACAACATCTCCTTCCTTATGATTGGCTATCATTATCTCATTCATGGATTCACATTGATCATCGATACCAGTGTTGGAGATCTGTTTTACTTACTGAGCTTTGTAGCTCATTCCACCCCATTTACCCCCATTTCAGGTGATGACGCTGCGAGACCCCAGTAGGAGTCTGAGAGCGTAGGGGGGGCATTTTGAAGTATTGTATCAGTCTATGTTAGTTCTCCCATGTATTCACCACCCCCGGGTGCTGGTTACGTTTTAGTTCTCATTTTGAATTATGTAGAACTATATCATGTATTTAATAGATTTCTGTGTTAAATTTATTTTAAAGACTTCCGTTGGATTACTGTAATAGATAAAGACTTCCGCTGTTTATTGTTTTAAAATTTTTAGTACATTGCATATTAGTACTATGATACAGGAATGGAAAAAGTAGGGACGGCCTTCGGGTCGGCCCCGCGACACGAGATCCGCATAGGGTGGGTTTCGGGTCGTGACAGGTTCCATCCTTATTCTTTACGAAAAATATAGGTGCACCGCATGGTGACGAGCTGGGTCGTATAAAACCCTTGTCTAATAATTCCTACAACTAGAGCTTCAGCTCTTTCAATTCTGCTAGTGCCATCTTATTTGGTGTCTTAGATATCGGTGTAGTGCCTGGCAGTAGATTGATGCAAAACTCAATCTCCCTATCTATGGGCATCCTTGGAAGATCATTCAGAAATACCTCGGGAAATTCCCTAGCAATGGGAATCTTCTCTAACTTAGGCTGCTGAGAGTCAGTGTCTTGGACACTACATAAGAAACTGTGGCATCCCTTGTGAAGCAAGCGCCTAGCCTGGATAGAGGAAACAATGTAGGGTGGGGAAGCCACCCCTGTCCCCTCAAAATCAACTATAAAAAATCTAGGGTTTTGTATGAAAATCCGCTTGGCCACATAGTCTATCATAGTATGATTGGCGGCCAACCAATCCATTCCCAGGATAGCATCGAACCCATAAATTCCCAATGGTATAAGGTCAGCAATTAAATGTGTATCCCCAATGTGTATCCCACAACTCCTATACAGGGTATCCCCCAATAATGATTTCCCCGATGGTATAGAAACACTCAGTAAATATCCTAAGGGTTCTATCACTATGTTCAATCTAGCAGCATATGTAGAGGATATAAATGAATGTGTAGATCCAGGTTAAATAAAATATGAGCAGGCTATGAGCAGACTAAAAGAGTACCTTTGACTATAGAAGTTGTAGCATGCACGTCTCTTGGTAAGATAGAGAAAACTTGTCCTGCCTGTTACTGGATGTTCCCCTATCCACTCTTGTGGGTCTGGGGTCTAGATGCTGCTGCTCCGGGTGCTGGCGCTTTAACGGAAGTAGTGCTCGTCATGGCCTGACCCTTCTGAGGGCATTGTCTCGCCATATGTCCCTCTTTGCCACAAAAGTAACAAGTCTTGCTACCACTGAGGCACTGGCCCTTGTGAAACCTCTAACAGAGGGGGCATTGAGTTATGTTCCCTCTAGTGTTGCCCTGCGTCTTCTGATCAGACCCTGTTGCTTGTAATATAGTTGCAGGTTTGGTAAATGTGGACCCCTGTCCAGAAGAAAAAGGCCGTTACCTCTTATTCTAGTTACCTCCCTACTTCTGGTTCCCTCGTCTCTTGGTGAATTCCTTGCCACTTCTCTCTATGATTCGAGTTGTCTCCACCACATCATTGTAAGTAGTCAGTCGTTGGGGTCTCAGTCTATCTTTGATAGACCACCTCAGCCCTTCCTCGAACTTGCGAGCTTTCAGATCCTCACTATTGATGACATTCGGAGCAAACCTGGCCAACTTAGTAAAGGTGGCCTCATACTGCTCTACAGTCATCACCCCCTATTGTAGTACCATGAATTTAATAACTTTCAGGTTTCATTCTTCTTGAGGAAAGTACTTCTTGTTGAAGATTGTAGTAAATCGCTGCCAGTCCATGCTTGGCTCTCTGGCATCCTCTATCATCCACCACTTATGCGCCATCCCCTTGAGCATATATGTGGCGTATGCCACCTTCTGAACCTCAGTGCATATCAGGATTTTGTAAATCCTGTTTATCTCTAATAACCACTCTTCAGCTACAGTGGCTCCTCTTGTACCGTCGAATGTCGGGGGTTTCAGTTTCTGAAACCACTCGTATAAAAATGTAGAGTCTCGCTCGTTCCCCTTACGACCACCTACGTTGCCGCCTATGTTGACAGGCTGCTCCTATCGTAACGGTTGACTAGTACCAGCCTGAATCCGTGGCAGAGACTCAATGACTCTCTGCATCAATCTCTCCAACTAATCTAAACGATCTATAGGCAACGAATTTTGCCTCGTGTTTACCATTTTGTAAAGATAACAAGTGAAGATAACTAATGAGATGACTAGTCAATGTGTAAGATAATAGTCAATGATCGTATAAAATAAAGCGTCAATCTTATTTATCAATTCTAATTCTAGTCCTATCTCCAATGACTCACAATCAAACCTATAACTTTGATACCAAGCTATCACGACCCAAAACCCAACCTATGTGGATCTCGTGTTGCGGGGCCGACCCTAAGGCCGTCCCTACTTTTTCCATTCCTGTATCATAGTACTAATATGTAATGTACTAAAAATTTAAAATAATATTAAGCAGAAGTCTTATCAATAATAAAATCAGCAGAAGTCTTTTCAATACATAATATAGTTTTACAAGTGTTAAAACAAAACTAACATAACCAGCATTCGTGGGTAGTGAATACATCGGAGAACTAAACATAAACTGGTACATTCCTCAAAAATGTCCTCCTACGCTCTCAGACTCCTACTGGGGTCTTGCAGCATCCCTACCTGAAAAATGGTAAGTAAGATGGAATGAGCTAACAAAGCTCAGCAAGTAAATACGGATCTCCGACACTGGTATTTGTAATCATAAAATAATATGAATCCATGAATATGAATATGATAGCCAAACATAAGAAAGCCGATGTTGTGATAGCCAACAAGAACAGTTGCCATAATGGCCAATGAATAGTGGGTCACAATGTAAAATCAGGAGTAATGGGTATAACATCAACATGGAACTCTCAAGAACAATATATCAACATGAATGTACTACCACAACAATCCGATCACAATCAAATCAATAAGGAAAGTTTTTCAGCATAAGATAAGTCATAAGGGTAGCGTCATTCAACAATCGTAGTCATATCAATCATATAAGAGATGCATTTATATTGTTTAGGGCTTGGCAAGAACCCTCAGTCTTTTGGGGATCCACATACCCCCATAAAACTCCAACATCTTGTGCCATATGTCCATTCACGGACTTGACCCGTAGGTTTCCATGTAAATCAGAAAGCATTAGATGGATTTTGTGACTGAGCAGAAATCTGGCATACATAAACATTTCATGATCATAAGTGATTCCATAAGAGTAAAAAATGGAATATCATATATATAGTGAAAGCATAATAGTAGGCCTTTCAAGGCATGGTTCAACATGATAACAAAGATATAGCAGTCAATCAATGTCCACAAGATAGAACAATATCACATTGTGGAAAACAATAACATCAGGTAAGTTCAAGAGTAGAAGTTTGGTAGTAAATATAATAAACTTGGCTTGTAAACACCACATGGAAGAGAAAATGATTTACTTACCTCTAAATGCAGTCCTAGATCAGTATTCCATGAGTTTGCCCTTTCCTTTCGAGTTCCCTATATAACAGTAGATACGTCTCAGAATTAATGCTATTGATCAAATTTTATGCCTTGCTATCATAAGTATCTCTATCACTAATTTAGACTCTACTATTGAGTCCGGAATGCTAAAGAAAGTCGGTTTAGGCTTTCGCAAAATTTCATTTGCGTTCGGGTAGTAATAAAGGTATTTTGGTCATTTTAGTATTTCTACGGATCTTTATTTTTTGGAGTCCCGTCTCACAAAACGGACCTCACCATTGGACTTCGAATGCACAAGATAGTTAAAATACACTATTCATTCATTTAAATTGAACTTCACAATATTTAATTATATTTGATTTAATTAAATTAATTTAGGTTTTACATAATATATATATATATATATATATTTTTATGCGCATGGGACAGTACGGGCTTGCCTGTCCAATTGGTTAGGGTTGAGGGTTTCATACATGAGGTCACTGGTTTGAGTCTCCAAGGGCGCAACCCTTTTTGTTTTATTTTCATTTTACTTATTAGTTATACAATATATATTTTTGTGCCCACCAGTTGACACGGGCTTGCCTGTCAACTTGGTCACACGCACATCAGTCCCACCCTTGGTTCTCCGTTCAACTCGCAGGGGCAGCATCCCTCAAGTATTTTTTTCCCATATTTTCTAAACCAAACAGCGACCAACGAATTAAATTAGGGATAAGTTATCCCTGTTCCGATTTCATTTCCTTAAACCCCATCCAAACAATCCCAATTCCCTTTTAATTTAAAATAACCCTATTTAAAAACGACACAGTATCAACCCTAAACCCTTCCAAACGACGCCGCATCCCTATACACTATTCATCATCCCCCCCGACCTTTCGGTGAAGGCGCATTAGGGTTCCGTCACCCCTTCTGGTGATGGCAACCTAATTCCGACCATATCCTGCCCCAAATTCAATGCAGTTTTCTTACCCTTCTCACAAGGATCTCAAATCCACCCTCAGTTCCCATTAAAAACCTTCCTAACCTAATGAATAGTAAGTCAAACAGCTCCGGCCGATTTTCTGGCCGAGTCTATACTTCCATTTTCGTGGCTTCTAGACCACTGTTTTCACTCCAATTTCATCCTAAGTGTTTTCTGCACCGTTGAAGATTATTTCCCTAAAGTTAAATCAAAATTTAAAGCATAAAATTACATGGATAAATTTTATTTTCAAAACCTGCAACTACTGTTTTCTATCTCATTTATGCACCATTCTTTTTTATTCTTTTTCCTAAATGATCCTAATTTCATGCTTATTAAGGCCCCATACTTAAAACTGAACGAATCTACATGAAATAAGAAAACATAACTTGATCTTCACTTACCCGTGTGAGCTTTTGGCTCGCAGATTCCCCCTCATTTTCTTTTGATTTTTCCTTTTTCCCTTCACTTCTGAATATTAGAACACCTTTAGTTTCCTTGGTTTCTTTCTTTTGTTTCTAAATTTCTCTAAGTGGCAAACTCTATTTATAGAGAATTTTTCACTTAGTTGCCGCCCCACTTGCAGCCACCTTTTCTCTCTCTTCCCCCTTTCTTGTAACCAAATTTGACTGCTCTTCAACTGTCTCTTAATCCTCCATCATCCACGCAACAACCACACCATATATATATATATATATAAGCACCCCCACTTGCATCTCAAGTCGGCAGCCTTGCTGCCCTCACTTTAGCCATACAGCTCACACACACACTATTCATTCATACAACACACACACAGCCCCTTTCCACCCTTTTCCTTTCTTTCTTTCTTACTTGCATTTATATACCTATATATATATATATGATACATTATATTATATAAATACACATATATAATCACGTATTTACATACATATATATATATGTATATACTAGAATCTGAGTACATATACATACACTGATATCTCGGGGCCTGGGCATATATGTGTACGTATACTTGCATGGGAATGCATGTATGCACGTATTACGACACTGACTGTATAACTGACACTATTCACATTCTAAAATCATACAGTTCCATAAAATACCATGATATAGAGCTTAAACAGCTCAGGTTACAATTGGTGTTATATTACTCAATGGATTTACCTCGGTATACGTGTCGTATCCCGGGTTGGGATATTACAAAAGGTGAAAGGGTTATAATCAGTTACAGGTCACGGTTTAGAAGGCCAACCCTACAATTTGGACACCAAACCCACTTTTTGGATCCTGGCTTTGGAACCCCTGCAATAAGGGTCACAATAAGCCAAGCCACACTTGATTTGGTGGAGAAACAGGCTTAAAACAAGCTCGGGCAGCCATTGCTATCAAACCTTCAATAGAGATATATAGCTCACCTCAAACCCTAAGACCAACGATAAAACCTTCCTTAGTGTCGCAGAAGACCATAGGGACAAAAAACAGGTCAAAAGACCCACTAGAACTTCACAAAATAGAAGAACAAGATTATGTGTTTTAGGGCAATAGTGACGAGGTCAATGGAGATGATAAATAGTTAAGGGTCGAGTCTCGGGTGGGTTCAGGTTCGGGTTGAGACTTGCCCCATCGCGTAATGGGTTTTAGTGGAACGACACCATTTGGTTTAGTTTTAATTTAAAACTGAACTATTATGTTTGGCTACACGGATAAGAAATCTAATTTAATAACCTCAAATGGAATAGGGATATCCTATCCCTAAATTGGACCCTTATCCGCAGTTTCATTTTCTAAAAATCAGAAGAAAAAAAATATGAAAACTGCAACTAGTGGGTTTCGAACCACTGAACGTGTGTGTGTGAAAGACTTAATCCATATGTGCGAACCACTGTGTCACTAAGGCACTTGGTTAAAATAGTACCTAAATAAATATATAATATAAAATAATATAATTAAATTAATTTAATTTAGTAAATTATTCTCGGTATTTGAATAAAATAAAAAGACAGTGTAACCCAATGTTTTTGGGTATTCTAGACTCAATGGTAGAGTTCAAATTGTGAAATTAAATCTCAAAAAATTAAGACATGTAGAATATAAAATTATCATTTTACCCTTAGTGACACCCAAAGCCAAATGCAAGTCCGAGAGCATCTAAATTGACTTTCTTCGGTGTTCCAGACCCAACAATGAGATCCATATTATCAAACTAAGTATTAAAAAATAACACAAGTGAAAGTACAACCTTATAAAATTATTACGAGTAGCCCGGTTTAAAAGAAACAAGACCTTTCATAAGAAATTAAGATTCATTTGGTCTAAAAATAAGTTAAGAACACCAAGTAAGTGGTAATGTAAATGAAATGTGGAATTGCTAATTCTTCATAAATTGTTCTTAGGAACTACAAGGGAAAAGGGAAAGCATACTAGTAGCGCCAATTCGGAGGACAAAGGTGAGTAATCCTGTACTTTGAAGTGGCGATGTAACTCTATGGTTTCTGAAGTATTATGAGTTCAAATTTTTGAAGTATTTTAAGTTCAATAAATCTGAAGTGATTTAGGTTCAAATTCCTATGTTTAAATGACTTACGATTCAAAAGCGTTACTGCTTCCATTTTTTTTAAAATTCTATCTTGACATGCAAGTTAGCTTGTTTATATTGTTAACTTTCTATAAGTTTATATTCCAGCATGTCTACGTCAAATGCAATATTTTATTAAATGCCTCTTTAAAAAGATTAGTGTCTTTCATTTTAGCTATGTTTTAAATATCCCCGTACATCGTGGTTAAATACTCTAAAGCTTATGTGTTAAATGATCTGAATTTGCATAATCCAAGTATTCTAAAGACTCTATCGAATATTCATGTATTTAATGCTCTCGAAAAGCATCTATTTGAAGAAGTCATATTTTAAAGGCTCATGAAAAGCATCTATTTGAAGAAGTCATATTTCAAATGCTTTTGAAAAGCATCTATTTGAAGAAGCCATATTTCAAATGCTTTTGAAAAGCATCTATTTGAAGAAGCCATATTTTAAATGCTCTTGAAAAGCATCTATTGAAAAAAGTTATGCTTTAAATGCTTTCAAAAAGCAACTACTGGGTGGTCAATGTTTTAATGCTTTTAAATAGCATCTATTTGTAAAGAAATGTTTTTACATGTCTCTTGTTTGCGAACTAGTAATGCAAGATAATCTTGCATAAGCACTACGAGCTCGTGAGGCCCTCCGGGACTTACATATGAGAAAAATGTCTGGTAGAAGGTTTATCCCCTAGACAAGAGATATCTTCACAAGAAGTAAAACTAGAGTCCAGTTCAAAACAGATTCTTTTGTTAAAAAGTGAAAAGATGTTACGTTCGAAAATGGCAGAAGGTTTATCCCCCATTTTTCTAAACGTAATTATGTGTTTTGATTTCATGAACAAAAGATTCATGTTTTCATAAGAAATGGTATGAGATTTTCGAACCTCTATTTACATGACGAGAGTTTTTAAGAAAAATGGCCCAGTTTTTAAAATAACAAAGGGTCATGCCCTCTTATTTACAAGAAAATGATTTTATTCATCCTGTTAAAAAGCAAATGATTTCAACTCTTTTGGTCACAATTGGCCACTTTATACATGCTTACAAGTTTTCCATTGCATATTGCATTCTTCACTCGAATACTTTAAATGCTTCGTGTTACGTGTTTTAAAGATTTTTATACTCCGTATACGTGAAGTATCTGTTTTCCTTGAATGCTATAAATGCTTCGTGTTACGTGTCTTTGAAGTTTCCTATGTCTTATATTTGAAAGAATACGTGCCTAGCTTGAATGCTTGATGCTATCTGCTTTTAAGAATCATGTATGTTGTATCTGAAAAGTACGAGCAATTGGTAGTGACTTTTTTGATGAACTCTCTTATAACTAACCCACTACTAATTGAAAACCCATGACAAGGTACTGGAATTACTCATGAGCTTTTTATAAAGCTCACATGGATTTGTCACCCATGACTCTTTCAGGTGAAGAAAATGGTTGGGAGCCTTGCCCATATTAAAGAAGGGCGTTGGGAGCTTCACACATGACTTAGCAAATTTCTGGCAATGTTAGGACCCATAGTTGGTCATATTTGGGAGTAATGTAATTTTGGACAAATGTGTAATTAAGTTCTTAGGGATAATGAACATTTAATATGTATAACTTTAAAAAATTTTAGTAAGCTCTGCATGTATGTTATTTGTACCGATCTGAAGAGCGACAATCCTAAGTAGATGTACGAAGAAAAGAAAAAGTTTTTCATTCTGTCCGACACTGCTGCTTCGGGCCAACCACCGGCCCCCGGGCCGAAGGATGGGAGTCGCGTCCCCTTAATTTGCACAGGGTGGGTTTTGGGTCGTGACGATTTATATGGCATTAATGTTGATGATGGTAAGGTACAAGTTATGTGATATTGACCGACTCCAGAAATAGTGGGCGATATTTAAAACTTTCTTGACCTAGCTATGTTCTATCACAGATTCATTCAAAACTTTATTGTGATTTTTGTGCAATCACAAAATGCTTGAAGAAAGGAAAGTTTAATTGGAGTGAAGAGACAAAAAATATCTTTACCTTAATTAAAGAGAAGTTGTGCACCGCTCTAGTTTTGGCTTTGCCTAGATTCAAGAAGATCTTTAAGGTAGAGTGTGTGGCTAGTGGAGTTGGGATTGGGACACACTTGTTTGAAGAGAAACAACTAGTGGCCTTATTTAGTGAGAAGTTGGGTGTGGCTCATCAAAAGTAGACTATAGATATTCAAGATTTTTATGTAGTTATTCAAGCTTTGAACCATTAGGAGCATTACCTTGTGCAGTGAAAGTTTATGCTTTATAGAGATCACTCTACTTTGAAGGTCACTAATAGCTAGTAAGAGTTGAATAAGATGCATGTGAGATGGTCTACATTCCTTCAAAAGTTTCCTTCTGTTATCAAACACAAATTTGGTAGTGTTAATCGAGTAATAAATACTTTGAGGAGCAAATGAACTAATCTTCTTGTAACATTGATTCAAAAGCTAGTGGGATTTGAGTTTTTGAAGGCTCTATATTAAAATGAAGTAGATTTCAAGGAGAATCAGGAAGAATGCAAAAAAATGTAAGGACTCTCAAACTATTGGAGATTTCTATGTTTATGAGTGGTAATTATTTAGGGGAAGTCGTTTGTGCATCCTTCAAACATCATTATAAGAGAAGTTTATTCGTGATTTTTTTGGTAGTGGATTAAGTAAACACATGGGTAAAGATAAGAAAGTGATTTTCTTCGAGGAGCACTATTATTACCCAGAAATCAAAAACGGACGTTGGTAATTTGTTTTGAAAGTTCTATACCTACCAAGTATTTAAGGGTCAGTCACAAACATTGATCTTTATACTCCTTTTCAAGTTCCTCATTTTATTAAGGAAAGATTTGTCTATGGACTTTGTGTTGGGACTACCTTTTACAAAATGTTTGGTAGATTTTATTTTTGTAGTCGTTGACAAATTTTTCAAGATGACACACTTGATTCCATGTCAAAAGACTTCTAATGCTTCACACATAGAAAAATTATTCTTTTGAGAGAATATTCAACTTCATGGAGTTCCTTAGTTTATTATTTCTTATCGAGACAGTTTCTTAGCCATTTTTAGATCAATTTGTTGCGTATATCTGATACTTCTTTAAAGGGAAGCACCACAACCCATCCTCAAATTGATGGAATACCAAGGTTATGATAGAATAATGGGAAATATAATTTGAAGTATTTTTGGGGATACACCAAAGCATTGGGATCATGCCTTGCCACAAGCTAAGTTTTCATATAACAATGTTATTCACAATGACACAGGAAAGTGACCTTTCACAATTGTTTATATCACTATGCCAAAGCATATAGTTGATTTGGTTTAATTTCCTAGAGGACCTGTGTGAGTATTGTAACAAAATGGATGGCTGAAAAAGCTCAAGCAGTGCAAGTTGAGGTGAAGAAAAAATTAGAGAAAATTAATGACAAGTACAAATAGATGTAGATAAGCATAGACTAGTCAAGGTGTTTAGGGAATAATATTTTGTTCTGCTATTCTTATGCGAATAGAGGTTTTTAGTTGGGAGTTACAACGAATTGAATCCAAAGAAATATGGGTCGTGTAAGATTGTGTCCAAAATCAATAACAATGACAATTCCTATGTCATTGATTTTCTAAAAGACATGGGTATTTTAAAGACTTTTAATATTTTTTTATCAGTATGAATACCATGAAGAAGAACCTCCCTATTTAGATTATAACTCAAGATAGAGTTTTTTTTTTTTTTAAAAGTGAAGGGGACTATTATAGAAAAAGCGACGAAATAACTCAAGAAATAATGGAATGAAAGAAGTCTAATTAGATGTCAAATTGCCTTGGAATAGTGCTTGAAAAAGCTTTGGAAAAATGTTTTGGCACTGGTCACCTCAACATAAGTGTCACGACCCAAAACCCACCCCATGCGGATTAGGGGTCGGTGACCGATACTGTCACTCAGATATGACATACAAAATCAAATGAATTACACAAGAGTGATAATTTATTTTTGATATTAAATAGGGAAGCTACATATATGCAACTCATCTGATAAACAATTCAATACCAATTATTTATGAAAGATACTTAAGGTAAAATCATTGTGATTACCATTATTATCATAATTTGTCAACATTTATATACACTCATATATATATATATATATCCAACAAAAGGTTCATAATACTAATTCTCAAAAGTCTAGGTTGTCTTCGGGCCCAAAAATACATCATATGATTACCAAAATGATTCCACATCACATCTAACCAAGATCCTTGTGCAAAAGATCCATTTTATTCACGCTTTTAGCTATTATGTGTAACTAATTCAATTACTTGTAATGTATTGGATAAATCCATGTGAGCTTCACTAAGCTCGTGAGTAATTTTTGTAATATCCTAACCCGGGATACAACATGTATACCGAGGTAGACCCGGATGAGTAGTGTAACACCAGTTATAAACCGAGCTGTTTAAACTCTATATCATGGTATTTTATGGAACTGTACAATTTTAGAATGTGAATGGTTTGTTTCGTATAGCCAGTGCCGGGCAACACCCGAGCACCCCAGGACCTTGCATCATAATGCGTGCATGCACGCATTTCTATGCACGGGCATATTTCATGGACGCGTAGTATATAAAAAATAAGTGTATGTATATACCATTAGATATATGTATATATGTATATATAAGGATATATATATATATATATGCACAATGAGATATAATATATGAAAATATAAATATATGTATATATATATATATACAGTATTAAGTATGCATGTATATATGTATATTTAATATGAAAAAGAAAGAAAACAGTGAGGAAGAAGGGTGTTGTGTGGATGTGCTGTATGTGTGTGAAATGGGTGAGGTGTGTGGACATGGTGAAGGCGGCAAGGCTGTCGACACCATGGCTACAAACAGTGCATGTATATGTATATATATATATATATATGTTATAGGGCTATTGCGTGGAGTGTGGAGGATGAAAGGGCGGTTTAAAGCAGTCAAGAATGACTACAAGAAAGGGGGGAAGAGAGAGAAAATGTTGATGCAAGTGGGGGCAACCGCATAAAATTTTCCTATAAATAGAGTTGGCCATTTAGAAAAATTTAGGAATGATTGAAGGAAGAAGCAGAGAGCATTCCTGATATTCAGAAGTGAAGGAAAAGAGGAAGAACCAAAAGAAAAGAAGGGGGAAACTACAAGCAAAAAGCTCACACGAGTGAGCGGAACTCTTTTCTGTTTTATGATTGTAAGGTATATTCGTGTAATTTTAAAGATGGGGCCTTGATAAGCATGAAAAATGGTGATGAGAGGAACAAACCTTAGTTCATTTGGCTTAGAAATGGGGGGAAAAACTCTAGTTGCAGGTTCTGTAGATAATTCGAGTTTCATAAATTTTATGCTTAAAACTTTGTTTTAAGTTTAGGAAAATAATCTTCAAAGATGCAGAAACACATTAGAATTAAAATGGGATTGACACAGTGGAGAAACAGTCACAAAATTAAAAAGAAATAGTTGGCCGAAAAACAGGCCAGAGATGGTTGACTCAATATTCGTGAAAATTGAAAGGCTTTTAATGGGAACTGAGGTTAGGTTTGAGATCTTTGAGGGAAGAGGAAGAAAACTGCAATGGAACTGGGGAAAAAAGTGATCAGGACTGGGTTGCTGTCACTGGGGAAGGTGACAGAACCCTATTGTGTTCCATCGAAAAGTCGTGGGAAGATAGTAATAGTGTTGGGCCAAACGGCGTCGCATAGGGGCTTGAAGTCTCGAAGTCTCGAAGCTACGTCATTTCGGTTAAGGGTTTTTAATTTAAAAGGGGAAAGGGACTGTTTGGACACGGGTATAGGAAATTAATTGAATTAAAATCAGGAACATGGATAACCTATATGCGGATAAGTGGTTTAGCCACTGTTTGGTTTTAAACTAAAACGAAAAAAAATAACGGGGGCTGCTGCCCCCAGGATTCGAACAGGGAACCAAGGGTAGGATTGAAACGTGTGTAACCAAGTTGATAGGCAAGCCCGTGTCAACTATTTTGCACAAATATATATATATATATATATATATATATATATTATATAAATAATGCATAAAATGAAATAAAAAGGAAAAAGGGACTACGCCCTATAGGAATCGAACCCAGGACCTTAACTATGAAACCCCCCAACCCTACCCAATTGACAGGCACACCTGTGATGTCTTCATGCGCACATATATATATATATATATATATATATATATTATACATAAATTATATTAAATTAAATTAATTAAATTAAATTAAGTTAAATAAGAGCGAAAGAGCCCGTTGTCCAAATTAAAAAAGTTAATAGTGTATTTTTACTATTTTGAACCTCCTGAGTCCAATGGTGAGGTCCATGTTGTGAGACGAGGTCCCAAAAAATAAAGACCTGTAGAAAATACTAAATGACCAAAATACCCCTACTACTACCTGAGCCCAAATGGAATTTCACGAAAGTCTAAACCGACTTTCGTCGGCATTCCGGACTCAATGGTAGAGTCTAAATTAGTGTTAGAGATACTTATAATAGCAAGGCATAAAATTTGATGAATAGCATTAATTGTAAGACGAATCTATCGATATATAGGAAACTCAAAAGGAAAGGACAAACTCACGGATTACTGATATAGGATTGCATTTAGAGGTAAGTAAATTCACTTTCTCTACCATGTGGTGTTCCAAAGCCAAGTTTATTCTTTTTACTGCCAAACTTGTACTCTTGAACGTACTTGATATTATTGTTTTTCACAATGTGATATTGTTCTATCTTGTGGACATTGATTGATTGCGATATCATTGTTATCATGCTACACCATGCCTTGAAAGGCCTACTGTTATGTTTCCATTGTATATATGATATTCTATTTTTATGCTCTTATGGAATCACTTATGATCATGATATGTTTATATATACTGGATTTGTGCTCAGTCACAATATCCATCTGATGCTTTTTGATACATTGGAGACCTACGGGTCAAGTCAGTGAACGGACATATGGCAATACATTGGAATTCACTAAGGGGTATGCCGGGCCCCAAAAGACCGAGGGTGTGCCAAGCCCTGACACAGAATAAATGCATCTTTTATTTGATTGTTTTGACTACGACTGTTAAGTTACACTATCCCTTATGATTATATTGTATTGAGAGACATTTCCTTATTGATTTGATTGTGATCGGTTTATTGTGGCAGTACATTCTTATTGCTATATTATCATTGAGAGTTCCATGTTGATGTTATATCCATTACTCCTGATTGTACATTGTGACCTAGTGTTCATTGGCCATTATGGCAGTTGTTCTCATTGGCTATCACAACATCTTACTTCTTATGATTGGCTATCATATTCTTATTCATGGTTTCATATTCTTTTATGATCACCAATACCAGTGTCGGAGATCTGTATTTACTTGCTGAGCTTTTGTAGTTCATTCCACCTTACTTACCACTTTTCAGGTAGTGATGCTACAAGACCCCAGTAAAAGTCTGAGAGCGTAAGAGGACATTTTGAGCAAATATACCAGTTTATGTTTTAGTTCTCCCATGTATTCACCACCTACGGGTGCTGGTTTTGTTTGGTTTTATTTTGATTATTGTAGAACCATATTATGTATTGAAAAGACTTCCACTGATTATTATTATTGAAAAGACTTCCACTGATTATTATTATTGAAAAGACTTCGGTTGATTATTGTTTTAAATTTTTAGTACATTGCATATTAGTACTATGATACAGGAATGAAAAAAGTAGGGTTGGCCCCGCAACACGAGATTCGCATAAAGTGGGTTTCGGGTTATGAAAATTTCTGCATCGTGTCACAGGTTTTCCAAAGACAGAGTTTTACATAAAATACCATGGGCACGCAGTTTCTTTAAATAGATAGCACATACATAAGAATATCTTAAAGCACGTTTTCAAAACAGATGTAATACCCCAAAAAATCTGACATGACGCAGATTGCACCTGACCTAATAAAAGTAGGTTATGTGACGTTAATGATTTGAAATAGCTCAGAATACGGTAAGCCATAACGGGATTTATTATCCTAAGATATGAAATTAATCCAAACCACCAAAAATGGTGCATGCTGGGGAAATTGACAACCTGGTCAACCAAGTGCCAAAATGGACGATATAAGACCGATACGATAAATTAAGTATGGAAATATTCTAAATCAAAATAAAGTCGATAAAATACATAATACTACTACCGACCCCGGCTTTAAGCCAAATTCACCGATATGCCATAAAGTAAGATTTCATAAAATAAAATATTAATACAGTGAGATATATCGAAATATGAAATATGGTAACATGTATATACATGAAGATATATAATATACATAATAAAAGTAACCACACATATTATATATATGTATACATAAAGATATATATATATATATATATATTATCCAGAAGCTTCCAATGGAAGCTGCTGGAAAATAAGATAGGCCAAAAGGATATGTATATATATATATATATATATATATATAAATGACAGTGGCAGTAAAAGCTGCTAGAAGGTGACCTAATATATATATATATATATATATATATATATAGCAACAAGAAACAAAGTAAGGAGCGGTTTTTAGAGAAATCTAAGGTTCCATAGAACCTTCTAGCACCAAATTAAAAAGAGAAAAAAGAGGGAGACTCTTGAAGCTTCTAGCTAAAAACAAAACTGAAGAATTCTAGAATAAGCTACATATATATATATATAGCTGTCTGTAGAAAACTTGGGGAGGAACCACAAACTGAAAACAAAGAAAAAAAGAGTAAAAGAGTGACTAAAGAGAGAGGGAAAAGCTAAAATAGAGAGAACTTCTACAGCCAGCCGCCATGGATGAAGAGAAGTAAAGCTTCAAAAAATTGGGTTTGAGCCTAAGGTATGTGCTCAAATTCCCCTAATGTGTTGTTTAGATGTCACATCCCCCAGATCCACCCTGTGCGGATTTGGGGCACGTGACAAGGCCAGTTAAGCACCCATCGGGTTTTATCATTTTTTGTTTTTTGAAAGCAAAACCCCGACAGTAATCCTAACCACAGGCCATTCCGATATAAATTCCAAGCATAATGCATTCGACATATATAATTTAAGCAGCGGAATTTTCACAAGAGAATGCATACATATATACTTGGCAGAGCATTCAGGATACATCATAGTCAATCTTATCTTAATCAAGGTTATAAAACAGTTTCACTACAAAAGTCATAATCTGATCAATTACACAAAAAGTACAAAAATGGTATAGGTTCACAAAAATGGTTATCATTTTATCTGGGGGTCTCCAACATTTTCCCCCTAAGTCCTGGACCTGCTAAACCTGTCCATCTGAGAGTTCCCCTGAAATTATTAAAATAATGGAATGAGCTTTAAAAAGCCCAGTGAGTAACACAGATATCCAGGCAAGAGTTTCGAATTCAATCTTTGCTTAAATCACATGGTTAATTAAATCAGTTTGGAATTAATAGTTCAATAAATCCAAGTCAAGTTCAATAGATCAAAACAGATAAACGGTTCAGGGTGCTAGCATATCAATCAGAAGTATAGTTAATCATTTAAGAAACTAAAACCATGTCATCGGTGATAAAAGCATGCATTTAAAACGATTGCATTTAAAACATATGGTATTCGAAACAATTTAACGGATCAAGGAGCAGTAACTAAACAGTGTCAGAAGTTACTCACCTTCAATATTTGAGTTTGAAGCTATGAACGGAGCCTTCCTCTTTTTCTCCTTAAGCCTAAAACAATTTATAAAGATTTATCAACTCATGACCTTAGACTGAGTAAGTCTACCCTATGATGGGTTTCATGGAACTAACTTATAGTGGCTAGTTTATAGGTTTTACCTCTTAAGCATTTGGCTTAGGGTTTCAGTATCTTCCTGTTTTTTTCATCTTGGCCTGGGCAATCATTGCCTTAGTAGGTGTCTTATATATGAAGGGCCGGACGGAGACAATTTCAGTGGACTTAGCTGTTCTAATATGGCGCTCAATAACTTTTTGCTGCCACAGTAAGTCTTGTATAAACCTTTGCTGTTTCTCATCGGCTAACCTCTGGGCCTTAGTCATGATGGTGAATTTCTTGCCCTGATTGTCCATGGTAGTTTAAGTGATATTTTTACCTAGAACATAGTTTAACATGTTAGAACAGATCTCATTACTCTTCTGGTAGCTTCATGCCTTCACACATTTATCAGTTCTGATTTTCATAATATGGACCTAACCATTGAGTTCGGAAGGTCGGAGAAAGTCAATTTAGACTCTCTCGGCTTTTAAATCTGGGTTCGGGTATATCAGGGGTATTTCGGTCATTTTTGCCGTCACATAATTTCTGTCTCGGATTCGTCATCTAATCATGTATATAATCTCACAAGTGTCAGGTCTACCACTGGTATTAATTCCATTTTAATCGGACTTCATTTGGGCCTTGTACAGTGTCAGGGGTATTTTGGTAATTTCATATGTTGTATTTGTCGGTACTTTATTTGCTATTACGGACCTCACCATTGAGTCCGGAATGTCCAACATAGTTGGAATGGACTATCTTTCAGTGTAATTTGGCCCTATGTGTCATTAGGGGTAGTACGGTCATTTACCCTTTACATGTCTGTATTTTTCGGGACTTGGTTTCACAAATTGAACTCCACCATTGAGTCTGGAATGCCCGAAATAGTAAGATTACACTATTCAATTATTAAATTCGGACTTCGTTTGACTTGTTTAAGGTCCAGGGGCAATATGGTAATTATCCCCTTTTAATAAAATAATAAAATAATTATTTTATTATTTTATTTAATTTTTCAGGGGTGTAATTGCGTAAGATTTTCAAAATCTGGGCCTTAGTATAATTCTGTCAAATAGTGGGGGTCACTTTGTAAATATTTAAAAGTTCAAAACTGAACCAAAGAGTTCAGTCCCTTTGTAATTGAACCAATTCGGTTCAGTCCGGTTCTAACCGGTTCTGTTACATTGCTGACGTCATGATGACGTCAGCCCTAAAATAATTTAAAAACCAGTTATCCAAAACGACGCAGTATAATTAATGTGGTGGCCGTCTCCTGGACAGACACGTGTCGTAGTCGACTGGGCCAACTCGACTTGACTCGGTCAACTAGGTCGAGTCAACTCTGTCTTCCCCCTCGAATGACTCGAAGTTGCCCTAATTTACCAAAAATTTCTCTTTTAATTTTGTAACATTTGAGACACGGTTTCTTGCTGATTTCGACTCCATTCGATTTCTGTAGTTTATACCAACCATTTAACATCGATCTCAAGCATCGAATCATTCTAACAGGTTCTGTTTTTTTTAAAAGGATAACCGTGACCTGCAACTCGATCTAGCACCCTCATTTTTGGTCCATTTTCCTTGAAATTTGTTGCGTCTTGTCCTACAACTCGTAGGGTTGAAGTCCCTGTCCTTGCATTTCGGCTTGGTCGCAGTTTTAGAGAATTTGGGTTTTAAACCCGTGGCTTCATTTTCAATTTCAAAGGACAACAGTGAGTTCTAGGATCGCTCGGGTGTGTTTTTTTTAGATCCCCTTGGGTCTATTTTAATTTTTAACACTCAAGGTTCCATTCTGCTAGGGTTGATTCAGACCTGGGTTTTCCAAGCTTCATCAATGGAGGTTGGTCTCAATTTTCGTGGTTCTTGGCCAACCCGACACTTCTGACTCTCACAGCATACATAATATACATCCTAGAATCGATATAAATGCATGCATGCAGCCTATACCCTCAATAACCCATCAAAACACTTCCAAAAATCAAAATAAGAAATGAGGCAAATTTGGAAATTTACCTTCAACAGTGACCCTCTCTCTCTCGGTGGCTCGGTCCAGAATCCTCACAGTGCTCCTCAAGCTTCCTCAGGTCATGCACTTCAACTTCAAGCCCCCTCTCCTTGCACCTTCAATGGCCAATTTCTCTCAAACACTTGCATGCACAAGGTTGCCTCTCTTTTCTCTCTATACTCTCACTCTCACAGCCACCTCACATACACACACACACACACTCTCTCACAGTTTGGGTATTATCAGATTCTCTAAAGAGAGAATTTAGTGCAAGGTTGCATATTTATACCATAGTGCATTGTACATATGGCTATACATATACATACATATATGTGTGAGTGTATCTCAATCCTTAGTGGGCTGGTGGCTGATTGAGGTGATAGGGATGATGTATGGCAATGATGTGGGGAATGCATGCTAGGCCATTGGCCAATTTGGGTGGTGGTTTGTGTAACACCCCGACTTTGTATAATTAATAATTAAATAATTAATTATTAATTAGTACCGGCTTAGGGAATAATTAAGGAAATTAACCTTAATCTCCCGGTGGTCACACTAGACCAATAGAACAATTAAAACATGTTCGGGAATAGGGTATAATACCCGAACCTAATTACCAATTAATTAGGTGGAATAGTGTCAATTTAACACTGACGGAATTCGAATTAATTAACTACGAAAATTCCGAATGACTAATAAATGACACGGAACCTCTGACAGTGTAGATAACTGAAATATGAAACTCTCGGAACAAACCGCATCGAAAAAGGAGTTACGGAATGAAAGTTATGAGGCAAACATCAGAAACTGAATTAATGCGTAGCCAAACAGGGCCTTAGCCCAAATTGTGGAAAAATGACCAAATTGGTGGTCAAGGGGAATTGAACCCTTGACCTATGGTGAGAATGAATTCCATCCAAAAAATTTACCAGTTAGGCTACCCATTACTTGTGCATATATATGCAACTCATTTGTATATGTCTTTGTATTGCCCTAACTTGCCACCCAAATCAACCAATGGTAACCCATGCAAACCCCACATGATTGCTCTCCATCAGCCCACCTCAGCCCTAAGACCCCACTGCCCTCTGATGTATATACATCTATATACATATAAGAGAGGTATATATATAGAATATGTAATAATATATGTATATATATGTTACATGTTGCTTAGGGGTTAGCCAGAAAATTGCCTGAATGTGTGTGATAGTGTACGGACAGATCTGCACCAAAAGAGAGAGTGGGTTAGGAAGAGGTGAGGCCTTGCATGTGCATGCAAAGTGTGTGTCCATGGTGTGTACATTCATGGAGATGCACCAAAGGGGACTGAGGAGCCGAGCAGCACCGTGTGGCTGACTGAGGCACCACCAAGGTGCCTGAACCAAACCATGGAGGACAGTGGTCGACCCTAAGGTATAAACACCAATTTCTGAATTTTTCCCTTAAGATGTTTACTGTTTTCAGTTAATTGAGGTTAATGAAATGCATGCATGAAGTCTAAAATGCATCAACTTGAACTTGGCATGAAATATAGAGACCAAGATAGTCTAGAACACCACACTGTAACAGATCCGCCATTGATGACCTCCCATACAGCAGGTCTGATTCGACTCTAGCCAAACCCATTTTGGCTTGCCTAGGCCTGTTCTAGACCTCAAGAGGATCCCAAAACCACCAACCCGCGACCCTAAAACCCCATGCAACCCCTCTAACACGTCGGTTGCAGGTTCGGTCTTCAAATGCTATTTTTGGTTAGAGTGTTTTAAACTGATTTTCGTGATTGGGGGATGAAACTACAGGTCATAGGGATCTTGTAGCAACAAACCGCGCTGAAAAAGGTTGAGGAATGAGGGTTTGGTATCGAATTGCAGGTTCGGTTATCCTCTGTTGAACCGAACTATTGAGCTCGATTCAAAGCACCAAATGAATGCCAAATTGTTGGCATGATACCCAGAAATAAATTGGGACTGAAGGCAGGAATAATCCGTGCTTGAAACATCACGAAATAGAAGAAGAAAATCTGCGAGAATTAGGGCAAACTGGGGGGAAAGAGATGAAGAAGACAGAGTTGACTCGGTTGAGTGACCGAGTCATACCGAGTTGGCCCAGTTGACACGGACACGTGTCTCTCCACGAGCGTGCCACCGAATTAATAAAACTGTGCCGTTTTGGGTGTAGATTGATTTGTTTAAAATCAAATCCTACCTGTTTGGTTACGACGATAGCAAATTAAAATTGAGATTAGGGGCAATTGAAACACGGATAGGGACTGAAATTGGGGTTATCAGGGATATGCTATCCCGATTTTCTGAGGGACAGTGAACCGGTTGGTTCACTAGAGTCTTGGGCCGGTTCAGTTCTTAAACCCTAAAACCAATGGGTCTGAACCTTAATTTTATAAAATTATGTTTTGACCCCTAAAGTTCCTAAAATTACGGCTTTACCCCTACTGTTTGACAGAATTGCATAGTGGCCCGGACTTTTGAAAAATTTATACATTTAAGCCCTGAATAAATTAATTAAATAATAAAATAATTATTTTATTATTTTATTAAATAGGTAAAATTACAATTTTACCCCTGTACATTAAATATGTCAAACAAAGTCCAAATTAAGTAAATAAATAGTGTATTTTCACTATTTCAAATATTCTGGACTGAATGGTACAGTCCGATTTTGGAAATACAGTCCCGAAAAATACAGACCCGTAAGTGATAAATGACCGAACTGCCCCTGATGGAACCCAGACCCAAATAAAAATATCAGATAGCCTAATTTGACTATCTCGGGCATTCTGAACTCAACGGTGAGGTCCGTTTAATGAACCGAGGTCCCGAAAAATACAGACACGTAGGTATAAATGACCGAATTGCCCTTAATGATACCCAAGGCCGATTAAACATAACAGATAGTCCAATTTCACTATGTTGGACACTCTGGACCCAATGGTGAGGTCCATTTTATGAACTGACGTGCCGAAAAATACGACGCATGAAATTACCAAATTACCCCTGGTACCGTACGAGACCTAAACAAAGTCCGATTGGGACGAAACTAATACCAGTAGGAGCCCAGACACTGGTGAGACTGTATACTTGATTAGATGACGAATCAGGGTCAGAATTACACAAAACGTAAAATGACCAAAATACCCCTGAGCACTGTAAGTGCAAAGTAGAGGTCGAATAAAGGTCAAACTGATATGATAAATTATCATAGGGATAATTATGAACACTGAAGGGCTAAATAAGATTCTGAGACAGTCAACGCGTAAAACGAGAAATGACCGATGTGTCCCGACGATCTAAAGCAGATACCAAATGAAGTCCAAGGGACTTACAAATTTGTACATGAGATATATGGAACGTTCTGAGGACCATGATAGGGTCCCGGGCAAAAATGACAAAATTACCATTTTGCCCCTAAGACTAAATAAGTACCCAACTGATACCGATTAAAGTGTAAAAGACTTAAAACTTCATATACACGATATATGGGATATTCTGAGGACCATAACAGGGTCCGGGATAAGAATGGCAAAATTACCATTTTGCCCCTATGGTTAAAATGAGAACCTAACTAATACCGATTGGAGTCCAAAGGACGTAGAACTTTGTACTTAAGATATAAAGACTATTTCGAAGACCATGACAGGGTCCGAGACAAAAATGGTAAAATTACCATTTTGCCCCTAAGGTTGAATGAGTGCCTGACTGATAACAATTGAAGTCTAAATGACTTAGGATATAATCCTAATAATTGCTAAGCCTAATTAAAGAATGAAATAGCCTCGGGTGAGACCCAATGGAAGGGCGATAGGCTACTAGGCTATCTTAGGTAATCCGACAGACACCTAAGATGACGAATAAGACCTGAATGGATGAATTCTGATCTATCTATGATTAATGATGATTATTCAGGATGTACAAGGATGTGCCTGAAACAATGTTTGGAGGTTGTCAGATTATTTGCGCAAGGAGATAAACCTAAAAGTTTGTGAGTAACTTCTGACACTGTTTTGATACTGTCCCTTGATTTATTGACCTGTTTTGAATGCAATTATTTAAGTGCAATTATTTAAATGCATGCCTTTTCGTACTATATCACTTATGACATGGTTTTAGTCTTTTTAAATAAATGACTATATTCCTGATCCCTGTGCTAGCATCCCGTACTGTTTTGCCTGTTTTGAACTGTTGAGATAAATGGATGTATTGAACCATTATTCCCGAAATGATTAAACTAACCATGTGATATAGGCAAAGAACGATATTTTGTCGTACCGTACTACTTGTATAGTATACTGTCTAAATACTATATTGTTTAAATGTACGTACTTAATGTAGGCCCTTTGCACTACATTTCACACGATGTGATTGTGTCCTTTGAATTAGGAAGTCCGTTCAGTTCGGTTATGTGTTATCCGTTAATGCTATGTCTATGTCTCTGATTGATACGTTCGATTCCATTGTGTACCGCCGGTCGATAATAGGTCTGTTTGGATTGATGTCTTGTTCAGATCCGTTATGTTCTACCCGTGATGACATGCCCCTGTCTTGATTAAAACGTTGTTCAGTTCGGTCATGATTCATTCCGCTAGTGATATGTCACCGACTTGATTGTTATATCGTTTCTACTCAGCCCCGTTATGTTTCGTTCCGTTCATGATGTGCTTGTGTCTTGATTAGTATATTGTTTTTGTTCAGTTCCGTTATGTTCTAGCTATTGAAAGTATGCCTTCGTCTTGATTGAAACATTGTTCAGTCCAGTTCCGTTGTGTACTGTCCGTTGATGATACGTCTGTCTTGATTGAAACATTGTTCAGTCCAGTTATGATTAGTTCCGACAGTGATGTGTCCCTGACTTGATTGTTATATTGTTTCTACCCACTTCCGTTATGTTGTGTCCTGTTCATGATTTGCCTGTGTCTTGATTAGTGTATTGTTTCCATTTAGTTCCGTTATAATTTTAGCCGTCGATGATATGCCTCTGTCTTGATTGACTTATTGTTCCCACTCAGTCTCAGCTGTGATTCGTTCCGTTAATGAAGTGTCTGTGTCTTGATCGATATGTTGGAAATGGTTATTGTTTTGGTCCGATTGGTTATGTTATGTTCCGATTCGTTTGTACTGTTGTGCAATCTTGTTCCATTGTACTAGACTGCTTATGAAATGGATTTAGAAAATTGTTATTTTGAAATGATTAAATTATCCACGTGCCTTGGAAGCACAAAACTGGTTTTGAAACCCATGATAGGGAATCTGTGTTACTCACTGGGCTTATTTAAGCTCACCCCATTATTCTGACATTTTTCAGGAATTACCTCCATTGGATTAGAAGGTACTATGACATAACGTGAATAGGCCAAGTGGCATTGCAAATAAGGATCAGATGGCACTGATTTGTAGAGACTTACATTCTTGTGAATCGAATCCGTATATCCAGGTAAGTAATATGATACGACTGACCTGATTGACATGCACTAGATATTGGAACATGGCTCATGGAACTAAATGGTGCTCTAGAGATATTAGGTCTGCTATGTTGTTATATGCTTGATTTTAGATATGCTCTGAGATTAGAATTGTTGACTGACTGGATTTAGTCTTACTCTGTGATACATATACTTATGATGGATAAGTGAGTTGCATTCCCGTGACACAAAGAAAAAGTTTAAAATTCCGCTGCATCTGACCCTACAGTTGGAGTGCAATTCGTCGGAAAGTTCAGAATTTGCCTTTGGTTGGTCGCGTCGCGACCAACTGGCAGTCACGTCCTCGACATCCGCGTAGGGTGGGGTTCGGGATGTGACAAGAGTGGTATCAGAGCAAAGGTTGAGAGATAATTAAGATTATCATAACTGAGGTTGGTAAAGTTTTGAAATCAACTAGTATCACAGAGCAATATCAGAGCATTAGGTTATGGATTAAGAACCACAGAGTACCTGAGCCATAGATATTAAGTTCCACTTTTGGAGACCTGACGTGAAATTGTGGAAGTCTTGATAGGAGATGATAGGCCTGTAATTCTAAGACATCTGAGGACTGGGGATTTTCTGGGTCTGATATGAACTGGTGTAATTTAAGGTTGTAGACTCATGATACTTAAAGACATGTCCATACGAATAATTATGGACGTAGCAACCGAAAGGAAATGACAGTAGGTCTGTTGACTCCGACATTGACACTTGTAATTATGGATAGCAAGTGAATCACTTGAGGGATCACATATGATTAAATGATCCTAGTGGAGGATTTCCACTTATTTGAGGATGACTACCCGATTGATCTGATAGGAGAAAGGTCTGATAATTGAATCTTGAAGAGATTATACGATTGTGACTGTAAAGTTTGACCGAATGGGAATATCTGTATTTGATATGGAGTCTGTATGAAACTGATACAAAATATCTTTTTGATAGGAAAATAGTATCCCGAATGATACGGCGGTCCGAGAGACAAATGAAAAGGGGAGGTTATGATGACAGAATCTCTTAGATATAACCAACCAAGTTTTGAGGACAAAACTTTTCTGAAGAGGGGTAGGATGTAACACCCCGACTTTGTATAATTAATAATTAAATAATTAATTATTAATTAGTACCGGCTTAGGGAATAATTAAGGAAATTAACCTTAATCTCCCGGTGGTCACACTAGACCAATAGAACAATTAAAACATGTTCGGGAATAGGGTATAATACCCGAACCTAATTACCAATTAATTAGGTGGAATAGTGTCAATTTAACACTGACGGAATTCGAATTAATTAACTACGAAAATTCCGAATGACTAATAAATGACACGGAACCTCTGACAGTGTAGATAACTGAAATATGAAACTCTCGGAACAAACCGCATCGAAAAAGGAGTTACGGAATGAAAGTTATGAGGCAAACATCAGAAACTGAATTAATGCGTAGCCAAACAGGGCCTTAGCCCAAATTGTGGAAAAATGACCAAATTGGTGGTCAAGGGGAATTGAACCCTTGACCTATGGTGAGAATGAATTCCATCCAAAAAATTTACCAGTTAGGCTACCCATTACTTGTGCATATATATGCAACTCATTTGTATATGTCTTTGTATTGCCCTAACTTGCCACCCAAATCAACCAATGGTAACCCATGCAAACCCCACATGATTGCTCTCCATCAGCCCACCTCAGCCCTAAGACCCCACTGCCCTCTGATGTATATACATCTATATACATATAAGAGAGGTATATATATAGAATATGTAATAATATATGTATATATATGTTACATGTTGCTTAGGGGTTAGCCAGAAAATTGCCTGAATGTGTGTGATAGTGTACGGACAGATCTGCACCAAAAGAGAGAGTGGGTTAGGAAGAGGTGAGGCCTTGCATGTGCATGCAAAGTGTGTGTCCATGGTGTGTACATTCATGGAGATGCACCAAAGGGGACTGAGGAGCCGAGCAGCACCGTGTGGCTGACTGAGGCACCACCAAGGTGCCTGAACCAAACCATGGAGGACAGTGGTCGACCCTAAGGTATAAACACCAATTTCTGAATTTTTCCCTTAAGATGTTTACTGTTTTCAGTTAATTGAGGTTAATGAAATGCATGCATGAAGTCTAAAATGCATCAACTTGAACTTGGCATGAAATATAGAGACCAAGATAGTCTAGAACACCACACTGTAACAGATCCGCCATTGATGACCTCCCATACAGCAGGTCTGATTCGACTCTAGCCAAACCCATTTTGGCTTGCCTAGGCCTGTTCTAGACCTCAAGAGGATCCCAAAACCACCAACCCGCGACCCTAAAACCCCATGCAACCCCTCTAACACGTCGGTTGCAGGTTCGGTCTTCAAATGCTATTTTTGGTTAGAGTGTTTTAAACTGATTTTCGTGATTGGGGGATGAAACTACAGGTCATAGGGATCTTGTAGCAACAAACCGCGCTGAAAAAGGTTGAGGAATGAGGGTTTGGTATCGAATTGCAGGTTCGGTTATCCTCTGTTGAACCGAACTATTGAGCTCGATTCAAAGCACCAAATGAATGCCAAATTGTTGGCATGATACCCAGAAATAAATTGGGACTGAAGGCAGGAATAATCCGTGCTTGAAACATCACGAAATAGAAGAAGAAAATCTGCGAGAATTAGGGCAAACTGGGGGGAAAGAGATGAAGAAGACAGAGTTGACTCGGTTGAGTGACCGAGTCATACCGAGTTGGCCCAGTTGACACGGACACGTGTCTCTCCACGAGCGTGCCACCGAATTAATAAAACTGTGCCGTTTTGGGTGTAGATTGATTTGTTTAAAATCAAATCCTACCTGTTTGGTTACGACGATAGCAAATTAAAATTGAGATTAGGGGCAATTGAAACACGGATAGGGACTGAAATTGGGGTTATCAGGGATATGCTATCCCGATTTTCTGAGGGACAGTGAACCGGTTGGTTCACTAGAGTCTTGGGCCGGTTCAGTTCTTAAACCCTAAAACCAATGGGTCTGAACCTTAATTTTATAAAATTATGTTTTGACCCCTAAAGTTCCTAAAATTACGGCTTTACCCCTACTGTTTGACAGAATTGCATAGTGGCCCGGACTTTTGAAAAATTTATACATTTAAGCCCTGAATAAATTAATTAAATAATAAAATAATTATTTTATTATTTTATTAAATAGGTAAAATTACAATTTTACCCCTGTACATTAAATATGTCAAACAAAGTCCAAATTAAGTAAATAAATAGTGTATTTTCACTATTTCAAATATTCTGGACTGAATGGTACAGTCCGATTTTGGAAATACAGTCCCGAAAAATACAGACCCGTAAGTGATAAATGACCGAACTGCCCCTGATGGAACCCAGACCCAAATAAAAATATCAGATAGCCTAATTTGACTATCTCGGGCATTCTGAACTCAACGGTGAGGTCCGTTTAATGAACCGAGGTCCCGAAAAATACAGACACGTAGGTATAAATGACCGAATTGCCCTTAATGATACCCAAGGCCGATTAAACATAACAGATAGTCCAATTTCACTATGTTGGACACTCTGGACCCAATGGTGAGGTCCATTTTATGAACTGACGTGCCGAAAAATACGACGCATGAAATTACCAAATTACCCCTGGTACCGTACGAGACCTAAACAAAGTCCGATTGGGACGAAACTAATACCAGTAGGAGCCCAGACACTGGTGAGACTGTATACTTGATTAGATGACGAATCAGGGTCAGAATTACACAAAACGTAAAATGACCAAAATACCCCTGAGCACTGTAAGTGCAAAGTAGAGGTCGAATAAAGGTCAAACTGATATGATAAATTATCATAGGGATAATTATGAACACTGAAGGGCTAAATAAGATTCTGAGACAGTCAACGCGTAAAACGAGAAATGACCGATGTGTCCCGACGATCTAAAGCAGATACCAAATGAAGTCCAAGGGACTTACAAATTTGTACATGAGATATATGGAACGTTCTGAGGACCATGATAGGGTCCCGGGCAAAAATGACAAAATTACCATTTTGCCCCTAAGACTAAATAAGTACCCAACTGATACCGATTAAAGTGTAAAAGACTTAAAACTTCATATACACGATATATGGGATATTCTGAGGACCATAACAGGGTCCGGGATAAGAATGGCAAAATTACCATTTTGCCCCTATGGTTAAAATGAGAACCTAACTAATACCGATTGGAGTCCAAAGGACGTAGAACTTTGTACTTAAGATATAAAGACTATTTCGAAGACCATGACAGGGTCCGAGACAAAAATGGTAAAATTACCATTTTGCCCCTAAGGTTGAATGAGTGCCTGACTGATAACAATTGAAGTCTAAATGACTTAGGATATAATCCTAATAATTGCTAAGCCTAATTAAAGAATGAAATAGCCTCGGGTGAGACCCAATGGAAGGGCGATAGGCTACTAGGCTATCTTAGGTAATCCGACAGACACCTAAGATGACGAATAAGACCTGAATGGATGAATTCTGATCTATCTATGATTAATGATGATTATTCAGGATGTACAAGGATGTGCCTGAAACAATGTTTGGAGGTTGTCAGATTATTTGCGCAAGGAGATAAACCTAAAAGTTTGTGAGTAACTTCTGACACTGTTTTGATACTGTCCCTTGATTTATTGACCTGTTTTGAATGCAATTATTTAAGTGCAATTATTTAAATGCATGCCTTTTCGTACTATATCACTTATGACATGGTTTTAGTCTTTTTAAATAAATGACTATATTCCTGATCCCTGTGCTAGCATCCCGTACTGTTTTGCCTGTTTTGAACTGTTGAGATAAATGGATGTATTGAACCATTATTCCCGAAATGATTAAACTAACCATGTGATATAGGCAAAGAACGATATTTTGTCGTACCGTACTACTTGTATAGTATACTGTCTAAATACTATATTGTTTAAATGTACGTACTTAATGTAGGCCCTTTGCACTACATTTCACACGATGTGATTGTGTCCTTTGAATTAGGAAGTCCGTTCAGTTCGGTTATGTGTTATCCGTTAATGCTATGTCTATGTCTCTGATTGATACGTTCGATTCCATTGTGTACCGCCGGTCGATAATAGGTCTGTTTGGATTGATGTCTTGTTCAGATCCGTTATGTTCTACCCGTGATGACATGCCCCTGTCTTGATTAAAACGTTGTTCAGTTCGGTCATGATTCATTCCGCTAGTGATATGTCACCGACTTGATTGTTATATCGTTTCTACTCAGCCCCGTTATGTTTCGTTCCGTTCATGATGTGCTTGTGTCTTGATTAGTATATTGTTTTTGTTCAGTTCCGTTATGTTCTAGCTATTGAAAGTATGCCTTCGTCTTGATTGAAACATTGTTCAGTCCAGTTCCGTTGTGTACTGTCCGTTGATGATACGTCTGTCTTGATTGAAACATTGTTCAGTCCAGTTATGATTAGTTCCGACAGTGATGTGTCCCTGACTTGATTGTTATATTGTTTCTACCCACTTCCGTTATGTTGTGTCCTGTTCATGATTTGCCTGTGTCTTGATTAGTGTATTGTTTCCATTTAGTTCCGTTATAATTTTAGCCGTCGATGATATGCCTCTGTCTTGATTGACTTATTGTTCCCACTCAGTCTCAGCTGTGATTCGTTCCGTTAATGAAGTGTCTGTGTCTTGATCGATATGTTGGAAATGGTTATTGTTTTGGTCCGATTGGTTATGTTATGTTCCGATTCGTTTGTACTGTTGTGCAATCTTGTTCCATTGTACTAGACTGCTTATGAAATGGATTTAGAAAATTGTTATTTTGAAATGATTAAATTATCCACGTGCCTTGGAAGCACAAAACTGGTTTTGAAACCCATGATAGGGAATCTGTGTTACTCACTGGGCTTATTTAAGCTCACCCCATTATTCTGACATTTTTCAGGAATTACCTCCATTGGATTAGAAGGTACTATGACATAACGTGAATAGGCCAAGTGGCATTGCAAATAAGGATCAGATGGCACTGATTTGTAGAGACTTACATTCTTGTGAATCGAATCCGTATATCCAGGTAAGTAATATGATACGACTGACCTGATTGACATGCACTAGATATTGGAACATGGCTCATGGAACTAAATGGTACTCTAGAGATATTAGGTCTGCTATGTTGTTATATGCTTGATTTTAGATATGCTCTGAGATTAGAATTGTTGACTGACTGGATTTAGTCTTACTCTGTGATACATATACTTATGATGGATAAGTGAGTTGCATTCCCGTGACACAAAGAAAAAGTTTAAAATTCCGCTGCATCTGACCCTACAGTTGGAGTGCAATTCGTCGGAAAGTTCAGAATTTGCCTTTGGTTGGTCGCGTCGCGACCAACTGGCAGTCACGTCCTCGACATCCGCGTAGGGTGGGGTTCGGGATGTGACAGTTTGGGCAAGACTTGAGGTTATATACATATGTTGGTGCATATGTACACAAAGTAACCAACAGCCTAGTTGGTAACTTTTTGGGACAAAATTACTTACCTTGGTAGGTCAAGGGTTCAATTCCCCTTAGCCTCCCAAGTGACCATTTTCTCATATTTTTCTGGTTAAGGCCCTGTTTGGTTGTCGCGGAATTCCAGTTTCACTGTTCTGGCCTTAACTTTCAATCCGTAACTCATTTTTCAGCGCGGTTTCTTTCTGTCACTTCCTACTTAGAATATCTTTCATTGACCAAGGTCCCATGTCAATTTTTATTTTCTTGAGTTTCCCATAATTAGCTAATTCGAGTTTTATCACTATTAAAAATAGACATTAAATTAGCTAAACACAACATTTCATTCCCAAAATAGTTTTCAATACACAAAACATGCCAGTTAAGTAATTGGGGTGTTACATTAGACCCTTAAGAACTAAAACAATAGGAAAATTAGTCAAAAACCAGTTTCTGTACCTCACTGTTAAAAATAGACAGAAACTAAAGTCAATCTAAACTTGAGTTTGTGAACGTAACAAGATAGGAAATGGTGCCAGGATTCCAAAACAGTTGGAATCATAGCAAATGGTCTAAAAATGACCATGTTAGGGTCAAGAATATAGTGGCCAAAAAAAAAAAATAGGTGTAAAAAAACTGTGAATTTTGAGGTTCCAAATGATCCTAAATGATTTCATAGAGTCCTAGGAGTAAATCAGTGTAAAAATCTATGAAAAAGGATGTAAAAATATAAAGAAATAGTGAAGAAAATACTTGTAGCTCCGGCGACTGGCGCTGGAGAAGACGTCGGCATAGTAGCCAAAAAAACGTGAGAAGAAACGGGTCGAGTTAGGACCCGACCACACGCAGATAAGGTTAGTTCAATGACGTCGTTTTGAACTGATTTTAAAAATTAACTTTAGCTTGTTTGGGTGCAAGAATAAGAAATCAGAATCAGGTTTGAGGATAGCCAAACCGAGAATAGGAGAGGGCATTGGATTTGTTGTTCCAGTTTTCTGAAAGAGCCTAAACTGGCTGGTTCACCGTGCTCTTAGACCAGTTTTGGGTTCCAAATATAGAACCCTTTGGTTCACTAATTAAATTAAAAAAAGAAACCAGAATTTTGGTAAATTACACTTTGACCCCAACAGTCCTGAAAAATGTTGTTCTAGCCTAGCCTTTGAGAAAGTAATTTAAATATATCCCTGGGAAAATAATTTAATAATTTAATAAATAAATAAATAATTAAATTATTTTATAAATAGGATAAAATGACCATTTTATCCTTAGGCCATAAATGAAGCAAATGAAGTCTAAACTAAGATCCGAAAAAGGCTATATTAACAATTTCGAACATTCTGGACATAATACAAATGTTAGATTGGACATTCGGGGACTCTGGGGTGGTCCTACCTTAAGATGTAAAATTATAAAAATGCCCCTAATATGATACGAAGCCTAAATAAAGTCCAAATTGGACGAAATTGATACCAATGGAAGCCCAAATAACTGTGAACTCGTATAGATGACTAAATAATGATTCAGGGTTAGAATATCATAAAATATGAAATGACCAAAATATCCTTAAGTACAGGTAATACAAAGTAAAGACCGAATGAAAGCCAATCTGATATAATTAACTGTCATAAGTATAAGGATGTAAATTAAGGGGCTAAATAAGACTCTGAAATAGTCAGAATATAAAATAAAAAATAATTGATGTTTCCCGATGATCAAAAGCAGATACCAAATGAAGTCGAAAAGACTTAGAAATTTATATATGAGATATATGAAATATTTTGAGGACCACGATAGGGTCTGGGGCAAGAATAAAAAAATTACCATTTTACCCCTAAGGTTAAATAAGTGCTTAATTGATAACGACTGGAGTCCAAATGACTTAGATTACAATCCTGACAGCTATTGAGCCTACTTAAGGAACTTAAGAGCATAAGTTAAAATCCAATGAGTGGGTAATAGGCCAATGAACCTAATTAGGCCATCTGATAGATTCCTAAGATGATGAATAAGACATGAATGGATGAATTCTGATCTGTCTGTGATTAATGATGATTATTCAGGATATGCAAGGAGGTGCCTAACATATCTGAAGATCATCAAATTATTTGTGAATGGAGATAAACGTAATAGTTTGTGAGTAACTCGGACCCTGACTTGGTGTATATGTATTGTACTATCTAGATTCGTATACTGTACTATTTTAATGCATATGCTTTCATGCATACTATTTGTACTGCATTACACATGTCATGATTCTGTTCTGTTCTGCCTTATGATATGTTCTGTTCTAATTCTATTTGGGTCTATTGTAGAGACCTAAAAATTGAGGATAAATTTTTTATTTTGCTGGTAGGACACCATCTATGAACTATTTGTCGGCAGGGTACTACACATGCATATTTGGATATAAGTCATATTTAGGAACTGATGTTGCAAAAATAGCACCGACAGTAATTCGACGATTCAGCAAGAAGGACCTGCAAAAAAGAGAAGGAGGACCCTCCGACGATCAAGTCAGTAAAGAGGGAATAAAATAAATATAAAGAATATGTGTAAAGAGAGTGATTGTATATGTGATTCAATGTGTCTTTGAGCATACCTGGCCCCTTTATTTATAGGGTTTAGAGTCATTGATTTTAGCAGTTTCCTATATTGAATAGAATTCCTTTCTTGTTCGACAAGGTTCAAAGATATGTGATAATCTTCCCTGATTAGGGTAGGATTTCTTTCCTATCTGAAAGACTTGCGTTCCAAGATATATTCCTTGTTTTGAGGTCGGAAGTCCATGGAAGGCGGTGACCAGTTCGGAAATCTTTCTGCTCTGGAGGCAGTGTTATTGTTTACACCAACTCTGGAGGACAGCTCTGTAAACAGCTGCTCTGGAGGTCAGCTCTGTAGGCAGCTGCTCTAGAGGTCAGCTTTGTTGTCCAGATCTGGAGGTGTCTTTTATGGCTCATTAGTTACTCCCCCCCGAGCCTCAGTTCTGTGAGATCCATGAAGAGCTGAGGTTAGGATTTCTGAAGGGTCACACGTACTTGATAATATACTGTCCTACAACACTTGGAAATAAAACAAGGTTTTTATAAAGGTCGGTAGGGTGAGAAAAAATAGACCAGACTTGGGGGTCTGTACACTTAGATGAACCGAGCCTATAGCACTTCTAATGGATACAAGGCTTTAGGGGTTAATAAGATAAACCAAACTAGAGGGTTTGTGCATTAAGATAGACCAGACCTGAGTCTGTGCATTAAGATGGACTAGACCTGGGGGTCTGTGCATTAACATGGACCAGACCTGAGTCTGTGCATTAAGATGGACTAGACCTGGGGGTCTGTGCATTAACATGGACCAGACCTGAGTCTGTGCATTAAGATGGACCAGACCTAGGGGCCTGTGCATTAAGACGGACCATGTAATACCCCAATTACTTAACTGGCATGTTTTGTGTATTGAAAACTGTTTTGGGAATGAAATGTCAGGTTTAGCTAATTTAATGTCTATTTTTAATAGTGATAAAACTCGAATTAGCTAATTATGGGAAACTCAAGAAAATAAAAACTGACATTGGACCTTGGTCAATGAAAGATACTCTGAGTAGGAAGTGACAGAAAGAAACCGCACTGAAAAAAGAGTTACGGATTAAAAGTTAAGGCCAAAACAGTGAAACTGGAATTCCGCGACAACCAAACAGGGCCTTAACCAGAAAAATATGAGAAAATGGTCACTTGGGAGGCCAAGGGGAATTGAACCCTTGACCTACCAAGGTAAGTAATTTTGTCCCAAAAAGTTACCAACTAGGCTGTTGGTTACTTTGTGTACAGATGCACTAACATATGTATATAACCTCAATTCTTGCCCAAGCCACCACCCAAACTGGCCAATGGCCTTGCATGCATTCCCTACATCATTGCCCTACATCTTCTCCATCAAGTCAATCAGCCACTAACCCCACTAAGGGCAGAGATACACTCATATATATGTGTATAGCCCTATATATATATATAGACATAACTTGCACCAAAGAATTCTCTCTTTAGAGAATTCTGAAATACCAAAAGTGAGTGTGTGTGTGTGTGTGTGTGCATACGTGAGGGACTGTGAGAGAGTGTGAGAGTGTAGGGAGGAGGAAACAAATTTGTGCAAGCAAGTGTTTGAGAGAAAGTGACCACTTGAAGGTGCAAGGGGAAGGCTTGAAGTGAAGTGCTTGACCTAAGGAACCTGAGGAAGCACTGTGAGAAGCTCTGAGTCAAGCCATAGGAGGAGAGAATCTCTGTTGAAGGTGAACTTCCAAACTTACCTCTTCCTTTATTTTTAAATTTTGAACTGTTTTGATGGATTGCTATGGATGTAGACTGCATGTATGGTTATTTTTGATCCTAAGAATTAGTTTTGAGCATACTGTGTGTGTTGGAGGTATTAAAATGGTCAAGAACCATGAAAACCGAAGGTGACCTCCATTAATGGACCTTGAAACACCGGTCTGAATCGACCATAACAGAATGGAACCTTGAGTGTCAAGACCTGAAATAGACCCCAAGAGGATCTCAAATATATACCTACTCGACCCCAGAACTCACTGTAGCCCCACGAATTTGAAAATGAAGCTACGGGTTTGAAACCCAAATCTTCTAAAACCAAGACCAAACTGAAAAATAAAAATAGGGGCATGAACCTTATGATCCGTGGGTCACATAGCAACAAATTTGGTATAAAATGGTTGAGAAATGAGGATGCTAGATCATGTTACAGGTCACGGCTATCGTTTTGAAAACAGAATGGTTTAGAGTGATTCGATGCTTAAAATCGATGTAAAGCGATGGATATAACATGCAGAAACCTGTTAGGATTGAAAACAGCAAGAAACCGTGTCCCAAACACCACGAAATGAAAGAGAAAATTTGCAGATTTTTAGGGCAACAATAACCAAGGGGTTGGGGACGATGAACAGTACCGGATCGGGTCAAATCGGGTGTCGGGTCGGGCCCTGACCCGATTAAAAACGGATGGGCTTTAATGAAACTACGCCGTTTCCTCACTGATTTAAATTAAAATTAAGTTAGGGCTGATGTCATCATGACGTCAGCAGTGTAACTGTAACACCCCGATCCTGTGAAATTAATAATTGATTAATAATTATTAATTAATACCGACTTACAGAATGATTTAGGGAATTAATCATAATCCCGGCGGTCGCCATAGACCGATTAAATAATTAAATGTCTGGAGGGAAGGGTACCTTACCCGAATCCAAATTACTGATTAATTCGGTGAAATAACGCCATTTTAATACTAACGGAATCCGAATTAGCTAACCCGGGAAATCCTGAATGATTAATAAATGACACGAAACCTCTGACACTGACGATAACAGAAATAGGAACTGACCGGAAGAAACTGCACCGAAAAAGAAGATACGGAATGAAAGTTATGTAGCAAACACTGAAACCGAATTACTGCGCAGCCAAACGTGGCCTTAACCAAAAATGATGAAAAAGGGGCCAAATGGGAGGCCAAGGGAATTGAACCCTTGACCTTTGAAAGGATAAATTCTTCCCAAAAACTTACCAGTTAGGCTACCCATTACTTTGTGCATATATATGCAACTTATTTGTATATATCTCTGTATTGCCCTAACTTGCCACCCAAAGCAACCAATGAGGTTACATGCAAACCCCATATGATGGATTAAATCAGCTTCCCTCAGCCCACGTCACCCCATGACCCTACTGATTCTCTGATGTGGACACACACATAAATGGAGAAGCATGCAACAAAACAATTCATAAAATATATATACACATACTTGTACTTATTGTCCTTGGTGTCTCAGAATTGAGAGGTCCGAAAAACTGCCTGTGAGTGTGGGACTGATCTGTTAGGGTCTTAGAGAGAAATGGAGGTGAGGCCTTGCATGTGCATGCAAGTGTGTGTGCATGTACATGTGAAGTTATGTGGTCCATGGAGATGCACCAAAGGACAAGAAGGGGACTAAGGGGCACGACTGCACTAGGGCAACACACAGGAACCTCATACTGAGCCATGAGTGAGTAGTGTCAAATAAGAGGTGTAACCCCAAATTGTCTGATTTTCTGTTTAGATTCCTGTCACTATTTTTGATAGTTTTAAGCTCTATTAACTGCATGCTTGGGATTTTTTGGACCCTAGTGGACTTCAGGAACCGATTAGGAAGGCCAATAAGGCTTGAAACCCAAAACCGTGAGCAGACCACCATGGATGACCTTCCATGCAGCAGGTTTGATTCGACCCTCAGAAAGCTGATTCCTGATGATCTAAACCTGATCTAGACTTTTCTAGGACCTCAAAATGCCTAAGCCGCGACCCCAAAACCCTAGGAAAGGCCCTCAAATCTGAACTTGCAGGTCACGGGTCCATGACCCATTTTTATCAACAAGGCTTTAAAACTTGTTTGAAGCACATGAACTGAACCTCCATAACCTAGGGATCACAAGGAACCAAATCTCACGAGATTTGGTTAAGAAATGAAGCTATATGGTCGACTTGCAGATCTGCGGGATAATGGAGTGAACCGAGCCCTTGAGCTAGATTCGAAGCTCAAAAAGAATGCCAAATTGTGGGATTCATTTCCAGTAATCGATTGGGATCAAATCAGTTGAAAAACCCTACCTGAAACTCCACGAAAATGGAGGAAACCGGAACTGGGAATTAGGGCAACAGTACACTAGTTGGTGAAGAAGACGACGAGTCGACCGAGTCGACTCGTCCAACACGTCCAAACCCACCGAACTGACTCACACACGTGTCGACGTATGAACTGGCCACCGCTTAATTGAAACTACACCGTTTTGGGCTTACCTGATTTGTTTTAAATCAAATCCTGCCTGTTTGGTCCCTCGGATAAGAAATTAAAATCGAATTTTGGGCTAAACCTGTATACGGATAAGGAACGATTTGGGATAAGAGGGATATGTTATCCCGATTTTCTGAGGGTCACCAAACCGGATGGTTCACAGTGATTTGAACCGGTTCAGCCCACTGAACCCTAGAACCGTTTGGTTTGAACCCTAATTTAATGAAATTTACTTTTAACCCCAAATGATTTCTGAAAATTACGGATCCACCCCTACTGTTTGACAGAATTGCACAGTGGCCCACACTGTTGAAAATTATACATTTAAGCCCCTGCTAAATTAATTAAATAATAAAATAATTATTTTATTATTTTATTAAATTAGTAAAATTACGATTTTACCCCTAGACATTCAATATGTCAAACGGAGTCCAAATAAATTAAATAAATAGTGTATTTTCAGTATTTCAAGCATTCTGGACTCAATGGTACAGTCCGATTTTGGAAATACAGACCCGAAAAATACAGACCCGTAAGTGATAAATGACCGAACTGCCCCTGATGGTACCCAGACCCAAATAAAAATATTAGATAGCCTATTTTGACTATCTCGGGCATTCTGAACTCAACGGTGAGGTCCGTTTAATGAACTGAGGTCCCGAAAAATACAGACACATAAAGTGTAAATGACCGAGTTGCCCTTAATGATACCCAGGGCCGATTAAACATAACAGACAGTCCAATTTCACTATGTTGGACGCTCTGGACCCAATGGTGAGGTCCATTTTATGAACTGACGTGCCGAAAAATACGACACATGAAATTACCAAATTACCCCTGATACCATACGAGACCTAAACAAAGTCCGATTGGGACGAAACTAATACTGGTAGGAGCCCAGACACTGGTGAGACTGTATACTTGATTAAATGACGAATCGGGGTCAGAATTACACAAAACGTAAAATGACCAAAATACCCCTAAGCACTGTAAGTGCAAAGTAGAGGTCGAATAAAGGTCAAACTGATCTGATAAATTATCATAAGGATAATTATGAACACTGAAGGGCTAAATAAGACTCCGAGACAGTCAACGCGTAAAACGAGAAATGACCGATGTGTCCCGACTATCTAAAGCAGATACCAAATGAAGTCCAAGGGACTTACAAATTTATACATGAGATATATGGGACGTTCTAAGGACCATGATAGGGTCCGGGGCAAAAATGATAAAATTACCATTTTGCCCCTAAGACTAAATAAGTACCCAACTGATACCGATCAAAGTCTAAAAGACTTAAAACTTCATATATATGATATATGGGATATTCTGAGGACCAGAACAGGGTCCGGGATAAGAATGGCAAAATTACCATTTTGCCCCTATGGTTAAAATGAGAACCTAACTGATACCGATTGGAGTCCAAAGGACGTAGAACTTTGTACTTAAGATATAAAGACTATTCCGAAGACCACGACAGGGTCCAGGACAAAAATGGTAAAATTACCATTTTTGCCCCTAAGGTTGAATGAGTGCCTGACTGATAACAATTGAAGTCTAAATGACTTAAGATATAATCCTAATAACTGCTAAGCCTAATTAAAGAATGAAATAGCCTCGGGTGAGACCCAATGGAAGGGCGATAGGCTACTAGGCTATCTTAGGTAATCCGATAGATACCTAAGATGACGAATGAGACCTGAATGGATGAGTTCTGATCTGTCTGTGATTGATGATTATTATTCAGGATATACATGGAGATGCCTGACGTACCTGGAGGTTATCGGATTATTTATGCAAGGAAATAAGCGTAAAGTTTGTGAGTAACTCCTAACACTGTATTGTATTTTGATTCACTGTCTGTCCTTTGTGAGTAACTTCTGACACTGTTTTGATAATATCCCTTGATTTACTGATCTGTTTTGAATGCAATTATTTAAATGCATGCCTTTTCGTACTATATCACTTATGACATGGTTTTAGTTTTTTTAGATAATTGACTATATTCCTGATCCCTGTGCTAGCATCCCGTACTGTTTTGCCCGTTTTGAACTGTTGAGATAAAATGGATATATTGAACCATTATTTCCGAAACGATTAAATAAACCATGTGATATAGGCAAAGAACAACATTTTGTTGTATCGTACCGCTTTGTATAGTATACTGACTGAATGCTATATTGTTTAAATGTATGTACTTAATGTACGCCCTTTGTACCACATTCCACGTGATGTGCTTGTGTCCTTCGAATTAGGAATTCCGTTCAGTTCGGTTATGTGCTGTCCGTTAATGATATGTCTGCCTCGATTGTTATGTTCCGTCCGGTTTTGACATGTTCCGTCCGTTGATGATCTGTCTGTCTTGATTGATATATGGTCCAGTTCCGTCATGATCTATCCGTTGATGATATGTTTTTGCTTTGACTAATGTTTTGTTCCGTTCGATTCTGCTATATTCCGTTCATTGATAATGTGTCTGCCTTGATTGATATATGGTCCAGTTCCGTTGTGTACTGTCCGTTGATGATACGTCTGTCTTGATTGAAACATTGTTCAGTCCAGTTATGATTAGTTCCGACAGTGATGTGTCCCTGACTTGATTGTTATATTGTTTCTACCCAGTTCTGTTATGTTGTGTCTTGTTTATGATTGCCTGTGTCTTGATTAGTGTATTGTTTCCGTTTAGTTCCGTTATAATTTTATCCGTTTGCGATATGCCTTTGCTTGACTGATGTATTGTTACCGTTCGATTCCGTTATATTCTGTCTGTTAATGTTATGTCTGCCTCGATTGATATGTTCCGTCCGGTTCTGACATGTTCCGTCCGTTGATGATCTGTCTGTCTTGATTGATATATGGTCCAGTTCCGTTATGATTCGTTCCGTTAATGAAGAGTCTGTGTCTTGACCGATATATTAGCAATAGTTATTGTTCTGACCGATTGGTTATGTCATGTTCCGATCCGTTTGTATTGTCTGTTCGATTCTGTTTTATTGTACTAGACTGCTTATGAAATGGATTTATAAAAATAGTTATTTTTGTAATGACTAAATTATCCATGTGCCTTGGGAGCACAAAACTGGTTTTGAAACCCATGATAGGGAATCTGTGTTACTCACTGGGCTTATTTAAGCTCACCCCATTATTCTGACATTTTTCAAGAATTACCTCCATTGGATTAAAATGTACTATGACATGACATGGTAGGTCGAGTGGCACTTCAAGTAAAGGATCTGACGGCACTGATCTGTAGAGACTGGATTCTTGTGGACTGATTCTGTTATTCAGGTGAGTGATATGATACGGCTAACCTGATTTACATATACTAGATAGACATGGCTCATGGAACTAATGGTACTCTAGAGATATTAGATCTGCTCTGTTGTTATATGCTTGATATTAGATATGCTCTGAGATTAGAATTGTTGACTGACTGGATTTAGTCTTGCTCTGTGATACATATTCTTATGATGGATAAGTGAGTTGCATTCCCGTGACACAAAGAAAAAGTTTTAAATTCCGCTGCATCTGACCCTACAGTTGGAGTGCAATTCGTCGGAAAGTTCAAAATTTGCCTTCGGTTGGTCGCGTCGCGACTGACTGGTAGTCACGTCCCCGACATCCGCGTAGGGTGGGGTTCGGGATGTGACAGTAACCAACCGGTCAGAACCGGATTGAACCGAACCGGTTCAGTTGCAAAGAGACTGAACCCTTTTTGGTTCAGTTTTGAATTTTTAAATATTTACAAACTGACCCCCACTGTTTAACAGAATTACACTAAGGCCCAGATTTTGAAAATCTTTTGCAATTATACCCCTGAAAAATTAAATAAAATAATAAAATAATTATTTAATTGTTTTATTAAAAGGGATAATTACTATATTGCCCCTGGACCTTAAACAAGTCAAACGAAGTCCGAATTTAATAATTGAATAGTGTAATCTTACTATTTCGGGCATTCCGGACTCAATGGCTAAGTCCGATTTGTGAAACCAAGTCCCAAAAAATACAGACATGTAAAGGGTAAATGACCGTACTGCCCCTAATGACACATAGGGCCAAATTACACTGAAAGATAGTCCATTTTAACTATGTTGGACATTCCGGACTCAATGGTGAGGTCCGTGACTGCAAATAAAGTACCAAAAAATATAACATATGAAATTACCATAATACCCCTGACACTGTACAAGGCCCAAATGAAGTCCGATTAAAACAGAATTAATACCAGTGGTAGACCTGACACTTGTGAGATTATATACATGATTAGATGACGAATCCGAGACAGAAATTTTGTGACCTCAAAATGACCGAAATACCCCTGATATACCCAAACCCAGATTTAAAAGCCGAGAGAGTCTAAATTGACTTTCTTCGACCTTCCGAACTCAATGGTTAGGTCCATAATATGAAAATCAGAACCGATAAATGTGTGAAAGCATGAAGCTACCAGAAGAGTAATGAGATCTGTTCTAACATGTTAAACTGTGTTCTAGGTAAAAATATCACCTAAACTACCATGGACAAACAGGGCAAGAAATTCACCATCATGACTAAGGCCCAGAGGTTAGCCGATGAGAAACAGCAAAGGTTTATGCAAGACTTACTGTGGCAGCAAAAAGTTATTGAGCGCCATATTAGAATAGCTAAGTCCACTGAAATCGTCTTCGTCTGGCCCTTCATATATAAGACACCTACTAAGGCAATGATTGCCGAGGCCAAGATGAAAAAACAGGAAGATACTGAAACCCTAAGCCAAATGCTTAAGAGGTAAGACCTATGAACTAGCCACTATAAGTTAGTTCCATGAGACCCATCATAGGGTAGACTTACTCAGTCTAAGGTCATGAGTTGATAAATATTTATAAATTGTTTTAGGCTTAAGGAGAAAAAGAGGAAGGCTCCGTTCATAGCTTCAAACTCAAATATTGAAGGTGAGTAACTTCTGACACTGTTTAGTTACTGTTCCATGATCTGTTAAATTGTTTCGAATATCAGATGTTTTAAATGCAATTGTTTTAAATGCATGCTTTTATCACCGATGACATGGTTTTTAGTTTCTCAAATGATTAACTATACTTCTGATTGATATGCTAGCCCCCCTGAACCGTTTATCTGTTTTGATCTATTGAACTTGACTTGGATTCATTGAACTATTAATTCCAAACTGATTTAATTACCATGTGATTTAAGCAAAAATTGAATTCGAAACTCTTGCCTGGATATCTGTGTTACTCACTGGGCTTTTTAAAGCTCATTCCATTATTTTAATAATTTCAGGGGAACTCTCAGATGGACAGGTTTAGCAGGTTCAGGACTTAGGGGGAAAATGTTGGAGACCCCCAAATAAAATGATAACCCATTTTTGTGAATCTATACCATTTTTGTACTTTTTGTGTAACTGAACAGATTATGACCTTTTGTGGTGAAACTGTTTTGTAATCTTGATTAAGATAGGATTGACTATGATGTATCCTGAATGCTCTGCCAAGTATATATGTATGCATTCTCTTGTGAAAATTCCATTGCTTAAATTATATATGTCGAATGCATTATGCTTGGGATTTATATCGGAATGGCCTGTGGTTAGGATTACCGTTGGGGTTTTGCTTTCAAAAAAAAAAACAAAACTGATAAAACCCGATGGGTGCCTAACTGGCCTTTGTCACGTGCCCTAAATCCGCACAGGGTGGGTCTGGGGGATGTGACAAAAGAGTGGTATCAGAGCTACAGGTTTGAAAGTCAGTATAGACCAGAACCTTAGGGTTATTGAAACACTGAATCCTTAGAAAGCAAATACTTAAGTCGTAGGATTTTTGAATCGATGAATAACTTGAATGACAATCTTACTATGACACATTGAATAAGGATACTTAGAATACTTTTTATCTTGCTTCAGATGCCGCCTCGAACTAGGAGTAGCAATAGGGAACCGCAGGCCCCAACGGAGAGCGTAGCCCTACGGGAAATGTAGGCCACATTAGCTCGATTCGGCCAGGCCATTGAGAGACTATCAAGAACTTTACAGCAACACCAGGCCGGACCAGCAAATAACCCGGTAGAGCCTCCGGTAGTTCCGCCTCCGCCCGCCCCAGCGCAGCCGTTGGAAACCGGCATTCGTAATGACTTGTTAGATCGCTTCCATAAGCTCAAACCCCCGACTTTCGATGCTGTTACCGACCCCGAGAAAGCTGAGCTGTGGGTTATGTCAATGGAAAAGACCTTTAAGCTCTTGATTTGTTCGGAAGCCGAGAAAGTGATGCTAGCCACTTACATGTTACAGGGGGAGACTTACAAGTGGTGGCTCGAGATGCAAGTACAGAACCCCACCATTACCTGGGCCGATTTTATTGATAAGTTTTATGGCATGTTCTTTCCCCCTACAATCCGGGAGATAAAAATTCAGGAGTTCGCCACCTTGAAACAAGGGGACATGACCGTAATTCAATATGCAGCCAAGTTCTCTGCGTTGTCCAGATTTGCTTCCTTTTTGGTGAGGGAAGAGCATAATAGGGCAAGGAAATTTCTCGCAGGTCTTCGGATCGGGATACGGACTAAAGTCTCGACCTTTGAACTACACACCTATTCCGATGTTCTTAACAAAGCCCTAGTTATTGAAAAGGACATGGAAGAGTTCAACCAACTGAAGGACCAGGAAAGAAAGAAAAAGGGCAAAAACTTTAAGAAGGAGCAGCCGAGCAAGAAGCAAAGGACTGAGGGCCCAAGTAAGAGCAATAAGGGTCAGAAGAAAACTGAGGAAGTGCCCAGATGCCCTCACTGCCAGAACCTACACACTGGAGAATGTCGTCGACTGACTGATGCATGCTACCGATGTGGAGATAAGGGGCACCAAGTCAAAGATTGCCCGCAACATCCACCAATCCCGAGAACCCCCGCCTTGACTACTGGCACCGCAGGACAGAAGCCTATTCCAGCACCTCTTGCCAAGACAAAGGACAAAGGCAAGGAGCCACAGGGCCGCCCGGGAAGAGTCTTTGCACTGCTACCAGGAGACACCTCTGCTGCAAATGCTGTAGTAGCAGGTATACTCCCGATTTTTGGAATTTCTGCATATGTGTTGATTGACCCTGGATCCACGCATTCTTTTGTGTCTCCATCTTTTGTTGATAAACTGCATAAGATACCTGAACCTATGGATGAACTGTTATCGGTACAAATTCCTTCTGGGATGTCAATGATTGGGTCCACGATCCTTCGGAACTGTAGAGTAATGATTGGAGATCAAGAGTTGCTAGTCAATCTAATACCCTTAGCGATAAAAGGATTTGATGTGATATTGGGCATGGATTGGTTGTCACACAATCATGCCATCATTGATTGTTTTGAGAAAAGTGTATTGTTTCAGCCCCCGGGGCAGCCCGAGTTTATGTTTAGGGGAAAAGGGCATTACCCCACCGCCTTACCTAATCTCTGCCATTCAGGCAGGGAGGTTATTAAAGAAAGGGTGTCATGGTTATTTATGTAGTGTCTTGGATACTCAAGCCCAGAATCCCCCACTGCCCGAAGTGCCAGTTGTGTGTGAATTTCCCGACGTGTTTCCAGAGGAACTACCGCAAGGAACGGTTGATCGAGAGATCGAGTTTTCTATTGATCTTATCCCTGGAACTCAACCTATATCCAAAACTCCCTACCGAATGGCCCCATCAGAGTTAAGGGAGTTGAAAGCCCAATTGGAGGAATTGTTGGAGAAAGGGTTTATCCGACCCAGTGTATCTCCTTGGGGAGCACCCGTGTTGTTTGTGAAAAAGAAGGACGGCTCCCTAAGACTGTGCATTGATTACCTTGAGCTAAATAAAGTGACGGTAAAGAATAAGTACCCTCTTCCGCGTATCGATGAATTGTTTGACCAGTTACAAGGGGCGAGTGTATTTTCTAAAATTGATTTGAGATCGGGGTACCATCAACTCAAAGTCAAGGATACTGATGTACCAAAGACGGCCTTCCGGACCCGATACGGTCACTATGAGTTCCTGGTCATGCCTTTTGGCGTGACTAACGCCCCTGCCGCGTTCATGGATTTAATGAACCAGGTTTTTAAACCGTATTTGGATAACTTCATCATTGTGTTTATCGATGATATACTAGTGTACTCGCGCAACGAGGAGGAACATGAAAGACATCTGGGGATAGCACTACAAACCCTGAGAGAGCACAGACTGTATGCAAAATTCAGCAAGTGTGAATTCTGGTTGTCCAGCATTACCTTCTTGGGCCATATGATTTCCAAAGAAGGCATCGCTGTTGATCCACAGAAGGTGGAAGCCATATTGGATTGGCCCCAACCGACCACTGTGATGGAAGTCAGAAGTTTTCTTGGACTGGCTGGGTACTACCGACGTTTCGTGAAAGATTTTGCAAAGTTGGCCAAACCGCTCACACATTTGACCAAGAATAATGTGCCATTCATTTGGGCAGATGAGCAAGAAAAGAGTTTCCAGCTGCTAAAGGAGAAGCTGACCACAGCGCCAATATTGACTATTCCCTCTAGAGAAGGGAAGTTTGTCATTTATTGTGACGCCTCTTATAAGGGACTGGGTTGTGTCCTTATGCAGAATGATAGAGTCATCGCCTATGCTTCCCGACAGCTCCGACCTCATGAACAAAACTATCCTACCCATGATCTAGAATTAGCTGCAGTGGTGTTTGCCCTAAAAATCTGGCGCCACTACCTATATGGGAAGGTGTGTGAGATTTTTACGGATCACAAGAGTTTGAAATATTTCTTCACACAGAAGGAATTAAACATGAGGCAGCGAAGATGGCTCGAACTAATTAAGGATTATGATGTGGCTATTCAGTACCATCCGGGTAAGGCAAATGTGGTGGCCGACGCCTTGAGTCGACGATCTGGAAGCCTTGCCTACATGATTACCTCTCAGGAGGAGTTAATTCGAGATCTGGATGAAATGGGTATCGAAGTGGTTCCACCAGGTAGCGCGGCTTGTCTAGCCAATTTGACTGTTGGATCTACATTGGTGGAATGAATTAAAGCAGGACAGACTCAAGATGAGGAGTTGATTAGAATCTGTGATGAAGTAAAGGTAACGGGGAAAGCTGATTTTGGAATTCAGGACGGAATTCTACGGTATCGAGGTAGGTTGTGTGTGCCCAAGATACCCGAGTTAATAAAGGAGATTCTGGAAGAAGCCCATGCCTCGAGATTTACAGTACACCCTGGGATTACGAAGATGTATCATGATCTCAGGAAGTTATACTGGTGGACCGGATTAAAGAAGGACGTAGCAAATTTTATTGCTCACTGCACACGATGCCAACAGGTGAAAGTTGAGCACCAACGTCCAAGCGGACTTCTGCAACCACTCCCTATTCCGGAATGGAAGTGGGATCATATTACTATGGATTTTGTGTCCGGTTTTCCCAAGTCACCGAAAGGCTCTGATGCTGTCTGGGTCATAGTGGACAGATTGACCAAGTCTGCTCACTTTCTACCTGTCAGGACCACTTATAGCTTAGAGAAGTTTGCCGCATTGTACATTTAGGAAATCGTATGTTTACATGGCACACCATTGTCCATTGTATCCGACCGAGATCCCCGATTTGTGTCACGATTCTGGAAAAGTCTACAAGAGGCACTCGGCACGGAACTCAAGTTCAGTACAGCATATCACCCACAAACTGACGGGCAATCTAAAAGAGTGATACAGATGTTGGAGGATATGCTACGACTGTGTGCACTGGACTTCAAAGGAAACTGGGCAGAGCATCTGCCACTTTTCGAGTTTGCCTATAATAACAGTTATCAATCCAGCATTAAAATGGCACCATATGAGGCACTATACGGGAGGAGGTGTCGGTCTCCACTTTGCTGGATTGAAGCCGGTGAACAGAAGCTGCTTGGGCCAGATTTAGTCCAAGCCACCACAGAACAAATTCAGAGGATCTGGAACAGACTGCAAATGGCCCAGAGCCGGTACAAAAGCTATGCCGACAATCGGAGGAAGGATCTTGAATTCCAAGTAGGCGATCTTGTGTTTCTTAAAGTGTCGCCACTAAAGGGAGTACTCCGATTCGGCAAGAAAGGCAAGTTAAGTCCTCGTTACATTGGTCCTTTTGAGATTTTAAAGAGAATTGGCCCGGTTGCATATAGTCTGGCATTACCACCTGAGTTGGACAAGGTACATCGTGTGTTTCACGTATCCATGTTACGGAAGTGTATACAAGAATCGGGGCAAGTCGTTGAGTATGAGCCACTCAAGTTGAGAGAAGACTTAACGTATGAAGAACGGCCAGTCCAGATCCTTGACCGGAAAGAAAAGACTTTGCGTAACAAGGCAATTCCGTTAGTCAAAGTCTTGTGGGGAAATCACACTAGTGAAGAAGCAACTTGGGAACTTGAAGCTGAAATGCATGAAAAATATCCCGAGTTGTTTACTTGATATTGTAGACTGAGTTTTGGGGACAAAACTCTTCTGAAGGGGGGGAGGATGTAACACCCCAATTACTTAACTGGCATGTTTTGTGTATTGAAAACTGTTTTGGGAATGAAATGTCAGGTTTAGCTAATTTAATGTCTATTTTTAATAGTGATAAAACTCGAATTAGCTAATTATGGGAAACTCAAGAAAATAAAAACTGACATTGGACCTTGGTCAATAAAAGATACTCTGAGTAGGAAGTGACAGAAAGAAACCGTACTGAAAAAGGAGTTACGGATTGAAAGTTAAGGCCAAAACAGTGAAACTGGAATTCCGCGACAACCAAACAGGGCCTTAACCAGAAAAATATGAGAAAATGGTCACTTGGGAGGCCAAGGGGATTGAACCCTTGACCTACCAAGGTAAGTAATTTTGTCCCAAAAAGTTACCAACTAGGCTGTTGGTTACTTTGTGTACAGATGCACTAACATATGTATATAACCTCAATTCTTGACCAAGCCACCACCCAAACTGGCCAATGGCCTTGCATGCATTCCCTACATCATTGCCCTACATCTTCTCCATCAAGTCAATCAACCACTAACCCCACTAAGGCCAGAGATACACTCATATATATGTGTATAGCCCTATATATATATATATACATAACTTGCACCAAAGAATTCTCTCTTTAGAGAATTCTGAAATACCAAAAGTGAGTGTGTGTGTGCATACGTAAGGGACTGTGAGAGAGTGTGAGAGTGTAGGGAGGAGGAAACAAATTTGTGCATGCAAGTGTTTGAGAGAAAGTGACCACTTGAAGGTGCAAGGGGAAGGCTTGAAGTGAAGTGCTTGACCTAAGGAACCTGAGGAAGCACTGTGAGAAGCTCTGAGTCAAGCCATAGGAGGAGAGAGTCTCTGTTGAAGGTGAACTTCCAAACTTACCTCTTCCTTTATTTTTAAATTTTGAACTGTTTTGATGGATTGCTACGGGTGTAGACTGCATGCATGGTTATTTTTTATCCTAAGAATTAGTTTTGAGCATACTGTGTGTGTTGGAGGTGTTAAAATGGTCAAGAACCATGAAAACCGAAGGTGACTTCCATTAATGGACCTTGAAACACCAGGTCTGAATCGACCATAGCAGAATGGAACCTTGAGTGTTAAGACCTGAAATAGACCCCAAGAGGATCTCAAATATATACCTACGCGACCCCAGAACTCACTGTAGCCCCACGAATTTGAAAATGAAGCTACGGGTTTGAAACCCAAATCTTCTAAAACCGAGACCAAACTGAAAAATAAAAATAGGGGCATGAACCTTATGATTCGTGGGTCACATAGCAACAAATTTGGTATAAAATGGTTGAGAAATGAGGATGCTAGATCATGTTACAGGTCACGGCTATCGTTTTGAAAACAGAATGGTTTAGAGTGATTCGATGCTTAAAATCGATGTAAAGTGATGGATATAACATGCAGAAACCTGTTAGGATCGAAAACAGCAAGAAACCGTGTCCCAAACACCACGAAAATGAAAGAGAAAATCTGTAGATTTTTAGGGCAACAATAACCAAGGGGTTGGGGACGATGAACAGTACCGGGTCGGGTCGAACCGGGTGTCGGGTCGGGCCCTGACCCGATTAAAAACGGATGGGCTTTAACTACGCCGTTTCCTCACTGATTTAAATTAAAATTAAGTTAGGGCTGACGTCATCATGACGTCAGCAATGTAACCAACCGGTCAGAACCGGACTGAACCGAACCGGTTTAGTTGCAAAGAGACTGAACCCTTTTGGTTCAGTTTTGAATTTTTAAATATTTACAAACTGACCCCCACTGTTTAACAGAATTACACTAAGGCCCAGATTTTGAAAATCTTTTGCAATTATACCCCTAAAAAATTAAATAAAATATTAAAATAATAATTTAATTATTTTATTAAAAGGGAATAATTACCATATTGCCCTTGGACCTTAAACAAGTCAAACGAAGTCCGAATTTAATAATTGAATAGTGTAATCTTACTATTTCGGGCATTTCGGACTCAATGGCTGAGTCCGATTTGTGAAACCAAGTCCCGAAAAATACAGACATGTAAAGGGTAAATGACCATACTGCCCCTAATGACACATAGGGCCAAATTACACTGAAAGATAGTCCATTTTAACTATGTTGGACATTCCGGACTCAATGGTGAGGTCCGTGACTGCAAATAAAGTACCGAAAAATATAACATATGAAATTACCATAATACCCCTGACACTGTACAAGGCCCAAATGAAGTCCGATTAAAACAGAATTAATACCAGTGGTAGACCTGACACTTGTGAGATTATATACATGATTAGATGACGAATCCGAGATAGAAATTTTGTGACGGCAAAATGACCGAAATACCCTTGATATACCCGAACCTAGATTTAAAAGCCGAGAGAGTCTAAATTGACTTTCTTCGACCTTCCGAACTCAATGGTTAGGTCCATAATATGAAAATCAGAACCGATAAATGTGTGAAAGCATGAAGCTACCAGAAGAGTAATGAGATCTGTTCTAACATGTTAGACTGTGTTCTAGGTAAAAATATCACCTAAACTACCATGGACAAATAGGGCAAGAAATTCACCATCATGACTAAGGCCCAGAGGTTAGCCGATGAGAAACAGCAAAGGTTTATGCAAGACTTACTGTGGCAGCAAAAAGTTATTGAGCGCCATATTAGAATAGCTAAGTCCACTGAAATCGTCTCCGTCCGGCCCTTCATATATAAGACACCTACTAAGGCAATGATTGCCGAGGCTAAGATGAAAAAATAGGAAGATACTGAAACCCTAAGCCAAATGCTTAAGAGGTAAGACCTATGAACTAGCCACTATAAGTTAGTTCCATGAGACCCATCATAGGGTAGACTTACTCAGTCTAAGGTCATGAGTTGATAAATCTTTATAAATTGTTTTAGGCTTAAGGAGAAAAAGAGGAAGGCTCCGTTCATAGCTTCAAACTCAAATATTGAAGGTGAGTAACTTTTGACACTGTTTAGTTACTGTTCCATGATCTGTTAAATTGTTTCGAATATCATATGTTTTAAATGCAATTGTTTTAAATGTATGCTTTTATCACCGATGACATGGTTTTTAGTTTCTCAAATGATTAACTATACTTCTGATTGATATGCTAGCACCCTGAACCGTTTATCTATTTTGATCTATTGAACTTGACTTGGATTCATTGAACTATTAATTCCAAACTGATTTAATTACCATGTGATTTAAGCAAAAATTGAATTCGAAACTCTTGCCTGGATATCTGTGTTACTCACTAGGCTTTTTAAAGCTCATTCCATTATTTTAATAATTTCAGGGGAACTCTCAGATGGACAGGTTTAGCAGGTTCAGGACTTAGGGGGAAAATTTTGGAGACCCCCAGATAAAATGATAACCCATTTTTGTGAATCTATACCATTTTTGTACTTTTTGTGTAACTGAACAGATTATGACCTTTTGTGGTGAAACTGTTTTGTAATCTTGATTAAGATAGGACTGACTATGATGTATCCTGAATGCTCTGCCAAGTATATATGTATGCATTCTCTTGTGAAAATTCCGTTGCTTAAATTATATATGTCGAATGCATTATGCTTGGGATTTATATCAGAATGGCCTGTGGTTAGGATTACCGTCAGGGTTTTGCTTTCAAAAAAAAAAAAAAAACTGATAAAACCCGATGGGTGCCTAACTGGCCTTTGTCACGTGCCCCAAATCCGCACAGGGTGGGTCTGGGGGATGTGACAGACCAGACCTGAGTCTGTGCATTAAGATAGACCAGACTTGAGTCTGTGCATTAAGATGGACCAGACTTGGGGGTCTGTGCATTAAGACGGACCAGACCTGAGTCTATGCATTAAGATGGACCAGACCTGGGGGTCTGTGCATTAAGATGGACCAGACTTGAGTTGTGCATTAAGATGGACCAGACCTGAGTCTGTGCATTAAGATGGACCAGACCTAGGGGTATGTGCATTAAGAATGACCAGACCTGAGTCTATGCATTAAGATAGACCAGACTTGAGTCTGTGCATTAAGATGGACCAAACTTGGGGGTCTGTGCATTAAGACAGACCAGACCTGAGTCTATGCATTAAGATGGACCAGACTTGAGTCTGTGCATTAAGAGGACCAGACTGTTAATAGAGACTTTTGTTACAAAAATTGTAGCTGTTGATATCAAGGCAAATGAGACTACTTTAGAAAGATCATTATCCCTGCCTGACTTGCTCCTTTGCTTATGGTTATGTGGAGCTCTGACAGCTCTCTAGTTCCTTTAATGGAAAACAAAAAATTTAGAGCTAGTGAAAAATAGTTGGATATATCAGACTTCATCGATTTTTCTCTCTTTTACTGGCTTTTGTGGTGACCTCCTTCATGTTGTTATTGTACAGTGGAAAACCCAAAGAGCACGTTTGTATGCCGCTTGCCTTATGTTCACATGTCTGGTTGTCAGTTCAGTAGCTCACAGTGTGTCAAGAGGAACTATTTTCTTGTTGACTCTTCCCATTATTAACAAGATCAGTGTAGTTATAGCACTGTTCTGCTTTGATCCCATTGCGGCCTTTCCGGTCTGCAAAGCCTTTGATTCCGATTGAGGATTTACAATTTAATATTTTTGGATCCAAGTCAACCCACCAAGTTCTTCAGTCCGTGTGGTTCACAACCATAGTGAAACGTAAACGACTTTTCAATCTTCACCCAATCAAGAATCCCAAGCTCTGAATTCCAAACCTATGCAATCCCTGTGCACGCTGCTCAACGACTTCAATGGAAGCTTTGAGAAGTAGAGGGCCAGAACAGAGTGTAAGTACCTTGATCAACGCTAAGAACCCAGATAGTAATATAGCCTTCCACTGTCACAGAAATATTATTGACAAAATTGAAGGGGGATTCAATGATCCATTGCGCTTCTGTTTGCTCAACTGCTCCTTGAACATGAGTAAAGTAAGTCATTGTTGCTGCATGTTTCTATCCCTGGAAAGCGCAAGGAGACCAGTAGGATTGTTCCAGGAAAATATAAAATATTCAACAGTAATCCTGCCTAAGAAGCCTCCATCATAGAGAGTCACATTGGCAGTGGATGTGTCATTTGATTCTGCTGACGACGCATCACCAGGAGAATCAAGTCTGAAGTCTGGCTTACAAGACTGAATCAAAATAATGGAATTAGCGGATGGCAGGGCACCTGTAATATCAGTTACGGTATTTACAAGGCTAGTTGGTCCCTCTTCTTTCATTGAATTGTTACGCCATTCAGATGATATTTGGGGTGACAAGTTGACTTAACTATTCCATCCTTGATAACTCATATTCTTCGAGAACAACCAACAAATTTTTAAGAGATGTGGAGGTACAAATCAGCTTATACAGACCATAGCATTTAATTATGGACAAAGCTTACTGCTTAAAGATTTTTATATCGCTTATAGTGACGACATATAAGTGCCAAAATCAATAACAAAACAGCTAAAGCCATGGAAGCCATATAGTAATACCCACAAAATCTTGCAACGCGCGGCTTGTGGGGAATCACCATTAACGCAGAATAAGCACGCTGGTTGTTATAAAGGTGGCACATAAAATCAACTCCAAGATGACGATCGATTTCGTTTGCTGCGTTTGAGAGAAATTGGAATGAACAGCAGAGGGAGAGTGTTTGTGAAACGCAAGAGATGAAGCCATTGCCTTTTTTTGACATATCATGAGAAAAAGAATCTATGCCAGTAGGCACAAGTTGAAAAACTCAATTAACACGTCCTTGCCCACAAGCTTTCCACGAAGTCTGAACAGAAAGATCTTAAGAAATTTCTGAATTGTCTAGCCCTTTTTTTTATGGGCAGTTCCTGAGAAACCTCATAAAGTTGAAGTTATTATTGTTGTAGGAGATAAAACTTTCAGCAATCTCATGTGGATCAACCTCTCTTGTCTCAAACCATCATTGACCAACTTTAGCTCTGTTAGAGAATCAATCTCAGAGGTTTCGGCTGCCTAGGTGGCTTTATATCATTTGGTGCAAAATATAAGAAGAATCCTAACTTGAGAGAGAATCTCCAAATGTGAAAGGACCCAAAACTTCAAAAGAAGATGAACAAAATAAATCCAATGACTTTGATTCTGGTAGTGATTGTGATGTACACATACCACATGACAAAAAGCATTCTTCAAGGGAGCAACCATACAGGGGAAACAGGAAGAATTCAAAAATGGTCATAATCCGTAATATTAACTACATTGCTTCTAAGAGGAGAAATGAAGGAAATAGAGTCTCTGATGATCCATCCTCGATTGAGGATGAGTTAATTCATGAAGAATCCCTTAGAGAAAAGATAGAGGATTGCATTGGATCTTTGGAGAAACATCACAACTAATCATCATATAATAATAAGAAAAGAGGTGGACACCAGAGTCTTCGCATTGTGAATAGATCGGACAGTTCTGGTGACCAAGATCTTGGTAATGATCCAGTTGCAGATATATCCCATAAATGTTTGTGATGAACAACTTGTGATCAAGAGCTCTCTAATGATGGCGTTGGAGCTGGGATTAGCTTAGCTGTAGACTTGGAACCAGAGAAAGTAATAATGCAACAGAAACTTGCAGCTCATTCCTTTTTATCAGCATCTTGGACAAAGCTTGCTAACTCAGAATCTGAAAGGTGAGGATTGAGCTTCATGTCCAGTAATATGTTTTCTGATTTGAAATTTTTATGAACAACTAATGGTGAGCAAACTTCATGTAGATACTCTAATGCACGTGCAGTCCCCAAAGTAGTCTTGACATGGATGTTTCCATGTTAATCGCTTGCTTTTTCATATGAGAGATGCAGGAGATTGAGAAACACTTTTATGGAACTCATAAACTAACAAGTGTTGCCCGTGCTCTGAACAACAACCCACTTTTTGGGCCGAGGAAGGGGCAAGTCTAGAATTCACCATGCCCTTCTGGGGCGGTACAGAGGTAGGCTCCCTGATCACCACACCCCTCTAAGGTGGCGTAGGGGAAGAAGATGCAAAGTGGACTGCCCCTTTCTTGGGGGGTGTAGAGGAGGAAGGGGTGGTCGTGGTCGTCTTCTTCCTCTTCGACGAGGACGCAACAGGAGGGGGAAGATTCGCCACCCTCTTCTTCTTTGCCGAACCCCATTTATCGACAACAAACTACAACACCTTGTCAACAACATTCTTATCTTTTGAGACCATCGTATCGTTAGAGTGAAGGATAGCTCTGTAGTCTCTGTTCGAGGTCTGAAGGAGCTTCTTGTATTGCTCTTTAAGGGTAGGAGTGAAGGGCGGCCTCCTCTTGATATTCCTGTCTACACAAAGAAGATCGCAACAACAGTCAGTCAAAAATACAGAGGTAGGGGCAATAGTAGAGCAAAGATTACAAAAGAAAAGAGGGTCTCACCCAGAAACCTCGTGCTCCGAGGGAATGGAGAAATCTAATCCTCAGGGACGGCCACCTCCCATTTTCCACTAACAAAAAAATACCGATCTTTCCAAGATTTGTTAGAGGACGGTACAAAGGATAGAGGTTGGAAACCCTGGTCGAACGACATGTAATAAAGGCCCTCCAACTTTATGTACTTAAGATCCATTTTACTACGGATCAAGTCTAAAGAGACCTCGACGTCGTTCAAACGACCTAAAACCATAAACCCTAATAGGTGTTTCCAACTATTCAAAAACAGGTCGGCAGGGCAAAGATTGAACCAACGAAAGAATTCCCTAAGCAATTTGGGGAAAGGAAGGCGTAACCCCATCTCGAACCAGGCGGTATAAACACATATCTCACCTTCCCTAATATCCTAAGGACAATCTATGTCATCAGGAGCCCTAAGGGCAATATTCGAAAGAAAGTCAAATTTCTTCCTTATATTGTCCAACCAGGAAGAGGCTACAATACTCTGTCTCTCTTCCCCTCGAAAAGATCGATCAGAGACCTCACCCTCTCTATCTCTGGACTAAGAAAGGCCATCTAAAATCTTGACCTTGGGACTAGAACGGGTCCCTTCTGACCCAGTCCCTAAGGAACTACTACCCCTAACAAGGGTTTGTGACAAAGTATAAGCCTTTGGAAGACTCCCTGAACCATCGCCAACACCAGAGGATGCGGTGGAGGTCGACATTTCAAAAATAACAAAAAAAGAAGAAGAAAGATAGTAAAAAAAAAATGAATGAAGAAACCAAGACCGAACCTGGAAAGAGGAAAAGCTTCGAACGAACGGTACTCCCACGGTCTAGCTTGCTGGTTCAACAATGGCAGAATGTATTATCTCTTCCAAACACGAAAAGGTAGTAAAAGAATCGTACAAAGCTCATTCCCTCTTTTATATACATTTAGAGAATAATGTCCATAAAGGCGAACCGTCGTGACGGTGGTGAAGCAATGATGGCTTTAGAAGCCCAAAAATCGACTGCGCAATAAATAACGTACCAATAGCCATCTCAAAAATGAGACGGCAGAATGCATGACTTTTCGGGGACTCATAAACCTTAGTTATGCCATGAGCTCAAACTAAGGCTTGGGGAGGAGTAACTGATATACCACAATGTGACAAACCAATCACTACTTAACACGTGTAACTACAAGATTAGCCATTCAGCTCATGCTCAGCCATTCGGAGCAGATCCACAAAGGCCGAGCACATATCTTCAGAGCAGGTCTACTTTTCTACAAAGCTTACAAGTCTGAACACAAGTCTTCAGTGTAATACATCGATAATCAGACCTCACCACCGCCTTAATATACGCCGAGCAGAGAATAAGAAAAAAATATTCTACATGGAAACCACCACTCATGGTTATCTCTATTTGATACAATATCCTACAAGATAACTGCTATCTCCGATGGTGATATCCCTACTTTCACGGCTCCGAATCCTAATCAACTTAGGAATGCCACTGCCTATAAATCAAGCCCTAGAGGTACGCTTTATTTTCATGCTCATTATTTGGCTTTCATTACAGTCTTTCAATTCAGTTTATTGACTTAAGCATTGGAGCGGCTACCGCCGGAGCCAACCTAGTGGTCCTCTAATATTCTTTTTGAGTATTTCACAAGAAGCCGAGCTTGGAGCATACGTGGGCCAAAAAGTGCAGCATCAGGAACATATTTAGAGTATTCCATAGAAGTAAGATATGCTTATAATGTTAAAATACACCTCTTGTAAAAATTTGAGCCTGTTCAGAGATAGTTTCAAAAATTGGACCATAAGGACATCCCGGGTGGATCCGGTTAAACCCGGCCACAGGAGAAAATAAATTTTTTTGAAAAATATCATTTCAAATAATTTTAAGAACTTTGGCTAAAACAAAATATTGAATTGAGGCGTTTTGGGATGGGTTGTAGTGTAACGAGGTCCCAGATTCATTAAGGGCAAAAAAGTCATTTTTCTCCTTTGCCCCTTTACTATAAATACAGCCGCTTAGTGATACAATTTCATTCTTTGGTATGAGAATACAGAAGCTGCACGTTCATGGAGAAAAGGGAGAAAGAAACCTAGGGTTTTTCAACTTTCAAGCCTCCAAAACATATCTTTAGGCTTAGATTTTCACAAGACTTCCTTCTATGGAGTTGTTCCCTACGTCAAGGGGTACATTCTCACTAATTGGTTCAGCTGCACAGTGAACACAACTCCCTAGGGTTGAGAAAAACCCATCTAGGTATGATATTTTGCTAAGTAAGGAATATGGATAGGTTTATGAGTGTTTTATAAGTTGATTGAATGATTTATATGTTTATTTGCTATTAAAAAATCACTTAGGATGTAGTTGCTTTGAAAACTAGAGTTAGTTGCTTATGTACTTGTGTGTTCTTTGTATTCTTTGGGGATTCGGTAAAGTGATAAACATGAACCATAACTATATGTATCATTAATTGTATTTTAGCTTATGTTCATTTAGACAAAATCTTGTAGTTGGAAAGTTATGATTTTTTCAAGGTGTTGGTACTTTATGTATTTTATAATCTTTGAGAATTTGTTAAAATGACGAAGATATAACTTGAATGTAACACCCCGATCCCGTGAAATTAATAATTAATTAATGATTATTAAGTAATACCGACTTACAGAATGATTTAGGAAATTAATCATAATCCCGACGGTCGCCATAGACCGATTAAATAAAGAAAATGTCTGGAGGGAAGGGTACTTTACCCAAACCCAAATTACTGATTAATTCGGTGAAATAACGCCGTTTTAATACTAACGGAACCCGAATTAGCTAACCCGGGAAATCCTGAATGATTAATAAATGGCACGGAACCTCTAATACTGTAGATAACTGAAATATGAAACTCTCGGAACAAACCGCATCGAAAAAAGAGCTACGGAATGAAAGTTATGAGGCAAACATCAAAAACTGAATTTCTGTGCAACCAAACGTGGCCTTAACCGAAAATATGGGAAAAATGGCCAAATGGGAGGCCAAGGGAATTGAACCCTTGACCTTTGAGTGAAAAGAAACCTCATCCAAAAAATAACCAACTGGGCTGGTGGCATCTTTGTGACCATATATACAATGAAATGTATATACATACAATTCTGAATAGGCTGCCACCCAAATCAACCAATGACAACCCATGCAAACCCCACATGATTACTCCCCTCAGCCACCTCAGCTCACCTGACTCTCTGATTTTCAATCACCTCAACCCTGCACATACATATAGAGATATATGTATAAGTGTATAGATAATATACATGATATGGTGATTCATTGTGGACACAAAATAGGTTCTGTGTATAAACCAGAACAGAGTGAATGAGAGACCTAAGAACTGCCTGTGTGTGGGCTCGGTTAGAGAGGGCTGCCATGGTGAGCTTGCCATGCAAGTGTGTGTGTGCACCCATGGTATATGTGTGTGTATCTTCATGGAGATGCACCAATGGAGGGTGGAGTTGTGCATTATGTGGTTGCACTGAGGGGCACGACTGTACTGGAGCAGCATGCATGAAGCCACAACCGAGCCAAAAGAGAGCAGCTACTGCTTAAGAGGTAAAAATCCAAAAACTGCAAAAATTTCCTATTTAGATTTCAATACTGTTCTGATAAGTTTAGGTCCATAAAAACCATATATATATGCTCCTGAGAGACTCTAGAGCTATTCTAGATTAATTGGAAGGGTCGAATAGGGTAGAAACACCCAGAACTGTGAACAGACCGCCATTGATGGACCTCGGATAGCAGGTCTGAAACAGCTGCAATCAAACTGATTTCTGACACTCTGAACCTGATCTAGACCTCAATAGGGTTCTAAAAACCCTAGACCGCGACCCCAACACCCTAGGAAAGGCCCTCGAATCTGAACTTGCAGGTCACGGGTCCATGACCCATTTTTATCAACAAGGCTTTAAAACTTGTTTTAAGCACATGAACTGAACCTCCATGACCTAGGGATCACAAGGAACCAAATCTCATGAGATTTGGTTAAGAAATGAAGCTATATGGTCGACTTGCAGGTCTGCGGGATAATGGAGTGAACCGAGCCTTTGAGCTTGGTTCGATCCATAAAATGAATGCCAAATTGATGGCTTGATTCCCAGGAATCGATCGGAACCAAAAACAGTAGGAATCCGCACCTGAAATGCCACGAAATGGAGAAAAACCGCGACTGCAAATTAGGGCAACAGAACACTGGTTGGTGAAGAAGACGACGAGTCGACCGAGTCGACTCGTCCAACACGTCCAAACCCACTGAACCGACTCGGACACGTGTCTGTCCACGAACGTGCCACCGTTTTAATGGAACGGCACCGTTTGGCTTACCTGATTTGTTTTAAAATCAATTCCACCTATTTGGTTACGGATGCACGAAATTAAAATCCGGAACTGGGCCTATCCGAACCGAGAATAAGAAAGAAATTGGGGATAACTGGAGTATCTTATTCCGGTTTTCTTAAGGTCACTGAACCGGTTGGCTTCTGAGATTTTTGGACCGGTTCAATCCTTGGACCCTTGAACCCTGTGGGTTGAACCCCTAACTTAAGAAATTATGTTTTGACCCCTATATGATTTCTGAAATTACGGATTTACCCCTGATAGTTCTGAATATTGCACAGTGGCCTTGATTTCTGAAATTTTGTGCAATCAAGCCCTAAAGAATTAATTAAATAATAAAATAATTATTTGATTATTTTATTAAATAGGTAAAATTACGATTTTACCCCTAGACATTAAATATGTCAAACGGAGTCCAAATAAATTAAATAAATAGTGTATTTTCACTATTTCAAGCATTCTGGACTCAATGGTACAGTCCGATTTTGGAAATACAGTCCCGAAAAATACAGACCCGTAAGTGATAAATTACTGTACTGCCCCTGATGTCACCAAACCCAAATAAAAATAAAAGACAGTCTATTTTGACTATGTCGAGCATTCTGAACTCAACGGTGAGGTTCGTTTAACAAACCGGAGTCCCGAAAAATACAGACACATAAAGTGTAAATGACCGTACTGCCCCTGATGCTTCCCAAGGTCAATTGAACATAACAGACAGTCCAACTTAATAATGTCGGACACTCTGGACCCAATGGTGAGGTCCATTTTATGAACTGACGTATCGAAAAATATGACACGTGAAATTACCAAATTACCCCTGATACTGTACGATGCCCAAATGAAGTCCGATTGGGACGAAACTGATACCGATAGAAACCCGAACACTGGTGAAACTGTATACCCGAATAAATGACGAACCGGGGTCAGAATCTTACAAAACATAAAATGACCAAAATACCCCTGAGCACTGTAAGTGCAAGATAAAGGTCAATCTGATCTGATAAATTATCGTAAGTATAATTATGAACACTGAAGGGCTAAGTAAGACTCCAAAACTATCAACGCGTAAAACGAGAAATGACTGACGTGTCCCGATGATCTAAAGCAGATATCAAATGAAGTCCAAAGGACTTAGAAAATTATATACATAATATATGGGACATTCTGAAGACCACGACAGGGTCCGGGGCGAGAATGGCAAACATTACCATTTTGCCCCTAAGGCTAATAAGCACCTAACTGATACCGATTTAAGTCTAAAAGACTTAGAACTTCATACATAAGATATGTAGACTATTTTAAGGACCATGACAGAGTCCGGGGCAAGAATGGCAAAATTACCATTTTGCCCCTAAGGTCAAATGAGTGCCTGACTGATAAACAATTGAAGTCTAAATGACTTAAAACACAATCCTGATGACTGCTAAGCCTAATTAAAGAATGAAATAGCCTCGGGTAAGACCCAGTGAAAGGGCGATAGGCTACTAGGCTGTCTTAGGTGATCCGATAGATACCTAAGATGATAAATGAGACCTGAATGGATGAGTTCTGATCTGTATATGATTGATGATTATTGTTCAGGATATACATGGAGATGCCTGACGTATCTGGAGGTTATCAGATTGTTTGTGCAAGGAGATAACCGTAACAGTTTGTGAGTAACCCTGACTCCTGAATTGGTGTATAAGTTCTGTCTAGATACTGTATTTTGAAGCTCTGTACTGTTTTGAATGTTATACTGTTTAAAAAGCATATATTTAATGTATGATATGTCTTGACCTGATTGATATTGTTCTGCTTTGTTCCGACATGTTCAGTTCCGATATGTCTTGTTCTGATTGATGTATTGTTCAGTTCCGATATGTCCTGTTCTGATTGATGTATTGTTCAGTTCCGATATGTCTTGATCTGATTGATATTGTACCGTTTTGTCCCGACTTGTTCAGTCCTGATATGTCTTGACCTGATTGATATTGTACCGTTTTGTCCCGACTTGTTCAGTCCTGATATGTCTTGACCTGATTGATATTGTACCGTTTTGTTCCGACTTGTTCAGTCCTGATATGTCTTGACCTGATTGATATTGTACCATCTTGTTCCGTCATGTTCAGTTCTGATATGTCTTGATCTGATTGATATTGTACCGTTTGGTTCCGTCATGTTCAGTTCTGATATGTCTTGATCTGATTGATATTGTACCATTTTGTTCCGTCATGTTCAGTTCCGATATGACTTGTCCTGATTAATATGTTCCATTTTTTTCCATCCGTTATGATCTATCCGTTTCATGGTCTGTCCGTTACTGATATGTCCTTGTTTTGACTGACGTATTGTTCCGTCTGATATCTGTTATGTTCCGTCCGTTAATGACCTATCTGTCTTTATTGTTTACCTGTGACTTGAACTGGTGTTTTGTTCCGTCTGATTCCGTTGTGTTCCGTCCGTTAATGATCTGTCTGTCTTGATTGATATATGGTCCAGTTCTGTTATGATCTGTCCAGATTCTTAACTTGGTATATAAGTTATTGCATAGATACTGTATTTTGATGCACTGTGCGGTTTTAAAAGTTATACTGACTGAATGCATGTTTTTAAATGCAAACTTTTATACTGTATTGTACGCGGCATGATTTTGTCCCGTCTTACTATTGTTTTGTTCGGTCTGTCTTGTTCTGTTTTATGGTCTGTCTGATTTTGTTCTGCTATGATGTGTCTGACTCTGGGTACCATTCTGATTATGAGCGGTCTGGCATAAGTAGGCTTGATTATGTGCCTAACTGATATATTATTTGTTATGCCCTGTTATATTCCGCCCAGTACTGACCTGTTTTAATATTTGAATTAATTGCCTATACTCTCGATTGATATATTGGCATCATGCACTGTTCCGTCTGTCCTGATTTGTTGTTCCGTTTAGTTCAGTCCCGTTTTATTCTACTTAAATTGTATTCAAGTAGATCTATAAAACTGTTATTCTAAAGCGATTGAACTATCCTTGTGATTTATAAACAAGACTGGGTTTGAAACCCATGACAGGGAACATGTGTTACTCACTGGGCTTTTCGAAGCTCACCCCATTCCCTAACATTTTTCAGGGATTATCTCTAATGGATTAGAAGACACCATGATATGACATGGTAGGCCGAGTGGCACTTCAAGTAAAGGATCTGACGGCACTGATCTGTAGGGACTAGATTCTTGTGGACTGATTCTGTTATTCAGGTGAGTGATATGATACGGCTAACCTGATTTACATGTACTGGATAGATAATTATGGCTCATGGAAATAAACGGTACTCTAAAGATATTAGATCTGCTCTGTACTATATGCCTGATTTTAGATATGCTCTGAACTTCGAACTGTTAACTGTTTTGGATTTAGACTTGCTCTGTGGTACATACCTTTATGGTGGATAAGTGAGTTGCATTCCCGTGACACAAAGAAAAAGTTTTAAATTCCGCTACATCTGACCCTACAGTTGGAGTGCAATTCGTCGAAAAGTTCAGAATTTGCCTTTGGTTGGTCGCGTCGCGACCGACTGGCAATCACGTCCTCGACATCCGCGTAGGGTGGGGTTCGGGATGTGACATTAAATGTATGTTTAAATTATTACATGGTGGATTATATTCATGTTTATAGATCTTGTGTTTTGGAAGATATGATTGTTTAATGCATTGATGCTTTGTGAAATTATGTGTTCTTTATGAATTGGTAAGATTGTGAATATGACTTGAGTATATGTTTAAATTGATTGTATATAGCATATGTTCATGTGGAAGAAATCTTAGGGTTTGAAAGTCTTAGTTCACTTTATGTATCTTGCATGATTTAAGGTGTATGCCATACATTTTGATAAAATGCTTCATTGAGATTGCATGAAAAAATCAAAGCATACTAGCATATTGTGATTCCTTGAAAACATAGTATGGGTTGAGCACTTGGTGCTATGCATTATGAAGGTGTAGATCCTATGGTGAAAAACCCAAAATTGGCCATTGCATTGGTATTTTAACCCAACGGGAGAGATCCGTGAATGAGACATTGGTACTTTGACCCAACGGAAGCGATCCGTGAATGAGACATAGGTGTGGTATAGAGTTGCATGGGTGTGTCATGCATATTGCCATTGCATTGTATTGATGAATTGGAAGGGTATATAGTTTATAAATGTACACTTGCACATGCCACGCCTTAAGCTTGTTCCTTGCATTAGCATTGTGTCATACTAGTAGTTGAGCTGACCCCTTGTGGGATATCACATTACAGATGAGGCTTCCAGTACTTGAGACTTGATGAAATCTTTAATAGAGGAAGGGAAAAGAACTTGGAAGGATATTTAGCCTTTGGGGCATATTTTGTATGTATGGCCATAAGCCCAAAAGACTTGTGTTTTAATTTAGAAGAATGGTGAACTATAAGCCTTGGGCCAATTTGTAATGTAAGGGCTTAAGCCCAAATGACATGTAGAATATATTTATTTAATGTGCCTTACCTGTATATTTATTGAAGGAAATAAATGTATGTTTAATTTTCATGAATTATGGCCGTCGAGTGAGGATGGATTGTGATGTGTTTATATATATGAATGGTTGTAAAATATTAGGTGAAAAAATTCTTAGAAAACAAAAGAGGTTATGTCAAATTTTTTATGAAATTAAGTGTGTAAAACATCATTTAAATAGGTGAGAAAAATGCCCAAAAGTGGAGGTTAAAAGTCTTGAGGAAGTGGGCTAAAAATGAAAAAAAATTAGCCTTTAAAACTTGGAAAAAAATTAGGGAAATAGAGAAATTTAGCTGTAGTTGCTACAGTGTTTTTGAAAAAAAAAATGAAAAAATTAGTCTCAGTTGCTACAGTGAAAATGCAGAAAAGTAGAGCAGCTTCGGCCCAGTCGCCCGCAGCCTCATGCACCCTGAGCGCGTTTGCCGCGTTTCCCAGCCATACCCTGCGCGCGCCTGCCTTATGCCACTGCTGCCCCATGCGGGATAGCCTGCTGCACCCTCTAACACTTGTCCCTTTTGGCAACCTTTTTGAGCCATGTTTGGGTACCTTCTTGGGCTATGTTTGGCCACTCTTTTGGGCCATGTTTGGCCACTCCCATGGGCCATGTTTGGCCACTTCCTTAGACCAATTTTGGTAGACCCTTTGATATATTCTTAGTCCATGTCTTAAGGCATTTTAGGGCCCATTTGGGCCATTATTCTAAGACATTTTTAGAGATGTTTTGGGGCTGTTTTGGAAGCCATTTTTAAACATGACTTAGATTATTTTGACTATTGATTGGGAGGGACATTTGAGTGACATTAGGGGACCAATTTGGTTAAGTCAAATAGCAAGTCTTCATTTTTAATTTTGGGGAAACATGGGGGAATGAATGAATGATCAATTAAATCCACCTTATGACCTTTCATTTACTTTTCTTATTTTAGTCCACTCACTCTCTGGGTTTGTGGAAATTTAGGGCGTGACATCTATTCTATTCTATTATACACCGTTCGGAGTTTATTCCGATTTTGTTTTGATATGTTGTGTCTTACTCTTGAGCCCACTACAGAATTGAGCAGTTTGGTTTATGCCAAAACATGACCCAGAGGGTAGAGTCCCTACGAGTAGTCCACTTATGGGCAGCTAGGAAAGGCTCGTATGTATGATTGGCATTCTGTTATGTTTCTGTCTCACTCAATTCTATTCTGTTTCGTTCTAATCTGACCCTAGAGGGTAGTGGCCCCATGAGCAGTCCGCTTATGGGCTGCTGGGAGAGGTTCAAACACATTTGATGATATGCCTTTAACTGATTGATACTCAGTTCAGTTCTGATTTGTTCTAGTACGGCTCTGTTATGTCTATTCTATTTTGTTCTGTTTTGATCTGATCTGTTTGTTCTACTTAAGCTGCATTTGATCATGCATTTTATTTGATATCATGTATATAAGAACTGGTTTTGAAACCCATGACAGGAACCTATGTTACTCACTGATCTTGTTTAAGCTCATTTTATTGTCTAACATTTTTCAGGATTTATCTCCATTGGATTAGAAGGCATAAAGATATGACACTAGTAGGTCGAGAGGCATTCTAAGTAAGGATCCAATGGCACTGAGTTGTGGAGACTTAGGTTCTGATGGACTAAATCTGGCTATTCAAATGAGTGATATGATATGATTGAATTTATTGATATGCAATGGATGAATTGTGACATGGCTTATATATATTGGTACCCTAGTGCTATTGGAGGTTTGGTTATAGACGTGTTCTATGGTGTATAGCTCTGTGGTATATAGATGAGTTGCATTCCCGAGATAAAAAAGTTTTAAATTCCGCTGTTCTAACCCTACATTTGGAATGCACTTCATCGTTAAGTTCAGAAGTGTGCCTTTGGTTGGTCGCATTGTCGGTAGGGAGACCAGCAATATGGCTAACTGGCATCACATCTTCGACATTTGAGTAGGGTGGGGTGCGGGATATAACAATAGATCACATATAAAATATATTGAAGACTTAAGCAAATACAACATGTGCATTTCTAAAACATATTATTTTCAATAACACAGTTCGAATATCAAGACACAAGCAGATGATGTAGAGTTATTCACAAAACGTATAATAGCACATGCATTTCTTAAAACAAGGTTTAGATAATTGATGGAGAATAGATAACATAATATCGAATAACAAATGCATATGAGAGGGTACTTTTGAAATATGATTTCGAATAATGGATAACACGGGATAGATGACAGATACATATTACACACATCAAAGAATCACATATTGGGTCAGAGCACTACGTAGGTAAGTCTTGTCAAGAGTCAGAGCGCCACGTAAGTAAGTCTCAAACATGAATTCCACAATGAGTCAGAGCGCCATGTGGGTAAGTATCATCAAGAGTCAGAGTGCCACATGGGTAAATCTCTTGTAGACACAAGAATCGAGTCAGGGCACCATGTGGGTAAGTCTCATCAAGAGTCAGTGCTACATGGGTAGGCCTCGGACAGACACAAGAATCGAATTACACATTGAGTCAGAGCACCATCTGGTTAGGTCTCATTACAAGAGTCAAAGCACCACATGGGTAGGTTTCACGCAAATATGATTCAAGTTGCATAGTCAAAACTAGTTTACACAAATCATTTTTCTCATTGAAAGGGGTCCCATGGTTTACAGACATTTTTGTTAAAGAATTTAGTCAGGATTCAAGCCATACAAATATTTTTCAAATTAGTCCATATGAACGTTATTTCAAAATATAGACATGAAGATCATAGTTCTCGGATATTTCATTAAGTGCAGATAGACATTTGAGCAAATATAAAAATTCATTAATTTAGAGAACAAGATTTCTTATAAAAATGGATTAAGTATTTTCATACGAAGATAAAACACTTAAGCATTTTTTAGATGGAGATAAAATACCATTGATTCAGAATACAAGATTACTCACAAAACAAATCAAGTAGTTTTTAAACAGGAGATGAATATCACTAATCTAGGGTACGGGATTACTCACCTCAAATTTTTAGTCCGTTTCCTTAATCTCCTTTCCCTTTTCTTTAGTTCCTTCTACAGTGGGCTTCTTCTCCCTCTATTTGGTCGCTTCTGAGTCCTCAAGCTTCTTATGCCTTGACCAGTGCTTGCATGCAAGCTCTTTTCTTCTTCTTTATCTCTCTACAACTTTCTCTCTCTAGCCGCACATAACACAAAGTTTTATTTTTCTTCATACGCAACATACATATAGTGTATATACATATAGAATATATATATATTATCAGATTTTGCATGAAATTTGATTGGGTGAGGTAAGGGGTCCAATGAGGTGTTGACACCTCAGCTTTAGAGCATGCTGACATGTAGTTTCATATAGCACAAAAGAGTTGTAGCCTAGTTGGTTAATTTGTTTGGTATAAGTTCTTTCCCACTTTATTGGCCTTGGGTCAAGATCTTGGTTCCCACTTTATTGGTCTTAGGTCAAGATCTTGGGCCAACACTTTTTGGCCTTCTTTTCTTCTTTTCTTTTTATTTGCCTTTAGTTAGGCTTTTGTACTTTAATTCCCCCCATTTTATTTTCTTATTACATTAATTTTCTTTCTTTCTCATGTATTTATATTATTTTGTAGCCTTTATTTCCTTAATTTCACTTTCCATAATCAATATTTGGCTTCTTAAGTCTCTAATATTAAATTAGTGATTAAATTCTCGATAACCGGATCAGGGTGTTACAATAAACATATCCTAAACCTTCATATTTTGACCTAAGACGGCCCAACAGACTAAACTCATTGCTTCACCACGATTGAATGTGGGTTTTGGCTAAATTCGCATATTTAGGACTTAAGTTACATGTTTTCACCATTTTGGAAATTAGTAATTCTTCAGGTACTTTGTGCAAGAAACTCTACTTGAGTTTTCCTTTGTAGCAAACTTCTATCTTTCCTGTCTTGTTTTTTATTTTTGGCATAATATCAATTTACTCCAATTTTAATTTTATCCAAATTTATCAATTTTCATAGTTTTATTAGGATTTTCTTAGTAGTTATGATAAGCTAAGTCCCTTGGAGATTGTAAATGTCACCTTGATGACGTTTATGTAATTTAGAGCTTTAGGCTTACATAGCCCTCTTACTTGATTCAGACTCCTAGCCGAGTCACTTATGAAGATTTATCTGAAGTCTACCAGCTTTTTTACCCCGGCAGGGTTTCGTAGGGCACATGAAAACTTTGTACTAAACATGCTAACAGAACATTCTTTAGCTAACCATGTTATTCAAAACATTTAAAAAGATGTTACTTAAAACCATAAAATTCAAATATTTATCTCAATATTCTGAAAATAGTTATGCAGTTGAAACATTTAGTATAATAGTTTGAAACATGTCATAAAGTTGTGATAGAATTGCTTGTAATGTTATAAAGTTGTAAAAGAACAGCATTTCATTGAAAATGTCTCCATTTCAAGGTTTAGGGTTACTCACCTGTGGTTTAAAGTCTATAGTCACTTTCTTACTTGACTTGTCTTGGCATCGTCTGATCTCTATTTCCTTCCTAGTGATCTTAAATCATGGATCAGAACACATTGATACTATATCAGTATATATCTCAACTTAAATCTTTGCTTACTTAATGTTCTTAGTCTTTTCTAGACTCAATCTTACTATTTAGGATTCCCTCACGGTCTTCAGTTAGGGTTCCTAACACTTTATAGTTCATCGTGTGGTTTACTTTAGCCTTTAGGGGCATTTTGGTCATTTTTTATCTTTCATGTCTTACCGTTTGGTACATGATTTATCTTATCAGACTTTATTTTTGAGTCCAGAAAGTCTTTTAATCATAAGATAGGTCCTACGTTTACTTTCTTAGTTCATCTAGTTGCTTAATTATGCCTTAAGAGTTATTCGGTAATTTTATTGTTCATATTTCATGTCTTAGATACTCAATTATCTTAAATGGAGCTCATTTTCATACTCAGAGGCTCCTATATACATTAGTATGGGTTCCTCTTTACTTTCTATACTATTTTGGTACATTTATTAAGTTTTAAAGACGTGTTTGTCATTTTTTAATTTGTTTTGGTGTTTTATTTTTCCTAAACAGTCATTACCATTAGGTCCGGAATGTCGAAAATAATAAATTTAAGCTTTTTTGAATTTTAATTCACCTTCTTATAGTTTTACTTTAGGTCTAAGGTATTCTTGTAATTTTGCACTTCCATGAGGGACCGTGTTCGGGTACCTAGATGCTCAATTTGACCTCACTATTGGGTCCAGAGCATTCAACAATGTTGGGTATGCCCATTTTTTATTTTTCCCAGTTAGTCTAGTAACACTAAGGATAATTTAGATATTTCACATTTCTAAGTATATGTAATACCCCGACCCGAGTTAACCGGTACCTGACCCGGGTTGGATCGAACCATGAAATGTAACCCTGAACTGTAAGCCAATATATGACATAAATAAAATTAGATAGACTGTTATGTTTGATTATGACACATGAGTATGAGAGGCAGGCAGTCACGGGTGTCCAGGTGTCGTTGCACCGGAAGTCGAGTTTACTGGAAAACGTGTAAGTGAATATAGACATATAAATATTTAAGGTAAATCTAAATGATTATGAAAATTATATATACATATATATACATACGGTTTGATGATATATATATTATAATGCAATATAATTAAATGAAAGGAAATAAAATGGAAAGAAAGGAAATCAAATTGGAAGTAGTGAACTGCATATGGGTCGTGTGTGGTGGCAACATGCGGTGCAGGTTTGTGTTAGGTGGCAAGGCCACCGACTGAAAATCAGTCAAGAGAAGGCCATGTGTGCAGGTGTGCATGTGTGTGGTGTCACCACGGCTCCAGGTGGTAAAAGCCACCGACTGAGGAATCGGTTGAAAGAATTAAAGGGAAAGAAAGGTAGTGGGAGAGAGACAGGAAGTAGAGGAGCAGAACAGTAGAAATAACAAGAAGGAAAAGAAGGGAATAGAGAGAGAAAACTGATTTTGGAGGAGGGTTGAGAGAACCTACAAACAGGTATATTTCTGGTTGAAATTATGTTCAATTATAGTTTAAATGATGTCGTTATTAATAAGAACCCGAAATAAGAAAAGAAGACCCAGAACCAAGAATTTAGCTTCGATCAACTATGATAGAATGATATACACGCAAAAAAACCTTGATTTTTAGATTGAAAATCAGTAGGAGACACCTCCAGAAACCCAACGCAATTTGAATCAGTTTAAATGGTCAAGAAATGGCCCTTCTATGGCCAATTATCCAGTCGCCAGTGCAATGCCGAAAACTGGGAATGGGTGTTGGAAAACCGATGACATGTAGAGCCAAAATTAGTCCTAAAACGTTTCTTTAAATCCTAGATTTCATTTGGAACAAAAACAGTAAGAATTGGACGTGAAATCATTAAGATCTGTAGGGAATTTCACTGTTCGGGCGACTGTGGCCGAAAAATCCACCGGAGAAGACGACCAGATTATTGGGGGTTCTTCGGGCTAAAACGGAACCGGGTTTGGGTCGGACCGGGTCGGAACCCGATCGGAATTAAATGGGTTAGCTCACTCCGGTTTTCAGAATCAGACTGAACCGGTTGGTTCAGTGTGGAATTAAACCGGTTTAGGGTTTCTGGTTGTGAACCAACTGGTTCAGACTGCAACTCTGGGTATTTACACTTTGACCCCGGAAGTTATGGATAATGCCATTAAGGCCTAAACAGAAAAAGTAATAAAATATTAATGTTTATAAATATACCCCTAATTCAAATATGGGTCAAACGAAGTCCAAACGGGGCAAATGAATAGTCAATTTTTATTATATCGGATGCTCTAAGTCCGATGGTGGGGTCCGTTTCATGAGACGGGGTTCCAAAAAGAATAAAATAACCGTAAAAGTGTAAAATGACCATTTTGCCCTTTTCAATCTAGAAGTCCAAATGGAGTTTCGCGAAAGCCTAAACTGACTTTCTTCGATATTTTGGACTCAATGGTAAAGTATAAATAAGTATTAGAAATAGTTATCATAGCAAGGCATAGAATTTGATGAGTAACATTTATTCTGAAACGCATTTACTGATATTTAGGCAACGCGACAGGAAAGAGGCAAACCCGTAGGAGACTGATTTAGGAATGCATGTTTAGAGGTAAGTAAATTCACCTTCTCTTCCATATGATGTGTCTAAGCCAAGTTTATTCTCGTACTGCCAAACTTGTACTCTTGAACGTACCTGACGTTATTGTTTTCACAATGTAATATTGTTCTATCTTGTGGGCTTTGATTGACTACTATATCATTAGTATCATGTTGAACCATGCTTTGAAAAGCCTATTGTTATATATGTTCCATTGTATATAGGATATTCAATTTTATACTTCTATGGAATTACTTATGATCATGATATGTTTATACATACCGGATTTGTGCTCAGTCACAATATCCATCCGATGCTTTCTGTTTGACTGGAGACCTAACGGTCGAGTCCGTGAACGGACAGGTGGCAGGAATGAATTCCTCGTAGGCTTCTACCGGCAATTTTACTGGCATTTCCATTGACATTTCACTAGCATTCCATTTGCATTTTTACTAGCATGGTACAGAATAAAAGCATATCTTATATGATTGTTTGATTGCTACTGCTAAGCTATGCTATTCCATATCATTATCTTGTATTGAGAGATATTTCCTTATTGATTCGATTGTGATTGGTTTATTTTGGCAATACCTTCGTATTGATATATTGTTGTGGAGAATTTCATGTTGATGTTATGTCCATTACTCCTGATTTTACATTGTGTCCATCGTTTATTGGCCCTTATGGCAACTGTTCCCATTGGCTATCACAGCATCTCTTTTATCATATTCTTATACCAGTGTCGGAGATCTGTTTTTACTTGCTAAGCTCTCATAGCTCACTCCACCCTCCTCACCCCCATTTCAGGTACTGACGCCATGAGACCCCGGTAGGAGTTTAAGAGCGTAGGAGGACATTTTGAAGAATTGTGCCAGTCTATGTTTAGTTCTCCCATGTATTCACCACCCACGGGTGTTGGTTACGTCTGGTTCTTATTTTGTATACTGTAGAACCATATTATTGTATTGTAAAGACTTCCGCTGACATTGTGTATTGAAAGACTTCCGCTGATTATAGATATTGATAAGACTTCCGCTGTTATTGTTTTAAAATTTTAGTACTTTGCATATTAGTATTATGATATAGGAATGGAAAAAGTAAGGACGACCTTAGGGTCGGCCCTGCGACACGAGATCCGTATAGGGTGGGTTTCGGGTCGTGATAGTATCTATATTTTTGGTACCCTGTTTGATGAAATGGACCCTACCATTTAGTCCTGAACGTTGAAAAATATTAAAATAGGTACTTTCACTGTCATCGAAGTTTAATTAATAACTTAATTAATTATTTAGGACATATTCAGAATTATTTCAATTTGTCTGTTCATATTTTTTGGGATCTAATTACCGAAATTGAATCCAGCCATTGAATTTGGAATGCCTAAAAATATTGGGTTAGACTCTTCTTGCATTTTATTTAGCTTTCGTTTGACAAATTTTTTGTCAAAGGAAAAAATAGTAAGTTTACTTATTTAATTAGTGGTTTTTAAAATAATTTTTAATTATTTTCTGTGTTTATGTGAAATTTTCTTAAAATTTTAGGAGTTAAAATCTAATTTAAAAGAATCCCAGTTCAGGGGTGTTGAGTTGAACCATTGGTTCAGTAGTTAAATTTAGGGTTTCTTTAAAATCTCTTCTAAAAACCAATCGGTCCAATGTTGTAACAACTAAACCGTCCAAAAAATCCTCAAGGCCAATCGGTTCACATTGGTTTTGGGCATCATCATTACATCAACGTGACATTATTAGAATGACGCTGCTTCAATTAAAACTCAATAAAAGTCCTACCGACGCCAATCTCCTTCTGCAGCAACGGGGGTCACCGACGATCATTTGGACCATTTTTCAACCCATTTGTTACACAATTTTGGACTATTTTCTTCCTAGATCTCCATTCCTTATGTTAGATCGTAGCTTGGTTTAGTTTTCGGCCATCGAACAAAGGGTTACAGGTGGGCTCCGACGAGCCCCGTTTTTCTTACTAGAATTTAGGTTTTTCTATTTGACGTAATTTCATCAATGTCTTTGCCCCGTTTTGGTTCTATTCTTCTTTTAGGACTCCAAGGGATCATTTCTCGTTCATGAAACCAAGTGAATCGAGCTCAACCGCCCCAACCAAGTTCTATCCAACCAACTAAAATTTTCAATTTTCTAAGTGGTCACCTGACCGCTTCCCCTGACTCTTCTTCCTAAGTTCATGTTTTCCTATGCTTTATTCGACCCTATGGTTCCACAGAGACGGATTTCTAGTTTTTACTTGACCTAGTCCTTGGAAGCTCATTCGTGGCGATTCATTAGGGTTCCATAGCTTTTATTGTGATACTTAACTTAATATATTCTTCACTAAAACTTCATATTTTAGAAAGGGATAAAGAAAAATCAGATTATTACCTGTTCTTGAGAATTTCCAAGTTTTCTTTCCTTAGAGACTGCTCCCTCTAACGCAGCTCTTCCTTCACTATTTCATGTCCATTCTTTCTCCCTTGTGATGGCCTTCAATTCTTCTGGCCTCAACCTCTCTCCTCTCTTCCTAGTTTCTCAATTTTTCTTCCTCATGCTCATGGTTCTCTCTTTTTTTCTCTTTCCCTTTCTCTCTTTAAACTACTGCTTGCAGGAATCCACCGCCCTTCACGGGCATCTCTAACAAGCCTCCAATTTTGCTTCATGAGAAAGGAAGGCTGCCGCCCTCCTCTCCAATTATACACACACACACGCATGGCACACACCTCTCATTCATGCACATACTCAAGCGCACACACATGCATATGTGCGCACATACTCAAGCGCGCACACATGCATACGTGCATATATACACACACTCCCCTCATATCTGTACAAACATGTCTGTGTATGTAAACATTTATATGTTTATATATATATATATATATCTATATATATATATATATTCATAGCATTTTAAACTTGATATTGTTCTTTTTTTCCTTAAGAATACCATGTTAGAAATTCTTACCCTTATCCTACAGGAAATGGAAATGGTTTATCTTTAAGATGATTCTCATGCATTTAGAAACCTACTTCAACTGCAATATTAAATTAGTTTTACTGGCGGAAGACTATGATCGCCGAACGAGTTTGATTATATATGTTGTCGGAAAATTGCACTAGAGAGAATATATCTATATCCATCTATCTATCTATATATATATATATATATATATATATATATATAGGGTGAAAAGTAGTATTTTAGAAGTAGTAGAATGAGATTAATCCGTTATGGTAATGGGTTTTTTTGGGTGACCGAAAGGAATTTGGATGGCATATATTGAATTGGACTTGGCACTGTTTTTCTCTAATATAATTGCCGGAAACAACGTTTAATAAAAGAGGAGCTGTCGATTAATATTTACTCTTAAGAGTCTGGTATGGTGAAAAGCTCCTTTAGATGGGAGAGGGAGAGTATAGGTAGAAGATAATGAATAATGGACAAAGAGACAACTGATTAATTAATTAAGACGCACACAGTAAAAACAATAATTTTTTAATTTGCAATAAACCAAACAAAACCAGTTAATTTTTTTATTCCAACTAATAATTGTAATATATATGAATTAAAATATTAATTGTGTTTGTCATAAAAGTAATTAGAATATTAAAAGTTGGAAATTACATAGAGTTAAGCTACTTCGAGTGTTGGCTATGACCTATGAACTTGGAGTACGGCTGCCGACGGTTGCAGAGTCTTTTCCGGTGGTAGTGCCAACTTGACGAAAATTAACCGGCCGGTCTCGTTTAATATCCTGTCCACCCATAAAAGAACATAAATAAGGTCGAGGGAAGATATATTAATACGGCTAGCTTATTAATTCTAAATTCAAAAACACAATCCATGTATAGATCTAGGATAGAAAAGAGGATATATACCATATGCTTGAGAGCCATGTCCAATGAAGTCTTTGACATAATCCTTCCAAAACCAGAGCTCTCATTAATGGAACCACTACGCAATTTTGGGTTTGTTTCTCTATCTTCAGTGCTTGACTTCCGAGCATTCATGAACTTGTCCACCATCCGACTACCCAAAACTTGTGTTCCACTAGGAATTCTAACTTTGTTTTCCACTACTACTACTACTTGCTGCTGTTGTTCAACTACTTTGCGACCCCTGGTCACACTTGGTGAGCATGATTGCCTCCTTGCTGCTGCTGCTGCTTTTGTACTCAATTGATCTGGCTTTTGGTTTCCAGTTCCTGCAGGCCGTCGACCCCGTGAAGCAGAACATGATCGATCTGTCCTCAGATTTGGAGGTATTGCAGCTTCATCAGAAATTAATCTAGGAGCAGCTGGAATATTTGTGGATCTCACCAGAGCCAGAGGTGACGGTGACGGTGACGGTGACACCCCTCTAGTACTACTTTTGGGTTTCGTTTTTGAATCTATTCCTATGTTTTTTGAATTCATGAGATGGCTTCGCTTTTGAGTTTGATTCATGGCCCGTTTTGCAGAGGAGGTAGCCACTCTACTACTAGTACTTGATCTTCTGATCATCATCATGTCCACGCTCGATTGATTCATTTTCTGATTCTGTATAATAATTGCTTTGTTTTTTGTTTCGAGCAATGAAAAGCTTGGTCTCTGATCACTTGAGATTACTGATCTGACCAGAGGGACTTTTGGCTTTGGATTTGGAGATTTATTAGAGATTCCATTGCTTGGCTTTGTTGACTCTGAATTGCCTGAAAACTTGAGTTTATTACACAAATTTCAGTCAATTTGTCTTCAAAATGAGTTGTGCAGTTTATAATCATATTGCCGGGGCTGGGCATGCCTTATTTGTAAATTTAACAGGTCATTAATTCTATTTTCAAACGTTGCCGTATACAGCATTACATATTTAGCTACATATAACATATAATTTATTAATGAGGCATACATATACACACACACACACACACACACACACACACACACATATATATATATATATATATATATATATATATATATATATATATATAGCTTAAGATACACAGATACCCGTGAAAGAGGCTGGATGATTGGTATCTCCCGTTGAACCACAAATTCTGGGGCATTTGCTTCCATCTCTAGGGACGGAAATAGGGGTGTTGCCGGTGGGGTTTTTAACCTTTCACAAACGGAACAAATTAATTAATGAGTTGTACATATAGATGGAAGCATATATATATATATATATATATATATATATATACACTAACGAAAAAAAGGATGGTTACCAGTCGTAATCATTTTTATCGCCTTCAGCTAGAAATTCATATCCCAACCCTTTCTTGGCAGATACCATTCTGTACAGTGGATAATTTCCTGTGCCTAGCTAGTTTAAACATCCATCTTAATTAGTTGATCTCAAAGAAACAGATTAAATAAAGGAACTAATTTAATTGATGGAAAATTAAAGAACACACCATTTGCCTCAAACTCTTCGGAAACAGGCTGAAGGAGGTTGATAACCCGGTCTTTTTCACGTTTATGCATCTCTCGAAATAGAAGAAGATCTTCATCTCTGTCTTTCCGCCTGTTTGGCGGTGGCCCAAGCATTCTCCTCATGTGTCCGCCATCATCGCCACCACCACCACCTCCACCGTTCATAGTTTTGGTCGAAATATTATCTTCTAGCTAGTCTGACGGGAACGAAGGAAACTATGCTTGATTGATTACAAATGACTGGGCTTTGGCACTAGCACTGAACACCATTATATATATATATATATATATATATATATATATATATATAAAGCAAAATGAAGAGTGCACACATATGGGACATCGGCCGGCTGATTAATTTTTTATTAACTCTAAAGCCAACTAAGAATCAAGGAAGTATTCAAATAGAAGGGGAATCAGACAGAGACCAGATTCTTCTCAAAATAAGGATAACATTTGGCAACCTTTGGTTTCCACTGCCTTAGTTTTCCTTGCATATCATCACAAGGTCAGTAAATAAACAAATAAATTTAAAATATTTATATTTCATAATCATATATTAAAACTAGTGGGAGTGAATAATTTATTTGCGTGCTAGTCACCCTGTTATATTGCTTCTTTTATTTATTCAATTTATATGTACGTATTAGGAGAATTGTATTTAAAATATTATTATAAAATTTAATTTCCAATAATTAAGTTGTGTTAGAAATTTGTTACAAAAGTTTGAAATTAAAATAGTTAAGCTAAATTGAGTTTAGTTGCTAGTCAATTAAATTCTTGAAAACTTGTACAAGTCAAACTAAATTATAACAACGTATTTCTAAAGATAAAGTATTTTCGACAATAATACGACTACTTCAGGTTTACTTGATCGAAAAAAGTATAAACACACACAATATGCATTCATTTATAATTGCATGTAAATATTTCACATATGGTTCCCGTAGGTCTTACATTTAATGTTACACATTTCCTAGGCACTTTTAGTAGTGACTATAAGTTAGAAAGATCCTAGAATGTGTTAAAATATTAACACTTATATACTTAAAGCATTTCTATGTTAATTAGGAACGAAATAAGAAAAAGAACGTGACACGTTTGAATATGCATGTCTAGTCTTCTCCAAATGGAAGGACTCGTTCGAACGCACATAGGTTTTGTTTGAACACGTGTTGATTTTGAGAATCTAATTTCTTGTTGGGTTTGGACTTACTTATATAAATAATTTTGTAATCATTTATTGCATATAGATTGCCTGTACTTAGAATGCATAGAAGACACTTGTAGCATCCCAAAATTCGAAGACATGATTTAGGGTTATGGGGACCCTAAATGGAACAAAATCTTAGTCAAGTTAATTAGGAAAATTCAACTATTTTTATTCAAATACAAATATAAGAAATTATTTTCCCTTTTAAGACTTGCTGAAGGCTCATAATAAATTTAAATAAATGTAAATTTAATAGATTCAAAGGCTTGTCAACAAAATGTTCAAGCATCGGATGAGTAATACTATAAAAGTTTACATTGATGATATGTTTGTCAAGAATGTTCGAAAGTCAGACCACATTCAACACTTAACCCAAATGTTTAATATACTTTAAGCAACATAAGATGAAACTAAATTCCTTAAAATGCATGTTTGGGGTTACACAGGTCAAACTTTTGGGCTTTCTTGTCTCCTAAAAAGGGGTTAAAGTAGACCTCACTCAGATCAAAGCCTTAATTGATATGAAATACCCTAAGACCAAGAAGGGCATAGAGGGACTAAATGGTAGGGTGGAAGCTTTAAATAGATTTATCTCCATATCAACAGATCTGTGCCTTCCCTTCTTTGAAAGCTCTAAGGGAGAATAAGACCCTAGAATGGACCTCCAAAGTATGAAGAGACCTTTCAGCAACTAAAGAAATACCTGGGTTCTCCTGAACTCCTCTTAAAGCCCATACCTGGGGAGAAATTATTTCTATACTTAGCCGTATCAGACAACACAGTAAGTTAGGCTTTGATAAGGGAAAAAATGGGGTTCAAAAGCTAGTTTTTTTTACACCAGCAAGGCACTTCTTGATATTAAGACCAGATACTAGATCTGAAGTCAAGAAGCTAGCTTTGACTTTAGTAATTTCAGCTCGGAAGCTCAAGCCATATATTCTAGCCCACTCCATTATGGTACCAACATCATATCTTTTGAAGTCAGTACTTCACAAACTTGAAATTTCTGGGCGACTAGTAAAATGATCTATTGAGTTAAGAGAATTTGACATATCTTATGTGCAATGAATTGCAATCAAAGCTAAGGCCCTGGAAGATTTCATTGCAGAATTTATTGGGGTTCCACACCCCAACCCTCAATATCAACACAACACTTCTAATGGGCCAGTTTGGACACTTAATACATATGGGTTTTTCACTAACAACGGTGCTGGAGTTAGATTGGTACTCCAATCCCTTGATGGAGTCACTATTGAAAAGGCCATAAGCTTGGGTTTTCGAGCTTCCAATAATGAAACAGAATATGAAGCACTGATCCTTGGGCTTAGGCTTGCCCTGGAGTTAATTTAAAGCTCCCAATATTTTGGTATTCTCATATTCACACCTTGTTGTAAGCTAGGTTTTGGGTGAGTTCGCAGCTAAAGATGAAAGAATGATAAAATATTTAGAGCTCATAGACTTGTTAAAAAAATCATTCAAAAGGTTCACTATTCAGAAAGTTGATAGGGATCAAAATTCTTGAGCTGACGTTTTGGTAAACGTGGCCTCTCACCTAAACTTAGAAAAGGATTCCAATATTAAGATTTCGTATTAATCAGAGCCTAGTATCAAGGTTTCATAGGTCCTGTAGACCTCAAAGTAAACCCTCAATTGGATAACTCCCATAGTCAAGTTTCTAAAGGAAGGATTTCTTTCTGATGACAAAAATCAGGCCAAAATGGTTCAAATCAAGGCAGCTCAGTATTTGATCCTCAACAAAAAAAATATACCGAAGATCTTATTCCCAGTCATTCCTCTTATTCCTAGGATATTATTGGCAGAGATCTATGAAGGAATTTGTGGCAATTATAATGGGGTTAAACTATTGCCTATTGAGATTTACTCAAGGATATTATTAGCCAAGCATGCTAAAACATGACAAGAAATATGTTAGAAAGTGTGATAAGTGTCAAAGTTTTGCTTTTTATCAACATCAGCTTCAGTAAGAACTAATCCCCATCACTAGTCATTGGCCCTTTGTTAAATGGGGAATGGAAAATATTGGACCAATACCAAAGGCACCTCATAAGAGGAGATTCCTTTTGGTTGCTATTGATTATTTTTCTAAATGGGTACAAGAAGAACCTTTGACCAATATTATAGAGGTAGAAGTTCAAGAATTCACATGGAAAAACATTGTCTATAGGTTTGAGATTCCTAAGGTCCTGATTACAGATAATGGAACCCAATTCACTAGAAAGTTGTTCTTGAAATTCTGCATGGACCCCCACATCAGTCATCACTTCTCCTTTCCAAGACATCCACAAGCCAATGGTCAAGCTAAGGTAACTAATAGAACCACCTTAGAGGTTATAAAAAAGAGATTAGAATAAGTTAAAAGAAGATGGGTTGAGGAGCTTTGGGCCTATCGTACTAGAAGAAGAGTTTCAACTGCCGAAATACCATTTTTTCTTACTTACAGAACTGAAGCTACGATTCTAGTTGAGATCGGTACAGAACCCTTTGATCTATAGAGAAATGACCAGCAACTTGCTTAGAACCTCGATCTCTTGGAGGAAAAATGAGGACAAACCCAAATTAAAACAAAAGCATATATAGCGGCATAGGACGACTAAGTGCTTTAACAAGGGAATCAAACCAATCAACTTTCAAATTAGTGATCTAGTCCTAAAGAGAATGTTCTTGAACACCAAAGATCCTACTATGGAGAAGCTTTCTCCTAATTAGAAAGGTCTTTATAAAGTGATTAAGATTGTAAGATCTACCACATATTGGCTAGAAGATCTGGCTAGAAAACCTCTTCGCGGACCATGGAATGTTGAACATTTACACAAGTATTATCAATAATTAAAGTTGTTGCTTTTATCTATCGTGATCTCTCTCTATTATCCAGATGCCAAAAAACCTTATATTTTGCATAAGTGTTACAGGTTTGAAGTCTTTTATTAGCCTGAGGGCTTTATACAACGTTGACACCTATCCAGAACCCTAAAAGCTTTATGTTTTACGTAATTGTTAGAGGTCTGAAGTCTTTTACTGGCCTAATGGCTCTGTGTGGCGTTGCCACCTATCTAGACCCCTAAAAACCTTATGTTTTGCATAAATGTTACAGGTTTGAAATCTTTTATTAGCCTGAGGGCTTTATGCCACATTGCCACCTATCCAGACCCATAAACACCTTATGTTTTACATAATTGTTATAGGCCTAAAGACTTTTACTGGCCTAAGGGATCTATGTGGCGTTACTATCTATCCAGACCCCTAAAAACCTTATGTTTTGCATAAGTGTTATAGTTCCGAACTTATTAGCCTAAGGGCTTTACGCGGCATTGCCATTTATTTGTAGGTTTGATTCCTCTTAGCAACTACAGGTTCCTAAGGATACATGATTAACACAAGTACTTGAATTCGGGAGCTTATGGTTAATTATTACAATATTATTTAGATTATAGGAACTTAGTAAGTTAGTATGGACGTGATTATATAACAGAGACTTAGAATTCAAGAGAAAAAGATCTTTTCTATATGAACTGAAGGGTTACAAAGGATGAAGTAGAAAATAAAAAAAAAACATAAGTTTTATTGATCGACAAGGGCACACTCCTCAACGAGCTCAAGAGTCTCAAGTTGATCAACCACAGAGAGATCCACCACAGGGTCTACCACTTCGATATCTTCGTCTTCCTCCTTCTCTGGCATCTCAGCCTTCAGAATTTTAATTGCATCCAGATCAACAATATTGATGTCAAGATAGAGTTTGGAGAGTTTCTTCTTTCATAGATGATAGCCGTAGTTGATGAACTCACGCTCCAACTTGCCAATCTCGGCCTTCAGATCCTTTTCAATCTAGATTTTGGCTGCCTCGACGCTAGGAGCCAACTTTAGAGTTGTTTCTTCCTGAAAGCCCGTTAATTCCTTATTTACCGCCTCTAGATCGACAACTAGGCTATTTCTTTCTGACTCTAAAATGAAGTAGGCACAACCTCCTTCAACTTATCTTTTAAAGCAAATGTTGTAAACTGGGCAGTCCCTAGTTGGAGTCAGACCTCATATAACTCAACCTAAAGCTTCTAGATTTGCTCAGTATCTTTCGGGCTATCTAGAATGGCAACCACAACATGAGCCACCTACAAAGTAAGAAAAGAATAAGTCAGTATAGAAAGCAAAGAGAAGAAAGAGTAGAAAGAGTTTGTGTACAGGAAATCTGGGTACTTACCCTCAGACGAGCCACCATCATGTCGTTGGCAATTTTCTTGGCCTTGTAACCCTTTAGCTTGCTCAGGCATGTCTTCCATGCCTTTGCCTAGGATTTTTTCAAGACTACATCCCTAGACTAGGCAACAGCCTCAGGATTGGAGATAGAGACTTCAGCCTTGTCCTAACCTTTCTTGGTTTGGGTAACCAATGGGATAGACGTTGGAGCCTTTTGGAGAGCAAAGGATAGCTCCAACTCAAATAATGAACTACATAGAGATATTGGTACTTATCATATAAATGCCTGTATGAGAATCCATCCAAGTTAATAAAAACTAAAGTCCATGATTTCATTCCACTTAAATGCCATTTTTTCCCAAAAAATCACTTATTCTTATAGGAGATCGAACCAAAAAAGGAAAAAATTAATTATTATACTATTTAGCTTCCCAAGAACCCCATCCAATAGATAAAAACAAAAAACTAGTAGTTTTTGACTTCGTAATCCTCACGAGTGAGCCAAACCATAAACCTAGTAAAAAAGTAAAACACTTTATCTTAGCATTGAATGTACATATATGACCATATCAATTTTAGTAATTTTCACAATGTGGAAGCTTGCAAGTTTTTAATTCTCCCAGATACATGAGACAACATGTAAAACAAAATGACATTACCATAATTTTATGCAATCAATAAATATACATATAGCTTTATAAAATGTACATATGAACTAGGAATCTAAAAAGTAAACAAGAAAGTTTGAAATATGGATATGAATCATTACACCATAAATAAAACAATACAGTGGATTTAACTTAACTTAAAATGTGATGAAAATATATGCCCCATTTTCAAAAGAAAAATCTAAAGAATAGAGAAATTATATACATTCCTTATCATTTATGATCCCCATTGCTAAAATTTTCAGAAGTAGTTCCAAAACAAGTTGCCACAGAGGTAAATTTCATTTTTATTGATATTATCTAAAACAAATCTTTCAAAATCAAAGTTGTTTATCTCGAACATCTTTACAGGCACACCATAGCCTAGAAATTATTCATTGAGTTCCTAAACCTCAACCATGACTTGAGAAATTTCAATAATAGACACAAAACCTTATCTAACACTAGTCCAAACTATCGAGTAGTAATGCTTTGTAAAACCTTTCAAATGCAACAGATCCTATGCATGCAATGAATAACATGCAAACACAAACCCTAAACCCAATCTAACAATGGAAATGAAAAGCAAAGATTTAACAAAATAAATAAGTAGGACTTATGACCGGAGACTGATTTTTAAACAAATGATCGAAAGAGAAAATTTCATGCCCAATTCAAATAGCCCTTCGATGATAAATCGATCACTATTTGGGAAAAACACATTTGCAAATGAGCAACCAAAGAACATGTAAGAAGAAAACGAGATGATCGGTCAAAATGGTACAAAAACATGGATGAAACTCACCAATTTTCTATTGTTGTTATCGTCGCCTTTATCATTGCAGCATATTTCTCGAGTTAGGGTTGCATAAGTGGCATTTATCGTAGTTACGTGTTTCTCGAGCTACGGTTGTACAAGTAAGGTACTCCAGCTGATAAGGAGTTGATAGATTGAATGGCATTTTTGGCATTTTACTTTGTTGTGCAAATAGTGAATTAGTAGCACCCCCACACTATGATTCAATAATTCCACATATTCCATACAATCCTATCCTGGGACAAAATAATCCCATTGCATAATGTACTTCCAAACACCGGATTAATGCTTTCAATGGTATAAAATAGCATTATCCCAGATTAGTTCCCGTGCCAAACGGGGCCAAAGAGAAATTAGCCCACAATTTGGGACTTATAATATTTGCTTCAACTTCTTGATTGGAATTTATTTTCACTTTTTTGAAAAATTGTTAATATGCAACAACCAGACCCGACTAGTATCTATGTAAAAGTTTCGTTTATTTGTCTTTTCTCTTTTAGTTTTTTATTTTTGTGGCACCCTCTTTTGTTTTGTTTTTTTAATTTTTCTTTGTTCTTTCTTTTCATTTATTTTTTTAAATTTTCTTATTGAACTTATCTGAAGATAGTTAAGTATATTAAATTTTCAATATCGGGGAAAATAATGGCACTAGTTATAATTGGTAAGGAGAGTCGAACGGAGGAGGTTGAACAAAAGGAGTCAAGGATGTGGATTCAATCACCCATGGGTTCACCATGAGACCCACTGGTGAGATCCATCAATGTGAGAGTGGTGTCTAAAAATGGTACAAATGGGTGGTGTCTTGTGCAGATGAGAGAGAGAGAGGGGCTAGCTAGTCTGTAGGGAGAGAGCGAAGAAAGTGGGTTAGATGAAAGAACGAGCGTAATGCAAGGTGCAAGGGTGAAGGGTGAGCACAGAGAATGTTACGGGGGATTTGAATGGCTATAATTTGGTCACTTGAACACAATAGCCGTTGTATAAAAAGGGGATGGCGTTGGAGGCCTTTGATATGATCTGATTCTTCCTCCTAACGTACCAATATAAAATTTATTTCACTATCTTTTAGGACATATTTATATAGAAACAGAGAGATATAGGGCAGCCGGAAACAGAAAGATGAGAAGGGTGACGTTGGTTCTCGTATCGCTGTTATCATGCCTCTCAGTGTTAGTGCGGGGAGAGGACCCTTACTTGTTCTTCACATGGAACGTTACCTACGGCACCCTCTCCCCCCTGGGTGTTCCCCAACAGGTCATTCTCATTAATGGCGAGTTTCCTGGACCAAAGATCAACTGCTCTTCCAACAACAACATTGTCGTCAACGTCTTCAACAACCTAGACGAGCCTTTCCTATTCACATGGAATGGGATCCAGCAGAGAAAGAATTCATGGCAAGAAGGATTGCCCGGAACCAACTGCCCCATTCTCCCCGGAACCAACTACACCTACCACTTCCAGGTGAAGGACCAGATTGGAAGCTACTTCTACTACCCATCAATGGGGATGCACAAGGCTGCCGGAGGATTCGGTGGACTCCGTGTGAACAGCCGTTTACTAATCCCGGTTCCCTTTGCAGACCCGGAGGATGACTACACCATCCTCATAGGTGATTGGTACACTAAGAGCCATTCTGCCTTGAAGAAGATCCTTGACAGCGGCCGCACCCTTGGCAGGCCTGATGGTGTCCTCATCAATGGCAAGTCTGGCAAGCCTGATGGCAATGATGAACCTATGTTCACTATGATACCGGGGAAGACCTACAGGTATAGAGTTTGTAACGTGGGATTGAAGAATTCCCTTAACTTCAGAATTCAAGGACACGACATGAAATTGGTGGAGCTGGAGGGGTCTCATACCGTCCAGAACGTGTACCAGTCCATGGATGTGCACTTGGGGCAGTGCTACTCATTTTTGGTCACGGCTGATCAAGAAGCCAAGGACTATTACATGGTGGCATCCACAAGATTCACCAAATCAGTTCTGACGGCGACAGCCATCATGCGCTATGCCAATGGCAAAGGAGGACCTGCCTCACCTGCGCTACCTGAGGCACCAGCTGGCTGGGCCTGGTCCCTCAACCAATTCCGCACTTTCCGTTGGAACCTCACAGCCAGCGCTGCGCGTCCAAACCCGCAGGGTTCTTACCACTACGGTCAAATTAACATTACCCGCACCATAAAGCTGGTTAACACTGCTGCCACTCTGGACGGCAAGCTCCGCTACGCTGTCAACGGTGTGTCGCATGTAGACCCTGAAACCCCACTTAAGATTGCTGAGTACTACGGAATTGCAGACAAGGTGTTTAAGTATGACATTATTAAGGATGAACCACCAACATCTGAGGACAAAATCACCATGGAACCTAATGTGCTCAATGCCACCTTCCGAACCTTTATAGAGATCATATTCGAGAACCATGAGAAGAGCGTTCAGTCATGGCACTTGGATGGATATTCTTTCTTCCCAGTCGCGTAAGTATATAATTTGGGTCTTTCTTTTTATCAAATTTATTATTTTTTTTTCTTCTCAGTACGTACGTACGTGCACATACAAATTGCTAATTGATATTTGATTGAATGTGGTATATATCATATGGATGCATGCATGCAACAGTATTGAACCTGGGACTTGGAGCCCAGAAAAGAGGAAGAACTACAATCTTCTTGATGCAGTGAGCAGGCACACCATCCAAGTTTACCCAAAATCATGGGCAGCCATCATGCTGACATTCGATAATGCCGGAATGTGGAACGTGAGGTCAGCGGCATTGGAGAGGCAGTATCTAGGACAGCAACTCTATATCAGTGTCCTCTCCCCCGCACGCTCCCTTCGTGATGAATACAACCTCCCAGACAACTCTCTTCTATGTGGTCTTGTCAAGGGCATGCCCATGCCCCCGCCTTACAGTATTGGTGCGTGAGGAAGCCAAGGCCTATATATCCAAACTCTTTGTTAATTAATGTTTTTAGTTTCAAACGATATTCGAGGAGTGGAAGTGGAAGGAATCATATATAGTATATAATAAAACGGGTTGTATGTATGTGGGATAACATATTCAACCAGTTCTCAGATTATGCAATGTATCTCCACCCTCTCCAAAAAATGTCACCACAGATTTTGTTTTGTTTACCAGTTTCTTGTCTTTACATTTCCAGTAATACATTCTGTATCAATTCATTTATAATAAAATTATGACGAATTCCTTTCTAGCAAAATATTTCCATATATAAACAAATACTACTGTTCTTGATACAAACTTGTTGATGGAAAATAATTTGTTGGCTAGATCTTCTGACCTAAATAGATTACAAGCGAGTTCCAGCTCGACACAGGTCTACTTCAGACCAGGCCACACAGATTGTTGATCTAGTTGACATTATTAAAAATATGAGAACGTTATTCATTTATACAATAACACTACCTAGTCACCTATGGACACATTGATCCCCCGACAATGACAACAGAAAAAGACTCATATAATGGTATTTACTAAAACATTTCTTTTTACAACTATTAATACTGCTCTTTCAGATCAGAGGGGTTTCCCATCCTTCAATGCCTGTCAAGAATTCAAGATCAAAAGGTCACCGAGTAGGCTCCAATGGTAGCCGCTCTGATGATAAAGTCAGTAAATTAAAAAAACTATAATTGAAAGAAAATAATTGAATGTAAATTCAAAGCGTACCTTATACCCTTATTTATAGGCTGTAAATCTCCTTAGTTGAATAGGATTTGGAACCATAAAAGTAAGGATTTGAAGATATCTGGAAATAGTAGTTGCCACGTTGGCCTTTGTTTCCTTATTTTGAGGACGGTAGGACATGGAAAGCGGTGACCAATTCGGGATCCCTTCTTGTAGATATTGTAATATCCCGACCCGGGATACCGGGTCACCTGGCACGTATTACGAGATTAAGGAAAATTAGTGTAAAGATTTTTACACTCAAGAGAATAATTAATTAATTTAATGATTAATTAATTAAAATGTAAGAAATATTTGTATATTTAATTATAATTAAATATTGTATGTATGTATATAAAGTCAAATATGTATGCAAGTATGTATACAATTAAATTAAATATATCTATATATATATATATATAGATATATGGCCAACGTGTGAACAGTGCAAGTGTGTGTGTGTGTGTCGGCTGAAGTATGTATGTGTGTGTCTCCCAACATGTGTAAGTGTATGTGTATTATATATATATATATATATATAATATACCAAATATGTTACACAATTAAATGTAAAGTAGGAATGGGGAAGAGCAAAATTTATGAGATTAGAAAGGGAGTTATTGAGAAGAGAAAGATGTAGGCTAGAAGTAGGGCTACGAATGGAGAAAAAGAGAGAGAGAGAAATATAGAGAGAGAGAGAGGTCGGTTGCTTCTCTTTAAAAGCAAAGCATGCAAAGCATGCTTGCTTTTTACGAAATAAATCAAGGAAGGGAAACTGAGGAGAATAGAGGAAGAATCAGAGCAAGAAGAAGGAAAAAAGAGGTGAGATATACATCAAACCTTAATTTTCTCTCTCTAGGATATCTTGTACATGTGTAAGAAAAATCGACTGTTTCATGTGTATATGATATTTAAACTGTATTTAGACTTGTTCAGAAATGATTTTAGGCTATGAAAACGACTAAAAACATGAAACCCAGAAGCTACGGCCATTGAAGACCTTGCTTGAAGCAGGCCTGAACCGACTTCCACCAAAGTGGTTTTGACTTACCAAAACTTCAAACAGAGACTAAGAGGATTCTAAAAACCCTACTACGCGACCATAGAACCCAAGAAATGACCTCCAAAAATTAACTTGCAGGTTACGGTTTTGAAACCCAATACCTTAAACTCGATGTTAAACCTACCTTTATGAATGGAAAATGAAACTACATGAAAAATGAATCACAACGGATCAAACCCCAAGGGTTTTATCTCAGAACTGAGCATATAAGACCGACTTATAGGTCGGATTATCAAAGCTTGGACCAAGCATTTGAGCTATATTCGAAGCTCTAAATCGATGTAAAAATATGTCATAAAGTATTAGGAAGTGTTTGGAAAAGAAAACAGAGGAAATAGACTCTCAAAACATCATGAAACTGAAATGTAAAAAATTAGGGTTTCGGATGAACAGTGTCGACCCTCGTGGGGAAGATGACACTGTTCGGGTCGAGCTATGGGTCGGATACGGGTTCGGGTTAAATCCGGATCCAACGGATTACGGGTATATTAAAACGACAGCGTTTTGTTTTTAAATTTTAAATATTAGGGATGACGTCATCATGACGTCAGCATCACATGACAAACCGACTAAACTAGTTGATTTACAAGCGGACTGGACCGGTTCACTTGAATTTAAACCGAACCCACTGGTTTTCTAATTTATTTAAAATGAAATGAACCAAACCTTTTGTTATTTATGGTTTGACCCCAGAATTTCTAAGAAATTCCACTGTGGCCCAACTGATGGAAAATTTATGCAATTACAACCCTGGAAAATAATTAAATAATTATTTAATAAATAAAGCAAAATTACTATTTTGCCCCTAGGTCATATATGAAGCAAATGAAGTCCAAATTAAACATATGAATAGTGTATCCTTACTATTTTGAAATTTATGAGACTAATGGTAGGGTCCGTTTTGCGAGACGAGGTCCTGAAAAATAAAGACACGTAAAGGGGTAAATGACCAAAATACCCTTTGTCCAAAATTTACAAGTTATTAGTATATTCTTACTATCTCGGACTTTCTGAGTCCAATGGTGATGTCCAAATTATGAAACGAAGTACAAAAAAAAAAATGACACGTAAAACGGTGAATGACCATTTTTCTCTTTTATAAACAAAAGTCCAAATTAAATTCTTTGAAAGCCTAAACTGACTTTCTTTGACGCTCCGGACTCAATGGTAGAGTCTATTCGACCAAAAAGAAATGTCTAAATAAAAGGACATAAAATTTGATGAATAGCATCTGTTAGATGACTATAAATTAAAGTAACACCAAAGTACTAATCTAAGGCGTATACGAGGAAATAAGATACGAAAAGACACGACACGTGAACATGTGAAATAAATAAATTTAATTTGAAGTTAATGGAGCTCCCAGAAGAGAGTAAATTTAAATAAATTAAATTCCTAACACATTAAATTGTGTCATAGGTTAAGAATACGAGTTGAATTAAGTACATATGAAATTATGAGATCGTTTTGGGATCTGATACGATTTAAGCATAAGTTAAGGAATATCGAGATGATATTACAATGAATGTGAAGTTGATGAGATATTTATGAATTGTTCTTAGGAACTACAAGGAAAGTGGGAAAGCGCATTTTAGCACTAACCCTAAAAGATCAAGGTGAGTAACCTTGTAGTTGAAGTGGAGATTTAACTCCATGGATTTGAAAAGGTTTTTAAGTTCAAAAAATACGAAGTATTTGAATTTCAAATTCAGTATATTACATGATTTCAGTTTTAAATTATTTCTGTTCTTATAAATCCTATTGTGACATGCTCAGTAAATGTTTTCTTCACAAAAATGTGTTTTCAGCATGTCTAAGTTAAAATACAAATCTTGTTAAATATTCTGAGTTTGCCTATTTCAAGTATACGGATTATTATCACAAAGTTATGAATGTTATGTTTTAAAGTGGTCACGAGAAATATCTATTTGACATACTCATGTGTTAAATGTATTTTAAAATGCAAGATAAATGGTGCATAAGCACACAGGCAGTATTTTGGGTTTCTTCAGGACTCATTGACCTGTCAAAAACCACATAGTCAGTATTTTGGGTTTCCTCGAAACTCATTGACCTGTCATGTGAACTGCCCGGTAGAAAGATCTAATCCCCCAGACAATGAGATATCTCTATTTATACGTAATATGGGAGTCTGGTTCGAAACAGATTCCACTAAGAGAAGTGATAAGATGTTACGTTTTGAGAATGGAAGCAAGTTTTTACCCCCGTTTTTACTATGCATATGGTTCGAGTTAATACTCTATTTAAGAAGTACAAGTTTAGCTTGAATACTTTAAATGTTTCAAGTTTTATGTTTTAAAGGAATACATATATATGATGTTATGTTTGAAAATGGAAGCAGGTTTTACCCTCATTTTCACTATGCATATGTTTTGAAGTTTCTATATTTCATATGAAGAAGTATATGTTAGCTTGAATACTTTAAATGTTTCAAAGCTATCTGTTTTTAAGTAATTCATATGTTCTATGTTCAAGTATACGAGCAATTGGCGGTGAATGTTTTACAAACTCTTACGTACAAAAACCACTGCTAATTTAAACCCCATGACGAATACTGGAATTGCTCACAAGCTTAGATTAGCTTACCCGGACTTTGTTCGAATCCCCCTTTTAGGTGATTAAGGGCAGTTTGGATTAGAGGACGATGATGAAGAATCTGCCATTTTTGGGAAGACATGTTAAGTAGTTTCTTTAGGAAACTTGTGAACATTAGTAGTATCTTTTGTATTAGTAAACAGTACAAGGTAATGCATTAAGCCCTCAGGGCAGTGGCATGTAATATTATAAAGTTTTTAAGTTTTTAGTTATACTTTGAATGTTAAATCATGTATGCTATGTAAAGAGTTGCAGTACCGGACGGATGTGCGTAATTTAAAAATAAGAAAAGAAAAGAAAAAGTTTTTCACGCTTCCGCAATCACATGTCACACATCTATTCGATACCGCTGCTTATGTGAGCCTTCGCCCTAAGGTCCCCGGGCCTGAGGGTGGCAGTCGCGATGCGAGATCAGCAAGGAGTGGGTTTCGGGTCGTGACAGATACTCCACAATTCTTGCTCTGGAGGTAGGGCTAGAGATTTTGTGCCATTCTAAAAAAAGTACCTCTGAACCCCCATGTGTCTGTTTGTACTGGATAGAAGAGTTTGTCTTGGTCTGTATCTGGAAATGCTCTGTACATACACGTGTCATGTTTGAATTGGTCTGTCACTTTATGGTCCATCAGCTACTCCCCCCCCTTCCGAGCCTCAATTTTATGGATCGCAGAGCTGAGGCTAAGGTTTCTAAAGAGTCACACATGGTGGTTATAAATGTGCCGCTTTGTCTCTTACGACAGCCGTTGATGTGACATTTATTGCTTCAGCCATCAATTGAAATTACGAGGCCATCATTTCCTTAACCACCGTGATGATTCAGAATTGAAGGCCCCCATTATGCCACTTGTTACTCCCCTATAAAAGTTGGGGAGTACATTGGCGCCCCCCCTTTCATCATTTCTGCTGCTTTGAGAGAGCTTTGTCATACTTCCAAAAGAAAATCAAAGTAAGGTGATCTTCAACATAAGAAGCCCAACTCCGATCAAATCTCCCATCAGGTTTGGTTCGCTCACAAGCATTTTTTTTATCTTCCTTGAATCTTCTTCTTCCCTTTCAAAATTTCTATAATGTTGACTTCTAATGCTCAGTCAAACACTAGCTATGGGGCAGAAGGTTCTATAGAGGTGTCTGCCCAATCGGAGGTGAATTTCATAGATAATAGCTCCTCAGAGGACTTAGAAACTAGGATAGTTAACCACCCCATCCCTAGTTCAGAACTCATGATAGTAGAGGCTTTTGCAAAGCCTAGGAATGTTGTAGGGGAAACCTTGGACAGGTCCTCCCGAAGGGAAGAAGGAGAAAGCGCCACTACTTAGGACATGATAGATGCTCTAAAAGCTACTTTCGACTTCCCTTCAAATGTGTCCTGTAAGGCACCTGGACCTATGGACCGCCCTTTTGACATTGAGCAGGGAAAAATTTGTGTCTATCTCGAATGGTTCGAGATTGGGGTTAGGTTTCCCTTCCATCCCCTAATTAGGGATTTCTTTAGCTGGTTCAACATATGCCCTGTCGATCTGAACATAAATAGTTGGAGGCATCTATTAAGGTTTATAGTTCTAGGTTACATAAACAATGTCGAGGTGGACCTCTTGTTAATTAGGAGTAATATAGACCTAAAGTATTTGAAGTCGGAAAGCATGTTCGACATGTCTTTTGACAAGAAGTTCAAACCCCTCTCTTTTGTGCCTACTTCCAACAAGACTTAGAGGAAGTGATACTTCTTTGTAAAAGAAGGATGGGAGTTCGAGGACTATGAGAGCCGAATTTCAACCTTCCCTCGGAAGATTGGGATCAAGGGTGAGGTCCTTTCAAATACCTTTTTTGTTTCTGTTTTTGGATTTTTTTTTTTTTTTTGGTACTATTTGATCTAACCGCATGTTTTCTATGCAGACAAGAGAGCTTGGAAGAGATCGATCTTCACTATAGATCTCCAAGAGAAGTATAGGAGGCTCCTCTAGACCAGCAAGCATGCTCACGACACCGTCCTCTACCCTAACAATCTGATGGAGGCTGGGCTGGTGAAGGACAAGTCTGAGAGCCTGAAGAAGTCCCTGGTATCTGGATGGGCTCCAAGGAAGAAGAAGAAGAAGGTGGGGGAGAGTTCTTCCCCTACCGAGCCTCCTCTTCAAGTGACGAAGAGGAGGCTTCTGTCCAACTCCCCAAACAGGACAGAGTCTAAGGATCTGGGGGCTTCCTTAGTTTGGGAGCCCTTGCTTCCTTCTGTGCCTACAGCTCCCATAAAAAAGAAGGGGAAGGGCAAATTGGTTGCTGTTTCCCCAAAGCCCGACGACTCCGACTCATTGGCCGTGAAGAAGGTTTGCAAGGAGTCTTGGGCAACAGGCCCAAATAAATTCAAGGGGCTAAAGATACAAAAAATCACCAAAAACATGATGACGTTCCAAATGAGGGTAAGTTCTGATGAATCTTTCCCTTTTTTTTTTTTTTTTTTTTTTTTTTACTATTTTGTAATATGTTCTGACCTGACTATTGCTTACTTCTTTTCAAGCTATGCATGACCTTGCAGCCATCATGGACACTTTTGTCGATTTCGAGTAGATTGGTGTTCTCCAATCTGAGCTTGACGAAGCTAGACTATAGCTGGGAACGACCTAATCCACGGCCTCGGCAACTGAGGAGAAGCTGAGGGAAGTTACTAATTCCTACTCCGTCTTGGAGACCGAGAGAGATGCCCTCGCTCTAGAGTTGGAAGACCTCAAAAAGAGGTTCGATGACTTCCAAGCTACCTCTTTTCAAAAATTCTAAGACATTGCCGAAGTTGTTAGAGCTCAAATTGAATTTGATCTGAAGGCTGAAGTCCAGGACCTAGGTGGTAAGTTGAGAGCATGGGTACCGCACCTTCAGGACGAAGCTTTGCAAGAAGTATCCTGACTTGGATCTGGTTGGGATAAATGATATTGAAGTCGCCCCAGCTGAGATTAAGGTGCAGAAGGATGAAGAAGAGGAAGTGGATCCCGAACTCCCTCAAGCCGATGTTCTTGAGGCTACTGAACCATAGTTGATATGGTGCAAGAGGATGAAGAGGAGGAAATGGATCTAGAACTCCCTCAATGCTGACGTTTCAAGGGCCACCTAACTAGCAATAGACTATGGATATTTTGTTTTGTTTCTTCCTTGTAACTTTCTCATACTTTGGGCAAATTATAAATAGAATTCGATTTCTTTTAAAACTTTGCATACTATTTGGTAGTCTCTTCAGTCTATTAGAATCTCCAAAGTACTTATGAAATGTTTCAGAAGCTTTGACAGCAGAATACTCAGAGCAACCGCACTTGTAATAAAAAATTTTAGACGTTGGTATGCTAATAAGTCGTAGTGTACCGACCTTTGCCATTTGTAATCAAATCAAGCTTCATCTTCAGATCTTCAACATTCATAATTAAACCAAGCCTCAACACTTGTAATTAAATTAAGTTTTAACCACAGATCTTCACACTTGTAATTAAATCAAGCTTTAACCACAGATCTTTAACACTTGTAATTAAATCAAGCTTTAGCTCAGATCTTCAACACTTGTAATTAAATCAAGTTTTAACCATAGATCTTCAACATTTGTAATCAAATCAAGTTTTAATTGCAGATATGTAGGATCAGACCCGTGGGAGGCCTTGATTGAAATGGACCGGACATTCAGCGTTTTTCATACCTTTATTGAACTCTTTGTTTGAGTGAAATGGACCAGACCTATAGCACTTGTAGTGAATACAAGGCTTTTAAGGATCTGTACATTGAGTGAAATGGAGCAGACATGTAGCACTTATAGTGAATACAAGGCTTTTAAGGGTCTATACATTGAATGAAATGAACCAGACCTGTAGCACTTGTAGTAAATACAAAGCTTTTAGGGGTCTGTACATTGAATGAAATGGACCAGACTTGTAGCACTTGTGGGGAATACAAGGCTTTTAGGTGTCTGTACATTGAATGAAAGCACTCAGAAGTGAATCAAAAAATAACTCTTTATTGATAATAATTGTGTAAGTGTTTGATGTCCCAGGGCCTGGGTACAGGCTTTCCAGTTTCATCCTCTAACTAATAAGTTGTGGGTCTGACGATCTTAGTTATCTTGTAGGGCCCTTCCTAATTATAGGAGAGTTTTCCCATGGTGGGATCTTTGGTGTTTAGGAACACCCTTCTTAACATGAGGTCCCCAATCTAGAAATTGATAGGTTTTAACCCTCGGTTGAAGCACTTAGCCACTCTCTGCTGGTATGCTTCAGTCTTGATCCGAGCTTGCTCACGCTTTTCTTAGAGTAGATCCAGATTCTCCACGAGCAGCTAGTTGTTGTCTCCTGATCGAAGTAGTCCGTCCTAAGGGTCGGCATGCCAATTTTGATAGGAATGATAGCTTTAGTGCCGTAGACAAGTGAGAACGGTGTCTTTGCGGTTGGGGTTCTTCTAGTAGTTCGGTAGGCCCAGAGTACTTCGGGAAGTTCGTCGACCCATCTTCCTTTAGCCTCTTCTAACCTTCTCTTAATGGAGTCTAGAATAGTGCAGTTGGTGACCTTGGCTTGCCTATTAGCTTGGGGATGCCTTGGTGAGGAGAAGTGATGACTGATGTGTAGGTATTTACAGAACTTTCAAAGCACATTCCCGGCAAACTGTGTACCATTGTCTGAAATGATGATGCAGGGTATACTGAACTTGCAGACTATATTTTTCCATATGAAGTTCTTTACTTCCACCTCTGTGATGTGGGTCAGAGGTTCAGCCTCTACCCATTTGGAGAAGTAGTCGATGACGACTAGCAGGAATCTCCTGTTCTGAGGGGCATTTGGCAATGGCCCTATAATGTCCATTCCCTATTGAGTGAACAGCCAAGGACTGGCTATAGGGATGAGCTCATGATGAGGTTGGTGCTAGTATGAAGTAAATCATTGACATTTGTCACACCTCTAGACATATTCCTTAGTTTGTCTTAACATGCTAGGCTAGTAGTAGCCTTAAGTTAGTGCTCGGTAAGCTATGGTCATGCCGCCATTGTGGTTGCCACAGATTCCTTCATGTATCTCCACTAGGATGTAGCAAGACTCTTTTGGAGATAAGCACCGCAGAAGGGGTTGCGTGTAGGACCGTCGGTAAAGCTTTCCTTTTAGGATTAGATATTGAATTCCCCTCATCCGAATCTTTCTAGCCCAATTTTTGTCCTCTAAAAACAACCTTTTCCTTAGATACTGGATGACTCTCATCATCCAGTCTTGAGTTTGTTTTAAAATTTGAAAGGATTGTATTTTCTCAATGCTCGGCTTTGATTGGTAAGAGATTTTCACCATTGAATCCCTTTCGGGTCTCAGGTGGGAGGCCATGTTTGCTAAAACATCAGGCCTGTAGTTTTGGCTTTTTTCGATCTTTTGGATGGTGAATTTATGAAAATATAGCTTTAATGATTCTACTAGCTCTAAATATTTGATCATCTTGTCATCCTTGGTAGAAAATCTCCTCATACTTGGCTCACCACAAGTTGAGAGTTAGAGAATGTTTTAAGACTCAGAGCTTTGCATTCTTAGGCCAGTTTCATCCCAAGGATAAGTGTTTCATATTCGGCTTTGTTGTTGGAGGCTCTAAACCCCAAGCTAACTGCTTTTTCAGTTACGATTCCATCGAGGGACTGAAGTATTATGCTTACTCCTGAGCCCCTGTCGGTGGATGATCCGTCAGTATAAAGTATCCATACCAGAGTGTCCGGAATTCTTTGAGTTTTCGCATGTAGTGCTAGAGTGAACTCTGCAACAAAGTCTGATAGTAATTACCCTTTGATAACGGTTCATGGTACATAAGATATGTCAAATTCTCTTAACTTTATACCACTTGACCAGTCACCTTGAAACTTCAAGTTTGTGTAAGACTGATTTCAGAGGATAGGACGTAGGGATTATGATGGGATGGGCCTGAAAATATGGTCTGAGCTTCCGAGCAGATATTACCAAAGCTAAAGGTAGTTTTCAATTTTGAAATATCTTGTCTCGGTGTCTAGAAGTGCCTTGCTAACGTAGAAGACAGGCCTTTGAATCCCCTTGTCATCCTTGACTAATGTAGAGCTAATGGAATTTTCTAACACGGTTAAGTATAGGAGTAGCTTTTCTTCCTGTACTGGTTTTGAAAGGAGTTCAGGGGAAGCCAAACATTGTTTAAGCTCCTGGAAAGCTTTTTTGCATTCAAGGGTCCACTCTATAGCCTTACTCCCCCCTCAAGGCTCTAAAAAACGGGAGGCATTGGTCTGTAGATTTAGAGATGAATTTGTTCAAGGCTGCCATCCTTCCGTTCAGGCCCTAGATATCCTTCTTGGTTTTAGGTGACTTTAGTTTGATTAGAGCTTTGATCTGGGAGGGATCTGCATCAATTCCCCTTTGAGAGACCAAAAAATCCAAGAATTTTCGTTTGGTGATCCCGAAGGTACATTTTAAGGGGTTCAGCTTTATCTTGAGTTGTGTTGCCTCAAGATGTGAAATGTTTGGCTCAAGTGCTAGATGTGGTCATTCTTTCGAATGCTTTTGACTAGCATATCATCGATGTAGACCTCCATTGTGTCTCAAATTTAAGAGCCAAACATCTTGTTTACCAGACGTTAGTATGTGGCTCTAGCGTTCTTTAGACCAAACAACATCACTCTATAACGAAAGAGACCTCGTTCAGATATGAAGGCAGTTTTCTCTTGGCCTGGAGGATACATCTGAATGTGATTGTATCTAGAGTAGGTGTCCATGAAACTCATGAGCTCGTGTCCTACGGTGGCATCAACAAGTTGATCAATCCTAGGATGATGAAATGTAACATCCCGACCCGTTTACCGAGAAATTAGGCTACTAATTTGGGTATTAGAAATTTTACGAAGCAAAATAAAAATGTTACAAGAGATTAAACCGGGATATGAAAAATAATAATAATAATACATAAATAAAATAAAAATAAAATAAAATAAAAAATTTAAATTTCCAAACGAGGCATAAGGGAAAAATAGGAAAATTGAGCCAAAAGTGCAACCCATGAGATTCGAACCATTAACCCAAAAACTAAGAAGGAACTTAAACCAAAAAAATTAAGCCACTTGGGCTGCCCACATTTTGTGAAGAATATTGCAACATATATGTATATATATATATATATATGTATATAAAAATTTTCCCTCACCTCAAAAATTGGCCAATGGCCATTCATGCAGCAATATTTATTTTTTAGAAATAAAAATATATGATATATATATTTGTGTGTGTGTGTGTGTGTTGCATGTGACAATCCCCTTGCACCACCACTCCAGCCAAAGAAATTGCATGTAGCTCAACCCTCATGATGCATCTGACTTTGAGTGTGTTGAGGGCAACCAGACATGCATGAACATAAGTAAGTGTGTGTATGTGCGGGTAGAGAGATGAAGCAAAGGAGAAGAGGTTTTCTTTTGTGTTTTCATTTCATGTGAGGCTGCCCCAAAACCAGACCCAATGAGGGGAGTTCCTACAACCATGGTGATTCAAGAGGAACCTTAGCCACGCATGCAACCAAGTAAGAGACAGAAAAAGAGAGAGAGAAGCTGTTAGAGAGAGAAACCGAGATCTTCAAAAACTAGCAACAGAGAGGTAAGCAAATCGAACCATCCCCAACCTATTTGAATTTTTGATACACTTATACATGCAAGGTCATGTTGTTATGTGATTTAAACCTAGAAAACCCTATGAAAACTCAAACCTGCAATTGATGGGTCTCAAAGAATAGAGGTGTGTTGATTGAAACCAAATGAGTTTTGGTAGGTTGGGGCATGAACTAGATGTTATGAGGATTTCAAATCCACCAAAATTTTAACAAATAGACGCAAGACGAGAGAGAAAAATGAAATTGCAGGTCACAGAAACCCAAATCAATTTGACCATTTGAGCTTTAACCTTGGTTTTTTGAACGGAATATGAAACCCCACGATGATACGATTTTAACAAGCCCAACCCCGTTGATTTTTAGAAAGGAACGGCCATGAACCAGCCTATAACTGATCGAGCATAACCCTTCAAAATTGATGTTTGATCTATTACAATCCATAGAACCTACGCCAAAGGCTCCCCTAACCCCCAAAAAATGGTTTGGATCGAAAATAGTGAAGAATCTAGCTCCAAAATTGACGAAATAGAGAAGAAAAATTTTAGGGTTTTGGATGAACAGTGGTCATCGTGATGGGGAAGACGACAGTGTTCGGGTCAGGTCATGGGTCGGATCTCGGGTTAGGGTCCTGACCCATTCAAAACGGATCCTTAAAATAAACTAAACGGTGTTGTTTCAATAAATGACTGTTGACGTCACAGTGACGTCAGCGTGACGTAATCGGTTCAATCCTTAAACCCTTGAATCAAAAGACTTTCCTGAAGCTTTTTCTAAAATTTCATTTTGACCCCCCTGACTATCGGTTAATTATGAAGTTACCCAAAAAATTAATTAAAAATTAATTTTAAATCCTTTTTAAATTAGGAAAATTGCCATAATGTCCTTAAGCCAAAAATAAGCCAAACGAAGGCTAATTAAGATGCACAAATAGTCCAACCCAATGTTTTTGGGCATTCCGGACTCAACGACGGAGTCCGATTTATGAGATTAAGTCTCAAAAAATTAAGACACGCAAAATAAATAACTACCATTTTACCCCTAATGATACCCAGGGTCAACTGAATATAAAAGATAATCCATCTTGACTATTTTGGACAATCCGAATTCAACAGTAGGGTCTATTTTAGCAAACAAAGTATCGAAAAATATGACACATAAAGACATAAAATCACCAAAATGCCCTAGGCTTAAAATAAACTATATATACACAAATTTAGATCCAAAAAAGTCTAAACCAATTATCTTTGACACTTTGAACCTAACGGTGACATCCTTTAAAGGAAAATAAGACCCTGTAACAAACTAAAAAATGACCAACGCGTCCTTAAGACTTAATGAAGCTATAAAAGAGGGTAAGTGGAATAAAAAGAGCGCTAAAACTAACGGTTGAATTGTGTGATGTTGTAAACAAGAAAGTAACAAGATCTTGAACTGTGATTATAGGGACACTCGCTAAGGAAGAGTTTTTGGATTAAACTTTTGGGACTTCAGGTGAGTCTTTCATACCTGTTGAGGTGGGTTTTCATTATAGATATAAATATCGACTCTTTTATGACTTTGATAACTGATGCCTTGTGAGTATTTCCATGTCATGCTTGAGATGGATTTTTGTTATACATATAAATATTGAACTCTTTTATGACCTTGATAATAGACATGCTTCATTTGCTATCGTTTTGAATGACTTATCGATGTATATTGGCTTATAGTCTTTGATAATAGATACATTGTGCCTAGTGCTTATTTTAAATCATCCATTAATACCTATATTTTCTTCCCTTGAATTAGGAAAATGTTTTGTGGGATACTCAAGACACTATATAGTTTTATTACTGATTTTTGAACTATTTTAACTAAAGACTAAATATGAAACTCTTATTCGAATAACTAAGTTTGTTATTGAGGGTATTGATTTTGGAGATGATTTTGACATTTTAAATACACCAACCTTCAATGATTAGTCACTCTTGAATAGATTGTGACTTTATTAAACCCCTGCCATGGGGTATATTGGTGGCATTATTGAATATTTATCTCAGTCAACGAGGTTTAAATTTGCTAGCCATCGAACCTTGCCCACAGGGTATATTAGTGGTACTATTGAATATTGATCTAAGCCAGCGATGTTCTAATTTGTTGGCCATAGAAGAGAAAATTTAATGATTTGAGCCTTTATGAATATTGAATATGAACTATGATTAAATCATGATGTTGATTTGACTATGACTATTGATATTGAAAACTACTTCAAACCATGTTTGAATTACAACACTGACCATCGTTATCAAACCCTGTTATTGAAGCATTATTATGATTGTGCTATGTTTTCAATTTTTGATTTACGATTGTGATTGAACTGAGATTTATTGAAATTGACTTTGATATTATTCTCTGATCTATTGTACTTTGATATGACATATTTTAATTCCATATGAGTATTTTCAATTCAGAAAGTACTACATAATAATTTTGAAACCTTTGGCATGTTATGAAATACTCACTAAGCTATCGAGCTCATTATAGATATTTACTATATTTTCAGGTAAGGACTATACAAACTTGCTTTTAGGTGATGCAGGATAAGTGCTTAACAAATGAAGCGAGTTCTTTTTGATGAGTCCTTGACCGAAGATAGACTAGACATTTTTTGATTTTGTGTATTAAAGTTGTGTAATGTTATGATGCTCTTTGACTTGGAAGCTATGATCTTTAGTGATGATATTTTAAATTGACTGATTAAGTTGTGTAGCTTATTTTGTGGATGTGACAAGGAAAAATAATTTATTCCACTTTGTAAATGGTAATTAAAATGGTGTTATGATCATTGAGAGGCCTTGGTGGCCAATCACGAACCCCTAATCCGCATAGGCCTGGTTCCAAGTCGTGACAACATGGTATCGGAGCAATGGTTAATGGTCTTTGGAAAAGACCGAATCGGAAATGAAGATGATGTTTCTTGGGTGATTAGAACGATCACATGATCAATACTTTTTGGGAGACAATGAAACATGGAGATTTTTATCTGAATCTTAGGGTCAGCATTTCTCGAAAATAGAAATATTGTTAAGTTAGAAATTTGATGGCCTCTGGTGATTAGGTGATAGAGTGATGATAGGAGCGATCATTCAAACCACTCTCAGAGTCGATTAGATTACCCATTTCTAATGACTTAGAGGTGAAAATATAGATTGAATGAAATTGAGAACTATGATTGAATATGCTCTATGACTATGTGATTTAATGATATATATTTGCATGCAGTTTAATGGTTACATGGTTGAGGGATTTTAAATATCTTGTTTTGTCGATATAGGTGAAACGGAAGGATGGCATATAGGGCAAGGCCTAAGACTAATGCAAACTATCACTATAGGAAAAGACACTATTAGTGACGCGCAAAGGCGTCGCTAATAGTAGTAATGTGTGTTGCTAATTCTCTATGGCGACGCACATTTGGGCATCGCTCCATGCTTTGCAAATAGTCGTGTCGCAAATACTATTAGCGACGCTCAGATGTTTTTGCGTCGCTAAAGGTAACTATTAGAGACGTGCAACTGGTGTCACTAATAATTAGGTATGGGTGTCGCAAATACTATAAATGGATGTAATGGGTGCCGCTAAAAAGAACCTTTAGCGACGCTTATGATGCATCGCTAATGGTTACTATTAGCGACGCACACGACGTGTCGTAAATAGTGTATTGTTCCAACCTTTAGCGATGCTCGATGTGCATTTTTAATGGCATTCTTTTGCGACGAATATAAAGCGTCGCTAAAAATTAATGCCTTTGCTATTAGCGACGCCTCTTTGTGCATCGCTAAAAGTTTTTTTTTTTTCCCTTGCACCTAATTTTGACCTGTATTATTTATTTTTATTTTTGTTTTATTCCTGTTCAAAACCTGTATCAAACATCCTGATATACAATAAAAATCCAAATATTTTGAAATGAATATATTAAAAGAAAAATGCATTTATATATATTTTGTGTAACACCCCGAACCTGATTAATTAATAATTAGTTTGCTAATTATTAATTAGAAACTAATTATTAATTAGAACTGACATAAAGAATAATTAAGAAGTTAATCGGGAACCTCATGATGGTCATGATAGACCAATAAAATAATTAAGCACATCAGAAATAAAGGCGTAATGTCCGAACCTAATTACCAATTAATTAGGTGAAATGATGTTATTTTAACACAGTGGAAACTTGAATTAGCGAACCATGACGGCCACAAATAAATAATAACTGATACGAGGCCTTTGATAGCGAGACTATCCAAAATAGGAAACCATTTCATAAAAAGAGCACTAGAAAAGAAAATATAACGGAAATAGCCAAAACGAAATTCTACGCCAGCCAAAAAGGGCCTAGGCCTAAAATGTGGAAAAATGCCCAGAAGTGAGGCCAAAGGGATTTGAACCCTTGACCAAGTGGGGCAAGATTCTTGTTACCTAAAAAAGAAAATACCATGTGGGCTGCCAACAACTTCATGCCTAAAATTACAACAAAATTGTATATAACACTAAATTATTCTAGTCCACCTCCCAAATTGGCCAATGGCCATGCATGCAAATCCTTCATCATTAGCTCACATTATCTCCTTTCAACTCCACATCAGTCATCCGAACCCACCAAATCTCTAATATGCATGCATTTATATATATATATATATAGGTGTACATGTATAGGTGGGCAATGTGATATATATATATATATATATATAAGAACTATATACCTTGGGACACTCCAAAAACATGTGTGAGTGAAACCTGGAGTGTGCGTGTGTAACTGTGTGTATATGTGTGTTCATGAAGGCTGAGAGAGAGAAGTGGGTTAGAGAGAGAGACACATTATGTAAGCTTGAATGAAAGGTGTGTGCATGACTATTGGAGGTGCAAAGGAAGAAGGAACTGGGAAGTGCACGAGTAGGACAAAACCAGCATTGAGGTCTCACCTTAAGCCAGAGAGAGGGAGATCCACTGTTCAGAGGTATAAACCTCAAATTGTTAATTTTCTTGTTTAAATTTTTGGTACCATTTTGATGTTGTTGAGCCTCATAAATTTCATGCAACCTTGTTTAAGGCATGAAAATGGACCTTAAAACAGTCTAGAACACTAAATTTGTATACAAATCGCCACGGATGGACCTTAGAGGTACAGGTCTGAAAACATCCACACCAAATCGAGTTTGGGTTGTTAAGACCTTAAATAGAGGCCATTGGTGTTCCAAAAACACTTAGACGCGATCAAAAACCTCAAAATAAGGCCTCCAAAACCTGAGTTGCAGGTTTCGGTCATTAAACCCAGTCTTAGTTTTAGATTTCTAAACCCGATTTTGAGAATAGGGATTGAACCCCCACACCATGAGGGTCACGTTGAACCAAACCTAAGCCAAAATGGTGATGAAATGAGGGTTTATGATGGAGTTGTAGGTTCGGGTATCAAGTATAAAACCAAACGATTAGGTTAGTTTTAAGGTATCAAATGAATGCCAAAAGACTAGCCAAATCCTCAAGAACGTGTATCAACTAAGAGTAGAAGAAATCAATGATTAAAAACACATGAAATTGGAAGGAAAGAAACCCAGAAATTAGGGCAACACTAGTTAAATTTGTGAGGAAGATGACGAGTTGACTTGCTGTTTTAAATCGAGTTAGACAGTTAACTTGGGACACGTGTAAAACGGCGGGATGGTCACTGCATTATTTGAACGATGCCATTTTGGACTTGGTTTACAACAGTTCGATGGGAATGGATTAAACTGGTCAGTCAAGCAATTCAATAAGCCAGTTTAGGGTTCTATCCAATGAGCCCACTAGTTCAAACCGGAAGATAGAAAAATTAGATTTTGACCCCAAAAATTTTGGAAAATTATACTATGGCCCACCAGAAATTTATTTAATATTAAATTAATATATTTAAATGAGAAATATTTCAAAAATACCCATAAGTTAAAAACGGGTCAAACGAAGTCCAAATAAAGTAAACAAACAGTGCATTTTATCTATTTTGGACGTTCTAGACCCAATGGTGGGGTCCGTTTCAAGAGACGGGACTCCAAAAAATAAGACACGTCAAAATATAAATTACCAAACTGCCTTGACATGCCTAAAGGCCAAATGGAAGTCCGGAAAAGTCTAAATTGACTTTCTTCAACGTTCTGGACTCAATGGTGAGGTCCGTGTTATGAAATGAAGTACGAAAAAATATGACATGTAAATATGTAAAGAATAAAATCAAACCTTACGATTTAAGGAAGCTACCAGAAGAGTATACGTTAAGAAAATAACACTTCAGATAAAGGTTAGGACTTAATAAGATCTAAGCATAAAATAAGAACATCAATAGGAGATATCTGAAGTACATATGAAGTTAATAGATTATTTATGAATTTTTCTAAGGAACTGCAGAAGAAGTGGGAAAGCGCATTTTTAGCACCAACCCTAAGGACTAAGGTGAGTAACCTTGCATTTGAAGTGGAGATTTAATTTCACGGATTTGAATAATGTTTTAAATATCAAATTCAGTCTTTATACGATTCCTGTTTTAAAATATTCTGTTATGACATGCTCATTAAATGTTTTTATATACAGTTCCTTTCTTCAAAATATTTAGCATGCTTGAGTAAAATGCTAATTTCCTTAAATATTCTAAATTTGATTATTCCAAGTATTTGAAGTTCTATGGCAAAAGTTATATGCTACATGTTTTAAATACTTATGAAAAGTATCTATGTGAAGAATCCATGTGGTAAATGTTTTACTAGATAACAGTGCATAAGCACACAGGTAGGATTTTTGATTTTGGGTTTCTTTGGAACTCAATTGACCTATCAAAGACCACATAGTTAGGATTTTGGTTTTCTTCGAAACTCAATTGACTTGTCATGTGAAATGATAGGTAGCAGGATCAAATCCCCCAGGCAATGAGATATCTCCACGTAAACGTAAAACGAGAGTCTAGTTCGAAACAGGATTAATGAAAGTGAAAAGATGACAAATGATTTTGAAAATGGAAGCAGGTTTTACCCTCATTTTTCACTATGCATGTTTATTTGTTTTGAAACGCATATACTTGATTTGAAGAAATGAATGTTTAGCTTGAATACTTTAAATGTGTCAAAGCTATCTTTATGAAGAATGCATGTATTCTATGTTCAAAATATACAAGTAATTGGTAGTGAGTATTTTATAAACTCTCATGTACGAAACCATTGTCAATTGAAACCCCATGACAAATGCAAGAATTACTCACTGAGCTTCTTGAAGCTCACCCCATTCCCTAACATTTTTCAGGTATCGATGATGAATGGGAGCCTTGCTCCATTTGGGGATGATGACTAGTGGCTCTATTATGATCACGGACTTTTGGAAATACTAGGACCGTAGATGGTCAAGTTTTGATGTAATTGATTTTGGAAATTATGTATTAAGCCCAAGGGGCAGCCAAATATGTATTATATATAAAAATTTAAAATTTTATTTATGCTTCGAATGTATTATCATGTGTATCGCTATGAAGAGTGGCAGTACCGGACGTGTCACGACCCAAAACCCACCCTGTGCGGATTACCGGATCGCGACCGCCGCCCCGTGACCCGAAGGCCTCGGGACAAGGCTCATACATAAGCAACAATATCAGACAGCGATGCGACCTGTGGTTGCGGAAGCGTGAAAATTTTTTTTCTTTTCTTTTAGAATAAAACATCTGTCGCATATCCGTCTGATACTGCCGCTCTTCATAGCGGTACACATAAATATAATAATCAGAGCATAATAATATTAACTAAGGATTTTTACATAGTACATATCCGAATGCCCCTCGGGCTTAAGTACATAATTGTCCAAAAATTTCCATTACAAAAGTTTGACTGATAATGGGTCCTACTACTACCAAAATATCTCCAAGGACCTATTGGAGTTGACATTCATTGCTCCCCAAATTGAGCAAGTGTCCAACCTTGATCATCACCTGAAAAATGTTAGGGAGTGGGGTGAGCTTCGAAAAGCCCAATGAGTAATTCCTACATTTGTCATGGGTTTTCAATTGGTAGAGGTTTTGTACATGAGAGTTTATAAAATACTTAACTACCAATTGGTCGTATACTTGAACATAGAGAACATGCATTCTTAAAATATGTAGCTTTGAAACATTCAGGGTATTCAAGCTAGAACATATATTTCCATAAAAGAGTATGTGTATTTCAGAACATGTAACTTAAAATCATGTAAGCATGCATAGTGAAAATGGGGGGTAAAACCTGCTTCCATTTCCAAAATCGTTTGTCATATTTTCTTTCTAATTAGGTGGAATCTGTTTCGAACCAGACTCCCATTTTACGTATATGTGGAGATATCTTATTTGCCTGGGGATTAGATCCTGCTACCGGGCATTTCACATGATAGATCCGCGGGGTTCAGTACGACCCTACTCACTACCTATGTGATGATGCACATGATAGGTCCGTTGAGTTCCGTACAACTCACAACACTACCTATGTGCTTATTATTTATCTTACAAAACATTTGTCATATGACTTTTATATAAAAGCCTTTTATGAGTATTTAAAACATGTGACGTATAACTCTTGCAGTGATGCTTTAATACTTGCAGTAATCAAATTCAGAATGTTTGAGGAGATCAGACATGCTAACTATTTTAAAAAGGAAACATTTACGGATATAATATGTAAATAATCGTGAAGCATGTCATGGCAGAATATTTAAGAAAACAGAAATCATGAATACTAAATTTGATATATCAATGCTGTAAATTTTTGAACTTAAAAACATCCGTTGAAATTCGTGGAGTTAAAGCCTCCACTTCAAATGCAAGATTACTCACCTCGGTCCTTTAGGGTTAGCTCTATAGAGGCGCCTTCCCTTTACCTTTCTCTGTCCTTAGCCTATCAAGATTTATGAAGATTCCATAAATTTCATATGTGCTAAATCAACTTCATAACTCACTAAGTGTAGACTGTGACAAGCCTAAAGTCTTATACCGGTCCGACTTATAGCTGTATTATAGATCTAGTAACTTATGTACTTAATGATAATAATATTACCTACAACGCCATTCGGTTAAGGTTTTCGTGTTCTCTCTTTCCTCTTCCAATTTCCTTTTTTCCTTCTTCTTTTTCTTAGCTTTTGCCACCATTGCCTCGGTGGGTGATTTGAAAATGAAGGGGCTCACCGAGATGACTTCTGTCGCCTTGGCTATCTTGACGAACCTGTCGATCACTCTCTGACGATGTAACAGTTCTTGCATGAAGGCCTGTTGTTTTGGGTCCTTAGCCCTTTGGGCCTTGGTCATGATCGTATACTTTGGTCGTTGTTCTTCCATAATTATCACCTAAGATCAATTTATGAGTTAGAAATTCTATTTTAAGGTTGATGTGTTATCGTGTCTTTTTCGTAATTTACGTCCTCATATACGCTGTAGATTAGTACGTTGGCATTACCTCAATTTAGTCATTTGATAGATTCTATTTATCAAATTTTATGTCTTTTATTTTAGAGATTTCTTTTAGTCGAATAGACTCTACCATTGAGTCCAGAGCGTCGAAGAAAGTCAGTTTAGGCTTTCTTAGAATTTAATTTGGCTTAGGACATGTTAGGGGTATTTTGGTAATTTATACCTTAACGTGTCTAAATTTTTCAGAGTCCCATCTCGTGAAACGGACCCTACCATTGGCTTCAGAATGTTTGAAATAGTTAGAATCCACTATTTAATTATTTTATTTGAACTTTGTTTGACTTCTTTATGGGGCAGGGGCATTTTGGTCATTTTGACATTTTTAGGGGTCTTTAATTTTTTGAGACCTCATCTCATATTGTGGACCTCACCAATGGACTCAGGAGGTCCGAGATAGTAAGATTACATATATAACTCATCTCATTTGGACACCGGGCCATTTTGGAGTATTTAATTTAATTAATTTCATTTAATTAAATTAAATTATAAATGTAGTATATATATTTTTAAAGGGGAATAAGTGACAGGTTGAATAGGGTGGCACGCTGGCCAGCGTGTCACCTCCCTCCCCATATACCCGAGTTCGAGTCCCACCAGGTGCAATGCACCTTTTTATTTTCTGATTTATTTTATATATATTATATATATAAATATTGCCCCATATGTGACACATGCGCATGCGTGGCCGAGTGGAAAGGACGGGCGCGTGGGCACGTGAGGTCAGGGGTTCGAACCCCACTGACCGAGACTCCCCCCTTTTTCTTTTAAAACCTTAACCGTATATATATATATATATATATATATATATATATATATATATATATATACCTAAGCCCTAAACGACGTCGCGCCACTAATTCGGTGGCAAGCCCAGAGGCTGCCACGCGTTCGAGTTGACACGAAAATTTTAAAAGACCGAGCCAACTCACTGTCTTCTTCCTCATTTCTTCCCCCGTGTTGCCCTAGTTGCAGGTTTCCAATTTTTTCTATTTTGTGGACTTTGGCCAACCCAAGACCTACTGTTTTCACTTCAAAACGTTCCTAAAACATCATGGAGTGTTTTGGCATTCATTTGGAGATTCGAATGTAGCTCAAAAGCTCGGTTTAAGCTACAATAATCCGAACCTATAGATCCATGGTTCATGCTCGTTTCTTCATCATTTTTAGTGAGGTTGGGCTTATTTTGATCCCCTCTTCATGAGGATTCAATTCCTATTCATGGATGTCGATTTAAATGAGAGTTTAAAGGTTTGGGTTCCAAACCCGTAATCTGCAACTCGGTTGTTGGGGGTCAGTTTTTGAGTTTTGTGATCGCATAGTAGGGTTCTTAGAACCCTCATGGCCTCAGTTTGAAGTCTTGATAAGCCAAAATGGAATTGGTGAACGTGGGTTCAGACCTGCTTGAGCAAGGTCCATCCATGGCTGCCTTGCGTACGGCTGATGTTTCTAAGGTGTTTTAGGTTCAATTAATCATGCCTAGTTCATGTATATTCATCCTAATCATCATATATACTAAATTAAAGGCTAAAACAGATTCATACATATAGAAATTCTAGAGAGAGAAATTCAAGTGTTTTGTGGGTTTACCTTGTTCCAAACTGTTTCTCTCTCCTTTGCTCCTTGCTTCCCAATTCTGAAATGTCCTAGAAACTCCTTCAATCTCTCTTTCACTCTCGGATGGTTGTGTTTGTGTGAGTACAAGCACCATGCATACTTGTATAAAGAAAGGTGAATCATGGCAAATTTGATTGCCCTTCCATTTGGGTTAGCCAATTTCAGGCTTCTTCATGAGTGGGTCTGAATTACCACTGTTGGGCAGGCCATTGAGCGGCCGGTTGTGTGTGTGTGTGGTGTTTGACTTACATATATATATGTATATATACATGGTTTAACCCTAATACACCTTGGATAATACACACACCTCTCCTTGACACACTCTTTCTTTTGTACACTTTGGACAATAGCATGCCCTCTTATTCCATATATAATATACATACATTTCATATTTTAACATAAATGCATGCATGCATACACACACTCATATATATATATTAATGTATAATTATATATATATATATATATATTTAAGGTTATAATCATTCATATAGTATATATATATTTTTGCATTCAATTATATATATTAGTTGTTACAATAATATTTAAAATAATTAATTACTTTAAAAAAACTAATTATTTTCTTAAATGTATCATCTTGGTACTAATCTTCGTATCCTCGTAACACGTGTCAAATTCTCATACTTGTATCAACAATCGGTAGTTGACGTGAAAATATAATTATCACAGAATCGACATGTTGGTGATTGCAACGAAAGTGATGTACAATCATCCTAACTTTTCAGGACATTTACTTAAAAGTTCGTGCATCGGGGTTGACACCGACCTCGTTACTAAAGGCGTCGATATCTAATTTTAACACAACAGCTTAATAGTCCCTAATTCGGGTCGGGATATTACAGGACGGATGTGCAAAAGTTTTAAATAAGAAAAGAAAAAAAAAAAATTTCACCCTTCCGCAAACCAAGGCCGCACTGCCATCCGATACTATTGCTTATGTGAGCCTTGCCCTAAGGCCTCCGGGCCAAAGGGTGGCGATCGCATTACGAGATCCGCACAGGGTGGGTTTCGGGTCGTGACATATATTATACTAATTACTTATAATTGTAAAAGTAAAATTTTTTAATAAATACAAAAATAAAAATTAATATTAGAAAATGTAACTATAGTTGTCCATTAAAAGAAAAAAAAAATGAAAATAATAAGTCCTGATGCAGAACAGAAAGACAGCGACGCAATAATCCCGATCAATTAGAAATAAAAATCAAATGATATATATTAGAACCCTTATTAAATATATATATATATATATATGAACATAGAATGTGAATATATACTTTTTTACATGTATAAATAGTACGAACGGCATAAAGTAGCATAAGTTTCAAACCGGTGATTTGAACCGACTGTCGTAAGTTCGTGCAAGTCTATTTTATCATTTGTGAAGTGTGTGATGGTGTTTCAGTGTAGTTAGGCCGATATCCGGCATTTTGGTCCGTCAAAACCCCAAATTAGGCATTTTAGGAGTGAAAAGTTGCATAAGTTTGAAATGGGTGATCCGAACGGAGTGCCGTAAGTTTGTGCAAGTCTATTGTTTAATTTCTGAGGTGTGTGATGGGGTTTTGGGATAATTAGTCCAATAGCCGGTGTTTTGGTCCGTCAAAACCCCAAAATGGGCCTTTTTGGAGTAGAAACTTGCAAAAGTTTCAAACCGGGCATCCGAACTAAGTGCCGTAAGTTCGTGCAGGTTTATTGTATAATTTCTAAGGTGTGTGATGGGGTTTTGGGGTAGTTAGGCAGATAACTGGTGTTTGAGTCTATTAAAATCCCAAAATAGGCCTTTTTGGAGTAGAAACTTGCAAAAGTTTCAAATCGGGCATCCGAACTGAGTGTCATAAGTTTGTGCAAGTCTATTTTATCATTTTTGAGGTGGGTGATGGGGTGTTGGGGTCGGTAGGCCAATATCCGGCATTTTGGTCCATTAAAACCCCAAAATGGGCCTTTTTGATGCTGAAACTCGCAAAAGTTTCAAACCGGGCATCCGAATTGAGTGCTGTAAGTTCGTGCAAGTCTATTTTATCATTTTTAACATTTTTGATGGGGTGTTGGGGTCGATAGGTCGATTTCCAACATTTTGGTCTGTCAAAACCCCAAAAAGAGGCATTTAAGAGCGAAAAGTTACACAAGTTTGAAACGGTGATCCGACCGAGTGCCGTAAGTTTGTGCAAGTCTATTTTATCATTTGTGAGGTGGGTGATGGGGTTTTGGGGTCGGTAGGCTGATATCCGACACTTTGGTCCATCAAAACCCCCAAAAGAGGCATTTTAGAGCAAAAAGTTGCACAAGTTTGAAACCGATGATCCGAACCAAGTGTCATAAGTTTGTGCAAGTCTATTTTATCATTTGTGAGGTGGGTGATGGGGTTTCTAGGCTGGTAGGCTAATATCTAGCATTTTGGTCCATTAAAACCCCAAAATGGGCCTTTTTGGAGCTAAAACTCGTAAAACTTTCAAACCGGGCATCCGAACCGAGTGTCGTAAGTTCGTGCAAGTATATTTTATCATTTTTGAGGTGTGTGATGGGGTATCGAGGTCGGTAGGCTGATATCCGGCATTTTGGTCAGTCAAAACCTTAAAAAGAGGCTTTTTGGAGTTGAAACTTGCAAAAGTTTCAAACCGGGCATCCAAATCGAGTGCCGCAAGTTCGTGCAAGTCTATTTCCATTTTCATTGGTTTAGAAAGGAAAAAAAAAATACTCAAAGACTCATTGCCACTAGTGGTCTAGAAGGCAAGAAAATCTATTATGACATTGAAACCAAAAAGAGATACAAGCTAAAACAAGAGATATATTATTTGCAATTATCAAAATAGATCAAGAGCATAAGCACTCATGAAAAATAGATGAGACATTTGACTACATTCGAATAGGATAGTGCTTACTCTTAATGTGCTTGACATTTTCATGGATATTTACTCCGCGAGGTCCCTTCTTTATCTCATATGCTATGTGGGGTTCATTCTTTATCTCATGCACTACTTGGGGTTCCCTTTTTATCTCACGAGCTAACTTCAGTGGAAACTCTTTCTCGCAAGCACTTGAATCAAACACACACACATTAAAATGCATGTCTCCTATATGCTTAAATACTGCAAAATCTCCGAGACAGAGGCCATGTTGTTGCACAAAATTATCCCAATCTTCTTGGAAGTAAATAAATCCTTTTTGACATTTACTAATTTTAACATGCCATGGCCCTTTACAACTTGTTAGAATTGCTTCTTCCTATTTTACTTCACCTAGTTGTCCATAGAAAGTTGGTGGAATGCACCATGTAAATTTAAAATTCAGAAAACTATATTAGAGTGATTGAATCACTATAAAATGCTGCTACATCAAGAAGAGAAAAGACACTTGGACCGACCACATCATATGTCCCATTCATTAGATAAGTGTAACAAGAATTACTTGATTTGATGATTAAGCATCAATAATTCAAAACATTCACAGAAGCTTTCCAAAGAATTCTCAATTTTTTTCTTCTACTTAAATGATTAAAATTATTAAAATAAAGCTAAAAAGGTCATGGCACAAACAAATGGTTCATGACTTCATGTTCACTGCTTGAAGGCACCACACATACACAGAAACACAAATATACATACATATATATATATATATAAAGAGAAAGAGAGAGGACATACAAGTTCTGTAAGGAAACTAGGCATCATGACCTTGAAGCAATGCTTGGCAATGGGAAGCTTCCTTTCCATCCGAGAAGAAGACATATTCTTACCTACTTGGCAAGTATGACAGTCAAAATAGATAAGATAATTGGAAGTCCTTTCATCGTTCCAATAATCCTGATCTTATCCATAACAAGCTACCATTATAGGGTAATGTTGATGATCAAAATTCAAACTAAAATTCAAACTAGGAATATGGATAGGATCCAGATGGTCAAGCAATTTCTATTCATTTAAAAAGGGTAGGCCAAGGGTTGTTTATGGTTTCAAGGCACCCAAATAACTGATGATTTTTTATTTAATATCTCATCAGTCTAAAGATATCAAACTCGGCCGAGTGGTGGGTTGTTCAAGTTTAACTTGTTAAAATAAATGAATTTCAAATTATAATCAAGTTTGGTTTAATCAAGTTTGTTAAAGATATCAAGTTTGTTTTCTCAAATTTGACTTCCTACCACCAACAAAGTAACTGATGAACTGAGCCCAATAATACCCAACACAAACCCCGCCACCTAATACAATTAGCCCCAATCTGCCAAACTTCTACAAGCCAACATAATGGCATCACCTAAAATTCCTAAACTTGAAAATGAGATTTTCTCAAACATTAAAGGCACAACCAGTAAGCAATCTTGGTACAATGAAAGGTTTATAAAAAAATAATATTACTGTAAGTTCGAATTTGTGTGAGACAGTAACCATTATATGGTATTGGAATTGAATCTTTATTTATCACAATTACTTTATTTCTAATTTTTAAGTCATTTAATAGTTAAAAATCCTATCAATATGTCACAAAACATGGAAATGACAGGCTCAATATAATCACAAACAATCTTTATACTATCAACATGTCACAAAACATGGAAATGACGAAACAAAAGGGATTTGAGGGGAGAAAAATTAGAGCGGACAGAGGAGAAAAAATTAGGTTTAATATGAAAATTCAAATCCAAACATATTAAGCAAAAAAATCTAAATTTTTACCCACCGAATCTACATGTCATGAACAAAATCAGATCAAGAATCAAGAATCAGATCAGAGATAAGAAAACTAACCTTGTTTTCGATCAAGAATTAGATAAAATCAATCTATTTCAACTTCGATCGATTCTTCACGGTAACACCACAAGATCAGATCAAACAGTTCTTCGACAACCAATCTACTTCAGCAGAATACGATCAAGCGAGAGAGCGAGAGAGAGAGAGAGAGAGAGAGAGAGAGAGAGAGAGAATAGCCAACCCAATTAAATGAAACTGTCACTAAACGGAGAGAGAGAGAGAGAGAGAGAGAGAGAGAGAGAGAATAGCCGCCTATTGTTTGATCGATGGGGAGGAAAAATAAGGGAGCGAATGAGAGAAGAAGAAAACCAGGGGTCGTATAAATGGAGTACCTTTTTACGACGCACAGTGCGCGTCATTAAAAAGTACTTAGGCGTCGCAAAAACATCTTCACAACGACGTCGTTCCACTAATACAAATATTAGTGGATGCTCAAATGTGCGTTGCTAAATATTACCGACGTACCGTGCATCGCTAATAAATTATTTCCGTCGCTAATAGCTTCGCGCCCTTTTTTTTTTGCACAGAGAAACCTTTTTGCCTTCTTTTTAGAGACGCACGCCATGGGCATTGCTAATAGGGCCTTTTGGCAATGCGTTATATGCGTCGTAAATAATGTGCGTTGCCAAAAAGCTATTTTTTGTAGTGTATGAAGAGGATGCCAGAGAAGATCCAGGCAGAATGGAGCGAACGCTAAACGAATTTATTCGTGACATAAGATAACAAAACAATAGGGAAAATAGAAGGAATAATATAAACCAAAGAAGCTTGGTAGAATGATTCATGAAACTTCAGCCACCTACATTCGCTGGAGCTTCTAAAGTAGATGAAGCTGAAACTTTGATAATGAGTATGAAGGATATATTTAAGGCGATGGATTGTCCTAAGGATAAGAAGGTCTCTCTTGTTGCTTTTAGGCTACAAGGAGAAGCAAAGCATTGGTCGAACTTAGTGAAAAGAAATTACACAATGGGAGTTCTGTTCTTGGCTTGGATGAGGTTCACAGAATTGTTATATGAGAAGTATTTTCCAAAGAGTGTCCGTGAAGGGAAGAAAGTGGAGTTCATTGAACTGAAGCAAGGAAACATGATAGTGGCTCAAGTTTTGCTCTAGATATGATAGAGATTGAGTTTGATAAGGTGAAAAAATTTGAGCGAGGACTAAAAAGGAGCATTCATGACCGCATTTCACTGCTCCAATCTGAGTCATATTCTGAAATAGTAAACATGGCCTTAATCGCAGAAAAGAACAACAAAAAATATGTGAAAGACCTGAAGCAAAGAAAAAGGGCTTACACTACTGAAAAAATGGGAGAAGGTTCAAGTAAGAGAACTGGGGAGAACTCAAACAAGAAATGTAAACTTTCAAAGGGGCAGGCAAAGGAGCCAGATCAAGACAAGCCAGACAAGTGTCAGCGATGTGGAGGTCTCCATAGAGATAACCAATGTCGGTGGAAGACGGGAGCTTGCTTTGAATGTGGCAAGAAGGGGAACCGAGTGAAAGACTACCCAGAAAAAGCCGAACAACCACGACTCTATCGACTAATCAATAATTGTCCCGCCTCTAACAAAAAGACATGGCGTAAGACCCTATTTTTGAATCGTTCATTTTTAAGTTACAATAGGATTACTATAGTGGGGAATATACTACACACTCTTAGTTGACTCAAGTTTTGAGGACAAAACTCTTTTGAGGGGGGAAGGATATAACACCTCGACCCGTTTACTGAGAAAGTAGGCTACTAATTTGGCTATTAGAAATTTTATGAAGCAAAATAAAAATGTTACAGGAGATTAAACCAGGATATGAAAAAATAATAATAATACATAAATAAAATATAATAAAACAAATAATTTAAATTTCCAAACAAGGCATAAGGGAAAAATAGGAAAATTGAGCCAAAAGTGCAACCCATCAGATTTGTACCCTTGACCCAAAAACCAAAAAGAAACTTAAGCCAAAAATAAAATATATGATATATATATATATGTGTGTGTGTGTGTGTGTGTGTGTGTTGCGTGTGACAATCTCCTTGCACCACCACTCCATCCAAAGAAATTGTATGCAGCTCAACCCTCATGATGCATCTGACTTTGAGTGTGTTGCGGGCAACTAGACATGCATGAACATAAGTAAGTGTGTGTATGTGTGGGTAGAGAGAGGAAGCAAAGGAGAAGAGGTTTTGTTCTGTGTTTTCATTTCATGTGAGATTGCCCAAAACTAGACCCAATGAGGGGAGTTCCTGTAACCACGGTGACTTTGGAGGAACCCTAGTCATGCATGCAACTAAGAGAGAGAGAAGCTGTTAGAGAAAGAAATTGAGATCTTCAAAAACTAGCAACAAAGAGGTAAGCAAATCTAACCTTCCCCAACCTATTTAAATTTTTGATACATTTATGTATGCTAGGTCATGTTGTTGTGTGATTTAAACCCAGAAAACCCTATGAAAACTCAAACCCGCCATTAAAGGGTCTCAAGGAATAGATGTGTGTTGACTAAAACCGAATGAGTTTTGGAAGGTTGGGGCGTGAACTAGATGTTATGAGGATTTCAAATCCACCAAAATTTTAAAAAATGGACGCGAGATGAGAGAGAAAAATAAAATTGCAAGTCACGGCCACCCAAATCAATTTCACCATTTGAGCTACAACCTTGATTTTTTGAACAGAATATGAAACCCAAGATGATACGGTTTCAACAAGCCCAACCCTGTTGATTTCCAGTAAGGAACGGCCATGAACCAGCTAATTATTCGATTGAGCATAACCCTTCAAAATCGATGTTTGATCCATTACAATCCATAAACCTACACCAAAGCCTCCCCTAACCCCTAGAAAATGGTTTGGATCGAAAATAGTGAAGAATCTAGCTCCAAAATTGACGAAATAGAGAAGAAAAATTCTAGGGTTTTGGATGAACAGTGGTCGTCGTGATGGGGAAGACGACACTGTTCGAGTCGGGTTATGGGTCAGATCTCAGGTCGAGGTCTTAACCCATTTAAAACGGATCCTGAAAATAAACTAAACGGTGTCATTTCAATAAATGACTGTTGACATCACAGTGACGTTAGCATGACGTAGCTGATTCAGTCTTTAAACCCTTGAACCAAACGACTTTCCTGAAACTTTTTCTAAAATTCCATTTTGAGCTCCCTAACTTTTGGTTAATTATGAAGTTACCTAGAAAATTAATTAAAAATTAATTTTAAATCCTTTTTAAATTAGGAAAATTGCCATAGTGTCCTTAAGCCAAAAATAAGCCAAACGAAGGCCAATTAAAATGCACAAATAGTCCAACCTAATGTTTTTGGGCATTTTGGACTCAATGATGGAGTTTGATTTTTGAGATTAAGTCCCAAAAAATTAAGACACGTAAAATAAATAATTACCATTTTATCCCTAATGATACCCAGGGCCAATTAAATGTAAAAGATAGTCCATCTTGACTATTTTGGACAATCTAGACTCAATGGTAGAGTCCATTTTAGCAAACGAAGTATCAAAAAATATGACACGTAAAAACGTAAAATCAAAAAAATGCCCTAAGCTTAAAATAAACTATAGATACACAAATTTAGATCTAGAAAAGTCTAAGCCAATTATCTTTGACACTTTAAACCTAACGGCGACATCCTTTAAAGGAAAATAGGACCCTGTAACAAACTAAAAAATGACCAACGCATCCTTAAAACTTAATGAAGCTATAGAAGAGGGTAATTGGAATAAAAAGAGTTCTAAAACTAACAGTTGAATTGTGTGATGCTTTAAACAAGAAAATAACAAGATCTTGAATTATGATTATAGGGACCTTTGTTAAGGAAGAATTTTTCGATTAAGCTTTTGGGACTTCAAGTGAGTTTTTCATACCATGTTGAGGTAGGTTTTCATTATAGATATAAATATCGACTCTTTTATGACTTTAATAACTGATGCCTTGTGAGTATTTTCATGTCATGCTTGAGATGGATTTTTGTTATACATATAAATATTGAACTCTTTTATGACCTTGATAATAGACATACTTCAATTGCTATCGTTTTGAATGACTTATCGATGTATATTGCCTTATAGTCTTTGAAAATAGATACATTGTGCCTAGTGCTTATTTTAAACTATCCATTAAACTATAGAACTCTTATTCGAATAACTGAGTTTGTTATTGAGGTTATTGATTTTGGAAATGATTTTGGTGTTTTGAATACACCACCCTATGATTGGTCATTCTTGAATATACTATGACTTTATTGAACCCTGCCACGGGGTATATTAGTGGCATTATTGATTATTGATCTTAGTTAGTGATGTTCTAATTTTCTGGCCATCGAACCCTGTCCACGGGGTATATTAGTGGTACTATTTAATATTGATCTCAGTCAGCGAGGTTCTAATTTTTTGGCCATAAAAGAGAAATTTTAATGATTTAAGCCTTTATGAATATCGAATATGAACTATGATTGAATCATGATGTTGATTTGACTATGACTATTGATATTGAAAACTACTTTGAACCGTGTTTGAATTACAATACTGACCATCGTTATCAAACCCTATTATTAAAGCATTATTATAATTGTGCTATGTTTTCGATTTTTGATGTACAACCATGATTGAACTGAGATTTATTGAATATGACTTTGATACTATTCTCTGATCTGTTGTACTTTGATATGACATATTTTAATTTCATATAAGTATAGTCAATTCAGAATGTACTACGTAGTAGTTTTGAAACCCTTGGCATGTTATGAAATTCTCACTGAGCTGTCGAGCTCATTATAGATATTTATGATGTTTTTAGGTAAGGACTAGACAAACTTTCAGGTGATGCAGGATAAATGCTTAATAGATGAAGCGAGTTCTTTTTGATGAGTCCTTGATCGAAGATAAACTAGACATTTTCAAATTTTGTGTATTAAAGTTGTATAATGTTATGATGCTCCTTGATTTGGAAGCTCTTCAGTGATGATATTTTAAATCGACTGATTAAGTTGTGTAGCTTATTTTATGGATGTGAAATGAGAAAACAGTTTATTCCACTGCGTAGATGGTAATTAAAGTGGTGTTATGATCATTGAGAGGCCTTGGTGGCCAATCACGAATCCCTAATCCGCATTGGCCGGGTTCCGGGTCGTGACAACATGGTATTAGAGCAATGGTTAATGGTCGTTGGGAAAGACTGAATTGAAACTGAAGATGATGCTTCTTGGGTGATTAGGACGATCAAATGATCAAAAATTTTTGGGAGACATTGAAACATGGAGATTTTTATCTGAACCTTAGGATCAGCATTTCTGGGAAATAGAAATATTGTTAAGTTAGAAATTTGATGGCCTCTAGTGATTAGGTGATAGAGTGATGATAGGAGCGATCATTCAAACCACTCTTAGAGTCGAATAGATTACCCATTTCTGATGACTTAGGGGTGAAAATATAGACTGAATGAATTTGAGATCTATGATTGAATATACTCTATGAATATGTGATTTAATGATATAAATTTGCATGCAATTTAATGGTTACATGGTTGAGGGATTCTGAATATCTTGTTTTATAAATATAGGTGAAACGGAAGGATGGCAAATAAGGTAAGGCCTGAGACCAACGCAAACAATGAAGAGGATGCCAGAGAATATCCTGGCAGAATGGAGCGAACGCTAAACGAATTTATCCATGAGCTAAGACAACTGAACAATAGGGAAAATAAAAGGAATAATGTAAACCAAACAAGCTCGGTAGAACGATTCATGAAACTTCAGCCACCTACATTTGCTAGAGCTCCTAAAGTAGATGAAGCTGAAACTTGGATAATAAGTTTGGAGGACATATTTAAGGTAATGGACTGTCCTGAGGATAAGAAGGTCACTCTTACTACTTTTAGGCTACAAGGAGAAATAAAGCGTTGGTGGAACTTAGTGAAAAGAAATTACACAATGGGAGTTCTATTCTTGGATTGGAGGAGGTTAACGGAATTGTTGTATGAGAAGTATTTTCCAAAGAGTGTCCGCGAAGGGAAGAAAGTGGAGTTCATTGAACTGAAACAAGGAAACATGACAGTGGCTGAATACGAAGCTAAATTCAATGAGCTAGCCCGTTTTTCTCCAGATATGATAGAGATTGAGCGTGATAAGGCGAAGAAATTTGAGCGGGGACTGAAAATGAGCATTTATGACTGCATTTCACTGTTCCAATCTGAGTCATATTTTGAAATAGTAAACATGGCCCTAATCACAGAAAAGAACAACGAAGAATATGTGAAAGACCTGAACCAAAGAAAAAGGGCTTACACTACTGAAAAAATAGGAGAAGGTTCAAGTAAGAGAACTGGGGAGAATTCAAATAAGAAACGTGAAATTTTAAAGGGCCAGGCAAAGGAGCCGGATCAAGACAAGCCAGACAAGTGTCAGCGATGTGGAGGTCTCCACAGAGATGACCAATGTCGGTGGAACACGGGAGCTTGCTTCAAATGTGGCAAGAAAGGGAACCGAGTGAAAGATTGCCCAAAAAAATTCGGACAACCACAATTCTATCAGCTGATCAATAATTGTCCCGCTCCTAACAAAAAGACATGAGGTAAGACCTTATTTTTGAATCGTTGATTTTTAAGTTACTATGGGATTAATATAGTAAGGAATATACTACACACTCTTAGTTGACTCAAGTTTTGAGGACAAAACTCTTTTGAGGGGGAAGGACGTAACGCCCTAACCCATTTACTAAGAAATTAGGCTACTAATTTGGGTATTAGAAATTTTATGAAGCAAAAATAAAAATGTTACAGGAGATTAAACTGGGATATGAAAAAAAATAATACATAAATAAAATAAAAATAAAACAAATAATTTAAATTTTCAAACGAGGCATAAGCGAAAAATAGGAAAATTGAGCCAAAAGTGCAACCCATGAGATTTGAACCCTTGACCCAAAAACTAAGAAGGAACTTAAACAAAAAACATTAAGTCACATGGGCTACCCACATTTTGTGAAGAATATTACAACATATATGCATATAAAAATTTCCCCCCACCTCCCAAATTGGCCAATGGCCATTCGTGTAGCAATATTTATTTTTCAAAAATAAAAATATATGATATATATATATATGTGTGTGTGTGTGTGTGTTGCGTGTGGCAATCCCTTTGCACCACCATTTCAGCCAAAGAAATTGCATGCAGCTCAACCCTCATGATGCATTTGACTTTGAGTGTGTCGAGGGCATCCAGACATGCATGAACATAAGTAAGTGTGTGTATGTGTAGGTAGAGAGAGGAAGCAAATGAGAATAGGTTTTGTTTTGTGTTTTAATTTCATGTGAGGCTGCCCCAAAACCAGACCCAATGAAGGGAGTTCCTGCAACCATGGTGACTTAGGAGGAACCCTAGTCGTGCATACAACTAAGAGAGAGACAGAAGAAAAGAGAGAGAAACCGAGATATGCAAAAACTAGCAACAAAGAGGTAAGAAAATCGAACCCTCCCCAACCTATTTGAATTTTTGATACATTTATGCATGCTACGTCATGTTGTTGTGTGATTTAAACCCAGAAAACCCTATGAAAACTCAAACCTGCCATTGATGGGTCTCAAGGAATAGGTCTGTGTTGACTGAAACCAAATGAGTTTTGGTTGGTTGGGGCGTGAACTAGATGTTATGAGGATTTCAAATCCACCAAAATTTTAACAAATGGATGCAAGATGAGAGAGAAAAATGAAATTGCAGGTCACGGCCACCCTAATCAATTTGACCATTTGAGCTCCAACCTTGATTTTTTGAACGAAATATAAAACCCCACGATGATACGGTTTCAACAAGCCCAATCCCGTTGATTTTCAACAAGGAACGACTATGAACCAGCCTATTATTCGATCAAGCAAAACCCTTCGAAATCGGTGTTTGATCCATTACAATCCATAAAACCTACGACAAAGCCTCCCCTAACCCCCAGAAAATGGTTTGGATCAAAAATAGAGAAAAATCTAGTTCCAAAATTGACAAAATAGAGAAGAAAAATTATAGGGTTTCGGATGAACAGTAGCCGTTGTGATGGGGAAGATCACAATATTCAGGTCGGATCATGGGTCGGATCTCGGGTCGGGGTCCTGACCCATTTAAAACGAATTCTGAAAACAAAGTACCAAAAAATATGACATGTAAAAGCATATAATCACAAAAATGCCCTAGGCTTAAAATAAACTATAGATACGCAAATTTAGATATAGAAAAGTCTAAACCAATTATCTTCGACACTTTGAACCTAACGGTGACATCCTTCGAAGAAAAATAAGACCCCGTAACAAACTGAAAACTGACCAATGCGTCCTTAAGACTTAATGAAGCTATAAAAGAGGTTAATTAGAATAAAAAGAGCTCTAAAACTAATGGTTGAATTTTGTGATGTTTTAAACAAGAAAGTAACAAAATCTTGAATTGTGATGATAGGGACCCTTTGTAATATCCTGACCCAGGATATGGCACGTATATTGAGGTAGACCTGGTTGAGTAATGTAACACGAGTTGTAACCCGAGCTGTTTAAGCTCTATATCATGATATTTTATTGGACTGAACAATTTTGGAATATGAATGATTTATTTTGTACAACTACTACCAATCGATACACTAGTAACCCATGACTGAGTCTCCTAATACGTGCACGCACGCAACCTTATGCATGTGTACATTTGCATGCATGCGTAGCCCTTTTGATATGAGTGTATGTATATACTATTAGAAATAGGTATATAAGTATATCTATGGATATATAAATAGGGTATAAATATATGTATATATATATATAAGGTATTGTGTTATGTATATATATGTGTATTTTGAAATAAAATAGAAGGAAAAGGGGAGGCTTGTCACATCCTGAACCCCACCCTACGCGGATGTTGAGGACGTGATGCCAGTCAGCCGCCACGCGACCAACCGAAGGCAATTTCTGAACTTTCCAGTGAATTGCACTCCGACTGTAGGGTCAGATGCAGCGGAATCTAAAACTTTTTTTTTTTATCAAGGGAATGCAACTCATGTATTCACTGTAAGGTTATGTACCACAGAGCCAGTCTAAAATCCAACAGCTAACAATTCTAACCTCAGAGCATATCTATAATCCGACATATAACAACAAAGCAGAACTATATTCTCTAGAGTACCGTTTAAATCCATGAGCCATGTCTATATCTAGTACATATCAGTCAAGTCAGTCGTATTACATCACTCACCTGATTAAACAGATTCAATCCTCAGTAATCCAATCTCCACAGATCAGTGACATCAGATCCAACAGATATTATCCCTGAAAAATGTTAGGGAATGGGGTGAGCTTTGAAAAGCCTAATGAGTAACACAGGTTCCCTATCAAGGGTTTCAAAACCATTTCTTGTTTACAAAGCACAAGGGTAGTTCAGTTGTTTCTGAAATAGTAGTTTTATAAATCTACTTTAAATGCAGTTTCAGTAGAATAAAACAGGACTGAACTAAACAGAACAACAAATCAAAACAGACGGAACAGTGCATGATGCCAATATCAATGAGAGTATAGGCAATTAATTCAAATATCAGAACAGATCAGTACTGGGCGGAACATAACAGGGCATAACAATAATATATCAGTTAGGCGCGTAATCAAGCCTACTTATGCCAGACCGTTCATAATCAGAATGGTACCCAGAGTCAGACACATCATAGCAGAACAAAATCAAATAGACCATAAAACGGAACAAGACAGACCGTAACAAAATAATAGTAGGACGGGACAAAATCATGTCGCGTACAATACAGTATAAAAGTTTGCATTTAAAAACATGCATTCAGACAGTTTAACTTTTAAAACCGTACAGTGCATCAAAATACAGTATCTATGCAGTAACTTATAAACCAAGTCAAGAATTCAGACAGATCATAACGGAACTGGACCATATATCAATCAAGACAGACAGATGATTAACGGACGGTACATAACGGGATCAGACGGAACAAAACACTAGTTCAAGTCACAGGCATAATCAAGGACAGAGGCATAACAGGACGGATCATAACGGAACAAAGCAGAGCAATACATCAATCAGAACAAGACATATTGAAACTGAACATGGCGGATCAAAACGGTACGATATCAATCAGGTCAAGTCATATCGAAACTGAACATGACGGAACAAAATGAAACAATATCAATCAGGACAAGTCATATCGGAACTGAACATGACGGAACAAAATGGTACAATATCAATCCGGACAAGTCACATCGGAACTAAACATGACGGAACAAAACCAAATAATATATCAATCAGATCAAGACATATCGAAATTGAACATGTCGGAACAAAACGGAACAATACATCTATCAGAACAGGACATATCAGAATTGAACAGGACGGAACAAAATGGTACAATATCAATCCGGACAAGTCACATCGAAACTGAACATGACGGAACAAAATGGTACAATATCAATCCGGACAAGTCACATTGGAACTGAATATGATGGAAACAAACGAAACAATATTAATCAGGACAAGTCATATCGGAACTGAACATGACGGAACAAAACGAAACAATACATCAATCAGATCAAGACATATCGAAACTGAACATGTCGGAACAAAACGGAACAATACATCTATCAGCACAAGACATATCGGAATTGAACAGGACGGAACAAACTGGTACAATATCAATCAGGACAAGGCATATGCTACTTTAAATATATGCTTTTTTTTTTAAACAGTATAACGTTCAAAACAGTACAGTGCTTCAAAATACAGTATCTAGACAGAACTTATACACCAATTCAGGAGTCAGGTTTACTCACAAGACGCAACAGTACAGAATAAAACCAGGACAGACCATACAACAGAACAAGACAGACCCGAACTGAACAGGAGAGCAGGACAGTACAAAATCATGTTACGTGTAATACAATATAAAAAAGTATGCATTCAGACAGTACAGTATACAAAACAATACAGTAAATCAAAATACAGTAACTAGACGGTGTACTTATACACCAAGTCAGAAGTTCCAGGTTACTCACAAACTGTTACGGTTATCTCCTTGCGCAAACAATCCGATAACCTCCAGATACGTCAGGCATCTCCATGTATATCCTGAACAATAATCATCAATCATATACAGATCAGAACTCATCCATTCAGGTCTCATTTGTCATCTTAGGTATCTATCGGTTTACCTAAGATAGCCTAGTAGCCTATCGCCCTCTCATCGGGTTTCATCCGGGGCTATTTTATTCTTAAATTAGGCTCAGCAGTCATCAGGATTATAACCCAAGTCATTTAGACTTCAATCGTTATCAGTCAGTTACTTCTTCAGCCTTAGGGGCAAAACGGTCATTTTATCACTCTTGCCCCGGGCCCTGTCAAGGCCTTCCGAATAGTCTTTATATCTTAAATATAAAGTTCTACGTCTTTTAGACTCCAATCGGTATCAGTTAGGTTCTTATTTTAACCATAGGGGCAAAATGGTAATTTTGTCATTCTTGCCCCGGACCCCAGTCGTGGTTCTTAGAATATCCCATATATCGTATACATGAAGTTCTAAGTCTTTTAGACTTGAATCGCTATCAGTTAAGGGCTTATTAGCCTTAGGGGCAAAATGGTAATTTGCCATTCTTACCCCAGACCCTGTTGTGGTCCTCAGAATGTCCCATATATCTCATATGTAAATTCTTAAGTCCTTTGGACTTCGTTTGGTATCTGCTTTTGATCATCGGGACACATCGGTCATTTCTTGTTTTACGCGTTAACTGTTCCGGAGTCTTATTTAGCCCTTCAGTGTTCATAATTATCCCTATGATAATTTATCAGATCAGTTTGACCTTTATTTGACCTCTACTTGCACTTACTGTGCTCAGGGGTATTTTGGTCATTTTACGTTTTGTAAGATTCTGACTCCGAATCATTATTTAATCATGTTTACAGTCTCACCAGTATCTGGGCTCTATCGCTATCAATTTCGTCCCAATCGGACTTCATTTGGGCTTCGTACAGTATCAGGGGTAATTTGGTAATTTCACGTGTCATATTTTTCGGCACGTCAGTTCATAAAATGGACCTCACCATTGGGTCCAGAGTGTCCGACATAATTAAGTTGGACTATCTGTTATGTTTAATTGACCCTAGGAATTATTAGGGGCAGTACGGTCATTTACACTTTATGTGTCTGTATTTTTCGGGACTTCGGTTCGTTAAACGGACCTCACCGTTGAGTTCAGAACGCCCGACATAGTCAAAATAGACTGTCTTTTATTTTTATTTGGGTTCGGGTACTATCAGGGGCAGTACAGTAATTTACACCTACGTGTCTGTATTTTTCGGTACATAATTTCTCAATTTGGACTGTACCATTGAGTCCAGAATACTTGAAATAGTGAAAATACACTATTTATTTGCTTTATTTGGACTCCGTTTGACATGATTAATGTCCAGGGGTAAAATCATAATTTTACCTAATTAATAAACTAATTAAATAATTATTTTATTATTTAATTAATTTGGCAAGGGCTTAAATGTATAATTTTCCCAAAATCTGGGCCACTGTGCAATATTCAGAACTTTTGGGGCAGATCCGTAATTTTCAGAAAGTTTCAGGGTCAAAATATAATATCATTAAATTAGGGTTCAAACCCTTTGGTTTTTGGGTTCAAAAATTGAACCAATCCAAAACCTCCAAAAACCAACCGGTTCAGTTAGGCCAGAGAACCAGAATTACATATCCTCTTTATCCCCAATTTGGCCCCTATCCACGGTTAGGTTATCTAGTTCCCAATTTTAATTCGTTATCACCGTACCCAAACAGGCCGAATTTGATTTAAAACAAATCAGGTAAGCCCAAAACGGTGTAGTTTCATTAATGGGGTGGCACAATCTTGCGTTGCCACGTGTATGAGTCGACTCGGCCCAACTTCGAACGAGTTGGCGAGTCAACTCCATCTTCTCCAACGCGCAGGGCGCTGTTACCCTAATACCAGCCCCGGTTTTTCTCTATTTCGTGCCATTCCAAGCACGGTTTCCGACTGTTTTTGGTTCCAATTTGTCCCTAGGAGTGATTCCAACAACTTTGCATCGATTTGGTGCCTCGAATCCAAAGATTAAGCTCGGTAGAACCAATTATTGTGCAGAATTTCAGTTCGGCCGTGTGGCCTTGTTCCTAAACCAAATTGCACACGGTTTGGTTCTTTGTGACCCTTAGAACAGGGGCTTCAATTCCCCATTTACAAATTTCAGTTTAGGTGTTCGTTTTAGATTTTGGGTTTCTTGGCCGAAAGGAATAATTTCAGATTCGAGGGCTTTACCATGCGATTTTGGGTCGCGGGTTGGTGTATTTGGGACCCTTTCAGTGTCTAGATCATTTCTAGACCATCAAAACTTGGTTTTTGGGAGGTCGAATCAGACCCAGTTTTGGAGGTGTCATCCATGGCGATTTGGTCACGGTTTGGGTTTCTAGGTCTATCCGAACCTCCTAACTGATTCAGAACAATTCCAAGGTCTCACAGGAACATACATGTACAGTTTGTACAGATCCAAACTATCAGAAACAGTGCTAAAATTTTTGAACAGAAATTTGACAGTTTTGTGTGTTTACCTCTGGCTCAGGCCATTGTTCCTCCCTCCCATAGCTCAGTTCAAACCTTGGCACCTCAGGTGTGCCCCAATGCAGTCGTGCCCCTCAGCCTTCAGCCCTCAGTCCTCTTCCTCCTCTTGTATCTCTTCACATGGCCATATACACACATGCACACCATGTTTCTCTCTCTCTAGCCCTCTTTCTCACTCTAACAGATCTCATACAACAATTTCTGATTTCTCCCTCCTCCATACATGCACATATAATCTTGTATATGGCAGATTATTTGGGTTGCATGTGATATGGTTGGTGGATTGGTGATAAGGTGTTTGTAAAGAGATGATGACCTAGGGTGCAGAGGCATGATGGCCTAGGGGCATAGGGTGATGCATGGGTGAGGTGCTGCATGTTTGTTCATTGGTCACTTGGGAGGTCGCCTATTCAGATTTGTATGTATATACATTTCATTGTGCATTGGTACAGAAAGACTCCACTAGCCTAGTTGGTAATTTTTGGATGAGGTTTCTTTCCACTCAAAGGTCAAGGGTTCAATTCCCTTGGCCTCCCATTTGGCCATTTTTTCACATTTTTCGGTTAAGGCCACGTTTGGTTGCGCAGAAATTCAGTTTCAGTATTTCCTTCATAACTTTCATTCCGTAACTCCTTTTTCGACACGGCTTGTTCTGGGAGTTTCATATTTCAGTTATCTTCAGTGTCAGAGGTTCCGTGTCATTTATTAAACATTCAGGATTTTTCGGGTTAGCTAATTCGGATTTCGTTAGTGTTAAGACGGCATTATTTTACCGATTTAATCAGTAATTTGGATTCGGGTAAGGTACCCTTCCCTCCAGACATTTTCTTTATTTAATCGGTCTATGTCGACCGTCGGGATTATGATTAATTCCCTAAATCATTTTGTAAGCGGTACTAATTAATAATTAGATAATTAATCATTAATTATACAGGGTTGGGGTGTTACAAGGGTCAACATGTGCAGTGTGCATGTGTGCTGTGTGAGCAGTGTGTGTCAAGTGGGTGTGATGTGTGTGTGACTGTGGCGAAGGCAGCAAGGCTGCCAATACAAAGGATGCATGTGGGGGAGTTTTATATATATATATATATATATATATATAGAGAGAGAGAGAGAGAGTTTAGACGTGGATGATGGAGAGAAGAAGGGCGATTGAAGCTAGTCCAATTTGGCTGCAAGAAATGGGGGGAAGAGAGAGAAAATGTGGGCATGAGAGTGGGGCAAGTGGGAGAGCTTTGCCTATAAATACCCAGGGTCTGATTTGAAGAAATCAAAAAAGAAAGAAGAAAACCAAGGAGCTGAAGGTGTTTCTGATATTCAGAAGTGAAGGAAAAGAGGAAAACCCAAAAAAAAAAAGGAGAAAACTACGAGCCAAAAGCTCACACGAGTAAGTGAAGATCAAGTTCAATTTTCATAATTCATGTAGATTCGTTCAATTTTAAGTTTAGGGTCTTGATAAGCATGTAATTAGGATCATTTAGGAAAAAGAATCAAAAGAAATGGTGCAGAAATGAGATAGAAAACAGTAGTTGCAGGTTGTGATAGATAATTCGGATTATGAAGATTTCATGTGATAAACTTAGTTTTATGAATGTAAAACTGTTAAAAATTGGTCTCTATCATGTTTAGAATAAAAACTAGGCTTGGGCAATGACTTAACAGTCACGAAATTGAGAGGGAAGGCTTGGCCGAAAAATCGGTCGAAGCTGTTATCCTCTCTATTCGAAGGGTTAGAGTAACCCAAATGAGAAACCAATATTAGATTTGTAATCTCCATGGAAGGGGGAAGAAAACTATAATGGATTTTGGGGCAAATCTGATCGAAAAGGAGTTGCCATCACCAGAGAAGGTGACGGAACCCTAATATTGTTTCACCGGAAAGACGGGGGAAGGTAATGAATAGTATAAGTTGAATGGTGTCGTGTTGGGGCTTTGGGCCTTGATACTGTGTCATTTTGGGTTAACGCTATTTTTAATTTAAATGGAAATGGGACTGTTTGGATCCAGTGTTTTAAGTTGATATTGGGGATAAGGGGATTGGGGATATCCTATATAAACAGTTTAAGGTTAACCGTCGTTTGGTTTAAAACATATGGGTAGAAAATATGCGAGGGCTGCTGTCCTCGCGAGTCGAACTGGGGACCTAAGGTAAGGATGAGACACGTGTGACCAAGTTGACAAGCAAGCCAGTGTTGACTTTTATGAATATATATATATATATATATATTATGCAATTAACTGAAAAAAATGAATAAAAATAAAAAGGGCTGCACCCTTGGAGACTCGAACCTGAGACCATGTTTATGGAAACTCCCAACCCAAACCAAATTGACAGGCAAGCCCGTATGAACCAATGTGAATATATATATATATATATATTATGTAAACATTGTATTAAATTAATTAAATTAATAATAATAAAATAATGCGAGGTGCAATTTAAATAAATAAATAGTGTATTTTGACTATCTCGGGCATTCTGAATCTAATGGTGAGGTTTTTTATGTGAGACGGGACTCCAAAAAAAATAAAGACCTATAGAAATAACTAATGACCAAAATACCCCTATTGCTACCCGAACCTGAATAGAATTTCGTGAAAGCCTAAACCGACTTTCTTCGGTATTCTAGACTCAATGTTAGAGTCTAAATTAGTGATAGAGATACTTATGATAGCAAGATAAAAAATTTGATGAATAGCATTAACTTTGAGACGTATTTACTAATATATAGGGAACTCGAAAGGAAAGGGCAAACTCACGGGACACTGATTTAGGACTGCATTAGAGGTAAGTAAAACCTATTCTCTTCCATGTAATGCTTTCCAGCCAAGTTTATTCTATTTATTGCCAAACTTGTACTCTTGAATGTACCTGATATTATTGTTTTCCACAATGTGATATTGTTCTATCTTGTGGACATTAATTAACTGATATATCATTGTTATTATGTTGAACCATGCCTTGAAATGCCTGCTGTTATGTTTCACTGTATGTATGATGTTCTATTTTTATACTCTTATGGAATCACTTATGATCATGATATGTTTATGTATACCAGAATTGTGCTCAGTCATAATATCCATCTGATGCTTTTTGATCTACAGGAGACCTAGGGTCAAGTCCATGAATGGACATATGGCTATTCATTGGAGTTTTTTTATTAGAATTTCATTGGGGGGGTATGTCGGGCCCCAAAAGACCGAGGGTTCTTACCAAGCCCTACACAGAGTAATTGTATCTCTTATATGATTGACATGACTACGATTGTTGAATGACACTATTCCTTATGTTTTATCTTATACTGAGAGGACATTCCTTATTGTATTGATTGTGATTGATTTATTGTGGCAGTACATTCATGTTGATACATTGGTGAGAGTTCCATGTTGACGTTATATCCGTTACTCCTGATTGTATATTGTGACCCCACTGCCCATTGGCCATTGTGGCAACTGTTCTTATTGGCTATCACAACATCTTATTTCTTATGATTGGCTACCATATTCTTATTCATGGATTCATATTCTTTTTGATCACTGATACCAGTGTCGGAGATGGGAATTTATTTACTGAGCTTTCGTAGCTCATTCCATCTTACTTACCATTTTTCAAGTAGTGACGCTACAAGACCCCAGTAGGAGTTTGAGAGCATAGGAGGACATTTTGAGAAAATGTATTAGTTTATGATGTAGTTCTCCCATGTATTCACCACCCATGGGTGTTGGTAATGTTTAGTTCTTAAATGGACATTTGTAAAACCATATGATATATTACAGACTTCCGCTGATTATTGTATTGAATAAACTTCCGCTGATTATTTTTATTGAATAGACTTTTGTTGATTATTGTTTCAAATTTTTAGTACATTGCATATTAGTACTATGATACAGGAATGAAAAAAGTAGGGATGGCCATAGGGTTCCCCGCGACACGAGATCCGCATAGGGTCGGTTTCAGGTCGTGACACCCTCGTTAAGGAAGAATTTTTGGATTAAGCTTTTGGGACTACAGGTGAGTTTTCATGCCATGTTGAGGTGGGTTTTCATTATAGATATAAATATCGACTCTTTTATGACTTTGATAACTGATGCCTTGTGAGTATTTCAATGTCATGCTTGAGATGGATTTTTGTTATACATATAAATATTGAACTCTTTTATGACCTTGATAATAGGCATGCTTCATTTCCTATCATTTTGAATGACTTACCAATGTATATTGTCTTATAGTCTCTGATAATAGATACATTGTACCAAGTGCTTATTTTAAATGATCCATTAATACCTATATTTTCTTCCCTTGAATTACGAAAATGTTTTGTGGGATACTCAAGACATTATACAGTTTTATTATTGATTCCTGACCTACTTTAACTAAGTACTAAATATGGAACTCTTCTTCGAATAACTGAGTTTGTTATTGAGGTTATTGATTTTGGAGATGATTTTGGCATTTTGAATACACCACCCTTCTATGATTGATCACTCTTGAATAAATTGTGACTTTATTGAACCTTGCCGCAGGGTATATTGGTGGCATTATTAAATATTGTTCTCAGTCAGCGATGTTCTAATTTGTTGGCCATCGAACCCTGCCTACGGGGTACATTGTGGTACTATTGAATATTGATCTTAATTAACGAGGTTCTAATTTGCTGGCCATAGAAGAGGAATTTTCATGATTTGAGCCTTTAAGAATATCGAATATGAACTATGATTGAATCATGATGTTGATTTGACTACAACTATTGATATTGAAAATGACTCCGAACCATGTTTGAATTATAACACTTACCATCGTTATCAAACTCTGTTATTGAAGCATTATTATGATTGTGCTATGTTTTCGATTTTTGATTTACGACCGTGATTGAACTGAGATTTATTAAAAACGAATTTGATACTATTCTATGATCTGTTGTACTTTGATATGACATATTTTAATTTCGTATGAGTATAATCAATTTAGAATGTACTACATATATAGTAGCTTTGAAACCCTTGGCGTGTTATGAAATATTCACTGAGCTGTCGAGCTCATTATAGATATTTACCATGTTTTCAAGTAAGTGCTTAACAGATGAAGCGAGTTCTTTTTTATGAGTCCTTGACCGAAGATGGACTAGACATTTTTGGATTTTGTGTATCAAATTTGTGTAATGTTATGACGCTCTTTGACTTGGAAGCTATGATCTTTAGTGATGATATTTTAAATTGACTGATTAAGTTATGTAGCTTATTTTGTGGATGTTAAAAGAGAAAATAATTTATTCTGCTACCTAAATGGTAATTAGAATGGTGTTATGATCATTGAGAAGCGTTGGTGGCCGATCAAGAACCCTTAATCTACATAGGCTGGGTTCTGGGTCATGACAGGAAAATTATCTTTGGGAAAAGCTTTGTTTAGGTTGGTGTAGTCAACGTAGACCCTCCACTTGTCGTTCTTCTTTTTTGTGAGAACTATGCTGGCTAGCCACTCTAGCGTTCAACAACCTCTGGACCTCTTCATTGATAATCTTGTGGCGTTCAGGGGCGGCGAACGTTCTCATTTTTTGTCTCATCGGTGGATGGTTTGGATTTTTCATTAGCCTATGAGAGATGAGGTTAGGATCTATTCCTTTCATATCTTTTGTCTCCCAAGCAAATATTGATAGATTCCTTTTTAAGAATTTAACAATTTCTTATTACTTGGATGGAGACAAAGTTGAGCCAATCTGTAGATACCTTTCCTCTCCTTCAGTGTTGACGAGTACTTTGATGGGCTCCTCCATTGGCTTGACCATGCTATCCCTTTCTCTAGGGCTTAATGGCTCATCGATTTTAGAGGGGCACTTCTTTTCCTCATGAAAGTTGACAGGTAGAGAACTCCCCCCTTTGCGAGGGTATTGTGATTGCTATTTGGAGGCCTTTTCCATCAATGCAAGAGCATGGCATTCCTGGGCGGTGGGTTAACAGCCCTTGATAGAGAAGACTTTGTCATTTTGAACATACTTCAAGCATTGATAAAGGGTTGAGTGTCACGACCCGAAACCCACCCTATGCGAATTTCGCATCGCAAGGCCGGCCCAATGGTCGTCTTTACTTTTTTCATTCTTTTACCAATGATAACAGTAAATAATATAAACATGACATTAAAATGCGCAAGCTTTATTACAATTATTGTTCAAAGACTAAACTTAAACTAATAATAAACTGATCGTGAACCACTCTTAGGTGGTAAGTACATGGGAGAGACTTCATTCACTACTATCATGCTCCTCGACTGTCACCTTAAACTCCTGATCACCTACTGTGGTTCTGTAACATTTTCACCTGAAAAATTGTAAGGGGGGGTAAGCTAATAAAGCCCAGTAAGTAAAAGCCTATCTCAAATACAGGTTATGGATTACATAGGAAAACATGAATTCAAGATAACATGATAGCCAATTGTAACACCCCAACCCTGTATAATTAATGATTAATTATCTAATTATTAATTAGTACCGGCTTACAGAACAGTTAAGGGAATTAATCATAATCCTGACGGTCATGATAGACCGATAAAATAATTAAATATGTCTAGAGAAAAATGGGTGTAATGCCCGGACCTAACTATTGATTAATTAGGTGAAATAATGTCATTTTAAAATTGATGGAACTCGAATTAGCTAACTACGAAATTTTGAAATAAATAATAAACGATACGGAGCCTCTAACACTGAAGCTAACTAAAATACAAAATCCTCGGAAGGAACCGCGTTGAAAAAGGAGCAACGAAAAAGAAATTACAAGGGAAACAGTGAAAATAGAATTTCTGCACAGCCAAACAGGGCATAAGCCCAAATGGGAGAAAATGCCCAAAATGTGGCCAAAGAGATTTGAACCCTTGACCAATTGGGCAGGATTTTGTGTATCCAAAATATAACCAACTAGGCTAGTGGCACCTTTGTGTACAAATATACAAAGAAATGTATATAAACACAAATCGGATTAGACCACCTCCCAATTGACCAATAGCCAAGCATGTAACACATCAGCCATGCATCACCCTACACTCTTAGACTATCATGCCTATACACCACATGATGGAATCTCCTTCCAACCAAAATGCATGCAAAACCATCATGAACTTTGGGAGATGAAAGGACAAGAAAGAAATCTGATTTCATATACATGTCTCCATATGTGCATTGGAGGGAATTCAGAACTGTAAATATCCTGTGTACTGATATATAGAGAGAGAAAGCTAGAGAGATAAGTGTGTACATACATGATGGCACACAAGAGATTCAAGAGGAGGGAGAAAGGAACTGAGGGAGGCACACGAGTGGGACTGTAAGGCTCTGAGGTGCCATGGAACTGAACCAACAAAGATGGGAAGGAAGATCACTATTTCAAAGGTAACCTCAAAACTGTCTAGTTTCTGTTTAGACTTTTGCTACTGTTTTTTAATACCTTGAGGCCATATAAACTGCTTATATGAACTATTGTGAGGCCTAGGAACCGTTATAGGATAACTGGGAGGGTCGGATAAGCTCGAAAACCCAAAGCCATGACCAAACTGCTATTGATGACCTTCTATACAGTAGGTCTGATTCGACCCTCAGAAAATTGATTCCTGATGATCTAAACCTTATCTAGACCTTTCTAGGATGCCAAAAACACTGATCCACGACCCCAAAACCCTAGGAAAGGCCCTCAAACCTGAACTTGTAGGTCATGGGTCCATGACCCATTTTTATCAAAAAGGCTTTAAAACTTGTTTGAAACACATGCATTAAACCGCCATGACCTAGGGATCACAAGGAACCAAATCTCACGAGATTTGGTTGAGAAACGAAGGTGCACGACCGAGTTGCAGGTCTGCACAATAATGGAGTGGACCGAGCTCCATGCGTGGATTCAATCCGTGAAACTGATGCCAAAATGTTGGCATGACATCCAGGATTCGATTGGAACCAGAAGCAGTGGGAAATCGTGGCCAAAATGTCACAAAATTGAGAAATTGTGAAAACTGGAATTTAGGTCAATAGTGGGTTATTTGATGAAGAAGACGACGAGTTGACGAGTCGACGAGTCGACTCGTCCAACTCGCCTGAGCCCAAATGTGTCAACACAGACACGTGTCCACCTACGGCTAAGCCACCGCATTAGTGGAACGGTGGCGTTTTGGGGGAAACTGAATGGGTTTTTAAATTTAATTCGGACTGTTTGGGCGCATGGATAATAAATTGAAATCAGGAACTTGGTTAAACTTAACCTGGATAAGGTGGCAATTAGGGATATCATGGATAACGTATTCCGATTTTCTGAAGAGAAGTAAACCGGTTGGTTTTTGAGGATTTTGGACCGGTTCAACTCCTGAACCCTAAAACCATTTGGTTTGAACCCCTGATTTATGATATTCTGTTTTGACCCCACATGTTTTCTGAAATTATACTCTGGCCCAGACTTTTAAGAATTTATGCAAATACACCCCTGGAAAGATAATTAAATAATTAAATAATTATTTTAATTATATTATTAATTAGATAAAATTACCATTTTACCCCTGGACATTAAATGGGTTAAATGAAGCCCAAATTAAGTAAGTGAATAGTGTATTCCCACTATTTCAGGCATTCCGGACTCAATAGCGGAGTCCGATTTGGGAAATTAAGTTCCGAAAAAATACAGACATGTAAGTGGTGAATGACTGTACTGCCCCTAATTATACCTAGGCCTAAATAAAAATAAAAGGAAGACCATTCTGATTATGTCGGGCATTCTGGACTCAACGGTGAGGTCCGTTTACTGAACTGAAGTCTCGAAAAACACAGACACATAAATTGTAAATGACTGAATTGCCCTAGTGATACCTAGGACCAATTAAACATAAAAGATGGTAAAATTACCAAACTTCCCCTAATGCCATACTAAACCTAAATGAAGTCTGATTCAGACGAAACTGATACCAATAGAAGCCCAGATACCTGTGAAACTGTATACTTGATTAAATGATGAATCAGAGTCAGAATCTTACGAAACGTAAAATGACCAAAATACCCCTGAGCACATGAAGTGCAAGGTAGAGGTGGAATAAAGGTCAAACTGATCTGATAAATTATCATAAGGATAATTATGAACACTGAAGGGCTAAATAAGACTCCGAAACAGTTAACGCGTAAAACGAGAAACGACTAATGTGTCTCGATGACTAAAAGCAGATACCAAACGAAGTCCAAAGGACTTAGAAAATTATATCTAAGATATGTGGACTATTCTGAGGACCACGATAGGGTCCGGGACAAGAATGGACAAATTACCATTTTGCCCCTAAGGCTAAATAAGCACTTAAATGATAGCGATTCAAGTCTAAAAGACTTAGAACTTCATGTATACGATATATGGGATATTCTGAGAAACGCGACTGGGTCCGGGGCAAGAATGACAAAATTACCATTTTGCCCCTATGGTTAAAATAAGAACCTAATTGATACCGATTGGAGTCTAAAAGACATAGAACTTTATATTTAAGATATAAAGACTATTCTAAGGGCCTTGACAGGGCCCGGGGCAAGAGTGATAAAATGACCGTTTTGCCCCTAAGGCTGAAGAAGTAACTGACTGATAACGACTGAAGTCTAAATGACTTAAGTTATAATCCTGATGACTGCTAAGCCTAACTTAAGAATAAAATAGCCCCGGATGAAACCCGATGAGAGGGCGATAGGCTACTAGGCTATCTTAGGTAAACCGATAGACACCTAAGATGACGAATAAGGCTTGAATGGATGAATTCTGATCTGTTTGTGATTGATGATGATTATTCAGGACATACATGAAGAGGCCTGACGTACTTGGAGGTTATCGGATTGTTTGTGCAAGGAGATAACCGTAACAGTTTGCGAGTAACCCTGACTCCTGAATTGGTGTATAAGTACACTGTCTAGTTACTGTATTTTAAAATACTATACTATACTATATTGTTTTATCTGATACACTGATTTCATGCTCTTACCCAAATGCATGATCTTTACTTTGTTTGGCTTCTCTGTTCTGTACTGAAATCGCTGTTTTAAACTGGTTCTTAATGAACAACTGACTCTTGGTACCACCTCAGTCTTGAGCACTATATAAGCATACTGCACTCTTTAATCTGTCCATACTGTACTGTTTATCCTGTTATACTGTTCTGCTCTGCTCATTACTGACACGTTCTGTTACTCTGATGTTTTAACTGTACTCTTGTTTTAATACTGTTTCAAATGAACGTATTTAACGTTGTTTTTAACTGGTTCTGAAAGAACAACTGACTCTTAGTACCACCTCAGTCTTGAGCACTATATGAGCATACTGCACTGTTTAATCTGTGCATATTGTACTGTTTATCTTGTTATACTGTTCTGCTCTGCTCATTACTGACACGTTCTATCACTCTGATGTTTTAACTATACTCCTGTTTTAATACTGTTTCAAATGAACGTATTTAACGTTGTTTTTAACTGGTTCTGAAAGAACAACTGACTCTTGGTACCACTTCAGTCTTGAGCACTATATGAGCATACCGCACTGTTTAATCTGTGCATACTATACTGTTTATACTGTTATACTATTCGGCTCTGCTCATTATTGACCTGTTCTGTTACTCTGATGTTTTAACTGTACTCCTGTTTTAATACTGTTTCAAATGAACGTATTTAACGCTGTTTTTAACTGGTTCTGAAAGAACAACTGACTCTTGGTACCACATCAGTCTTGAGCACTATATGAGCATACCGCACTATTTAATCTGTGCATACTGTACTATTTATACTATTATACTGTTCGGCTTTGCTCATTACTGACCTGTTCTGTTACTCTGATGTTTTAACTGTACTCCTGTTTTAATACTGTTTCAAATGAACGTATTTAACGCTGTTTTTAATTGGTTCTGAAAGAACAACTGACTCTTGGTACCACTTCAGTCTTGAGCACTATATGAGCATACTGCACTGTTTAATCTGTGCATACTGTACTGTTTATACTGTTATACTGTTCGGCTCTGCTCATTACTGACCAGTTCTGTTACTCTGATGTTTAACTGTACTCCTATTTTTAATACAGTTGCAATTGAACGTGTTTAACTATCTGTTATGTTTGATCTGTTTTGTCCTGACCTGTTCTGTTTGATCTGTTTGATCCGTTCAGTCTTTATCCATCCTGATTTGTTATGTTTGATCTGTTTTTTTTCCTGACCTGTTCTGTTTGATCTATTTGATCCGTTTAGTTCTAATCTGTCCTGATCTGTTACGTTTGATCCGTTCTGCCCTGACCTGCTCTGTTTTATCTGTCTGATCTGTTCAGTCCTGATCCGTCCTGATTTGTTATGTTTGATCTGTTCCATTCTAACCTGTTTGCTCTGTTTCGATCTGTTCCATTTTGTTCTGTCCCGTCCTGTTTTGCTCAATACTGATCTATCATGTTCTTGGATGATGAACCTGGATCTCTAACTGACGTACTGTTTTCGCTCAGTTCTGTCTTGTTCCGTTTCGTTGATGATATACCTGTATCTTTGGTTGACATATTGTTTCCGCTCTGTTTTGTTATGTTTTGTTCGGCTCTGATTGTTATGTTTTTTTCTGTTCTATTCGGTTCTGATTTGTTGTTCTGTTCCGTTCTGTTCGGTTGTGATTTGTTATGTTCTGTTCTGTTCCGTTCTATTATGTTTTATTATGATCCGTCCTGACCTGTTCTATTCTGACCTGTTCTATGCTGACCCATTCTATTCTGACCTGTTTGTCTCTGATTGATATATTGGCATCATTTACTATTCTATTTTGATTTGTTGTGCTTTGCTTCATCCTGTTCTGATTTGTTATGTCTTGCTCTGCTCGGTTCTGCTCCATCCTGACCTGTTGTGTTCTGTTCTGTATGGTTATACTTGATATGGTCTGTTATGTTCTGTCTGTTCTGATATGTTATTTTATTTTGTTCAGTCCTGCTTTATTCTACTGAAACTGCATTTAAAGTAGATTTATAAAACTGCTATTTCAGAAACAACTGAACTACCCTTGTGCTTTGTAAACAAGAAATGGATTTGAAACCCTTGACAAGGAACCTGTGTTACTCATTGGGCTTTTCGAAGCTCACCCCATTCCCTAACATTTTTCAGGAATGATATCTAATGGATCTGATGGCACTGATCTGTAGAGACTGGATTGTTGAGGATTGAATCTGTTTAATCAGGTGAGTGATGTAATACGACTGACTTGACTGATATGTACTAGATATAGACATGACTCATGGATTTAAACGGTACTCTAGAGGTTATAGTTCTACTCTGTTGTTATATGTCGGATTATAGATATCCTCTGAGGTTAGAATTGTTAGCTGTTGGATTTTAGACTTGCTCTGTGTGATACATATCCTACGGTGGATACATGAGTTGCATTCCCTTGACAAAAAGTTTTTTTAAATTTCGCTACATCTGACCCTACAGTCGGAGTGCAATTCACTGAAAAGTTCAGAAATTGCCTTCGGTTGGTCGCGTGGCGGCTAACTGGCATGACGTACTCGACATCCGCATAGGGTGGGGTTCGGGATGTGACAGAGTGGTATCAGAGCAAATGTTTGGAGATAGTTAAGACTATCAGACCTGAAGTTGGTAAAGTTTTAAAATCGACTAGTATCACAGAGCAAAATCAGAGCATTAGGTTATGGATTAAGAACCATAGAGTACCTGAGCCATAGGTATTAAGTTCCACTGTTGGAGATCTGACATGGAACTGTGAAAGTCTTTATAATAGCTGATAGGCTTGTAATTCTGTGGTATCTGAGGACTGGGAATTTACTGAATCTGATCTGAACTGGTGTGATTTGAGGTTGTAGACTCATGATACTTAGAGACGTGTCCATACAAATAATTATGGACATAACAACCGAAAGGAAAATGACTATAGGTATGTTAACCCTGGCATTGATACTTGAAATTATGGATATCGAGTGAATCACTTGTGGGATCACATATGATTGAATGATCTTAGTGGATGATTTCCACTTATTTGAGGATGATCGCCCAGTAAATGGGCCTGATGATCGAATATTGATGAGACTATGCAATTGTGGTTGTAAAATTTGACCGAGTAAGAATATCCGTATCTGATATGAAATCTGTATGAAACTAATATAAACTATCTTTTTGATGGCATCTAGACTGATATGACAGTCTGAGAGACGAATTAGAAAGGGAAACTATGACGATAGAACCTCCTAGATATGACCAGCCTGTTTCTGTTGATCTCATTGAGACTATACACTTTCACTCCAACTGTCCTCCTTTGGAGAATTTACAGTCAAGTGTCTTGCTCCGACCTTTAATTAGGTAGCCACCTCTCGTGTTTCTGTGAGAACATTCGATACAGTCAACATGTTCTGTTACGAGATTCAACCTTGCTTTGTCTCCTATGGCATAATAAAAGTCTCATTGTGGGTTTACTGGATCTGACCTGACATCTGAAAAGCTTGGGAATTAACAACTGATGCCAATTGGAGACATGTCAGTAAAAGTGATTACGGTTAAACCTCGTAACATTTTATAGAGGTGCCAGATGTTGGATTCCTTTATGGATAAACCTGACTGACAGATGACTGTTTTTTCGATATGACCAACTAAGTTTTGAGGACAAAACTTCTCTGAAGAGGGGTAGGATGTAACACCCCAACCCTGTATAATTAATGATTAATTATCTAATTATTAATTAATACTGGCTTACAGAACAGTTAAGGGAAGTAATCATAATCCTGACGGTCATGATAGACTGATAAAATAATTAAATATGTCTAGAGAAAAATGGGTGTAATGCCCGGACCTAACTACTGATTAATTAGGTGAAATAATGTCATTTTAACACTGACGGAACTCGAATTAGCTAACTACAAAATTCTGAAATAAATAATAAAGGATACGGAGCCTCTAACACTGAAGCTAACTGAAATACGAAATCCTCGGAAGGAACCGCATTGAAAAAGGAGCAACGAAAAAGAAATTACGAGGGAAATAGTGAAAATAGAATTTCTGCGCAGCCAAACAGGGCATAAGCCCAAATGGGAGAAAATGCCCAAAATATGGCCAAAGGGATTTGAACCCTTAACCAATTGGGCAGGATTTTGTGTATCCAAAATATAACCAACTAGGCTAGTGGCACCTTTGTGTACAAATATACAAAGAAATGTATATAAACAAAAATCGGATTAGACCACCTCCCAATTGACCAATAGCCAAGCATGCAACACATCACCAACGCATCACCCTACACCCTTAGACTATCATACCTATACACCACATGATGGCATCTCCTTCCAACCAAAATGCATGCAAAACCATCATGAACTTTGGGAGATGAAAGGATAAGAAAGAAATCTGATTTCATATACATGTCTCCATATATGCATTGGAGGGAAATCAGAACTGTAGATATCTTGGGTACTGATATATAGAGAGAGAAAGCTAGAGAGATAAGTGTGTACATACATGATGGCACACAAGAGATTCAAGAGGAGGGAGAAAGGAACTGAGGGAGGCACACGACTGGGACTGTGAGGCTCTAAGGTGCCAAGGAACTAAACCAACAAAGATAGGAAGGAAGATCACTATTTCAGTGGTAACCTCAAAACTGTCTAGTTTCTGTTTAGACTTTTGCTACTGTTTTTTAATACCTTGAGGCCATATAAACTGCTTATATGAACTATTGTGAGGCCTAGGAACCGTTATAGGATAATTGGGATGGTCGGATAAGCTTGAAAACCCAAAGCCGTGACCAAACCGCCATTGATGACCTTCCATATAGCAGGTCCGATTCGACCCTCAGAAAATTGATTCCTGATGATCTAAACCTTATCTAGACCTTTCTAGGATGCCAAAAACACGGATCACGACCCCAAAACCCTAGGAAAGGCCCTCAAACCTGAACTTGTAGGTCACGGGTCCATGACCCATTTTTATCAAAAAGGCTTTAAAACTTGTTTGAAACACATGCACTAAACCGCCATGACCTAGGGATCACAAGGAACCAAATCTCACGAGATTTGGTTGAGAAACGAAGGTGCACGACCGAGTTGCAGGTCTGCACAATAATGGAGTGGACCGAGCTCCATGCGTAGATTCGATCCATGAAACTGATGCCAAAATGTTGGCATGACATCCAGGAATCGATTGGAACCAGAAACAGTGGGAAATTGTGGCCAAAATGTCACAAAATTGAGTAATTGTGAAAACTGGAATTTAGGGCAACAGTGGGTTATTTGATGAAGAAGACGACGAGTTGACGAGTCGACTCGTCCAACTCGCCTAAGCCCAGACGTGTCAACACAGACACGTGTCCACTTACGGCTAAGCCACTGCATTAGTGGAACGGTGGCGTTTTGGGGGAAACTGAATGGGTTTTTAAATTTAATTCGGACTGTTTGGGCGCATGGATAATAAATTGAAATCAGGAACTTGGTTAAACCTAACCTAGATAAGGTGGCAATTAGGGATATCATGGATAACGTATTCCGATTTTCTGAAGAGAAGTGAACCGGTTGGTTTTTGAGGATTTTGGACCGGTTCAACTCCTGAACCCTAAAACCATTTGGTCTGAACCCCTGATTTATGATATTCTATTTTGACCCCAAATGTTTTCTGAAATTATACTCTGGCCCAGACTTTTAAGAATTTATGCAGATACACCCCTGGAAAGATAATTAAATAATTAAATAATTATTGTAATTATTTTATTAATTAGGTAAAATTACCATTTTACCCCTAGACATTAAATGGGTCAAATGAAGTCCAAATTAAGTAAGTGAATAGTGTATTCCCACTATTTCAGGCATTCCGGACTCAATAGCGGAGTCCGATTTGGGAAATTAAGTGCCAAAAAAATACAGACATGTAAGTGGTGAATGACTGTACTGCCCCTAATTATACCTAGGCCTAAATAAAAATAAACGGAAGAGCATTCTAATTATGTCGGGCATTTTGGACTCAACGGTGAGGTCCGTTTACTGAACTGAAGTCTCGAAAAACACAGACACATAAATTGTAAATGACTGAATTGCCCTAGTGATACCTAGGACCAATTAAACATAAAAGACGGTAAAATTACCAAACTGCCCCTGATGCCATACGAAACCTAAATGAAGTCTGATTCAGACGAAACTGATACCGATAGAAGCCCAGATACCTGTGAAACTGTATACTTGATTAAATGATGAATCAGAGTCAGAATCTTACGAAACGTAAAATGACCAAAATACCCCTAAGCACATGAAGTGCAAGGTAGAGGTGGAATAAAGGTCAAACTGATCTGATAAATTATCATAAGGATAATTATGAACACTGAAGGGCTAAATAAGACTCCAGAACAGTTAATGCGTAAAACAAGAAACGACTAATGTGTCCCGATGACCAAAAGCAGATACCAAACGAAGTCCAAAGGACTTAGAAAATTATATCTAAGATATGTGGACTATTCTGAGGACCACGATAGGGTCCGAGACAAGAATGGACAAATTACCATTTTGCCCCTAAAGCTAAATAAGCACTTAACTGATAGCGATTCAAGTCTAAAAGACTTAGAACTTCATGTATACGATATATGGGATATTCTGAGAACCGCGACTGAGTCTGGGGCAAGAATGACAAAATTACCATTTTGCCCCTATGGTTAAAATAAGAACCTAACTGACACAGATTGGACTAAAAGACATAGAACTTTATATTTAAGATATAAAGACTATTCTGAGGGCCTTGACAGGGCTCGGGGCAAGAGTGATAAAATGACTGTTTTGCCCCTAAGGTTGAAGAAGTAACTGACTGATAACGATTGAAGTCTAAATGACTTGGGTTATAATCCTGATGACTGCTAAGCCTAATTTAGGAATAAAATAGCCCCGGATGAAACCCGATGAGAGGGCGATAGGCTACTAGGCTATCTTAGGTAAACCGATAGACACCTAAGATGACGAATAAGGCCTGAATGGATGAATTCTGATCTGTCTGTGATTGATGATGATTGTTCAGGACATATATAGAGATGCCTGATGTACTTGGAGGTTATCGGATTGTTCGTGCAAGGAGATAACCGTAACAGTTTATGAGTAACCCTGACTCCTGAATTGGTGTATAAGTACACTGTCTAGTTACTGTATTTTAAAATACTGTACTGTACTGTTTTATCTGATACACTGATTTCATGCTCTTACCCAAATGCATGATCTTTACTCTGTTTGGATTCTCTGTTCTGTACTGAAATCACTGTTTTAAACTGGTTCTGAATGAACAACTGACTCTTGGTACCACCTTAGTCTTGAGCACTATATGAGCATACTGCACTGTTTAATCTGTGCATACTGTACTGTTTATCCTGTTATACTGTTCTGCTCTGCTCATTATTGACACGTTCTGTTACTCTGATGTTTTAACTGTACTCCTGTTTTAATACTGTTTCAAATGATTGTATTTAACGTTGTTTTTAACTGGTTCTAAAAGAACAACTGACTCTTGGTACCACCTCAGTCTTGAGCACTACATGAGCATACTGAACTGTTTAATCTGTGCATACTGTACTGTTTCTCCTGTTATACTGTTCTGCTCTGCTCATTACTGACACGTTCTGTTACTCTGATGTTTTAACTGTACTCCTGTTTTAATATTTTTTCAAATGAACGTATTTAACGTTTTTTTTTTAACTGGTTCTGAAAGAGCAACTGACTCTTGGTACCACTTTAGTCTTGAGCACTATATGAGCATACCGCACTGTTTAATCTATGCATACTGTATTGTTTATATTGTTATACTGTTTGACTCTGCTCATTACTGACCCGTTCTGCTACTCTGATGTTTTAACTGTACTTCTATTTTAATACTGTTTCAAATGAACGTATTTAACGCTGTTTTTAACTGGTTCTGAAAGGACAATTGACTCTTGGTACCACTTCAGTCTTGAGCACTATATGAGCATACCGCACTGTTTAATCTGTGCATACTGTACTGTTTATACTGTTATACTGTTTGGCTCTGCTCATTACTGACCTGTTCTGTTACTCTGATGTTTTAACTGTACTCCTGTTTTAATACTGTTTCAAATGAACATATTTAACGCTGTTTTTAACTGGTTCTGAAAGAACAATTGACTCTTGGTACCACTTCAGTCTTGAGCACTATATGAGCATACCGCACTGTTTAATCTGTGCATACTGTACTGTTTATACTGTTATACTGTTCGGCTCTGCTCATTACTGACCTGTTCTGTTACTCTGATGTTTTAACTGTACTCTTGTTTTTAATACTGTTTCAAATGAACGTGTTTAACTATCTGTTATGTTTGATCTGTTTTGTCCTGACCTGTTCTGTTTGATCTGTTTGATCCGTTCAGTCCTTATCCGTCCTGATTTGTTATGTTTGATCTGTTTTTTTTCCTGACCTGTTCTGTTTGATCTATTTGATCCTTTTAGTTCTAATCTGTCCTGATCTATTTTGTTTGATCCGTTCTGCCCTGACCTGCTCTGTTTGATCTGTCTGATCTGTTGCGTCCTGATCTGTCCTAATTTGTTATGTTTGATCTGTTCCATTCTGACCTGTTTGCTCTGTTTTGATCTGTTCCATTCTGTTCTGTCCCGTCCTGTTCTGCTCAATACTGATGTATCATATTCTTTGATGATGTACTTGTATCTCTGACTGACATACTATTTTCGCTCAGTTCTGTCTTGTTTCGTTTCGTTGATGATATACATGTATCTCTGGTTGACATATTGTTTCCGCTCTGTTCTGTTATGTTTTGTTCGGCTTTGATTGTTATGTTTTGTTCCGTTCTATTCAGTTCTGATTTGTTGTTCTGTTCCATTCTGTTTGGTTGTGATTTGTTATGCTCTGTTCTGTTCCATTCTATTATGTTTTATTGTGATCCATCCTGACCTGTTCTATTCCGACCTGTTCTATGCTGACCCGTTCTATTCTGACCTGTTTGTCTCTGATTGATATATTGGCATCATTTACTATTCTATTTTGATTTGTTGTGCTTTGCTTCATCCTGTTCTGATTTTTTATGTCCTGCTCTACTCGGTTCTGCTCCGTCCTGACCTGTTGTGTTCTGTTCTGTATGGTTATACTTGATATGGTTTGTTATGTTCTGTCTGTTCTGATCTGTTGTTTTATTTTGTTCAGTCCTGCTTTATTCTATTGAAACTGCGTTTAAAGTAGATTTATAAAACTGCTGTTTCAGAACAACTGAACTACCCTTGTGCTTTGTAAACAAGAAATGGATTTGAAACCCTTGACAGGGAACCTGTGTTACTCATTGGGCTTTTCGAAGCTCACCTCATTCCCTAACATTTTTCAGGAATGATATCTAATGGATCTGATGGCACTGATTTGTCACGACCCGAAACCCACCCTGTGCGGATCTCGGATCGCGACCGCCGCCTTCAGGCCCGGGAGCCTGAGGGCAAGGCAAAACATGGGCGACGGTATCGAATAGCGGTGCGGCCTTGATTTGCGGAAGCGTGAAAACCCTTTTCTTTTTCTTTTTTTTTTTAAAAAAAATCCTTTAAAAACTTTCGCACAGCCGTCCGGTACTGTCGCTCTTCATAGCGGTACACATGAATAATCACATCAGAGCATACTAAAAATTAAAGTCTTATACATGATACATATTCAAATGCCTCAAGGGCTTAAGTACATATGTGGTTGCCTCTTGGGCTTAAATACATAATTGTCCCAAAAGTACGACATCAAAATTCGACCAACCATAGGCCCTAATACTTCCCAAAAATATCTCCAGAATCCTAATGGAGCTGCCTATCATTTCTCCCCAAATTGGGCAAGGGTCCACCCATCGTCATCACCTGAAAAATGTTAGGGAATGGGGTGAGCTTCGAAAAGCCCAGTGAGTAATTCTAACATCTGTCATGGGTTTCAATTGGTAGTGGTTTCGCACGTGAGAATTTTGTAAAATACTCACTACCAATTGCTCGTATACTTGGAACATAGAGTACATGCATTCTTTAAACAATGGCTTTGAAACATTACAGTATTCAAGCTAACTTGTACTTTCGAAATAAAGTATGTGAATTTCAAATCATGTAAATATGCATGGTGAAAATGAGGAAAAAGCCTGCTTCCATTTTCAACACACACCTTATCACTTTCATTAACAGAATCCGTTTCGAACCAGATTCCCATTTTACTTTTCGTGGAGATATCTCATATGCCTGGGGGATTAGATCCTGCTACCTGGCATTTATTCATATCGTAGTTGGGTTCCTAAGAAACCCGATAGAAATCCGTGGTGCTTATGCACAATTTATCTTGCATTTAAAAGCATTTAACCCATAATTCCTTCGTGTGGATGCATTTAAAAGCATTCAAAACATACAGTTCATAATCTCATGATAGGGCATTGAAATACGTGAAACATGTAAATTCAGGATATATAATAACATTTGAAATCGAAAATTTAGACATGCAGAAGTATATTTCAGAGAACAGCAGTAAATTATTCAAGAAGCATGTCATAACAGAATATTTAAAACGGAATTGTGTAAAGACAGAATTTGATATTTAAAACATCATTCAAATCCGTGGGATTAAATCTCCACTTCAAATGTGAGGTTACTCACCTTGATTCCCCGGGTTTGCACTACTGGTGGACTTTTCCCTTTCCTTTGTATTTCCTAAGAAAATTATAAAAAACTCGTTAACTTCACATTTACCTTAAATCGTTACCTACTCAAGCTCTTTCAATTAATTTTAGACCTAACGTATCCTAACTTCCTAGGATTGGTCTTACTAGTCAACTCGTGGTGACTTGATGAGTTTTATTTTACACGTGACTAAATTTTCAGTACCTATTTTGGTGTTATGGACTTCACCGTTGGGTTTGGAATGTCCGACATAGTCGAAATAGACTATCTTTTAGTTTCATTTGGGCTTCGGGTACCTTAGGGGTAGTTTGGTCATTTCGCGCGTCATATTTTTCGGAGTCCCGTCTCGTGAATCGGACCTCACTGTTGATCTCAGAAGGCCCAAGAAAATAAGATTATACTAATAACTTGTCTTATTTGGGCATCGACTACATTAGGGGCAATTTGGTAATTTGTACTTTAACGTATCGTAATTTTTGAAGCCTCGTCTCGTAAAACGGACCACACCATTGAGTCCGAAACGTCCAATATAGTCAAAATCCACTATTCGTTTACTTTATTCGGACTCCGTTTGACTTATTTATGACCTAGGGGTAATTCGGTCATTTTTATTTAATTAATAAATTAATTAAATAATTTAATTTATTATTTATTAATTTATCAGGGGTATAAATGGAATAAAATTCCAGAATCTAGGCCAGAGTTGAATTTCCTAAAACTGTTGGGGTCATTTTGTAAATACCAGAAAATTGTAACTGAACCAAACGGTTCAGTCAGCATGCGACTGAACCAGACCGGTCCAGTCCGGTTCAAGGTAATGTGCTGACGTCAGGATGACGTCAGCCCTACAATTTAATTTTAAATTTAACAGTAACAAAACGACGCAGTTTAAGTTCGGTTTATATCCTTTTTATTCGGGTCGGGGCCCGACCCGAAGACCCGATCCAAACCCGTTACTGTTCATCGTCCCCACCCGTCTAGGGCCACTGTTGCCCTAGAAAATTTCAGAATTTTCTCTCCCAATTCGTAGGTTTTCATACAGCGATTCCCACTGGTTTTCTTTCCAAAATGTTTCTAGGAGTAATATCATCCATTTGGCATCGATTTCAAGCATCACAATCAACAATAGGGGACTGTTCTAGTCGATTATTGTGGGAAAATACAGTCAGTCCATACAGCCTCATTCCTTCATCATTTTGCACGAGGTTTGATCCTCTGCAACCCTTACAACATGAGCTTCCATTCCCAACTCATCAATTTCGGTTTAGGTGTCAAAATCAAAGAATCCATCTTTGGGCCGAAAAGAATAATGCCATTTTTGGGGGTTTAAACCTAGGTTTCTAGGTCGCGGTTGGGGTTTTCCAAGGTCCTAAGATGTCCTATTTCATGTTTCAACCCTCAAAAGCTCGGTTGGTTGAGGTCGGATCAGACCTGCAACTTCAAGCTCCATCAATGGCGGTTTAGCTACGGGTTCGTGGTTTGGGCAGTTTTATAGGTTCAAATCTTTCACAACCAACCCAGTTTCATTATTAAGCTATGGTACATGCATCAACAGTCCAAACAGCAACAAAATAGTATCCAAATCTTACAAAAGGGAAAAATCTAAAACTTGGCTCACTTACCTTCGGACAGTGGTTCCTCTAATGGTTAGTTCAGGTGAACCCTCAGTGATGGTCCTTCTCAGTCGAGCAGCCCTTCAGTTCCAGTCTCTAGCTTCTTCTAAGCTCCTTCAATGGCTCACCAATGCACACACACACTTGTGTATTTCTCTCACTCTCTCTCTAGGATTTCTCTCTCTATAAACAGTATACTGCCTTCAAATTCAGATCTGTTTTTCCCTCCAATGCATATATGGAGATTTTGTAAATAAAAATCAGATTGTCTTTAGTGTTTCATCTCCCCAAGTGCATGATGGATTTGCATGCAACTTGGTTGGGGGGAGATGCAGTCATGGGTGTATAGGCACATGATGATCTATGGGGGCATAGGAGTGATGCATGCTGATGTGTTGCATGCTTGGTGATTGGTCACTTGGGAGGTGGCCAAATCAGAATGGTACTTAAATACATATCTTTGCACATATGTTCACAAAGAGGTTCCTAGCCTAGTTGGTAATTTTTTGGTAACCCAAATTCTGCCTAGGTTGGTCAAGGGATCAAATCCTCTTGGCCACAATTTTTGGTCCTTTTTCCATATTTCGGGCTTAGGCCCTGTTTGGCTGCGCATTAATGCAGTTTCACTCTTTCCCACTTAACTTTTATTCTGTAACTTATTTTTCGATGCCGTTTCTTCTGGTCAACTCCTAATTAGGTTAGCTTCTTAATTATTCTTTATGTTTGGTTCAGATAAATGATTAGTAACTAATCATTTCTTAATCAGGGTCGGGGTGTTACAGATCTGTGGAGACTGGATTATTGAGGATTGAATCTGTTTAATCAGGTGAGTGATGTAATACGACTGACTTGACTAATATGTACTAGATATAGACATGGCTCATGGATTTAAACAGTACTCTAGAGGTTATAGTTCTACTATATTGTTATATGTCGGATTATAGATATGCTCTGAGGTTAGAATTGTTAGCTGTTGGATTTTAGACTTGCTCTGTGTGATACATATCCTACGGTGGATACATGAGTTGCAATCCCTTGACAAAAAGTTTTTTTAAATTCCGCTGCATCTGACCCTACAGTCGGAGTGCAATTCATTGGAAAGTTCAGAAATTGCCTTCGGTTGGTCACGTGGCGGCTAACTGGCATCACATACTCAACATCCGCGTCGGGTGGGGTTCGGGATGTGACACTAATCATGACAACTATTTCAGTTAGCAGTAAAGTGCCACAAGGCCAATGAACAATAAAGCCCAATAATCACAATCAACATGAATATTGCCATAGCAAAACGATCATAGTCAAACACAATTAATGAGTGAACAGTTAACATCAATGCATATGAAATGCCTTCGTAACTCTATATGTAAGAAAACCCCCATCACCATATGTCCGATCACGGATTCGACCAGTAGGTCCCGTCAATCGGCCCGTAGGTCCAGTCAATCGATAAAAACACTCCCATCACCATTTGTCCATTTATAGTCTCAACATGCAATGTATGAACTAATATGACATGCATACAATGATAGGCGTTAGTACAATGCATCAAATCATGAGATATCAGTCAATAGGCCTCCACCAGATAGGATAATATCAATGACGGGAATAATAACAGTAGATACATACATGAGTACAAGTCTTGGCAGTAGTAGAAAGATCGTGGCTTGGAAAACCACGTATAAGAGATAGGAATCCACTTACCTTATCAGTGTCCTAGCATCCTGTGACTTTCTCCTCTCCTTTTGACTTGCCTATACATCAATAAACACGTTTTAGCTTTTATGTCATTTATTGAATTTATGCCTCGCTACTCTAAATATCTCTTTTACTATTTTATGCTCTTGAACTTAATTTACCCAAGGGTAAAATGGTCATTTACGTGTCTCTACTTTTTGGGTTCTGTTTTCACAATTTGGACTTCACCATTGAGTCTAGTAGGTTTGAAATAATAAAAATTCACTATTTACTTAACTCAATCGGAGTCCGTTTGACTCACCTTCGACGTAGGGGCATGTTGGTCATTTTGGCATTCTACAGTATTTTATTTTTCGAGACTCTGTCTCGTGAAATGGACCTCACCATTAAATCCAGAAGGTCCAAAACAGTAAATTTTCATTATTCATTTGATTAATTTACGCGTCGAAATTTAATTCAAATTTGTTTAATTTTCTTAATTATTTAATTTATTTTATTGGGTCTAATATACACATTATTTGAAGCAAAATAAATCACATGTGGCACAGTGATTCAAGTTTTTCACCCTTTCCCCCTTGGTCACAGGTATTCTCTACCCAAACCATTTTTCTCATTTTTTTTTTTGTCAGTTTTCCGTTTCCTTCCAGTTCCTATACATGTTTAAGCCAACCATTAGATAACTTCTCTTTTTCAACCAAACAACCTCCAAACTCAAATTTAAAAATTTACCCATGAAGTAATATTGTTGGGTAGTCATCTGAATGGGTGGATCGGGTCGGATCCGACCCGGTTTGGCCCAAAATAAATCATAAAGTCCCAGCTATGCGCAGCACTTTCAGCGTAGTCCGTTCATATCTTCTGTCAACGGCGACTCGCTTGCAACGAATTTTCTTGCATTTTTCAGTGGGGTTTGAACCTATAGGTCATGGGCAACTCAAATCTACCCTCGGCTTTCTGATTGGAGTGCCTGAACACTTCTAAAATGGGGATAACCGTAGCCTCACCGGGGCTGTGCGGTTTTCTGGCAACCCCTTTTTCCTTCCATTTTTCCCACCTTTTGTCCTACTGTTTTAACACAAATGATCGCTACAATGTTCCTACATCTTATACACATAACTCCTAAGCATTCAAATTTGAATTTCATGTAACAAGGTTGCAAAACCGATTCAACGGAAAAAAACTGTAACTCAACTTCTCAGCCTATGTTTCCCACCATTTTAATTGATTCTTTTTCCTATAAACTCCTAAATTCATGCTGATTATGCCTCTATCATGCAATCTAGATTCCATGCTTAAATTTAAACAAAACAGAATTGGATCCAACTTACCCGTCCAGTCGCGCGCCCTCCGTTTCACTCATCTTCCTAATTTTTTCGCTTCTGGTTTGTTCTAACTCCTTCTCTTCTACTCTGGATTAATATTATATACTCACATACCAACTGAGAAATGTAAAGCAACCCAAAAATTAAATTACAGAGAGAAGCATCTTACCCCTTGCACCCTTGTCTCTGTCGCCCGTTTCCACATTCCTTTCCCTTTTCAGTGGCTCTAGCTACTTCAAGTTCTCACGGGTTTGGATTTGTTAGAGTATATGAGTGAGGGAGGCATTCAGAGGGGTAAAAGTTCCATACCTTCCATAATTAGGATAGTTCTAGTTTCTGGATGTCGCTCACTTGTCAGGGCTCCCAATCCTCTTCTGTTAGTGTTGATGTCCCTCTTCTAAACATGCTCATCCTTTTGAGCCTATTCTTTCATCTTTCGAAAAGAAATTTTTGTATCTTTAAGGTTTATGTACCTTCGTGCTCTTTCCATGAGTGTCGCCATGTTAATGGGAGGATTCTTAGTAAAAGAATCTTGCAAGCGCCCAGGCCCCAGACCAGAGGTAAGAGTTGCCACTAGAAAGCTCGAGTTGTAGTTGGTTGTCTCTGTGAGCTCAGTATTAAAACAAGCAATGTACTCCCGAAGTGATTCTCCCTTTGCTTGCTTCACAATTAACATGAATTCTGACCTTTTTCTTAACTTCCTGCTAGTCAAGAATTGATCGAGAAATCGACTATTGAGCTCATAAAAATTGTTGATCAATTCTTAGAGGAGGTTGTGAAACCACTTTAGAGCGGTACCTTTGAGGCTCGTCATGAAAGTGCACCACATGAAGGCGTCAGTAGCCCCATGTAGAGCCATTGTACGGTTGTAGTGAGATAGAGGGTCCCTAGGGTCCTCAGACCTATTGTAGAGGGTGAACTTTGGGACAACAAACTTCTTTGGCCACTCTTCTGTCATTAGGGCAGAGGTAAATGGCGTGGAGAACCTCTCGAGCAACTTTCCCAGTTCGTCTTGCTCTGGAAGGGCGTGGAACCCTCTGGTAAATATAGTATGTTCTTGGGAGTCTGCTATATCTTCTGCCCTTTAAGGAACTTTAGGTAGGACTGGTTGTGGGTTTGGGACCCGCTGTTGACCCTGTCCTGCACCTCAGACCCTGGATTCAGAGGATGAGTTTGCCCATATTGGCGGAAGGACGTTACCCTCCCAAAGTTAGGAGAGCCAGTGCCTCTAGAGGTTGGAACTCTTATAGTGCTGGATTGGCTCCCGAAGCTACTAGAGTAGGATCCTCGTTCTGCTTCGGCAATGGATAGTTGGGTGAAAAGCAGGCATCCCTCTCCCTACAACTGTTAATGTCTAGGGGTCAACCCTCATGTGAGTGGTATCATGTGTTGGGTTCATAACCACAGCGGAAGCGATTTCAAAAATCTATTTGCATCTTTTTCTTTACACGAATCAGACAATCTTGAAAAAGAGGGTTAGAATTACCTTGTTCTTGATAATCTTGATTGTTGAAGAAGGTTTCTTGAAGAGATTGATGCAATCTTCCTTCTCTAACTCCTCTAGGTCTTCTCATCTTTTCCTTTAGGCAAACTGTATCATAGAAGAGTGGGCTGCCTTTTATTTTTGTCTAGCAGAAAAACTTCTTATCAACGAACGGCTCCCTATATATCATATATATAGGACTTAATTAGGAAAGAGAAGGGATCTAGTGGATCTTAATTATACTTTATATCATATATAGTGGATCACTAAGTTAGCTTCTAATTAGTCAATTAAATCTTAATTATCTCATAATAAATTAATTGACTAATTAATTTCAATTAACTCTACTATATAATTGAAATTGCATTCCAACTCAGTAGAATAGAGTAAACCCATATACATTATACTTTTGCAATTAGCCGCTCTACATGGATATTAATAATCAGGATTATACAATCAAATTAATTCTCTAATTATTTTAAGAACCCAATTCAATAATTATTAATCACTTGCAATTGATCATCATTTCAATAAATAATTTACTGAAAAGACCGGATACAGATTTCAGTGATTAACCTATTGAATTAGCACAAAGGTAATATCTATCTCCCTAATATATAGAGCGTAGATTCCATCTTGAGAATATATGTTCCTATAGTCTAAATAATGATTTTCCAAGATACCGAGATGTTGATCTAAAAAACCTCACTTATTGGTAACTCAAAGTCATCACTATTCAGAACTTGAGTTCACTATCCTCTCAGAATTAAGAGCTTACTATGAATAGCGAATAAGAAACTTATTAAAGGTGACAGCTCTAAATAATGTGTTTTTTATAGTAATCCAGTTCATTGTATTCCTAATATACCAATACAATAACCTATAGTCTATTACTCTAATGATTGAGATAAACCATCTTATCACATAAAGGTTAACTGTATTACAGCTTTACAAATAAGATGTCTAGTTTTATCAATAGCCGCGAACAATTCTAGAATTACTTTTATAAGCAATTCATATCTCCTGTGTATAAATCTCATTTATACACATGAATAACTCCTAATGACAATTCAAGGATTAATCATCTTATGATATAAAGAAACATCCAAACATATGATAATATGAAACTCATTAATAAATCAAATCTATTAAATAATAATAAAATGTCTTGGATATGAGGGCACACATCCTAACAAACTCCCACTTGCACTCACATCCATTCCCAATAACATCTGACACCCATCCTATCCACCCTTGTGGTTTATTGGCTCCTTGCATTGAGCTACAGCTCCACTATTGTCACAATAAAAGACCATAGGCAACTAAGACTATGGTACCACTTCTAGTTCCGAAAGGAACTTCTTGTGCCAAACTGATTCCTTAGCTACTTCAGAGGCAATTACATATTCCATTTCAGTGGTTGAGTCAGCAATACACTGTTGCTTGACACTCCTCCAATTGATAGCTCCACCACCAAGAGTAAACACATATCCTGAGGTTGACTTTCTAGAGTCCTGATCTGACATAAAGTCTTCACCACCCCCGTATCTCAACATATAATCTCTAGTCCTTCTCAAGTACTTGAGTATATATTTCACAGTAGTCCAATGATTTGGTCCTAGATTAGATTGATATCTGCTTACCATGCCCACTGCAAAACAAATATCTGGTATAGTGCAAAGCATAACATACATAAGGCTCCCTACAACTAAAGCATAAGGAACAACCTTCATGCGTTCCTCTTCCTCAAGTGTCTTAGGACACTAGTTCTTGGACAGAGGTACTCCATACCTAAAAGGCAATAAGCCTTTCTTGAAGTTATGGATTGCAAACTTGACAAGAATCTTGTCTATATATGCAGCTTGAGATAAGCCTAACATCCTGTTCTTCTAATCTCACAAAAGCTTAATCCCGAAGATCTAACTGACTTCTCCCAAGTCCTTCATATCAAATTGATTCACTAGCCAAACCTTTATCGTAGAAAACACCCTTACATCATTCATAATGAGTAGTATATCATCCACATACAAAACTAGGAACACCACCACACTTCCTTCACTCTTCTTATACACACAAGGTTCATCTGGGTTTTGATCAAAACCAAATGACTTGATTGCCTGATCAAATCGGATGTTCCAACTTTGGGAAGCTTTCTTAAGTCCATAAATATACCTATGTAGTTTACATGCCATATGCTCTTGGTACTTAGCTATGAAACCATCTGGTTGCATCATATAGATGTCTTCCTCAAGATAGCCATTCAAAAATGTTGTCTTGACATCCATTTACCAAATCTCATAATCAAAATGAACTGCAATGGATAAAAGAATCCAAATAGACTTAAGCATAGAAACTGATAAAAAAGTTTCCTCATAATCAATACCCCTTTTTTGAGTAAACCCTTTCGCCACTAGTCTAGCTTTAAAATTCTCAACTGATCCATTGGGTCCTCTCTTTCTCTTGTAGATCCACTTACAGCCAATTGGTTTAATATTGGCAGGTGGTTCCATAAGTTCCCAAACCTGATTAGAATACATAGATTCTATCTCAGCTTTCATAAAATTTTGCTAAAGTCCCGAATCTTTATCAGAGATTGCCTTATCGTAGCTACTGGAATCTAAAACATGTTCATGTGAGATAAACTTTCCTAAGAACATGTACCTATCAGGTGGCCTAACAGTCCTTCCACTACGGCGTGACTCCGATGTAATAGAAGATGTTAGAATAGAGGCATCTAGTCCATGATTATCATTTTCTTGAGGAATAGAATAAAAACTGATGTTTCTTCTAAGGTGATCTTACTCTTGGGCTTCTAACCTATAATATAGTTATCCTCAAAAAGACACCATTTGTGCTAATGAATATCTTCTGCTCACTGAAATTGTAAAAGAGTCAGCCTTTTGTCCCCTTATGATAGCCAATGAAATAGCTCAATTTTGATATTGCTTCCAACTTGCTAGTGTTTCCTTTCAGCACATAGGCTGGACACCCCCAAATTTGGTAGTGTTTTAGACTTGGCTTACACCCAGTCCAAAGCTCTACTAGAGTCTTGGGAGCAAACTTAGTTGGAACTGAGTTAAAAATATATGCCGCTGTCTCCAACGCATACCCCCAAAAGAATATAGGCAAATCAGAATAACTCATTATTGACCTTACCACATCTAAAAGTGTTATGTTTCTCCTCTTTGCTACACCATTATGTTCAGACATGCCAGGTGCAAAAAACTGGGATAAAATTTCGTTATCCAACAAATGCTGACTGAAGTCACTAAAGAGATATTCCCCACCTCGATCAGATCAAAGTGATTTTATACTCCTATCTAATTGTCTTTCCATTTCTACTCGAAAATCTTTGAACTTTTTAAAGGCTTCTGACTTGTGGTGTAATAGATAAACATAGTGATATCTAGAGTAATTGTCACGACCTGAAACCCACCCTATGCGGATCTCGTGTCGCGGGGCCGACCCGAAGGCCGTCCCTACTTTTTTCATTCCTGTATCATAGTACTAATATGCAATGTACTAAAAATTTTAAACAATGAACAGCGGAAGTCTTTATCAATTACAGTAATCCAGCGGAAGTCTTTTAAAATTTATTTAAAAGCGGAATGTTTATTAAATACATGACATAGTTCTGCATAAAGCAAAATGAGAACTAACGTAACCAGCACCTAGGGGTGGTGGATACACGGGAGAACTAACATAGACTGACACAGTACTTCAAAATGTCCCCCTACGCTTTCAGACTCCTACTGGGGTCTCGCAGCGTCATCACCTGAAATGGGGGGTAAGTGGGGTGGAATGAGCTATGAAGCTCAGCAAGTAAACCAGATCTCCGACACTGGTATCGAAGATTATAAAGAACATGAATCCATGAATAAAAATATGATAGCCAATCATAAGAAGTAAGATGCTGTGATAGCCAATGAGAACAGTTGCCACGATGGCCAATAAATAGTGGGGCACAATATACAATCAGGAGTAATGAATAAGCAGTGATAAGGATTTCTCAACAATAACCTGTCACAATAAAAGTACTGCCACAATAAAACGATTTCAATCAAACCAATGAACAACGTAAGATAACCCATAAGAAACAGTAATCCATAAGGAACAGTAACCATTCAACAATATATCCATAACAATAATCCAATGGAGATGCTTATAATCTGTAGTACGGGATGGCAGTCCCTCTTCGTAATTCGAGGCCCGGCATACCTCTCAGTTAAACTCACATCTTTTGCCACACGTCCGTTCACGGACTAGTTCGTCACAGAAGCATCGGATGGATATTGTGACTGAGCACAATTCCAGCATTTATAAACATAGCATGATCATTTGTGATTCCATAGGACTATGAAAATGGAATATCATATACACAGTAAAGCATAACAGTAAGCCTTTCAAGGCATGGTTCAATATGATAACAATAGTACAATAGTCAATAAATGTCCACAAGATAGAACAATATCACATTGTGGATAGCAATAACATGAAGTACTTTCAAGAGTACAAGTTTGGCAGTAAAGAATAAACTTGGCTTTAGAAACACCACATGGAAGAGCAAGTGATCCACTTACCTCTATCTTGATTCTATCTCTGAAATCCGTGAGTGTACCTTTGCCTTTCGAGTTTCCTATATATCAGTGAATGCGTTTCAGAATAAATGCTATTCATCAAATTTTATGCCTTCCTATCATAAGTATTTCAAATACTATTTTAGACTTTACCATTGAGTCCGGAATGCCGAAGAAAGTCGGTTTAGGCTTTCGCAGAATTCCATTTGGACTTTTGTACTAAAAGGGCAAAATGGTCATTTTGCACTTTTACGGTATTTTATCCTTCGGAGTTCTGCCTCATAAAACGGACCCCACCATTGGACTCAGAACGTCCGAGATAATAAGTTTTGACTATTCATTTGTCTCATTTGGACTTCGTTTGACCTATATTTGAAATAGGGGCATTATTATAAAAATTAATATTTAATTAATTTCCTGTTTGGGCCACAGTAACATTTCCTAAAACATTTGGGGCCGGTTCATAATTTCCAAAACCTACGGTCTGAACCAGATGGTTCAGAACTAAAAACCCTAAACCGGTCTGCCCCTCCCCTGAACCAAACGGTTCAATCTATTTCAGAGAACCGGATTCCAATATCCTGGTTCCTATCCTATCCCAGTTTCGGTTAACCTCATAACCCAATTTCAATTTACTATCCGTGTAACCAAACAGCCCAAATCCATTTAAATTAGAAACCCAAAACGACACAATATCAATCCCGTTTTATTTCCGATCGGGTACCGACCCGATCCAAACCTGGACCCGTTTCAGTTTTGACCCGATAGCCCCCACGACTTTCTGGTCGTCTTCCCTACTGCTCCGGTAGGGTTCCGATGGTGCACAGTCACCTTCTCCGGCGATGGTGACCAATTTTTGACAGTTTTTCCTCCCGTTTTAAATGCCATTCTCTTCCCTTCTTCCCAAGGATTTCAAATCCACTCTCGGTTTCCATTGAATCCCTCCCCATTTTCACGAATAGTGAGGTATTCAACTCCGGCCGATTCTCTGGCCGAACCTTTCCTCTCTATTTCGTGACTGTTAAGGCACGGTTTGTACTCAATTTTTATCCTAGATATTTCCTGTATAATAGAGGATCAGTTCCTCATTATAAAAACCAAGTTTTAAACATAAATTTCATAGAACCCAGATTATCTATCCGACCTGCAACTCCGTTTTTCTACTTGGTTTCTCAACCGTTTTAGATGATTCTTTTTGCTAAATGTTCCTTAGTTTATACTCTACAAGACCCTATAGTTAGACTAAGGTTTCATGCTTCAAATTGTAAAAACAGAACTTCAATCACTTACCTGAGTTTCGGATTTAGCTCACTGTGACCTTCCCAATCTCTCTGTTTCTGAATCAGTCTCTCTCTCTTCTTCTCCCCTTCAGTTCCTGACCCTTCCTTTTCTTTTCTAACCTCTCAACTCACAAACCCGTATACATATATATAGAGACATTCAGCCACCGCCTCTTCTCTCTCTACCTTATCTCTCTCTCTCTCTCTCTCTTGCAGTCATCCTTGACTGCAGAGAACAGTCCATTTATCCTCCTCCATCCACGTACCCTCATATACATATATATATATATACATATATTATATATATACAAACACACCTTCACCAAGTCGGTTGGTGTGGTTTCCCAACACACACAAACACACAATGATGCACACATACACACACAGTGATGCACACACTGATATTTTTGGTTGCCTTTCTTGTTTTTGCATGAGATACACATATATACTTTAATATACATATATATTCATATAATCTCATTATATTATACATGTATATCAATATGTGTACATACATACTTATATACGTTAATTGTATACGTTCATATATATTCATATGCACACATTTATAGGTATTTCTATAGGTATTTACATACCTTTATTTTGTTCAAGCTATACATGCATGCAATATGCATGGGCATGGAAGTACGTGCGTGCACGCATTACGATGCGATATCCCGGGGTGCTCGGGTGTTGCCCAACACTAGCCACACTAAGCAAAACATTTATCTTTTTAAAATAAAGTCAGTTCCATAATTATTGTGACATGGAGTTTAAAACAGCTCAGGTTATGCTATTCAGTCGACTTGCCTCGGTAAACGTGTCGTATCCCGGGTCGGGATATCACATTCTTACCTCCTAAAAATAAGTTTGTCCGCAAACTTAACGATTCTAACTCCGGTGGTTCTTGTAATTTCTGTGGTTCTTCTAACATCATGGTCTAACTGAGTTAGGCGTTTCATATTTGCTGAGAATCAAATTTTACTGTCACATTAGATCAAGTTTTACTATCACATCAAATTATTGCAAGATTCTTTCTATAATTTCCGAGCGTACCTCAAAATCCTCACGTGAATCTTAATTCCTTTCTAGGGTTTCCATTGGTTCTCGTACATGAATAAAATTTATAAAATTCCTAAACATGGTATTTAAAATTTATTCATTCAGTCTACTAATATACCTGGGGTATATTATTCCAACAGTGTTACATGGAACTCATAGGCTTCCTATCGGTTCCTAGTCTGTATTTCATAAGTTCTGTACCTTAACATGGTTCAATGATAGTTCTGTTGACAATTTTATAAGCAACAAGTTAAATGGTCTAAGCGTTCAGTGTCTATATTCAGTTTAGCAATATATGTGGAAAGCGACATAAAACATAATTTAATACAAGTAACCCTAAGGGTATCGTTTTCTTAGATTCTATCATCATCTTGTGAAAATTTGAGCAATTAATATGTCACGTGGGGGTTCTATGTCTATGTTCAATCCAGTAATATATACAGGGATGTAAATAAAGGTATAGATTCAGTGCCAAGTGAAATGTGGGCAGGCTATAGGTAGACTAAAGGAATACCTGCGACTACAGAGGTTGTAGCCTGCACATCCTCTGGTAAAAGGGAGAAAACTCGTCCTGCCTGCTGCTGGACGTTCCCCTGTCCATTTCTTTGGGTTGGGGGTCTAGGTGCTGCTGTTGCTGGTGTTGTTGGTCCAATTGAGGCAATACTAGTCGTGGCCTGAACATTCTGGGGACATAGTCTCGCAATATGCCCTTCCTTGCCACAATAGTAACAACTGTTGCTACCCCTAAGGCACTGACCTTTGTGGACCTTCTAACAGCGAGTGCATTGGGTAGTGCTTCCTTTAGTATGGTCTGGTCTCCTCTGAATGGGCTCTGTGGTTTGGGATTCAGTCTCTGGTCTAATAAATGTGGGTCCTAGTCCAGAGGAAGAAGGCCCTTGCCCCCTACTCTGGTTACCTCCCTGTTTCTGGTTCCCTCGCCTCTTGGCGTATTCCTCACCACTCTTTTCTATGATCCGGGCCGTTTCCACGACATCCTCATAAGTAGTCAGTCGATGGGATACTAGTCTATCTTTGATAGGCCACTTTAGTCCTTCCTCAAATTTGCGAGCCTTCAAGTCCTCGGTACTGATAGCACCAGGGGCAAATCTAGCCAACTCAGTAAATCTTGCCTCGTATTGCTCTACCGTCATTGCCCCCTGTTGCAGCACCATAAACTCCGCAACTCTTCGGTTTCGTACTTCTTGGGAGAAGTACTTCTTGTTGAAGATATCAGTAAATCGTTGCCAGTTCATGCCTGGCTCTTTATCTTCCTCTATCATCCACCATTTATGTGCCATACCTTTGAGCATATAAGTGGCGTATGCCACTTTCTGGACCTCAGTGCATATCAGGATTTTGAAGATCCTGTTTATCTCTAATAACCACTCCTCAGCTATAGTGGCCCCTCCCGTACCGTCGAATGTCGGGGGTTTCATTTTCTGAAATCGCTCATATAAGTATGCAGCATCTCGCTCGTTTCTTTGACGATTTCCTACATTGTCGCCTACATTGACAAGCTGCTCCTGTTGTACTGGCTGTGCTGGTTGGCTAGCACTAGCCTGAATCTGTGGTAGACTTTCAATGATAGTCCGCATCATTCTTTCCAATTGTTCTAAACGATCCATAGGTAACGGACCTTGCCTCGTGTTTACCATGACTGTGAATAGAATCAATGAAGCTAACCAATGAGATAACCAGTGAAATAACCAATGAAATAACCAATGAGATGACCAGTCAATGTGTAAGACAATATAAAATGTCAGTCATATCTAACAGTCTTAACTCTAGTCCTATCTCCCATGACTCACAATCGAACCCATAGCTCTGATACCAAGCTGTCACGACTCGAAACCCACCCTATGCGGATCTCTTGTCGCGGGGCCGACCCGAAGGCCGTCCCTACTTTTTCCATCCCTGTATCATAGTACTAATATGCAATGTACTAAAAATTCTAAACAATGAACAACGGAAGTCTTTATCAATTACAATAATCCAGCGAAAGTCTTTTAAAATTTATTTAAAACCGGAATGTTTATTAAATACATTACATAGTTCTATATAAAGAAAAATGAAAACTAACGTAACCAGCACCCGGGGGTGGTGAATACACGGGAGAACCAACATAGACTGATACAGTACTTCAAAATGTCCCCCTACGTTCTCAGACTCCTACTGGGGTCTCGCAGTGTCATCACCTAAAATGGGGGGTTAGTGGGGGTGGAATGAGCTATGAAGCTCAGCAAGTAAACCAGATCTCCGACACTGGTATTGATGATTATAAAGAACATGAATCCATGAATAAAAATATGATAGCCAATCATAAGAAGTAAGATGCTGTGATAGCCAATGAGAACAGTTGCCATGATGGCCAATAAATAGTGGGGCACAATATACAATCAAGAGTAATGAATAAGCAGTGATAAGGATTTCTCAACAATAACCTGTCACAATAAAAGTACTGCCACAATAAAACGATTTCAATCAAACCAATGAACAACATAAGATAACCCATAAGAAACAGTAATCCATAAGGAACAGTAACCATTCAACAATATATCCATAACAATAATCCAATGGAGATGCTTATAATCTGTAGTAGGGGACGGTAGTCCCTCTTCGTAATTCGAGGCCCGGCATACCTCTCAGTTAAACTCACATCTTTTGCCACACGTCCGTTCACGGACTAGTTCGTCACAGAAGCATCGGATGGATATTGTGACTGAGCACAATTCCAGCATTTATAAACATAGCATGATCATTTGTGATTCCATAGGACTATGAAAATGGAATATCATATACACAGTAAAGCATAACAGTAAGCCTTTCAAGGCATGGTTCAATATGATAACAATAGTACAATAGTCAATAAATGTCCACAAGATAGAACAATATCACATTGTGGATAGCAATAACATGAAGTACTTTCAAGAGTACAAGTTTGGCAGTAAAGAATAAACTTGGCTTTAGAAACACCACATGGAAGATAAAGTGATCCACTTACCTCTATCGTGATTCTATCTCAGAAATCCGTGAGTGTACCTTTGCCTTTCGAGTTTCTTATATATCAGTGAATACGTTTCAAAATAAATGTTATTCATCAAATTTTATGCCTTTCTATCATAAGTATTTCAAATACTATTTTAGACTTTACCATTGAGTCCAGAATGCCGAAGAAAGTCGGTTTAGGCTTTCGCAGAATTCCATTTGGACTTTTGTACTAAAAGGGCAAAATGGTCATTTCCTTCGGAGTTCTGCCTCGTAAAATGGACCCCACCATTGGACTCAGAACGTCCGAGATAATAAGTTTTGACTATTCATTTGTCTCATTTGGACTTCGTTTGACCTATATTTGAAATAGGGGCATTATTATAAAAATTAATATTTAATTAATTTTCCTGTTTGGGCCACAGTAACATTTCCTAAAACATTTGGGGCCGGTTCATAATTTCCAAAACCTACGGTCTGAACCAGATGGTTCAGAACTAAAAACCCTAAATCGGTCTGCCCCTCCCCTGAACCAAACGGTTCAATCTATTTCAGAGAACCGGATTCCAATATCCTGGTTCCTATCCTATCCCAGTTTCGGTTAACCTCATAACCCAATTTCAATTTACTATCCGTGTAACCAAACAGCCCAAATCCATTTAAATTAGAAACCCAAAACGACACAATATCAATCCCGTTTTATTTCCGATCGGGTACCGACCCGATCCAAACCTGGACCCGTTTCAGTTTTGACCCGATAGCCCCCACGACTTTCCGATCGTCTTCCCTACTGCTCCGGTACGGTTCCGATGGTGCACAGTCACCTTCTCCGGCGACGGTGACCAATTTTTGACAGTTTTTCCTCCCGTTTTAAATGCCATTCTCTTCCCTTCTTCCCAAGGATTTCAAATCCACTCTCGGTTTCCATTGAATCCCTCCCCATCTTCACGAATAGTGAGGTATTCAACTCCAGCCGATTCTCTGGCCGAACCTTTCCTCTCTATTTCGTGACTGTTAAGGCACGGTTTGTACTCAATTTTTATCCTAGATATTTCCTGTATAATAGAGGATCAGTTCCTCATTATAAAAACCAAGTTTTAAACATAAATTTCATGGAACCCAGATTATCTATCCGACCTGCAACTCCGTTTTTCTACCTGGTTTCTCAACTGTTTTACATGATTCTTTTTGCTAAATGTTCCTTAGTCTATACTCTACAAGACCCTATAGTTAGACTAAGGTTTCATGCTTCAAATTGTAAAAACAAAACTTCAATCACTTACCTGAGTTTCGGATTTAGCTCACTATGACCTTCCCAATCTCTCTGTTTCTGAATCAGTCTCTCTCTCTTCTTCTCCCCTTTAGTTCCTGACCCTTCCTTTTCTTTTCTAACCTCTCAACTCACAAACCCGTATACATATATATAGCGACATTCAGCCACCGCCTCTTCTCTCTCTACCTTATCTCTCTCTCTCTCTCTCTCTTGCAGTCATCCTTGACTGCAGAGAACCGTCCATTTATCCTCCTCCATCCACGTACCCTCATATATATATATTATATATATACAAACACACCTTCACCAAGTCGGTTGGTGTGGTTTCCCAACACAAACAAACACACAGTGATGCACACACTGATATTTTTGGTTGCCTTTCTTGTTTTTGCATGAGATACACATATATACTTTAATATACATATATATTCATATAATCTCATTATATTATACATGTATATCAATATGTATACATACATACTTATATTCATTAATTGTATACGTTCATATATATTCATATGCACACATTTATAGGTATTTCTATAGGTATTTACATACCTTTATTTTGTTCAAGCTATACATGCATGCAATATGCATGGGCATGGAAGTGCGTGCGTGCATGCATTACGATGCGATATCCCGGGGTGCTCGGGTGTTGCCCGACACTAGCCATACTAAGCAAAACATTTATCTTTTTAAAATAAAGTCAGTTCCATAATTATTGTGACATAGAGTTTAAAACAGCTCAGGTTATGCTATTCAGTCGACTTGCCTCGGTAAACGTGTCGTATCCCGGGTCGGGATATCACAGTAATCATCGGTAAAAATGATGAAATACTCATAGCCCCATCTAGCCTTAATATTTAAGGGTCTACACACATCAGTATAGATTAACTCCAATACTTCTTTGGCCTTGTTTTTCTTTGAAGCAAAGGGTCTTTTCGTCATCTTTCCCTCCAAATAGGATATACAGACTGGTAGTGGTTCAACAACCAATGAAGACAAAGTATCCTCCTTTACTAGTCTATTAATCCTATCTAGATTAATATGACCTAGCCTCAAATGCTAAAAAAAAGTTGAATTAGTAGAAAAAATGTTTCTTTTAAGTGGTAAAGTTTGTGATGGTTCATTCTTTTCAGTGTCATGTATCTCATATATCTTAGGAGTAATCAAATAAAGACCATTAATTGTTGTGCCAGAGCATAAAAGAACCACTATGTTTAATAACAACATTTGAATTAAAATAAACTGAATTACCTTGTTTTATTAAACTTGAAACTGATAATAAGTTCCATCTAATGCCAGACGCATATAAGCAATCATAAAGTACTAGTGTCTTATTTGAAAAAAAACATAAACTAACTACTCCTACTGACACCACAAAAACTTTTGCTTCTGTTCCCAAGTGCAAGATAATCTCTCCATCACTTAGCCACTTGCTCTCCCGAAACCCTAGTGTACTTTTTGTTGGCTAGATAATCTAGACAGTTTCTCTTCTAATGCCCCATGACCCCATAGTGGAAACACTTTCCTCTGGGCTTAGTGTTGCCCCTTTTTTCCCTTTTCCAACACCTCCTTTAGGACCTATATTTCTCTTGGAGTTCTTGGGGTTCTATTTCTTCTTTCACTTGCCCTTGCCTTTAGGCTCGAACTTAAAAGAAGAACCCTCAGCCATATGAGCAGTAGGAAGGCTTTTGATAATACCATCCGCTGCTTGTAAAGAGCTCAGAAACTCAGCTAAAGTCAAATTCATTTTGTTTATGTTATAGTTAAACTTAAATTGATTAAAATAGTCAGGCAGCGACTCAAGGATAATATCAACCTGGGACTCACCATCAATATCAGCCCTTAGAACTTCCTGCACATTTAAAAAGTCAATTATTTTTAAAACATGGTATCTTACTAGAGTTCCTTCTGCCATCTTAGCGTTTATGAGTGCTTTCGTGGCATTCTGCCTAGCAAAACGCCCCTGATCCCTAAACATCTCTTTTAAGTTAAGGATCATATCTTTAACTATTAGGAAACTCTGATGTTGATGTTGTAAAACACTTGACATCGAAGCTAAGATATAGCAACGTGCCATATCATCAACCTTGACCCACCTAGAATAGCAGTCAATGTCCTCTTGAGGAGTATCAGCCCTTGGAAGGTTTGGGCTATCCACAGTAATCACATATTTGTACCCCTCTACAGGAAGGACAATGTCCAAATTTCATTTCCAGTCCACATAGTTAGGTCCAGTCAACTTATTTTCTTTCAAGATGATAGCAAATTGGTTAAACGAAGACATCTGAGAATCATATATATAAGCACATACATTAGCATGAATGTAAATAAACAGTAAAATAACTTTTGCTCTTATGAGTGCGTAGTGGTATCCTCAAGCCACTATCAATGAATGCATTGGAACCTAACCTTATAAACAACATGCTCTGTAGGGATAACAATGTCATTCATATGATTAGGAGAACCATCATATCCTATGTGATTTCACTATCTAGATATCTCATGTCAAATGAAACATATTTTCCAATATCCTTTGATATTCAAAAGACAATGATAGACTCCGTGGGGAAAATATCATTCCCTTTTCATCAAGTGTATACCATCATCTAAAATAAAAAAAACAACCGTTGCAAGTAGCATCCCTATAAGGAGATCACCTTCACCTCGTCTCTTTTTATTCTATCCTAAGAAGTCAATACTTGTAACCATCTAGATAGTCACCCTCCGTAGGGAGGCCATTTGAAGATGGCTCGGGGTAACTATTTTTGTCTTACTATGGGCCGATATGGAAGACCGTGGGAGCTTTCTTAAAGCATCCCTCTCCCACTTGTTTTTATAAATTGAGGATCTTTAGTATACAACATATGCATAATTATATTAACCTATTCATAGATCAAAATTAATCATATAATTTTATTAAAATAAACATGCAAACATAAAATTAAAATTATCTCTCATGGCCAATTAAAATTGTTGACAGTAGGCTCTGTACTTCTATTGGTCTTCTTGATGGCTCCTATCCTCTAGCTCTTTCTTCAGAAATAAAATAAATACATGAAGAACCTATACCCACATACGTGAGCTTACATTTAATCTAAAATCAAAAATTAATAGGCTAGGGAAACCAATGGAGCTTGCCCATTCGCGAGAAATTTTTTTAAGTCCATTGCCCTTTACAATTGCCTCAAAACTAATTAAATTAAATACATCAAAATGGCTAGCCACAAGAGATAGGATACATCCATTCACATGAATGAATCATTCAAATATGAGAAATAAAATATTAAAGAATTTAAATATGTGGTTAATCATATACATCACCCATGTATATTTTAGAACGTACTAAGATTTAATCCATGTATCAAAGAACCCGTATAGGTCAAGTCTCACTTAACTTATAATTTTAAATCCAATATATTTGGGTATCAAATACCTATGTGAATCACATCGCCATTATAATATAAAAAGATGAATATATTAAATAATTCAGCTCTTATCCAAATGGATCCTCCAGCTGTGCCATCTTCCAAAACCATTTTATTTTGACCCAAAATCCCATGACCACCAGCATCTGGAAATATACTGTGATATACCACAAACAGAGACACAAATCACTCTGAGACACGTGTGCCCACTGAGTTAACAAATCTCGATCCTACAGAGCTGACAATTTCGATCATACAGAACAGCCACAAGCCTTCAGGGTATTCTCATATATGTCTATCATACAGAGCAGCCACAAGCCTTCAGGGCATTCTTATTTATATGTCATTCAGAGCCAATAAACTCGGTTATACAGTGCAGATGAAGCTTTCAAGACATTCTCATATATACATCTTCCAGACCTTCCGTTCTGGACAATATTTATTCAACACTTCATATGGATCCAATCTTATGGTTTCCTTAACAACTGTCAAGCGGGGAATAAGGAAACGGTCTTCAATGCGGAAACTACTATTTATTGTTATCTCCATCTACGACTCAAGGATCCAGAAGGTAACTGCAATCTCTGATGATCATATCCTTATATTCATGGCATCGAATCCTAATCAACTTAGGAAAGCCACGGCTTATATATTAAACCCTAGAGGTACGCTTTTATTTTCATGCTCATTCTTTAGCTTTCAATACAGTCTTTTAATTCTCTTACTTACTTAAGCATCGGAGCGGCTACCGCCGGAGCCAATCCGGTGGTCCTCTGATCATCTCTCTGAGTGTTCTACAGGTCACGGAGCCCTCACGTATTGCGAGTCAAAAAGTGCAGCATCAGTTTGGCGCCGTTTGTGGGAACGACTAATCTCCAAGTGCTCTATTCATAAACTCATCTTTTTTCCCCACCGGAAAACCATGGCACCAAATCTCCAACCACGACAGAATGCTCAAAATGCGCAAAACGCTCAGCGTCAGCCGCCTGCTCCTTGCACAAAGGGACCAGCGGGCAACCCTATGCGACAAGAAATCAAAGCAATAAAACGACACAATGAACTGGTGCAGGAGCAACTGCTGGCCATCACTAGAAAGCTGGCAACGCTCACGCAAAACCAAGCGGCGGCTTCTCCTAGCCCGCCGGTCAACTTCGTTGCGGGAACGCAACCACCTATTGCCACGAAGGACGAAGAACTTCATGGGCAGGCCCCAACCAACCTGCCTGGGCACCCCTCAGGCGTTGCTTGCGCTGGCCGAGATCCACAGCCATCAACAGTTCCTGGCTGGGGAACATCCGCTTTCGTTCCCGACGTGCATTACTGAAGCACGACTCGAGCCCTAACTCCTAGGGTTTTGGGAGCACCGCCGGCACCGCAGGAACCTTATCATGCAGCACCAGTCCCTCCGGTTCGGATTCCTCCTCCGTCCGAAGGGCGTACTCCACCCTACTATCCTATAGCCGAGGCTGTCAGGCAGGGTTCACAAGATGTCAGACTCAGAGACCCGCGAAGGGTAGAGGAAATTGCCAAGTCTATAGAACGGACAATCGGCCTGAGAGAACCTCAGAACCCTCCAGAGCAAGACGAACTGGCCAGACTGCTCGAAAGACTGGCCACTCCGTTCACTCATGCTATCATGTCAGAAGAGAGGCCCAGAAAGTTCATGGTGTCTAAGTTCACTCTCTATGACGGATCTGGAGACCCAGGAGATCACCTTTCTCATTATCAGCATACGATGGCCCTTCACGGAGCTTCGGATGCTTTCATATGCCGGACGTTCATCACCAGCTTAAAGGGAACTGCTCTAAAGTGGTTCCACAACCTCTCTCCGAACTCCGTTACCAGCTTCTATGAGCTCGGTAGGCAGTTCTTGGACAGGTTTATGACCAGCAGGAGGCTCAGAAGGGGGCCAGAATTCCTGCTGAACGTTAAGTAGACCAGGGAGGAATCCCTCCGAGCCTAAATTGCACGCTTCAACACCAAACTCACTGAGATCACGGATTGTAGCCCGAAATTCCTTGTAGCAGCCCTTACAGCCGGGCTTGTCCAAGGTGGGTTCAGAGATTCCTTGACGAAAAGCCCTCCTGCCGATATGGCGGCATTAATGGACCGGGCCAGAAAATACATCAACCTAGAAGAAGCCAACCGCACGTCCCAGAAGGGCAGAGATCAGACCCAGAGGGACAATCCAAAGCGAGAGGACCACAAGAAGGAGGATCACAGAAGAGACTCCAACAAAAAGAGGGCCAGGAGCCCAGAGAAGAGAACAGCTCCCAGAGCTGTGTACAACTCCGCACCAAGGGAGTTCACCAACTTCACTCCCCTGAACACCACTCCGAACCAGGTACTCCGGCAGATCAGAGATCGGAAGAACCTGAGGTGGCCGGAGCCAATCAAGGGAGATCCCAGCCTACGGGACCAAAGTAAGTATTATAATTTCCATAAAAATCATAGACATACAAATAACACTTGCAGGACCCTCCGATATGAGATAGAGCAGCTCATAAAGAAGGGACGTCTTCGGGAGTTCGTCAAGCAGAACGGAAGACAGAACCCCCAAGAGGACAAGCCTCAGCAGCGGCCAGATCAGAGGCTCGAACAGAGGCAGGAGCAGAGGGAAGGATGAAACGAGCCTCAGAGGCAGAACAATCACGTCATCTACGTCCTCCATGCTGACTCCCTTGTTACAGGAATGTCCAACAAAGCAAAAAAGAGATATGCTCGGGAGGCCAGAACCACACCGAACGTCTTGCAGATCTCCAACGTCGAAAAGAGGCTCAAGCCAGGGCCGGAGATCCAGTTCACCAAGCAAGATCTAGCAGGGGTACACTGCCCTCACAGTGATGCCCTTGTTATTACCCTCAGAATTGCCAACTTCGAGACCAGAAGAGTCCTGGTCGACACTGGCAGCTTAGTCAACATTCTGTTCTATGAACTGCTTAAACAGATGGGCATAGACCAGGACAACGTCAAGCCCACCACTGCCGTGATGGCAGCTTTTGATGGCAACCTCAGCACCCCACTGGGGAGAGTTGACCTTCCTACCACTGTAGGAGAAGGTGAAGGGCAAAAGACCACCATCTCGGAATACATGGTGTTGAACATGAAGTCTCTATACAACGTCATCATCGGGAGACCCTGGTTACACCAGATAGGGGCAGTTACTTCAACCCTTCATCAGTGTCTGAAGTACGTCCACAACCAGAGCGTACACTCGGTCCGAGGGTGTCAGCCAACCTCCCAAGAGTGTAATGCTATTGCCCTCAAGGAGAAAGCTCCGAAATAGCAATTACAGTACACTCGGGACTGTGCAGATCCGGTTTTCACTCACACTCCCGAGGTGGAAGATTGCCCATCCAGCGTTGAAGAACCCCTGAGCCCAAGGGGACGTGACAGCCGAGCCAAACCTGTTGGCGAGCCCATTAAAATACTGGTCAGTTCAGAAGCAGAGGGGCGTTACTTGTACATCGGCCCAGACCTTACACACACCGAGCAGGAAAAGATAGTCAGGTTTCTGAAAAACAACCTCTCTATCTTTGCTCGAGAGACCAGGGACATGGAGGGAATAGATCCTAATCTAATAACTCACAAACTGATGGTAGATCCGGATCACCCCCCAATCAGACAGAAGATAAGGGCGATTGCTCCTGATCGGCATCGGATTATAAACGAAGAAGTCTAGAGGCAAGTGGAGAGTCTATGTTCACTATACTTCTATCCCGAGTGGCTAGCCAACACCGTGCTTGTTAAGAAGAAGAACGGCAAGTGGAGAGTCTGTGTTGACTATACAGACCTCAACAAAGCGTGCCCCAAAGACAGCTTTCCACTGCCGAGAATAGACCAACTGGTTGACGCCACTGCAGGGCATGAACTTATGAGTTTCATGGATGCATACTCTGGATACAACCAGATCCAGATGTACCCTCCAGATCAGGAGAAGACTGCCTTCATAACCGAAAGAGGACTCTACTGCTACAGAGTGATGCCTTTCAGTTTGAAGAATGCTGGAGCCACTTATCAGCGGTTGGTGAACAAGATGTTCAGCCCACTACTCGGTAGCACTATGGAGGTTTACATCGACGACATGCTGGTAAAGAGCCTTCAGAAAGGCAGTCACCTCCAGCACTTGGCCCAGACCTTCGATATCCTCAGACAACACAAGATGAATCTCAACCCCTCGAAATGTACCTTTGGAGTTACGAAGGGAAAATTCTTAGGATACATCGTCTCTCAAAGAGGTATCGAAGTAGATCCCACTCAAATCCAAGCCCTGATTGGACTGAAGTCACCAAAAACCAAGAAGGAGATTCAGGCACTGAACGGCAGAATTGCCGCACTGAGCAGATTTATATCCAAGTCCACCGATCGCTGCCTACCTTTCTTCAAAGCTCTGAAGGGCAGCAAGACTTTGCAGTGGACAGAAGAATGCGAGCAGTCCTTTCAAGAACTAAAGGAGTATCTAGCCTCTCCAGAGCTCCTGTCAAAACCAGTACAAGGAGAAAAGCTGCTCCTGTACCTTACAGTCTCCGAGAACGCGGTCAGCTCCGCACTGATTAGACAGGACAGAGGAGTACAGAGGCCTATATTCTACGTCAGTAGGGCACTACTTGACACGGAGAAAAGATACCCAGAAATAGAGAAGCTGGCCTATGCCTTGGTTATATCAGCTCGGAAGCTTCGACCTTATTTCCAGGCCCATCCAATCGAGATCCCAACTGCCTATCCTCTGAAGTCAATACTGAGGAAACCTGAAGTATCGGGAAGATTGGTAAAGTGGTCTGTGGAGCTAGGGGAGTTCGACATAGCATATGTACCCTGGAACTCCATCAAAGGGCAGGCTTTAGCTGACTTCGTAGCCGAGTTCACCCCGGCACTTCAGAACAAAGCACAAGTCACTGAGACTTCGGGAACCTGGCTGCTGTACATTGATGGATCGTCAACCGATCAAGGATCAAGGGTAGGCCTGGTGCTACAGTCCCCTGATGGGCTCACATCAGAAAAAGCAATCAGCCTGGGATTCAGAGCTTCTAACAATGAAGCCGAATATGAAGCCCTAATCTTAGGGATGAAACTTGCCTTGGAATGCGAGGCTCAGAACCTCGATGTCTTCTCTGACCCCCAACTGGTAGTAAGCCAGGTCTTGGGGGAATTTGCCATCAAAGATGACAGGATGCTTCGGTATTCCGACCTGGTGAGCCACTTGAAGAATTCCTTCCAGACGTTTACCATCCAGAAAATTGAGAGAAGCCAGAACTGCAGAGCAGATGCTCTGGCTAACATGGCCTCCCGCCTCAAATCTGAAGCAGACTCCACAGTTAAAATCTCTTTTCAGCCAGGATCCAGCATTGAGGAAGCAGAAGTTGCTCAAATTGACGAACAGCCCCAGAACTGGATGACCCCGATCCTCTAGTATCTAAGGTCCGATCTCCTCTCAGAGGACAAAAACAAAGCCAGGAGAATCCGAATCAGAGCGGCTCGGTACCTGATCCTGAACAACAAGCTTTATAGAAGGTCGTATTCTCAACCTCTGCTAAAATGCTTAGCCCCAGATGAATCACAGTATGTCTTAGCTGAAATACATGAGGGAATCTGCGGGAATCATAATGGGGGCAGAACTATAGCCCACCGAGCTCTATCGTAGGGCTACAACTGGCCCGGCATGTTGAAATAGGCTAAAGAATATGTTCGGAAATGCGACAAATGCCAGAGATTTGCCCCGTACCAACATCAGCCTCAGCACGAGCTTATTCCGATTCCTAGTCCTTGGCCCTTTGCTCAATGGGGAATGGACATTGTAGGCCCATTACCATGAGCACCTCCAAACAGGAAGTATCTCTTGGTGGCCATCGACTACTTCTTTAAATGGGCCGAAGCTGAGCCTTTAACGCATATTACAGAAAAGGAAGTCGAAAGCTTCACCTGGAAGAACATCGTCTGCAGGTTTGGCATACCACGTGTAATTATCTCGGACAATGGGACACAATTCACTGGTAAAGGCTTCAAGGCATTCTGTGAAAATCTCAACATCAGGCAGTACTTTGCCTCTCCAGGCCATCCGCAAGCAAACGGGCAAGCAGAGGTCACCAACCGAACAATCCTTGACGGGTTAAAGAAGAGGTTGGAACAGGCCAAAGGAAAATGGGCAGAAGAACTCCCTGGAGTCCTTTGGGCCTACAGAACAACCAGAAGAACTCCCACCTCTGAAACTCCCTTCTCACTAGCCTATAGAACAGAAGCAGTAATTCCGGTTGAGATCGGTATGCCAACTCTGAGGACTGAGGCCTTCGAGCAAGAATCCAATGATCAGCAGCTAATGGAAAACTTGGATTTGCTCGAAGAGAGAAGGGATCAAGCCAGCATCAGGATAGAAGCTTATCAATAAAGAATGGTCAACAAATCCAAGGTAGGACTCAAAACAACCGACTTTCAAGTTGGAAACTTCGTCTTAAGAAGAGTCTTTCAAAACACCAAGGATCCCACCATGGGGAAATTGTCAACGAACTGGGAAGGTCCCTACAAAGTGACAAAGGTCGTTCGACCTACCACTTACTGGCTTGAAGACATGACTGGGAAACCTGTTCCTAGGCCATGGAACGTAGAACACTTGCGAAAGTATTATCAATGAAGATGTTTTTTCTTTTACTTCCATAAAACTGTTCATCTATCAATGCACAGGCCTCCAGAGCCTGGTCCATCTATTAATGCACAAGTCTTATGACTTGGTCCATCTATTAATGCACAAGCCTCCAGAGCCTGGTCCATAATGTACGAGTTTTCACTCGGTCCATCTATTAATGCACAGGCCTCCAGAGCCTGGTCCATAATGTACGAGTTTTCACTCGGTCCGTCTATTAATGCACAAGTCTTATGACTTGGTCCATCTATTAATGCACAAGCCTTCAGAGCCTGGTCCATAATGTACGAGTTTTCACTCGGTCCATCTATTAATGCACAGGCCTCCAGAGCCTGGTCCATGATATACAGATCTTAAATACTTGGTTCATTCTCTAGAAACGCAGGCCTACAGAGCCTGGATTACTCTTATGCACAGGCCTTCCGAGCATGGTCCGTCTTCAATCTACAGATTCTATGATTCAGCCCATCCACAGACAGAAGTTCTGGGCATCTACAAACTAAAGTTTCCTAGATCGGAACACCTCAGATCTGATACTTATATTATTTGGTTTATCTGTCAAACAAATAACAAGTACTATGGTTCCGACCATGGGTAAAGTACTTCGATTCAGGCATTTTTCTAAGTTTCTTTGATTTATTCTCAGAACAATCAGAAATGCACGAGAAAGTGTTTAAGCTACAAAAGAGCACATTCACAGAAAACATCAGATCTGAGAAGAAGAAATCTAATTTTATTGATAATTCAAAAGATTTACATCAGTACAAAGACACCACTACAGAAGCTATTACAGAAGCTATTACAGAAGCTACGCTTGGCAACATAACGGCTCTTCTCTTGGGATGATAAAGGCGCACAGGAGCCAAACTTCCATTACCGCCACTGACAGGCTCCATTTGAGAGGAAGGAGCCCTGAACCCCAGTCTGCATCAAGAAGTGCCTAGGCCATTTCATCATCACTATCACTGGTCTCATGACCAACGGACGATGAGGGCTCTAGGCCTCAGGAGACTTTTCATTCTCCACCTTTGTAATTGGCATAACGCCCCAGCCAATTGAAGCAAGGGTCCCTGCCAAGTCACAAAGGGGAGGAGGCGGCCCCCATTCATCTCCCTCAGAGCAGTTGTCACTGCCAAGTCACAAGAGGGAGGAGGCAACCCACCTTCAATCTTCTTCTTCACACCGTCTGTTTCACCCCAGCCACTTGGAGCGAGGGTCTCTGACAGGGCGTGAGGAAGAGGAGGCAACTCGCCTTCATCTTCATCACCAACGCTCCAGGCCTCGGTTGAATCAAGGAGGGGCCACCACCAACCGGAGAAATCTCGACCGGATGCCAGAGGAAACAAGAAGACTTGTGCCTCCTTCGAACCTTCCTTGGAGACTGAAAATAAGGGAAGTTTAACTCTCAGCCACAGTTTAATTATTCCTAACTCAGGCAAGGAATCATCCATCATCTCCGGACGAGTGGAAAAACTCCGGCAGCATATAAAGATCTCTCTTACAAACAATTCGGGGAGCAAAAGGGTTGAGCACAACCGTATGCCCTCGTTTCCATATATATAGACACTGGGAGATCAAAGGCCACCCAGTTGAACCGTCACAACGGTTAAGCGAAGTGCTAGCTTCGAAATCCCAAACGACGGAGGTGCAATAAATGGAGTATTAAACCACCCTCTCGGGAGAAGCAAAAGGTCTGGAGGCAGAAATTCTGATCAACCAAACTACAATCACAAGGTATCCACTTATTATTATGTCTCCGGATTCAGAACGGTCAGCTTTGAAATACTTCAAAAAAGAAGTCTCCAATTACTAACCTAAGGCAAGTAAAGAAGCTCGGAACACAGCTACCTAAAAAGGAAAATCTGATCTGGCATACACTAAACTCCAGAGCACTGCCACTTGCAACGGTTACCACCATCAACTACAAATTAAAAGCACTACAGAACAGTACAACTCAAGACATGCGCAAATACTACAGAGCAATATGATTAAGAAGACAAGCATCAAGCAAAAGACTGTTCCATTAACGAATGTATATTTCAAGTACATTGGAAGTTGAAAATAGCAAAATATACATCCTAAACCTGATCAGCAGGAACAGGATCAGTGACCGGAGAAGGATCAGCAGGAGCAGTATCAACCACCTCAGTCGGTACAACCTCTTCCGTGGGATCAGCAGGGAGGACATCAGCCACTTCACCCTGGATAACAACCTCTGAAGGTTCAGATCCAGGCGGCACAATAGAGGAGACATCTAGGTCAGAAAACTTGGCAAGAAGCCGAGAGCGGAAGTTATTGAACCCAAACGTAATCAAGCGATGGGTCATTCCTTCCAGCTTCGACCTCATTTCCTTCTCATTATCCATCAATGCCTGCTCCACGGCTTCATCGAGCTGTCTACGGTGCTGATACCGCAAGCCGTTCACCTCCACCTGCAACCTCCTTGCCCGCTCAACGGCAAGGTTCTTCTCCGATTCCATCACGATCAAGGAGTTCTGACACTCCTTCAGTTTCTCTGCGGAGTGTTGTGCCTTCGACCGGGCAGTGCCAAGCTGAAGCCCCAGGTCGTCTAGATTGGCCCTAAGTTGGTCAAGCTCTTCCACAGATGGAGAAACCTCCACCAAAGCAGAAAGGGTATGCAGGGTCTGCATAATACAAAGAAAACAATTCAACGCCAGTATAAACACTTAAAGGAAAGAAAAATAAGGGCCTGACGAGCTCACCTTAACCTGAAGAGCGGTTAAATCAGCAAGAAGCTTCTCCGACTTCTGGGGCCTGAGTTTAAATGAGCCTTTGGCCCAGAAGTCCCTCAGAATTTTCTTGGCCCCCTGATCAGCAACATCAGGAGCCACCGACGATGATGCCCCCTTACCCGTTCGACGAGACGGGACTGGGGGAACCACCGAAATGGGGACAGGAGTATCTTCCTCCCCCTCAGCAGGCTCGGGAGAGGATAAAACCAACCTCCGCTTCTTTTGGACAGGAGGGACCACTGAGAGGATGCCTCCCCTGTCGCCACGGACGGTATTGGCCCGCTCTCCTATTGAGCCATCACATTATCAGCAATCTCCTCAACACTACCCCTGGCAGCCATTAATCTATCACGGTTAACGATGGAAGAATGGTCCCTAATGCTGGGCATCAAGAGCTTCTTATATTGCTCCTGAATCGAAGAAGAGAAGTCTGGTCTCTTCCACGCACTCTTGACTGCAAAACAAGCACAGAAATTGATCAGTTCAACAATTGGCAAACAAAACAGAGTCAACGCAGCCACGGAAAAGTTGAGCCTCACCCCTTGGCCCAGTGGTTAGAGGGAATGTGGAAGGTTGACCTTCGAAGTTCTTGAATTCCCATCCTCCTTTAATGAAAAAGTACCACTTCTTCCAGGTCTTGTTGGAGGAGGGCACAGAAGTAAAGGGTCTGAACCCACTATCAAAAGACATATAAAAAAGACCCTCCGCCTTTTGAAATTTTAGATCCATATTGCTACGGATCAAGTCAAGGGACACCTCGACATTATTCATATGCCCTAACACAATAAAGCTCAACAGATGTCTCCAACTGTTAAGGTTCAGGTCTGCGGGGCAAAGGTCAAACCAACAAAAGAATTGTTTTATTATATCAGGAAAGGGGAGTGTAAGACCCATTTCACACCAAGCCAGATAGGCACAGATTTCCCCCTCTCTAACATTGCCTGGGCGATCTTGAGAATCTGGGACCCTAAAAGTAACATTTTTGGGAAGTTTGAACTTCGCCCATAACTCCTTCAACATACTTTCAGTAATTACACTCTCACCCTCCTCTCTGTGACCAGATCGACCAGAAGTCTCACCAGCCCTATTCGGGGGCTCATCAAAAGCATCAACAATCTTAACCCCCGGACTAGAGGGAGGATCTACCAGCCTATTTTCGTCAACGTTCACTAATTGCATTTGAGGATCGGTCTCAGAAGGACTTCCCAGACCAGAGTGTGATTCTAAGCCAGACATGACAAACAAGAGAAAGAAATGAAACAAATGAGAAGGAGTGTAGAAGGGGACTAAAAGTCGAACCTGAGATCAGTAAAGGATTATGAACACCGGGTAACCTCCAAACTTCAAGATATGTCAAATGGCGGTCTGGTACTGTAGAAGTAAATGCAGAAGAAAGGTATGAAAGACCTTTCCCTCTCTTTATATACACATTCGAAATATGAGCCTTCCAAGACGAGCCGACACAACGGTTGAGAGTAATGATGAATTCTCAAGTATCGGCTGCGCAATAAATGACGCGTTAAACCGACGTCTTGAGAAATGGGAAAGCAAAACGTATGACTCTTCACAAAACCCTTAACCCTAGTTAAAACCCTAGCTTTTAACAAGGGCTCGGGGGGAGAGTAACTGATATACCACAAACAGACACACCAATCACTCTGAGACACGTGTGCCCACTGAGTTAACAAATCTCGATCCTACAGAGCTGACAATTTCGATCATACAGAACAGCCACAAGCCTTCAGGGTATTCTCATATATGTCTATCATACAGAGCAGCCACAAGCCTTCAGGGCATTCTTATTTATATGTCATTCAGAGCCGATAAACTTGGTTATACAGTGCAGATGAAGCCTTCAAGACATTCTCATATATACATCTTTCAGACCTTCCGTTCTGGACAATATTTATTCAACACTTCATATGGATCCGACCTTATGGTTTCCTTAACAACTGTCAAGCGGGGAATAAGGAAACGGTCTTCAATGCGGAAACTACTATTTATTGTTATCTCCATCTACGACTCAAGGATCCAGAAGGTAACTGCAATCTCCGATGATCATATCTCTATATTCATAGCATCGAATCCTAATCAACTTAGGAAAGCCACGGCTTATATATTAAATCCTAGAGGTACGCTTTTATTTTCATGCTCATTCTTTGACTTTCAATACAGTCTTTTAATTCTCTTACTTACTTAAGCATCGGAGCGGCTACCGCCGGAGCCAATCCGGTGGTCCTCTGATCATCTCTCTGAGTGTTCTACAGGTCACGGAGCCCTCACGTGTTGCGAGTCAAAAAGTGCAGCATCATACTGCCATCAAAATCCTTTTCTCTAATAACTCTAGAAGTATAATGTTCATACCCATACTAAAAAATAAATCATATTTTCGTCCCATCTCTGTAGGCGGTTTATTCCTATTGGATTGTCCCACATCGCCCGTCTCTAGCTCCTTTGGTCTATATATAATTTATATATAAGGGCGGGCCTCCAAATTTCAATATGGTATCAGAGCCAGGCTAGAGCTCTAACTTTGGGCTATACGCACGGGGCGCGCTCACACTCACCTGGTGGGTAATGTGGTCCAGGAGGCGTGTTGGATTGTCCCACATCGCCCGTCTCTAGCTCATCTGGTCTATATATAAGGGCCCTCTCTACCTCTCCTTAATACTTGGGTTTTAAGGATGAGCTAATTGGGAGTTGTGCCTCCAAATTTCAATAATCCCTACATTCAACTCCCTCACACCATTTACCCAGCAGTCACTTGAGGCGATTGAAGGAATAAAGCAAGCTCTTGGCTATCAGCAAAATTCTATCCTTAGACAACCCATCTGCCTTCCTTATCAGCACCTTGGCTACCTTGCACCACTTCCATTTGCTGTTATGGTTAAGAAAATCGCCATTCAGTATTTGCCCTATAGACAAAGCCTTAACTCCATTCCCTAATGACATGCCACAGAAATCCTCTTTTACAAAATAGTGAACTTGGTCTTGCCATAAATCAATAGAATAAACAAGCTTATGCACCCAAGGTTCAGTTCCATCTCCAAAGCCTTACACAAAGTTCTCCCCATCTGACATACTCTTGTCCTTATACCGAGGAGTAGGATCTTCAAATGGCAAAGACATGCCCTGTCTAAGGAAATCCAATGTCCAGACTCTAAAATCACAACCTAAATTCCTTTAATTGCTTCTTATAATGAAAGGAACCCACACCAAAACTAGAAAGGAAAAGCACTTATGGAGAATTAACATTTTCGAACCCATATTTGTCATGATAAACATTGAACCTAGGCTTCCATTCCCAAAACAACTACTAATCGGGCACCGTAAACACCACTGGATTCATCTGGCAAACCTAGAATCATAACTCTAGTTACTAATGTCCTTCACAAATTTACAACATGAGAGTTAGGTGCAGAATAACAAGAGAGAATTTCCATACCCAGAAGTTGTTTTCTCTAAATTGCAGAGACTTTCATGAGTCTCGAATATGTCGTGAAGTTTTGGCTTCTACTTCAATTTCGCCTTCGCCTATTTCTCCTGAACAACTGTCGCCTCAGCTCTCTGCTAATCTTTTTCCAGATGCATGAAATTGCAGTAACCTGCTCTGATTAAATTTCTTTAAGGACTTCTAGTGCCTTCTCGGCATTGTTTTCTTGCCAAACCCCATCAGTTGCGTTCACAATCAAATTAAGAAAATCACCAGAGGCTCGACAAATGCGGTGATCTCCTTTGCACTTCCTTTGATCTGCTGCACCGCCACACACACACATATATATATAAATATATCGATCTGCTGCACCGCCGTATATCTTTTTTCCAGCAGCTTCTGCTACAGAGAATTCTGGAGTTCTCTTCTTTGTCGGTTGCCGATGGAATTTTCTCTCTAGAGCTCGAACCTTCTACTCTCTTTTCCTATTTAGCTTTTAGTTGCCTATATATATATATTGATATCATGCATTTAAATAGTAAAGAGGGGCGGCTGCAGCTTCTCATATGAAGCTCTTAGTTTCCAGCAGCTTCCATTGGAAGCTTTCTAGCTTATAATATTCTATAATATATATATATATATAATCTTATATCTATATATATATATTAAATCTTGATATATTTTTCTATCTTTATATACATAAAATCATGTATATTTGTCTAAACATAATTTTTGGTCTACCTTACAGTATGTAATATTTTATTTTATAAAATCTTAATTTCTGGCATGTCGGTAAATTTGGCTTAAGGGCTCAGCTAACTACTATTTATTTTACCTAATTTTGGGTTTCTATTCGTGTCTTATATTATATTCATTTTATTTTTAAAATTAATTATTCGTATTAGTCCCATTTTATTCATGTCGACATTCGGTTGACTAAGTTGTCAATTTCTCGAGCATGTACCATTTTTGGTGGTCTGGATTAATTTCATATATTAAAATAATCAATCCTGTTATTTTGAGCCATTTTGATATATTTTAAACATTTTGGTCACAGAGCTGACTTTTGTAAGATCGGGATGCAGTCTGAGTTATGTCAGATTTTTGGGGTGTTATAGGTAGGGCTAGAGATTTTGCGCCATTCTGAACAAAGCACCTCTGAACCCTTATGTGTCTGTCTGTATTGGATAGAAGAGTCAGCCTTAGTCTATATATGGAAGTGCTATGTACATACATGTGTCATGTTTGAATTGGTTTGTCACTTTATGGTCCATCAGCTATGATAATATAGAATAAAAATCATGCTTATCAATAACTAAATAATTTTGTAGTTGAAAGCATAAGAATAATAATCTTCACAACAGATGACATGCTTTTGAAAAGCAGAGTAAAATATTCTCCATTTTAAAGTTAGGGAATACTCACTGTGTGCCTCTATGCACTTCTTTAACTACTTTCTTCTTCCAATAAACCCTATATACATCACAACAGAAAAATCGTTTTATACTGACGCAAAAAAGGGTCGATATAAATTGAAAAAATGCTCAAATATGCTAATACCAACATATTAAAACTGTTGGAAACAAATATAGGTAATATTCATGTTGGAACAAGTAACTCCGACGAAAAAAATAAAGCGTCGGTAATAATCATTAAAGTTGTGACCAAATAAACCGTCGAAATAATTTTTTGTTACCTGTAATACCCCAAAAATTTGACATGACGTAGATTACACCAGACCTAATAAAAGTAGGTTATGTGGCGTTAATGATTTGAAATACCTCAGAATACGGTAAGCCATAACGGGATTTATTATCCTAAGATATGGAATTAACCCAGACCACCAAAAATGGTGCATGCTCGAAAAATTGTCAACTCGGTCAATCGAGTGCTGAAATGAACAAAATAGGACCGATACAAAAATTAATTATGAAAATACTATAACTATAAAATAAAGTATAAACGGGGACTCAAAATTAGAAAAATAACTAATAATAATGTTGAACCCTGACTTTACGCCAAACTTGTCGGCACCCCATAAGTGTTGGTTATTTAGTATATCAGTAATACATTAAATATATGAAAACAGAAACAAAAATTCCAAACTATATGAAAACCAGTAACTATTTTTTTGATAAATCAGAACCAAATCTGTTGTAGACTTGAACAACATAAATAACTAAACATAAAACAAAATTATGCTTAATTAAAACAACATAAATAATAAGAACCTGTTAGTTGCAAAACAGGAACTTGAATTACAGAACAGGAAATTGAATTGCAGAATAGGAAATCAGATCAAGTCTTGTGTTGTACATAATGTCCTTAAGACAATTTATTGCCTTTGCAGTGGTTCTTACGAGTTCTAGGCAATATGTCTCCCAAAATAAAATGATCTACTAACACAAAGGCAAACACTACCAATGGTTGTCTGTCGAACCAGAACTTATATAGAACTCTTTCTCGAATTGAATATGAATATGATATGTAAATGAATTGATTGAATGCAGAATGCTTGTGATCGTGTCCTATTTATAGACTCACTCATGCCTGCTTGGTATAGGCATGAAGCTTGGGTCATGTCTGTTCATGCCGAACAGACACAGTCATGTTTGTAGAGAAGACGCCCATTCAGTCAAATAGTGCTTTGGACTCCCAACGGTAACCATACGCACGTCGTAAAACGACAACGTTTCAGAATCCCAACGGTAATCTTAAACGTATGTTCAAAACGACAGCATTTCAAGTTTGGAAAATTTTAAATAAGTTTTCTCTAAAAAGAAATATACACAGCAAGCCCAAGCCCAGAACCCAGAACCCAGAACCCGAACCCGAGCTCGAGCCTGGCCCGGTTTGGTTTGGTGCGGGGCAAGGCTGCGACAGTGGCGGCACGAGCGCATGTGTGGTGAACTAAGCATGTGCTAGGTCCTCCCCCTTCCACAAAACTGGGGTGCCCCTTGGGGCCCAAACCCCACTCCAAGGTAGGTTTATATATACTCTTTAAAAGCCTTATACCCATCCTATGTGCGACACAAGATTTTTGCACAAGCTTTAAGCTTTTGTTACCATTTCCAAGTGGTGATGCTTGGAGGCAATTTCTCATTCACTCCTTAATGGTTTTGAGCAACCCAATATATAATCTTCATCTCCTCATAGAGGAGAACACATTCCCATGTAGACCTACCAAAATTAATTTGTGGGACCCATTTTAATTTTAGCTAAAAGATAGCTAATTTAATATGGTCAAACCCATTTTTCCAACAATCGCCCACATGAATGAAATTGACTGAAAGTAATGCAAATGACAAGCAAACACTAAGAGAGAGTTCATCTAGAAATTTCCTGGATAGAGGAAGGTAGCTTGTGGCTTTGAACTTTCTCTTGTGAAATGCTATTGGGGTTAGTGATTGATCAGTGAACATGATGTATTGAATTGTTCAATTGTTGGCGTAAACCAAGACAACAGCATTTACACTGAATCTTTCCTGACATAGTTAGTTCTCACGATTGTGTTTATTTTGGCCCTAAACAATTCCTGGTTTCATGAGTGCTCCTAGAGAAGTTAGCCTTTATCATTCTCATAGAACCAACACAGTTCACACTCATATAGGTGATTTCTTATTAAGAGTATTTTGCTATACCCCACTTGTCTTCAACAACATATAAGAATCATTAAAAGCTTAGCTTACCCTGTTCAATGCTACAGGCATCACTATTCTGATCATTGGAACGAGTAGGAGATTTGATCTCCATAGTGATCTCAATGAGTCACACACAATTAGGTTGTCCCTTTGAACCTAGATCTTGGGATCTCCAGTTAGTTAGGTTGGGTGGCCATTATGGTGACTTTTTAGTGTATAGGCTTTAAACCCATTCCCCTCGATGATTTACTTACTTGCTCTCTAGTCAAACCTTTAGTTAACGGATCCGCAATGTTATCTTTTGACCTTATGTAGTTAATGGTCATAATACCATTAGAGAGAAGTTGTTTCACAGTTTTATGTCTTCGACGAATATGTCGAGACTTACCGTTATACATATGACTTTGTGCCCTACCAATCGCTGATTAACTATCGCAACGAATGCAGATAACGAGCATAGGTTTTGGCCACATTGGAATATATTCTAAGAAGTGACGAAGCCACTCTGCTTCTTCCCCAGCTTTATCTAGTCCAATAAACTCAGATTCCATCATAGATCTAGTAATGCACGTTTGCCTAAAAGATTTCTAAGACACCGCTCCACCACCAAGTGTAAATAGATAGCCACTTGTGGATTTTGAGTCCTTGGTGTCGGATATCCAATTAGCGTCACAATATCCTTCAAGTACTGCTGGATATTTTGAGTTGTGCAATCCATTGTTTTGGGTGTATTTCAAATACCTCAAGACCTTAACTATTGCCTTCCAATAGTCTAGACCTGGATTACTTGTGTATCTACTCAATTTGCTGACAATGTAAGCTATGTCTGGATAGGTACTATTCATGACATACATTAGGCTGCTAATTATTTGTGCATATTCTAGTTGTGATATGCTTTTGTCATTATTCTTGAATAAATATAGATTTACATCTACAAGTTTTCTCGCTAGACTGCTATCATCTTGTTTAAATTTCTTGAGAATTTTCTCAATGTAATGTGATAGAGATAATATCAATCCATCTGATGTTCTAGAGATCTTTATCCTAAGTATAACATCGGCAACACCTAAGTCCTTCATGTCAAACTTATTGTTTAACATTTTCTTGGTAGCTTTAATGACTTCATTATTACTACCCCTAATGAGCATATCATCAACATAAAGACAAATAATGATATAGCCATTTTTCGTGTTCTTGACATATACACAGTTGTCATACTCGTTGATTTTGAACCCATTTGACATCATTACATTGTCAAATTTCTCATGCGACTACTTTGGTGCTTGTTTTAATCCATGAAAAGATATTTAACAAGCTGATAGACTTTCTTTTCTTGACCTAGAACAATAAACCCTTCGGGTTGTTCATGTATATTTCTTCATCCAAGTCACCATTTAAGAAAGCTGTCTTTACATCTATCTGATGTTTCTCAAGATTGTGCTGCAATAGCTATTAACATTCAAATGGATGATATTCTCGTAACTAGTGAATATGTATCAAAATAGTCCAAGCCTTCCCTTTGTTTGTAACCTTTGATAACCAATCTAGCCTTATATTTATCAATAGATCCATTTGTTTTCATTTTCTTCTTGAATATCCATTTATATCCAAGAGGTTTTAAACCTGGTGGAAGATCCACTAGTTCCCACGCATGATTTTGCAGAATGGATTCTACTTCATCGTTAATAGCCTCTTTCCAATATGGAGCTTTAAGGCTCAACATTGTTTCTTTAAAGCTTTGAGGCTCATCTTCTAACAAATACGTTAGAAAATATGGACCAAAAGATTTTGATGTTATACCTCTTTTGCTGCGTCTAGATTCATCGTCATCTTGTTGGTCTTGACTACTGCTTATTGCAGTAACATGAGTTATTTTAATTGAACTCAACCCTTCTATTGATTTGTAAGGAAATACATTTTCAAAGAAAGATGCATTCCTTGACTCAATAATAGTATTAACATGCATATCGAGAATTTTTGATTTATGAATCAGAAAGCGATATGCACTATTATTATGAACATACCCAATGAAAACATAACCAACTATTTTTTGTCATATTTTAACCTTCTTAGGTATAGGTACCGCCACTTTAGCCAAATACCCCCACACTTTTAAGTATTTATAAGAAGGTCTTCAACCTTTCCACAACTCGTAAGGGGATTTATTGGTTTTCTTCTGAGGTGTTCGATTGAGAATATAATTTGGGGAAAGAATTGCTTTGCCCCACAAATTCTGAGGTAGTCCAGAACTTAATAGTAATGCATTCATCATTTCTTTTAAAGTTCTATTCTTACGTTCAACAACCCTATTTTGTTGAGGTGAATAGGGTGCAGTTGTTTAGTGCATAATACCATGTTGTGAGCAAAACTCACCAAAAGGTGCTTCATATTCACCACCTCTATCACTTCTTATCACCTTGATTTTTCTATTAAGTTGATTCTCAACCTCATTCTTGAAATGTTTAAACATTTCCAATGCCTCATCTTTACTTTTCAGTAAGTAAACATAACAGTATCTTGTGCAATCATCAATGAATGTAAGAAAATATTTCTACCACCTCTAGTTTGAATAAATTTCGAATCACAAATATCTGAATGTATTAATTCTAGAGGTTCACTACTTCTTTCAATTGATTGAAAAGAAGTTCTTGTAAATTTAGATTCCACACAAATCATACATTTATGATTTGGATCTATTTCAAATTTAGGCAAGCATTTCATATTAATTAATCTACGCAATGTATCATAATTAACATGTCTTAGTCTACCATGCCACACATTTGAAAACTCAAGCATATAAGCAGAAGATGTGTTCTTATTATTAATATTCTTAGTAGGAGGCACAATAGTCATTACATTCATTTTAAAGAGCCTATTGCTCATATACCCGTTCCCCACATACATCCCATTTTTGGTGAGGATAAACTTGTCTGAGACAAACTCTAACTTGAAGCCCTTTTTACTCAACAATGATCCAAAAACTAGATTCTTTTGAATTTCTGGCACATGTAACACATCATTGAGAGTAAGTTCCTTGCCCGATGTCATCTTCAATACCACCTTCCCTTGGCCTTCTCCATTATCTATGCTATGATATGATGAGAACATTTTCTTATTTGAGCAAACGTTACGAGTAGCCCCTGTGTCCACCCACCATTCTTCAGTATTGCTGCCAATGAAGTTTACCTCGGAGACTACGGCTGAGTGGTTCATGTTTGAAACATCATCTGAAAAGCCGTCCATTTCAGTCACATTGGCTTGAGGGCGTTTCTTGGTTGGATTTCCTTGGTCCTTGCGGCTGTGGCAATCTTTAGCACGATGCCCTTGCTTGTTGCATACATAGCACTTGCCTTGGAACTTTTTAGTAAGACCTTGTTTAGGACCATTGCCATTGTGCTTCCTCTTCTTGTTATTGCGAGAGCTCTACCCTTGTTCCAGAACATTGGCCTTGGATTCCATGATGGCCTTGCCTGCCTTCTTTTTAGATGCATGGTTGTCTTCCTTAATTCTCAACCTCACTATCAAGTCTTCAAGTCTTATTTCCTTTTGCTTGTGCTTTAGGTAATTCTTGAATTCTTTCCATAGAGGTGGCAATTTTTCAATAATTGCAGCCACTTGGAAGGATTCACTAAGAGACATCCCTTTTGCATGTATGTCATGCAAAATCACTTGTAGATCTTGAACTTGGCTGATAACAGTCTTGGAATCAAGCATTTTGTAGTTAAGGAATTTTCCCATTACAAACTTCTTGAGCCCTACATCCTTAGTCTTGTACTTCTTGTCCACAGATTCCCACAATTCTCTTGTAGTATTGAAGGCACAATACACATTATACAATGTGTTGTCTAAGCCATTTAGGATGTAGTTCCAGCACAAGAAATCAGCATGCTTCCATGCTTCCACAACGGCAACCACTTACCTATCAGTTTCATTTTCCTTTAATGCGGGAGCATCCTCTTGAAGGAAACGGGCCAAATTCAAAGTGGTCAAGTAGAATAGCATCTTTTGTTGCCACCTCTTGAAATCTGTCCCATTGAATTTTTCTGGCTTCTCTCCATGACTTACAGTCATTGGTGCCATAACAAGCATTGGAGAAGGCACCACAATAGGAGTAGGAGGAGGAGGAGGAGGGGTAGAATCAGTAGCCATTATTGTTTCAATTCAGGATATTCAAATTTAGTTAAAAATTTCAGAATCAAATTCTGTAAATAGAGGCAAATTCTGTAAATATATTTCTGCATAAACCAGAATAGTAAAACGGAATTGATAAAACAAAACTAATATATATATATATATATATATACGAACTGAATTTTTAAGTTTCTGTAGTCTGAATTTCAGAACTGATATATAAGAACTGAAAGTTCTGTAGTTTCGAGTTCTGAATTTTAGAACAGTAAGTTCTGTAGTTTTGAATTTCAAGTTCTGAATTTCAGAACTGAATAAGTTCTATATTTTAGAACTGAATTTTAAGGTCTATAATTTCTGAATTTCATAACTGAATTTTAAATTCTATATTTTAGAACTAAATTTGAAGGTTTGTAAATTTTTAAATTTTAGAACTAAAATTTTAAGTTCTATATTTCATAACTGAATTTGAAGGTCTGTAAATTTCTGAATTTTAGAACTGAATTTTAAGTTTTGTATTTCAGAACTAGATTTAAAGGTCTGTAAATTTACAAACTGCAGAACTAATATATATATATATATATAAATAAATTGTCTTAAGATTTTTGGTTATTTAGTATATCAGTAATACATTAACTATATGAAAACAGAAACAAAAATTCCAAACTATATGAAAACCAATAACTATGTTTTTGATAAATCAAAACAAAATCTGTTGCAAACTTGAACAACATAAATAACTAAACATAAAACAAAATTATGCTTAATTAAAACAAGATAAATAATAAGAACCTGTTAGTTACAGAATAGGAACTTGAATTGCAAAACAAGAAATCAGATCAAGTCTTGTGCTGGACACAATATCCTTAAGATAATGTATTGCCCTCGTAGTGGTGCTTACGAGTTCTAGGAAATATGTCTCCCAAGATCAAATGATCTACCAACACAAAGGCAAGCACTACCAATGGTTGTCTATCGAACCAGAACTTATGTAGAACTCTCTCTCGAAATGAAGATGAATATGATATGAAAATGAATTGATTGAATGTAAAATGCTTATGATCGTGTCCTATTTATAGACTCGCTCATACTTGTTTGGTACAGGAATGAAGCTTGGGTTGTGTCTGTTTATGGTGAACAGACACAGTCGTGTCTGTTCATGGACTCCCAACGGTAACCATACGCACGTCGCAAAACGATAATGTTTCAGAATCCCAACGGTAATCTTAAACGTATGTTTAAAACGACTGCGTTTCAGGTTTGGAAACTTTTAAATAAATTTTCTCTAAAAAGATATATACACAGCAAGCCCAAGCCCTGAACCTGAACCCAAACCCGAGCCCCCGCCCCAGCGCCAGCCCGGTTCAGTGTAGGACTGGGTGGCGGCGGCGGCGGCGGTGCGCGCATGTGTTGTGAACTAAGCATGTGTTAGGTCCTCCCCCTTCCACAAAATTGGGGTGCCCCTTGGGGCCCAAACCCCAGTCCAAGGTAGGTGTCTATATACTCTTTAAAATCCTTGTACCCATTCTATGTGGGACACAAGCTTTTTGCACAAGCATTAAGCTTTTGTTGCCATTTCCAAGTGATGATGCTTGAAGGCAATTTCTCATTCACTCCTTAATGGTTTTGAGCAACTCAATATATAATCTTCATCTCCTCATGGAGGATAACACATTCCCATATGGACCCACCAAAATTAATTTGTGGGACTTACTTTAATTTTAGCTAAAAGATAGCTAATTTAATATGCTCAAACCCATTTTTCAACAATAAGTTGATATTTTAAGGAATAAAATAATATATATTAAAGATGGTAATAAATACCGGGAGATATCCTACATACGCATGTATATGTATACTAAGTAGTATGCCTGAAATACATGATATGTGTATGTATAATACAATGTTTAAGTATATATATATATATATATATATATATATATATTAGTCATAAAGCTTCTAAAAGAAGCTTCTGGAAAGGAAAACTTAAAAACTCAATAGTAGACCTATTTAACAAAAGAGAGGCATATATATATATATATATATAGGTAGATATCTAAAGCTTATATCTAATTATATATATAAGAAACCAGAAACTTCTCGAAATAACTAGATACGTGATAAAAAAAGGGGGCAATATATCTATTGGAAAAACAGGAGGAATCAGGAAAGTTCTAACACCTTGGGAAATCTCTAAATGACAGCCAAATAAGAGAACATTCTGGATCCAAGAATAGCCTTATATATATAGAGAGAGATGCCTGCAACTAACTTAAGCAAAAATTGTAAGCACCCAAAACTGAGACAAAGAGAAAGGAAAGAAACCTGTTGAATAGAGAGAGAGATAGAAAAGCTATTGTAGTAATGAAAACCTGCCATGGATGGAAGGAGAGATAGAAGCTTCAGGAAGTTGGGCCTTTGATTGAGGTATGTGCCAATTTCCTCTCTTGTATTCTATAGATAATAAGGAACCAAAACTCTGTAAGGAAAACAAAAAGGAAACTCAAAGAAACTGCCTCTATACTATACTGCCGAAATCAGGAAAAATTCAAAGATGAACCAAACGTAATTTGGGGAATAGGAATTGATAGGATATCCTGATAGGTCTCTAAAACACTTTAAATGAAGTAAAATGGTCAAAAATTGACTATGTTACAGCCCAAAAATCAGAACTAGTGTCTCATCAGAAAACGGAAAGGACATCGGAAACGGGGCTATTTAAAGGTCCAAAACTGTTCTAAACAAGTTGTTGAAGTATCTAGAAGAAATTTGATATAAAAACCATTAAAAATGGACGTTAAAATAAAAAGAAACAGTGGAAAATATTGTGCAGTTTCAGTGAACCGCGCCGGAGACGACGCCGGAATAGTAGTCGAAAAATCATGAAGCAAACGAGTCTGTTTTGACGATGGGTTGAATTTTGGACCGGGTCGGGTCAGGACCCGACTGAACGTATATAAGAATGACACAACGACGCTGTTTAATGCTTAGTTTAAGTCACCTTTGAATTGTTTGGATACTCAAATAATAAATTAGAAATAGGAATATCTGGATAACTAAAACATGAATAAAATCGATAATAGGGTTATTGTATTCTGGTTTTTTATAAGAGCCTGAACTGGCTAGTTCATCATGCTCTTAGGCCGGTCTAGGGTTACAAGTTATAAACCCTTTGGTTCACTGATTAAAATTAAAATAAAGAAAACCTGAACTTTATTAATTTGCAGTTTGACCCCAAACCTTCTGAATATTCTATTCAAGCCCAACTCTTGGAATTTTTATGGAAATATACCCTTGCAAAATAATTAAATAATTAAATAATTAATTAAATTATTTTATAAAAAGGATAAAATGATGATTTTACCCATGGGCCATAAATAAAGCAAACATAGTCCAAATTAAGATTCGAAACATGCTAGTTTAACATTTCTGGACATTTTGGACACAATGAAAATATCATATTGGACATCCGAGGACTCCGGGATGGTCCCATCATAAGATGTAAAATGACCAAAATACCCCTAAGTATAGGAAATACAAAGTAAAGGCCGAATAAAGGCCAATCTGATATAATTAACTGTCATAAGTATAATTATGAAAATTGAGGGGCTAAATAAGATTCCAGAACAATCAACGTATCAAATAAGAAATAACCAATGTGTCCCAATGATCAAAAGCAGATACCAAATGAAGTCTAAAAGACTTAAAATTTTATATATGAGATAAATGAAATATTCTGAGAACCCCGATAGGGTTCAGGCAAGAATAAAAAAATTATCATTTTGCCCCTAAGGTTAAATAAGTGCTTAATTGATAACGACCGGAGGCTAAATGAATCATGACAGCTATTAAGCCTACTTAAGGAACTTAAGAGCATAAGTTGAAACCCAATGAGTGGGTAATAGGCCAATGACCAAATTAGGCCATCTGATAGACTCCTAAGATGATGAATAAGACATGAATGAATGAATTCTGATTTGTCTGTGATTAATGATGACTATTCAGGATATGCAAGGATGTGCTTGACGTATTTGGAGGTTATCAGAGTATCTGTGAAAAGAGATAAGCATAACAGTTTGTGAGTAACTCGGAACCTTGACTTGGTGTATATTACTGTACTATCTAGTTTCATATATTGTACTGTTTTAATGTATACGCTTTCATGCATACTCTTTGTACTGCATTACATGTGGCATGATTTTATTTTGTCTTACTTCTGATATGTCATGTTCTGATTCTGTTCGGGTCTGTTCTATTTGTTATTCGCCATTCGGAGTTTGTTCCGATTCTATTTTAATATGTTATGTCGATTCTTGGGCCCACTACAGGATTGAGCGGTATGAGTTATGCCAGAGCATGACCCAGAGGGTAGAGGCCCCATGACTAGTCCGCTTATGGGTAGTTGGGAAAGGCTCGTACGTATGATTGGCACTCTATTCAGTTTTGTTCTATTCTGATCTGTTATGTTCTGACTTTGTTCTGATCTGTTTTGTTCTGGCTCTGTTCTGATTTGATCTGATCTATTTGTTTTACTTGAACTGCATTTAATCATGCATTTTATTTGATATCATGTATATAAGAATTGGTTTTGAAACTCATGGCAGGAACCTATGTTACTCACTGAGCTTGTTTAAACTCATTCTATTTATCTAACATTTTTCAGGATTTATCTCTATTGGATTAGAAGGCACAATGATATGACACCAGTAGACTAGGAGTCATCCCAAGCAAGGATTTGATAACACTGATTTATGGAGACTTGGATTCTTGTGGACCGAATCTAGCTATTAAGGTGAGTGATATGATCTGATTGAATTTATTGATATGCAATAGATGAATTAGGACATGACTCATGTGTGTTGGTACTCTAGAGTTATTAGATGTCTGATCATAGACGTACTCTATGGTCTATAGATGAGTTACATTCCCGAGATGAAAAAGTTTTAAATTTTGCTACTCTGACCCTACATTTGGAATGCAATTTGTAACACCCCGACCCAATGACGTGTCATAACGGATTTGATTGTGAACTTCGATACGCAAACTTTCAGTAATTAGGCAAGATAATAATACTAATAATAATACTATACGAAAACTAAATAACATCATTATATATATATATATATATCTACTAGATATGTATGTACGGTTGTCCATATATATGTATTTATGTATAATGAGAATTCAGGAAAGAGAGAGAGTTAGTGGATGCTTTCTAGTGGGTCTCCATTAAGCTGAATGATGAAGAGCTATGGGCGGCTGGTAGCTAGTATCTAATTGCATTTAGAAGCTCTTGGAGGCTCGTTAGTGGTGGCATAATGATGGCAGATAATAAAGGAGGGTATGGCTACCATGTGAAGAAGGGAATGGAGGTTGTGAGGTGGTCTCTATGCACGGTTTTAAACCAGCAAGTGGCAAATCCAAGCTTCAAGGACACTGCATGCAACATACGTGTTGCTTAATGCAGCAAAATATATAAGTTTACGAGTCTCTGAACATGAGAGTTAGAAGAGAATTAGAAGCTGAGGAAGAGAAAGAAAACTGGGACGGGACAAAACTGAAAATTTGAAGAAACCTCTGTAACAGGTATAAATTTTACTGAAATTTCGTTGGATTATGTTTTGATTTTTAAGCATGCAAGTATACGGTATTAACCTATATATTATAAGCTAGAATCTGCAACCAAACTAGATGAAAATCATGAAGGATCGAAAAGAGAATTTAAATTATAGTTGGAACAAAATTTAGAAAGTCTGGTGTAGGTCTGAATCGAAGTAAACCAAATCAAAAATCGTGCTTTAAGACCTGAACTAGACACCTTCAATGTCTTAAAAATGCTAGACCGCAACCTTGAAACCTAAGAAATGACCTCTAAAAATTTAGTTGCAGGTTTCGGTCTCAAAATGCAATTTTAGTTTTAGACTCTTAGACTCAATTTTACGAATAGGGACGGAAACCCTAAGTCATAAGGATCACGTAGCAACAAACCACATCAAAGATGGTTATGAAATGAAGATTTATTGTCAAGTTGCAGATCTGATTATCATTTTTCCAAATCATGACTATGAGTCCAAATCAGGAACCTAGACCGATGCCAAACCATTCCTTGATGTCTCAAAAATAGTTTGGAAGCAAGAACAGAGAGAATCAGTCGTTAAAAAGTCACGAGATTAGAAGAATATAAACCCAGAATTAGGGCAACACTGGTAAAATCGAGAAGAGGACGACCGAGTTGACTCGCCATTTTAATCAAGTCACCCGAGCTAACTCGGGACACGTGTCAAGCGATAGGATAAGCCACCGCATTTATTTAAACGGCACCATTTGAATTAGTAACACGGTTTAAGGGGCTAAACTGAACCGGTCGGTTCAGTGCCTAAATGAACTGGTTTAGGGTTATAAACTAGAAACCCTCCGGTTTAGTGGTTAATTAAGTAAAAGAAAACCCCAAGTTTGTTTATTTGCACTCTGACCCCCAACTTTTCACGAAATTCAGTTTTGGCCCAAGAATTTGAAAACTTGTTCAGTTATACCCTTGAAAAATAATTTAATATTTAAATCATTAATTGAATTATTTAATAAATAAAATAAAATGACTATTATGCCCCTAAGTCAAAATCAAATCAAACGGAGTCCAAATAAAGTAAATGAATAGTGCATTTTAACTATTTTGGACACTCTGAACCCAATGGCGAGGTCTGTTTTACGAGACGAGACTCTGAAAAATTAGGACACGTTAAAGTATAAATTACCAAATTGCCCCTAACATGTCCAAAGCCAAATTATAACCCAAGAAAGTCTAAATTGACTTTCTTCGATGTTCCGGACCCAATGGTGAGGTCCGCACTATGAAACGAAGAACGGAAGAATATGACACGGCAACACATCAAACTCAAATGAATAAAAATTATCAGAAGTGTATGAATAAAATTCTAACTCGTAAATTGTTCTTAGGTAATAATTATGGAAGCACAACCATAGAAGTTCACAATCATGAACAAGGCCCAGAGGGCTAAGGATCCGTAACAATAGAAATTTATGGAACAATTGTTGTGGGAACAAAAAGTAGTTGCCCGAAAAATCAAGATTGCTTGGAGTACTGAAATCATTTCCGTCAGGCCATTTATGTATAAAACGCCCACAAAGGCGATGATTGCCGAAGCCAAGCTTAAAAAACAAGAAGATACTGAGACTCTGAATGAGTGGATTCAAAGTTAATCTTTAATTATCATGAAAAACACTTAGAAAGTAATATAGTTTAACTCAGGTTGAAATTCGAATTCAAATTACACTGTCTAAGATTAGAACCAATCTCATGAAATGTTTATAAATTGTCTACGATAAGGAGGAGTAGGAAGAAGAGTAAAGCTTCTCAATAATGCCAGGTTAACGCACGAGGTGAGTAACCCTGCATTTGAAGTGGAGGTTTTAACTCCACGGATTTGAAATGTTTTAACCTTCAAAATGTGAAGCATTGAATGTTAAATTCCATATTCCATGATTCTTGCTGGAAATATTCCGTTCTTATAAATCTTATGGTGACATGCTCAATGAGTGATTTCTTTTACTATCTTCTTTAAAGTATTTAGCATGTCTACATATTCTGAACTCCTTATTCTAAATATTTGAAGATTTTACCATGAAGTCATGAACATCATCTTTTAAATACTCTTGAAAAGTATTTAGTTAAAGAAGCCATATGACAAATGTTTTGCCAGATAATAATAAGCACAGAGGTAGAGTTGTGGGTTCTACGGAACACTTCGGACCTATCATGTGCATATGCCTGGTAGCAGGATCTAATCCCACAGGCAATGAGATATCTCCACGAGAAGTAAAACGGGAGTCTAGTTCGAAACAGATTCTAATTAATCAAAGAGAAAACATGACAAATGTTTTCTGAAAATGGAAGCAGGTTTTTACCCCCATTTTCACTATGCAATGTTTAGATATTTGAAAGTAACGTTTTAGAAATGGAAGTAGGTTTTTACCCCCATTTTCACCCTACAACGGTTCTATATTTTGCACCCTCATTTTATTTATGCATGTTTATATGTTTGAAATGCATATACTCTATTTGAAGAAATGTTTATTTAGCTTGAATACTTTAAATGTTTCAAAGCTATCCTTATGAAAAGTGCATGTACTCTATGTTCAAATGTACGAACAGTTGGTAGTGTGTATTTTATAAACTCTCATGTGCGAAATCATTGCCAATTGAAACCCATGACAGATGTAGGAATTACTCACTGGGCTTTTCGAAGCTCACCCCATTCCCTAATTTTTTTCAGGTAATGCTGATGACTGGGAGCCTTGCTCTATCTTGGGATGATGATTAGTGGCTCCATATGATTATGAATTTTTGAAGATACTAGAACTTGTGATGGGTTAGATTTTGATGTACTAGGACCCGAAGTTGGTCGAATTTTAAGATGTAAAACATTTTACAAATTTTGTACTTAAGCCCGAGGGGCAACCGGATATGTCATGTATATATAAAACCTTAAGCTTTAGTATGCTCTGAATATTATTATGATGTGTACCGCTATAAAGAGCGGCAGTATCAGGTGGATGTGCGACAGTCTTTAAAAGAAAAGAAAAAGTTTTTCACGCTTCTGCAACCACAGGTCGCATCACTGTCTGATATTGTTGCTTATGTAAGCCTTACCCTAAGGCCTCGGCTAAAGGGTGGCGGTCACGATACGAGATCCGCACAAGGTGGATTTCGGGTCGTGACACAATTCATCGGACATTTAAGAAGTTTGCCTTTGGTTGGTCGCATTGTCGATAGGGAGACCGACAAGGCGGTTAACTGGCATCACAACTTCAGCATCCCCGTAGGGTGGGGTGCGGGATATGACATTACTGATGAAAAATTCTGTCAGAATAATTCGTCGAAATAATTCTTTGTTACGACCAAATAGATCATCGAAATAATTCTTTTGTACTGATAAAGAAAATCGTCAGAATAATTCTTATTATACTGACAAAATAAACCGTCGAAATAATTTTAGTTTTATCCACCAAATAAACTGTCGAAATGAGTTTTTCTTGCCAACAAAATAAAGGGTCGGAATAATTTATTTCTTTTAAATTTTAAGGACCTGATAAACAAAACCAATTCAACAAAAACATTAACAAATTGGTCCAACAATGAATCAAACTCATAAAAAATTGAAAGAACCCAAAAAAAACTACTGTGTGATATTACTAAGTTGCCAATACATTAAAATTATGAAATATTAAATTCAACCCTTGTACCACAATTTGTTCCATTTCAAACAAAAACGAATACAAAAAAAAAAAATCAAAAGGCTGTTGATCAATCCATCCATCCACCACTTTTGTTTGTAATTGATAGTAATCCATGCACATTCAAAAATAAAACTGTCACTACCCTATATACATTAAAAAAAATTGCTAGTGTTCTTTTGCTCGCAACCCATGTCGGCAATGACATTCAAATTTTAAGCACCAAAACAAAGCGCCACATCAAGTAAAAATTCTCAATCCACCATTGTCAATAGCAGCGAAGCCTGCAACGAAAGTATACACACAAAAGGAAATTTTATCAGCTATAGTAGAAAATTTTCTTTTGATCAGCGACAAATAAAACTTTATTAATATATATAAATATATAAATTAATAGAGCAATATATCAACAAAAACCGAGGACTATCAGCATGCAAACAAGTTTAGCAACCTTGGCCCCACTACAAATACAAGCTAGTACCAACATACCAAGACTAACCAACATAACCCAAAACCATCCAGTTGGCAAGTTACGAACTGAAATCTGCTACCTTACAGCATACTTAAAACAAAAACACACAAAAGAGAGCAAGACAGAAATCCTTGTGCAATCAAGATTGCAGTAGACCAACCCACCATCTCCACCATTATACTGACCCACAAACCTCTACGCCATCCTTTATAGTAGAAAATGATAGCAGTATCTCCATTATGCAAGTGCTTCACCCCAGAGATAGCAGTATTTGCATTTTGCATGGGACTTTGAGCAAAGTTATGAAAACTTTTAAAAAATAAAAACCAGGAGCAAGGCTTAGAAGTATCATGTAATGCAGGAAATTGGTATCCCAAGAATATTTTTGGAATCAAAATGACATTACTTTATATACAAATCACGAGTAGTTAACAGATGATATGAAGAAGCCATTCTACCTTACAAACAACTAACAAGAACAAAATCAAAGAACTTGAAGGAGAATACAAGGGTGACTATTGGAACTGAATATGCTATTAGGCAAACCCAAGCTCAATCTTAACTCCCAATTGGAAAATGTATTGCCCATTTTATTGATGAATTATCCAATCTCAAAAAAGAATACAAAACAACCATCACATGGACATGAATCCTCTTGCATTTTTTTTTCCCCAATGAATATGCAAAGATTTTAACCATTGGTGGTCTACCAAAGGTACAATGACTGATACTAAGAGCATGTTTGGGGGAGCATGTGGTCTTCCAAAATCCCATCTCTTCATTGAAAAATCCCAACCCATTAACCTTAAATTTAACACAAAATCATAAAATAGCCGTTGCACAGGTTTTTTTAGCATATCTTTTATGAAAATCCTGCGACCTGTCACTTTCAAATTCAAGCAAATACAAGTCCTTTTTGTCCCCAAAAGTACCTTACTCCACCTCTTGTGGCCCTCACACTACTAGCCTTATATAACCAAAACCCACTATAGAAATCTGCCCCACGTGGACAGTAGGCTTACTGCAGATTACAGAGAGATCAAGTTTTATCCATTATTTCTAAGCAAATGGTTGCTTATTGAACTCATACCACAACCCCGGGGATGATTGGACTTGATCCTACAAGCCTAGCTATTGAGTTTTACAACTGACAAGCTTGCAAATCTAATGATCATCCATGAATCTACTCTAAGCCTACTTCCTTGTAAGGTTATCTATAGGCCTTAAGGACCTCATTTGAACAACATAACTGCCCTAATTACATTGCCAGCCCTTATATTCTTGCAGCTCCCTACACTCACCCATCAAACTTATCGTTAGCTTGGGTTCACCTACTCCACTTTCAATTGGACTTAACTGACCTCAGCTGCAACCTTTAAATAAGTGTGCATTATTACCATATAAATCATTTCAGTGAGAGTCCTAGAGTTGTAGAAGCCCAAGGTCTCAAAATTTCTATTGCACTTGTTCAAAATTCCATAGGCGCATTACAAATATTCCAATAGTTCTTATCGAAACAAAAATATAAATTTATGATAGTGGATGTTTTCCCAGGTTTCTCCAGATAACAAGAAAAGAACTTAGCTAAAAAGTGACAAACTATTAAACGAGCTGAAAAGTGACAAAATATCAATTAGTAAAAGCTGAAGGGCCAATCATAACAGGAACACGAGGTTTTGTGTTTCACTTCAAGTTTTCTGACTATTAAAATTGATGATTTTAATGGAATTTCAATAAAAAAAACAAGAGAAAAATGAGAATGGTTCAGTCTATTGTCCAACTAGGTAGATGCCACATCCTCTAAGATAGGTATATCCAATATAGATACAAGGTCGTCAACAACAAAATTTGTGATAAGAGAGTAAAGTGGATGAAAGTTTTCAATAAACAGATGCTTCGGTGTTTCTGACATGGAAAAAACTGCTATTTTACGAGGGTCCTTGTACATAAGAGCTGGGTATGTTTTGATTTGTGGAGTTGCGGCTGCATAGTTTTAAGTCATGAAGGATTGAAGTGCAATACCTATGTGTTCATGGTATCATGATTATAGCATTTTGACAATAGCCCAGTAGGAGAAATCAAGTTCATGAAATGCAATACCTATGTGTTCAAACTTGTTGATGCGCCATCCTCTCAACAAAATCATTCATTTGTTTTTGCTTGCTCCCCATTTCCCATTGCCTTTCCTCGACATCTTTCAGCCTTTCTGCCACTTGAAGTTGGACTTGTGATTGGACCTCCAACCTCATTTTCTCATTAATTTCTTGAATCTGCGTTTCCAACTGTTGGACACGCTATTGCTCTAATTCATACAATCAAGTTAGGTCATTGATCTGCCCGGCCAGCTAGATGAAGAGGATAGAGGTGCCACCTTGCCGTGTCCAAGGCCCTTGACATATCCGGGCATTGTTCCCAGCACTCAGTCGCAAATCTCATCCTCTATCATTGGCAACAAGCCCTCTAGTGGGGGTTGTGATCATAGTCGCATCATGCAGTCCTGCAAAAGAAATAAAACGATAGAAAAGAAAAGATAAAGAAATAGTTGAGAAAATAATGCAAATGAAACCCTTCATTGGCATGCATATCAATTGGGAACTCTCAATTTAAAACGCCTGCAAGCATAATAATATTTTTTAACCTTTCAAAGTTCCACTACCTTCCAGATAGAACTAAATTTGATAGCCTTCACAAAGACTCTAATATCTACTAAAAATTAGATATGACAAATTAGGTTGATACCCATTGAAAACAGAAACATTTCTCACCTTCCATATAGATGACAAAATTAAAAATAGAATAACATCCCACAACACAAACTCATTAGTTGCTTTTGGCATAAATAACTCCCAATCCAGCTCAGATAGACACTAAATAAAATGGCTGGGAGGCCACTGCTGTAAGGTGTTTAAATAGTTAATTTTTTATCCATTTACAGAGTACTTACATAAAGCTCCTCGCATTGAGGAGTAGGCCATCCTTTGGCTTCACTGTACTGTGTTTGCTTCCATAGATCAATTCTTCTTACTACAAGAAAATAGGCTTTCGCGGTGTTTCACATTCGTCGCTAAAGGGTTTAAAAACCGCCACTAATTACATTTGTAGCGTTTTTGCGGCGTTTTATCTTTTTGACGCCAATGCCTCCGTCGTAATTTTGTTACGGTACTTCAAGAAATGCCCCAAATTCTTTGTGGCGTTTTTAGTGGCGAATTGATTTGCCGTTAAAACAAAAACTGTCGTTCGACGAATATGAGTATAAATGACGCATTTAGTGGCGCTTTTCTAATTGTCATTAATTTGGTGGCATTTTCGAAACCGCTGCTAATAGACAAAATTTGTGGCCATTGTATAAACGCTGCTAAAGTCTTTTTCTTAGTGGCATTTAACAAACGCCACAATGCTGAAAGTTTTTGTGACATTTTACAACCGCCGCAAAAACATTTGTGGCGTTTATCGTTTCTGACAATTATGTTACTGCTGCTAAAATGTGGCAAAAAATTCACCTTCTACAACCACCGCTAAAAGCATTTAATTTTCTGATAATTCTTTAAACGCCGCAAAAAAATTTGTGGCGTTTATCTTTTATGGTAATTTTTTATATAAAGAAAAAATCTACCGCTAATATACTCCTAATTGTAGGAATGATCACTTTTTAAAATGATTTTAACATATTCCTGCAAAATTTTAAACACATTCATTAATTAAGTGCACTAAACACTCAATACATCAATCCACACATAAGATGTCTTATACCAAAACTCATCCTTTCATATAGAACCAAATTAAAATCTCGCTTGACATCACCAACTCAAATCCAAATTAATATCCGTACAAATAAAATTCAAGATAGATAACCTCCCAATATCCAAGTAAGATAGTCATCAAACAAGTAACAAATACAATAGTCATCAACAATCAAATAACCAGGAAAAAAAATTCCTAAAGAAAAGTTTCAAACAAGTAAAAAACATGTTAATTAGAATGAACTCTAACTCCAAGCAGTATTAACAATAGCCCACCATAAAAAACAACAATCCAACGAGAAGCCCAACATCAAAGGCAACAGTCCGTCATTTACTCATTCTCATTAACGTGACAAAATGCAAAATAAATAAATAAATTAGTTCGTACAAGCTAATATTTAGTTGCAAAATCATGATATTAGAAAAAATAACACATACCCTGCATCTTATCTAACTTTTCTTTCGTATGCTCAGATTCTTTCCTATTCTCATTGTTCTGTTTGCGAGCAAATAAAGCAGATGGGGTGGGACATAAGCCGTAAGTCCTCACACGACCATGCCTTTCTAATCCCATGATATTGGAGAAAACCTTCTCACAAAAATCTAATAATTGTGAAGATTCTGGTACCTATGAAAGTTGTTCGTTGAACTTTTCCTGCAAAATTTTCATAGTTAGTGAATATAGTAAATAATAAACATCATTTTCATACAAATATGACATTTTTCTATGTGCATAATATGTATTAAACATATAATTGTATCAGTTGATGCCTGATCAACTATTTGACCATTTTTCTTGGTATGTGTTTGAATAAACATAGTAATTTGATCTAGTTCCTTATCAGTAGCTTTCTTCAACTAAATTAAAAGATAGTATAAACATTTGTGTTAAATTAAATATGTATAAGTACACAATATAATAAATCAAAATTCCCTTACAACGTAAAATTTTATTTTACCTTATCCCGAACATGGCAATAGGCCATTCTTCTAGTTGAGTGACACATCTTCTACTTAGCACGATTAGCTTTATTGATTTCATTACGTTCCTATAATAAATTATATATTTTCAAGAAAATTTGTCAATAAATTGTGTAAGATAGATAAATAAAAAAATTACAGACAACTAGTATTTATAAGTTTCATACTATTGCAGATTTAAAACCCCAATGTTGGACTAGATATTCCCACTGATTTTCTATTACCCTATATGGACGAGACAGTAAATTTAAAACTTCATAATGAAGATGCTGAAAATAATAGTCAATAAGTCAACATATCAATTTTCCATACTTTCCTTTCATCAATCTCTTCAGGAATTTGTCGCAATATGTCAAAGGAGTAATATGTACATTAGTAATAGCACCCTAATATAATAGTTATCCAAAGTTCTTTGTGTAAAAGTGTTCATGTTTAACTTATTGAATTTTAAAAAGACGAGTGTTTTAATGTCAAAACATTTTCCAATTATTTGAAAAAATAAATAAAATAAAATTACATACTCAACAAAGTCGAGTAATTGTATTAGGTTCAACTGAGTCATATTCAACCAAGCCAAACTACTCCATCCGAGTTGACTTGAGATGTTTTGAAGCCTAAAGCGACAACTTTAAATGAGGTATTTTTATTAAATGATATTTTTTTTCAATAATACTATAAAAAATTTATTTAATATGTATTCTTCTTTCTTTTTGGAGATGCAAAATTATTTTTGTAATCAAGTTTTGCTAATATATTGTTTTCAATTGATAACATGCCTAATCCACTTATTTTTGTAATCAAGTTTTTCTTGATTTTTCAATTGATAATATGCTTTGTTCTTTTGTTTTTGTAATATAATAATGTGTGGCTGTATATATATTGTCATTGAAATTGATCATTCTATATTTCTTAGACTCCAAGTATATGCCATCTTTTTTATTACCACTATCATTTTTTTAGTTTTTAAAATTATTTATATATATTATATAAAGAGGTAGAATTCATCTAATCCATCTCTTATAAAATAAGAAATAAGGAACCTATATATATAAAGGCAGAATCCATCTTTTTCGTGTGTGTAAACATATAATAGATATTTTAATTGTATTCTAATTCTAGTAGAACTAAAAAAAAAAACTTTTCAGATGATGAATTTTGTATTGTAATTCTAATTCTATTTGTATTCTATAGGTTCAACTTTTTTTTTCGTTTTGTGTTTTTTATTTTTTTTATTAGACTTCTAATTATATTATAATATACAGTTATACAATTTTGGAACCTTCTTTGTAAGTGGAACCTAAAACGATTGCTTTTTTCACTTAAAAATTACCCCAATACAAAATCTTTTTATTGTCATTGTTTGCAGTTTAATGGAACAAATACTACTATTGTATTTAATAAATATAGCCGGTATAAACACTATAAGATAAAGCATTTATTCCAACTTGAGATGTGGTTGAAAATAATTTATTTAGCATTGGAAATATATGTTACCGAGCAATAGTAGACGTCGGACACAAAAGTCGGTATTAAAATGGTCAGAAAAAGATTACCGACCAAAATGTCATGGCGTCGGAAATATTACATATTACCGATGCATGTAGGCGTCGGTAAAACATTATTTCTGATGGAACTAATGGTGAGTAAAACATTATTTCCGACCCTATTAACATTTGGTAAAACATTATTTTTGACCCTATTAACAGTCTGTAAAACATTAGTTCTGACCATATTAACAGTCGGTAAAACATTATTTTTGACCATATTAGCAGTCGGTAAAACATTAGTTCCGACTATATAAACTGTCGGCATAAATTGTACATTTTTTCAAAAATAATTTATTATTTCCAACTCATTAGTTACATTTTCATCCTTCTATTGCATTGCAAATCCAGTAATAAATAGGCACTTGGCATAACAAAGTATCTAAGAAGCAACTAGCATAGTGTTTTGACTTCTCTTACTTTTTAACTTAAAAAGAAAACCACTAATCAAAACTATAAATTAAATATAACACAAAATGACTTAACATAAAAAAAAAAATTAATATATCCTTATCTCTTAGACATATCTTCAATCTAACAAACTCTGTAAAGATAGAATTGAAAGGCATATCATTATCCTAAACAACTACTCATAAACAAATCTAGTGAAAATGAGAACTTGAGATTAACAAAAGTGAAGTTCAATTAAACTATATACATAGATACATATTCGATAAGATCTACGGTACAAAACCAAGATCTACACCAAATTTCTCAATGCTCATATAAAAAAATTCAAACATACAAAGGCAAAAACGATTTAATGCGACCTCAAAGTCATTAGCTTTGCTTCGACGATGTCAACAAAACAAAAATTTCTTTCAATCCAGCTACAAAATCGCAAGATTTAAATCTGGTGATGACAAAATAGAAGGTAATGAAGAAATAGTACCTGTTGTAGAATCAGATTGATCGATGACAGATAAAAACCAAAAAGACGCCATTGAAGCTCTCAGATTTACTTCGTTGGAATTGGAATCAACAACACAAAATGATAAGTGATGATTGGTGTAGATCTAGTTCAGAGAGAGGCGTGCAAAGAGAGAGATGAGAGAATTAAGAGAGAGGCGCGCAAAGAGAGGGATGCAAGAGACAGCCGCTAGTGTCGATCAAAAACACATCAAACTGATGCTAGGTTTTCTATGAAGGAATTAAGCTAGGGTTTATGGGACAAAAGATAGGGTTCCTATATCAAATTAAAATGGAATGAAAAAGGATTTATTTCCTAAAGAAGGGAATCTGAAGGGTTTGTTCTTTCAAACACATAAGAGGTTTATGTGTATTAACATGCGGGTATCGAAGGAAAATTGTATTTTAATTTTTTAAACTATACAAACTGTGTAGTTTTGAGTTATATGCAATAGTGGCATTTATGGAATCACCGTTCCTTTGTGGCATTTTAAAAAAATCGCCACTAATTAGCAGGTACAACTCTAAATCATCACTAATTAGTAACAGAGAATAAAAACTGTCATTTTTATTAATTAAAACGACATCGTTTTTAAAAAAAAATATGTGGCGTTTAAAGGAATCGCCATAAATTTTGTGGCGTTTCAAATAAAATGCCACAAATTTGTGGCATTTTCTTTTAAGTGCCACTAATTTGCGACGTTTTTATAAACTGCCGTAAAATATTTGCCGTCAAAGCCCTATTTTGTTGTAGTGTTATTGCCTCTTGGTTCTCGGCATCACACTGTATAATATATGGAATGACATTAGGCTTCATAGGATAAGGTTGACATAACAAAGCATAATGTAAGACAATATAATGATCTATTATGATTATTAGGCTTTATTGGATATGGTTGAGACAATATAATGATCTATGGTACAAAGTTCAAATAGATGAGGTTGAAATTTTAGATATTATACAAATGCTTTCGAACCACCGCGATGGTTGACAGTAAGCTTCTTCCGGTTCTCAGAATCTTTTTCGCTTATTGTTTGCATTAATCATGAATATTATGTAATTTAGTACAAAATAATGCAAATTGATCGAGTTTCGATGTAAATAAAAAATAACAGTGTATCAAATTATTAATTTAGGAAACTAAATAAAACCTTGAACTTATTTGTCTCGAATCTAGCAACCACAAGTTCGCAGTCATCTATTGAAATTCCACCATATAGATGTGTGTAAAAAATATAAAGATAGGAAATAGGCAAAGAGAAAGCAGAGATGATTTGCTAAAACTGAATTGTATTACTCAATGAATATTTGAACAACAATTACAACCTTATAAATACTAAAAATGTCCTAAAAAATCTCAACCAACACCAACATGTCTTTTGAATTTATTTGCCTAAATAAAAGTCACTAACACCTAAATAAAAGGAAGTTAACATCAGTTTCCTAAATAGATGGAAAACTTAAAACTAAGTAGACTTATTTAGCAAAGACTAATTCAGCAACTTCTAATGTCTAGAATATGATAGTAAGTCTCACTAATTTGCAACACTCCCCCTTCGTGCAAACTTACTGTTAACAACACCAAGAGCACTTTGAAACACTTTAAACTTTGCTTTGCTAAGCGCTTTGGTAAATATATTAGCAACTTGAGCTTCCGTTCCTATTTTCTGCAGCTGAATGTCCTGAGTTAAAACCTTTTCTCGAATGAAATGGAAATGTGTTTCAATGTGTTTTGTGCGGGCATGAAACACTGGATTTCCAGCAAGTTTAATTGCACTTTTATTGTCACAGTGAATGGGAATTGGATAGTCCAAGACAGAAAACATTTCTTGAATAAGCCTCTTAAGCCAAATACACTCTTGAGTGGCCATAGTAGCTGTTACATATTCAGCTTCACAACTTGAAAGAGCAACAGTAGTTTGCTTTTTACTGCACCATGAGATAGCTACTGAACCTGTATTAAAAAAATACCCTATTGTGGAGCGCCTATCATTCATGTCACCAGCCCAGTCTGCATCTACAAAACCAGTAAAAAAAAATGATGTATCCTGCTTATATAGTAACCTAAAATTCAGAGTGCCTTTTACATAGCGAATAATCCTCTTTGTTGTAATTAAGTGACTCTCACGTGATTTGTCCATAAACTGAGAGATGACTCCTACAGAATATGAAATGTCAGGCCTTGTGATAGTTAAATAGAATAAACTACCAACGAGCTGTCGAAAAAGTGTTGCATCTTTTAGTAGTTTTCCTCCATCTTTAGCTAACTTCAAGCAAGGTTCCATAGGAGTAGTCATTGCCTTTTACTCCCCTATACGAAAACGATTCAGTAAGCTTGTTACATATCCTTTTTGAGAGACAAAATATCCATCTGACTTTTTAACCTCCAAGCCAAGAAAACAGCTAACTTCTCCCAAACTCTTCATTTCAAAACGAAGAGACAAAGCATCTCGAAGACCAGTTATTTCAGCATTGTCATCACCAGTAATGATAATGTCATCTACATAGAAAATGAGCATTGTGCATACTGAGGTTGTTTTCTTAACAAATAAAATTGAATCTGCATTTGAAGACTTAAAAACACAGAAATCAAGGTATTGAGCAATTTTACCATACCAAGCACGTGGAGCTTGCTTGAGGCCATACAAAGCCTTCTTGAGTAGGCACACATAATCTACAAACTCCTTAGAAATGAATCCATGTGGCTGCTCCATAAAGATATCTCGATCCAACTCCCCATAAAAGAATGCATTCTTCATATCTAATTGCCATAATTTCCAGCCTTTGTAAGCAGCTAATGAAATAATTGTTCAAATCGTCACCATTTTAGCAACAGGGATGAAAATCTCCTTATAATCTAGACCATATTGCTGAGAGAAACGGTGAGCAACAAGACGAGCTTTATTCCTGTCGATAGTACCGTCAACCCTTTTCTTCAACTTGTAAACCCATTTACAAATAATTAGTTTAACATTCTTTGGCTTTAGAACAAGCTCCCATGTGCAGTTCTTGTTTAGAGCTTATATTTCCTCTTGCATTGCATCCTCCCATTCAGAAACACCTTTAGCTTCATTGTAAGACTTAGGTTCATTTTCACATGCATCTCCCATTAGAAAACAGGACACAACAAAGCAATGATTTAACTGAACTTCATAATCAGTTAAATAATTAGGTTGTTTTCTTTGTCTAGAAGACCTCCGAGTAGCAGTCCCTCTAGTCTCATCTTGCTGAATAGTTTCTCCAGAAGAAGTAGTATTGCTCCCCCTTGCTCTGGATGCATCATCACGAAAAAAGGGTGAAAGACCAGCTGTGCCTCTATTTGTATTTGCATCAATTTGATGTGATGAAACTTTGTTAAATACCACATCATGAGAAACAATAACTTTCTTTGTTTCTGGATCCATACATCTCCAATATTTCTTGTGAGTGTCATAACCAACAAAAATACAATGCCTTACCCTTGGGTCAAGTTTAGTCCGATTAGTTTTTGAGACGTGAACATAACAGACTGAGCCAAAGACTCGAAAATAACTCACATTGGGTTTGTGATGGTATAGTGCTTCAAAAAGAGATGATTATGTCCCTAGCCGTGGAGGTAAATAATTTATGACATGATAAACTGCTTGAATAGTTGTTGCCCACAGCTCTCTCGAAAGGTTCTTTGCATGCAACCATGACAAGCACATGGATGTAAGATGTGCCAACTTACGCTCAACAACTCCATTTTGCTGTGGAGTTTCTGGATAAGTCATTTGACGCTGAATGCCATGTTCTCTGCAATAATTTAGGAATTGATTAGACATGTATTCTCCTCCATTGTTGGTGCACAGACACTTTATTGTCAGCCCAAATTCTTTCTCCACCTGCTACTTGAATTGAATGAATTTGGAGAAAGTCTCACTTTTGTGTTCCAAGAAAAACACCGAAGTGAAACGAGAAAAATCATCCACAAGAACCATTACATAATGAAAATCATAGTCACTGGGTGTTCTTCTTGGCCCCATCAGATCTAAATGTACCAGTTGTAGCGCAACAGTAGCTGTATTCTTCGAATTCGGGAAAGGAAGACGGTATGTGATTTTCTATATTGGCAACCAGGACAAACCACATATTGATGAATTTCTTTAAAGAGAGGAACTCCATCAAGAAGTTTTTTTGTAGAGATTTTCTGCAGCAATTGAAAACCAACATGGCCTAACCGAGCATGCTAAAGTGTTACACTTGCATTCTGACCTGTCTTTTCAACATATGCATCACTTACAGACAATACATAGAGTGAGTCTTTTCCTTTTCCAGTAAATAAGACATCAGCTTCAAGGTGTTTTATATTGGAAATAATTTTCACATCATTTGGACCAAAAAGAACATACCTCCCAGAATCGGCAATATGAGAAACTGAAGTGAGATTCTTCTTTAAGCCTAGAACATGATAAACATCTTTGAGAGAAACGCCACCAGCATTTGAAATATCTTTATTGACATTGAGATTTCCTTCTTTCACTGCAGGATGTAATGAATTATCAGTCGTAACAATGGCTCTTTTTCCATAATGCGGATAAATTTCAGAGAGTAAAGAAGCATTTCGTTACATGATGAGAGCAACCAGAATCAACAATCCAATCCTTGCTATAGTCTATGGAAACATCAGCATATGTTTCCACGTTGGTTTGTTGAACAACAAAATAAACAATAACAAGTTGATTAACAGCTTCAATAGATAAGCATTGTGTCACATCCCCCTTACCCACCCTGTGCGGATTAGGGGCATGCAACCGGCCAGTTAGGCACCCATCGGTTTTTTTTTTTTTTTTGAAATCAAAATGCCGACGGTAATCCTAACCACAGGCCATTCATCAGTAACATCCAAGTACAATGCATTCAATTAATATAAGTTGCAGCGGAACTAAGGGAATGCATAACACCTTGGCAGAGCCATTAATACATCCATGGTTAACTATTACATCATTGTCCTACAAAAGATACTAGTCTTAGGTTTCAGTACATCATATTCAAAAATGGAGTTAGGTACAAAAATGGTTAATTCATGGATTCTTCAAAATAGTGCTTCGGGTCTCCAACCCGCTAATCCCGGTCGCTAGGTCCCTCACCTGAAAAATGTTAGGGAAGGGGTGAGCTTTAAAAAGCCCAGTGAGTAACACGGGTCCCCTGTCATGGGTTTCAAACCATTGTTGTCTATAAAACAGGTGGTCGGATCAGACATTTTAGAGGATATAGTTAAATCCGTATATTTGAACAATATTTAAAACAAGAATACAGTCAAAACATCATAGCAACAGAACAGTTCAATAATGAGCAGAGCAGAACAGTATAACAGGATAACAGTACAGTATGCACACTTTAAATAGTGCAATATGCTCATACAGAGTTCAAGACTGAATTTGGTGTCATGAGTCAGTAGTTCTTTTAGTAAAAACAAAGATAATTTCATTTCAATACGGATCAGTGAAATCGAACAAGGTAAAAAAAATATAGTCATGCATTGAGTAAAAGCATGGAAGACAGTATATCAGTAGGAACAGTACAGTACAGTATAAAAAATACAATAACTAGACGGTGTACTTATACACCAATTCAGGAGTCTAGGTTACTCACCTTGTGCGGTAACGGGACTTAACTGAGAAGCCTTTCTCTTCTTCTTATCCTTCTTTATCCTAGAAAATTTAGGAACATTTCGTAAATCTCACATGAATCTTTAACTTGGTTTATTTAAATTTCAACCTGAGTTAGACTATCTCGTTGTCTATGTGTTTTTATGATAATTGAAATTCACCTTTGCACCCACTCTTTCAGGGTTTCCGTGTCTTCCTGTTTCTTTAGTTTAGCCTCCGCGACCATTGCCTTGGTACGCATCTTGTATATAAACGGTCGAACGGAGACTACCTCAGTCGTTTTGGCTATCCTTATGTTCCGTTCGATAATCTTTTGTTGCCATAAGAGTTGTTGCATGAACTCCTGTTGCTTCTTGTCAGCTAGTCTTTCGGCTTAGGACATAATGGTAAATTTCTTGTTTTTCCCTTCCATGACCGGTTTGAGTTTTTACCCTATAGCATGATCCAAGAAGTCAGGATGTGTACTACTTCTAGGCAGTCCGGTCATGAAATTATTTAAGCTTTCATTGGGTTAGTTCTTAGTTCATTCGGATGTTATCTAGCTTGATACAGGGTTAGGGGTATTTTGGTCATTTCACAGTTGTGAAGTTTCGACTCCGATTCGTCATCCAATCACGTGTACAGTCCCCTACGTGTCAGGGTTTCTATTGTTTTCAGTTTCGTCTTAATCGGACGTTGTTCGGGTTCTAAACAGTGTCAGGGGCAATTTGGTAATTTCGTGTGTTGTATTTTTCGGTACTTTATCTGCTAATACGGACCTCACCGTTGAGTCCGGAATGTCCGACATAGTCAAAATAGACTATCTTTTAGTTGTATTTGGGTTCGAGTATCATCAGGGGTAGTATGGTCATTTACCCCTACGTGTTTGTATTTTTCGGGACTTAATTTCCCAAATCGGACTCCACCATTGAGTCCGGAATGATTGAAATAGTGAAAATACACTATTCGTTTGACTTATTTGGACTTCATTTGACCTATTTATGACCTAGGGGTAATTTGGTCATTTTTATTTAATTAATAAATTAATTAAATAATTTAATTTATTATTTATTAAATTATCAGGGGTATAAATGAAGTAAAATATCAGAATCTGGGCCACAGTGTAATATTCGAAACTGTTGGGGGTTGGTTTGCAATTTTCCAAAAGTTTGAACTGAACCAAAGGGTTCAGCCCTTAAGCAAGTGAACTGGACCGGTTCAATCCGGTCTTGACCGGTTCAGGGTAATGTGCTGACGTCAGGCTGACGTCAGCCCTACAATTTAAAATTTAAATTTAACAGTAACAAAACGACGCAGTTTGGTTTTAACGGGTTATCCGTTTTTCGGTCGGGTCGGGGCCTGACCCGAAGACCCGGTCCATGGCCCGACCCGTACTGTTCATCGTCCCCAACAGTCTAGGGCTACTGTTGCCCTAGAATTTCAAAATTTTCTTCTTCGATTTCGTAGAGTTTTATGCATCCATTTTCACTGCTTTCCATCTTAATCGATTTCTAGTGGTCATATTAACAATCTAACATCAATTTAGAGCATCGAATCGAGCTCTAATGGCTCTGTTTCAAGGTGATACCCCGAAACCTGCAACTGACTCGTGATGGTTCATTTTTGGTCCAAATCGCTTGGGGTTTCTTGCGTTGTGAGCTACAGGTTATGGGGTTTTAGTTCCTACCCTAAAATCCCATTTTAATATAGGTTTTCATGAGTTACAACTTTGAACCCGTACCTGCAACCGAGCATTCGAGGGTCAAAACTTAGGTATTGAGGTCGCGGTCTAGGGTTTTTGTGATCCTAGGAGGGTCTATTTTACGTCCTAAGTAACTAAAACAAGTTCGGAGCAGGTTGAACTAGACCCATTCAGTCAAGGTCCTCTAATGGCGGATTTCACTGTTTCCATGGTTTGGGGCAGTTCTGATGGTTCAAATGTGAGCATTCAATCCAAATTTTATGGTTTAAACATGATACATGCGTTAACAATCCTAAAAACATCAAAACAGTAGCCGAAATTTCCAAAGAGAAGTTCAAGGTTTTTGGATGACTTACCTTCAAACAGTGGTCTCCTCACTGGTTTAGGTTCAAACAGAAACTCCAACAGGTTGGCTTTGATCCCTCCGTGCTCCCCCAGACCTTAGCTCCCTTCTATTGCTTCTTCAATGGATCACCAATGCACACACAAGGTCTCACTTTCTCTCTCTAGATTCTCTCCCTTTCTCTCTAACCCACACTCTCTCTAAAACAGTAGACTACCCTCAATACAGATCTGGTCTCATGGAGATTGTATATCAATAATCAGATTTCTTTTCTTGATGTTTCATCTCCCCCAAGTGCATGATGGGTTTGCATGCAATTTGGTTGGGAGGAGATGTAATCATGGTGGAATAGGCATGATGGCTAGGGCTTAGGGTGATGCATGCTGAGATGTTGCATGCATGTCCATTGGTCACTTTGGGGAGAGGCCAAATCTGATTACTAATTAAATATATATCTTTGCATATATATGCACAAAGGTGCTCTTAGCTTAGTTGGTAAATTTTTGGTAAACTAAATTTTGCCTAGTTTGGTCAAGGGATCAAATCCCCTTGTCCACATTTTTGGTCTTTTTCCCCTATTTCGGGCTTAGGCCCTGTTTGGCTACGCATAAATGCAGTTTCACTGTTTTCTTCCTAACTTTCAATCTGTAACTTAATTTTCGACGCGGTTTCTTTCAGTCAACTCCTAGTTAGGTTAGCTTCAGTGTCTAAGGGTTCAGTGACAGTAATCAGTTTCTTAGAATTTTTAACATTTGCTAACATGGGTTTGATCAGTATTAAACAGTTGAATTTAAACAGTTAAATGCCAGATCAGATTTCAAAAAGAGTTTTCATTACATAGTTTAATAATTAAGTCTGGGGTGTTACACATTGCTCCCACTTTAGTTGTTCAAACTCACTAGTTTCATGTGCAACATTTTCTCCTATGAGATTTACATTGCAATTTTGCTTACTATAGCCTAATTTCCCGCACCGATTACACACCACCTTTACAGGACAATCGCGCTTTAAGTGTCCTAGCTTTCCACACCTATAACAATTTTTTGAATTGCCTCTAGACTGCCCTTCAGTTTTGGATTGCTTGTTGTCACCTGAAGAATGCTTTGAGAAAGAATTGCTTTTTTCCTTGTCTTTTGTGTAAAGAGCATCCTCCACTTGAGAGGGAGATTGCTTGTTACTGCTGGCCATTTGTTTCATCAACGCTTCCTGATTTGAGAGCAGATTCTCTAGCTTAATAATAGAAGGTTAATTTGCCCACCCTCGTATCGAAGAGATAAAGGGCATAAACTCTTTCCGTAGTCCACGAATAAGATAATGACACAAACGAGCGTCACTCACGGGCTCCTCCGTATCCAATTCTAAAATTTCAGAACACAAAGTTTTAATTTTCAGAAAATATTCTGAAATTTAAAGATTATCTTAAGCCATCCCAGCAAGTTCGTTCTCCAAAAACAGTGGCCTCATCGTGTTCTTTTGAGTGAACAACCTTTCAAGTGTCTCCCACACTTGCTTTGGTGACTTTGCATCACGAATATGCTCGATGTACTCCTGACTGATCGATGTTCGCAAAGCAAATAAAGCTTTGCCGCACTTAATCTTCCACTTCCTTCGCAACTCAGCATTCTGTGGTGTATCTTCTGGAATTACAGCATCATCACAAGAGATAAGATCCCACAAATCCTGCCCTTGTAGATAAGCTTCCATGCATAGCTTCCAGTAACTATAATTGTTACTAACAAGCTTGTCTGCAGAGACACTGCTTCCACCATTCATCTTTACTGAGTAATAAAATCAAAAACACTTGATAGGCAACCTGGCTCTGATACCATGTAAAAAATATAAAGACAGGAAATAGCCAAAGAGAAAGCAGAGATGATTTGCTGAAACTGAATAGTATTACTCAATGAATATCTGAACAACAATTACAACCTTATAAATACTAAAAATGTCCTAAAAATCTCAACCAACACCAACGTGTCTTTTGAATTTATTTGCCTAAATAAAAGCCACTAACTCCTAAATAAAAGCAAGATAACATCAGTTTCCTAAATAAATGGAAAACTTAAAACTAACTAGACTTATTCAGCAAAGACTAATTCAGCAACTTCTAACGTCTAGAATATGATTTTAAGTTTCACTAATTTGCAACAATGTGCACTTGTATCCATGTCAAAATTCTTTCAAAAACTTGGCACACATATTGTTTACACATCTCTTGTGGTGCCAAATCTTAAAATCAATGTCAAATCTTTCCTAAAAAAAGGCAATGACGAGGAATGACAAATTAAGTTAATGAATATACAAGCATCAAACAGCTAATAGGTCAGAAGCACTCAGTCAAGAAAGTTAAATTGAAAGTCAACAATTAATGGAAACCCCAAAGAGGATGCCATTTCAAATACATAAAGTTTTTGAGTTATTTAATTTAATTCTCATTCAGCAAGAGCAACCTAAAAGAAAAATTTATTTTTTTTTTAATTAAAAATTGTAAACCCTTTGTGTTTTTAATTTAATGGAAAAGTTAAACTGGAACTAAGATAAAGATTGCAGCCTCAGCTTACTGACAAAACATTATGGTATCATGAAACACAATGTACATAGTTCAGCTACAGTACATAAGCAACTTAAATACAGCTCTGCATGTGACCTTTTAAGCTACAACCTTGCCTTAAAACTGAATGCACACACTTGTAGATATAATAATCACTTGCATGTGCATGCAGACACACACCCACAAACACATATAAAAATTGATTTAAAATCTCTTCCAATAGCATTGCACCTATTCCAATGCCCTGATCTGGAACCCTTTTTTTCTTGGGCCATACCTTGACCAGGACTGTGATGGTCCTTAATAGCCCAAGTAGATTTAATTCATCATATGCACCCTTGCAGAAGGTCTTAAATAATGTAATTACTTAGAATAATAGATTTCTGAGTCAAGTGCTATAACTTCTGTGATGGATAAAAGTTTTCATCTCCATCTTATCCTAATTGAATTTTACAAATAATTTAGTGTGTGGTCAAGCAATTTACAATAAATATGCTCCTAAATCTAATAACCAACATCCATGACACATGCAATAGGATTTTTGGATGAACATTCTAATCAAATGCACAATGAAATCATAATATACAGAAACATGCATTACCTCGATATGTTTATATATAATTAGCCTTTATGGATCCTTGACATCTTTCCATTTTCCAATTGCAAGAGGTGCATAACATCGACAGATGATGCCAATCTCTCTCTTGAACGTGATATGCCATGGACCAACCAGAGTCATAAGATGAGCTGGAATAATAATCTGAAGCCTCCCAAGGTTTTCAATCCATTTATAAAGGCTTTTGTTCTTTGACCTCCCGTGTCCCTCCGCATCGAGGTGGATGCTATTTAGAAAAAAATATAATTAGTTGGAAATCAAATAATAGTATAGACAGATTACTGCTTTCTGTAGTCTTTAATTATTCTAAAAAGTATCAAATGATCTTACCAACACTACTCCTCTGCTGGGGTGAGGAGAACATAGCATAAGACGCCGATGGAGACCCATCCCCATGTGTAGTTTGTGTATGGAAAGTATCTGTCGTACCTGTTATTGCACCTATCTTTAATTATGAACTCTATACCACAAGACATATATTAGTAACAAGTTACAATTTGTTAGTACATACATGCACTCAAAGATTAGTAACTACACTGCTAGTGAAAGAAAACATACCATGACTGTGACTTAAAAAACTTATGATCAGACTGTGATATCAATGATCAAGGTAAAATATTATTATTGCTTATTTCTCTTTTATTGGCAACGTGTAAATTGACAATTACCTCAGTTTGTGAAATATGTGATCAGATTTTAAATAAACATGGTGTCTTGTGCAGTGAAAGTTATTTTACAGTCTAAGTATAAATTCTTAGTTTGAGTTGGTACTAGTACACCATATGAGATTCGGTATGCAAGAGTGTTCATAGGAGAATCATATAAAATAGAGTAATCAATCAAGAATTACCAATCAAAATTCAATTTGAGGTTGATTATGAACTAACCAACTTTAATATACACTTCTATATTACTACTTCCAGTATCAAGAAGCTTCACACATGTGGACCATACAAAAACATACAACATTTTACAAATAACTATCTTGATCATTCATCTATATCTATATCATCATTAGTTCGCATATTTTCTTCTTCATCGGTACAATAATTTATCAAAGTATCATCATCTTCATCAATTTCATCATCATTAATGAAAGTAGCATCTGTCCGATTTGACTCCACAGTAATCCCAACAACTAAGGCATCTACTTAGAAAGACTCAATGTCTATCCTATTAAGAGATGTTGGTTCAACCAGGTTTCCATCATTTTCATTGTCCACAGCTTCAAGAATTTGACAATGTTGGACAATTCCTTGATCTGATAATTGCTCATTTTATTAGGATGCATAAATCTCCATTGGTCCTCTCTCTTCTTCCCCTACCTCGTATGTGTTTCTTGGCTTTATCAATTCAACAACATGCCAATTACCTCTAAATTTTGGATCCTTGAGGTAAAAAACTTGTTTGACTTGTGATGCTAACACATAAGGATCATTAGCATACTGTCTTCGATCCATATTGACACTCATAAAGTATGCATTTGTATATATTCCAATCTTTGTGTTACTAATATCCCACCAGTCACACACTACAAAAAAAATAGCTTTTTTACAATGCACTTTATTTGTAATGCAAATAATGTGTCGCTAAAGACACTATTAGTGACGCCTATGGTGTGCGTCGCTAAAAACAGAGAAAAAAGGGGTTTTCATGAGTGAAAAAAGGGCTCGAAGCTTTTGGCGACGACCAATAATTTATTAGGGACGCACTATGAGTCACCAAAAGTTAGCGGCGCTCATAACTTTTGGCGACAACCAATAATTTATTAGGGACGCACTATGCGTCACCAAAAGTTAGCGACGCACATGTGAGCATCGCTAATATTTGTATTAGTGGAATGATGTCGTCGTGAAGATTTTTTTGCGACGCACAAGGGCTTTTTAGCGTCGTGCACTGGGCATCACAAAAAAGTCCCCCATTATACGACCTCTGGTCTTCTTCTTCTTTCTTTCGATCCCTAATTCTTCCTCACTCTTGATCAGACACTAGGCGGCTGAGGTGGAACTTGAGGTGTTGGCTGAACTGGTGGTAGAATCGGAACATCCGGTGTTCGCATTGCTTACTGTGTTATTCCCCTTCAGCTGCCCAGAAATATTAAAGTCAATCCAATCTGCTAGATCAAGAGAGAAAAAGCACTGTTGAACTAAGTTCTCCACCATAGTTTTTCTTCAAGGTATTTCTTCTATAATGCATTGTTGCTTGAATTATTACATAACATAAATTGAGATAATCTCAGATTTTGATCCTTTAGTGGTAGATCACCAAGCCATCTATCCTTCCAAAAGAGAACACTATCTTCATTACCTACCTTGATCCAACATTCGACATAAAGTGCTCAGTTAATGTTTGTAACTTTACTCCTACCAAGATGATACAATACCAAATTCTATAATTTTTTTAACACAACATATCTTTAGGTAACCAAAATTAATTTGGAAACTATAGTTCTCACACAACAACCTCCTCCACAAAGATCTTTTTTCCACACAAACCTCCACCGCCACTTTAGAAGAAGATAAAAATTCTGGCTCTAATATCCCTTACCCCTAAACCTCCTCTTTCATCACTCTTAACTACATTACTCCATTTAACCAGATAGATTTTCCTTTTCACATCATCACCTCCCATAAGAATCTAGACTGAATACTATCAATCTTTTTTGCAACTTGAGCTGCCATATTGAATATTGTCAAATAATAGATCGGTAAACTAGACAAAACTAACTTAATCAATATGGGTCTCCCACCAGAAGACAACACTTTCCTCTTTTATGCAGCCAATTTATCCCTAAAATTCTCAAACACTTGCTCCCATGACTTATATTTTAAAGGTAATTTATGTGTCTCGTATCTCAACAACTTAGCAAATTCTGTACATTCTTCATCTGATATGCCCACACCACAAACCAAACCTTTATGGAAATTTATCTTTAATCATGAGATCACTTTAAAGAATCTTAGGATTCTTCTAATATTCAACACCTCATCTATATGTGCTTTACAAAAAACTCGATTATCATTAACAAATTGTAAATGAGTTACAACCAAGTTATTGGCCCCAAACTCCACCCCTCTAATCGGATCTTTCATCTTTGCCATTTTCAGTAGAACATTAACATCTTCAGCAATCATTATTAATAGAAAAAGAGATAAAGGGTGACCCTGTCTTATACCCTTGCCTATACTAAACTTTTTATAGGGCGAGCCATTCACTAACACTAAGATGGAAGTGCTACTGATACTCTCTTTCATCCAGCCCTGCCAATTCTTTCCAAAACCTAAATTAACCAACATTCTAAATAGAAATTCCCAATTTACATTGTTATAAGCCTTCTCAAAATCTAGTTTCAACATTATGCCTTTTCTTTTCTTTTTCTTCCACTAATTAGCCACTTCATTAGCAATTAGGACTCCATTCAGTATATTTCTACCACTTAAGAAGGCAGATTATGGCTCCCCAATAATTGAAGACATCACATTTTTAACCATTCTAGTCAATACCTTAGTTAGAATTTTGTATACATTACCAATTAGGCTTATTGGCCTATGTTCACTCAACAATATTGGTTCACCTTTTTTGGAGATTAAAGTCACAAATGAAGAATTCAATCCCCTAACCAACCTACCATTGGAATGAAACTCGTGCATGAAGTGCAGTAAATATTTCTTTATTATCTTCTAGCATTTCTTGAGACACCAAAAATTGAACCGATCTGCGCCTAGTGCCTTATTACCATCACACTCATTTATTAGTGGTTAAAAAAGATTAGTGGCTTAGTAATTGAGAACTAATGTGCAGGTGTGTTAGAGTTGGATATCATGATCTATCTACTGTGACACATATTTATAACTTTATAGTTGAAATCACACACACACTAGGTGGCAGACCAACTATCTAGTGTGTCACACGTTTTATTAAAGAAAAAATAAATAAAAATTTTCACAAAGTAGCTGCGACTCTGTGAAAACCCTTACCGTTTGATTTGAAATTTCTTTTAAGGGATTAGTTCATGAAAATAAATTGGGACTAGTTTTGTAAGTTAGCAATTGTATTCATGTAAGCCTAGCCCGGTTCGAAAGTCATTTTCATCATATATGAATCTTGTCACGAAATTTAATCACAATTGAGCTCATGTGTATGAAAATCGATTCTGGAATTGTCCAGAGTAGGACAGTTTGGGAATGCATAAATCTGCATTGCAATCAATAGCGCATGCTTGAATATTCCATTATGAGAAAATTTTAGTACGATCTGCTATTGTTCTCTGGGTATATATTTAGGCGTGGTAACGTCTATCTCGTATACTTGGAGAACCGTAGGGATATGCTGCCAAAATTTTGTCTGAGTGGAATCAAGCATTTGATTTGTTGATTGTAATGTAGATTGTGCATTTACAAATGAGATAGGACCACCTTACCCTTTAGAGAGAAGTTGGAGGTGCTAGGATTCATGTTTCATATTTATAATGAACAACATTTTTTACTTGTATTAGGTAGATAAAAATGGATAAGAGTTAGATAGACTTGAGGGGCAGGCATTTGCCAGGGTATGTGAAGGGGATCAAAGATTTTATTGAATTTGCTCATGCATCTACAGATGGGAGAAATAGGATAAGATGCCCATATAGGAGGTGCAATAATAGGGATTACATGCACATAGATAAGGCAAAGAGCACCTACTCCTACACGGGATGGACAAGAGGTATACGAGTTGGGAATTTCATATTGAACACTATGATGTATGAGTGGTATTTGAGGATGAAAAAGAAGACGACGATGATGACTTAGGTGATAATGTTGGGGTTGGTTACGAAAGCTTGCCACAAATGCAAGGGGCTACAACTGGGGCTTGTAGTCACAGGAGTGACACGGGATAATCGGAAGCGTTTGAGTCCTTGTTGAGGGAAGCAAGACAGCCGTTATATCCAGGTTGTGATTAGTTTTTGAAACTGAATTTTCTCTTGAAACTCCTTCATATTAAGACTATCAACCGATAGAGTAACAAATCATTTAATATGGTCATTGAATTAATAAAAACAACGCTTCCTACTGGGGAGACCCTTCTGAAATCATATTACAAGGCGAAAAGAATATTAAGAAGTTTGGGCCTTAGGTATATTCCCATATATGCTTGCAAAAATGATTGCATGTTATTTTGGAAAGAGACTGAACAATGTATGGAGTGTACGGTGTGCCACAAACCCAAGTACAAGCTGAATGAAGGAAAGAGCAAGAAAATTTCGCAGAAGGTGCTGAGATATTTTCTCTTAAAACCAAGGCTACAAAGGTTGTACATGTCTCATAAGACGACAGAAGATATGCGGTGGTATAAGGAAAAGCGTGTTGCTATGAAAAATGTATGTAGGCATCTGACAGATTCTCAATCTTGGGTTGAGTTTGATAAAAATCACGAATGGTTTGCAAATGAGCTGCGTAATGTACGACTTGAGCTAGCTAGCGACGATTTCAATCTGTTTGGTGACATGAGTAATGCCTACAGCATGTGGCCGATGTTGCTTGCGTCGTATAAATTGCCACCATGGAAATGTGTGAAAGAACAATTTATCTTCATGTCGTTGCTTATTCCAGGGCCGAAGTTTCCTGGTAATGAAATTGATATGTACTTGCGTCCTTTAGTGAACGAGTTGAAGGAATTGTGGGAGGTTGGAGTGGTGGCATATGACGTCTCAAAGAATGTGACATTTCAATTGCATGCAACGTTACTGTAGGCCATAAATGACTTTCCAGCATACGAGAACTTGTTTGGGTGGAGCACTAAGGGGTATCCGGCATGTCCGGTTTGCAATAAGGATACATGTTCCCTACATTTTTCCAATGGAAAGAAGATATGCTATATGTGCCATCGTCATTTTCTACCACCATCACATGACTAGCGAGGTCGGTAGAAGCATCTGTTTGATGGAAAAATTGAGCCCAGATTGTCACCTTGATTATTGTCTGTGAAAGACGTGTTGTCGCAATTGGCACTCATCCAACCAGTGAGGTTTGGGAAGATATCGGGTACTAAGAAGAGGAAGCATACTAATGTGGACTTAAATTGGACGAAGAAGAGCATATTTTTTGATTTGCCATACTCGAAGACCCTTAAGTTGAGGCACAATTTGGATGTTATGCACATTGAGAAGAACATCTTTGATAATATGCTAGAAACTTTAATGAGCATTTAAGGGAAGATGAAGGATATTGTTAAAGCCCAGTTGGACTTGCAGGAGCTGGGAATACAGAAAGAGTTGCACCTAATACGTAGCGGTGATAAATATATTATGCCTCCTGCATGCTATATGTTATCATCCGACGAGCGAATGAGGATTTGCAAATGGTTTAAATCGGTGAAGTTCCTAGATGGATACGCATCGAATATATCTCGGTGTGTAATTTTTTAATGATGGGAAAATACTCGGATTGCATAGCCATGACTACCATGTCCTTTTACAAGGACTTCTTTCGATTACAATACGTGGATATCTCGCCGATGACATATCAACGACATTGATTGAGTTGGGCTACTTCTTTAGAGAATTAAGTGCCAAGATGTTGAAGTTGAAAGTACTGGAAAAGCTCGAAAGGGACTTTGTCGTGATCCTCTACAAGTTGGAAAAGATTTTCCCTTCAGCTTTCTTTGATGTAATGGTCCATTTAGTTGTGCATTTGCCTCATGAGGCAAAAATTGGCAGACTTGTCCAATACTGTTGGATGCATCCAATAGAAAGGTACATTAAATTTTAGGAATTGTGTTATCTATCCATCCTAAATCTTTTAATTTATAACTAATTAATTATTAAAACAGATATTTGCACACATTGAAACAATATGTGCATAACAAAGCACGACTGGAAGGGTCAATTGCTAAAGCTTACGTTGATGCTAAATGTCTCACCTTCTGCTCTATGCATCTTGAAGATATTGAAGATATTGAGACGAGGTTTAATCATGAAGATCAAAATTCTGATAGATGTCCAAGGCAACAACGAACTAGCCTTACGGTGTTTAGTCAGAATGTGCGGCTAATAGGTGCCCGTATATATGAATGGTATCATCCTGAAGACTTGGAAAAAGCCCACTATACCGTGCTCAACAACTGCGATGAGACATTGCCATATTTTAATTAAGTTTATCAAAATCATTGTAATACTATGTTAGTACATAAATGTAAGTTACATATTACATTTCTCATCTTATGTAGTGAGCATGCGATTGAGCTTCAAAGAGAACATGTTACCAATACTGATCTAGAGCAATGGCAACAAAATTGTTTCCAAAGTGGTTCAGAGAACGTGTAAGAATAGGTTTCAATTAATTGTAATTCAATTAGTTAATGCATTTGTATTCAATTAATTTTGTGCTTGAATTGAATTTATGATGAAGCTATTACGCCACCAACAATCTCTTGAGGTGTACGATCAATTATATTCCTTGGCATGTGGCCTTGATCAAAGGATATCTTGCTACACCGGTTTAATTGTTGATGGTGTTCGTTTTCACACAAGGGAACTTGAGGTCAGGTGACGAACACAAAATAACAAGGTCCTTGTTTAAGGAGATTATGAAGCAGGACAAACTGTTGAGTACTATGGTGTTTTACAAGATATCATGTAGTTACATTATTGCTTCAGTCATTCCGTGTATCTGTTTAAATGTGATTGGTGGGATGTAAGTAATAAGAAGACTGGAATGCAGATCGATAAGCACTTCATAAGTGTAAATCGTCACGTACGGCATTTAAAGATGATCTGTTTGTATTGGCATCTCAGGTAAAACAAGTTTTCTATTTGAAGAACACAAAAATCAGAGGTGATTGGCATATTGTCCAAAAAATAAAATCCAAAAATGTTTATAATGTACTCGAAGTTGAAGAGAGAGATGAAGATTTGGAGAGGATTCAGGAGGCGCTACAAGAAGAGTCTCAATCTGCCTACGATGGTGTTGTCTGCCATGATCAAGAAGATGTTACTTCGTATCGGTTGCATAGAACTGATGTAGAACCAGATCATGTCGTAGCTTCTGATGTCACCAATACCACACAGTTAGATCTGAGGGATGCAACTTTCATTAATGATGATGATGACGAGGAAAGTGATTTTGATGATGATACATTGTTAGAGTATTGTACTGAGAATGAAGAAATTTTAAGAACAGATGATGATACAAACTCAGATGAATAATTGTAATAGGTGTTACATGTGTTAGGATCAAGTGTAATGGATTTTCAATTTTATGATGTAATGGATATTCAATTTTATGATGGGTATTCATTCTTATTTCGTAATGGATTTTCATTTTTATGATGCAATCAAATTTTATTTTTAAACTTTCTTTTTAGATATGGTTGGACCAGGATCACACAGACGCATAGCCTGGTTAGACCCATCGACCCCTTCCCCTTCCTCTGCAGGGTTGACCGATCTTGCCGTTGATGGTATGCATAGTTCCCTTTTTTATTAATGATTATATAAATATGGTACTAATTGTTTCTATTTAATTTTTTCTAAAGCTTCGGCCACCACTTCTAAACGAGGGCGTGGTAGGTCGAAGAACCGAAGTTTGCAGGTTCAGATGGAGGTAGCAAGGGGCTCGCGATTTCGGATTAAGCTGCCTCTGGGCTTGTTGAAGCCCATTGGTGGGTGGGCACAGTAGTTCACCACTAAAGTCGGCATCATTTGCTGACTATGCGCCCCACTCTATATTAGTGACTGGAGTCTCGTCACTGACGAAGAGCGATGGGGTATTCATACGCATATCCTTGTATATCTTTTATTATTGTATTCAACTAAATTTTAACATATCTAATGCCATAATGTTTTGACAATGACATGCTTTACAGGAGAAGTTTGACATCGATCTCCACCTGCCTCATGTCGTGAAGGTAGTGGACCGTTACTTGGGAGTCCATTTCAAGGACTATCGACATAGGCTCCACATGCACTACGAGGCGGAGGTAGTAGCCGGTAGAGAGCCTCACAACAGACCCTACAGGGGGGGTGACGGTGGAGGATTAGATGTTACAATGCGACCAATTTGCTAATAATGCATTCCAGGTAAAAATTGTCAAAATTACTTTTGTTGTATAATAAATCATTGTCATTTATACTAACCTTCTTTGTTTTGGCCAAGTGTAGGAACTTAGTAAGAAAACTAGTGAGAGCAGAAGCAAGCAAAAGGTGACCCACTGTGGTGGATCACGTTCTTTTGTTAGGTATAGGCATGAGATGGTAAGTTAATAAATGTATCAAGTTCTTATTGTATAATCTAGTCATGAAATCAATCTTCACAAGCTACTATTTATTTGCTCCAGCGAGACTAGGAGACCAGTGCACCACCCAGCCCCATTGATTTGTGGCATAGGAAGTACTACAACCCCGAGAAGTGTTGGACTGGGCCTGAAGCACAACAACATTATATAAGTTATTTATGTATATATACACCAATATTACTAATTTAATATTAATCTAAAGTTATAAAAGTAGTAATATATATTTATGTTTTCATAGGAGGAGATGGTCTAGCTGCGTGCTCAGTCGACCCTTGAGGACGAGCATTCGCTGACCGATGACCAGATACGAGAGACTATTTTGGGCAAGAGGGACGGATATATGCATGGCTTTGGGAGTGGGATGGAGCCGACGGCATCGTCTCTACCGTTGAGAGCGATGCTAGGTTTCACGAAGCCACCTATAGAGCTGAGGCAGCTGAGAGACGGAATGCATAACTGGAGAAGATGATGACAGAGCTCTAGGCTTTCCAAACCCAGCAAGAGACTCTTATGCAGAAGGTCCTCAACCAGCAAGGACGGTTCAGCCTTGGTAAGTTTTTAAAATTAATTACTTTGGTGTATTTATTATTTATAAAAAATATTACGTTAAAAAAAAAAAAAAAAAAAAGAATTTTGGCCTAACGGCCTAGAAACCGCATTACACACTTCACATATGAAAATAGACTTGCACGGACTTACTTAATTTCATCGGTTCTAATGACTGTTAAAAACTTATGTAATTTTCAACTCCAACAAGAACCATTTTGGGGTTTTGATGGACCAAAATTTTGAATATTGGCCTACCGACCCTAAAACCCCATCACACACCTCACAAATGATAAAATATACTTGCATGAAATTACGACACTCGGTTCGGATGTCCGGTTTGAAACTTTTGCAAGTTTTAGCTCCAAAAATGCCCATTTTGGGGTTTTGATCGACCAAAATGGTGGATATCGGCCTATCAACCCTGAAACCCCATTACACTCCTCCCAAATGATAAAATAGACTTGTACAAACTTACGGCACTTGGTTTGGATGCCCGGTTTGAAACTTATGCAAGTTTCAGCTCTAAAAAGGCCTATTTTGGGGTTTTAATGGACCAAAACACTGGATATCAGCCTAAATACCCTAAAACTCCATCACACACCTCAAAAATGATAAAATAGACTTACACAAACTTACAGAACTCGATTCGGATGCCCGATTTGAAACTTTTGCAAGTTTTAACTCTAAAAAAAGCCCATTTTGGGGTTTTGACCTACCAAAATGGTGGATATCGGCCTACCGACCCTGAAACCCCATCACACACCTTACAAATGATAAATTAGACTTTCAAAAACTTACAACGGTCGGTTTGAATGCCCGGTTTGAAACTTATGCAAGTTTTAGCTCAAAAAATGCTCATTTTAGGGTTTTGACAGACCAAAATGGCGGATATCGGCCTACTGTCACGACCTGAAATCCACTATGTGTGGATCCTGAATCACTACCACCACCCTTTGGCCCAAGGGCCATCGGGTGAGGCTCGAGTAAGTAGTGGTGCCGGACGGCGGTACGGCCTACGGTTGCAGAAGCGTGAAAAACTTTTTCTTTTCTTTTCTTCTTTTAAATTTTCCACACATCCGCCCGGTACTGTCGCTCTTCAGAATGGTATACATGATTATAAATTTAGAGCGTAATAAAAACTTTTATGACTTCATAAACAATACATGTTTGGTTGTCTCGTGGGACTTAAGTACATATTGTCAAAAACTACTTATAACAAAAGTGAATAACTGCAAGTCCTTAGTACTACCCAAAACTGCTAATCCTGTATGGAGCTTCTTACGCCCTTCCTCCAAATGGGCAAAGCTCCATCCATATTCATCACCAAAAAAATTCATTGGTGCCTTCAGATACCTGTATATTTGTCGGATAAATCCAAATAAGCTAAACTAAGCTCGTGAGTAATTCTAGCATTTGTCATGGGTTTTCAATTGACAGTGGTTAGTATAAGAGAGTTTATAAAACATTCACTACTAATTGCTCGTATACGTCAAATACAGAATATAAGAATTCTTTGAAACATATAGCTTTGAAACATTCCAGGTATTCAAGGTAAACATGTACTTCTTCAAATAGAGAGTATAGAAAACTTCAAGACACATAACACGAAGCAGTTTAAAGCATTCGAGTAAAACAAATATTTCACGTATACAAAGTGTAAGAATATTTAAAACATATAACACGGAGCATTTAAAGAACTCGTGTGGGATATGCAATATGCAATATAAATATGTATATGGTGGCCAATGTGACCAAAAGAGTTTAAATCTTTTGCTTCTTAATAAGATGAATAAAAATCCTTCTTCTTGTAAACATGAGGGTATGACCCTTTATTTTAAAATCGGGTCATTTCTTTAAAAACAAATACTTCTTCATGTAAATGAGGGTTTTGAAAACTTGCTACCATTTCTTGTGAAAACATGAAAACTTTGGTTTATGAAATCAGCATATACAATACATTTAAACAATGGGGGATAAACCTGCGACCATTTCTAAACATCTTATCTTTTCACTTTCATTAGTAGAATCTGTTTCGAACTAGATTCCAGCTTTACTTCTTGTAAAGATATCTCATGCCTAGGGGATTAGATCCTATTACCGCGCATTTTACTCGTAAGTGAATCCCGAAAGGCTTCACTGGCTCGTAGTACTTATGCATAATTTTCTTGCATTACCAGTGGCAATATGAGGCATATAAAATATTTACAAATAGACACTGTTTAAAAGCATTAAAACATGACCTCCCTATAGTTGCATTATAAAAAGCATTTAAAACTTTTAACTTCTTCAATATATGCCTTTTTAAAGAGCATCGAAATACTACTTCTTCAAATAAATGTTTCTCAAGAATATTTAAAATATGACTTCTTCAAATATATATATATTTCAAGAGCATTTGAAATATGATTCCTTCAAATATATGTTTTTTTATGAGCGTTTAAAACATGATTTTCACGACTACATAATAGAGTCTTCAAAATACTTGGAATATAAAAATTCAAAAAATTTGATAACATGTTGCATTTTAAACTTAGACATGCTAAAACATAATTTAAAGAGAGTCTGTAGTAGAAAAAAGTCACTTTGCATGTCACAATAGGGTTTTCAAAAGGAGCAGTAATACTTAAAATAGGAATCATATAGATACCGAATTTGAAAATCAAATGCTTCAAATATTTTGAACTTTAAACTTCTTCAAATCCATGGAGTTAAATCTCCAATTCAAATACAGGATTACTCACCTCTGTCCTTAGGGTCAGTGCTACTAATGTGCTTTCCCTTTTCCCTTGTAGTTCCCAAGAACAATTATAAAGAGTCTATTAACTTCACATTCACTTCAAATATCACCTATTAATGCTCTTAACTTATGCTTAGATCATGTTAAGTCCTAATTTTCCTTTTAGGGCTTTATACCTTTTAAGTATACTCTTTTGGTAGCTTCATTAATTCTTAAGGTTGCTTTCATAACTTCACCTGTTTATGTGTCATATTTTTTCGTACTTTATTTCATAATATGGATCTCACCATTGGGTCCAGAACCTCGAAAAAAGTCAATTTAGACCCTCTCGGACTTTCATTTGGCTTCGGGGGTACTAGGGGCAAATGGTCATTTTATACTTTTATGTGTCTTTATTTTTTTGGAGTCCCGTCTCATAATACGGACTTCACTATTGGGTCCTGAAGGCCCAAGATAATAAATTTACACTATTTATTTGTTGCATTTGGACATCGAAAACTTATTTTAACATTTAATTTAATTTCTTTACTTATATAATATATATATATATATATAATGCCCCTTTTTGTTCACATGTATTAGCGTGGCACAATGGTGGGCATGCCCCCCACCTGCCACCAGCTCCTAGGTTCAACTCCAAGGCACCGCCTTTTCCCAACGCTTTTTCTTAGAAAAATTAAATTCAGTTTAAATTCAAGCAACCCAAAACGTTACAGGTTCTAACTGTCTGTTATTGTGCTTTGGGGTGATTCGACCCGACCTGAGAATCTGACAAGGCCTGTGACCCAGCCCCCTTCCCTCTTCTCCCCTTCACGTAATTCCAGTGACAGAACAGTGCAGATCTGGTCACCTCTTCCGGCGCTGGTGACTGGACTGCACCTATATAGATATATATATTTTTTCTTCATTTTTTCTCCTTTTTGAAGCCTAAATTCACTTCTAAACATTCTAAGGTATGATTTAAGACAGTTAGAAATTAAACCTCCAAAACACCTTCAAAACTCAAATTTCTTAAACATCAATTTTTTGATAACCCTCAATATCTTCTTTATTTCTCCACCATTTTTCATGCGGTTTCTTCCTACGTGTTCCATTTTTCTCATAGATTTTAACCATGTAATTTGTTCTAAGCTTTAAGCAAGTCTACAAAAAACCCAGAAATCTAAAACTTGAAAATTACAAAGTTTTTCTTTAACCATTTTCTTGCAGTTTCTCATACCTTTCCTTCTGTTCCTTACTTTTGAATACTCCAAAGACTTCTCAGCTTCTTGTTCTTCCTTCAAAACACATGATTGGTGCATGTATTTATAGGCCATCCAAGTTGGCCGAGCTTCTCTCTCTCTCTCTCTCACTTCCTTCTTTCTCTTTTCTCTATTCTTCCTCCCATTCTTGACTTCTTCTCTGTATTTTTCTTTCTCTTGCAGCTTTGCATTAAATGGTTGTTTGAATTTTTTTTTTGTTATACATATAAATATATATATATATATATTATAAAACACACACTACACACACTTTTTACACATAGTAGGCTGCCGACCTTCCCCTCACAATTCTGCCCACCTTCATGCAGTATTCATACTACTTTATTTATATTTATTTCTCCTTATATATATATATATATTCATACATATTAAAGCATTTATACACATAATGATATATATATATATGTATTGTATTTATATATTTTATATTTATATATACATCAATATTATATATATATATATATTTTTGGTGTATATATATATATATACCTATGTACGTATATACCTTTTTGCGTATAATCGAGTTCCTTGACAGAACCATCCCGGGGCACTCGGGTTTTTTATAGCATATTTTGCCCAAGTATTTTGGATCGGGGTGTTACACCTACCGACCCCGAAACCTTATCACACACCTCAAAAATAATAAAATAAACTTGCACGAAACTTGCATGAACTTACGGCACTCGGTTCAATGCCCAGTTTGAAACTTTTGTAAGTTTCAGCTTTAAAAAGGCCCATTTTGGGGTTTTGACCAACCAAAATGGCGGATATCAGCCTACCGACCCCGAAACCCCATCACACACCTTACAAATGATAAAATAGACTTGTACAAACTTACGGCACTCAGTCCGAATGCCCCGGTTTGAAACTTATGCAAGTTTCAGCTCCAAAAAGGCCTATTTTTGGGGTTTTGACCGACCAAAATGATGGCTAGCAGCCTACCAACCCTGAAACCCTATCACACACCTCAAAAATGATAAAATAGACTTTCACGAACTTACGGCACTTGGTTCGGATGCCCAGTTTGAAACTTTTACAAGTTTCAGCTCCAAAAAAGGCCTATTTTGGGGTTTTGACCTACCAAAATGGCGGATATAGGCCTACCAACCCCGAAAACCCATCACTCACCTCAAAAATGATAACATAAACATGCACAAACTTACGACACTCGGTTCGGATGCCCGGTTTGAAACTTATGCAAGTTTCAGCTCCAAAAAGGCCCATTTTGGGATTTTGACAGACCAAAATATCGGATATCAGCCTAAATATCCCAAAACCCCATCACACACCTCAAACATAACAAAATAGACTTGCATGAACTTACAGCACTCGGTTCGGATGCCCGATTTGAAACTTTTGTAAGTTTCAACTCTAAAAAGGCCCATTTTAGGGTTTTGACCAACCAAAATGGTGGATATCAGACTAACAACCCTGAAACCCCATCACACACCTCAAAAATGATAAAATAGACTTTCACAAACTTACGACACTCAGTTCGGATGCCCGATTTGAAACTTATACAAGTTTTAGCTCTAAAAAGGCCTATTTTGGGGTTTTGACCAACCAAAATGGTGGATATCAGCCTACCGACCCCGAATGCCCATCACACACCTCAAAGTGATAAAATATAGTTACACAAACTTACGAAACTCATTTCAGATCACCGGTTTCAAACTTATGCAACTTTTGGCTCTAAAAAGCCTTATTTTAGGGTTTTGAAGGACCAAAACACCTGATATCAGCCTAACTATCCCAAAACCCCATCACAAACCTCAAAAATGATAAAAGAGACTTTTGCAAACTTACAACACTCGGTTCGGATCACCAATTTGAAACTTATTCAAGTTTCTACTCCAAAAAGGCCCATTTTGAGATTTTAACAGACCAAAACATTGGATATCAACCTAAAGAGCCCAAAACCCCATCAAACACCTCAAAAGTGATAAAATAGACTTGAAAGAACTTATGCCACTCGGTTCAAATCACTGGTTTGAAACTTATGCAAGTTTCTGCTCCAAAAGGCCCATTTTGGAGTTTTGACGGACCAAAATAGTGGATATCAACCTAACGAGCCCAAAACCCCATCAAACACCTTAGACATGATAAAATAGACTTACATGAGCTTACGACACTCAGTTTGGATCAACAGTTTGAAACTTATGCAAGTTTTTGCTCTGAAAAGGCCCATTTTGGGGTTTTGACAGACCAAAATGCCGGATATCAATCTAACTATCCCGAAACCCCATCACACACCTCACAAATGACAAAATAGACTACCACAAACTTATGACAATCAGTTCGGATCAGTAGTTTGTAACTTATGCTACTTTATGCCATTCTTACTATTTATGCATACAAAAAATATATATATTCACATTCTATGTTCATATATATTTAATAAGTGTTCTAATATATATCATTTGATCTTTATTTTTAGATTGATCGAGATTATTGCACTGCCGTCTTTCTTTTTTGCATCGGGACTTATTATTTTTATTTTTATTTTTTTTCTTTTGATGGACATTTGTAGTTACATTTTTTGAGACAATTTTTTTAATTTTGTATTCATTGTTAAATTGTACTTTTACAAATGTAAGTAATTAGTATAATATATATATATATATGAATGTATTTTTTTTAATATATTCATTTCAAAATGTTTGAATTTTATTGTATATCAGGATGATTGATACAGGTTTAAACATAAATAAAACAACAAACAAAAGAAATAATTCAGGTCAAAATATGGTCTAAAAAAAAACTTTTAGCGACGCACACAAAGGCGGCGCCAAAAGCAAAGAAATTAATTTATAGCGACGCTTCACATTCATCCTAAAGAATGCAATACACTATTAGTGATGCACTCCGAGCGTCGCTAAAGGTTCATCACTAAAGAAAGCCAATACATTATTTGCGATGCACTATGGGCATCGCTAAAGGTTCCCATTCGGGACACCCTGAGTGCGTCGCTAACGGTTACCATTACGTGCGTCGCTGCAGGTTACCATTAGTGACACACCTTGCGCGTCACTAAAGGGCCCAATTAGTGACGCCCATTGCGTCCATGCACAGTATTCGCGACGCCCATGCCTGATTAGTAGCGACACCCTGTGAACATCGCTAATAGTTACCTTTAGCGACGCATACAAGTGAGCATGTCGGTAATAGTATTGGCGACATGACTATTCACAATACCTCTAGCGATGCCCATGTGTGCGTCACTAAATAGCTTTAACGATGCATATAACTACTATTAATGACGCACGCGAGCATCGCTAATAGTGTCTTTTCTTGTAGTGACACTTGAACACGAAAATTTGATGCTCGATGCAATAACTTAGTTCAATAATATTTGTTAGCACACCATAATATTTGATCTTCTTATCACCTTCAAATTCGTTCATAATCATGCCACTATGTTGAGTTTGATTATTTTCTTCACATTCTTTTATATGGAACCTAAAACCATTCACTATGCAGGCAGTGCAGCGCATCACTTGTTTATTAAGGCCACATGATAATGAATATAAGTCATCAATAGCTTCTGTTGCTTTCTATGATACTAATAGTTCCATCTATGTATACAAAAATTATATCAATTCACCTAGTTAATTAGCGTCCTCAATTTTTAAGACAAGAATAAAGAGAGAGGTGTACAAACACAAACCCATGTTTGAAACCATTTAGCAAATTGTGTTTCATGTCTCTGTTGGACATTATGTATGTTTTCTCTCAATAACATTGCTTTGTGCTGCCTACATGTTAAGTATATATCATGTACGATTGAATACAAAAATATATAATGAAAAATGAACTTATGTGCAATTAAATTAGTGATACATAGTTAACTTGCGCTCGATATGGCGCCATTTCTTCAACATTATTCAACAAGTAATATTTGACTTCGTTGTGCTCAATTATATCAATGTATTCAAATGATCTAGCTCCCAACGGCCAAGTTGTTGTACCAAAGACAGCAAGTTGAACTTCTTGTTGTCCCTTACCTTTATCATAATTTCGTTCTTCATGGTTGAATCTTGTTTTGATCCCATCCGTACATTGAACAAAATGCGAGGTATTCACTATTAATGTATGCTTCAGCAATCGACCCTTCAGGACGTGTGTTTTTGTGCACGTATTGTTTTAGTGTATGCAAAAATCTATTTACAATATGACAAAATTAGATTTCTAACAACACAAACCATGTTGTAAACGTATTAAGTGCAATTGTTAACATCACCTTTCAATTGGATACATCCACGGATATTGAACAGATCACCAAGTTTCACCTCATGTGGTAAATGAACAGTCAAGGGAACCATGACATCAAAGAATGCCAGTGGAAATATTTGTTCAAGTTTGCAAAGTATGAATATTATATCCCTTTCCATCTTCTCTACCATTTACAATTTTAATGTCCTGAAGCACAATTCCTTAAAGAATAAGCCCAACTCAATAAGTGGAGTACGACCTTTATCATCAAAATACCACTTAGTAAAATCGGAAGCAATCGTTGTAAAAGAACATGGCTGTCATGGCTTTTCAAACCTGATATTTTACCAAACCTGATATTTTACCATCTGTCACATTCATACATTTGATATGTTAGAAGCATATGCATATGGAAACTTAACCTCTTTAAACTAACCACAATTTCTCTCATCAACTAAGATTGTGTAGCATGTAGGTGACACAATAACTTTCTCCCTGTTCAGTATTAAGCGTAATTCCTTTCGTATACCAAGTGCCTTTAAATCTTTGCACGCTTTAACGTTGTCTTTTGTTTTCCCTTCCAAGTTCAGCAATGCTCCCAACACATTATTGCAAATATTTTTCTCAATTTTTATCACATCTAAGTTGTGTCTTAGCTTAAGTGTTCGCCAATATACTAATCCAAAAAATATGCTCTTCTTTGTCCAATTAAGCTCCTCATCAAGGCGCTTTTTCTTTTTATTGGTTGGTGCCTTCCCAAATGACATAGGTTAGAAATGTTTCAATTGAGATAGCACATCATCCCCAGAAAATTTTTTAGATCCCAACCTGCATTCAATTTTCCCGTCAAAGTGATCCTTTTGATTTCTTCTCCAAGCATGCATTCTTGGTAAAAAAACAACGATGGCACATGAAACATATCTTCTTTCCATTCTTCAAGAACATTGATCTGGCATCCTTATTACAAGTTAGGCATGCCATGTAACCCTTCGTGCTCCAACCAGACAAGTTTCCATATGCAGGGAAATCATTGATAGTCTATAACACAGTTGCATGCAACCGAAAGGTCTCCTTTGTCACTATATCAAACGTCTCAATCCCATGTTCCCATAACTTCTTCAACTTATCTACTAAGGGATGAAGGTACACATCGATGTCATTTCCAGTTGATTTTGGTCCACGGATCAATATGAAGGGCTCTTTCACACACTTCCATGGTGGCAATAAGGAATAACTATCATAGGCCACATACTATAGGAGGTGTTAATGTCCCCAAATGGATTGAACCCATCACTCGCAATGCCTAGTTAGACATTGCAGGGATCTTTCTCAAACTGTGGATGTTCTTTGTCAAATTCTTCCCAAGCTTGGCTGTGTGTTGGATGTGTATATAAATTTTCCTTTCGAAGTCATTTTTCCTAATGCCATCTTATATTTCCAACAATTTTTGTTAACATACACAACCTTTGTAGCCTAGGTTTTAATGGAAAATATCGTAATACCTTATGTGGTATCTTCTTACTCTTACTAGTATTAACTTTATATCTCAACTCACCACATTACAGACATTTCATTTTATTTTTGTAAGCTCCCTAAAAGAGTGCACAGTCATACTTGCATGCATGTATAAGTACCTAAAAAAGACCCAATTCTCGTATATACTTCTTACACTCGTAGTAGGACTTTGGGAGCATCTCACTAGCTAGTCATGCCATTTTGTTAAGTTCTAGATGCATATCAAATGATTTGTTACTCAAACCATTCTTTACTTTTAAATACATAAACTTCACAATATACTCTGACTTTGAAAACTTATCATAACCTACATAAAGTGAAATATGCAAATCAACTGACAACGCATCAAATGGTTGTGAGTCCCTTCCTGCTACTCTGGTAACATGACTACTAGATGTTTCCCCTTGTACATTACTACCATAGTTTTTAGATCTTCCAACATCTGCTAACATTTCCATTAATCTGTCAAAACGATCTTCAGGAGAACCATTATCTACAACCACAACCTCCCTAAAATCCTTAAAATCTTTACCATGAAATATCCACCGAGTGTATGTCTTGTGCATTCCATTTAACTCTAAATGCACTTTAGCCACATTGATGGGTTATAATACATATTGTTGCACTTATTAAATGGACATTTTATCCTATTACCTTTGTAAGACCCCGACCCAAATAAAATAAAATAAATTCATTTATATCCTAAAAGTAAATCGAGACCAACTTAGACCAAGAATAGTAGACCCCAAACTGTACCGAACTATCATGAATGAGCTCATCGGAAAGTTGCCAGATGTACTGTTATCTCCATTTTGAGACACACTAGAGTTGGTTTACTAGAATTTAAGTTGTATATGTAATCTCCATTGAAAATAGAAGAGAATCGCATTGGAATGATGCTAAAACATCGTCGAAAAATATCGGCATCCCCGAAAGGGATGATAGAACCCTACCGGCGTATTGCCGGAGAAGAAGGGTCCTGTGGGCTTGGGTTCGGGTCATGGGTTGGATCCGGGTCGGGACCCGACCGAAACAAAAATAGGTATTTCAAAAAAATGGGAGTGTTTGGGTACAGACTTAGTAAATTGAAATTGATTTAAAACAGGAATAGGGATATCCTATCCACTGTTTGGGTAACTGAACTAGAATATAAAAATTAGAAATTCTGATTTAGCCCAAGAGTTATTGAAATTGAAATTTAACCCCAAATTTATAATAATTATAAAAGGACCCAAGATTATGGTTAATTACGAATTAACCCAAGGGATAAATTAATTAAATATTAATTTAATTAATTAGAAAAAAGGGAAACTATCAATATGCCCCTAAGTCAAAAAGGAGTCAAACGGACTCCGATTAAAGTAAAAGAATAATGAATTTTTATTACTTCAAGCATTCGATACTCAACGATGGGGTCCGATTTGTGAAAAGTGGTCTCAAGAAGTAAGAACCCATAAAAGTACAAAATGACCGTTTTGCCCTTTTTAGTACTGAAGTCCAAATTGAATTCCGTAAAAGCCTAAACCAACTTTGTTCGACATTCCGGATTCAATCGTAGAGTCTATTCAAGTAAAATAGATACACATAGGAAAGAGAGATAAAATTTGATAAATAACATTGTTCATATAAACTATAGACTGAGATACGTTTTATGAATCATAGGAACACCAAGAGAAAAGGAGAGGGCGGCTTGACCTTCTAGACAGATACAGAAAGAGGTAAGTAAAATTCAATCTCTGCATGTGTTACTTTACAAGCCATGTCAACAGTTCTTTTGTATATTACCTATTGTGTTCTATACATACCAGTATTTATTTAGCCACATTGATATTGCCCTATCATGTGGGAAGCATTTATTGATTTCTATATATATCTCGATCATGATTATACATTTGTACATAGAGTTCTTTTTGTACACTTGTACTTAGGGCTGTGAGGGCCAGACAGTTATATTTCAAGTAGTCTAGTAACCATAGCCTCGAAAACTATCGTTACGTCAGATTGCCTAGAACCAGTTATGCTTCCACTATACTCTTCGTGGAAGATAACATGATCCCGATATATTATTAGTGTCAGATTTGTGCTCAGTCACAACTCCATCTAATGTTATTTATGACCCCTCGAGTCAAGGTTCTGAGTGGAACATTTGCTACGTTGTTATGTGAGGCATGGAACGTAGAGTCACATTGTATACAGAGTAGTATTTCAGAGAGTCCGTGTGAAACTAAATACGAGCTCAGGGGGATTTTTGGGCCCCACGAGTGCATCATTTTTGTTGATATCACTTTCTTTCATTATTGATTATCATAGCTTGATTATATTATTTTATTATGAATGATCATGAGAGTTTACAGCTTTCATTTGAGTGCTTACAATTCATACCTGAGATAACTCATGACTCTAGCTCATCTGATATTGAGTTCTATATTCATCCACTGTTTGGGCCAACTGAATTAGAATAGAAAAATGAGAAATTTTGATTTAACCCAATAGTTATTGAAATTGAAATTTAACCCTAAATTTCTAATAATTAGAAAAGGACCCAGGATTATGGTTAATTACGAATTAACCCAAGGGATAAATTAATTAAATATTAATTAAATTAATTAGAAAAAAAAAATTATAAAAATGCCCCTAAGTCAAAAAGGAGTCAAACGGACTTCGATTAAAGTAAAAGAATAATGAATTTTTATTATTTCAAGCGTTTTGGACTCAACGGTGGGCTCTGGTTTGTGAAAAGAGATCTTGAGAATTAAGAAACCATAAAAGTACAAAATTACCATTTTGCCATTTTTAGTACAAAAGTCTGAATTGAACTCTACGAAAGCCTAAATTGACTTTGTTCAACATTTCGGATTCAATAGTAGAGTTTATTCAAGTAAAATAGATACCCATAGTAAAGAGAGACAAAATTTGATGAATAGCATAGTTCATATAAACTATAGACTGAGATACGTTTTATAAATCATAGGAACACCAAGAGAAAATGAGAAGGCGGTTTGACCTTCTAGACAGTTACAGAAATAGGTAAGTAAAACCTGATCTCTGCATGTGTTACTTTCCAAGCCATGTCAATAGTTCTTTTGTATATTGCCTATTGTATTCTATACATACCAGTATTTATTTAGCCATATTGATATTGCCCTATCATGTGGGAAACATTTATTGATTTCTATATATATCTCGATCATGATTGTATACTTGTGCATAGAGTTCTTTTTGTACACTTGTACCTAAGGCCTTAAGGGCTAGACAGTTATATTCGAAACAGTTTAGTAACCATAGTTTCGAAAACTATCATTACGTCAGATTGCCTAGAACTAGTTACGATTCCACTATACTCTTCGTGGAAGATAGCATGATCCTAATATATTATTAGTGCCAGATTTGTGCTCAATCACAACTCCATCTGATGCTATTTATGACCCTCAGGTCAAGGTTTTGAGTGGAACATTTGCTACATTGCTATGTGAGGCATGGACGTAGAGTTACATTGTATACAGAGCAGTATTTCAAAGAGCCCGTGTGGAACTAAATACGATCTCAAGGGGATTTTTGGGCCCCACGAGTGCATCATTTTTGTTGATATCACTATTTTTCATTATTGATTATCTTAGCTTGATCATTCTATTTTATTATAAATGATCATGAGACTTTACAGCTTTCATTTGAGTGCTCATAATTCATACTTAAGATAGCTCATGACTGTAGCAATATGACATTGTTAGTAGAGTAGATTCATTTCCTTATCATTTGAGCTTCTATCATCTGATATTGAGTTCTATATTCATTGATTGGCTAGCACTTCTATATACACATGTACACATGGCAGAGCAAAGGAATACTTACTGAGTTTTTATAGCTCATACATATACTACTTTAACTATTTTAGGTAAGGATTGTAGAGGAGCAGTAGTAGTAGTAGTAATAGTAGTCTACTAGATAGCAGTGGACATTTTTGAGATAAATGTAATGTATAATATTCAGTACAGTCTTATAGGCCTCCCATGTCATCCATGTCTTGGGGATGTAATGTATTAGACTTTTAAAGTCTGTATTTTGAGAACAAGATTTTATATACATGCAACTTTTATTTAGAGACTTCCGTTGTTTGTATTATGATATTTATTGCATGTTAGTAGCATTGATTGTGTAGCAAGTTTTCGCAGTTTCAGTTTCAATTGAGACAACCGGTTCGACAACAGCGTCAGGTCGGGGTTTATGATTCAAGATCCGTATAGGGTGCGTCTCGGGTCATGACAACCTTAATCCTCACTTGGGCGTGCATACTCAATGAAGTTTTTAATTCCTACCGCGACGTTGCATCCAACTCTTATCCATCTTTGTCTCCTACTAGAATAAGGACAAATAAAGCATGTGCTTCCTTTAGTTATCGTGATATATATGTCACTTTATACATCTTGGTGTATATTCAATTCTCTCTAATGGTTAAGAGGCTTCTATCCTATTCAAGGTTGCACAATTAACAATGTAATTGACAACTCATGCTTTCGTCCAAATTTCAAGAACATTTTGATAGTACCTCCCCATGGTTCTCCAAGGATACGAGATAGCCTTAGTAAACTTATGTCATTGATTTTTAATCAATGATATGCGTCACCCTGCCTAAATATGTACCCAAAGAACAATAAGATGAGTTTTGTCATAATTTCCTCAAACTAGAATAAAGCATAAGCTACCAACTACAATGTCGATAGTTGCATTCCCAAACTGTCCACATATGGATAATTCAAGAATCATTTTAAGACAATCGAATCTAATCACAAATGAAACTTTCACTTCTTGAACATTGATCTCGAACGTGTTTAGGAATCAAACAACAAGACTAACAATAAATCAATCTCAATTCAATGATTTGATATACGAGTGTCAAATAACGAGTCGCAAATAGGTCTAAGATTAACCACATGTATTAATGAATTAATGACAAAAATTAGAAGAATAGTAATAATAACAATATCATCATCTATGTAATACCCTGACCCAGAATATGGTACTCAAACCGAGATAGGCTAGGTCGAGTAGTGTAAAACTGAATTGTAAACCGAACATGAATTCTAAATGAACGATGGATAATTTTGCAAGTATACGATGATTTTGATCCCACGAGTGACATTACAATGAAATCTGAGTACCCGGGATCACCTGTACGAGGGACCCGACAGTACAGAGAATCGTGCACGTATACCATACCTGCATCGATATATGTGCACAGTATATTATTCACATGTACATGAGTATACGTATATATATATATATGTGTGTGTGTGTGTGTATATACATATAATAATATATATATATACGATATATAAAACATATATATATATGTATATACATATGTATTATGATATATATATATATGTATATATATATATACAAGCAATATACATGTATATACATTTCATGCAAATGCATGCAAGTGGGTAAAAAGAGTGACACACACACTACCGACAGTGTGTGTGTGTGTGTGTGTGTGAGTGGGTTTATAATTGTATATTATATAATATAAGTATAAAATATCTTAAGCAAAATTAATGAAAGAAAAATCAAGAGAAAAAGCAGTCAAGGAAGGCTGCAGAAATAGGAGGAAGAAAGAGAAATAGTAAGCTGCAAGTGGGTGGATTTTCTCTATAAATACGTAAGGGCTGATTTGAATAAATTAGAAAAGAAAATAAAGATAGGAGAGAAACTGAGAGCAATTCAGTCATTTAGAAGCATTCAAAAGGAGAAAGAAGAAGAAAAATAGAAGAGGGAGATAGAAACTGCGGGCCAAAAGCTTATTCGGGTGAGTGAAAATTTCAATTCTATTTTTAAAGTTTAAGCATGACTCATTGAGTTTGATGTAGAGGGTCAAAACAAGCATAAAATTAGGTTTGTTTTACAAAAAGAATCACTTAAAAAGGTTTAGAAATGAGGAAGAAAAAAGTAGTTGCAGGTCTGGAATGATAATTCGGTTCTATGGTTTTTATGCATGAAGCTTAGTTTAAATAATGAGAAAATGATCCCTTGAGGTGCAGAAACAAACTAGGAACAAAATTAAGTCAAAAAAGTGGGGGGAAATGCATAAAAATTGAAAGAAATCAGTCACCGGAATTTTGAGTTTTCTCACCAGAGTGTCATCGGAGCTACGGTTTCCTCTCTATTCATGAGGATCTAGTAATCTAACCCAAACACAAATGCTAAGAATGAAAAGCCCATGTAATTTAGGAGAAGATGGCATTGAAAACAGGTTGGAAAACTGATTGAAACAATTTTCGTTGCCAGAAGAGACAACTAGTGTATGATCGGAGAAGAAAAGCTGTTTAAGGTTGGGCTTGGGTCAGTTTGGGTTCAGGTCAGACCTGACCCACCCGCACCGAAGGCCTATTTCAAAACTGTGCCATTTTGGTGTTGGGATTAAAATGGTTTTGGAGTGTTTGGATACACATTTAGGAAATCAAATTGGGTTAAAATTGGGAATAGGGATAGCCTATTCCAATTTAGAGCCTTAGTCATTATTTGGCTATTCTAAATTGGAATAGTAGTTTGAGCCAAACTTTAGTGAAATTGTAATTTGACCCTAGATTTATGGTTTATTATGAAATGACCCAAGGAATAATTAATTAAATATTAATTTAATTAATATAACATAAGAAAATTTTCTAAAATGCCCTTAAGTCAAATGTGAGTCAAACGGACTCCGATTAAAGTAAATGAATAGTGAATTTTTATTATTTTGAGCATTCCAGACTCAACAGTGAAGTCAAATTTACAAAAATATGTCCCGAGAAGTAAAGACACGTAAAATTACAAAATGACCATTTTGCCCTTTTTAGTATAGATGTCCAAATTGAAGTCCGCAAAAGCCTAAACCGATTTTTTTTGACGTTCCGAATACAATAATAGAGTCAATTTTAGTAAAAGAGATACTTATAGTAAAGAGGCATAAAATTTGATGAATAGCATAAATTATGTAAAGATAGATTGAGATGTGTTTCCTAAACCATGGGAACATCGAAAGGAAAAGGGAAAGTGATCTGACTTATTAAAGAGAAACAGTAAAAGGTAAGTAATATCCGATCTCTGCATGTGATACTTCTAGCCATGTCATCAATTTTTCATACACTACCTATTGTAGTCCATTAATGCTAGAATTCTTAGTGAATCCACAATTATGATATTGTCCTATCTTGTGGAATACGTTTATCACCATATATCTTGATCATGATTTTGTACACTTGTGCATAGGCTCTTTTGCATACTTGTACCTAGAGCCAAAAGGGGCCAACTAGTTATGTTCGTGGCAGCCTCGTAACCCTAGCCCTCGAAAGCTATAGGTATATTATGTTGCCAAGAATCAGTTATGATTCCACTATACTCTTCGTGGAAAGTAGCATGATCCTGATATATTATTAGTATCGGATTTGTGCTCAGCCACAAACTCCATCTGATAGTTACTACGACCTACGGGTCAAGGTTCTGAGAGGAACACTAGCTACATTGCTATGCGAGGCATGGGATGTAGAGTTACCACAAAGCTCTTAGTGCTATTTAGGGACCCTGGTTAGGGAAAAGGCCTAAATGAGTACTACTAGAGGGGTATCCGAGCCCCGAGTTATAGTGCATCCACTTTTGTTGATATCACTGTCATTTATTGTATTTCATAAATAATCATATTATACCATTATTAATGATCATAAGGTTACACAGCTTTTTATTGAGTACATACAATTATGCTTGAGACAGTTCATGACTGTAGCAGTATGATATTTGTTATCAGATCAGATTTCCATGTTGAATATCATTTATGTTTCTACCATTTGATATCCATTGATGAGTTCTATATTTCTTGACTAGCTATCATGTTCGCATTTATCCTTGTCTTTCTGGATTGTGCTTTTCTATATACACTTGTACACATGGCAGAGCAAAAGAGAATTACTTATTGAGCTTCGTTAGTTCATTCTAATTTATTTTAAAATATTTCAGGCACAGATATTGAGAACAAGCGATAGAGACTGCTAGATAGAGACGAACATTACTTTTTAAAGTTGTAAGTGTAATACATAGTACAATCTTGTAGTTTTCCCATGTCATCCACGTCTTGGAGTTGTATAGTAGTTAAAGAAAATCTACAGCCTGTATTTTGATAACCAGATATATATTACATGCAACTCTAATATTTAAAGTCTTCTGCTATGTATGTTTATGTTTATGTTATGTTAGTTGTTGTATGTTAGTAGCACTAATTGTGTAGCAAGTTTTCGATGAGATCCGGTTCTAAAAAAGGGTTAGATCAGGGTTACAGTTCAAGATCCGCATAGGGTGGGTCTCGGGTATTGATAGCTTGGTATCAGAGCATCCTAGGTTGATAAGTGGTTCATGGGAGAAAAGACTAATGTACTAGTATTACCGATGTCCAAGTAGAGGCAGTCAGTAGATAGAATCTAACATTAGATATTATACTCTTAAGTATATATAATTGATTTTAAGCCTTTTACAGAAAATGGTAAACACGCATACCACACCCCTACGAGATTCTTCAGTAGCTACGGATAACATGGTGCGATTAGAGCACTTGGTGGAGAGGCTTATATAGAATATACCTCAAAACCAGGCAGGTCCTAGTACTCCAGCTCGACAAGAGCCACTAGTAGTCCAAATCGTTCAACAGGGGAACGATAGAGATCAAGCGCATCTCTATAAGTTGTTCTAGGCACTGCGGCCATCTAGTTTTAACGGTACTAGAGGCCCTACAGCGGTCGAAGAGTGGTGGCTAGAGATGGAGAGAATCTTTGTTGTTATAACTTGTACTGAGGTGCAAAAGGTAGCCTTCGCCACTTTCACTTTCAGGGCAGCAGCCCACTAGTAGTGGTTGCTGGAGAAAACTAGGGAGCCGCAGATGACCTGTCAGCGATTCACAAATATATTTAACGAGAAGTACTTCCCTCAAGAAGCCAAGGATCAGAGAGTTGCTGAGTTTATTGTTCTTCAACAAGAAAACTCGACAGTTAAGGAATATGAGACCAGGTTCATAGAACTGGCCAGATTTGCTCCTACTATCTTCGAGGATGAGCATACCAGAGCCCGTAAGTTCGAGGGTGAACTATGATGGAATGTGAGGGATAGGGTTAAACCCTTGCAGTTAACCATTGACAATAAAATGGTGAGTACTACGAATATTATCGAGCGCAGTGGCGAAGAGTTCGCCAAGAGGAGGGCAAACCCAGCCCTGAGGACAAGAGGAAATCATAATAGAAGGCTAGGACCTTCTTTCACTAGGAAAATAATAGGATCGAGGAATGCTAGACCTAGACAAACGAGGGTCAATTCCACAAATAGGGGCGTAACCAAATGCCCCACCTGCCACAAGAATCATGAGGGGCCATGTTACATGAACACCAATGCCTGCTACTCATGCGGCCAAGTCGGGCATTTTGAGACTAACTGCCACCAAAGGAGCCAATCAATTGGGAGTACGGCAGCTACCCCATCTACCCTAGAGACTACACCAGTAGCTCGAGTACAAACTCGTAGCGGTAGACAGAGGACTGAGCAATAACGCTTAAGGTGGGTTTTCTCGTTGACACCTAGAGATACATAGGCTATAACTTCTGTAGTCGCAAGTACTCTTTAGATCTGTTCACAGCATGCTAGATTATTGTTTGATACAAGTTCTACACATTCCTTTATATCACTTGTATTTGCTTCTAAGCTGAACATAAAGACAGAACCCTAAGGTTACATGCTAATTGTTTCTATGCAATCAAGAGAGTCTTTATATGGGAATACTATGTATAGATCATGGAAGGTACAAATCAAAGACTTATATTTATTAGCTGATTTGATACCGTTAGACATATGTAGTTTTGATGTTATACTAATATCGACTGGTTGATCGAGAATCATGTTTCTATAAATTGCATGGCCAAGACAGTCAGTATACAAATACCCGGATGTCCGAGCATCCAGTTTGAGGGAACGAGAGTAGTTACCCCACCCTATTTTGTTTCTCTATCCAGGCCAAATGTCTGCTACGTAAAGGATGTCATGGGTTCTTGTGTAACATTACGGACACTCGTTCACAACAACCATCCTTAGAGCAGATTCCCATTATTAGGGAATTCCTTGAGGTTTTTCTAGATGATTTTCCAGGGATGTCTGTGGATAGAAATATAGAGTTTATCATCGATGTACAGCCAGGTACCTTCCCCATATCCAAGAATTCATACCGTATGGCACCGATAGAGCTGAAGATGCAGCTACAGGATCTGTTAGACAAGGGTTTCATCAGACCCAGTACTTTACCGTGGGGTGCCCTGGTATTATTTGTGAAGAAGAAGGATGGGACCATGCGATTATATGTTGACTATCACGAGCTGAATAAGGTTACCTCTGCCAAGGGTTGATGATCTTTTCGACCAGCTGAAGGAAGCAAAGGTCTTCTCTAAGATCAAATTGAGGTCTAGGTACCATCAGTTGAAGGTAAGACCTGTAGATATTGAGAAGACGACTTTCAGGACTCGCTATGGGCATTATGAGTTCCTTGTGATGTCGTTTGGGTCACTAATGCCCTTGTTGTATTCATGAATTTGATTAATCGGGTCTTCAAGCCACACCTAGATGATTTCGTTATTGTGTTCATGATGATATCTTGGTTTACTCTAAAATCCAGGAGGAACACGAAGTAAATTTGAGGAAGGTTCTACAAAAGCTAGGGGAGTAGAAACTATATGCCAAGCTGAAGAAGTGTGAGTTCTAGCTCCCTAGCATAACATTTTTGGGACATGTCATTAGTAAGGAGGCGATCTCTGTCGATTCCTAGAAGATCGAGGCTATCATGGATTGGCCTCGACCAACTAGTGTCACGGAAGTGCGGAGTTTCATCGGTTTGGTTAGTTATTATAGAAGGTTTGTCAAAGACTTCTCGAAAATAGCTACGCCAATTACACAATTGACCAAGAAGGACGTTCCATTTTTCTGGACTGAGGAGCGAGAGAAAAGCTTCAAAGAGTTGAAGGACCGATTAGTTACAGCTCTGATTCTGACTGTGCCAAACGGAACAAAGGGATTTGTGATATACAGTGATGCCTCACATAAAGGCTTGGGGTGCATGTTGATGCAGAGTGGAAGGATGGTAGCTTATGCTTCATGACAGTTGAGGCTACATGATGAGTGCGCAAAAGTGCACTCTAAATACCCTATTATTGGATTAAAATGCTAGAATGTGACCCTATTATGAGAGCATAATGTTTAATTTTTTTAATTCCTTCATATTTAGTTTTATGATATATTCTCTGTTTAAGTGAGCTAATTAATATATTTATTGAATTAGGAAAGCATTGAAGGTAAAAGAAGAGCTATGAAGAATATTGTGCAATTTTCAGTTTTTAGGCAAATTCGATCTATGGAGTTTCAATTGAGATTTGGATAGCGTTAGACTTTCAGAATGAGAAAGTGGTATTCATAAAGTTTTTAGAAGACGTCTTGGGCTTTTTAGAAAGGTCTGGTTTGCAAAAATCGGAGTTCATTTGGGCCTCCAAACGGTGTTTCAAAGACTGGCCTGAAAAGTTGCTCCGAGTCTGTCCGACTAGCCAACTTCAGGGGCCATAACTTGAGCTTCCGAAATCCAAATCAAGTGTTTTTTTAGCCTAAAATTATCTACTCATCCAGGGCTACAACTTCCGTGAAGAGCCCGAGTCAAGATTCAGTCGTTATCTAATAGAAAATGGAGCCTAAAGTTGGTAGCTATTGCCTGTGCGCGGGATTGGGAAACAACAAGAAAAGAAAAAGAGAAAAAAATGAAAAAGAAAAGTCAAAGCAGGTGTGGCACGGCTGGGTCTGAAGCAGAAAACAGAAGCAAGGAACAGAAGAAAAAACAGTCAAAAAGAAGAGAAGTGGGGTCCATGTGTTGAAAAGTGAAAAGAAAGGAAAAAGAAGAGTAAACAAAAGAACCATGTGGCGGCTGGGATTGGGTTTTTAAGCGTGAGACGGCAAGCCAAAGAAAGAACAAAAAAGAAAAAGAAAAGTGCGGTGGGCGCGCTGGAGTTAGAAGCCATCCAAAGCTCAATGACGCAAAGTCCAGGGGCTGTAGGGCTTAATGCTCTGAGAGATTTAAAAGAAAAAAAAACAGAAAGCGCCGAGGGGGCTGCTTTTTGGTGAGCCGCAGGTGCGGCGCCACTGTACAGAGAACAGAGAACAAGGACGTGCTGCGCGCAGTAGTTTTGGCGTAGAAAAGAAGCCGCGGCTACTCCATGGCTCAGTTTTTTTTCGTGAGGTTTATGTTACCCGTTCTGTACATGGATAACTAAATTTTTAAGTAGAGTTAGGGATAAACTTGCACACTAAATAATTATTTTAATTTATTTTTGATTCCTGTACGTGGATTTTATTTATTAAATTCTTTGATGATCATTCGTAATTTACTATTGGATTTTATTCTCTGAATAATTAAAGAGTTCAGTTTGTTTATAGATTCAGTCATGCTTTTTCTATTGAATGGATTAATGCTTTGATTATTTTTTGAAACAATTAATTATTTATATTGATTTAATTCTTTGCTGCAATATTACTCGTTGGGCATATTGTCATCGTTGGGTTTTCTCAATGCGAATAATAATTTGAGTGATTTAAAAGTGATGAATGATTTTTCAAAGGGTTACTTTCAGTTTAATTTTGGTTCATAATTTTATATCTTCCGATTGAGATTTTTGGAATTTAAATTCTCAATTGAGTTATCAGTGAATTAAAAATAATTAAAATACCAGATATGTGCAAGGGATTTTCAAAGCTCTACTGTTTGTTAAATTTGAATACTTTGTCCGTTAATCAGTTTGTTTAATTTTTATTTGCATTCAAAATCAACGTTTATATTTTTATTTTCTCGTGAATCATTTAATATTTTTCTTTAGTTTCAGAAATTTTGTCTATTATTCTTTTAATTTTGTCTCTCTATGGAATCGACACCCCAAAGCTACACTACAACTACCACGTTATTCTTTGGGCGTAATCACCACACGAGAAAAACTAACTGACACACGACCTTAAGTTAGCAGCCATAGTCTTTGCATTGAAGATATGGAGGTATTACTTGTACGAAACGACGTGTGAGATCTTTACTGACCATAAGAGTCTCAAGTATCTGTTTATATAGAAGGAACTCAACATGAGATAGCACTGTTGGTTAGAGTTGATAAAGGACTACGAGCTCAGCATACAGTACCATCCAAGGAAGGCGCATGTGGTAGCTGATGCTCTTAGTAGGAAGTTATCAAGAAGCTTAGCTTTCCTGTTGACCGCATAGACGAAGATACTGAAAGACTTGGCGAGTATGGAGATAGAGATAGTTCTGCCTAGCTCTGAGGCAATGTGTGCCAACGTCACAATCAGTCTATCGATTGTGGACAGGATCAGAGAGCAGCAAACTCAGGATGAGGAGCTAACCAAGCTTCGTCAGGAGGCTGAGTCAGAAATAGACTCCCAGTTTTCAGTACAAGAAGAAATGTTATGCTACCAGGGTAGAATCTACGTACCAGATGTGCTAGAGCTCAAAAGGGAAATCCTTGATAAGGCACACAGTTCGAGGTTTGCCTTACATCCAATGAGCACCAAGATGTATCACAATGTCAGAAGCATTTATTGGTGGTTCGGGATGAAGTGAGACATGGCTGAGTACATTACACGATGTGCCAAATGCCAGCAGATCAAGGTCGAGCATCAGAAGCCTAGAGGACTTCTACAGCCCCTTCCGATACCCAAATGGAAGTGGGAGCATATTACTATAGACTTCGTGTCAGGGTTGCCAAAGACATTGAGAGGGAGTGATTCGATCAATCTGGGTTATTCTGGACAAATTAACCAAAATAACTCACTTCCTTGAAACCAAGATGACATAGACACTGGAACGGTTAGCCGAGCTTTACATTAGGGAAATAGTTCTACTTCATGGCATCCCAGTATCAATCATATCTGATCGGGACCCATGATTTGTATCACAATTTTGGAGAGGTTTACAACGAGCTATAGGCACAGAACTGAGTCTCAGTACTGCTTATCACTCAAAGACTGACGGATAATCCGAGAGGATGATAAAGACTCTAGAGGACCTGTTACGGTTTTATGTCATAGACTTTAGAGGAAGTTGGGAGGATCAGTTGCCACTGGTGGAGTTCACATACAATAATAGCTATCAGGCTAGTATTGGTATGGTACCATATGAAGAATTATATGGCAGGAAGTGCCGATCACTCCTGTGTTGGACAGATGTGGGTGAGAGGAAGCTTTATGGGCCAGAGATAATAGAGTAGGCCACAGGGAAGATACAGCTGATCAGGTAGCGTCTACTAGCGACTCAGAGCAAACAAAAGAGCTACGCTAATGCTCGTAGGCGAGAGTTGGAGTTCGTTATAGGCGATTACGTGTTTTTGAAGGTGTCACCTAAGAAGGGTGTAGTGAGGTTTGGCAAGAGGGGAAAGCTAAGGCCAAGATATATTAAACCTTTCAGGATCATGGGAAAAGTTGGGCTAGTAGCCTACCAGCTTGCCTTGCCTTCAGAGTTAGCACATGTACACAATGTATTTCATGTTTCGATGTTGAGAAAGTGTGTGCATAATACAGATTAGGTGATTGAACATGAGCCTCTAGATGTCCAAGAGAACTTGAGCTACATAGAACAGCCAATACAGATTTTGGATAGTCGAGATCAGGTTCTACGGAACATGACTATACCTTTAGTCAAGGTTTTGTGGAGGAACCATCAGATAAAGGAAGCTACTTGGGAACAAGAAGATGATATGCGTGCCAAGTATCATCAGTTATTCTCACCCTAAGATGTACTAAGTTTGGGGACAAACTTATTTTAAAAGAGGAAGAATATAATACCCTGACCAAGAATATGGCACTCAAACTTAGATAGGCTGGGTCGAGTAGTATAAAACCAAATTGTAAACCAAACATGAATTCCAAATGAACGATGTATAGTTTTCTAAGTATACGATGATTTCGATCACATGAGTGACATTACAATCAAATTCGAGTACACGGGATCACCTGTACGAGGGACCCGACGGCACGGAGAATCGTGCACGTATATTGTACATGCATCGATATACATTCATAATATATTATTCATAAGTACATGAGTATACGTATATATATATATGATAATATATGTGTATATATACGTATAATAATATAAATAAATATATATACGATGTATATATATATAATACATGTATATATACAAATGTATTATGATATATATGTATATACATATATATACAAGCAATATACATGTATATACATTTCATGCAAATGCATGCAAGTGGGTAAAAAGAGTGAGACACACACTGCCAACAATGTGTGTGTAAAAGAGTGTGTGTGAGTGTGTGTATAATTGTATTTTATATAATATAAGTATAAAATATCTTAAGCAAAATTAATGAAAGAAAAATCAAGAGAAAAAACAATCAAAGAAGGCTGCAGAAATAGGGGGAAGAAAGAGAAATAGTAGGTTGCAAGTGGGTTGATTTTCTCTATAAATACATAAGGACTGATTTGAAGAAATCAAAAAAGAAAAGAAGGAAAGGAGAGACACTGGGAGCAATTCAGTCATTCAGAAGGATTCAAAAGGAGAAAAAAGAAGAAAAATAGAAGAGGGAGATAGAAACTGCAGGCCAAAAGCTCATTCGGGTGAGTGAAAATTTCAATTCTGTTTTTAAAGTTTAAGCATGATTCATTGAGTTTGATGTAGAGAATCAAAACAAGCATGAAATTAGGGTTGTTTTGCAAAAAGAATCACTTGAAAAGGTTTAGAAATGAGGAAGAAAAAGGCAGTTGCAAGTTTTGAATGATAATTCAGTTTTATAGTTTTTATGCATGAAGCTTAGTTTAAACAATGGGAAAATGATCCCTTAAGGTGCAGAAACAAATTAGGAATAGAATTAAGTCAAAACAGTGGGGGAAAATGCATAAAAATTGAAAGAAATCAGTCACCGAAATTTTGAGTTTTCTCACCAGAGTGTCGCTAGAGCTACGGTTTCCTCTTTATTCGTGAGGATCCAGTAATCTAACCCAAAAACAAATGCTAAGAATGAAAAGCCCATGTAATTTAGGAGAAGATGGCATTGAAAATTGGTTGGAAAACTGATTGAAAAAATTGCCATTGCCAGAAGAGACAATCGGCGTATGATCGGAGAAGAAGAGCTGTTTAGGGTTGGGCTTGGGTCAGTTCGGGTTCGGGTCAGACCCGACCCACCCATACCAAAGGCTTGTTTCAAAATTGTGCCATTTTGGTGTTGGGATTAAAATTGTAACACCCCGACCTTGTATAATTAATAATTAAATAATTAATTATTAATTAGTACCGGCTTAGGGAATAATTAAAGAAATTAACCTTAATCTCCCGGTGGTCACACTAGACCAATAGAACAATTAAAACATGTTCGGGGATAGGGTATAATACCCGAACCTAATTACCAATTAATTAGGTGAAATAGTGTCAATTTAACACTGACGGAATTCGAATTAATTAACTACGGAAATTCCGAATGACTAATAAATGACACGGAACCTCTGACATTGAAGATAACGGAAATAGGAACTGACCGGAAGAAACTGCATCGAAAAAGGAGTTACGGAATGAAAGTTATGAGACAAACATGTGAAACTAGAATTTAGCGACAACCAAACAGGGCCTTAACCAGAAAATAAGAGAAAAATGGTCACTTGGGAGGCCAAGGGGAATTGAACCCTTGACCTACCAAGGTAAGCAACTTTGTCCCAAAAAGTTACCAACTAGGCTGTTGGTTACTTTGTGCATAAATACAGCAAAATATGTATATAACCTATAATCTGCTCAAGCCACCACCCAAATTGGCCAATGGCCTTGCATGCATTCCCTTCATCATAGCCCTCCATCACCTCCATCACCTCCATCAGGTCAGCAGTCACTAACCCCACTAAGGGTAGAGATACACTCATATGTGTATAGCCCTATATGTACATATATATATAAGCTATAACTTGCATCAATTCTCTCTTTAGAGAATTCTGAAAATACAGAATTGTGTGAGTGTGTATGCATACGTGAGGGACTGTGAGAGAGGGTGAAGTGTGGAGAGAGAGAGAGAGAAGGGAGATTGTGCATGCAAGTGAGAGAGGAAATTGGCAATTGAAGTAAAGGCTTGAGGATTGCATGCATGACCTGAGGAACTTGAGGACACTGTGAGGAATCCTGAGTCAAGTCATTGGAGAAGAGAGTCTCTGTTGAAGGTAAACTCCAAACTTACCTCACTCTTTCATTTTAAATTTTGAATTATTTTGATGAGTTGCTACGGGTATAGACTACATGCATGCCTCATTATTGACTCTAGGAACTGTTTTGAGTGTATAGCATGGCTTAGAGGTCTCGGATAGGTCAAAGACCATGAAACCCGAGACCAACCTCCATTGATGAACCTTGGAAAACCCAGGTCTGAATCGACCATAACAGTTCAGAGTTTTGAATGTTAAGACTTGAAATAGACCTTACAAGGATTCCCAAATCACTAGGCCGCGACCTTAAACTCAAGAAATGACAGCTAAAAATTCGGTTGCAGGTTTTGGCCGTTTAACCCAGTTCTTGTTTTAGACATGTAAACTGATTTGTAAGAATGGAAATCGAAACTACATGTCATAGGGGTCACGTAGCAACAAACCACATCAAAAATGGTTGAGAAATGATGATGTATGGTCAAGTTGCAGGTCTCGCTATCATTTTCCCAAACCATAACCGTGAGCCCAAATCAGGGACCTAGAGCGATGCTAAATTGTTCCTTGATGCTTTATAAACCCTGTAGAATCAATGGCAGAGGAAATTAGTGGTTTAAAACCCACGAAATTGGAAAAGTTTCATGGCTGCAATTAGGGCAACCGAGGGTAATTTGATGAAGAAGACGACCGAGTTGACTCGCTGCCTTGAGCCGAGTCAACCGGGCCAACTCGGACACGTGTTGAGCGAAGAGGGATGCCACCGAATTAATTGGAACGGCACCGTTTAAGGTTTACTGTTTTGATTTTAAATTGAAATCCGACTGTTTGGCAACACGGTTAATAAATCCGAAAATTGGGAATTTGGTTTGGGCATAACCTGAACGTGGATAAGGGCCAATTAGGGGATAACTGGAATATGCTATTCCGGTTTTCCAAAGGTTAGTGAACCGGTTGGTTTTAAGTGTTTTGAACCGGTTCAGGCACCTGAACCCTAGAACCGGACGGCCTGAACCCCTAATTTTATGAAATTACATTTTAAACCCTGAAGTCTCCTGAAATTACGGATTTACCCCTGACAGTTTTAAAGAATTACACAATGGCCCAGACTTTTGAAAATTTATACATTTAAGCCCTGAATAAATTAATTAAATAATAAAATAATTATTTAATTATTTTATTAAATAGGTAAAATTACAATTTTACCCCTAGACATTAAATATGTCAAACGGAGTCCAAATTAAGTAAATAAATAGTGTATTTTCACTATTTCAAATATTCTGGACTCAATGGTACAGTCCGATTTTGGAAATACAGTCCCGAAAAATACAGAAACGTAGGTATAAATTACTGTATTGCCCCTGATGGCACCCAAACCCAAATTAAAATAAAAGATAGCCTATTTTGACTATCTCGGGCATTCTGGACTCAACGGTGAGGTCCGTTTAATGAACTGAGGTCCCGAAAAATACAGACACATAAAGTGTAAATGACTGAATTGCCCTTAATGATACTCAGGGCCGATTAAACATAACAGATAGTCCAATTTCACTATGTTGGACACTCTGGACCCAATGGTGAGGTCCATTTTATGAACTGACGTGTCGAAAAATACGACACATGAAATTACCAAATTACCCCTGATACCGTACGAGACCTAAACAAAGTCCGATCGGGACGAAACTGATAACGGTAGGAGCCCAGACACTGGTGAGACTGTATACTTGATTAAATGACGAATCGGGGTCAGAATTACACAAAACGTAAAATGACCAAAATACCCCTGAGCACTGTAAGTGCCAAGTAGAGGTCGAATAAAGGTCAAACTGATATGATAAATTATCATAGGGATAATTATGAACACTGAAGGGCTAAATAAGACTCCGAGACAGTCAACGCGTAAAACGAGAAATGACCGATGTGTCCCAACGATCTAAAGCAGAAACCAAATGAAGTCCAAGGGACTTACAAATTTATACATGAGATATATGGAACGTTCTGAGGACCATGATAGGGTCCCGGGCAAAAATGACAAAATTACCATTTTGCCCCTAAGACTAAATAAGTACCCAACTGATACCGATTAAAGTCTAAAAGACTTAAAACTTCATATATACGATATATGGGATATTCTGAGGACCATAACAGGGTCCGGGATAAGAATGGCAAAATTACCATTTTGCCCCTATGGTTAAAATGAGAACCTAACTAATACCGATTGGAGTCCAAAGGACGTAGAACTTTGTACTTAAGATATAAAGACTATTTCGAAGACCACGACAGGGTCCGGGACAAGAATGGTAAAATTACCATTTTGCCCCTAAGGTTGAATGAGTGCCTGACTGATAACAATTGAAGTCTAAATGACTTAGGATATAATCCTAATAATTGCTAAGCCTAATTAAAGAATGAAATAGCCTCGAGTGAGACCCAATGGAAGGGCGATAGGCTACTAGGCTATCTTAGGTAATCCGATAGATACCTAAGATGACGAATGAGACCTGAATGGATGAGTTCTGATCTGTCTGTGATTGATGATTATTATTCAGGATATACATGGAGATGCTTGACGTACCTAGAGGTTATCGGATTATTTATGCAAGGGAATAAGCGTAAAGTTTGTGAGTAACTTCTGACACTGTTTTGATACTGTCCCTTGATTTATTGATCTATTTTGAATGCAATTATTTACGTGCAATTATTTAAATGCATGCCTTTCCGTACTATATCACTTATGACATGGTTTTAGTCTTTTTAAATACTTGACTATATTCCTGATCCCTGTGCTAACATCCCGTACTGTTTTGCCCGTTTTGAACTGTTGAGATAAATGGATGTATTGAACCATTATTTCCGAAACGATTAAATAAACCATGTGACATAAGCAAAGAACGATATTTTGTCATACCGTACTACTTGTATAGTATACTGTCTAAATACTATATTGTTTAAATGTACGTACTTAATGTAGGCCCTTTGCACTACATTTCACACGATGTGATTGTGTCCTTTGAATTAGGAATTCCGTTCAGTTCGGTTATGTGCTATCCGTTAATGCTATGTCTATGTCCCTGATTGATACGTTCGATTCCATTGTGTACCGCCGGTCGATAATAGGTCTGTTTGGATTGATGTATTGTTCAGTTCCGTTATGTTCTACCCGTGATGACATGCCCTTGTCTTGATTAAAACGTTGTTCAGTTCGGTCATGATTCGTTCCGCTAGTGATATGTCTCCGACTTGATTGTTATATCGTTTCTACTCAGTTCCGTTATGTTTCGTTCCGTTCATGATGTGCTTGTGTCTTGATTAGTATATTGTTTTTGTTCAGTTCTGTTATGTTCTAGCTATTGAAGGTATGCTTTCGTCTTGATTGATGTCTTATTCAGATCCGCTATGTTTTAGCCGTCAATGATATGCCTCTGTCTTGATTGACTTATTGTTCCCACTCAGTCTCAGCTGTGATTCGTTCCGTTAATGAAGTGTCTGTGTCTTGATCGATATATTGGCAATGGTTATTGTTTTGGTCCGATTGGTTATGTTATGTTCCGATTGGTTATGTTATGTTCCGAGTCGTTTGTACTGTTTGTGCAATCTTGTTCCATTATACTAGACTGCTTATGAAATGGATTTAGAAAATTGTTATTTTGAAATGATTAAAATTATCCACGTGCCTTGGAAGCAAGGACTGGTTTTGAAACCCATGATAGGGAATCTGTGTTACTCACTGGGCTTATTTAAGCTCACCCCATTATTCTGACATTTTTCAGGAATTATCTCCATTGGATTAGAAGGTACTATGACATGACGTGAATAGGCCAAGTGGCATTGCAAATAAGGATCAGATGGCACTGATTTGTAGAGACTTACATATTTGTGAATCGAATCCGTATATCCAGGTAAGTGATATGATACGACTGACTTGTTTGACATGCACTAGATATTGGAACATGGCTCATGGGACTAAATGGTACTCCAGATATATTAGATCTGCTATGATTGTTATATGCTTGATTTTAGATATGCTCTGAGATTAGAATTGTTGACTGACTGAATTTAGTCTTGCTCTGTGATACATATACTTATGATGGATAAGTGAGTTGCATTCCCGTGACACAAAGAAAAAGTTTTAAATTCCGCTGCATCTGACCCTACAGTTGGAGTGCAATTTGTCGGAAAGTTCAGAATTTGCCTTTGGTTGGTCGCGTCGCGACCAACTGGCAGTCACGTCCTCGACATCCGCGTAGGGTGGGGTTCGGGATGTGACAAAAATGGTTTTGGAGTGTTTGGATACACGTTTAGGAAATCAAATTGGGTTAAAATTGGGAATAGGGATAGCCTATTCCAATTTAGAGCCTTAGTCATTGTTTGGCTATTCCAAATTGGAATAGTAGTTTTTGAATTTATGATTTGGCCCAAAGTTTAGTGAAATTGTAATTTGACCCTAGATTTATGGTTTATTGTGAAATGACCCAAGGAATAATTAATTAAAATTAATTTAATTAATTTTACATAGGAAATATTTCTAAAATGCCCCTAAGTCAAATGTGAGTCAGACGGACTCCGATTAAAGTAAACAAATAATAAATTTTTATTATTTCGATCATTTTGGACTCAACGGTGAAATCTAATTTATGAAAATAGGTTCCGAGAAGTAAAGACATGTAAAATTGCAAAATAACCGTTTTGCACTTTTTCGTATAGATGTCTGAATTGAAGTCCACGAATGCCTAAACCGACTTTCTTCGATGTTCTGGATACAATAGTAGAGTCTATTCTAGTAAAAGAGATACTTATAGTAAAGAGACATAAAATTTGATGAATAGCATAAATTATGTAAAGATAGACTGAGATGTGTTTCCTGAACCATAGGAACATCGAAAGGAAAAGCGAAAGCGATCTTACTAGAGAGAGATAGTGAAAGGTAGTAATATTCGATCTCTACATGTGATACTTCTAGCCATGTCTTCTGTTTTTCATACATTACCTATTGTACTCCATTTATGCCAGAATGCTTATTGAATCCACAATTATGATATTGTCCTATCTTGTGGAATATGGTTATCACCATATATCTTGATTATTATTTTGTACACTTGTGCATAGGCTCTGTTGTACACTTATACCTAGAGCTAAAAGGGGCCAACTAGTTATGTTCGCGGCAACCTTGTAACCTTAGCCCTCGAAAACTATAGTTATATTATCAAGAACCAGTTATGATTCCACTATACTTTTCGTGGAAAGTAGCATGATCGTGATATATTATTATTACCAGATTTTTACTCAATCACAAACTCCATCTGATGCTTACTACGACCTATGGGTCAAGGTTCCGAGAGGAACACCAGTTACATTGCTATGCGAGGCATGGGATGTAGAGTTACCACAGAGCTCTTAGTACTATTTAGGGACCCTAGTTAGGGAAAATGCCTAAACGAGTACTACTAAAGGGGTATCCGAGTCCCAAGTTATAGTGCATCCACTTTTGTTGATATCACTGTCATTTATTGTATTTGATAGATGATCATGTTATACCATTATGAATGATCATGAGGTTACATAACTTTTTATTGAGTACATACAATTATGCTTGAGACAGCTCATGACTGTAGCAGTATGATATTTGTTATCAGATCAGATCTCCATGTTGAATATCATTTGTGCTTCTACCATTTGATATCTATTGATGAGTTATATATTTCTTGACTGACTATCATGTTCGCATTTATCATTGTCTTTCTAGATTATGCTTTTTTATATACATTTGTACACATGGCAGAGCAAAGGAGAATTACTTATTGAGCTTCGTTAGCTCATTCTGATTTATTTTAAAATATTTCAGGCACAGATATTGAGAGTAGACAATAGAGACTGCTAGATAGAGACGAACATTACTTTTTGAAGTTGTAAATGTAATACATAGTACGGTCTTTTAGTTCTCTCATGTCATCCACGTCTTAGGGATGTACAGTAGTTAAAGAAAATTTACAGCCTGTATTTTGAGAACTAGATATATATTACATGCAACTCTTATATTTAAAGTCTTCCGCTATGTATGTTTATGTTTATGTTAGTTGTTACATGCTAGTAGTACGATTGTGTAGCAAGTTTCGGATGAGATCCGGTTCGACAAAAGGGTCAGATCGGGGTCGTGGTTTGAGATCTGCATAGGGTGGGTCTCGGGTCGTGACAATCTATATTTTAACATTTATAACATAATGTCACTAAAGTTAGAGTTTTTGTACATCTAATTTGATCTAGCTACTGAAAAAGTGATTTAAAATTTTCGTGTCCTTATATCTTTTTAATTTTTAACAAACTTGAAGTACTATGTTTGGGGAAACAGGTACTTATTTAAAACAAAAATAAAATTCTATACAATATATTGTAAAAGAATCATATTTAAAAAAAAAAACAATAGTTCAACTCACACCTTATCTCTATTTGTTTGCATCTAGTATGATCTCTTACCTCATGATTCTTACTTTGCAACTAGCATGATCTGCTATAACAAACACTTTACATGACTTGGTTGGTTGGTAGTATTTGTATTCTTGCATGAGTTCGATGTATAAAGAAAAATTACTTGTTCTTTGAAATGTGGTGATGAGTGGTCAAGACAATGTAGGAATGACCCTGATAATGGCTTGTCAAATGCAATTTAATGGGATATGTCACGACCCGAAACCCACCCTATACGGATCTCGTGTCGCAGGGCAGACCCGAAGGCCGTCCCTACTTTTTCCATTCCTGTATCATAGTACTAATATGCAATGTACTAAAAATTTTAAACAATGAACAGCAGAAGTCTTTATCAATTACAGTAATCCAGCGGAAGTCTTTTAAATAATTTAAACAGTGGAAGTCTATTAAATACATGACATAGTTCTACATAAAAAAAAAATGAGAACTAAACGTAACCAGCACCCGGGGGTGGTGAATACATGGGAGAACCAACATAGACTGGTACAGTACTTCAAAATGTCCCCCTACGCTCTCAGACTCCTACTGGGGTCTCGCAGCGTCATCACATGAAATAGGGGGTAAGTGGGGTGAAATGAGCTACAAAGCTCAGTAAATAAAACAGATCTCCAACACTGGTATCGATGATCAATATGAACCCATGAATAAGATATGATAGCCAATCATAAGAATGAGATACCGTGATAGCCAATGGAAACAATTGCCAGGAGGGCCAATAGAAACAATTGCCACCAGGGCCAATGAAAAGTAATCACAATACACAATCAGAAGTATCGGTGTAAAATGATAATATAATAACAATGAAGTACTACCACAATGAACCGATCAAAATCAAATCAATCAATACAAGTCCTTCGAAACTTGAAGAATCATAAGGAATAGTGCCATTCAACAATCAAGTTCTGTCAATCATAAGAGATGCTGTTATTCTGTGTCAGGGCTCGGCAGACCCTCGATCTTTTGGGGCCCGGCATACCCCCCAGTGAATTCCAGTAAATTACCATTTGTCTGTTCACGGACTTGACCCGTAGGTCCCATTCAATCAAATAGCATCAGATGGGTGTTGTGATAGAGCACAACTCCCGTGTTCATAAACATGTCATGATCATAGTGATTCCATAGAATATAAAAATGGAATATCATTCATTCAATGAGGATACAATAATAGGCCTTTCAAGGCATGGTTCAACATAATAACAATGATATAGCAATCAATCAATGTCCACAAGATAGAACAACATCACATTGTGGATAGAAATAACATGTGTGCTTTCAAGCACAGTGAAACATGATAACAATGATACATCAGTCAATCAAATGTCCACAAGATAGAAAAATATCGAATTGTGGAACACAAGGATATCAATACATTCAAGAGTACGAGTTTGGCAGTAAAAGAATAACTTGGCTTGTGGAAACACCATATGTAAGAGAGAGTGATCCACTTACCTTTATCGTGATTCTCGATCAGAAATCCGTGAGTGTACCCTCGCCTTTCGAGTTCCCTATATATCAGTGAATACGTTTTAGAATAGATTTTATTCATCAAATTTTATGCCTTTTTATCATAAGTATTTCAAATACTAATTTAGACTTTACCATTGAGTCTGGAATGCCGAAGAAAGTCGGTTTAGGCTTTCGCGGAATTCCATTTGGACTTTTGTACTAAAAAGGGCAAAATGGTCATTTTGCACTTTTACGGTATTTTATCCTTTGGGGTTCCGTCTTATAAAACAGACCCCACCATTGGACTTAGAACATCCGAGATAATAATTTTTGACTATTCATTTGTCTCGTTTGGACTTCGTTTGACCTATATTTGGAATAGGGGCATTTTTGTAAAAATTTATATTTTATTAATTTTCCTGTTTGGGCCTTAATGGAATTTCTTAAAACATTTGGGGCCGGTTCATAATTTCCAAAAGCTATGGTCTGAACCAGTTGGTTTAGAACCAGAAACCCTAAACCGGTCTGCCCCCTTACTGAACCAAACGGTTCAGTCTATTTCAAAGAACCGGATTCCAATATCCTGGTTCTTACCCTATCTATGGTTTGGATAACCCCAAACCCAATTCCAACATTTCCTATCCATGTAACCAAACAAGCCCAATCCATTTAAATTCAAAACCCAAACGACACAGTTTCATGTTCCCATTTTATTTCCGGTCGGGTCCTGACCCGATCCGAACCCGGATCCGGTCTAGATTTAACCCGATAGCCTCGCGACATTCTGGTCGTCTTCCCCAGAACTCTGGTAGGGTTTCGGTGGTGAACAGTCGTCTTCTCCGGCGACTGTCACTAAATTTCAGTCAGTTTTCAACCCGTTTTAAATGCCATTTCCTTCCATTTTTCATGTAGATCTTCTTTCTAACCTTAGTTTTCAACTTGACCCACTAGTTCTTCACGAAATAGAGAAAAACAGTGGCTCCGGCCAACTGTACTTTCTCAAGTTCATGCCTGTTTCTCAACTATTTTAACCCTATAATTCTTCTAGTGTGTTTCTGCACCTGAGTAGGTTGTTTTTAGAAACTTACAACAAGTTTTAATCCTAGATTTCCATGAAACCCGAGATTATTCATCAAACCTGCAACTGTGAGTTTCTCTTTGGTTTCTTAACCTTTTCCTATCATTCTTTTTGCATTTAGTTCCATATTTCATGCTGATTTAGACCTTACAAATATATATAAGCTTCATGCTCTAAATCGTAAAAACAGAACTTAAATTACTTACTTGGGTGTTTGGATTTTAACTCACTGTGACCCTCCAAACCTTCCTGTTTCTGCTCCTGAGTTCCTTGCCAATGCTCTTCTCAGTCTCAGTTTCTTTTTTTGTCTCTCAACTCACTCCTGTGTGTACATATATAAAGAGAGAGATTCCACCGCCTCTCTTCCTCTCTCTCGGTTACTCCCCCTTCTATGGCCCCTTTCCTTGACTTATATTCTGGTGTTCCCTCTGCCAAATGCAACTTTGCATTTAATGGCTTGGGAGACTTGTGGTGCACACATATATACATATATCATATTATATACATCACACACACACATCTCACCCAACCGAGACACACACACACACTCACATGCACTGCACCTGTATACTGCCCAAGGGCAGTTTCCCTTTCCCCTTTTCTTTTCCTTTTATTTCTTATGCCTATACATATATACATAAACACATGTATAATACATTATGATATATATATATATATAAATATATACACATCAAATACATGTTTTTATACATGTATATACCTTCATGTGTAGGGGTCGAAATCCATTTTAAATCATATACACATACATTCATTTTGGTCGGGCTACTCATCTATGTTCATATATGCATGCATGGGAATACGTGCATGCACGTATTACGATGCAATGCCTTGTGGTGCTCGGGTGTTACCTAGCCTTGATCATTCATTTCCATCATTTACAGTTTCCAATCATACATTTCCATGAAATACCATGATATACATGTCTTACTGTTCAAGTTACACTATTTAACCGACTTACCTCGGTATACGTGACGTATCCCGGGTCGGGATATTATATTCTTACCCCCTTAAAAATAAGTTTGTCCCCAAACTTAGCATATACTACTATGAAAATAAGTGTGGGTACTTGGCGCGCATATCATCTTCTCGCTCCCAAATAGCCTCTTCCATCCGGTGATTTCTCCACAGAACTTTGACTAATGGAATAGTCTTGTTCCGTAGTACCTTGTGATATCCCGACCCGGGATACGAATCGTTTACCGAGGAAAGTCGACTGAATAGCATAACCTGAGCTGCCTGAAACTTTAAGTCACAATAATTATGGAACTGAACCTAATTTCAAAAAAATAAATGTTTTGATTAGTAAGTCCAGTGTCGGGTGGTACCCGAGCAACTCGGAACCTTACCTCAAAAAGCGTGCATGCATGCAACCCATGCATGCATACGTACGTACACATGCATAGTTCATGGAATATTAGTGTATGTGTACGTGATTAAAAATACCGTTATACGTATATATATGATTATAATGACATGTATAAACTATGTATTTTATAGGTATATATATATATATATAATATAAATGTATTATGTATATAATGTATTATGTATGTAAAATTAAATGAAGAAAGAAAAAGGAAGGGAAGCTTCCAATACAAATATCAGTGTGTGCATCACTGTGTGTGTGTGTGTGTGTTTGGGAAACCCACCAACCGACTTGGTGAGGTGGTGGGTGTGTATATGTAATATATGTATATATGTATGTATATGAGGTACGTGGATGGAGGAGATTTAAGGGGCAGTTCTCTGCAGTCAAGGATGACAGCAAGAGAGAGAGAGAGAATGTGATAAGGTAAAAAGAGAAAGTGAGGCGGTTGGTGTGTGTTTATATATGTGTATACGGTCTTGTGAGTTAAGAGGTTAGAAAAGAAGGGAAAGGTCAGGAACTGAAGGGAAGAAGAAGAGAGAAAGATTTAAGCAGAAACAGAGAGGTTTGGGAAGGTCACAGAGGGCTAAAAACCGAAACCCAGGTAAGTGAGTTAGGTTCTGTTTTAGTGTTTTTGAGCATGAAGCTTATATATAATTATATGGTCTAAACAAGCATGAAATATAGGTTTTAATGCAAAAAGAATCATGAAAAACGGTTGAGAAACCATAGAGAAATATGGAGTTGCAGGTTGATGGAATAATCTCGGGTTCCATGAATTTATGTTTAAAACTTTGATATTTGTTTATGAAAATGATCCTTAGAGGTGCAGAAAATCATTTGAAACAATTAGGACCAAAACCGTACTTCAAAAAGTCACGAAATAGAAAAAAATACAGCTCACCGGAAAATCGGTCGGAGCTATTAATCTCTATATTCGAGAAGATTAGAAAAGTTTTGGGGCAAGCCGAGGGTAGGAATGAGGTCGTGGGGAGGAAAGGAAGAAAATGGCATTCAAAATGGGGGGAAAAATCGATCGGAACAGGTTGCCGTCACCGGAGATGGTGACGGAACCCTAATGTTCTCTCACCGGAGCTTTGGGGGAGACGATCGGAAAATCGGGGAGGCTACCGGGTTAAGTTTAGACGGATTCGGGTTGGATCCGGGTCGGTACCCGACCGGTTATAAAAGGGTAAGTTAAGCTGTGTCGTTTTGGGTTTTAAATTAAATGGGATTGGGCTTGTTTGGTTACACGGATAATAAATTGGAATTGGGTTTGGGGTTATCCAAACCATGGATAGGGATAGGGAATTGAGTTATTGAAATCCGGTTTTTCAAATGAAGTGAACCGTTTGGTTCAGGGCAAGGGTGGACCGGTTTAGGGTTTTTAGGTCTGAACCAACTGGTTCAAACCGCAGCTTATGGAATTTATGAACCGGCCCGAAATGTTTTGAAAAATTACACTAAGGCCCAAACAGAAAATTAATTAAATATTAATTTTTACAATAATGCCCCTATTCCAAAAAGAGGTCAAACGAAGTCCAAACGATACAAATGAATAGTCAAAACCTATTATCTCAGACGTTCTGAGTCCAATGGTGGGGTCCGTTTTACGAGACGGAACCCCGAAGTATAAAATACCGTGAAAGTGCAAAATGACTATTTTGCCCTTTTTAGTACAAAAGTCCAAATGGAATTCCGCGAAAGCCTAAACCGACTTTCTTCGGCGTTCCGGACTCAATGGTAAATTCTAAAATAGTATTTGAAATACTTATGATAGAAAGGCATAAAATTTGATAAATAGAATCTATTCTAAAACGTATTCACTGTTATATAGGAAACTCGAAAGGCAAGGGTATACTCATGGATTTCTGAGATAGAATCACGATAGAGGTAAGTGGATCACTTTCTCTTCCATGTGGTGTTTCTAAAGCCAAGTTTATTCATTACTGCCAAACTTGTACTCTTGAAAGTACTTCATGTTATTGCTATCCACAGTATGATATTGTTCTATCTTGTGGACATTGATTGACTATTGTGCTATTGTTATCATATTGAACCGTGCCTTGAAAGGCTTACTGTTATGCTTTACTGTATATATGATATTCCATTTTCATACTCCTTATGGAATCACAAATGATCATGCTATGTTTATAAATGCTGGAATTGTGCTCAGTCACAATATCCATCCGATGCTTCTGTGACGAACTAGTTCGTGAACGAACGTGTGGCAAAAGATGTGAGTTTAACTGAAAGGTATGCTGGGCCTCGAAATACGCAGAGGGACTGCCATCCCCTACTACAGATTATAAGCATCTCCATTGGATTATTGTTATGGATATATTGTTGAATGGTTACTGTTCCTTATGGATTACTGTTTCTTATGGATTATCTTACGTTGTTCATTGGTTTGATTGTAATCGATTTATTGTGGCAGTACGTTTATTGTGACAGGTTATTGTTGAGAAACCCTATCACTGCTTATTCATTACTCTTGATTGTATATTGTGACCCCACTATTTATTGGCCATCATGGCAACTGTTCTTATTGGCTATCACAGCACCTCCTTTCTTATGATTGGCTATCATACTTTATTCATGGATTCATGTTCTTTATAATCATCGATACCAGTGTCGGAGATCTGGTTTACTTGCTAAGCGTAGGGGGACATTTTGAAGCACTGTATCAGTCTATGTTAGTTCTCCCATGTATTCACCACCCCCGGGTGCTGGTTACGGTTTAGTTCTCATTTTGAATTTTGTAGAACTATGTCATGTATTTAATAGATTTCCGCTGTTTAATTTGTTTAAAAAGACTTCCACTGGATTACTGTAATTGATAAAGACTTCCGCTGTTTATTGTTTAAAATTTTTAGTACATGCAAGTTAGTACTATGATACAGGAATGGAAAAAAAGTAGGGACGGCCTTCGGGTCGGCCCCGCGACACGAGATCTGCATAGGGTGGATTTCGGGTCGTGACATACCTGATCTCGACGATCCAAAATCTGAACTGGATGCTCTATGTAACTCAGATTTTCCTGGACGTCTAGTGGTTCGTGCTCAATCACTTGATCTGCACTCTGTATACATTTCCTTAGCATTGAGACATGAAACACATTGTGAACATGTGCTAACTCTGAAGGTAAGGCAAGCTCGTAAGCTACGGGTCCAACCCTCTTTGTGATCCTGAATGGCCCAATGTATCTGGGGCTAAGCTTTCCTCTCTTGCCAAACTTGACTACTCCTTTCGTGGGTGATACTTTCAAGTATACAAAATCGTCTTTTGCAAACTCTAAGTCTCGTCGATGAACATTCGCATAGCTTTTCTGTCGACTTTGAGTTGCTAATAAACGCTATCAGATCAGTTGTATCTTCCCTGTGGTCTGTTCCATTATCTCTGGCCCATAGAGTTTCCTTTCTCCCACCTCTGTCCAACACAGTGGTGATCGGCACTTCCTGCCGTATAATGCCTCATATGGCGCCATACCAATACTAGCTTGATAGCTATTATTGTACGTGAACTCCACCAATGGCAACTAATCTTCCCAACTCCCTTCAAAGTCTATAACACAGAAACGCAGTAAGTCTTCTAAAGACTGTATCGTCCTTTCCTACTGGCCGTCGGTCTCGGGGTGATACGCAGTACTAAGACTCAGTTCCGTGCCCGTAACTTGTTGTAATCCTTTCCAGAATTGTGATACGAACCGGGGGTCCCTATCAGAAACAATTGATACTAGAACTCCGTGAAGTCTAACAATCTCTCTGATGTATAGCTCGGCTAGTCGCTGAAGAGATTGTGTCGTCTTGGTTGCCAGGAAGTGAGCTGTCTTAGTTAATCTGTCCACGATGACCCAGATAGAATCACTTCCCTTGACTGTCTTTGGCAATCCTGACACAAAGTCCATCGTGATGTGTTCCCACTTCCACTCAGGAATGGGTAGTGACTGCAGAAGTCCTCCCGGCTTCTGATGTTCTACCTTAATTTGCTGGCACTTGGCACATCGTGCTATGTACTCAGCTATGTGACGTTTCATTCCAGACCACCAATAAGTATCCTTAACATTGTGATACATTTTGGTGCCCCCTGGATGTAAGGCAAATTTTGAACTGTGTGCCTCGTCAAGAATCTCCTTCCTGATTTTGGGCACATCGGGTACGCAGATCTTACCCTGATAATACAATATTCCATCTCTCACTGAGTACTCGGAATCTATGCCTGTCTCAATTCCTTGAAGAAGCTTAGCCAACTTCTCATCCTGAGTCTGCTGCCCCCTGATCTTGTCCACAATCGACAAACTGACTGTGACATTGGCACATAGTGCCTTGGGGCTGGGCAGAACTATCTCTATTTCCATGTCCTCCAAATCTCTCAGTATTTCTGTCTGGGTTGTCAATAGGCAAGCTAAACTTCCTGATGACTTTCTACTAAAAGCGTCAACTACCACATTTGCCTTTCCTGGGTGGTACTGTATGTTGACCTCGTAGTCTTTCAATAACTCTAACCAACGGCGTTGTCTCATATTGAGCTCTTTCTGGATAAACAGATACTTGAGGCTCTTATGGTCGGTAAAGATTTCGCACGTGGTCCCGTATAAATAATGTCTCCATATCTTCAAAGCGAAGACAATGGCTGCTAGCTCAAGGTCATGTGTCGAATAGTTCCCCTCGTGGGGTCTCAACTGTCGGGAAGCATAGGCTACCACTTTTCCATTCCGCATTAACACACACCCTAAGCCCTTGAATGAGGCATCACTGTAAATTACAAAACCGTCAGTTCCTTCTGGTACTGTTAATATAGGAGCTGTAACCAGACGCTCCTTTAATTCTTGGAAACTCTTTTCTTGTTCCTCTGTCCAAACAAAAGGAACACCTTTACAGGTCAATTTGGTAATAGGCGTAGCTATTTTGGAGAAGTCCTTGACAAATCTCCTATAATAGCTTGCTAACCCCATGAAACTTTGCACTTCTGTGACACTCGTAGGTTGAGGCCAATTTGTAATATCCCGACCCGGGATACCGGGTCACATGACCTGTATTTTGAGAAAAAGAAATTTTATATATATAATTAATTAATTATTAATTTAATTAATTAATTATAAGAAATGTATATATATATATATTAATTAAATGTATATATATATATAATAATTAAATGATATATGTAAAGGTAAAAAAAGTGAAAAGTGTGAACAGTGTGTGAATGTGTGTGTGTGTGTGTGTGTCAGCTGGTGTGTGTGTGTGTGTCTTGTATATATGTGTATATGTATATATATGTGTATATTATATGTATAAATATCTAGAATCAATTTAATGCAAAGTTGAAAGAAGAAAAAGTAAAATTTATGAGATGGGAGAGCTATGTAGGGCTAGAAATCAGAATGAGGAGAGAGAGAACTGTAGAGAGAGAATGGAGGAGAGAGAAAGGGGTCGGTCACCTTTTCTTTAAATAGCCAAGCATGCAAACCATGCTTTCTTCTTGCAAAAGAAACCAAAAGAAGAAGAAGTAAGGAGAATAGAGAGAGAATTGGAAGAAGAACAAGAGAGAAATCAAGTGTAAACAGGTAAAGTTTCCAATTTTTACATTTTTCTCTCTCTAAAAGTTTGAGTGATAGGAACTGTTTTAAGTTGTTTATATACGTAGGATATGTTATATATATGTTTAGAAGTGCAATAAGCATGAAATTTAAGCTTTAAAACACTTAAAAACACCGAACCCAGAAGCATCCTCCATTAAAGACCATGCTTATAGCAGGTCTGACCCGATGGAAACCAAACTTTGTTTGGTGTATAAGGACCTCTAGTAGACCCTAAAAGCATGTTAAAAACCTACGTACGCGACCTTGAAGTTCAAAAATCGACCCTCAAATGTCTAGTTGCAGGTTACGGGTTACACCCCAACCCTTTTAAAACTTAATTTAAATCGATATTTAGGAACGAGATATGAATCCCCATGAAGAGGGGATCATAACAAACGAAATCCCATGAAATTTGGTTAAGAAATAAGCATGAACGACCGAAATAACAGTTCGGATTATCAAGTCTAAAACCGAATATATAAAGAGGTTTTGAACTCCAAAATGAATGCCAATCGAATTGTATAAACCCTAGGAACATTTTGGGACAAAAACAGTAAGGATCCATGGATCCAAACTGCACGAAATAGGAAGAAAAGATAAACGGGAATTAGGGTTTTCAGTCGGTCGAAGTGGGGAAGACGATGACGGGTTGACTCGTTCTAAAATGTGGCCGAGTTGACTCAGACAGGTGGCGGCCTCTGGGCTTGCCACCGATTAATTGGAACGGCGTCGTTTTGAATGTCGGTTAATTTAAATGAGATCTAGGGCTGACGTCATCATGACGTCAGCCACATGTAAATAAACCGGATAGACCGGTTGGGTTATGACTAGACCGGACCAGTTCACTTCCAAATTAACTGAACCCTTTGGTTTCTAATTTATTTAAAAAATAAATAAACCAACACTTTACCTATTTACGGATTGACCCCAACTGTTGAGGGAAATTATACTGAGGCCCAACTGAGGGAAAAATTATGCATTTAGACCCCTGGAAAAATAATTAAATAATTAATTTAATTATTTAATAAATGAGGTTAAATTACTATTTTGCCCTTGTGGCATAAATAGAGCAAACGAAGTCCAAATTAAACATATGAATAGTGTAATTTTATTATTTTGGATATTCTGAGGTCAATGGTGGGGTCTGTTTTATGAGACGGGGCCCGAAAAATAAAAACACGTAAGGGGTAAATGACCAAAATACCCCTTGACCAAAATTTTACAAGTTATTAGTGTATTCTTACTATCTCGGGCCTTCTGAGTCCAATGGTGAGGTCCACAACACAAGATGGGGTCCCGAATATAAAAACACGTAAATGGACAAAAAGACCAAAATACCCCTAGTACCCCTAAAGCCAAAATGAAATCAGAGGAAGTCTAAATTAACTTTCTTTGACATCCCGGACTCAATAATGGAGTCCAAATTACGAAACGAAGTACACAAAAATATGACATGAAAAATGATAAATGACCATTTTGCCCTTTTACATATAATGGTCCGAATTAAATGATAGGAAAGCCTAAACCGACTTTCTTCAACACTCCGGACTCAATGGTAGAGTCTATTCGACCAAAAGAAATGTCTAAAATAAAAAGGCATAAAATTTGATGAATAGCATCTGTTAGATGACTATGAACTGAAATATTGCCAAAGAACTAAACAGGGGCAAGTACGAGAAATGAAATACGAAAAGACACGACACGTAAACATGTCAAATAAATAACTTTAAATTAAAGTTAATGGAACTCCTAGAAGAATATGATTGTAGGAATCTGCTTTCTTCACACATTAAATTGTGTTTTAAACAGAGAATTTAATAGACACAAAAATGAGCCAAGAACGAGAAGTCCCTCCTATGATGACAAGGGCCCAATTAGCAAACGACCCAAAACAGCAAGCTTTCCGGGAGCAGCTAGAAAAACAGCTCCAGGTGATCCAGAATCGAATTCGAATTTCCAAAACAAATGAAGTGGCCAGTATTAACCCCTTCATTTACAAGACTATAACTAAGGAGCAACTAGCAGCGAGAAAGCTTAAGAAACAGGAGGACAACGAAACGCTGCAAGAATGGCTTCAAAGGTTAAGGAAAGCCAAGGGAAAAGCGCCCAAATAATGCAGGACCAGAAGTACAACGTGAGTAACCCTGTGTTTGAATTGGAGATTTAACTCCATGGGTATGAAAAGGTTTTAAGTTCAAAGATGTGAAGTATTTGAAGTTTCAAATTCAGTGTTTACATGATTCAGTTTTTAATTGTTCTGTTTATAACTCTATTGTGACATGCTCAGTGATTGGTTTCTACAACAATTTTTCCTTCAAATACTTTCCAGCATGTCTAGTTAAAATGCAATTATTGTTAAATATTCTGAATTTTCTTATTTCAAGTACATGAATGTTATGTTTTAAAGTACTCACGAGAGTTTTCTATGATGATATATTCATATGTCAAATGTATTTTAAAATGCAAGATGAATGGTGCATAAGCACTTAGACAGGATTCTGAGTTTTCAGTTGCCCTGTAAAATAGGCAGGATTTTGGGTTTTACGGAACTCAATTGCCCTGTAAAATGCCCGGTAGCAGGATCTAATCCCCCAGGTAGATGAGATATCTCCATTTATAAGTAAAACGGGTGTCTGGTTCGAAACGGATTCCACTAACGGAAGTGATAAGATGACAAATGATTTGAAAATGGAAGCAAGTTTTTACTCTCATTTTCAATATGCATATGTTTGAGTTTTATATACTCTATTTAAGAAATAAATGACATGTTATATGTTTTAAAGTTCATATGTATAAGTTTAGCTTGAATACTTTAAATGTTTCAAAGCTACATGTTTTAAGGAATGCATATATTCTGTATTCTAGTATACGAACAATTGGCGGTGACTATTTTACAAACTCTTATGTACTAAACCACTGCTAATTGAAAACCCCATGACGAATATTGGAATTGCTCACAAGCTTAGATTAGCTTACCCGGACTTTGTTCGGACCCCCCTTTCAGGTAATTAGCAGCAGTCTTGACTTAAGGATGACGATGATGAATCTGCTGATTTTGGGAAGATATGATTAAATAGTTTCTTTTGATAAATCTATGAACTCTAATAGTACTTTTTGTATTAGTAGACATTGTAAGGACATGTAATAAGCCCTCTGGGCAATCAAACGTGTATTGTATTTAATGTTATAAGTCTTTAAGTTTTTAGTTAAACTCTGAATGTGTAACCATGTATGTTATGTATAGAGCGGCAGTACCGGACGGATGTGCATAATTTAAAAATGAGAAAAGAAAAGAAAAAAGTTTTTTCACGCTTCCGCAAAACGTATGTTGCACATCTATTCGATACCACTGCAGATGCGAGCCTTGTCTCGGGGCCTTCGGGTTTCGGGGCGGGAATCGCAATCCGGCAATCCGCAGAGGGTGGGTTTCGGGTCGTGACACAATTCATGATTGCCTCGATCTTCTGGGAATCAACAGAGATTCCCTCTTTACTGATCACGTGTCCCAGAAATGCTATACTAGGAAGCCAGAATTCGCATTTCTTCAATTTGGCGTATAACTTCTGCTCCCCTAACTTCTGTAGGACTCTCCTCAGATGTACCTCGTGTTCTTCCTGGTTCTTAGAGTAAACCAAGATGTCGTCTATAAATACAATCACGAAGTCATCCAAGTACGGCTTGAACACACGGTTCATCATGTCCATGAATGCAGTTGGGGCATTCGTCACCCCAAATGGCAGAACAAGGAACTCGTAGTGTCCATACCGTGTCCTAAATGCTGTCTTCTGACTGTCAGTGGGTCTGACCTTCAACTGGTGATAGCCGGACCTCAGATCGATCTTCGAGAACACCTGGGCCCCCTTCAATTGGTCGAACAAATCATCCACTCTGGGCAGTGGATATCTGTTCCGGATGTTTACTTTGTTCAACTCGCGATAGTCGATGCACAGTCTCATAGTTCCATCCTTTTTCTTTACGAACAATACAGGTGCACCCCATGGTGACGAGCTGGGTCGTATAAAACCCTTGTCCAATAATTCCTGCAACTGGAGCTTCAGCTCCTTCAGCTCTGCCGGTGCCATCCTATATGGAGTCTTGGATATCGGCGTAGTGCCTGGCAATACGTTGATGCAAAACTCGATCTCTTTGTCTATGGGCATTCCTGGAAGATCATCCAAGAATACTCCGGGAAATTCCCTAGCAATGGGAATCATCTCTAACTCAGACTGCTGAGAATCAGTGTCTTGAACACTACATAAGAATCTGTGGCATCCCTTGCGAAGCACACGCTTTGCCTGGATAGAGGAAACGAAGTAGGGTGGGGAAGCCACTCCTGTCCCCTCAAAGTTAACTATTGGAAACTGGGGATTCTGTATGAGAACTCGTTTGGCCATACAGTCTATCGTAGCGTAATTGGCGGCCAGCCAATCCATTCCAAGGATAACATCGAATCCACAAATTTCCAAGGGTATAAGGTTAGCCAATAAGTGTGTATCCCCAATCTGTATCCCACAATTCCTATACATGGTATCCCCCAATAATGATTTCCCCGATGGTATAGAAACATTCAGTAAATACCCTAAGGGTTCCGTCACTAGGTTCAATCTAGCAGCATATGTAGAGGATACAAATGAATGTGTGGATCCAGTGCTAAATAAAACATGAGCAGGCTGTGAGCATACTAAAAGAGTACCTGCGACTACGGAGGTTGTAGCCTGCACGTCTCCTGGTAAAAGGGAGAAAACCCGTCCTGCCTGCTGCTGGACGTTCCCTTATCCATTCCTTTGGGCTGGAGGTCTAGGTGGTGCTACTCCAGTTGTTGGTGCTCTAACCGAAGCAGTACTGGGCGTGGCCTGATCCTTCTGAGGACATTCTCTTGCAAAATGTCCCTCTTGGCCACAGTAGTAGAAAGCGTTGCTGTCCTTGAGACATTGGCCCTTGTGGATCTTATTGCAACGAGAGCACTTGGCTGCCCCCTTTTTAGTGTTGCCTTGTTTCTTCTGACCGGACCCTGTCGCCTGCAATGCGGCTCCAAGTCTGGTAAATGTAGATCCATGTCCCGAAGTAGAAGGCCCTTGCTTCTTATTCTGGTTGCCTCCATGCTTTTGGTTCCCTTTCCTATTGGCGAATTACTCGTCACTCCTTTCTATGACTCGAGCTGTCTCCACTACATCATCATAGGTAGCCAGTCAATGGGGTACCAGTCTATCCATGATAGCCTACCTCAATCCTTCCTCGAACTTGCGAGCTTTCAGATCCTCGGTATTGACAGCACTTGGAGCAAACCTGGCCAATTCAGTAAATTTGGCCTCGTATTGCTCTACCGTCATTGCCCCCTGTTGCAGTACCATAAACTCTGGAACTCTTCGGTTTCGTACTTCTTAGGAGAAGTACTTCTTGTTGAAGATATCGATGAATCGTTGCCAGTTCATGCCTGGCTCTTTATCTTCCTCTATCATCCACCATTTATGTGCCATCCCTTTGAGCATATAAGTGGCGTATGCCACTTTTTGGACTTCAGTGCATATCAGGATTTTGAAGATCCTATTCATCTCTAATAACCACTCCTAAGCTATAGTGGCCCCTCCCATACCGTCGAAGGTCGGGGGTTTCATTTTCTGAAACCGCTCATATAAGTATGCAGCGTCTCGCTTATTTCCTTGACGATTTCCTACATTGTCGCCTGTGTTGACAGGCTGTTCCTGTTGTACTGGCTGTGCTGGTTGGTCAACACCAGCCTAAATCCATGGTAGACTTTCAATGACAGTCTGCATCAATCTTTCCAATTGTTCTAAACGATCCATGGGTAACGGGCCTTGCCTCGTGTTTACCATGACTGTGAATAGAATCAATGAAGCTAACCAATGAGATAACCAATGAGATGACCAATGAAATAACCAGTGAAATAACCAATGAGATGACCAGTCAATGTGTAAGACAATTTGCCCATGATTGTAAAATACAAAATGTCAGTCATATCTAACAGTCTTAACTCTAGTCCTATCTCCCATGACTCACAATCAAACCTGGCTCTGATACCAAGCTGTCACGACCCGAAACCCACCCTATGCGGATCTCGTGTCGCGGGGCTGACCCGAAGGCCGTCCCAACTTTTTCCATTCCAATATCATAGTACTAATATGCAATGTACTAAAAATTTTAAACAATGAACAGCGGAAGTCTTTATCAATTACAATAATCCAGCGGAAGTCATTTAAATAATTTAAACAGTGGAAGTCTATTAAATACATGACATAGTTCTACATAAAACAAAATGAGAACTAAACGTAACCAGCACCCGGGGGTGGTGAATACATGGGAGCACTAACATAGACTGGTACAGTACTTCAAAATGTCCCCCTACGCTCTCAGACTCCTACTGGGGTCTTGCAGTGTCATCACCTGAAATGGGGGGTAAGTGGGGTGAAATGAGCTACAAAGCTCAGTAAGTAAAACAGATCTCCAACACTGGTATCGATGATCAATATGAACCCATGAATAAGATATGATAGCCAATCATAAGAATGAGATACTGTGATAGCCAATGGAAATAATTGCCACGAGGGCCAATAGAAACAATTGCCACGAGGGCCAATGAAAAGTAATCACAATACACAATCAGAAGTATCGGTGTAAAATGATAATATAATAACAATGAAGTACTGCCACAATGAACCGATCAAAATCAAATCAATCAATGCAAGTCCTTCGGGACTTGAAGAATCATAAGGAATAGTGCCATTCAACAATCAAGTTCTGTCAATCATAAAAGATGCTGTTATTCTGTGTCAGGGCTCGGCAGACCCACGATCTTTTGGGGCCCGGCATACCCCCCAGTGAATTCCAGTAAATTGCCATTTGTCCGTTCACAGACTTGACCCGTAGGTCCCATTCAATCAGATAGCATCAGATAGGTGTTGTGACTGAGCACAACTCCCGTGTTCATAAACATGTCATGATCATAGTAATTTCATAGAATATAAAAATGGAATATCATTCATTCAATGAGGATACAATAGTAGGCCTTTCAAGGCATGGTTCAACATAATAACAATGATATAGCAATCAATCAATGTCCACAAGATAGAACAATATCACATTGTGGATAGCAATAACATGTGCGCTTTCAAGTACAGTGAAACATGATAACAATGATACATCAGTCAATCAAATGTCCACAAGATAGAAAAATATCGAATTATGGAACACAAGGATATCAATACATTCAAGAGCACGAGTTTAGCAGTAAAAGAATAACTTGGCTTGTGGAAACACCACATGTAAGAGAGAGTGATCCACTTACCTTTATCGTGATTCTAGATCAGAAATCCGTGAGTGTACCCTTGCCTTTCGAGTTCCCTATATATCAGTGAATACGTTTTAGAATAGATTCTATTCATCAAATTTTATGCCTTTCCATCATAAGTATTTCAAATACTAATTTAGACTTTACCATTGAGTCCGGAATGCCGAAGAAAGTCGGTTTAGGCTTTCGCGGAATTCCATTTGGACTTTTGTACTAAAAAGGGCAAAATGGTCATTTTGCACTTTTACGGTATTTTATCCTTTGGGGTTCCGTCTCATAAAATAGACCCCACCATTGGACTCAGAACATCCGAGATAATAAGTTTTGACTATTCATTTGTCTCGTTTGGACTTCGTTTGACCTATATTTGGAATAGGGGCATTTTTGTAAAAATTTATATTTTATTAATTTTCCTGTTTGGGCCTTAATGGAATTTCTTAAAACATTTGGGGCCGGTTCATAATTTCCAAAAGCTACGGTCTGAACCAGTTGGTTTAGAACCAGAAACCCTAAACCGGTCTGCCCCCTTACTGAACCAAACGGTTCAGTCTATTTCAAAGAACCGGATTCCAATATCCTGGTTCTTACCCTATCTATGGTTTGGATAACCCTAAACCCAATTCCAACATTTCCTATCCATGTAACCAAACAAGCCCAATCCATTTAAATTCAAAACCCAAACGACACAGTTTCATGTTCCCATTTTATTTCCAGTCGGGTCCCGACCCGATCCGAACCCGGATCCGGTCTAGATTTAACCCGATAGCCTCGCGACATTCTGGTCGTCTTCCCCAGAACTCTGGTAGGGTTTCGATGGTGAACAGTCGTCTTCTCCGGCGACTGTCACTAAATTTCAGTCAGTTTTCAACCCGTTTTAAATGCCATTTCCTTCCATTTTTCATGTAGATCTTCTTTCTAACCTTAGTTTTCAACTTGACCCACTAGTTCTTCACGAAATAGAGAAAAACAGTGGCTCCGGCCAACTGTACTTTCTCAAGTTCATGCCTGTTTCTCAACTATTTTAACCCTATAATTCTTCTAGTGTGTTTCTGCACCTGAGTAGGTTGTTTTTAGAAACTTACAACAAGTTTTAATCCTAGATTTCCATGAAACCCGAGATTATTCATCAAACCTGCAACTGTGAGTTTCTCTTTGGTTTCTTAACCTTTTCCTATCATTCTTTTTGCATTTAGTTCCATATTTCATGCTGATTTAGACCTTACAAATATATATAAGCTTCATGCTCTAAATCGTAAAAACAGAACTTAAATTACTTACTTGGGTGTTTGGATTTTAACTCACTGTGACCCTCCAAACCTTCCTGTTTCTGCTCCTGAGTTCCTTGCCAATGCTCTTCTCAGTCTCAGTTTCTTTTTTTGTCTCTCAACTCACTCCTGTGTGTACATATATAAAGAGAGAGATTCCACCGCCTCTCTTCCTCTCTCTCGGTTACTCCCCCTTCTATGGCCCCTTTCCTTGACTTATATTCTGGTGTTCCCTCTGCCAAATGCAACTTTGCATTTAATGGCTTGGGAGACTTGTGGTGCACACATATATACATATATCATATTATATACATCACACACACACATCTCACCCAACCGAGACACACACACACACTCACATGCACTGCACCTGTATACTGCCCAAGGGCAGTTTCCCTTGCCCCTTTTCTTTTCCTTTTATTTCTTATGCCTATACATATATACATAAACACATGTATAATACATTATGATATATATATATATATAAATATATACACATCAAATACATGTTTTTATACATGTATATACCTTCATGTGTAGGGGCAGAAATCCATTTTAAATCATATACACATACATTCATTTTGGTCGGGCTACTCATCTATGTTCACGTATGCATGCATGGGAATACGTGCATGCACGCATTACGATGCAATGCCCTGTAGTGCTCGGGTGTTACCCAGCCTTGATCATTCATTTCCATCATTTACAGTTTCCAATCATACATTTTCGTGAAATACCGTGATATACATATCTTACTGTTCAAGTTACACTATTTAACCGACTTACCTCGGTATACGTGACGTATCCCGGGTCGAGATATTACAGGATATTTAAGGAAAGAAAAAGTATTTGGTTAATGGCGATTGAGGCATACAATTTTCATACTTGTTATGACAAAGGTGCCAGAAGTTGGGTTCAACTAGAATAAGGATGGTGAGATTTATATATTTGATATATCTTTGATATTATATTATCTATTGTGAGCTTATTAATTTAAGGCCTAGTTTGTTAGCGAAATAAAGAAGTAGATTGGATGAGATTTGTTTGTTTATGGGATATTTGATTCTGACTATTTATCCCTTCACATTTTGTTTTGTTTTCCAATTTGATGTTAATAGCCAGCTAGGTTCCAATTCAACTTTAATAGCCAACTGGAGTTAGATGTTATTGTATAAACATATCAGAGGAATTATTGATTTTGATACTACTACTACTATTACTAACAAAGAAGTGGATTGGATGAGATTAGTTTGTTTGCGGGATATTTGATTCTGACTATGTATCCCTTCACATTCTATTCAATTTTCTAATTCAATGTAAATAGCTCCAATTCAACTTTAATAGCCAATTGAAGTTAGATGTAATAGCCAACTGAAGTGGATTGGATGATATTAGTTTTTTTGTGGGATATTTGATTCTGACTATGTATCCCTTCACATTATGTTCAGTTTTCTAATTCAATGTAAATATCCAACTAGGTTCCAATTCAACTTTAATAGCCAACTGAAGTTAGACGTAATTGTATAAACATATCAGAGGAATTATTGATTTTGATATACTAACAAAGAATAAGGGCAGAAATATATAAGAAGTTAGAGAATAAAGAGAAATATATAAGTCATGATTTTCTTTCACTCTTACTAATAACAATTCTTTAAAAAAAAAAACACTGCAAAACATCATATCTTTGTAAATCAAATCTTAATAGTGAATCAAGCTTCTTCATGTTTTATTCTTCACAAAAGTAGCAGCTAGGACCAAGTATAAATAGTTTTATGAACCTGAAAGACCTAAAACCTTACCTTAATCCAATTGTATGTAACTAATTAACAAATTATCAAATATGTACTTAATGTATCTAAGATATCGTATATTCCAATCAACTGGATATAAAATCTTCTTAGTTATAAGTTAATAGTGTAATCCAACGATAGAACCTAAACAGAATTCAAGTAAAAAATCCCTAAAAATATGTAGACAAATTTTAATACAAGTTCAACAGAAAAATAAAGAATTTTTAATCTTCACAAGTGATATACCACAAAACGACAGACCAATCCCTATGTGACACGTGTGTCTACAGATCAATTAGGGGCTCGGTCATCCAAAGCATGCCGAGCATTCAGAACAGACCTACAGAACTTAGAGGGCCAAGCACACGCCTACAGAGCAGAGTTACATTCTTACAGAGCCTACAGGTCCGAGCACGGACCTCCAGAGCACTCTCTGTGAATCAAAGCTCATCGCTGCCTTTAATATCTACTGAGCAGAGAATAAGGAAACAATTTTCTACAAAGAAATTGCCACACATGATTATCTCAATTGTTGCTATATTCAACAAGACAATTGTTATCTCCGACGATCCAATCCCTATATTCATGGTTCCAAATCCTAATCAACTTGGGAAAGCCATTGCCTATATATTTAACATATTTAACCCTAGAGGTATGCTTTATGAATTATGCTCATTCTTTGGTTTACATTACGGTTTTCTCAATTCAGTTTATTAACTTAAGCCTCGAAGCGGCTACCACCGAAGCCAATCCAGTGGCCCTTTGATCTTCTTCTTGAGTGTTCTTCAGGTTGCAAAAGGTCAAAGTCAGCTACAGCCAAAAAGTGCAGCATCAACAAGAATATTTAAAAAAAAAAAAAAAACAAATTGAAATACTTACTATTAGTTTGACTTAGATACCTGTCCACGATCAGGGATGTGCAAGTTTGAAAAGAAGCTCGGGAATGTGCAAGTTTGAAGGAGGAAATTGCAAGAGGGACAACACCTTTCCTCAATCTCACTGATAATAAACTACCTTGCTGATAACAAACGGGTTGAACAGAGATTCCACAGCTTGAGTTTTCTATATTGGATATCACTAGAAAGAACAAATATATATGAAATAGAACAAATGTATGAGTATATATATATATATATATATATGTATGTATGTACTGCTGTGAGAATGTAGGAAGGGCTGGGGTTGTCGACAGGATGTGTGTGATTAAGTGTGTGCTAGTGTATGTGCTAATATAATATGATTTATATACACAAAATATCACCTAAGCATTAAATGTAAAGCTGAAAATGAAAAAGAGAAAACTAAAAGCAAAAGAAGGAAGTCAAGGAAGGGAGGAAGAGAGAGAGAGGGGTGGCCATATAATGGTCCATATATATACATGCACTCAATGTGTGTTTAGAAGAGAGAAAAATTGAAGCTAAAAATATTGGAGATTCAGAAGTAGAAAACAGAAGAAGAAAGAATGAGAAACGGGAAGAAAAAGGTGAGAAAAACTTACTGTATTTCAAGTTATGAAATTTTTGGGTTTTTTGTAAACATGCATGAAGCATAGAACAAATTACATAGTTAAATTGTATGAGAAAAATGAAACACATAAAAAGAAACCGCATGATAAATGGTTGAGAAATGAAGAAGATATTGAGTTTTGTCAGAAAATTGAAATTTGAAGGTGTTTTTTATGATTAAATTGCTATCTAAATGTCTTAAAATACATTTTAGATTATTTAGAAGTAAACTTGGAGTTCAAAATCATGAAAAAATGAAGAAAAAAAAAGATGAAAAATATAGCAATCGGTTACCATCGCCGGAGAAGGTGACCGGAGTTGCTGGATCTCTCACTGGAATTTCGTGTAGGGAGAAGACGGAACGAGGTCAGTCATGGGCTGGGCCTTTGTAATATCCCGACCCGGGATACCGGGTCATATGGCACGCATTACGAGGTAATGAAAAAAGTTGTGTAAAGGTATTTACACTAAAGAGGAAAATTGATTAATTAAATAATTAATTAATGTATGATATTGGAATATATTTAATTGTTAAAATTAAATATAAATAAGCACACATATACACACATTAGGGTGTATTGTGTGTGTGTATTATGAAATGTGTATAAATATGTATATATATAAATACATGTATACAAGGAAGAATATCTATATATATAAATTATATATATATATGAACAGTAGGTGAACAGTGCAGTGTGTGTGTGTGTGTCGGCTAGTGTGTGTGTTTCTTCACATATAAGTGTGTGTATTGTATTATATGTATATATATATATATGAAATATCTTGCAAAAATTGAAGAGAAAGCTGAATAGAGAAAAAGTAAAATTAATTGGTGTAAGAGAATTAATTGAGAGGTGAAGGGTTTCAGCCATGAGGTCATGAGGAGAGAGAGGGAGAACAGTAGAGAGAGAGAGGTCGGTCACTTCTCTATAAAGGCCAAGCATGCAAATCATGCTTCCTTCTTGCAAAAGAAACCAAAGGAAGAAGAAGTAAGGAGAATAGAGAGAGAATTGGAGGTAGAACAAGAAGGAAACAAGTGTAAACAGGTAAAGTTCCAAATTTTTACATTTTTCCTCTCTCTAAAATTTTGATTGATAGGAACTGTTTTAAGATGTTTATATACGTAGGATATGTTATATATATGTTTAGAAGTAAAATGAGCATGAAATTTAAGCTTGAAAACGGCTGAAAATGCCTAACCCACGAAAATCTCCATTGAAGACCTTGCCCAAGGCAGGTCTGAACCGAGTCCCTTTAAGCTTGATTTGGCTTATCAAGACTTAAAGTGGACACTATGAGCATGCTAAAAACCTACACCCGCGACCCTGAAGCTCTAAAATCGACCCTCAAATCTCAAAGTGCAGGTTACGGGTTACACCCCAACCCTTTTAAAACTTAGTTTAAATCGGTGTTAGGGAACAAGATATGAATCCCCATGAAGAGGGGATCGTAACAAGCCAAATATCAAGAAAAACCAACAAGAAATGAACCTATACGACCAAAATAACAGTTCGGATTATCATGTCCAAAACCGAATAGATGAAGGAGTTTTAAAGCTCAAAATGAATGCCAATCGATTTGTATAAACCTTAGGGATAATTTGGGGCCAAAACAGTCGAGATTGACTGAGTAGAAATGCACGAAATAGAAGAAAAAGGAAATCGGGATTTAGGGTTTTTCAGTCGGTCACTCGGGGAAGACGACCGAGTCGACTCGTGCACCGTTTAAAACGGTGGGTGGACTCGGGACAGGTGGCAGCCTTGGGGCTTGCCACCGAATTATTGGGACGACGCCGTTTAGGGGCGTATACGGTCATATATAAACCGGGTTGTGAAAAATTAAGGGAAAAGGAAGCAGATGTTGCTACGGGGTTTCGATCCCTGACCCTCGCGCGTGGGAAGCCTTCTCTTTTCCACTCGGCCACGCGCTCACAAGTGTCCATTTATGAACATGAAATATATATATATTATAATTAATAAAATCCGAAAATTAAAAAAGGTGCAACCGCACCTGGTGGGATTCGAACCTGTAATGTATGGGGAGGGAGATGGCACGCTGGCCAGCGTGCCATCCTATTCAACCTATTACTTTTGGTGAAAAATAATATATATATATATATATATATATATATTATACTTAATCAAATTAATTTAATTAAATGAAATTAATTAAATTAAATACTCCGAAATGGCCCGTTGTCCAAAAATGACAAGTTATATATGTAACCTTACTATCTTGGGCCCCTTGAGCCCATTGGTGAGGTCCACAACATGAGATGAGGTCCCGAAAAGTTTGAGACCCCTAAAAAGTGTCAAAATGACCAAAATGCCCCTGCCCCATGAATAAGCCAAACAAGTCCAAATTAAATAAATAAATAGTGTATCCCTACTACTTCGGATATTTTGAAGCCAATGGTAGGGTCCGTTTTACAAAACGAGACCCGAAAAATAAAGACACGTAAAGGGGTAAAAAGACCAAAATACCCCTGGCACCCCTAAAGCCAAAATGAGATCAGAAAAGGTCTAAATTAACTTTCTCTGACATCCCAAACTCAAAAATGGAGTCCAAATTACGAAACGAAGTACAGAAAAATATGACACGTAAAATGGTAAATGACCATTTTGTCCTTTTACATATAACAGTCCGAATTAAATGATTGGAAAGCCTAAACTGACTTTCTTCGACACTCCGGACTCAATGGTAGAGTCTATTTAACCAAAAGAATGTCTAAAAATAAAAAGACATAAAATTTGATGAATAGCATCTGTTAGATGACTGTGAACTGAAATGATGCCAAAGTACAAATACTAAGGCAAGTACGAGAAACGAAATACGAAAAGACACGACACGTAAACATGTCAAATAAATAACTTTAAATTAAAGTTAATGGAACTCCCAGAAGAGTATAAATTGAAATAAATTCAATTTCTAACACGTTAAATTATGTCATAGGTTACAAGTACGAGTTAAATTAAGTACCTATGAAATTGTGAAATCGTTTTAGGATCTACTACGGTTTAAACATAAGTCAAGGAATATCGAGATGATATTTCAATGAATGTGAAGTTGATGAGATGTTTATAAATTGTTCTTAGGAACTACGAGGAAGTGGGAAAGCGCATTTTAGCACTAACCCTAAAGAATCAAGGTGAGTAACCCTGTGTTTGAATTGGAGATTTAACTCCATGGATTTGAAAAGTTTTAAGTTCAAAGATGTGAAGTATTTGAAGTTTCAAATTCAGTATTTACATGATGGAGCTTTTAATAGTACTGTTTTATAACTCTATATGACATGCTCAGTCATCGATATTTATCATAGTTTTCTTAAAACATATTTCTGCATGTCTAAAGTTTTAAATGCCAAATTATGTTAAATATTCTGAATTTGATAGTTACAAGTATTTGAAGTCCTATTGTAGAAATTATACATTTCATGTTTTAAATATATTCATGAAAGTATCTATTGAAGAAGTTATGTGATAAATGTTTTACAAGATAAACGGTACTAAGTACCACCCTATGTGATGTTGAAATCCTTCGGGATTCAACAGTAAATGCCCGGTAGCAGGATCTATTCCCCCAGGCAAATGAGATCGACAGTATTGGCAGTAAAATGGGAGTCTGGTTCGAAACAGATTCCACCTAATTAAAGAGAAAAGATGACAAGTGATTTTGGAAATGAAGCAGGTTTTACCCTCATTTTCAAATACATATTTATGTGATTTAAGTTTATATACTCTATCTGATGAAGTACGAGTTTTGCTTGGATATTTTAAATGTTTCCAAGTTATTTGAAATGCATATGTTTGAGTTATATACTCTATTTGACGAAGTACGTGTTTAGCTTGAATACTTAAAATGTTTCAAAGCTATCTGTTTTAAGAATGCATATACTTTGTATTCTGATTTGTATAAGCAATTGGCAGTGAATGTTTTACAACTTTTATGTACTAAAAACCACTGCTAATTGAAAACCCCATGACGAACACTGGAATTGCTCACAAGCTTAGATTAGCTTACCCGGACTTTGTTCGGACCCCCCTTTCAGGTAATGCAGCAGACAGGGTTTTAAAGAACTACAACGATGAGTCTAGCTGTTTTTGGAAGGATCTGTTAAATAGTTTCTTTTGATAAGTCTATGAACTTTAATAGTACTTTTGTATTATCAGACATAGTAAGGACATGTAATAAGCCCTCTGGGCAAATCGAATATGTAATGTAATTAATGTTATAAGTTTTTTTTAAGTTTTAGTTATACTCTGAATGTGTAACCATGTATGCTATGTATGGAAACAGCAGTATCGGACGGATGTGCCTAATTTAAAAATGAGAAAAGAAAAGAAAAAGTTTTTCACGCTTCCGCAACCATGTGTAGCACATCTATTCGGTACCGCTGTAGATGCGAGCCTTGTCTCGGGGCCTTCGGGTCTCGGGGCGGCGATCGCGATCCGGCAATCCGCAGAGGGTGGATTTTGGGTCGTGACAGCCTTGGGTTGGGTCACGGGCCTGGCCTGGTTGTAGAAATGGGCGCAGTAGTGGAGTGCTACACGCTGCACTTGTTGGCTGAATTCATTTTGAATTTCAAAACGAAATTAAATATAGGGAAGAAAAAGGGGCTACAGGGTTTTGAACCTGAGAGCCGTGACATGGAAGGGTGTGAACACACCATTGTGCCATGGCAACCACGTGTGCACATGTATAGAATTAATATATATTTAATATATAATTAATTTATTTAATAAATTTAATTAGTTAATTATTAAAATAGTTCCTGATGTCCAAATTAAACAAATAAATAGTGTAAGTTTATTATCTTGGGCCTTCTGGACCCAATGGTAGGGTTCATTTCATGAGACAAGACTCTAAAAAATAAAACACACGTGAGAGTGTAAAATGACCTTTTTACCCCTAGTACCCCTAAAGCCAAATGGAAGTCCGAGAAGGTCTAAGTTGACTTTCTTCGATGTTCTGGACTTAATGGTGAGGTTTATATTATGAAATAAAGTATGAAAAAATATGTGAAGTTATGAAAGCAACATTAAGAATTAATGAAACTACCAAAAGAATATACTTAAAAAGTATAATGCCTAAGATAGAAACTAGGATTTAACACGATCTAAGAATAAGTTAAGAGCATCAATAGCTGATATTTGAAGTGAATGTAAAGTTAATAGATTCTTTATAATTGTTCTTAGGAACTACAAGGGAAAAGGGAAAGCGCACTAGTAACACTGACCCTAAGGACGAAGGTGAGTAATCCTGTATTTGAAGTGAAAATTTAACTTCATGGATTCGAAGAAGTTTAAAGTTCAAAATATCTGAAGCATTTGAATTTCAAATTCAGTATCTACATGATTCCTGTTTTAAAGCATTTATTTTCTTATAAAACCCTGTTGTGACATGCTTAGTGAATGGTTTCTACTACAGTTTCTCTTTAAAAATATGGTTCAGCATATTTAAGTTTAAAATGCCAAATCTTATTAAATATTCTGAATTTGCATATTCCAAGTATTTGAAGATTCTATCATGAAGTCATGAACATCATGTTTTAAATGCTCATAAAAGCATCTATTTGAAGAAGTCATATTTCAAATGCTCTTAAATGCATATATTTGAAGAAGTCCTATTTTAAATGTTCTTGAGAAGCATTAATTTGAAGAAGCAGTATTTCGATGCTCTTGAAAAAGGCATCTATTGAAGAAGTTAAAAGTTTTAAATTCTTTTATAATGAAACTACAGGAGGTCATGTTTTAATGCTTTTAAACAACATCTATTTGTAAATGTTTTATATGCCTCCTGTTGCCACTAGTGATGCGAGATAAATGGTGCATAAGCACTAAGACTGATTTTGGGTTCTTCGGAACTTAATTGACATGAAGAATGATTTTGGGTTTCTTCGGAACTCAATTGACATGTAAAATGCCAGGTAGCAGGATCTAATCCCCCAAGCATGAGATTTCTCCAAGAAGTAAGATTGGAATCTGGTTCAAAACGGATTCTAATAATGAAAGTGAAAAGATGAGACGTTTAGAAATGGTCGCAAGTTTATCCCCCATTTTCTAAATGTACTGTATATGCTAATTTCATGAACCAAAGTTTTCATGTTTTCACAAGAAATGGAAAAAGGTTTTCAAAACCCCCATTTACATGAAGAAGTATTTGTTTTAAGGAAATAACATGGTTTTAAAACAAAGGGTCATACCCTCATGTTTACAAGAAGGATTTTTATTCATCCTATTGGGAAGCAAAAGATTTAAACTCTTTTGTTCACATTGGCCACCTTATACATGTTTACAAGTTTACATTGCATATTGCATGTCACACTCAAGTGCTTTAAATGTGCCATGTTATATGTTTTGAAGATTCTTACACTTTGTATACGTGAAATATCCATTTTACTTGAATGATTTAAATTGCTTCGTGTTACATGTTTTGAAGTTTCCTACACTCTATTTGCAGAAGTACATGTTTGGCTTGAATACCTTGAATGTTTCAAAGCTATCTATTTAAAAGAATTCTTATATTCTTATTTGAAGTACGTGAAAAATTGGTAGTGAATGTTCTATAAACTCTCTTATACTAACCACTGCCAATTGAAAACCCATGACAAATCTTGGAATTACTCACAAGCTTAGTTTAGCTTACCCGAATTTATCCGACCCACATTATAGGTAACTGAAAGCAATCCTGACTTTTGATGATGAAGATGGTTAAAGTTTTGCCCATTTTGAGGAAGGGCATAAGAAGCTCCTTACAGGACTAGCAGCTTTTAGGAAGCACTAAAGACTTATAGTTAGTCACTTTTTATTATAATAAATGTTAAATAGTTATGTAACTAAGTCTGAATGTATAATCATGTGTACCGTTGTGAAGAGCGGCAATACCGGGCGGATGTGCAAAAAATTTAAAAGAAGAAAAGAAAAAGTTTTTCATGCTTCCGCAAACACAGGCCGCACCGCTGTTCAATACCGTTGCTTATGTGAGCCTCGCCTGACGGCCCTCAGGCCGAAGAGTGGCGGTCGCGATTCGAGATCTACACAAGGTGGGTTTTGGGTCTTGACAAGCTCTGTACCATTCCTTCGAGAGAATGGAAATTCATTTCCTAAAGAAAATGCAACTTCATCATATAGATAAAGACATGAGCGTGGGCGTGGATATGGGCGTAGACGTGGTCACGGTCGTGACTAGCAAAATAACTCATACCGAGATGGTCACAAGAATAAATCTCATAATTGTCCCAAAAAAGACACACTACAGCACCCGAAGTGCAATAATAATATTGAAGCAAAGCAAGAAAATGGGAAATAAAAATTAGCCCAAAATCCTGAAAAATCTTGTTATCGTTGTGGTGGAAAAGGACATTGGTCGCATACCTATTGTATGCTTAGAAATTTTGTGGATCTTTATCAAGCACCACTAAAGGAAAAGGGAAAAGAAATAGAAACAACTATTACACACCTAGATGTCTCAGATTTCTTTGCAGATCCTAGTGGTATAATTGACTATTTAATAGGTGATAGGAACGTCCATGCTAATTAGTGTTCTTAATATTTGTATTGTTTTGCTTTAACTCTCTATAATGTTTCTATTGAATTATGTTTCTTTAATACAATTTAACTTTTCCATGTCTATATTTTTAATATGTTATTTATAATAATGAATTTATAGATTCTAAATGGTTAATGGAAATATCTATCTAGCAGAGAGTGCCACCACATATACAATCCTTTAAGATAAAATATTTTTCATTACTTTGAAATTGTATGAAGCTAATGTCAACACTATATCTGGTGCTACAAACATGATTGAAGGCTCCGGAAGAGCCGACATCACATTGCCAAATGGGATAACATTTCATATAAATGATTCTTTATACTCAATCAAATCAAGAAAAAATTTACTCAATTTTAAAGATATCCCCAGGAATGGATATCATATTGAGACCATTAATGAATGTGATATGAAATATCTTTGTATCACATCTATTATTTCAAAGAGGAAGAGTTTCTTATAGAAACTTCCTGCTCACTTGGGACTATACCAAACTACTATAAATGCCATTGAATCATATGTTGTGATGAACTAGAAGTTCACCGACCTAAATACTTTTGTACTTTGGCATGATCGATTCGGCCACCTATGGGCAATAATGATGCGGAGAATTATTGAGAATTCACATGGACGTCCTTTAAAGAAACCAGAAGATTCTTTTACCATGTGAATATTTATGCACTGCTTGTTCTCAGGGAAAACTAATAATAAGATCATCTCTCACGAAGGTTAGTGTTAAATCTCCAGTATTTCTAAAACACATTCAAAGAGATATATGTAGACTTATTCACCCACCAAATGGACTATTTCATTACTTTATGGTATTGATAGATGCATCATCTAGATGGTGTCATGTTTGTTTACTTTCATTTTGTAATGTAGCATTTGAGAGACTCCTTGCTCAAATTATTCGATTAAGAGCACAAGTCCCTGATCATTCTATCAAGACAATACGTCTCAATAATGCTAGTGAATTTACATCCCAAGTATTTAATGAATACTGCATTTCAATAGGAATTAGTGTTGAACATCTTGTTGCTCATGTACACACAAAATAGTTTAGCAGAATCTTTAATCAAAGTCTCCAATTGATTGCTAGACCTTTACTTGTGAAGGACAAAGCTCCTTACTTCTGTTTAGGGCATGCCATATTACATGCTGCAACATTAATTCGTATTAGGCCAATTACTTATCACGAATAATTTCCTTTACAAATTATACTTGGCTACCCACCAAATGTGTCTCACCTAAGAATCTTTGGTTGTGTGTGCAAGTTCCTATAGCACCCCCACAACGTACTAAAATGGATCCCCAAAGACGATTAAAAATTTATGTTAGTTTTGATTCTCCATCAATCATAAGATACCTTGAGCCCTTGAAAGGTGACTTATTTACTACACGATTTGCAAATTGGCATTTTGATGAGACAGTCTTCCCACCATTAAGAGGAGAGAAGCTAAAGCTAGAAACTCATCATGAAATTTCATGGAAAGCAACAATATTAACTCATTTTGATCCTTATACTAATCAATGTGAACTCGAAGTTCAAAAGATAATTCATTTGCAAAGTATTGCAAATCAATTACCAGATGCATTCACTAATACAAAGAAAATAACAAAATCGCACATACCAATTGCAAATACTCATGCACGAATCAATGTCCCTATAGGACAATCCGTTTCTACAGTAGCAAATGAATCTATGGCACACTTGAAGCATGGTAGACCCATTGGTGCGAATGATAAACTTCCTCGGAAGAAGTGGACACAAGGAACAAAAGAAATGGCAACTCTTAAAGAGACCATACATAATAAAACCAACGTTGGTATAATGATACCTCATAAGGAAGGTAAAAAACACCTCTAGAAGAGGGAATGCATCCTAAAAAAGTAATTTCCCTTGAAGCGGAACAAGTAGCCCTCGAAGAGGCATAGATACTAGAAAATAAAGAAATCTCGATAAATTATAATGGAAATATATGAGATTGAAGTGATATTATTATTGATCATATATTTTCCTTCTCAATATCACTTGAAATCACTAGAAGTGATGAGAATCTTGAACCACAAACCATCGAAGAATGTCAACATAGAAATGATTGGCCAAAACGGAGGGAGGCAATACAGGCAAGGTTGAACTTGTTAGCAAAACGAGAGGTATTTGAACCTGTAGTCCAGACACTTGAAGGCATTAGGCCTGTAGGGTACAAATGGGTATTTGTATGGAAACGTAATGAACAAACTAAAACTATCAAGTATAAAGGCAGACTTATAGCACAAGGTTTCTCGCACAGACTTGGTATTGATTATGAAGACATACTCTCTAGTGATGGATGCAATTACATTTTGATTTTTAATAAGTCTGGTAGTCTTAGAAGGACTAGATATGGATGTAGTCATAGCATACCTATATGGATCACTTGATAATGACATATACATGAAAATCCCTAAATGATTTAAATTTCATAAAGCTAGTGATTCACAATCTCGTAGCATGTAATCAATCAAGCTACAATGATCACTATATGGATTGAAACAGTTTAGGCGCATGTGGTACAATCGCCTAAGTGAATATTCACAAAAGGAAGGATATGCAAATAATCTAATTTTTCCCTGTATTTTAATAAAGAAATTGCATACTGGATTTGCAATAGTAGCAATATATGTTGACGACTTAAATCTCGTGGGGACTCCTAAAGAGCTCACAAAAAATACTACGTATTTAAAACAAGAGTTTGAAGTAAAAGATTTGGGAAGATCCAAATTTTGTCTCGGCCTACAGATCGAGCATTTTTCAAAAGGAATCTTTCTTCATCAATCAGCATATATAGAGAAGATTCTGATACTATTTTATATGGATAAGGCACACCCATAAATCTCATCAATGGTTGTCCGTTCACTTGATATGAAGAAAGATCATTTTTTCCCTCGTGAAGGTGATGAGAAGCTCTTTGGTCCTTAAGTACCATATCTTAGTGCAATTGGCGCCCTTATGTATCTTGCAAATTGTACACGATCAGACATTGCATTTGCTATCAACTTACTAGCCAAATATAGTTCTGCTCTAACCTAAAGGCATTGGAATGGTTTCAAGTATATATTTCCCTATCTACGTGGGACAATTGATATGGGCTTGTTTTATTCAAAGGGGATCCAAATCACCGTTAGTCGGATATGCTGATGTTGGATATCTTTCTGATCCACATAAAGCCAGGTCACAAATTGGGTGTGTTTACCTGTGGTAACACTGCTATATCATAGAGATCTACAAAGCAAACAATGATTGCTACTTCCTCAAATCACTCTAAAATTTTTGCACTTCATGAGACAAGTCGAGAATGCATATGGTTGAAATCTATGATCCAACATATTCTGGAATCGTGTGTTATCTTCCATTCAAGAGAGTCCAACAACAATATATGAAGATAATTCAGCGTGCGTTGTACAAATTAAATGAGTTTATATCAAAGGAGATAGAACCAAGCACATCTCACCAAAGTTTTTTTATACTTATGAGCTCGATCTAGAAGAGTGGTGATACTAATGTGTAGCAGATCCGCTCCAATGACAATCTGACAGATTTATTCACTAAAGCATTACCAACATCAACTTTTAAGAAGTTGATACATAAATATGGAATATGCCAACTTAAAAATATAGACAATTGACGAAACCATACTCGTTTGAGGGGGAGCAAAAAGAAGATATCTTTTTTTTTTATGATCGACACCTAAGGGGGAGTGTTATGAAAATGTAAGTATGAGCTTCAATAACAACCCACGTGAAAGAATATGACAAAATGTCTAATAATATGAATGGTTGGATGAGAATCAATCTCATGACATAGCATACAATTATGTTAAGGCGGCAATTTGCAAGGCAATGATAAAAAGGATGCAGGCTGTAATTTAACGCCTATATAAGAATCATGGCAGTAAGGTTAAAGGGAAATCACTAATAGATATAATAGTAAGAGTAAAGGTAATTTATTGTGAGAGTAATCTGTTGTGAGCATAGTCGGATCATTATTTGTACATCCTTATATAACTAGTGAAATCCTTTTTTCTTTTATCCGTGGATGTAGACCTAAAGTCGAACCACATTAATATTTGTGTGCACTTGTGTGATTGGTTTTGTCCATCAACTTTTGTAAGAATATATATATATATATATATATATATTTTACTTCACATAAATCAAATTATTAAATAAAATATTTAATATGAAATTTATTATATATAATATCCCAAATTATTTTAAAATTTTAGAATTATATGTTTTAAAACATATCATTTTTTTACTCAAAAAAATCTTATATTAAAATTCAATGAGTTAATAATCTCTAATAATTAATAAATTTTTAAGGAATCAACTTCGTTTTATGATAGATAATTAATAATTCTATTGTTTAATAATTAATATATTTTTAAAAAAAAATTATAATATTAATTATTAGATAGATAAAATAATTATATATTTATTTATATATATGACATGCCTTATTAATTAAATTTACTAAGAAATTACTTATTGATTAATGAAAGTGTGAGGAAACTTAATATTTAGTAATTAATAAATTTTCAATCTCCCGTGTCTATTAATTATAAGAGTGTTGATTGAGCCAGCCTTGGCCCAAAGGAGTCAATTGTCCCCCTCGAATTTCTTTTTATTTAAAAACTTTCTTATATTGTCAAGAAAAAATTCATATATGCCCCTCTAATTTAATTTATATATTTTCACCCTCTAGGTTTTCACTTTATTCTTATTTTCATTTTAATTTGACCCTCTCAATAGCATTTTTTTATCATTTTTTCTTAAATTTTTATATATAGTCTAACGTTTGCCCCTCAAATAAATTACTACCTCGATCCCTGGTTGACAATATATATATATATATATATAGATATATTTGTGCATGTCGATTAACGCAAGATGTCTATGTGTATTTCCATTATATTTGTGTGCATACATATGTGTCATAATGTCTAAACTAATGTTCGTGTATATAGTAGTGGTTGATTAACAGCTTCAAAAGCAAAAATTTCTTAATCATGTGCTCGAACCCTGGTTGAAGATTATTGGAATTTATGTGGATATGCTTATGCAAATTTAATGCCGAATATTAGAGTTAGTTAATCGGAGATAAACATTCTGCTATCGACGAGGAACCTCCTCCTTAGTTCGGAAGTCTGCTTTAGATGGATATATCTAGCGTAGCTTTCGAGAGGAAGAGAGAGTCCTATTAAAGAGTTAGCTTATGTTTTCTTCGTTTCAATTTTCCAATTACATATATATATATATATATATATATATACACACACACACACACACAGACATACCCATATGTATGATACATAACGATATCAATATCTGTATACTATACTAGTAAATAAGTAAGAAAAATGTACAAATTGTTATTAACTCGTGTAATTAGTATGATAAATTATCATTAATGGCTTATGTTAACACGTAACTAACTCTTAGATAAGGGTGATTATGTAATATTTTACACAAATAATTCCTTTACCTTTACACATAGCTAAAGTGCAAATAACATATAATTGAATGTACAAAATTAAATTACTTTATTCCTTATCTATTATATATATATATATATATATATATTTTTCATATTAATTATTGCAAAGAAAATATTCACAATGATAGGAGACAAAAAAATAAAACTAAATTGTAATATTCCAAAACTGGTGATAATAATGAAAACCAAACTACCTAATATACCATAAAAGACCAGGCCAATCAGCACTTGACACGTATGACCATAATCCAACTCATGCTCGGCCAACATGGTTTCCACTCAGCCAATGACTAAAAGATCAAGCATCCAGATCAGCACAAAAGGTCGGAAGTGACCAAACATATGCCTTCAGAGCACACATATCAGGACAAGGGTCTCAGAACTTATCACAGGGTCCAGACCAACACTCCAGACCCCGTCACCGCCTTAGCGGATGCCGAGCAGGGAATAAGGAAGCAGTCTTCAACAAGGAAACAGTCTTCAACAAGGGAACTACCATCTATGGTTATCTCTATGTAATACTCCACAAGGTAACTGCAATCTCTGATGATCAAATCCCTATATTCATGGCATCGAACCCTAATCAAATCAGGAAGGCCACGGTCTATAAATAAAACCCTAAAGGTACGCTTTATTTTTATGCTCATTCTTTGGCTTTCAATACAGTTTTTCAATTCCTTTTACTTACTTAAGCATCGGAACGGCTACCGCCGGAGCCAATCCGGTGGACCTCTGATCGTCTTTCTGAGTGTTCTACAGGTCACGGAGCCCTCACTTATTGCGAGCCGAAAAAGTGTTGGTCTGGACCCTGTGATAAGTTCTGAGACCCTTGTCCGGATATGTGTGCTCTGAAGGCATATGTTTGGTCACTTCCAACCTTTTGTGCTGATCTGGATGCTTGATCTTTCAGTCATTGGCTGAGTGGAAACCATGTTGGCCGAGCATGAATTGGATTATGGTCATACGTGTCAAGTGCTGATTGGCCTGCTCTTTTATGGTATATCAGTTACTCCCCCCCAAGTCCTAGTTTGACGCTAGCAAGCAACTAGGGCTAAGCCTTTTTCGGAGAGTCATGTGTCCTGCCCGTTCGCCTTTCAAGGCAACTGTTGGGGCGCCATTTAATGCGCAGCCGGAGATTAGGTCTTTTCAAGGTCATTATTTGTACTGGCCGATAGTTGGGTTTCCCGAAATCATCATTGTTCCGAACCGTCATGGCGTTTGGACTTGGTGGGTCCCTTCTGATACTGTGCTTATAAATACGGGGTGAGATTTTGAAATGACCTTTTCCCTGTCATTTACACTGTGCTAGAAGACTTCATCCGCCATTGTTGGTTTGTGCGACCTTGAAGAACACCGATTTCCTGAGTTAGACCAGGTTCGACCGATTTTTTCTCTTCTTTTGCTTCTTTCTTCTTAAATCTGGGAATAATGTCTACTCCTTTTGAGTCCCCAATTGTAAGCGAGGGAGTAGGAAATCCTTCTGAGATGGTTGTACCGTCTCTTGTGGAAGATGTAGGTAACCTTTGTCACGACCCGAGACCTCACCCTATGCGGATCTCGTGTCGCGCACCCGATCCGACGCTGCTTGTCGAACCAAGGGTCTCAACTTTCTAACACAATTAGTGCTTCTAACATGCAACAACTAAATGCGGAATAAAATAAATAAAAGTTGCATGTAATTTATATAATGTTTTACAAAATGCGGAATACAAAATTTCTTAATACAACTGTTCATCCCCAAGACGTGGATAACATGGGAGAGCTACAAGACTGATTGTACTAAGTATTACACTTACAACTTCAAAAGAAATGTCCACTGCTATCTAGCTGACTACTACTGCTACTGTTACTGCTCTTCTACAGCTTCATTTCCTGAAAGGGGTGGTAAGTTTGGGGTGAGCTAATGAAAGCTCAATAAGTAATTCTCCTTTGCTCTGTTATGTGTACAAGAATATAAAATGCATTATCCATAAAGAACTAGGATAAATGCTGATGTGCTAGCCAGTCAATAAATATAGAACTCAATATCAAATGATAGAAACTCAAATGATGAGCTATGAAATCTGTCTGATAATACACTTCTATGCGCTCAAAGAAAGCTGTGAAATCTTATGATCATTCATAATGATATAATATGATCAAACTATGATATCCAATAAGAGAAATCTGATGATCATTCATAATGATATAATATAATCAAGCTATGAAAATCAAATAAATGATAGTGATATCAAAACTGGTTGATGCACTCGGCTGGGGCCCGGCTACCCCCTGAGCTCGTATTCAGTTCCAGTTGGCTGTATAAATATCCAGTTCCCATTCGGGCTGTATGAATATTTAGTTCCGGTCGGCTGTATGAACACTGCTCTGTGTACACTGTATAATAATCTGGACCCGAAGGTCATAACTGGACCCGAAGGTCGTAAATAGCATTAGATGGAGATGTGACTGAGCACAAATCCAGCACTAATAATATATCAGGATCATGCTACCTCCACGAAGAGTATAAATGTGGAACATAACTGGTTCTAGGCGAATCTGACGTAACAATAGTTATCTGAACTACGTTTACTAGGCTACTTCGAATAAATTGTCTAGCCCTCACGGCCCTAAGTACAAGTGTACAAAAGGAATCCATGCACAAGTGTACAAATCATGATCGAGATATACAACAGCCAATAAATACTTTCCACAAGACAGAGCAATATCAATGTGGACTTGATGAACGTTCTGGTATATATGGAATACAACAAGTGATATATGAAAAACTGTTGACATGGCTTGGAATGTAACATAAACAGAGATCAGAGATTACTTACTTTTTACTGTATTTGTCTAGAAGGTCAACCCGCCTTTTTCTTGTATCTGGGTATTCCTATGATTCAGGAAACCAATCTCAGTCTATACATATATATATATATATGTCTAATTCAAGCTATTCATCAAATTTTATGCCTCTTTACTATTTTTATCTCTTTTACTAGAATAGACTTTACTATTGAATCCGAAATATCGAACAAAGTCAATTTAGGCTTTTGCGGAATTCAATTTGGACTAAAAAGGGCAAAACAGTCATTTTGCACTTTTACGAGTTATTATTTCTCGGGACCTCTTTTTGCAAATCGGACTCCACGGTTGAGTCCAGAATGCTCAAAATAATAAAAATCCACTATTCAATTAATTTATTCGAAGTCCGTTGGACTACTTTTCGATTTAGGGGCATTTTAGTAATTTCTCCTTTAAATAATTATTTAGTTCAAATATTATTTTATTTACTCGGGTCAATTCACAATTAACCCTAATTTATGGGTATAATTAAAATCTCACAAGGTTCTATTTACTGCCCCTAATTTTTCCAATTCTTATAAGTTTCCATTATTTTTCCCGTACGTTTCCATTTTAAGCCAATCATTGGATAGCTTCTCCTTTTCAACCAAACACTTCCTGAACTCAAATCTAAAATTTTACCCATACAGTAATATTGTTAGGCAGCTATCTGAATGGGTGAGTCGGGTTAGACTCAACCCGGTTTGGCCCGAATAAAATTTCGAAACTCAGCCTAGCGGCTGTGTTTCCTTCCTAGATTATTTTTTTCTTCTTGATTCCAAATTAATCTAAAATAGTTTCTATGCTAAACAAAATCCCACAATAAATCTGATTATTCATACTTCTAAAAATTCAAGACTAAAGGTCAGTATTTTACCCCGTTGCTTCGCGTTCATTTAATCCAATCTGTTGTGAATTTCTGCACCCAACAGCAACCTGATATCTATTCGGTTTTGCTGCTGCTGTGCTCTTCTGGTTTGTTGTTTCTGCTATGGTCACAACAATACATACCTACTGCACTCACGGCATCACCAGGACCGAACCCTTATTGCAGCTGCTCCTACAGCCATCTCTCCGAACCACCTCATACCGAACAGCACCACTAAATCCCTCTGCCGTTACTGCCACGCACCACGCAGCACTACTGCTGTGCCATCTCCCCTTCCCTCTCTCTCAATTTTCTCACAATTTCACTCTCCGATCTATCACAGGAACCACATCAATCCCTCCAAACTTCCTCCAGGTTTTCCAATTTCATCCCCTCTCCACTGTGCTGTACCGTCATCCCTACACTGCGCCAACACACAGCAACTTTTCGCCCTGATGCTACTGCCCCTTTGTTCCAACGACAGAACACACACATACATGAATATATATATATATATATATTCTCCTATTTCCTTTTGCTGAACTGTCACAAGCACCACTCATATATAAATATATTTTTCTTCATCACTTGCTGCCCTATTTTCTTCTGGTTTAACATCCACACAATGCACTGATCAGTAGCCATAGCCACTCACTGGTTTGCCGTTGCACAACACGCACAGATCTACTGCACAACCGTCTCCTTCTTCTCTCTTTTCTCTGTTTCTCTCTTTTCTTTTCTTTTCTCTTTCTTTATCCCATTGCACCGCCTCCCCTACGGCAGCCCCCTTCTTCTTCTCTTTTTTTTTTTTTTTTTTCCATTGTTCACATGAGATACTATATATATATATATATATATATATATATATATATATATATATATACCTAGCCACCTTATTTGACCTTACTTTTCTTCTTTTTCTTTTTCCCTTTCTCTCCCATCAGTTTCATGCCTCTTCATTTCCCCATCCGTTTCTCTTCTTTTCTTTTCTTTTTCTTTTTCTTTTATTCTTTTCTTCTCTTTTTTTTTTTATTCTTTTGTATGCTTATATATATATATATATATAAAAAATAAATCCATGTTTTATTTTATATATATATATATACATAATACATATCCAATTACACTAATACCTCTATTTATATATTATCTCATATATATATATATATATATTCTTGCATCTATTAAAATACATTACGCACGTAGATCGAGGCATGTATTGGCCTACGTATATAAGTCTCCATACCGTTCGGGTTTATTTTGGTATTACTATTCTCGGCTCGGTTTACTCATACTTTTTCTTAATCTTGTAATTTTTTGAGATTATAACTTCGGTTAATTACCTCGGTAATCGTTCCCGTCACTGTATATTGCTCGTTAAATAATTCGATATATCTCGGGGTCTACTATTTTCAGTCTAAATCGGTCTCGGTTTATTCTTGATATTATGATCAATGCTGAGTCAAAGCTCGGTATTATTATTTGACCTTTTTAAATAAAATGGAATTATATAAATTTATTCGGAACTTACGTTCGGTTATAACAGGTATTACGCTACTCGGCTCGACTTATCTCGATTTACGTGTACTCGACTGGGTCTACCTCGATTTAAGTGCCATATCCCGGGTTAGGGTATTACAACCTTGCTCCCGAAGATATCGGGGAGAGGCCTCTTGAACCGCCCCCTAGTCTTGGGGTTAGGATAGTTGATGCTTTTGAAGAGCCCCGAGACAGGGCTGGGGAGACCTCTAGTAGGTCTTCCCATAGAAAAGAAGGTGAGAGTGTTGTTACTCAGAGCCTTCTGGACGAATGGAGGGTAAAATACAGTTTTCCCCCAAATGTGACCTGCAGAGCTCCAGGCCCTATGGATCGTCCCCAAAATACAGTGTTTGCACTTGGTCCATCTATAAATGTACAGGCCTTCAGAACCTGGTCCATAATGTACGAGTCTTTGCACTCGGTCCATCTATAAATGCACAAGCCTCCAGAGCCTGGTCCATAATGTACGAGTCTTTGCACTCGGTCCATCTATAAATGCACAGGCCTCTAGAGCCTGGTCCATAATGTACAAGTCTTTGCACTCGGTCCATCTATAAATGCACAGGCCTCCAAAGCCTGGTCCATAATGTACGAGTCTTTGCACTCGGTCGATCTATAAATGCACAGGCCTCCAGAGCCTGGTCCATAATGTACGAGTCTTTGCACTCGGTCCATCTATAAATGCACAGACCTCCAGAGCCTGGTCCATAATGTACGAGTCTTTGCACTCAGCCCATCTATAAATGCACAGGCCTCTAGAGCCTAGTCCATAATGTACGAGTCTTTGCACTCGGTCCATCTATAAATGCACAGGCCTCCAGAGCCTGGTCCATAATGTATGAATCTTTGCACTCGGTCCATCTATAAATGCACAGGCCTCCAAAGCCTGGTCCATAATGTACAAGTCTCAATACTTGGTCCATCTATAATGCACAAGCCTCCAGAGCTTGGTCCATAATGTATAAGTCTTCGTACTTGGTCCATTTATAATACACAGGCCTCTAAAGCCTGGTCCATAATGTACAAGTCTCAGGACTTGGTCCATTTATAATGCACAGGTCTCTTCAGCCTGGTCTATCTTTAAAAAACAGATTCTATGATCCAGTCCATCCAAAGACAGAAGTTCCGAACATCTATAAAACTAAAGTTTCCTAGATCGGAATACCTCAGATCTGATATTTATATTATTTGGCTTATCTGTCAAACAAGCAACAAGTACTATAATACCGATCAGGAGTGAAGTACTCTGATTCAAGCATTCTTTTAAGTTTCTTTGATCTATTCTTAGAACATTCATATGTCAGAAGTGCACGAGAAAGTGTTTTAACTACAGAAGAGTGTATTCGAATACAAAGAACATCAGATCTGAGAAAAAGAAACTCAATTTTATTGATAATTCAGAAGATTTACATCAGTACAGAGATTGGAAATAAAACAGAGGCTACAATACAGAGATCATTACATAGGCTACTACAGAAACTACTACAGAGGCTACAACTTGCAACATCATGGCTTTCTTCCTCGGATGATAAAAGGGCACAGGATCCAAGACTTCCATTATTGCCGTCGCCGGCTCCATTTGAAAAGAAGGAATCCTGAACCCCAATCCGCATCAAGGAGCACCCAGGCCATTTCATCATCACTATCATTGATCTCACGACCAACGGAGGATGAGGGCTCTGGGTCTCAAGGGATCGCCATTCGTCTTCCTCACGTCAGTTGTTACACCCCAGCCAATTGAAGCAAGGGTCTCTGATGAGACATGAAGAAGAGGAGGCACCCCATTTGCATCTTCATCACCGGCGCTCCAAGCCTCGGTTGAATCAAGGAAGGACCACCACCAATCGGAGGTATCTCGACCGGATACAAAAGGGGACAAGAGGACTTGTGCCTCCTTTAATCCTTCCTTGGAGACTGAAAAAGGGGGAAGGTTAACTCTCGGCCACAGTTTAATCATTCCTAACTCAGACAGGGAATCATCCATCATCTCCGGGCGAGTGACAAAATTCTGGCAGCATTTAAAGTCTCTCCTACGAGGAAACAGTTTGGGAATAAAAGGGTTGAACGCAACCGTATGCCCTCGTTTCCATATATATAAACCCTTGAAGTCCAAAAGCCACCCAACTGAACCCTCGCAACGGTGAAAAAGAGATTGGCCTCGAAATCCCAAATGGCAATCGAATAAATAAACAGTGCATTAAATGTGCCTCTTCGATATACCAAGAGACAGGGTACAAAGCTCTGTGAACGAAAATCACAATCCAGCACTAGAGCTTCTGAATTGATAAAGAGAGGGGGACAAAGTCTAAATGTACAGGCCTCCTATCCAAGATTCAGAACTTACAGTCTTAACTATTTTATGACATGCCAGTCACATGACAAAGGCCAAAACAGCTCGGACATATCCTGATCCTGAGTACTCGAAAACAGCATGCCGAGCATCATAATGACAAGCACAAGCTGCCTGATTATCTTCACAAGCTCTTGATTTAGAGCAGTCTATCTCAGAGATCTACAAAAGTTTACTCCCACTCTATTGGGCTCTATCTATCTGATTATGCTTGCTTTCTTATCTCATTATGATGAGACAGTTGAAGTTAATCTACATTCATTATTCAATTACAAGTATCGAAACTCGAAAGGCAACTATCAACTATTGAACAGTTGATCTAACATACAGGAGGCTTAGAATAGCCTCACTTGCGACAAATTTCACAAAAAGAAAAAACACAAGAAGAACCTGAAGAAAAGTCAATTTTACTGATCAGAAGTATACATCCATTACATCAAAAGGAAATGGCGAAAACGAAGAAAAGTCAAAAGGCCCATAAAGCCTCAAGCCTTGTCAGAAGGTCCTGGGTCCTCTTCCAAGTTAAGAGCAGTAGCCCCAGCCGTCTTGTACGGGTCAGGACCAGACGAGGCAGGCTCAGGAGGAACGATTGTGTAACACCTCGACCCTGATTAAGAAATGATTAGTTACTAATCATTAATCTGAACCTCATGACCAAATTAATTAGGTGAAATGATGTTACTTTAACACCAAAAAAACTCGAGTTAACAAACTACGGGAATTCCAGGGGATTAATAACCGACACTAGACCTTAGATATTGAAGCTAACCTAAATAGGAAGTGACTGGAAGAAACCGCGTCGAAAAAGGAGCAACGAAAAAGAAAATATTTAGGAAATAGCCAAAAATGGAATTCTGCGCCAACCAAACAGGGCCTAAGCCTAAAATAGGAAAATATAGCCAAAAGTGTGGCCAAGGGGACTTGAACCCTTGACCAAGTGGGCATGATTATTGTTACCCAAAAAAATTACCAAGTAGGCTGCTATCATCTTTGTGCCTATATATGCAACCAAATTATATTTAAACCCAATTCAGCCAAGGCCACCTTCCAAATTGGCCAATGGCCATGCATGCAACACATCACCACCACATCACCCTATGCACCCTAGCCCATCATCACCCTACCTAAGGGCACTTGATATCACCTTCACCAATTACTTTACATGCAAAACCCAAAATAATCATTTTTGTTCAAATAAACCAAATGAGTAAAATACATATAATCCTATGGTGTATGAACGGCTGAAGTAAGGAATCAGAAAGTGAGGTGCAGTCTGAAGTTTTAAAGAGAAAGTGGAGAGAATCTAGAGAGAGAAAGTGAGACCTTGTGTGTGAGTTTGGCCATTGAAGGAGCAAAGGAAGGGAACTGAGGACTGGAAGTACACGGTTGGAACAAGCCAAACCACTGAGGTCTCTACTTAAGCCACGAACAAGAAGGGAGAAATTGCTGTCTAGAGGTATAACCTCAAATTTTCCTTTTCTTCTTTGATCAAATTTCGTTACAGTTTTACTGCTTTAAAATTCCATAAACTGCATGCATGATACCTAAAATGTAATATCTTGAATGAGGCAAGAGATTAGAGCCTGAAACAGCTTAGAACACTAAGCCGTACACCCAACCGCCATTAATGGACCTCGGATCATGCAGGTCTGAATCGACTTGCACAAAACTTAAACTGGGTCATCTAGCCTTAAACTAGACCTCATTAGGGGTCCTAAAACACTAGCCCGCGACCTCAAACCTAAAGGAACAGACCCCAAACAGTAAGTTGCAGGTCTCGGTCTCAAAATCCAACTTTCAGTTTTAGAGTTCCAAACTCGGTTTTAAGAATAGAAATCAAACCCTCTGGCCATAGGGATCACGTCGCACCAAACCACACTAAAAATGGTTTCGAAATGGAGATTTATGGCCGGATTATTCAGTTCGGCTAACATGGCTTAAACCGAGCATTTAGGTCAGCCACATGACCTTAAACGAATGACAAGATGATATCGATGATGACAGGAACCATCTCAGCCGAAAAAAGTGACAAATAATCAAGCAGAAATCTACGAAATAGAAGAAATAAAACCCAGAAATTTAGGGCTATAGTAGGGTGAAACGGTGGGGAAGACGATGTACAGTCCGGATCACGGGTCGGACCTCGGGTCGGGTCCTGACCCGATGTTTAAATAAAGGGTTCGGGTTACCCGAAACTACGTCGTTTAACTAAGTGATATTTAAAATTCAAATTTAGGGCTGACGTCATCATGACGTCAGCACTACGTGTCAAACTGGCTGGTCTAATTAACATTAGACCGGTTCAGTTGAAACAGAACTGAACCGGTTGGTCCAGACCGACAGTTTGAATAATCACCCTTTGACCCCAGAACTTTTATGAAATTCCACTGTGGCCCATTTTAAAATAAATTAATATTAAATTAATAATATTTAAATAATAAAAATTACGAAATTGCCCCTAGTCCTCAAACAAGTCAAACAGAGTCCGAATAAAGTAAACGAATAGTGGATTTTGACTATTTTGGACGTTCCGAACTCAATGGCAGAGTCCGATTCGGAAAACCAAGTCCCAAAAAATACAAACACGTAGGTATAAATGACTGTATTGCCCCCAATATGCCCGATGTCCAAATAAGGCGAGTTATTAGTGCATTCTTATTATCTCGACACTTCTGAGATCAACGGTGAGGTCCGGTTCACGAGACGGGACTCCAAAAAATATGACGCGCGAAATGACCAAACTACCCCTAAGGTACCCGAAGCCCAAACGAAACTAAAAGATAGTCTATTTTGACTATGTCGGACATTCCAAACCCAACGGTGAAGTCCACAACACCAAAATAGGTACTAAAAATTTAGTCACGTGAAAAATAAAACTCATCAAGTCACAACAAGTTGACTAGTAAGACCAATCCTAGGAAGTTAGGATACGTCAGGCCTAAAATTAAATGAAAGAGCATGAATAGGTAACGATTTAAGGTAAATGTGAAGTTAACGAGTTCTTTATAATTTTCTTAGGAAATACAAAGGGAAGGGAAAAGCCCACCAGTAGTGCAAACCCGGGGAATCAAGGTGAGTAACCTCACATTTGAAGTGGAGATTTAATTCCACGGATTTGAATGATGTTTTAAATATCAAATTCTGTCTTTACACAATTCCGTTTTAAATATTCTGTTATGACATGCTTCCTGAATAATTTACTATTGTTCTTTGAGATATACTTCAGCATGCTTAAAATTTCGATTTCAAATGTTATTATATATCCTGAATTTACATGTTTCACGTATTTCAATACCCTATCATGAGATTATGAACTGTATGTTTTGAATGCTCTTAAATGCATCCACACGAAGGAATTATGGGTTAAATGCTTTTAAATGCAAGATAAATTGTGCATAAGCACCACGGATTTCTATCGGGTTTATTAGGAACCCAACTACGATACGAATAAATGCCAGGTAGCAGGATCTAATCCCCCAGGCATATGAGATATCTCCACAAAAAGTAAAATGGGAATCTGGTTCGAAACGGATTTTGTTAATGAAAGTGATAAGGTGTGTGTTGAAAATGGAAGCAGGCTTTTTCCTCATTTTCACCATGCATATTTACATGATTTGAAATTCATATACTTTATTTCGAAAGTACAAGTTAGCTTGAATACTTTAATGTTTCAAAGCCATTGTTTAAAGAATGCATGTACTCTATGTTCCAAGTATATGAGCAATTGGTAGTGAGTATTTTACAAAATTCTCACGTGCGAAACCACTACCAATTGAAACCCATGACAGATGTTAGAATTACTCACTGGGCTTCTCGAAGCTCACCCCATTCCCTAACATTTTTCAGGTGATGACGATGGGTGGACCCTTGCCCAATTTGGGGAGAAATGATAGGCAGCTCCATTAGGATTCTGGAGATATTTTGGGAAGTATTAGGACCTATGGTTGGTCGAATTTTGATGTCGTACTTTTGGACAATTATGTATTTAAGCCCAAGAGGCAACCAAATATGTACTTAAGCCCTTGAGGCATTTGAATATGTATCATGTATAAGACTTTAAGTTTTAGTATGCTTTGATGTGATTATTCATGTGTACCGCTATGAAGAGCGACAATACCGGACAGCTGTGCGAAAGTTTTTAAAAAAGATTTTTTTTAAAAAAGAAAAAAAAAAAAGAAAAGGGTTTTCACGCTTCCCCAAATCAAGGCCGCACCGCTATCCGATACCATCGCCTATGTTTCGCCTTGCCCTCAGGCTCCCGGGCCTGAAGGCGGCGGTCGCAATCCGAGATCCGCACAGGGTGGGTTTCGGGTCGTGACAGATTGACGACACGTCGAAACTTGGGAACTGAACCTGAAATCTAGTTCGGAAGCTTTCAAAGCCAAACCGGATCAGGTCATCACCCATCTGTTCAACTTCATCTTTCAATTTCGTCTCGGTCTCAACCTTGGCATGATTAACTGCCTCCTGAACCCTTTGATTAAAGGAACTCCGGAGCTCAACCAACTCCGCCTGAAGGCCCTCAACCTGCCGGGCATATATATCCCTCTCAGACTCTGCCACGGTAAGGTTGGTGGTAGCTTCCTTCAGACCCTCCTCAACGGTCTGAACCTTGGATCGGGCTGTCCCAAGCTCCAGCCTCATCTCATTCACTTCGGCCCTCAGCTTCTCAGCCTCCTCAAGGCCTATGGGGGTCATCATCAGAGCAGCCAAACTATGCATGCTCTGCACAAAGCAAGACAGACAATTTAGATTGAACAAATGAACAAACAGAAAAGTCAAGAAAAGCTTCAGAAGTTACCCTCATCTGGAGATTCATCATCTCAGTCATCAGCTTGGAGGGGTCATCCCCTCTGTATCGGTGTGGGCCCTGAGCCCATATTTGATCAAATGCATTCTTGGCAATTTGATAGTCCGGCTCAGCAAACGGCTCGGACGGTGCAGCAGGTGCTTTCCCCTTCCTAGTCCTTCTGCTCGGACCAAAAGAGGCAGGAGGAGCGGCCGAAACAGGAACGGCAGGTTCGGCCTCCATCTCAGCCTCGGTAGGGGCTGGCTCAGGAGAGCCAGAAATCAACTTCCTCCTCTTTACTTCAATAGGAGCATCAGGCTCGGCTCGGGAGGAAGGCCTCCAGCACCGCCCACTTCGATGTCAGCCTCTTCTTAAGCTCTGCAGAACGAGCAGCCATCAAGTTGTTCGGAGTTACAATGATAGAATGAGCCCGATTAGAAGTCGAAAACATCACTCGGTACTGATCTCGTAGTGCTTCAGTAAAATTGGGCCTCTTCCAAGCACTCTTGACTGCATAAGAATGATATATCAGTTTATCAGTTCTGAAGGCATAAACAAAGCTAAAGCAAACCTAGGGGAATAAGCCTCACCCTTATGACCCGTAGCACGAGGGAATGGCGAGGCCTCTCCGTCCTGAAAATCCTTATGCTCCCATCCTCCTCCGACGAAGAAGTACCACTTCTTCCACGTTTTGTTGGAAGTAGGAACGGAGGACAGGGGTCGGAACCCCTTTTCGAAGGACATATAGAAAAGGCCTTCTGCCTGCTTGAACTTCAGATCCATATTGCTACGGATCAAGTCCAGGGACACATCCACCTTGTTTTGGTGTCCTAACACTATGAACCCTAGAAGCTGCCGCCAGCTATTGAGATTCAGGTCGGTAGGGCAGAGCTTGTACCAACAAAAGAATTGCCTAACTAAATCCGACAATGGGAGTCTCAAGCCCATTTCGAACCAGGCAAGATAAACACAAATCTCCCTGGCTTCAACATTTTAGGGACGATCCATAGGGCCTGGAGCTCTGCAGGTCACATTTGGGGGAAAACTGTATTTTACCCTCCATTCGTCCAGAAGGCTCTGAGTAACAGCACTCTCACCTTCTTCTCTATGGGAAGACCTACCAGAGGTCTCCCCAGCCCTGTCTTGGGGCTCTTCAAAAGCATCAATTATCCTAACCCCAGGACTAGGGGGCGGTTCAACAGGCCTCTCCCCGATATCTTCGGGAGCAAGGTTACCTACGTCTTCCACAAGAGACGGTACAGCCATCTCAGAAGGATTTCCTACTCCCTCGCTTACAATTGGGGACTCAAAAGGAGCAGACATTATTCCCGAATTTAAGAAGAAAGAAGAAAGAGAAGAGAAAAAATCGGTCGAACCTGGTCTAACTCAGGAAATCAGTGTTCTTCAAGGTCGCACAAACCAACAATGGCAGATGAAGTCTTCTAGCACAGTGAAAATGATAGGGAAAAGGTCATTTCAAAATCTCACCCCGTATTTATAAGCACAGTATCAGAAGGGACCCACCAAGTCCAAACGCCATGACGGTTCGGAACAATGATGATTTCGGGAAACCCAACTATCGGCCAGTACAAATAATGACCTTGAAAAGACCTAATCTCCGGCTGCACAATAAATGGCGCCCCAACAGTTGCCTTGACAGGCGAGCAGGCAGGACACATGACTCTCCGAAAAAGGTTTAGCCCTAGTTGCTTGCTAGCGTCAAACTAAGACTTGGGGGGGGGGGGAGTAACTGATATACCATAAAGAGCAGGCCAATCAGCACTTGACATGTATGACCATAATCCAACTCATGCTCGGCCAACATGGTTTCCACTCAGCCAATGACTGAAAGATCAAGCATCCAGATCAGCAAAAAAGGTCGAAAGTGACCAAACATATGCCTTCAGAACACACATATCCGGACAAAGGTCTCAGAACTTGTCACAGGGTCCAGACCAACACTCCAGACCCCGTCACCGCCTTAGCGGATGCCGAGCAAGGAATAAGGAAGCAGTCTTCAACAAGGAAACAGTCTTCAACAAGGGAACTATCATCTATGGTTATCTCTATGCAATACTCCACAAGGTAACTGCAATCTCCGATGATCAAATCCCTATATTCATGGCATCGAACCCTAATCAAATTAGGAAGGCCACGGTCTATAAATAAAAAATAAAGGTACGCTTTATTTTTATGCTCATTCTTTGGCTTTCAATACAGTCTTTCAATTCCTTTTACTTACTTAAGCATCAGAGCGGCTACCGCCGGAGCCAATCCGGTGGACCTCTGATTGTCTTTCTGAGTGTTCTACAGGTCACGGAGCCCTTACTTATTGCGAGCCGAAAAGTGCAGCATCACTACCATATTTAATTTTGAAATAAAATAATTATTACTTGATGTTAGCTCTTCACTAATACCAATTAGTAGAGAAAATTTTCGTCGATAATATGTATACATTAACAACTTTAGCGACAATAAAGAGTAGTGAAGTTGATTATTATCAATATAAATATCAAATAAAAAAAATTACATAATAGCTTAATTCCGGTGCTATATTGCGCCGGTAATTAAATCATCGGTATAAAACACAATATAGCGACAGTTTATGGAGTCGGAAGTTCACTATAATTTACCGACAAAAAAAATCACCAGAATTAATTTTTAGTACCGACGCATAATCTTTTAGTCAGAAAATAGCTACTTTTAGCAACAAATTTTGATGTCGATATTAAGTGTGGAAGTTTATTATAATTTATCGATAAAAAAATTGGTCAAAATTAATTTTTTATGACCGACATATAGTTTTTTAGAAGGAAAAAAACTACCTTTACCGACTAATTTTTATGTTGGTAGTTTATTATAATTTACTGACAAAAAATATTTTTGGAATTAATTTTTAATACCGACACATTGTTTTTTAGTCAAAAAAGCTACTTTTACCGACTTTGTTTTATGTTGGGATTAAGCCCGCCAGTTATTTTTGGCAACGTTTTTTCATTTTTTGTCGGCTATGTTTTAGTTTGAACGGCGTATTTTTTACCTACACTTAGAAAACTGTCGATAAAAAACTCATTTGTTGTAGTGATATTATACACATTACATCCACATTTTAACTCAACATGATCTTATTCAATCCCGTTAGGGTTCACATGGACTAATATTGGATTCTAATGAACTCCATTATATCCTCATGTAATCATCTAGATTTCATTAGAGTCTCATTATATGTCATACAACTCATTCTAAACTTATAAGACTAGTTAAAATCCCTATTTAGTCCCAATTCAAGTTACATTTTCAACTTTTTATTGTGATTTAATTTACTAATTATTTTGAGCATTCTCAAACACCATTTGACTCAATTAACTAACTTCGATTAAGGTATTTTACATGAAACTCCAGCAGCATTTCCCATTCTTCTTTTCTCATATTTAGGGCTATTTTATGATGCTTAACATGCTTGTAATCATCTTAGTTGCAATATGGTTACTCTGGACCCCTTAATCACAAACAAGTAAACTTAATCATAATTAATTCTATAATTAGGATGTAATAGGATATTCAACCTCTAAGTAATATCAATTAACTCCCATTTAGGATTGTTTCATCATACTACAACACATGAATGAATTGTACAAACATGTGATTAGTGCTTCACACCAATGTTTTGGAACTCAGACCGTTGAGCGAACCGGAAAAAAGACCAGGTCACGAGGTGCTGGTTCAACTGTCATGTGAAATCTTGTGAATGAAAATCCAAGAACAGAGAGTTCAAGAACAGAGAGAAAACCTTGATGAATATTTCTCATTCAAGACTTCGTGAAAAGTTGTGTTACCGAAGTAGTACAGTGCAGTTATTTATATACAATTACAAACCATACAAAAAATACATCTATCAAGACTAATTTTAATTTCAGCTAACTAATTTAACTGCCACCCTTTCTATACATTGTTGTTTGGCTGCTTGGGATTTCATCTCCATATCCTCAATTTGCTTTTGTATATTCCAACACCCCTCCTCAAGTAGAGAATGGATATTAGTTATTCCCAACTTGGATATGAGATGATGAAAATGCAGAGATCCAAGTGGCTTAGTCAATAAATCTGCCAACTGGTACTTGGAGGGTATATGAATGATTTTTATAAGACCTTCTTCAATTCTTCCCAAATCTCAGAAGCAGTGTTGAAATATAGAAGACTGCCACGAATCTCTTTTGCTATTGAATTCATCAACCAAGAAAAGACAAGGTTATTTGCACGAAGCCATGCCACTTGAAGCCGAGGATCATTAGGACCAGGTGGAGGAAGACTACTGTCAACAAAACGAATCATGTTCTTCACGGTGAGTGCGATGGAGATAGATCGACTCCAAGCAATGTAATTGTCACCATTAAAGATTTCTGCCACCAGAAGTGCTCTAGGATTGTCACTAGGGTGGAGAAAATAAGGACTCGATGAGTCATCGGAAGGGTTAGGTTTAACTTCTAAGGAAGATAAAGAGGGGGATTCCGCCATAGAAGCAATATCGAGAGAAAACTGAAACGAAAGATTAAAGACTTTGAAGCGGAATGCGGTTATTGTTCTGATACCATGTGAAATCTTGTGAATGAAAATCCAAGAACAAAGAGAAAACCTTGATGAATATTTCTCATTCAAGACTTCGTGAAAAGTTGTTACCGAAGTAGTACAGTGCAGCTATTTATATACAATTACAAACCATACAAGAAATACATCTGTCAAGACTAATTTTAATTTTAGCTAACTAATTTAATTGCTATAACAAAGTTAACAATCTGCCGCCCTTTCTATACATCGTTGTTTGGCTGCTTGGGATTTCATCTCCATATCCTCAATTTGCTTTTGTATATTCCAACATGTCAGGTCAACCAAAATCAAACCATGACATCATAAATATATTTATTATTAATATTAATATTAAAATTATAAATAATATATAAATATATAACAAATTATATATATATATATGAAAAAGGGAATAAAATGTGCAAGTTTTTTAGATAATTTTTACAAGTAAAAAACTTAAAAATTTTGTAATAAAATCAGTAATAGACTAAGAACTGTGAACAAACTCACTAATTATAGTATTTCCAATGGGAGATTGAAGAAGTGAAAAAGTATGCTTTCAACAATTAGCTACCCATGTATTTTTAATTGAATGCAAGATGTAAAAAAAAAATAATGTACATTGTGTAATAGAAAATTCTAATGAAATTGACTCCTCAAAAAAAAAAAAAAAAAAAAAAAATTACTTGGTTGAAAATGGCTCATGAAAAGTGCAAACATATAACTCCATAAAAATCCCACATCGGTTGTGAGAAGTAGATTCAAGAGATTTGGGTTAAACACATCTAAGCATACTCGAGGTAAAGACGAAGAGGGTAGACTCAATAGGGGTATGTAGGCAGTTTGCTTTATCTTATGACTAGTCATCATGATATTTCCTTTAGAATAGGTGTCTGCACCCGTTTTCAATCTTCGTCTGTGAGTCTCACTTAGCTAAATCATTTGGTATGGGAATGTTACTCTGTATATTGTATTTAGAATACCTTTGGTAAAATACCTTATTTGTTGGATATTCCAATACCGATTAGGCCAAAAATATGGACAATCGTAACAGCGCCTCGAGCTGATAGGAAATTTTTTGGTATGATGGAATAGCATTTCATTATCCAATGTTGAGGTAGAGTACATAGCTAGGGGTTGTTGTGCTTAGCTTTCGTGAAAGAAACAAATGTTAATGGGATTATTAAGATAAGCAATGCACAATGGCAATTTATAATGATAATTTGATTGTGATTAATATTTTAAACAATTCCTATTCAACATTGAAGGATTAAGCACGACACCATTCCATTTGTGAGCTTGCGAGTCCAATTACGCTCCCATTGATCTTTTCAAGAAACCTACAGATGGCCATAGATTTGTGCTTCTTAAAAAATTCTATTTAGAGTTCATTCCATCGGGTAATTGGTAGTGGATGACATAGCCTTAATTGTGCTTCACTTCATATTCATATGTCTTTGTGATGTTCTTTTATTTTATTGGTTATTTATTTTATTTTGATTGCATTATATATACCTTGTTGTACTTCACATGCACAATGATTAAATAGATCCAAACCTGAATGTTTCTATTTCTGCTTCCACTTTGTGTAATGATTGAATATGGAAATGTGTAAAAAAACAAAAAAAAAAAAAAAAAGCCCACCTGTGAGATAGCGTCCAGTTACCCCACTTTACAGAAGAAAGATGGCAACCAAAAACAAGGTAACAAACAGCTCTTCAGTTGTCACTTTTTCTTGTGTTTTCTACTCCTATCGTGTCCTACCACCAAGCAAAGGAAGTTCCAGAGTTTCATACGCCCAGGCCCCTCTTTCCCCTCTCCATTACCATTCCCTCTGCTGCTTTTAAACCAAACATTGGAAAAGACATGCTTTGTAAAACTTACTCATTTGATTGGCCTGTCTGTTCCTCCTATTCACTGACTCCTGTTTTGATCAACAACTATTGCAAAGAAATAATGAATGCTACAAACCAAGAAAGAGAGAGTAAAATTTTGAGATTATAGAATGAAGATTGAGAAGGAATACATACATACATAGTCAAGCCGATTCCTGAATGTAGTAATAAGTAGAAAAGATTGTACTAGAATCAGAGCTACAAAACAAATCCAGACTGCTACATCCAGTCTTCAACTAATACTTTACACAACCTCTACAACACACTTTTTGTGACGATTCAGAAAAAGATATGGCCTCTTACTTGTTAAAGAACAAACCTCTTTTCTTTCCTTTCCTCTTCTCACGAGCCTGCAATTTAGAGTTAAAAATCTTTGTCAATTACCTCTTCACAAGTCAGACAACGGCAATTGCTAATCTAATGGAAAGACTGTTTTAAACAAAAACAGAATGCATTATCTGTAAGTGTGTCTTAAAGTAAATGGGTAATGTGTCAAATATTCAACATCTGCTTTTCTCTCAAATGTCGCACAATGAAAACATCTCAATTGTAAATTGTCTAAAATTAATTCTTTTAAGCAAAAATATTAGCTTTGCTGTTACACAACATGATTCCTGATTGGCCTCCCATGTCCGAACCATCCCATAACCAATAACATTAGGAAAAATAGAATGACAAAACTGAGGGACTAAAAACGAAGTTTAAGATTTATAGAGAAGACACCGGATAAAAAAAAATGAGAAAAAGGAACTGATATTGGATCACCTTGAGACTCTTCACCCACTTAAGAGCAAACAGAGTTTTAGTTTCAAGTCAATGGCAAAATGATAAAATCTGTTTGTTTGGAATTGTCCTAGTTACGGGTAGAGACTGTCAACTATAATCTCAAAGAATATGTTTGAAAAGTGCAAGTATAAGGTCTAGGCTGCTAAGGGTCACTCAAATGCCTCGCGTCATTGCTTTCCTCAATTGAGAAATCACTACTTTCATGTAGCAGTGCAACTTGGGCAGGGCGGGGTGGGTTTGAGACCTGTCCAGGCTCAGCACCCATTTTGGGACAATGAACCCAAGCCCGACCTCAAGCCTGAACACATCAGCCCGAGCCCGTGCCGAGGATAGAGTTCCTTGTATCAAGTTAAGCCTGAACCCAATCAGAAAAGCTAGTTATCATTTGTAGGGAGCAAACCAAAGAATTCTCAAAGTGAAAGAAGTGAATCTAACCAGTTCCAATAATATGAGATGAACATGAATCAAAGATTTGGCTCAAATCAGATTAAGGAATTCCAAGTAAATAAAAAATCAGTATAAAACAAACAAAAATAACAGATAAAGAATAAGTGTGCAAAGCATGTCTGCATATGTGTGTGTATATATATATAGTACATTACAAAGAATATTTGGGAACCAACCGAGAAAGCCAATCAAAGCTTGCATATAACCTAATCATTTCGGTCATCCCGCATCTGGCATTGATGAACCAAAGCAAGAGCAGAACCCCGCCATTGATGAACCAAAGTAAAAACAGAACAACGGTTAGGAGGTGAGAGGCTGAGAATGACAATCTAACAGGAGTCGATATGTTCCGGCAAGCTGACAACTCCAGAGATTGGCCATTCTATGAGGGAGAATAGAGATCGATGTGCAGCTATTGAGAATGACAATCTAAAACCCATATATTTTTACATCTAAATCGATGTATGTCTAGGGTTTCAATTTTCAAAGGCATTTGTGGCTAGGGTTTCAATTTTCAAAGTCGCGGTTACAGAAAGCCATAAATGGGCATCTGTCAGCTAGGATTTCAAATTTCAAAAGCATGGTTACAGAACTCCATATATGGTCTTGAACCAAAAGAAAGAGGAGAGATCAATGTGCAAGAATAATGATCTAAACCGATGTCTTATATCTAAACCAATGGTTCAGATCTCTTATACATATAATCTAATGGCTTATAAAAAACCAATATATATATATATATATATATATATATATATTCGGGCTCTGGTTGGGCTCGGGTTCCCGAACTCTATGCCTAGGCCCAGCCTGACTTTATATATATAGTTGCCCAAGCCGGAAAATTTTTGGGCCAGGCTCGGGTTACCCATCCTGACTTGCAGCCGTACTTTCATGATATTCAAAAGCCTGAGGGAGGTCCTTCATTTCTGCAAAAGGGCAGAGAAGAGTCCAACATTTTAGAAGCTCTCGTCCAAATGCCCTAACGAGGGAACCCGAGTTCGAGGAGTTATAGAAACGCAACCCTCTTTTTTGATGACTCTGGCTGTAGAACTTGTTAAAGGATATAACTTAGATTGTGATAGATAGGGAGAACAATATACAGTTAAAAGGAAATAATACATTACCTAGGGAGATAAAAGAAAATCTTAAATAAGGAGGAGGTTAATGTGATAACAGTTAACAGGTGTACGAAGCCTCGCATCAGGAAAAGGGTGGTTGAAGAGAAAATAATCTGTAGGGAGTGCCTTAAGTCTGTTCGATTTGCATATTTATTGAGGGAAATGAATCCCTTGTTTGTTCACCATGGAACACAGGAAAAAAAAAATATGAGGGAAGTTCATGTAGGGGGAATGCTTTCTTTTGTTCATCACCGACAAGTTTGAGAAATATTTAATTTCCTAAACCTTCCCCCCCTTTTAAAAAAAGAAAAGAAAAAGAGAAACATCTTTCCAACAAAGCCTAAGAGTTCTAAGGATAAGATATTCTAGCAAATATGGGGGAATTAAATAAGTTTCTATCAAAGAAGCTTAAGAGCTTAGTTCATGTATTCAAGATAATTTTTCAGAGGGCTGTGCTTATGATTGGTTTGTAGAAGGAAGACAAGGGTAGTGGAGGTTATTTGTAGTCAACCTAGATAAAGTATCATGCTGCAACCCGAGTCAGATTTGGAGAACTAATATAGTTGTTAAATGTATTTGGGATGAGAAGCATAGGAATCGCCAAATGCGAACATTAGGATTTTCGCCAAATTAGATAACTTTCTGTCCAAGCCCAGCCTGAGCACCAAAATTACTTGCCCAATCCCGTGCCAAACGTGGCCTTAAATCTGAAAAACAAAGCCCAAGCCCAACGAAAGCTTAAATTCGGGTTAGTTAGCAGCCAATCACAAGTTAAATTGGAAGGTTTAGGGGGAATGACTTATTTATAGGATGAGAGAACCCTTGGCATATAACTCTCTTTCGATGTGGGACATCAGGACAGAAGGACTAAAAAATTTTTAACTTTTTTTTATTTGGTAACTGTCATAAAGTTAGCAGCCAATAAAAAGTTACACAGAAGGTTTAGGGGGAAGGACTTATTTATAGCATGAGCAAGGTTTTAAATTGAGATATTAGGACACGTAACGGTTGCGATAGTAGTATAACGGTATCGGGAGTATCGATTGATACGTTACGGGAATCAGGAGCCGCACCCAAGAATTTTTTGTAATCACTAAAAAATCCCTTAAAAGTTAATGATGTGCATGGTTTTGTTCTAATTTATTACATTTTAATGTTTTTAATTATTTTTAGTCATTTTTATAGCTCCTATGAAAAAAATAACTTATTGTATAGGACTTTATATTAGTTTTATATCAAAGTAAGAAGAAAGTACAATCTATTATAACTGACTATGGCAACTTATAATTAAAAATGCAACTATAAGTAAATTTAGCAAATATAAAAAAATAAAATAAAGCATAGACCAAGAATATACTATAAGTGAATATTAATTATTAACTAATGGACTTAAAGTTAAATAAACACATAATTTAGCCAAAATAACCAAAAATATAAATGTGATTAATCATAGTACAATACTCGAGTTTTCTACCAACAAAAAACAAAAAAACTCAAGATACCTTTATATAATTTTTGAGCAAAAATATTAATACAAAAACAAAAGTAGCAAATAAATAATTTTTACAATTAGATTTTTTTTTTTTTTTTTTTTTTTGTGGAGAAGTAGCCTAGGCCCCAGTAATAAGTCGTTAATTTTTAAGCAACATCTACTATATCTAATAAAATAAATTTTTACTTTGAAGTTTGTGGTAATAAATAATTAAATATAATTCTAGGACTTACTAAACATTTTGACCATATCCATAATTCCAAATCTCATGGTTGATAAATTTAAATCATTAGATCTATGGATAAAAATAAATTTTTTAGTCCTTAGAATAGAGAAAAAGAGAAAAATGTACCATTATTGTTACGTATCGGCTAATACACACATTGACCCGTAACAGCATCAGCCGTTACGCTTGTAAATTTTCTACACACCGATATATTGGTGTGTAATAGTATCGGAGGGTTCAAAACAGGTTGCATAACGACCGTTATGGTACGTGCCGATATTTAATACCATGAGTATGAGAGAACCCTTGGCATATAATTCTGTTCCGATATGGGACTCTGGGACTGAACAATACATCTTCAAAAACAGATGTTATTCCATGGAAAATCCCCTGCTTACCCTAACAATTAAGCAACAATTCATTGTGTTAGTTCTTATATTTTTATTTTACTATTCTCTGTTATTTAGTTCATATTTTAGTAAGGGTAATATTGTAATTCTCCTATTTTGTTTTTACATTGTATAGACAGCTAGAAGAGTAGCGTTTAGTGAAGGAGAGCTACAAGCATTGTTTTGAAACTTTTTTAGTCAAATAATATTTTCTGAAAGACCATCTGGGAAAGGGCTGCTTATGTCACTTTTCTGGTGACGATGTCATGCTGATGTCAGCATGACGTCATCATTTTCCAACGATGTCAAGTGACCAGAACACCATGGTTAGGCCCCTTTTTTTTTATGCTGATATCTCTCTAGTATTTTTTTCAAATTTTTTGAAGTCGTTTGGATACACTTTTCTATTTTTGAATGTTTTTCGGCTTTTGGGCATTTTTTTTGTTCTATCTGAGTTTTGGGGGTTGTTGCTCGGTTTTTGCTGCTTCAATCTGCTCAAGATAGGTGCATTTTGGACTCTTGACACTGATCCATGAAGGTTTGATTGCCTTTGTTGCATTTTTTGGAGTTTTTTAGTTGGCAGACCACTGAAAAAGGCTGCGTTTTGGACTGTTGAGGTTGCTCTTGTTGTTTTCCATCAGATTTTGGGTTATTCAGGCCACGATTTGGTGTTTGGTTGTTGTGTTGAGGCTGTTTTTGTTATTTCCCATCAGATTTTGGGTCATTTAGGCTACAATTTGGTGTGTGGTTGATGTGTTGAGGCTGTTCTTGTTATTTTACATCAGATTGTGAGGTACTCGGCTAATTATTTGGTGTTTGGTTGCTGTTTGAGAGTTATTTGGTTTAGTATGGTTCAGTTCTTGTGATTTAGATGTGTTCTTGCTACAAATTGTTTTTTCTTTGGTGACTGTTCTGGGTAATTCTTTTGCATGTGGTTCCGTGGTTGTTCCTATGGCTTCTTTTGGTGATGGAAATTGTTGTGAGCCTTGAGGCAGTCATGGTGGACAAGGTATCAGTTGTGAAGGCCGTGATAGTTGTTTTACTACACCAATGGCACATACATATACTAATAATCCTGTTGCATCTACTTCTAGTTCTTGTACTGACATTATCTCTCAACTTAGCCGACTCATCCAGCAATTGTCATCTCTCTCTCCTAATTCATCTACTCCTACCACTACATTGGCAAATACCGATGATTTTGTATGTATGGTTGGACAACCTTCAATTCCTTGGGTTATTGATTCTGGGGCCAATGCTCATAAGTGTGATAATCTCTCTTTATTCTCTAACACTTAGAATTACCAAAGGTTTTTGTTACCCTTTGTAATGAAATGTTAGGTTAATTTGATAAGTGTATCAAAATCCTTCGTTCTGACAATGCTCTTAAATATACTCAATCTTTTATACATAATTTTTGTGATGAGCGTGACATTGCTCATCAAACTACCTGTCCACATACTTCACAGCAAAATGGTATTGCAGAGCGCAAACATCGTCATTTATTAGATGTTGCTCGTACTTTGATGTTTAACATGCATGTGCCAAAATCATATTGGGGTGATGCAGTTCTTACTGCTAATTACCTTCTTGGTCATTTATTAGATGTTACATCAATCGCATGCCATCCTCCGTTCTAGCAAATCAGTCTCCCTTCTCTCTTCTTTATCCCAGTATTCAGCCATTTGGTCTTACTCCTTGTGTCTTTGGTTGTGTTGCCTATGTTCATTTTCTTGGTCCAGGATGTGATAAATTGTCTTCATGATCAGTTAAGTGTGTTTTTTTAGGATATTCTCGTACTCAAAAAGGTTATCGGTGTTATGATACTATCTCTCGTTGTTAGTATTGATGTTACATTTTTTGAGTCATCTTCGTTCTTTTCAACATTAGGGCGTACCTTTGATCCTGAATTGGTCTCTTCTAACTAGGGGGAGCTTATTTTATTGATTATTTCTGACTCAATATCATCCTCTCCTCCTGTGGCTGATCCTCCACTCCAAGTTTACCAACATTCCAAAGACAGACAAGTTGTACCATGGGCTCCAGTTCTTCAACCAATGCCAACTTCTACTAAGGTCCTGCCTACTGCACCATCCGTGATCCCATCTTCTCCTGACTTGCCAATTGCATTACAGAAAGGTACTCGTAGTTGTACTCAACATCCCATTTCCACTTTTGTTTCTTTTCATCGCCTTTCTTCTTTTCGTTGTTTTCTTTCATCATTATCTTCAGTTTTTGTTCGTAGTTCTTTTCAACAAGCCTTAACTTCTGCTGGATAGAAACTAGCTATGGATGAGGAGATGAATGCTCTTTATAAGAATCAAACTTGGGATCTTACTACTCCTCCTCCTGGGAAACAATCTGTTGGCTGTCGTTGAGTCTATACAGTGAAGTATCATCCTGATGGTTCTATAGAGCGTCTAAAGGCCCGATTAGTTGCCAAAGGCTACACCCAGATATATGGTGTGAATTACTGTGAGACCTTCTCCCCCGTTACGCTTCTCAATTCTATTAGAGTTTTTATTTCGGTTGCGGTGGGTCTTGATTGGCCTTTATATCAATTAGATATAAAGAATGTTTTTTTGCATGGAGATTTAAAGGAGGAGGTTTATATGGTTTAGCCACCAAGATATGTTGTTTCTGGAAAGGAACAATTGGTGTGTCGATTGCGGAAAGCATTGTATGGGTTGAAACAGTCGTCGCGAGCATGGTTTGATAAGTTCAGTACACTTGTTCTTCAGTATGGTTTACAGAGGTCTACTTCTGATCATTCTGTGTTCATATGTCGTTCTTCTTCTAGTATTATTGTTTTGATAGTCTATGTGGATGACATTGTCATCACTAGGAGTGACTCCACAGGTATTGCCAATTTAAAAAAACATTTGAGTAGGCAATTTCATACCAAAGACTTGGGTCTTCTTCGCTATTTCCTAGGAATTGAGGTCGCTAGGTCCAAAGAAGGTATTAGTTTGTGTCAGCGGAAGTATGCCATGGACTTACTCTCTAAAATTGGTACGCTTGGTGCTCGTCGTGTTGATACTCCAATGGATTCCACCGTGAAATTAGATGCCGAAAATGGTGAAGTTTTTGAGGATAGAGGGTGGTATCGTGGGTTGGTTGGTAAATTGATTTATCTCACAGTGACACGTCCAGATATCACTTATCTTGTTGGTATAGTTAATCAGTTTATGCATGCTCCTCGTAAACTTCATTGGGAAGCCATCTGTCGTATTCTTCGGTATCTCAAGGGCCTACGAGGTAGAGGATTGCTATATAGGGCATCATCATCCTTGTCTATTACTGCATTTTCAGATGTTGACTGGGCAGATAACCGTAGTGAGACAGTTTACTTCTGGATATTGTACATTTGTTGGTGATAATCTTGTTACTTGGTGTAGCAAGAAACAAAATGTGGTGGCTCAATCTAGTGCTAAAGCTGAGTGTCGTGCTATGAGTCACACTGCTTGTGAGATGTTGTAGGTTCAATCTTCGCTTTGTGATTTAGGTGTGAATGTGTAATCTCCTATGCCAATGTATTGTGATAACCAGGCAGCTATATTTATTGCTAGTAATCTTGTGTTCCATCAACGTATAAAGCACATTGAGGTAGATTGTCATTTTATTCGGAATCTCCTTATGAAGAAACAGATTACCACTCATTATGTTCAGTCTGCAAATCAGTTGGGTGATATTTTTACCAAATCATTGGCTCGGCCTACATTCAAGCATTTGTGTTCCAAGCTCGGTATATTTGATCTCTATGCTCCAGCTTGAGGAGAAGTGTTAAAATTCTTATATTTTTAGTTTACTATTCTCTGTTATGTAGTTCATATTCTAATAAGGGTAATATCATAATTCTTCTATTTTGTTTTTACGTTGTATAGACAATTGGAAAAGTATGGTTTAGTGAAAGAGAGCTACAAGCATTGCTTTGAATTCTCTCTCTCTTTCTCTCTCTCTCTCTCTCTATAAAGAGAAAAAGACTGGAATTTTCAATCAATCTCTCATTCAGAATTATATTTTGTTTACATACATAGTCCCTATTTATTATGTACAATGAGAATCAAAAATGAAAATAACAAATAAAAATGGAAACAAAAAGGTCAACACAAATAATTAGCCTAAATCTCCTACCACAATCTTCTCCAAATCTCATTCAAATTATTCGGGATTTCCACACTCCCCCTCAAGTTGGATCATAGATGTTGATCATGTCCAACTTGCAGATGAACTCTTCAAAGCTAGACCTCTGTAATCCCTTAGTGAATATATCTGCTAATTGTTCTCTTGTAGGGATATAGGTCATGCAGACTGTCCCTTTCTCAATTTTCTCCTTCATAAAATGCTTGTCAACTTCTATGTGTTTAGTCCTGTCGTGCTGGACCGGATTATGGGAAATGCTGATAGCGGCTTTGTTGTCGCAGTAGAGTTTGATAGGGAGCTCTATTGCGATATTTAGTTCCTTTAAGAGCTTTTGTAACCACAGCCCTTCGCACATCCCTTGTGCAACAGCTCTGAATTCAGTTTCAACACTACTTCTGGCTACTACATTCTGCTTCTTACTCCTCCATGTTACTAGATTTCCCCAAACATAGGTACAGTAGCCGGTAGTAGACCTTCTGTCTTCTACTGATCCTGCCCAATCTGCATCTGTATAAATCTCTACCTTCTTATTGTCTCCTCTCTTAAAGAATAGACCTCGCCCTGGAGACCCTTTCAGATATCTGAGAATTTTATATACTGCTTCTAGGTGACCCTCCTTTGGTGAATGCATGTGCTGACTGACCACACTCACAGCGAAAGCAATGTCTGGTCTGGTGTGAGATAGGTAGATCAATCTACCTACTAGTCTCTGATATCTTTCTCTATCCACAGGCTTTCTAGCGTCTTCCGTTCTTTTTCCTGCCTCGATCAGAGTATCACTTGGCTTGCAACCAAGCATACCAGTCTCAATCAAAAGATCAAGTACATACTTTCTCTGAGAGACACTAATTCCCTTCCTTGACCTGGCATCTTCTATTCCCAGAAAGTATCGCATTTGACCTAGGTTTTTTACCTCAAATTCTGTGGCTAAGACCTTCTTCAATCTTTCCATCTCTCCTGTGTTGTCTCCAGTGAGAATGATGTCGTCGACATATACAATCAGGATGGTCCTGCTTCCATCATTGGGTTGTTTGATGAACATCGTATGATCCGACTGTCCCTGTTGATATCCTTGATTCTTCATCACCTTCGCAAATCTATCAAACCATGCCCTTGGTGATTGTTTAAGTCCATACAGGGATTTCTTCAGTTTACATACTCTGGTTTCTTCTTCTTCCTTGTAAAATCCTAGAGGTAGCGTCATGAACACTTCTTCCTCCAGCTCACCATTCAGAAAAGCATTCTTGATGTCAAATTGGTGAAGTGGCCAATCCAGGTTTGCTGCAGGGACAAGAGAACCCGTATAGTGTTCAGCTTTGCTATTGATGCAAATGTCTCAGTGTAGTCGATACCATATGTCTGAGTGAACCTCTTTGCAACTAGGCGAGCTTTGTATCGTTCCACTGTACCATCCGCTTTGTACTTCACTATGAACACCCACTTACAACCTACTGATTTCTTCCCCTTTGGCAAAGTCATCACCTCCCAAGTTTCATTTTTTTTCCAATGCCCTGATTTCTTCCATCACTGCTTTTCTCCATTCTGGAATTTCCAAAGCCTCTTAAATATTCTTAGGAATCTGGATTCTGTCAAGGTTAGACGTAAAAGCACGACACTTGGCAGAAAGAGCATTGTAAGAAACAAAATTTGAGATAGGATGGAAAGTACATGAACGAGGTTGGTTTCTAAGAGCAATGGGTAGGTCATCAAGATTTTTTACCTAGTCAAGATTGGATTTTGGCTCATAAGTAGTCGGAGCTATCACCGGTTCTGACTCTTTTGGTGCTTCGGATACGAAGGTCTCATCGGGCTTTGATTTAGGTCTCCTTGAGTAAACAAGTGTCTCCCTGTCTATTTGTTTTCCTACATCTCCCCCTGAGTTTAAGATTCCTTTTGTGTTGGACGAGGAAAGAAAGGGTGTACTGTATGGGATAGATTCAAAAATCGCAACATCAAAGTCTATATCTGAAGTCGAGCTTCTCTCAAGGACTCCCCTTGAAGCAAGTAGTAAGGAGTATGCTCAAAAAATATGACATCCCGACTAACATATAACTTCTGTGAGAGAGGGTCATAGCATTTGTAACCCTTTTGAGTAGGGGAGTAGCCAAGAAAGACACATTTGAGAGCTCTAGGATCCAATTTATTACGTTGGGAGGCGTGAATGTGGACAAACACTGTGGACCCAAAACACGAAGAGGGAGATAGGAACTGACTCGAGAATTAGGGAAGGCCGCCTGGAATTTTTTGAGAGGAGTTGCAAATGAGAGAACCCTACTAGGCATTCGATTGATGAGGAATGCGGCGGTCAGAATGGCATCACCCCAAAAATTATTTTTCATGTAAGAGGTAAACAGTAGGGCACGAGCTATCTCAAGAATATGTCGGTTTTTCTGTTCAGCAACCCCATTTTGTTGGGGGGTGTGAACGCAAGAACTCTGGTGAATAATACCTTTGTCTTGAAAATAGGGGCTCAAGGAAGAATTGAAGTACTCGGTGCCATTATTAGTACGAAGAATCTAGATTTTTGTGTGAAATTTGGTGTAAATCATATTGTAGAAGTTCATGAATACCGAACTAACCTCATATTTATCGTTTAGAAAAAATACCCAACAGAGACGAGAATGGTCATCAATAAATGTAATAAACCATTTTCTGTGGGTCCTATTAGGAACTCGTGAAAACCCCCAAAGATCACTGTGGATTAAGGTAAAAGGCAGTGATGGTTTATAAGACGATGTGGGAAAAGTAGTACGATGATGTTTTGCAAGTTCACAAATTTCACATTGTAAATCCAAGGGAGTTTTATTCGAAAAAAGTGATGGAAACAAATGTTTTAAATATTGAAAACTAGGATAGCCCATTCGTTTATGCCATAACAAAAGGTCACTATCCCTAGGACTAGATGCAGAATTACAAATAGAAGAACAACACTGTTTATTCATGTGAGTATCATCAAAGTAATAGAGTCCCTCACATTCCTTAGCACTGCCAATCGTCTTTCCCGATGATAGATCCTGAAAAACACAATGAGAAGGCAAAAAAATAGCTGAGCAATGAGATTGTTTGGTTAGCTGACTAATGGACAACAAATTGCAAGAGAGATTAGGAACATGAAGTACGGACTCCAAAGTAATAAATTCAGAGATACGGATACTCCCCTTGCCAGCTACTGGGGATAAAGTACCATCTGCAATTTTATTTTCAAGTTACCAGCACAAGGTGAATATGTGGAAAATAAATGATGGGCATCAGTCATAGGGTCGGATGCACCTGAGTCAATAATCCAGGGAGTATGGCACAAAGTGGTACTAAGGGCAGACAAAAAAGTACCTTTGTGGGCTAAAGAACCCGATGGCAGTGAAGTAGAGGACTGACCCGAGGCTTGAAAGGTCGAAAAAAGAGCATATAGCTTCTCAAGCTGCTCGAGGTTAAAACCCCCACTAAAGGTCGACTTTGGAGCGCCTATTTCTGTCTACTGTTCAGTCGAGGCCTGGTACCCGTGAGACTTGTTGGGCTGTCTGGGCTTCCAGTCAGCAGGCTTGCCATGTAAGGCCCAACAGGAGTCCTTGGAATGGCCCGATTTTTTGCAATGCTCACAAAAAGGCCTTTTGTTTTGTTTTGGGCCGGATCCAGTATGAGGCCCACTACTAATCAATTCAATATAAGATTATATGTAAGATAATCTAAAGATAAATTTTTAAAATAACATTAAGACTGGGCTAGGGTTGGGCTCGAGTTCACCAAGCCTTAGTCAAAGCCCAAACCAACTTCAGATTGGGCGTGAATTTTGTCGTCCAAGCCTGTCCCGAAGCATTAAAATTGTAGCCCAAGCCCAAAATATTTTGGGCTGGGCTCGGATTGCATTTGGGTTGGCCCATCCGAGTGGCACCCCTACCAAAAAGGAAACCAAGAATCACTTATTGAACCCATAATGTTGTGACCCATTGACTCAGTCCTCTCACCGATTTAACGTATAGGCTGGGTGTGAGATCTATGCCTTTGATTTAGTTCGCATGATTCCTCCATACTAATTGATTGATTAATTGATGTTGCACATAACCAAATCATCTCAGACAACTTCCCTCATCCTTAATTGCCGCCTCTAATTTTAAATTATTAAATATTACACATGGCCTAACCATTTTACACGACTTCCCTTATCAGCTCATCTGACCTTCAATTGGTGCATCTTTCCCCTAGAATAAATTATTAAATATTGCACATGGCCTAACCATTTTACAAGACTTCCCTTATCGGCTCATCTGACCTTCAATTGGTGCATCTTTCCCCTACAATACATTCAACTCTTATTCCATCTTTCTTGTAATCCCACTCATCCATTTTAACTTCTTTATCTTTTTTTTTAGGTAATATTTATTAAAAGACGCTCAAAAGGGAGCGCACCCATGCACATGAAAGATGTACATAGAAAACAAAAACCCAAGAAAATACAAAGTATGTAAAACCCAAGCCTTCAACTCGGAAGGTTATCTCTCAACCCCATCAAAAATCTGACAATTACGCTGTTTCCACACATAGCACATCAAACAAAGAGGAGCTACAAACCAAACCTGCCTTCCCTACTTATAACGCCACTGAGACAACATATCCATAACCAATGTTACCTGGAACGTGGATCATTATGGTACGGGGAACGGGAAAGAAGATCGTCACTTGTTATAGAATATAGTACGTTAGGGGTAGGCTTCTTTGAATCGCTTTGTTGGAACTTGGAATGAAATACATTTATTTGGAACATGATATGTTTTTTTATTGTATTTGTAATAATATTGGTATGTTTATATAAATACCAAAAAGATTTCAACGAATCCAAGCCATTATAAAATAAAATTCCAATGATGTGTGTGTATTTTGTATGATTTCTTTGGGACTTTTGATATTTTAGATTAGAACGCTAAATCTTGCATTCCAAATCTTTAATGATCCATGTTTTGGATCGTTCGATCCCAATTCGCAATTCACTAGGGGAGATGCGAATTGTGGTAACCATGTCCATAACTGACTGTGGCATGACCCACTGAATACCAAACAACAAAGAAGAATTCCACAATTTTGCAAGCACCTTACAATGCAAAAGCAAGTGAATCACTATCTCCTCAGATGAATAACAAATAGGACAATGATATAAGAACTACGATGATTTTGCAAATTATCAATTGTCAAAATGGCTTTATGAGAAGCTGTCCACGAAAATAGAAAAAAAAAAAAAAAAAAACCTTAAGGGAGTCCTCAGCTTCCAAATAATCCTATATGGAAAACAACCATCCCCTCTATTGGACGAAGCTGCATAATATTAGCGTACAGTGAACATGCTAGTAGAAGGTTTCCAACAAATAGAATCCTCATCTCCCCATCACACAGTACAAGTAGCTAAGAATTCCATCAAAGAAAGCACCAACACCACTTCCCAATCATGAAAATTCCGACGTAATAAAAGAGGCCACACAATACCATCATAAGAAAAAGTAAAACAATCTACTACAAAAAAAAAGCCTAATTGCTTGCAATTTGAAAAAGAGATGGAAAGTGTGCAAAGTATCAATAGCACACCACTGATAATGACAAAAATGCACCCGCCTCCCAAACCAAATCACAAAATTAATATGTCTAACAAACATCACCCACCCCCTCCCAATATCTTTCCAAACACACCACATTAGAACCCACCCACCCCACTCACCACCATACTTGAGAAGCACCATTCTCCTCCACAACAAATCGCTCTCCGTAAAAAAAACCACCATAACCACTTACCCAACAAAGCTTGATTAAAAATCCTCGACCTCTTAATACTAAGACCCCCCCCCCCCCCCCCCAACACACACACACGGAGGCCAACAAACCCTTTCCCATTCAACCAAATGAATTTTATCCTCAACACCCATCCCTCCCCACAAAATTCCCTCTTAAGTTTCTCAAGTTGACACTCCACAGAAGTTGGAATACAAAACAAAGACATAAAGTAAGGTGGAAAACTAGCCAACGTACTTTTCATGAGTGTCAATTTGTCATCCTTTGACAGATACTGACGTTTCCAACGAGCAAGTCTCCTGTGAAACCTCTCAATCACACTACTCCAAACTGAAGAATCCTTATTAGGAGCACCTAATGGAATGCCCAAGTATCTAGTTGGAAAAGAACTTACTTCACATCCAAAACCAATGCCAAATCATTCACACACTCATTAGCTATCAATAATGCATCCAAGATCTGTCTACTTGCAACAACAGTACTTTGAGAAATTGAGATAATGCCCTACCACCTATTTCAACTACAACGACAAAACCTTAGCCGAAGCTTGTACACACTACCAACCAAACTTAACACCAATCAGCCCCATCTTCTTTGGAATTAATGCAATAAAATTTGCAATGAAACTCTTCCCAAAACTGTCCCCAAAACCAGAGCTTCTCTTTCTCAGTTCTCCCCTTCTCAATGCCCCTCGTCTCCCTCGGCCCCTTTCGGCAGAGCCTCTCGGCTCCTTCGGCCAGCTTCTCTCACTCCTCAAATCTTTGTTCTAGCAACTTCTTTGTCCTATCATGGCTGATAAATTGGACACCAAGGACAACAAAGATTCTTTTTTTATTGGATCACTAACCAATACAAAATTAAAGGGTTCTAATTACCTTCAATGGTCTCACGTCGTGTCAGTTTCACTGAAAACTCGTGGTAAGGCTTCTTATCTTACAACCACCAAACCTACTAATGTCACCAAGGTTCTCGCTTGAGAACAAGAAGATGCTCAGATTATGACTTGTCTTTGGAACAACTTGGAACCAGATATTTTCAATAATGTCGCTTGTTTGAAATCTTCCAAGCCATTTGGGACACTTCGCAAGAGTTGTATTCTTCTGATCAAAGTCTCTCTCGTATCTATCAAATCTATTAGGAGATTTTCTCCTTCCAACAGGGAGATCGCTTGGTGGAAGAATATTTTTCCATTTTAAAAGGTATGTGGGATGAGTTAAATTTCTATCAATTGTTGACCACTGAATTGAAAATTCAACAACACAGGGAGAAATTTCGAGTCGTTAAGTTTCTCTGCGGTCTCAGACCGAAACTTGCTCCTGTAAGTTCTCAGATTCTATCTAGTAAGGATGTTCCCACTATTAGTGAGACTTTTGCTTGTGTTCAGACAATTGCCATTCATTCTTTTACTCCAGAGAATGACACTTGTTCCGCTCTTGTTACACCTCTTGGAGATCATGGTGGGCGTGTTTCTCCTAGTAGTAATCACGGTCAGGGTAATCATGGTGGTCGAAATGGCTGTGGCTCCAAGTTGTGCACTCATTGTGGCCAAAATAATCATTCTATTGACTACTGTTGGAAACTCCATGGCAAGCCCACTTGTGCTAACCAAGCTAAACTTGAGGGGGAACACTCTGAGTCGGTTTCTGAAGGTCAGATCCTTATTTCTATTATTCAACGTGCCAATGCCTCTTCTACTTCCATAGCCAATTTGGTCTCGTCAAGTAACACATGTCTTCATTGTTCTTCCAGTACTCCTTGGATTCTTGATTCTAGGGCGTTTGATCATATGACAGGTAAATTATCTCTTCTTTCTAATATTTTTCATCCTTCATCTCCATCCTTTGTCACTGTTGCTAATGGGACTAAAGCGTGTGTTTGAGAAATTGGTAGTGTTTACACTTCTGGTCTCACTTTTTCATCTGTTTTATATATACCCCAATTTCCTTTCAATTTGATGTCTATTCGTAAACTTATCCAGTCCTTCAACTGTTCAATGACCTATACCACTTATTGTGAATTTCAAAATCTAAAGACGAAGGGGATGATTGGTGGGGGATATGAAAAGAATGGACTTTACTACCTTCAGTCATTTTGTCAGTTGACTCCTACTCTACATTCCGTAGTTTTTCCTTATCAGTGGCACTGTCGCCTTGGACACCGATCTTCCGCAAATCTTCATCACTTAGTTCCTACTTCATCTGATTTTTCTAGTTTTAATTAAGAGACATGTGAACTTAGTAAGCATCATAGAGTTTTGTTTCCTCTACGTGCTGACCCCCTTTGTTTCCAATCTTTTTGCACTAGTTCATTATGATATTTGGGAACCATCTTGGACGACTGGTTTATGTGGTTCTCAATATTTTGTTACTTTTATTGATGATCATTCTTGTTTGACATAAGTACATGTGCTTAAAAATCATTCTCAATTGTTTAATGTTTTTCATTCATTTTATGCTGAAATTTCTAATTAATTCAATGCCAAATTGTTAGTGATAATGCTCAAGAGTATAAAGACAGTCATTTTAAACAGTTTCTCGAGTCCAAAGGCATTATACACCAAACATCCTATGTCACCCCCCCCCCCCCCCAAACAAAATGGGATTGTCGAAAGAAAGAACAGTCCCATCCTTGCTATATAGCCTGTGCCCTAATGATGTAGATGCATTTCCCAAATGTTTTTGGGGGGGATGATGTCCTTATAGCTATGTATCTTTTAAATAGGATGCCTTCTCAGATTCTACAGGAAAAATCACTTTTTAATATCATGTTTCCTGAGAAAGCATCTTTCTCCCTTTCTCCCAAAGTTTCTGGATGTGTTTCGTTTGTGCATAACTTGCAGCCTGGTCGTGACAAACTTGACCCATCGTGCTCATAAATGCATATTTCTTGGTTACTCATGCAAACAGGAAGGTTACAGGTGCTACAGTTCTATCTTACATAAGCAATTTGTCAATGTTGATGTCACTTTCTTTGAGACTGCTCCTTATTATTCTCCAGAAGGAAGTCAGTTACAGGTACCATTATTTCCTAACCTTGTTTTACCTACTAATGTTCCTACTCACCCTCCTATTTCTCAGGTGTATATTCGTCATCACCAAGCTGCAGCTCTAGTCACTCTTCCTGCTAGACCTTCTCTCTCACATCCTTCATCAACCTTGCCGTCTACGGATCCAACTCATTCGTCTGACTCTGATCTTGGTTTGGCCATTGTAGTCCGTTATGGTACACGTACTTGCATTGCTCATCCTATCTCTAACTTTGTCTCTTATAATCATTTATCCTTTTTCTTTCAAGCTTTCTCTGTCCCTACCATCTCTAGTTGTTCCTAAATCCTACAAGCTCTTTCCCATTCTGGTTCACGGACCGCAATGGAAGAGAAAATGTATGCTTTGGAATTAAATGGTATTTGGGCTCTAGTTCCTAAACCTATAGGTGCTCAAATTGTTAGCTATCGTTGGGTCTCAACAATCAAGCAAAATCTTGATGGTACTGTTGAACGGCAGAAGGCTCGCCTTGTGGCCAAAGTTTTACCCAAACCTATGGCATTAATTACAACGAGACTTTCGCTCCTGTTGCCAATTTGAATTTTGTTTGGGTTATCATATCTCTTGTTGCGAATCTCAATTCGCCTCTTCATTAGCTCGATGTCCAAAATGCCTTCCTATATGGTGATCTTGCTGAGACTGTGTATGGCTCAACCATCTGGTTTTGAGTCCAAGAGGGAATATGTTTGTCATCTTCAAAAGTCTATTTATGGACTCAAACTATGTCCTCGAACTTGGTTTGATAAATTCAATAAGGCAGTAGTTACTCATGGTATGACTCGAAACCAAGCTAATCACTCAGTATTTTTTAAGAAGACGCAAAGAAGTATAGTGATTCTAGTTGTCTAAGTAGATATTGTGATCACTGGCAGTGACAAAGCAGGTATCCAGACATTGATTCGCCATCTTGGTTCCATCTTTCTTACTAAAGATCTTAGAAAGCTCCGTTATTTCCTTGGTATTGAGGTCGCAAGATCAAAAGCAAGGATCAGTTTGTCTCAAAGGAAGTACACTCTTGATATTTTGAAAGATACGGATTATCTTGCTCCAAACCTGTAGTTATGCCCATAAAGACCAATCTAAAGTTGAAGCCAGATGAGGGTAATATGGTTGAGAATCTAGAGATGTGTCAAAGACTCGTGGGTAAGCACATTTACCTTACCATTACTCGACTTGACATCTCCTATGCAATTAGTGTGGTGAGCATGGTATTAAATATCGGCTGTTACGTAACGTAACAGTTGTTACGTAACCTATTTTAAACCCTCCGATAGCGTTACACACCAATATATCAATGTGTACAAAATTCACAGGCATAACGGCCGAAACTGTTACATAATGGCCGTTACGAATCGATGTGTAACAGAATCAGCCAATACGTAACAATAATGGTACATTTTTCTCTTTTTCTCTATTCTAAGGGCTAAAAAACTCATTTTTGTCCATAGATCAAATGATTTAAATTTATCAAACACAAGATTTAAAATTATGGATATGGTCAAAGTGTTTAGTAAGTCCTAAAATTATATATAATTTTTTATTACCACAATCTTGAAAGTAAAATTTTATCTTATTAAATCTACTAGATATTTCTTAAAAATAAATGAATCTTATTATTAGGGCCTAAGCTACTTCTACAAAAATAAAATAAAATTCTAATTGTAAAAATTATTTATTTGCTAATTTTTTTTGAATTAATATTTTTACTCTAATATAATATAAAGGTAGCTTGAGTTTTTTTTTTTTGTACTAGAAAACTCGAGTATTGTAATATGATTAATCACATTTATATTTTTTTGTTGTTTTAGCTAAATTATGTGTTTATTTGATTTTAAGTCCATTAGTTAACAATTAATATTCACTAATAGTATATTCTTTGTCTATGTTTTATTTTATTTTTTTATATTTGCTGAAATTACTTATAGTTACATTTTTAATTATTAGTTGTCATAGTTAGTCATAATAGATTGTACTTTCTTCTTACTTTAATACAAAACCAATATAAAATCCTACATAATAAGTACTTTTTTTCATAGGAGCTATAAAAATGATTAAAAAACATTAAAAAGTAATAAATTAGAACAAAACCATGCATATCAATAACTTTTTAGGGATTTCCTAGTGATTACAAAAAATTCACGGGTGCAGCTCTCGATTTTCATTACGTATCGACCGATACTCCCGACATCGTTACACTGCTATCGTGAATGTTACGTGTCCTGGTACCGCGATTTAAAACCATGGTTGTGAGTCAGTTTATGACTAGTCCTCGAGTTCCTCATATGGATGCAGTTAATCGTATCTTGAAGTACTTAAGAATGCCCCAGTAAGTGGTCTTCTTTATCGATTATCTAGACATCTTCAAATTAAGGGATATACTGATGCTAATTCGGCAAGATCACCTTTAGATCACAAATCTACCACTAGTTATTGTACTTTTTAGGAGGTCATCTCATGACTTGGAAAAGCAAGAAGCAGTCGATTGTGGCACATTCTACTGCCAAGGCAAAGTATCGAGCAATGACACATACTACTTGTGAGCTGACTTAGTTAAGAACACTTGTGCAAGAATTTGATGTTCCAATATGTGGTCTATCAACTCTCTATTATGACAATCAAGCAGCGATTCATATTGCCACTAATCTAGTCTTTCACAAACGGACCAAGCATATTGAAGTTGATTGTCATTTCATTCGATCTAAAGTAGAGTCCAAGGAAATCACCACTCCATTTGTTTCTTCTGGTAGTCAACTTCCCATATCTTCACCAAAGCTTTACCAAAGACTGTCATCAACTCTAGTTATAGAAAGTTCGGAGTTACAGATATATATTCTCCAGCTTGAGGGGGAGTGTTGTAAATATTAACCAAATCTGTAACTTAATTTAGGCATTAGATTGAACTTAATCTATTACTTAATTTAGGCATTAGTTTGATTGATTGATTGTATTGATTATAAAAACTAATTTGGAATAGTTTCCTTCTTTACTTGTAAGTTGTGAGCTTGTGACTATAAATCTTGACCTGCTAGAAAGAAGAATATATCTTTTTTATTCTTTAAAACACCTACGACATCTCTAAACCTCACAAAGCCTCAAGTCCAATCCAACTTCCACATAAAATCACCCTACTCAACCCTGATTTGTTGAACGACACCACCACCATTCTTGATCAAGTACTGACTCTTCACTGCGTTTGAAAATTGACAACGAAATTCAAACAATCTGCCATTGATGTGCACAGCAGACAGTTTCCATAGTCCTGTTTATTTATTTATTTACCGAATACAAAGCTATCGACACACCAAGCAATTGTTGAAATCCAATACCATTACACATTCAATTTTGTTGACTGTATATTAATTTGAAACAAAGAGAGCCCAACAGTTATTGTATAATGATATATGTTCTTTCTCCCTGGTTTCTCACAATTGAAGTAGAGAATAGACATCAATGTACAGCTGAAATCAAAGAGCGTTACTTGAATGCTACTGCAGATACAGAAGCTGGAAAATTGTTAATGCAACTATAGGCCAAACATTTAAACTAAACTAAATTTCTAAGAGTTCCACGTTGTACATGCTGAGAAAAAGATAATTTGAAAAAAAAAAACATATCATCATTCAAGTAAACAGATAAAGAACTCAGGGAGTTTCATGCCATTCATACTGAGGTAAACATGTCTTGAAAGTCAGAAGTCTTACCCTTATGATAAATAATCTCATGGTGAGAACGATTGTATCTCTTGAACTGCAAATCAAGAAAACGGTAAAGAAACTACACAAGCACGAAAACAAAATCTCATAGAAGTTAAATTAAAGGACAATTGCTTTGCAGCAGATACAAATCATTATAGAAACCTAAAAGATGAATAAACAATCCCTTCTGTAAGCTTAAATCGGTGCAACTGTTGACTAACATAAATTTTCCATCTATAATCAGCCAAGCTTGTGCCAGAAAATGATAACGCCAGAGCAGGTCCATATTGGGATGCAAAAGCACATCTTACAATTAAGTTCATCATATCTTTGATTTTTTAAAGCCCTTGTAGCTGTGAAATTTGGATGTATCCATGTACGTTGTTAAACATTTGTTTTAATTATCACAATTTTGTTGGTAATCTTTTTACTTTGGTCCCTTGTTCTCAAGGGACCTTATCAATAGCACATTTCCATTAGTTTCCTCAATAAGTAAATAACATTTATTGTTGACCTTGGTTGCATAAATAAATTAATTTTCCAACATGCTTGTTAATGACCCGGATAAGAGAGCAGTGGTGAAGGCTGTCATAAAAAACTGGAAAGCTAAAGTAGTTTGTTTACAGGAGACCAAATGGAACAGTTGACAATCAAGGAGATCAGAAGGTTGTGGTATAGCATGCATGTTGATTGGGTCTTTTTGCACACTAGAGGTTCTTAATGGGGGTGTGGCTTTGATATGGGACAATAGAGCGATCTCTAAGGAAGATGTTAAGAGTGGGGGAACTCTCAGTTTCTTGTAGATTTTCTTTGGTAGAAGATCAGTTCAAATGGATTTTTTCTGGAGTTTATTGCCCTCTTGAAGATGGGTAAAGGGGGAGATTATGGCAGGAGCTGCTGCAGGTTAACTCCTTGTGGGATGACACGTGGTGTATAGGTGGAGATTTCAATGTTATCTTCTTACCCAGTGAGAGGTATTCAATTCCCAGGTTATCCAGACCTATGGAGGAGTTTTCTAAATTTATAGCAGAAAGGGGTCTCATGGATATTCCCCTTATTGGAGCTCAGTTTACTTGGTCAAACAACAGGCCACCCCCAATTTTCTCTAGAATAGATTGTTTCCTAATTTCTGGTAGCTAGGAAGAAAAGTTTGCAGATGCCAGTCAGATTGCTCTTTCTTGTGTAGCCTCTGATCATGTTCCTTTGCTGCTGGATTGTGGCACAATTCGAAGGCGAAGAACTCCTTTTCGGTTTGAGAACATGTGGCTGGGGATAGATGGCCTTTTGCAGCATGTTCAAGGATGGAGGCAGGGGTTTACTTTGGAAGGATCTGACAGTCATATTCTGGTAAAGAAGCAGTGTTTGTTGAAGAACAAACTGAGAAGATGGAATAAGGAGAGCTTTGGCAGCCTGAGTTGGAGGAAATCAGTGGCAATGGAAGAAATTAAAAGGCTGGATGCTCTGGAGGAAGTGAAGGGGCTCTTGGAGTCGGATTGACAGCTGAGAGAAAATTGCAAAGTTGATTTTGAGCAGCTGGTCAGGTTAGAGGAAACAAGTTGGAGGCAAAAATGAAGGGCGATATGGCCAAAGGAAGGGGATAATAATACTAAGTTTTTTCACTCACACACAAGCTCGCATTGGAGAAATAATTAAATTGGGAAAATTTCCAATAGAGGGGAGGAGTTATCAAATGAAGATGAAATTAACAAAGGCATGGTAAATTTCTATAAGGAATTGTTTTTGGACCCGGGACACTAGAGAACTAGAGTGAATTGGTTGGATTTCAAACAAATATTGCCCGAGGAAAGAGATTGGCTGGAAAGACCCTTTTTAGAAGAGGAGGTAGTGGAGGCTTTAAATAGTTGCAGTGAGGACAAGGCCCCTGGCCCGGATAGTATTGATAACTTTGATCATAGAATTAGAAGTCAAAGAGAGAAGAAAATAATATCTTATTAAAAGAATAATGAAGTTTGGAAACTTACATTACACAGAAAAGAAAAGAGCCTTTTATAGTAGGGTTAAATAAAAAATATCGAAAAGACTTTACTACCATTAATGATGTGCTAATATACATAGGACTAACATGCTAATAGATCCTAACTACTCTAACAAGCATGACCATGGCCTTCGTCCAAAACTGCTGGCATATTGATCGAGGGGATGTGAAAGTGATATTTTTGAGTTTTACAAATCGGGTGTCTTTGGAAGAAGCATGAATGCAACATTTGTTGTCTTAGTTCCTAAGAAGACAAAAGCAATGGACATGAAGGATTTTCGTCCTATTAGTCTAGTTGGGAATCTTCACAAACTCTTAGCTAATACTTTAGCCTTTAGGCTAAGAAAGGTCATGGAAAGAATTATTACAAAGGCTCCCTATTGAGGTATCTAACCTTTTTTATGCCGATGATACCATTGTATTTTGTGATGCGGAGCCATATCAGTAGGGGTATATAAATTGTATTTTTGTGTGCTTTCAAGTGGTTTTGTGCCTAAAAATCAACATCAGCAAGAGAGAGTTGGCAATGTGGAGGGCTCTGAAATCCTTGCAGGTATTCTGGGATGGCATATTGGGTCTCTTTCGAATTATTACTTGCGTCTCCCTCTTGGAGTCTCGGTAAGAGCTTCGTAGATATGGGCTGTGATTGCTGAGAGGTATGATTGGCACTTGGCAAGGTGGAAGAAGCAATATCTCTCAAGAGGTGGCCACCTCACCCTCATGAGAAGCACTCTATCCAGTCTTCCCACTTATTTTATGTCGTTGTTTACTATCCTAATGTCAATGGCAAAGAAGTTAGAGAAGTAACATAGAGACTTCTTATGGGGCGAGTGGGCGATGAATTTAAGTATCATTTAGTAGATTAGGAGTCATTTACGGGTCACTTAATGAGTGGGTGCTTAGGAATTTGAAGATTTGGGCTTTTTAATGACGCTTTCAGCAAGCGGCTATGGAAATTTGGTAGAGAAAGAAGGGCGGTGGCTCAAAAATACGAAATGGAGGAAAGAGATTGGTGTACTAAAGAAGTTAGATCAACTTATGGGTCAAGTGTTTGGAAAAGTATTAGAAAAGGTTGGAGGGAGTTTCGAAGCATATTTGATAGAAGGTGGGAGATGGCAGCAGAATAAGCTTTTCAATGGACGTTTGGAGTGATTTGGGTCCACTTTGTAGAGCATTTCCAAGCTTATACAAGGTTGTAGTAAAAAAGAGGGCTACTGTTGGTGATTATCTTAGAAGATCTAAGAGATACTTGTTTTGGGATGTTCCCTTCATCAGACCATTCCACGATTGGGACATGGAGGAGGTCGTGGAGTTTTATTCCTTTTTGTATAGGATTCCCCTTTCTCATTCGGGGAGGACATTTTTTGTTGGACGTATAAGGAGGGTAATTTTTCTGTGAGGTCATATTATCTTCTTTTTCTCGGTGAGTGGAATAAATCATTCCCGTGGACAGCTATTTGGAGATCAAAAGCTCCTTTAAAAGTAGCTTTTTTTGTTCGGACAGCAGCAGGGGGATTGTTCTTACTATGGACAACTTGAGAAGAAGAGGATAATTTTTAGTTAATCGTTGTTGTCTTTGCAAGTGCCATGAGGAGATGGTTAACCATCTACTCATTCACTGCCCCTTTGGTGATTTGGAGTCTTTCGATTTGGTTGTTTTGTAAGATATGGGTTATGCCGCAGTGTATGTCGGATGTTCTCTCTTCTGGGCGAGGAATGTATCCATCTCAAAGGGTTCGAAAGGCATGCTTCATGACTCCATGTATTTGGTGGAGCATCGAGATAGCAAGGAACAAAATTTCGCTTCGTTTCCATCAAAACGGCCAAAACATTTCCGTTTCTTAATGAACCGAAATGAAAAACTAGTGGAATACCGAAATGAACATGTTTTACCGAAAGAGTGGAAACATTTCTTTGGTATCAGTAATACTTTTAGAGATTGGTAAAAAATAATATCCATTTGTTTTTTAAAATGGATGAGATTGAAAGATTAAAACCCAAAATTATTAAGAAAATATTTCTATTTTTCCTCAAAAACAGTACATAATGAAAAGTAAAAGTAGTGAAAATAAAATATAGATAAATAATTTATTTTAATACTTAGTTACTAATTATAATAGGTTTAAATTACTATATTTTTACTTATTATATTATATATAACTTGTCTCAAATTGTCTAATTCGTGGATATTACACAATATATATTTATTATTTTATAGTTTATAATAATTCTACATATTTTATAGCAAATATATAATAAATTTATATTACATAAACAAATTAATTCTAAATCTTTTATACTACTTTTTAATAAGTAAAGGGTTATTTGGTATTAATGACTAATTTACATTTACGTTATTTTTTTTTTTGGTTAATTTCACCCTAGTATCATCTTGAGTGGATGGACATGTACCCTAAAACATTTCTAATTAATTATAATATTTATCTTCATACATTCATATATTTTACTTTATGTTTTCAATTGTTTCTATGTATTTTAATTTTTTTCATCGTTTCCACTATGTTTCCGAAACTTCTCCGAAACGTTTACGAAGTGTTTTCGCTTTCTAGGTGACCAAAACAACATTACGAAACGAAATTTTGAACTTTGAGGGAGAGAGAGAAATAATAGTTTTTGAGGGAACTGATGATGTAGAAGGAGAAAGGGAAGAGAAGACAGAGAAAAGAGGAAGAATGAACAAAGACGGAGAATCCGAGAGAACAAACCAAAGATTGTATTCTGAGTCATTAATTCAATATCGCAATGTTCTGTACACCTTTGAATATCTCCATTATCTTGATATACAAGTACTAGGGTACCATTTTACCAATCCTCAAAAAAATTCTTAGTTGTTATGATCTTATTAAACAATTAAGTTAGACAAGACACAACATCAACCCCTAAAAGGGTTCGCCTCAAAAAGAATACTATCTAGTTTGAATGCTATTCCTATTTTCATCACTCTCAACAAACATGTTATATATATATATATATATATATATTGCATATAAATTATTTTAACTTACCTGCTACTATCTGTTGAGCTGTTATCTACCCGCAAAATGCGTTCAACACCCCCAGAACCAGTTATAAAAAATTCTGTAGCTTGTCCATAAGGAATAGTTACCTGCTAATAAAAAAGCATAAAACCAGAAATATGTAAACAAAAGAAAGGGAAAAAAAAACCTTCTGTGTACGTTACATTAAACATATATAATTGACAAGACATTTGTAGTCCTAATAACTTGTAAACCTAGATACTACTATTAAAAAAAATATATTTAATACAGAAAAAAAAAAAAAAAAAACAATGAGCCCAAACTGCAACAATGACCCCTAAAGTTGGCCAAAGACTTCTAAGGGATTATAGAAAAATGGAAACAAAATGTTTGGAAGTGAATTGCATTAGAGATTTTAGATTTGTGCAAATTTTGGATATCAACCCACTTTCAAGAATTAGCCCTAGTTTAAAGCAACACAGCTAAGTGAATGATCTCCTCTTGCCCACTTCCAACACATCTTGATGGTTGTAACTCTTGAGGTCACTTAGATGTCTTCATAGATATTACAGACTTTAGAGTAACAATTATTTAATCAATACATAGTATGTCGTCAACAAATGACACACAACATGAAAACTCTTTCATATATTAACATCATTGTATAATAATTCCTCTCTGTCATATCCAAATATACAACTTTTTGAATGCTTAGGCACATAATGAGCATTGTTGATTATGCTTTGAACAATTAGGAGCTTCGGATGTGTAATTATTGTTATTTGTCACACCCAAAATCTAAATATGTAACTTTTCAATGATTAGCCACAATCAAATGAGAATGCTTGATTAGGCTTCTGAACAAGTGGTAGCTTGATCATCAAAAAAAAATTTGCTAAAGCAAACTAGAAAAGGCCCAAGAAAGAAGGAATTTCAAGAAACGTTAGAATGCTCAATTTCAAGGCGGGATCCACAACAGCAAGATTTTTAATGAAATTTAGTCTTTCATATGATTTAATAAAGTATGCTGCTAGATTTTAGGCTAGAATATATTTTATGAGTTTAGACTATGTCAGGAGTATTTTTGCTAATTTGGTTATTGGGTTGTAGATGGGGCTGCCATGCGTGTACTTTTCTCATGGATTTCATTGTTAATTTGGATTAGGATTATGGGTAAAGTGGGTCCAAGTTAGGGTCCTCTATATGTAGTAACGTATTGGCTTTATTTTGGAGTAAGGAGTGCTTTTAAAGCCCATTACTTGTAATGAGAAATGCGGCTGCCTTGTGTGGACTTGTGGGCTCTATTGTTAGTTTGGATAAGGTTTATAGGCATAGTGGGTTCAAAGAATGGTCCAAGTATTGTAATCGTTGATGTCCAAGTTACAGTCCTCCATATGTAGTGACGTATTGGCTTTATTTTGGAGTAACGAAAGGAGCGCATTTAAAGCCCATTATTTGTACTGAGAAATGCATCTTCCCTTAGATTTGCTAGGCTTTTATATCCAATTCACTTATTCTAGATTAGGCAGTGTGACACTTCTTGATCTAGCAAGGTGTCACTCCTCAGCCTATCCCTCTTCCCTCTATTCTCTCTCTTCTCTATTATCTTTTACCCATCATTTTTTTTTTTTTGGTCATTTCTCACACACGCTTGATTAAATAGAAACATACCCTTTTGATAAAGATTGCCCCAAGCTACATTAAGATCAAGATTAAACTATGCTTGACAAGATCCAACTTCAACCAAGCCCATAATTTGAATAGGCACAGTTGTTAACAACTGGAAAGGAACCGCAGAGCTTTTGAGGCAGCAGAGTCTTCAGTTTGGAGGATTAAAGATATTGTATTGAGCACCCTTTATTTTTGGTTATCAGGGGGCTCAACTTCATCCACAGATAGTTTTAGTCTTTTTGAGCTATATGAGAGTATACTTTTATTTTTGCATATGGCCCCTATGTGTTTTTTTTTTAATAAAACACTACACTTGTCCCAAAAAAAAAAAAAAAGATTCTAACAATAAACAGACACAAACCTCGTATATATGTAATATTGACTTCATTATGCATAATTGTTCTTCACCATTCCCAAATGTTCAACCTAACCTTCCAACACTTGGCCACATTGTAATAGGGGTACTTGTTTGACTTTTTCTGCCAAACACACACAAAAAGGCTCCAGCAGGGCAAGCTAAAGTCAGATTAAGCGCATGATGTGGTCAATTGAGATCCAACTTCAACCAAGTCGATAAGGTCTCTCAGAGCAATTGATTGCTCTTTTAAGGCGATAACTAGGAAATCTGAACTTTATTCTCCTTTTCATAAAAAGAAAATGAGGGGAGTATAAAAGCCAGTTGTCTATCTTACTTCAAGCCCTCAAAATTTTACATGTCAAAAATAAAAAAAATGCTCACTAATTGAGGTGTATGAGCTCTTCAAACATTAGACAGTATGCAAATGATTAAGTGAATAAGGAATCATACACTTGTATTAGGTGAAAACTTCTCAGTGACTACAACATCACTAGGTCCACTACACTTGATACTGTAACCGTCCCTCTTGATTGCCAAGGTAGCTGGCTCCCATATATCAAGATAACCAGTCTGCATGATTAATTACAAAGGAAAAACAGAATCATTGACTTATGCCTCTTCAAGCAAGAGAAGCTGTAGAATCTGGCTTCCAGTATGAATTTAAGAATCAAATAGAAAGGCCACCAAAATAAATTAGAGGACTAGTCATACCGATAATGATACTCTATATGAAGCATGACCATTATAAAGTGTCTTCTCTATGTGTTTGTGCATTTCAGGATCTGTGGCAACAAGAGTAAAAGAGAAGCATATTGAAACATCAATGCAATTGCAATATGTGAGGTCCAAATAAAAGTGAACAACTAAATATAAAAATTAAATAGACGACTCCAAATAATGCTTTGTTTTGTTGAGTTGAGTTGAGTTGTAAATAAATAAAAAAATTTATTAAATTCAGGTTCTTAATTATATTTGATATCGAAGGGGCATTGTCTAGTGCTTGCTCCAAGAAAAGTATTATGATTCAAAAAACATCGAAAAGAACTCCTAAAGCAAATAAGGTGGCTGTGTTGAACATACATGTTAGAGATAGAAAACTGCAAATCATGACTAAATGCAATGGCAGTTTTTATTATTTGCATGCTGTTTGTAAATTCTACTTGTCTAGGGACCAAATCACTGCAACCCTCAAATCATAGAATTTCTGGATTTGTAATTACAACTCTGACATGGACTTAATTTGTGAAAGTATATAGACATAATATATACAACAATTATGCCCTACCACACTGTATTTCCATTGCCCCTGCTCTATAATATCAGTTTTAAGATTTGAAATGGTCCCCTTTCTGTTTTTTCATCGTCTTCATAATAACAATTATGCCCACAATATAAATAATTGGAATCAGGTGATGAGAAGAGGATGCAGGAACTGCAACCCGAAAACAATATGGGAAATACGATAAAGGGACAGGGTTTGAAGGTGGCTGGGAAACCCAATCAAAATATGTGCTAAGGAATAATGCGTTATTATGAAGACATATTTGGTAGACACACAGATGTCAAGAAATTACTCAAGAGGCCCATTCCCTAAAAGTTTTTCCCACATTCATAAGAAATACTCAATATCCCCAGCATTTGTACAAGAAATATTGCTACATTTTTCGAAAAGTTGCCCCATGATATCATAAACAAGTTTCCAGTAAACAAGTGTATTCCTAGGACAAGAAACCCTAGAACATTGGAACCGTGAGGTCTTTGCTTTAATTCAGGTCAGAAAGCAATCTTTGCTGAATAAACTGATGGAGCTGGACAGGGAGGATCAGTTGGGCTCCCTTTGTGCTGAAAAAAGGGCTAAAAGAGAAGGTTTAAAGGGCCAGATTGGGCAGATTCTCAAAATGGAGGAAATCTCTTGGAGGCAGAAATCTCAAGCCATTTGGCTTAGAAAGGGTGACCGCAACACAAAATTCTTTCACAAAACGGCTTCTTCTCAATACAGGAAGAATAAGATTTCCTCTATTGTTATTGATGATCATGTTCTCACTGAGGAAGAGCCCATTAGAAGAGGAATTGTTGACTTCTTTTCTAGCCTTTACACAGAGCCACACAGCTGGAGACATGGGGTGGATGATATTTGCTTGGAAAGGCTGAACAGGGATGAAACCTCTAATTTGGAGATCCCTTTCTCGGAAGATGAAGTGGTGAAAGCCTTAGATGCATGCAATGGGGATAAAGCTCCAAGTCCAAACGGGTTCACTATAGCTTTTTTTAAAAAATGCTGAGATGTCCTGAAAGCGGATATTATGGCGATCTTTTGGGCCTTCCACAGGAAGGGTGGCTTTGAGCGAAGCCTCAATGCCTCTTTCATTGCCCTCATTCCTAAAAAGGAAGGAGCTAATAGCATCAAGGACTTCCGCCCTATAAGTCTACTGCCGCTTGTTGCTACCATGCTGATTTTCATCTTTCGCCACAGTTTATCCACTCTAGCGCGCTGGAGTCAAGTTCTTTTCGGCCGGGAAGAAATGATGGGGATCAAGAAGGACTTCATAGTCCATTTATATTTGATCCAAGGGGATATATATTGTTAGGTAATTTTATTTTATTTATATTTTCATATTTAGGATTTGTTTGAGTTGATATAAGATATGTTTTAGTTCCTTAATTTTAGGATTTGATTACTTTGAGTTTTCCTATATAAGGGATAGGTTGTATTGAATAGACTTAGACTTTGATTATTGAATTACAGAATATTGGATTTTATCTCCTCTGACTTCCTCTCGGATTCTCCCCTCTTTCTTCTATTCCTCCTTCTCTTATTCTTCTCTCTTCTTCTTTTTCTCTTTCCTTATCTACCGGTCCTACATCAGTTATATATTGATATGAGAGTGAGCAAGTTCTTGGGAGTTTCAAGCAGAGGCTATGAAGAGGATCTGATGAAGCTCTTCCAGGTAATTGAGAAGGATAGAAGGCAAGCAGTTTCAAGCTGCAAAATCAGAAAGTGGGGACAGTCCACGAGAAAACTGGAGAGAGTTAAAGAATTTAGTAAAGTCAGTCAACTATGATGCCATAAGATGGTAGGAAGGGGCTAGAGGAGGGGAGGGAACACGCTAAAAAATTTCTGATTGATGAATTGGAAACTGATCTAATGGAATGTGAGGGTCACACAGAGAAGTGCATGTTGGTAAGGGCTTTTTGCAAAACTGGAAAAGGCACAATAGTATGCCTTCACAAGACTAAGGTGGAAGCAGTTTCGGGAGTTTGTTAGGAGCATTGAGCTCAACCAATGGGTGAAATGGTAGAGATTGGCTGCTAATGGAACAGCTGGAGGCATTCTGATGATGTCAGAAAGTTCCCCCGTCTAGATCACTGAAGTGGCAGTTTTCTCTGTCATACCAGTTCAAACTGGTTGGGGATGATTCTATTTGGACTTTTTTCAGGTGTTTAGGGCCAGTGATTGATGCTGAGCCTCTCAGGTTATGATGTGGGATGAACTGAAGATAGTGGGGTTTAGGTGGAGTAATCCCTGGTGCATCAATCTGTAAAATTGGATTTCTTTTTTTTTTTTTGGGGGGGGGGGGGGTGGGAATGACCACAGCTGCGAAGGAGTTCTCTGATTTTATTAACTCAATCGAGCTGCTTCACTAGTCGATGGGAGAAGAGAGGTATACATGGCGTGGTGGAAGAGCATCTCCAACAATGTCAAGGCTAGACAGATTTCTATTGTCCACAAAATAGGAAGACAGCTTCCTGAAACCTACCCAAACCCAATTGGGTCTTTCCAGACCGGCTTTGGACCGTTTTCCTATTTTGTTGGACTATTTGGGGGGAGGGGTATTAAGAGGGAGAAGACCCTATTCTGGTTCGAGAATATGTGGTTTAGAAAACAGGGATTTAGAGATATGGTGGAACTCAGTGGTAAGGGTTCTAAAGCAACAGGACGCCATTCAAAATTGATATTGCTACAAGATGATTAGAAGAAATAGAATCGAGAGCTGTTCGGGAATCTTAAAGTAAAGGAGAGAATTCTGCACGAAATCAAGGATTTGGGTGTCAAACACCTTCCTGAAAAGGATTTAGATTATTGAAGTTTGAAGAAATTGTTGAAGCCAAATATTGAGAATTTTGTGGGTAAAGGAGAATGAAAATTGCATAAAAATACATGAATATATTGAGAATTTTTAGGCTAAAGGAGAATGAGAATTTTTACATGACTATATAATAAAAACCTAATATCATTTCAATTAAAATTACATAAAAATACACAAATCAAAAAAATATTATTAAGATATTGAGAATAACAAATCAAATCCGCTAAATACAAATTCAAGGACTCCTTCCTTTAATCATCAACATTCATGATTTAAGTTTCAAATCAAATTTACTAACTATTACATAGAGCATATATATGTATGTATGTATGTATGTATATATATATATATAACCAAAAAAGAACTAGGAGAAGAGGAAAATCCAAAAAAGAGAGTAGAAAACATGTCTCAAACATATCCATAATATGTCCGAAATTCAGAAGAAGAAAAAATGTGGACACTCCAGACACGTGAGCCAAAATAATGTTCGTCCTTCATACCAAGTAGTTCCAAGAAGTTTTCAATTTTCTCGTTTTATAAGAGTTAGCAAAGAAAGGAGTCTAGACTTCCCGTGGAAGACAGATTGGTGCTTATCCCTGGTCAAGGTGGCTTTTCTTGTGTGGTTGGTGGCATGGGGAGCAATGTTGACTATGATAATCTCAAAAGATGAGGATTTGACAGTTGTCATCTCTTCCTCCATTATTCAGTGAACGGGAATGTTTGGAGTTTGTTGTTCTCACTTTTTGGATGTTCACGGATAATGTTAGATAAAGTAAGGGACCTTTTAGTAGGTCGAAGAGGGAGTAAGGTGAGGAGGGATGTGAAGAAGGCATGGAGAATGGGCCCACATTGTCTTCTTTGTTGCTTATGGAAAGAAGGAATCAGAGGATTTTTGAATGGGAAGAATTAGCCCTTCATAGATTTTTTTGAAAATGTTTTACTTTTGATTACAAGAAGTTTACCCCATGTATGTAGATTCTTTTGCTAATTTTTTTAGGGATTTGAGAACTCTACATATTGTGTATCTCCCCTTTGTATAGGGGTTCTCCCTCCTCAAGCGATTCTTTTAATACAATAATTTTAGTTAATAAAAAAAAAAAAATCTAGGAGACCGTGAAACACAACTGCGAAGATGACACAGCAGTAATATCAGCATTACATACTAGATATCGTTCTAATGGATGGAATCCTCAAATCCATGAAAGAAACCTTGAAGACACAAGGAACAAATAATCTTAATCCTTCTGGAACACAAAAATAATGGAAAAAAAAAAAAAAGAAGGAAAAATGACCAACAATGGAAGTCAACAAACGGGAAGAAAAATGGAATTTTCAAGACAAGAATAATAATATACTAGTGTTATGAACATGTCCCTTGGTTGTCTGACGCATGTAACAACACTTCACATACCGTTTTAATTGGGGCCAATAGTAATTCACTTCTAGCAATTAAATATTGTTAAGAGTGTTTTATATCTAGTTATTTTTTCTAAGGGTATTATTGTATTTTCTCTACCAAGTTAGGGTTTATGATATAACAATTAGGGTTGGAAAAGAAGGAGAACAAGAGAGTTTAGAAGAAAAACAAAGGGGTTCAAGATTTGATACACCTTCTCCCCTTACACATTGCATTTATATATTGATACTAGAGAAAATATAATAATACCCTTAGAAATAAAACAATCTCTAACAATCCCCCTCAAGTTGGAGCATACAAATTAAATATGCTCAACTTGGAAGACAGACGATGAAAAGAAGCACGAGGTAATGTCTTGATGGGAATATCTCCCAATTGAAGATCCGAATGAACATAAGAAGTAACAATTTGTTTCGTCATTAGCAAATCACGAATAAAGTGACAATCAACCTCTATATGTTTGGTGCACTCGTGGAAAACATGGTTATTAGCAATGAAGAGAGCAGCCTGATTGTCACAATGCATCTGCATAGGATCAAACACATTGACATCAAGATCCTGAAGAAAAGAACGAACCCACAACATCTCTGATGCAACATGAGTCGTGGCTCTATACTCAGCTTCGGCACTAGAGCAGGTAACATTCTACTTCTTGCTATGACATGTAACCAGATTTCCTCCAACAAAGGTACAATAGGCAGGAGTAGATCGCCTATCATCAGGACAACCAGCCCAATCAGAATCACTATAACCTATAACATAAAGGGAAGCAGAAGGCTTGTACATAAGACCTCGGCCAAGAACACTTTTCAGATAATACAAAATGCCACAAACAACATCAAAGTGAGGTTGACGAGGAGCATGCATATACTAACTAACTACACCCATGGTATAAGTAATGTCCGACCGAGTAATAGTAAGATGAATCAACTTTCCAACCAGCCTACAGTATCAACTTACATCAGCAAACGGTTTCCCTTGCTTGCAATCAATTTTAACAATAGAATCCATAGGAGTATCAACAGGCCAAGCACCTAAGAACCAGTCTAAGAAACAAGATCAAGGACATATTTCCTTTGAGATAGAGAGATGTTCTGACAAGAACGAGCAACCTCAATCCTAAGAAAATAGCAAAGGACACTCAGATCCTTAGTGTGGAACTGTTGACCAATATGTCTTTTTAAATTTGCAATACCAACGAAATCATTCCCAAAGATAATAGTATCATCCACATAAACAATTAAATAATCGGGACAATGGTACCAGTAGAAGAGTGACGACCAAAAACCGAGTGGTTAGAAGTAGAAGGATGGAAACCACATGTAAGCACAACAACACTAAATCTATCAAACTAGGCACGAGAAGACTGTTTTAAACCATACAAAGCCTTACGCAGTCGACAAACAAAATGTTCACTTCCAGCAACATAGCCAGGAGGCTGAGCCATATAAACTTCCTCATGAAGAAAATCATTATTGATATCAAGTTGGTATAAGGGCCAGGAGTGGCTAACAACATTAGAAAGCAAAATTCGCACAAAATTGAGACAGGCCATGAGAGAAAAGTCCTCGAAATAACCAACACCATATGTTTGAGTGTATCATTTAGCAACCAAGCATGCCTTAAGACCCTCAACAAAACCTTCAGGAAGGTACTTAACAGTGTAAATCCAACGACAACCAACTATTTGTTACCCAAGAGGAAGAACTGTAAGTTCCGAGGTTTGATTCTTATGAAGAGCACTTATTTCCTCATCTATAGCATGTTTCCAGCTAGAAGAAGACAAAGCATGCTAATAAGATATTGGAATAGAAATAGAGGACAAGGCACTAGCAAATGACGGCAAACAAGATGAACTCTGATTTTAGGATACAAAATTAGATATAGGATGTTGAGTACAAGTTCGTTTACCTCTCCGCAAGGCAATAGGTAAATCATCAATATCAAGAACCATAGGAACCTCTGGTAGTGAAGATGTGGCATTCGGGCTATAAGAAGCAATGCGCCTATCACGGGATTGCTAATAAACCTGGAAAGGAGAATTGGGCACAGAAGAAATAGGCAAAGAGAGAGTAGGAGAAGGTACAAAGGATTCCCCCTCTGGACTAGAAAGGAGATTTGTATCCAAAACTTGACCCGAGGAAGAAAAGGAGGAGCCAGACTCAAAAAATGTAACATCAGCAGTTATAAAATAGCGCAAGACTCGGGACTATAACAACGATAGCCCTCCCGAGTCCAAAAGTATCCAAGAAAAACACACTTGCGAGCAAAACGTGATAATTTTTCCTGACCAGGATCCAAAATATGAAAAAAGACAACACAGCCGAATACACGAGGAGTGAAGTCAAAATGAGATAAAGTAGGACATAAAAGAGAAAGAGGATACTGATGATGTACAATAGTAGATGGCAAACGATTAATGAGATAACATGCAGTAAGAACAACATCATGCCAAAAATGTCTGGGGTGCATATTGAACATCAAGGTGCGAGCAACATCCAACACATGGTGATGCTTCCTTTCAGCAACACCTTGTTGAGAGGTGTGAACACTACTAGTTTGATGGATAATACTATGAGCAACACGAAAGGAATTCATGACAAACTCTATATATTCTAATGCATTATCTAAGTAAAGAACTTTAATCCATTTACCAAACTGAATAAAGATTTCATTATAGAATTTAAAAAAGATATTTGGTAGCTCAGATTGCTCTTTCATAAAAAACAATCAAGTCATACGATAATAATCATCCACAAAGATTACGAAATAATTAAAACCATTCAAACTAGAACAACAGGACAGACCCCAAATGTCTGTGTGAACTAGATCAAAGGACTCAGACTAATGACTATGACTACTACAAGAAAAAGAGCTACGATGATGCTTGTCCAATTGACAAGCCTCACATTCCAAACTAAACACAAAACTTAATCCAAAAATGGCTAACTTAAGTTTGTCCAAACATAGATGACCCAAACGAAAATGTCACTGGAGAGGTGAAACTACTGCATTCAACGTAGTAGATGAAGTGAGGATGGGGTGGCCACCATAAACCAAGTAATACAAGCCATCCTTCTCATGCCCTGAGCCAATCATCTTCTTCGTTTGGAGATCTTGAAAAACACAAGAAGTTGGCAAGAAGGGTATAGGGCAATTTGATGCTTTTGTCAACTGACTAACAGAACGCAAATTAAAGGGAAAGCCATGAACATAAAGACTAAAAGGTAAAGATAAGGAATGAGTATGACAAAGAACACCTTTTCCATGAACAGGCCAGATGACCCATCAACTAAAACAATTTGGTGTTTAACAGGGTTTAAATCAAAGAAAAGAGAAGGTATGCCAGATATATGGGAGCTAGATCTAGATTCAATGGCCCAGGACGAAGGCAAATGTGCCTTACATGCAACATTATCCGAATCAACCAAAGTAGCAGCGGATGAAGAAGGAAGAGTTGTAGGCAATGTCTAGACCAACTCGCCAAGCTAAGTAGTGAGTGCATCATAAGAACTAGAACTAGAAATGATAGATCTATATGAAGAAGGAAGAGATAGTGATTGTGTAGTACAATCAATGACCTAATGTTCATACTCTGCCTTACCATACTTCACCCAACAATAAGGTTTTGTATGGTTAGGTCTACCACAATGATCGCACTTCTTATCACCACATCCACCAGACCAACCACCAATTCGAGAAACATTAGTTTGTTGGAAGAAAGATTTTATAATAGAGTCCCAAACTTCCTTGGAAGAGTCACAAAATTCAACGGTAGTAACAACATGTCATACTATGCCAAAGCCACCCCATAACCACCGAATTCTCACAAACCCAATCGTCATACTTCAGGCTTGCCAGAGCTGCAAGATTATCAGTCAAATATTTTAAATTTTGTTTCCCACACAAAAATACTTTCACAGCATGTGCCCAAGCAAGATGATTCAGTCCATTCAACATTTTTGAACTAATAGATTTAGGAATATCATCGTCTTTAACAAGTAATGGTTTGTCCTCAGCCATGTTATAAACTAAATCAAAGAACAAGTACCCAAGTCAAACAAGAAATCAATTGAACACTTTGAAAGCCAAAGAACTCAACGACCAGCAGGAAAGGATCAAGCAACCAAATAAGGTTGAATTCCACAAAGTTGGCAAGGTTCAAGCAGCCAAATAGCAATCAGAGTAGCACCCAACACTCAATCAGCCATGTAGCAACCAAAATAAAAACAAGTCTATGCTTAGACCAGCAAATCGACTAACTTTGAGCCTTTGAAGATCAAAAAAGCAAGCAAATTACTGCCCAGACAGCCATCCGACCACCAAAAATAGCTTTGAAGAGACTAAAAACAAATAAAACCGACATGGATCTCTTGAAACAAGATTCCTATGGCCAAAACAAAACTTTCTATAATGGATCAAAGAAGCAAAACAGCCTCAAAAGCTTCCAGAACTCAGATAAAAAAAATAGCGCCAAAATTTCGAAAAACATTCGAAAATAGAAAGAAGTGTCAACATGGCTTCAAAAAATTTTGCAAAAACTACTAGAGGCATCACCATAAAAAAAACGAGTCTAACCATGTTGGTCTGGTCGCCAAAAGTCACCAGAAAATGATGACATCATAGCTGGAAAGTGACATCAGCAACTTTTTCCCCCCTTTTTTTGTTTTAAACAAAAAACAAAAAAAGAACAAACTATGCATAGATCTTTGGCTCTGATACCAAGTTAAGGTCTATGATCTAACAATTAGGGTTCGAAAAGAAAGAGAATGAGAGAACGAGGGAGATTAGAAGAAAAACAAAGGGGTTAAAGATTTGATACACCTTCTCCCCTAACACATTTCATTTATATATTAATACCAAATAAAATACAATAATACCCTTAGAAACAATAACTACAAATGAAACACTCTAACAAATCCTTTTATCACACCCCACCCCTAGATAACCACACAAACTGCCACCATGAGTTTTCTGAAAAATATGTTCCCCCAAAGACTCTTGTGGTATATACAAGTTCTCTCCCAAAAATAAGAAGCCATCTATTAACTGAAACATGCTAGAAATTTTTCACAAGAATTATACTTTTATCATGTGGGTAGTCCAGGATAGAATTGCTCAAAATTCTATATATAGGATAGAATCGATATCTCAAAGACAACAAAAATGCATGTGGGTAGTCTAGGAGATAATATAAGGAAGGATCAAGGATCAAAATTTTGTTGCTTTTCCAACAAAACTGCTGAAAATTTTTCGTTTCTCAATTAACCGAACCAAAACGAAACACAAGTAGTATACTGAAATTCACATGTTTTCATAGAAACAAAGTTGTATCTATCAAATTATACTTTGTTTTTATAAAAACATACCGAAACTATTCAAAACATGGTGAAAAAGTTGAAACATTTCTTTTGTATTAGTAATAATTCTAAAAGTTGGTAAATGATAATATCTATTTTTTTCCTCAAATTAAGGAGAAGATTGAATGATTAAGACCCAAAATTACAAGATATCCATACTTTTTTCCAAAAATAGTATATAAGGAAAAGTAAAATTAGTGGAAATAAAAAAATAGATGAACAATTTATTTAATACTTGGTTACTAATTATTATAGGCTTAACATGCTATTTGATTTACTTAAATTATTTTTATGTAACTTGCATCAAATTTTCCATTTCATGTATATTACATAGTATATATCTAGTACGTTATAGTATTGATATTTTTTATGCTGATTTTTAACGAGTAAAAAATTATTAGGTATTAACAAACTAATTTACATTCACTTTTATTTATCAATTTCGCGCTAATACCTACATGTGTTGACGAATGGGTACCTTGAAACATTTCTCAATTAATTATAATATTTATCTCCACACATTCATATATTTTACTTTATGTTTCTAAGTGTCTCTAGGTATTTTAATTCCTTTATTCTTTCCAATGTGATTCCAAAATGTTTCAATGTTCCGTTCATTGTCCTCATTCGAAAGGGTGGAGCAATGAGTCCAAGGATTTTCACCTTATTAGTATGGCGGGAACCTTTACAAGATTTTTGCTAAAACACTGGCTACCAGGCTTCAAAAGCTTATGAGGACACTGTATCAAAATCACATAATGATTTTGTTGGAAGCACGAAAATATTGGATGTCGTGCTTGTGGCCAATGAGAGTCGGATTCCAAAATCAGGACTAGAAGACCTAAGATTATTTGCAACCTAGACATAAGAAAGACTTACAACCATGTGAACTAGAGGTTCCTGATTTATATGACAAAGAGAATGGCTTTGGTTTTAAGTAGAGGAAGTGGATAGAATTATGTACTTCAACAGTTAAGTTCTCTATCATGACTAATAGGTTCCCTACATGATTTTTTAGCAATGAGAGAGGGCTCAGGCAAGGGAACCCTTTGTCTCTTTATCTGATTCTAATGGCTTTTAGGCTTTTAGTGATTTGATGAAAATAGCAAAGGAAATAGTGATGTTGAGACAATTTTTGGTGGGAGATGTTTGTGGTGCATCAATGGTGGTAACCCATTTGTTGTGTGCGGATGACAGAATTGTTTTGTGAGGCAGAGTTCACCCAGTTGAGATATATAAGATGTGTTCACCATTGCTTCAAGGCAATTTAAAGGTCGAAAGATCAACTTGAGAGAAAATGAGATTATTGCAATAGAGTTGTGATGTAGTGCGTACTAGAAACACCAATCATGACCCTCTCTTGAACCTGTTGATCTTCCTTACAAAAGGATGCTAGGAACAAAAGGCATCAGCACTCGTTGACTAAGAAGCACAGATATGGATACAGGACACAGATATGACATGACACAGACACGTTTTGATCTTTCTTAAAAAAACAGGATACAGACACGTTGAATATATATAAATTTTTTATATTTTTTATATGACTATATAATAAAAACCTAATGTTATTGCAACTAAAATTGGTATAAAAATACACAAATCATAAAAAATATTATTAAAATATTAAAATAACAACGCTAGTAAATAAAAATTAAAGAACTTCTTCATTTAATCATCAACATCCATGAATCAAATGTCCGACATGTATCCAAGAAGTGTCTGAGAGTATCGATGTCCGACACATGTCTAACACGGACACGTAAGCCAAAATCGTATCTGTGTTTCATAGCTCGTTGATTCTCACGAACACCACATTGATTCTCACGAATACCAAGAGTTAGGCAAGAGAAATAATTCTCAAGAAAATTTTATTATCATTCAAAACATTGTTGCTCTCATTACATATCAACATATTTATAAGCCCAAAACCCTAATGGCTTAAAAAAAATAAAAGAAAAATACGAATTTTACCAAAAAATGGCAAAATCCAAAATCATTCTAAAACTGAAATACAACAAAAAATAAGACGCTTGGTGAAAATGGAAACAAGATCCAAGCTTATTCAACCCATATTCGGATAAAATCAAAAGTTACTAAAAATGGTAGAAACTACTAAAAACTGAGGTTTGACACTTTTAAACAATTGATTTTGGCCTCGAAATCCGCCAGTAATCGTTGTAGCTATTAACCACGTCATAAAGCTCAAAAAGAGCTTTCTGAATTGGGGTAATGGTCGAAAAATGGACACGTGCACAAAGTTAAGACCGTTTGAAGATGGAAGGTCAACTATTGCTATTTTGCTCCATGGGGACGCTCCAATGCCACCAAGTATGCGTCTGTAATATGTACTACATCAAGCTGGTGGAGGGTTGTGGCAGATTAGCAGTAGTTCTAGGATGCCAGGTGACATCCTTGCCAGTTACCTACCTAGGTCTTCCACTAAGATCCCCAGTCAAATCTACAAGGGTATGAATTCAGTAATAGAAAGGTTCAAGAGGAGACTAGAAGGGTAGAAGAAGTTGTATTTATCCAAAGGAGGTAGGCCTGTACTGTTGAAGAGCAGTCTGACCAGTTTGCCCACGTATTTTATATCTTTATTCAAAATTCCAACATCTTTTGTGAAGAGATGGGAAAACATTCAAAGAAATTCTTGAGTAGTGTTTTAGGAGATAATTTAAGTATCATCTGGTGGATTTAGAAGAAAAAATTTGTGGTCTCTGAAGAAAGAAGGCTTGGGGGTCAGGGAGTTAAGTATCTTCAATAGAGCGCTTCTCGAGAAGTGGCTATGGAAGCATTGGGTGGATTGTGGGAGTCTCGCAAGGAAGGTGGTGGAGGGCAAATAAAGCTCAAAAGTAGGAGATTGGAGGCACAAGAGAGATGAGAGCCTCTTACGGAGTACGAGTTTGGAGGAGCAATTGACGAGGATGGATGAGTTCTCTAAGCACACCAAGTGAAAGGTAAGGAACAGTAGGGGGATCAAATTCCGGTGGGTGAATGGATAACCTATGTGTGACATTCCCTCGGCTATTCAGACTTGTGTCCAACAAGGTACAGTGGCAGATTGCTTCAGGAGAACATACAGAGGAATTGTTTGGGATACAAGATATGTTTTATAGGTTATTTCTGGAAGGAAGACCCAGTTGAAACTATGAATATCAGAATTTATCAGAAATGTTGCTCTTGGAATCAGGCCAGGTCAACCATCAACTTCCAAACCAAAAGAAAGAAAAGATAAGAAAATGTCTATATTTAAGAATGGTAATTCATTTCTAGTTTTGAAAAATAAAGGTAAAAACAGCTGTGCATGATAAGATACCAATATATAAACTCAAATATCACTCAAAACCTCCAAAGCATCAACTTAATTAGCTTACCACAAGTGATCTTTCTACGTTCATTGGCGAAGACCTCTACTAGCTCACCCTGAAAATATAAAAGAAACAAGTTAAGATTTAGTTTTAGGTTACTATACTTTTTAGGAATGCAACATTGGAAGCCCCCCACCCCCCCCCCCCCCAAAAAAAAAAAAAAAAAGTAGCATAATTATTATAGAATTTATAGATATGAAGGTAGGTGCCAACCATAAATATAATTCACTATACAAGAAGTATATAATTTTGTTAGTATAATACATGGTCAGCATAAAATTGTGTCGAAACCGTTTCTCAAACAAAAAATTTATTGACAATACATAACACACTTAACTTATTGAGGCCAACGACATGGTAACACAGCTAGAGGGCTAGCCCAGTGCATGCCGCTCCTACTACTGTGGAGTTTGGGAAGGTGCCTTGCCCCCACAAGCGGAGAAGTTTTTCCCACGACTCGAACCCGTGACCTCTAGGTCACAATGGAGCAAATTTATGGGACCAAACATTGAAACTGCTTATTCAATAACAAACACTGCCCTGACCCTGTCCCACCCCACCCTACCTGTTCAACTCATGTGTCGGCCGGTTCCAAACCAAAACTAGTGTCATCAATAACCCAAGTTGTTCTAAACTCCAATTGTATACATGGGTTCGCCCCCCTCAAGCACCTTAATACAATTACACTACATATTAAAAAACACCCTACCTCACATCAGTGGACCAAAAGATCATTAGAAAAGCATTTTTTATAACTATAAAAAAAAAAAAAAAAAAAGAAAGAGAAGAAGCTGTTACTGTTGGGTCTTGGATGATGTCAAAAAATTTATCATGGAATGTTCGGAGCTTGAATGATCCTGATAAGAGACTAGTGGTGAAAGGAGTGGTAACGAAATGGAAACTAGAGGTTATCTTGCAGGAAATGAAGGTGGCAGAAGTTCCAGACGTTTTTGTTCGCAGCATCTGGGGAAATAGGTGGGCTGATTGGCAACATCTGACAGCACAGGGGGCAGCCAGAGGCATTTTAGTGACATGGGACTCAAGAAAATTTGAGTGATGGTGATAAAGTACCAGGCCTTTTATAGGAATTATTGGGGAGTATGGTGGTTTTTGATTACTTCCATAAGGGTGGATCTTTTGAAAAGAGTCTAAATGCTTTGTTTATATCACTGATTCCTAAGAAAGAAGAGGTGGAAAATATAAAGGAGTTTAGGACAATTAGCTTGGTGGGGAGTATGTATAAGCTTTTCGCTAAAATCCTACGTTTCGTATAGAGGGCAATGATGGAAAGGATTGTCTCAAGTAGTCAAAATGCCTTTGTGGGTGGAAGGCAAATTTTAGATGCAGCTCTTATAGCAAATGAGTGTATAGACTCGAGAAGGAATAGAAGGGAAGAGGTTCGATTTGCAAGTTGGATATAGAGAAGGCCCATCACCATGTTAGTTGGGGCTTTCTTCTATTTCTTCTTGAGAATATGGGATTCAAGAACAAACAGAGGAGATAGATCAAGTATTGCATCTAGACAACTCTTTTTCAGTGTTGGTGAATGGTTCTACTGCAGGTTACTTCCAATATTTGCGTGGTTTGAGGCAATGATATTCGCTCTCTCCTTTCTTGTTCGTTATTGTGATGGAAGGCTTAGCAAGATGTTGGATAGAGTGATGATGGGGGGTATGCTAAGGAGTTTTTTGTGTGGATGATGGCAAAGAAGGAGTGTGTAAATTTCCCACTATTTATTTGGAGATGATGCGATAATTCTTTGCAGTGCCGAAGAGTTACAACTCAAATTCTTGAGATGTATTTCGATTTTCTTTGAGCCAGTGTCGGGCCTAAAGGTTAATCTAGGCAAAACTAAGATTATTCTAGTGGGTGAGGTGGCAGGAGTGGACGACTTGGCTTGTGATATGGGCTGTGGAGTGGGCTTTTTACCTACTCTGTATTTGGGACTGCCTTTGAGTGCTCTTGCTAAATCTAAGACAGTGCAGGACTCAATGATTGAAAGATTTCAGAGGTAGCTTGCGAGATGGAGGCAATACTTGTCTGAGGGAGGTAGGTTGACTCTTACAAAGAGTACGTTGGCGAACCTCCCTACTTACTATATGTCACCCTTTCTTGTCGGCGACGGTGGATACTTTAAAAAGCTACAACGAGATTTCTTATGGGATGGTAAGGAAGGTAAAAGGAAGACACCTCTTTGGTTGGGATAAGCTGAAACGTCCAATGGAAGAAAACAAGTTAGCATTGAAAGATTTGAGATTGTTTAATTGTGCTCTTATGGGGAAGTGGTTGTGGAGATTCACAAGGGACAGTCAAGTTTTGTGAAGGAATGTCATAGCTACCAAGTATGGTAGGGAGGAGGAGGAGGAATGGTATGTGAAGGAAGTGAGGGAGGCATATTAGTGTGGTGTATCAAAGGCAATTCAAAAGGAGAGGGAGGAGTTTAGCCACTTGGTGAGGTTTAAGGTTTTTTTTTTTTTGGTTGGGGGGGGGGGGGGGGGGGGGGGTGGTGGTCGTCAAGAGTGAGCTCTTAGGACACAGTGTGGTGGTGAAAGTAAGCTAAAGGAGAGGTTCCAATCACTTTATAACCTTGCCTCCAATAAGGAAGCCTTAGTAGCTGATTTTGTATCATATGTGGGTGGTGCATTAGTGTGGAGTCCTTGCTTTGAAGGAATTTTCATGATTGGGAGGTAAATGAGTTGATTCCGTTATTGAGTAGATACTTTTTTAGGGGAGATGTGATGGCATGGACGGTAAACAAAAATGATTGCTGTTTTGTCAAGTCATTCTACAAGCATTTGATGGGAAGAAATGAGAAGTTGTTTCCCTGGCATTTGATTTGGAAGTCTGAAGTTCCAAAGAAATTGGCATTTTTTGTTGCAAGGCAACTTGGAGTGCTATCCTTAAAGCGGATAACCTTAAAAGTTGGGGCTTCAATCTTCCAAGTCGATGTTGCTTGTGTAAGAAGAGGAAGAAACAGTGGATCACATTCTTGTTTATTCTAGAGTTGCTCGGGATGCTTGGAATATGGTGTTTTTGCTCTTTAGTTGTAGTTGGGTGATGTCGGCTACAATTTGGAAGGTTTTCTTGGGTTGGTGAGTTAGGCAAACAAGGAAAGAGATAAGGGGTGTATAGAGAATCACCCCTTTTGTGTCTCTAAAGCTGCATATGAAGAGAGAGAAACAAAAGAACATTTGAAGGTGCTGAGCTCTCTAGCTAGGAATTCAAGGATAGTATTTTAGATTTATTGTATTTTTGGTGTAAAGAGGAATACCCAATGTACTTAGAATCTTTTATAGATTTTTTGGGACATTTAAGGCATTGATTTTTATAGCCTTATTCCTCTTTTTGTACCTATGGGTATGCCTCCCTCAAGCAACTTGTATACAATACATCCATAGATTTACTGATCAAAACAAAATGATTACTAATCATTAGTAAAACGTATTAAAGCACATAACATTGCATACATATTAGTGTTACTGAGAAGCTACTTAAGCTACATTAACTAGGTTCAAAATGAGTTTGTTAGCTTTCAAGCTAACAAATACATATAAATACATGCGTATATAAATAAGTAAAACAAAAAGAAGGAAAAATGAGTTAGCTTTCAAGCTTCATCATTATTTTGTCAATAAACAAAAGTATTTTTTAAAAGGAAAACACACTCACCCACTACTATGTCCCAATTGGGACTTGAACTCTCAACCTCCTCTTTGGGAGGTAGAGGTAACACCATTCAAGCTAATGCTTGATGGTATCAATAAACAAAAGTACATATAGGAGAACCCATTTAATGGTCGTTACACCAATTGTTATAGCTTGTATGGCGGAACCAAATTTAAGAGCTCATTTTGAGCCTTTTTCTTTGATTTGTTTTTGCAAAATCTCTCCCCTTTGGTTCCAAAAAAAAGACTCAAGAGTGATTTGACCTTCATTTTTTGATATGGGTGAACTGGTGGATTAGTTTTTTTAGATCTACCAACTTTGAGCATAGATCTACAAAGCTTGATCATAAATCTACTTGGAAGATGGATCTAGTGTTTTGATAGGTAGATCTTCTCATTTTAGCTTTGGAAAGGGTTACAAATCATACCAACTTCATGTTTGAGGTTTTTAAATTTTTTTCAACTTTACACTATTAGTTTTGATGTATATAAATCATGAGTATGATTCCATGGTTTCTATGTGTTTTAATGTTTTTGTATGTATTTATTTTTATTTTTCAACCATAATTATTCAAAATAAAGAATTAAACTATTATTATTTAGTTTATATAAATCATACGAGCATGATTCCACAGTTTGTCACCTCTATTGCAACCATAACCACCACAGTTGATGCGTCTATCTTCATATCCACCTCAGCCCATCAAAATCCTCGACAATAATCTCTTTATGGCCTTAACAATGCTGAACACCAGAGATGGAGAGGAAGTACCTGATCAATCACCCTCACCTCCTTCCGCCATCACCTCAGCACTCCTGAACACCCAACCCTAAAGGACCAGGTGTCCAATAGCAGTAGAGTTTTCCCCCATCCATGTGAGGGTACCATAAAGAGCATAAAGGAATCTGGAAAGCTCACTACTCCCCAACCCTGTTTCAACCCTCCATGAGGGCAAAGCCCACTCGGGATCCTATCTGTAACCCCCACAACTATATTGAATCAGCCTACCAAGCATGATTGAAGACAGTCTCGATCCTAGCTCTATAGTGAGACTTCAAAACTTGGCCCCAAGGACATCTTCTTCACCTTTGCCTTCACAAAAGAGGCCGTCCCAGCAGGGATGCCACCTCACAGAATGATCTCAACTCTTTTCCTTTCACCTCAAACCAAACCCTAACTGGAGTAATCTGTTTCTACCATCCCCCAGGATTTGATCCCCAAATTTCAGTGAGCTGCTGCTGCCGGTAAGCTGTAAATCCTCCATCTCCGACCCAGTTTTACTCTCATTTGTCTTTCACACATGGTCGAAGAGCCGCCTAACTTCGAGAGATAGCACTCGAGCTTCAGAGTTCAAATAGCCGAAAGAGAGGGAGAGCTGAATGTGGTCGGACAGCTCTATCACAGCAAAGGGAAAGACTAGGGATTAAATTACTAACGAACAACTAAAATAATATGTTTTAGTATTATTTAATTTTCTTATTTTTCAATGCATAAATTTTCTATCAATTTTCATATTCATAAGTCATAACTAATTAGTAATTACGAATTACTAACTTATTATACAATACTATTACTATTCATTAACTATATAGTAAATGAGTCTCAAATTCACTAAATTAAACTATTCTTTTTAGAGTTATTTTATTTAGTTTTCTACTAGGTACTTTACCCTTGTTTTCAATAGAGATTTTTAAAAATCCCCCCCCCCCCACCAAAAAAATATATATATCATAATTCCATGAGAAATCCCCTTCAATTTTATTTTTTTAAATTGTTGCCCCCCATGACTTCTTGGTCCAGGTCCGCCACTACCCATCAGTACTAAATAGTTATTAGAACTTGCATCACATTTGGTACGCTAAAATGATCATTCTTGATCTCATTCCATTACTATGTTTGGTAAGACAAAAGAATGCAAGAAAGGGCCTTCCAAAGGAATGACTCTTCCCACGTAGCATGGGATTTTCATTCCTTCCCTAAACCTAAGGAATGTCATTTCATCCTTGAAGGAATGAAATATATATATATATATATATATATATTTACATCTCTTTATATTTATATATATATATAGTATATACTATTTTACTTGGAACGTGAATCGTTAAGGTACGTGGAACGGGATCGGAAAAGTAAATCATCACTTCTTACAGGACGTGGTACATTAGGAGTAAGCTTCTTCGAATTGTTTTGTTAGAACAAAATATGTTTATTTGGAACGTAATACGTCGTATGTGTAATAATATTCATATATATATATATATATATACACACGAAAAAAATTTCAACAAATCTAAGGCATTATAAAATAGAAATTCTAACGATATATGTATGTATTTCTTGTTTGTTGTATGATTTTTCTGAGACTTTTGATATTTTAGATTGAAACACTAAATCTTGCGTTCCAAATCACAAATGATCCACATTTTTTATCATGAGATCCAATTCACAATTCGCTAGGGGGGGGAGCGAATTGTGATAACTATGGTATATATACACATATATACTCACACACATATATATATATATGACTAGCATCTATATATACTCACATATACATATAGAGACACACACACACATCCTCATGTACACATTTATATGCATGATATATATATACATATATATATATGTAAATGATCAATTATGAAATATACATGATTCCCTAAAAATAATTTAATAAATATACAAAAGTATTTTAGAATGATTAAATTGTTTCAAATAATTGAATTGTTTAAATATTTCATTCCAACAATTAAATTGTTCAAAATAAACATTGGAATGTAATCATGATCTCATTCCAAGGTATTTATCCAAACAAATGAACAGAATAGTCATTCCTATTCCATTCCATTCCTTTCCATTCCTACACTCATTCTATTACATTCCAAAATCCATTCCATCATACCAAACTTACCCTTAGTACTTACTAGAATTTTCATTTTCTTCATAAATGCATTATATTATTCATTCAAGTTATTTAAATTTTTATTTTTTCATAAAGGTTGAATATTGAAGTAAAATGATTCCTAACAAGGGAGGGGAAGGTGATACTCACGTCCCTGGAGTTTTATTTAATGACAATTTGCAACTTCATGTGCAAATAGTAGGAACAAATTAACATGCAAATTAAGGGGAAACTGGGAAAGGTGTTACTGGGGAAAGATCTATAGGGTAGTAGTGGTAGGGCAGGTAGTAGTGAAGGTAGGCCAAGGTGGTAGTGACTCGAGCTTCACAACAATGAGTCATTTTAACACTCCCAGAGGTCTTTCAGTGATGACAGGCCTACTTACTAGATGGTTTGTTTATTTTCTTGTCTTTTGCTAGATGAATTCCACATCTTTCCTTGAATATTTCTTTTTTCTCTTCTTTAGGTTTCAAGGAAGTTTATTGCATCTTATTTTTTTGTTTAAAAATAGATATTTAAATAATAAGCAAGAGAACGCAGGTTCAAGTCAACAAAATAATGTCAAAGGTTACGTCTATCTCCAGTCTAATCCTCCCAGCACTCTGCATTGGTGAGACCAACATTGGGTAACGACTTTCTATTATCTATCAAAAAAATTGTTAATTACGTTATTATGGACAATTTTTCATTCAATGTTCAACCCACAAAATGTCCTGGAAATTGAGAGAAAAAGAGAGATGAAACATACACATGCATGGACACAGGTGTGCAGGTTCTTATTAATAAATATTAAATACAATGGCTATTCTCGAGTTGGGAGATTGTACCTTGCGCTTCCTGTTATCCAGAGGCTGGACTTTAATAGCAAGGTATGTATCAACATCATCAGCTGTAACAAGGTAGTTTGGCTGCCTGGCCCCTGTCATCAGCAACTTCTTAATAGCTAAATATTTAAACAAGAAAAAGAACACTGCATAAAAAAGAAAATCAAACCAAACGAAGAAGAATACCATCTATGTAGTTAACAGATCCATCTTCCAAATAGCGTACCCACTGAGAGTGCAAAAGTTTAAGAGTTATGTAAAAATCAAACAGAGATCTGCAAGTATTAGCCCTTTAAGGCACTTTAAGCAAAACTAATAACCAAAAGCAATGATAAATATGATAAAAAAACATAAGTGAAGGCTTGATTATAAGAAACACCTCAAAGTTACAGCTGGTTGTTCCATTAATAGAGTATCCGGTTGCTAGTAGTTCCTGTCCTGGAAAAGCTTCGCCTGAAATTTGGAGGCCCTCTATTGCTGGTAGTGGATCATCATCTCCAGCTGGATGTTGCAGTGAATTTAGTACATCATGGCCAATAGAAACGTTTAGACTAATCAAGAAAAAAGATGAAAGCACAAGAAATTTTCACCCTCAGAGAAAGACGACGAAGGTTCTTCAAGAACTGGAGGTAAATAACGAGAATATGATGAGCTGGGATCATCAAGTGTGGTTGCATAGGGAGAGTTTTTTGAACCCCAATTAGCAGAAGGCTCTCTCTCATTTTGTTGTCCTTCTGCATCAAGATCATCCATCTCACTGCTGCTGACTGGGTCACTAAATGTCACCTGTTTATTAGTGGTCTCTTCGCTAAAACGTGCAGGATGGGAATCACCCCGGCTAATGGCAAGCTGTGCAGGAAAATCTCGGGTTGCAGTGTTCCTGAAGATACCATAGCATTAAAGCAGAACCAAAATTCATAAAACCAAACAACCAATAAGCATACCCATTGAAATCAACCTATACATCAATGAAAAAACAAAAAAAAAAAAAACTAATTATAATAAGGAACCTCTGCACATAATTTAACTGATAAAAGTTAATATTATTTAAAGAATTAAAGAAGAGAAAGGGGAAAGATTAACGGACACAGAAAATAGCAGGGTTACACACACATAGCAAGAGAGAGAGAGAGAGAGAGAGAGAGAGAGGGAGTTAAATCACCTTCACTAATGAAAATCCTTTTTTTCCCTTTGGTCCAATGGCTGTACTATAAAAAGGTGGCCCCCTTCCCATAGACCCACCCAACCCGGATGAAGGCGGTGTTTGATCCCAAGTTCCATAAAGGAATTTGATACATGTTGAAACACAATGCCAAATACAACAAACGCCTAACTAGTGTCTGCATCAATGTTACCTAGAACGTGGATCGTTATGGTACGGGGAAAGAGAAGGGGAACGGGAACGGGAACGGGAACGTAGATTGTCTCTTGTTATAAAACATGGTACATTAGGTACAGCCTTCTTCGGATTGCTTTGTTGGAACGAACTACAAATACGTTTATTTGGAAAGTGATATGTTTTTTGATTGTATTTGTAATAATATTGGTATATGTATATAACACCAAAAAGATTTCAACGAATCCAAGCCATTATAAAATAAAATTCCGATGATGTGTGTGTATTTTGTATGATTTTTTGGGACTTTTGATATTTTATATTGGAACGCTAAATCTTGTGTTCTAAATCGCTAATTATCTATGTTTTGGATCATGCAATCCCAATTCGCAATCCCCTAGGGGATGAGCAAATTGTGGTAACCATGGTCTGCATACTCCAAACACGTCCAGAACTAAATATAAAACTTGTTTTTACACACAGCCAAAATGCCAGCAAGATGCAGTTGGACACACATTGGATGAGTTAGGATGCCTTGTATATTACTTTAATTAGAAACAACAAAGTTGGTACAAATGAGCAATCATGTACAAAGATGGACAAGGTGTCAAAACACAAAAGAGAACAAATAATGAGAGGGGGGTTTTGTTTGGGGGGAGAAAAAAAGGAAACACCCGACAATAAAATAACAACCCAATCACCCAAAAAATCAAGGTGTTAGGGAAGATGCCTTGGCCCACTATTAGCCAAGAACTCTACCTTTCCATCAACCAATCCTTGGACTCGATAAAAGGATATATGCATCGTAGGCAGAACATCCCAATTTCCCTAATAAAGTGACAACAATACCAAGAATCCCATTAGTTGTCCACCCAATAGTAATCTTACTCGTTCACGAGATGGCTCACTCTTAAAACCACAGCTTGTTTAGTAACTTCAAACACACACAAGATCTCATCTTCAATAGCAACTCTCCAACTTGCCAGCTTCAAATGATCTCGAATGTGCAACCATCAGAACACCACATATCCCAGAAGAGCAACCATCAAAGTTGAACCGCCCCAATAGGAGAAGCTGTCCATAAGACCAAGGGCTTAGCCTTATGAAAACTATACAAAGAGTCTTGAACCATACCTCAACTCCACATTAGGCAGACACTTTTGAAACCCTTCATAACCAAAAATTAAAAGCGTTTCAAAATATACATTTTCTTGATTCAACATAACAAGACAGAATTTTGAAACTCTTCATAACTGAAAAACTTTAAAGAATTTTTGAAATAGAATGGGTGAGATTATTGGAGTTTTGAATTCAACTTTTTGGGAATATGTAGAACTTCATAGATCTTGCATCCCATGTCTATGTTCATGAATCATAGTTCAGTATAGAGCTCCACAGCCTTGCCCTTCCAGGAGTCCATCTAAGCCAGCAGCCAAGAAAATGAGTCTACTTTTTATAAGAAGCTAAAAGAGTCTGTTTAATGGTAATGAACTCATTGTAAGGATAATTCTAAAAGTGATCAACTACATTCATAAGCTCAACAAACAACTGCTTGATAAAAGTATTGCAGAATTACATGTGAGGAAACTTCTCCAGTTACAAGGGAACACCCAGATTATTCCAAAAAGCTTCAATGATGAGATGCAAATGCTCCAAGAAATTCAGCCACAAATAACAAGGGCATATTCTCAAACCTTATGCACAAACTTCCCACGAGATCCAGCCCTTGTTTATTGGGTGATCTACAGCTATGAAGCACGGACATTCTATTTTGGCTCACGTGTCCGTGTCGGACACTGACACTCTCGGACATTTCCCGAACACGTGTCCGAACACTTGAATCATGGAGGTTGATGATAAAATGAAGAAGTTCTTTATTTTTTATTTAATGACTTTGTTATTTTGATATCTTAATAATATTTTTTAAATTTGTGTGTTTTTATGTCAATTTTAATTAAAATAACATTAAACTTTTATCATATGGTCATATAAAAAGGGCCATAAAACGGCTGATCAAACTGGTAAAATCTGAGATGAATTATCAAATCAATCTACCAAAGAGAAAAATAAATCCCAAATAGGGAAAAGCAATAGATTCAGAAAAAGGAAAAGATGCTCTTGTCCCACATTTCTTTTGTTCAATTGATTAGGGAGTTTCAAAACTACATATCAAATCTGAGAAACAGGTATTGTACACAAATCCAACCATTTTCTTTCCTTTGCTTTTACTCAAAAAATCTTTAATTTTTCTTGGGAAAACTCATATCAGAACCTCTATGCTAGCTTTCTTAGCCATTGCACAGACTGGGAAAATTCAAATCAAAACCTCAAGTCTTCAAGGTCTCAACGGTGATGGTGGTAATTTTTCTGGCGTTGACCATCGGTGGTTGCGATGATATCAATTGTCTCAATACCGACAAACCTATGCTCTTACTTGTGGAAGGCTCGAAGGCTCAGATCTTGTCTCCAATTGGACGCTCACCTAGAAACTCCCCTTTGTTTACATCTTTGTTAACTACTACTACGGTGACACCATGAAATGTATTAATGATGTTTTAAGTTATCTTGATGATTTTGGCAGCACATTTGGTTCATTCTGTGTGAACATTGATGCTGATAGATAAGAAGATAAGGACAAATTTGTGGTAACCTTGAAATTTCGTGGATAACCTGAAAAAATATATATATATATATATATATATAAGACTAAGGAAATTTGATTGTTTCAACCCACAGAGTTTCAATTTGTGCCGACCACCATCACTGTTTTCTAAATTGGATTGTGCCAACTCAGAGAGATTTCTTTCTGACAAAAAAAACAAATTTATTTTGACAATTAAATAATGTTAAAAAAAAGAGGGTATAAGAGACATTTTACAATTTCTGTCTTTGTTGTAATCTGACTAACTCTGACAGGGGAGGTCAATGTAATTTTCAAAAATACAGGGGTCTATATGTAATATCACTAAACCTCAGGGGAGGTCAGTGTAACTTACCCTAAATATTATGCAAAGAAACCTCAAAAGGGCAGCTCGCACATGTACATGAAAGATGTACATAAAAAATTAAAAAAATTAAAACAGCTCTACTATTCACCAAAGTCTAACGTCACTCAAAAATTCCACTAAAGAGTTCACCCTTCAGCTAAGTCTAATGTTACTCAAAAATTCCACTAAAGAGTTTACAGGAAGAAAAGAACTCTGAACAATAAAGAATGCAAAAACCAAACCTTCAGAGAATTTGGAGACCTTTCTTTCCCTTCATAAATCCGAACATTGTGTTCCTTCCACACACACACACACACACTCCACATCAAAAAAAGAGGTGTTGTAAGCCAATCTTGCCTAGCCTTCCTATATCACCACCGACCCTGCTATTGCAAAAACAAATCCATAACTGACTCTGAAAACAACCATTGCATGCCAGATAACTGGAAAAAAAAGAAGGCAAATTCCACATATCTGCAGCCACTTTATAGTGCAATAACGAATGACTCACTATCTCCATAGATAAGTGGCACATAGAGCATCAATTCACCAGATAAAAACCATGCTTCTGCAAATTATCAATTGTCAAAATGACACCAAGGGAAGCTGTCCACACAAAACAAATACCACCCTAAAAGGGCCATACCCTCGTCTAGTTGAAAGAGCCACATAAGAGTAACACAGAGAGAATGAGATGCTACTAAAATGCTTCCAATAAATAGAATCACCCTCCCTCATCCACACATTACAACTTGCCCAAAACTACATCAAAGTGAATACCAAATCTACTTCCCAACAATGAAAATTCTGACAAAACGAAGGGATCCACCCAACACCAGCACAAGAAAGAGAAAAAGACAAACAGAAGCATCCCGATTCTCTGCAATCCAAAAAAAAACTGGGAACCAATCACGAACAGTATGTATATCACACCAAAGATCAAGCCATAAACAAACCCACTCCCTTGTCCCAATCACAAAACCGACATATTTAGCAAACACCTCTCAACCCTTCCAAATATCCAAACACCCACCCCATAGGAACACCCTACCTCCCTCGAAACCCATCCACCCCACTAACAACCATACTTATAAACCACTACTTTCCACCACAACTCCTGTGTGTAACAAAGCGCCATAACCATTTTTTTCTACAAAACCTGATTAAAACCCTTCAACCTCTTAATCCCAAGACCCCACTCCCCCCCAAAAAAAAAAAAAAACATTAAACAACCGACAAGCCCTATCCCAACGAACCAAGTGAATTTTCTGCTCATCACCATTTCATTCCCTACATCAAGTTCCATGAAGCTTCTCAAATTAACGTTCCACGGAAGGTAGAATAGGAAACAATGACATAAAGTAAGTCGACATAGTTTTAATGAGTGCCAATCTACTTCCCTTGGACAATACAAAGGTTTCCAACCAACAAGTAGCAGAAAAGGAGTACCTGCCACCATATAACCTTGCCACCACCCTCTCACCATCTCTACAAATTTTTCCACCTTAAGCCACATATTCTCAAAGCAAAATGGACTTTTTCATCACAACACTCTTTCACTATCATAAAGAATAAGAACATGATCCAACACTGGAGGTGAAAGACAAGATTGAGCCACATTAGAAAAATGCGCTTCCCAAACAGAAAACACTAAGAACCTATCCAATCTCGACATAGATGGAGAAGTTTTCCCATTAGTCCATGTAAGCAACTCCCTTCTAGAGGCAAATCCATCAAATCCTGCCATTAATGAAATTTGGAAATTCACGCATCGCTCTAAAAACCCTCCAACATCTTCTCTCATAAGGAAAACAAACATCAAAATCCCTCCCCCCAAACCAAAACTAAGGAATAGATCCTGCCCATTAATGAAATTTGAAAACTCACCATCACTTTAAAAACCCTCCAACCTCTTCTCTCATAAGGAAAACAAACATCAAAATCATCCCCCCCCCCCCCCCCCGGTATACTAAGGAGCAGCCCATCTATCCCAAATCTCTGTCAAACCGGCCCACCAGACAAGCATAAGTAGTCTCTCCTCATTCAATGCCCTCCGACGCGACTTAAAAGCTCAGCCCTAGTTTCATCCTCTTCACCTTAGCCAGACCAGAGAGTGGCCTCTCCAGTAACATACAACCTCCGACCAGTTTCAACCTCCTTGTTCCCTTCTCGTAATCTTTACTGAAGTTCTTTTGCCTCCCTGTCTTATGACACCCCAAACCTCCATCTCCATTTGTTGCACCGCCATCTTCTTGATCGTCTCATCACTCCTTACCCAATTCCCAGGCTGCTTAACTTGTACAAATTAATAACTTTCCTTTGTGAAAAGTTGTTAGAAACATATGCTTGTAATAAGGAGGTCAATTCACCAAAAAAAAAGCTATGAATATTGTCATTGTTCCTAGTATTATCTAATACTTATTATTATGATTATTATTTTGAATTGGAGTGAAACTTATAGAGAGACGAAAAAAACAAGAAATGAAGCCAAAGGAGGAAATCAACTCTAAATGAAAATGGAAAAAGATTTAAAATAAAAATAACAATAAATAAACACTAGAAGCTACAAACAAAAGAGTGCAAAAATATAACCAAAAGACAAATTATATGGAAGCATAGTGTGTCCAAAAAGGATTTTTAGCATCAAAGTTCCCTCATGTTCCGACAGAGAGATACTGTAGAAACTCATCAATTTCAAGGAGCTATCCAGAACTTCAATTGCCACCTTCCACCAAATAATATTAAATAAGTCATTAGATTTTGTTTATAGTAGAATTGGATAGAACTAGGAATGGGCAACGAGGCGGGTTTGGGGTGGGGTGCCCCTTCCCCATCCCCGTTTATATTCCCCGCCCCCTCCCCTAAAAGCTCAGCCCTAGTTTCATCCTCTTCACCTTAGCCAGACCAGAGAGTGGCCTCTCCAGTAACATACAACCTCCGACCAGTTTCAACCTCCTTGTTCCCTTCTCGTAATCTTTACTGAAGTTCTTTTGCCTCCCTGTCTTATGACACCCCAATCCTCCATCTCCATTTGTTGCACCGCCATCTTCTTGATCGTCTCATCACTCCTTACCCAATTCCCAGGCTGCTTAACTTGTACAAATTAATAACTTTCCTTTGTGAAAAGTTGTTAGAAACATATGCTTGTAATAAGGAGGTCAATTCACCAAAAAAAAAGCTATGAATATTGTCATTGTTCCTAGTATTATCTAATACTTATTATTATGATTATTATTTTGAATTGGAGTGAAACTTATAGAGAGACGAAAAAAACAAGAAATGAAGCCAAAGGAGGAAATCAACTCTAAATGAAAATGGAAAAAGATTTAAAATAAAAATAACAATAAATAAACACTAGAAGCTACAAACAAAAGAGTGCAAAAATATAACCAAAAGACAAATTATATGGAAGCATAGTGTGTCCAAAAAGGATTTTTAGCATCAAAGTTCCCTCATGTTCCGACAGAGAGATACTGTAGAAACTCATCAATTTCAAGGAGCTATCCAGAACTTCAATTGCCACCTTCCACCAAATAATATTAAATAAGTCATTAGATTTTGTTTATAGTAGAATTGGATAGAACTAGGAATGGGCAACGAGGCGGGTTTGGGGTGGGGTGCCCCTTCCCCATCCCCGTTTATATTCCCCGCCCCCTCCCCCTCCCCCTCCCCCTCCCCCTCCCCTGCCCAGCCTAGCAGTTCACCCCAACCCATTTATATTCCCCGACCCCGCGCCGAACCCCTATATTTTTTTTTTCCAAAATTAATAGGTAAATTAAAACTTTACTGCTAAAACAACCAATACAAGAAAAAATAATATGAGTGTGATATGAGAAACCTTAAAACTAATTTTATATAGTGTAATTTATTGGTAAAACTAGTGTGCATAGAAATTTAAAAAATATTAATATATAAACAGGGCAAGTTCGGGACAGGGTGACCATCCCCTAACCCCACCATACCTGCCCCATTAGAGGCGAGGCCAATCCCCGACGAGGTGGGTCAAATTGCCATCCCTAGACAAAACTCAGCTAGCGTCAAGAATGAAAAACCATGAGGTAGCCTACATTCACTCAGATCCTCCACTTCGATCCAAAAACCAACATTCTCATAATATGGATCCTAGAATGAGTGGATATAAATGTCTTGGACAAATTGTTTGATACGAATAAACCTTACAAAGAATCACATGTAACCCTTATTATCATTTGGCAATATCATCACCATAGAAACCAATTTCTATTGACAAGTAAACTTTCACTAAAAATATCTATACGCACCACAGGAGGGGGTGCAACCACACACATAAGATGTATAAAAAAGCTATAATATCAAACTCTCATATCTCCTCAAAAACTCTACAAAATAATCAATGAACATAGAAGAGTTTTCCCAATAAAAAATAAAAATAAAAAATAGAAAGAAAAGAAGAGAAGAGAAGAGATAGCTCAACGTCTGATGTTTGACAGCCCATATAGGAGTCTCGACCCCATCAACATTTCCTGAATAAGCACTCCAGGACAGCTTAGTTTCTCACCAAAACAAATTTAACGACTGTCCGATAACATTTTAAAGACAAATTTCTAAACACTAACAACCATGTGCAAACAGAATTCTTCAGTTCATCTGCCCCTTTTTTCTAAAGAAACTTTCATTAAATGACAACAGTCCACACCTAAGTTATCACCATTAATAGTCTATGGGAACTGTTTCAGAAAGCTCTACATGTCAAGCCATCCAAAGCCAGCACTTCTCTTCTAAAATAGTGCTACAAAAACCAAATACTTCTGCCCAAACTATTTACAAGCTGACATTGTTGCTTATGTGATGATTCCTTAAGAAAATGGGAACCATATTCCTGGTGCACTAGAATTTCCCTAGGATCCTTTCTCAATATCTTCACTTGTAAATTAGAATATGAGTGAAGTATCTGTAGGGGGATGCATGTGTCTATATGCTTTGTCACTAAAATTGACATACAAAAATTGCCCAAACCGAAAAGGAAGCAAATAAAAGTTAATTAATTTGCACTTCAACTTCACAAATATAGCTTCCAGAAAAAATATTATATAACAAAATGAAAAGAAGGAACATTCTCGAAAGTGTTGAAGTGGCCCTACTAAAGATGGACTCCCTAACCAAAAGGGCAAATAGATTGTTTTAAATACTAGGGATAAAATTTTAAACTCAATTCTATGACTTCCCTCATAAGGCCCTATAATGTTGCATGCACTATGACAACAGTATAAAAGAAGATTATTTGATATAACAGATATTTAACATAATGGCGAATATAAGAACCCTGGCATTCCAGTCTCATTCCCCCCGCATTACTATAATTAAATGGAAAAGAATAAACAAGATTTTATACACAGCAAATGTGGTTATATAAGCTTCATTCCCCACTGTATTACTTCTATCATTGAAAATGCCAAAGCAGATTTCTGTTCAAACATTTTTTCCCTCATCATTACTTTGACATAAATAAGCATATGGTAAATTCAATAAATTGTTTTTCATCCATTCGCACAAAATTCTTATGCAAAGTGGAAATCACAGCCAAAGACGAATAGTAGTGCACTTACTAGTTGGCAGTCTAAAAGAGTGGTTATTTATCTCTTACAATCTATGTGGGGGCATCACAATGAAAGCACACAAGGTTCATCATTTGCTCATGTTTACATGATTTTTGGACAACAATGCATGCATATAACGAATTAACAGGAGAATTCAATGAAAACAAAACCCACTAACAAAGCAGATAGTTGTAAATCGTAATACTACATTCTTTTTAACACTAGTAGTCTCCATTTGACCAGGCTCACCTGCTTGCAAGAGGTGAATATCTACCCAACTCATCGGGCTCTAGATTTTTTGCAACAGCACCACCTAAACCACTCTGATGGTGTCCCAGTAGATCCCAATCCGTGGTTGTCTGAGGGTCAGAAGAAATTGGTGTGCTACCATGAGAATATGCCTGCTGAGGCACTAGCTCAAGCCCATTTTTGGTCTGTCAAAGGAACATAGGAATTTGAGAAAATCATCATGACATTTTGAGGGGAATTATTAAAACAAAGAAGAGATTACTGAGGTTGTCAGTGATACACCAATGGAACAAGCTGGTGATTGAGAAGCGAAATTTGAGGGGCTCACATCAGAATGCCACGGTGCCAGTTGATACTGAGACTCCTTTAGTTTTGCCTGTGACCATAGAATGCCAAAGAGCAGGAGTCAGGACTCAGTATGATAGAATCACGGAGAGAAGAAAAATTAGACGATTCCCCTACTGTCCGAAACTAAAAAAATCCAGGTTAAGTTTAATACAGAAATTATAGATCAAAAGCACATATGCAAGAAGCTTTTAGTGCTCTTAAATCAAAGTTGTATACCTCAGTCATAATGAGCTTCTCCTGCAAATGTTTAAACAGAACCTGCAAGAGAAAAGATCCAAGGAGTAAACATCATAAATGTGATTTATAGCAAAGAAAGTCCTTCAAGCACGCTCTATTTAACTCAAAACATAGACATCATTTTATTTAAGTCATTACATTTTTTCGGTAAGTAAAATTATATTAATAAAGTGCCAGAGGGGGCGCAATAAATATACATGTCATCACAAAATTGTCTTAGATATGTCTCAGTGTCCGTGTGAGGCCCATAAGTCTGCATGTACTGATGATGAGGCTTTTAGTGTTGGATCAGATGCTAGAATTGAGCCAGGCCGGGAAAACAAGACATTATAAATTTGGGTTGTGGGCAAGTTTATGAAGTCCAATTCATCTGAGTCAAGCTTGAAGGTTAGACTCGTGATGTCTTTGAAAAATGAAGTTTATTCTTTTTGGGACAGAAGCTGACAAGGCCCAAAGTTTGGGCAAGGCCAAGATACAGTCTTGGACATAGTGGGGCTAAGACTTTCTCAACACAACAGATGTGGGGCTCTATTTACAACTAGAATCGAAGATTGGTTAATGCCCCTGATGTTGTGGGTGCACTTCAGAATCAGGAGAGGAAGGAAGACTCTAATGGGCCAAAGCTTCAGGCAGCCGAAGGGTATAAGAGCATGGAGGTGATGAGGCTCTGTCTAATAAGTCCAATAGACAAAGTTCAGGAGTGGTTTCCAATATCCTTTGGGGACATTAAAGAAGGCTGGGGGTTTGAGATTTAATATTGGGCAGGAGAAAGGGAGACGAGTGCGATGGCAGAAGCTAAGGGTTCGGGGGATGACAGGTTGAGATATTGTGATGGTTCAGCTCTGCGACAATCTCCACAGAAGGCAGGGGTGAATCAAACTGAAGTAATGCAGGCCAAGCAGAATAACAGTGGGAACAAAAACATAGAGCAAAATATCAGACTTTGCAGGCTGCACCATGCAGCTTCTGGAGCCATGGGGGATTAATGAGAAAGAAGATCTTACAGCTTGGCCATTGTTCAGGAGGCTATGGGGAAGGTTATGAAGGGGCTGGAGTTTCTAGTTCAGAGAGTGGAGATTTGGAAGATTGGTTTGCAGAGGGTCATCCTTTGAGATTTGAAGTGGAAGGGGCAGTCTCCAATTAACTGTACTCTAGCTGTGCTGAAGCCTCAGGAAGGGAGTGGATGCAGGAATATTGCTCTATATCAAGGGGTTCAGTATGGCGTACTACAAGAAGGGGCTTTGGGTTCCAGGTAATAATCATATAGGGGGAGTAGCAGTAAGGGGGAAAGAGGAAAAAAAATGGCAGAAGTTTCATCATTGATGTTGAAGAAGATAAAAGGAGAGTGGATAAATTTTTTAGGATGTCTATGGCTGGGTACAAGGAGGAATTCCTGGAATTATTCTCTGCTATTCAACAAGATATCAGAATAAGTATAAGAGGCATAGAAGAAGGAGAAAAGGGGTTGAACTTGAAGCTTAGATGGGAGTTTAAGCGTTTGTCAAGTTCAGTGATCTATCTATGAAGCTCCAGATTATTTCATGGAATGTTCAGGGCTTAAATAACCCATAAAAAAGAATGTGATTGGAGTTTAAGAAATGGAGAGATGCAATAAATGTCTGCAGAGACCAAAATGGAGGTATTGTAAAGGTGGTAAGGAGTAGTTTGGCAGCCATTGGGGTGAATGGAAGTTGGCATAGGGGCTAGGGGCACAGCTGGTAATATTTTGGTTATATGGGATTCTAGCATTGTTTGTAAGGTAGATTGCTGGAAGGTGAATTTCAGTTTCTTGTTTTATTCCAATGCAATGAAGATGAATTCCAGTGGATTTTTCCAGGGTTTATGGTCCTGTGGACAAGGGGTATAGGGAGTTGGGTTGCATTGGATAGCTGACAGCCTGGGTAAAACTGTCAGATGTCTTGTGAACAAGTGTGTGTGATTTACCTATCAAAAAATAAAAAACAAGTGCTATAAAACTGGACAAAAAAATTAGAACTAAAGAAAGTTGGGAAGCATATAAAAATATGCAAGAAGGAAGTAAAGAAAGTTGTGAGAGATGCTAAACATTGGACATATTAATAATTTTTATTTAAAATTGGGTACAAAAGTATGGAGATGGATATATATACAAACTTGCCAAGTTAAGGGAACCAAATATTTTAATCATATTATGTGCATAAAGAATGAAGATTCAAAAGTCTTGATGAATGGTGTTGAAATTAAAGGCAGGTGGAAAAGTTGTTTTGAGAAGTTATTAAATGAAAGTGATATAGAAAACGTTAGTGTAGAAGTAGAGAAAATTTTCATAGCATTCGAGTGTATGAGGTAAGCAAACAAATTGAGAATTATGAAAAACGGTAGGGCTTTAAGACTTGATGGTATTCCTATTAAGGTACAGAAGTGATTAGGGGAAAAAGACGTGTCTTCACTAACAAATTTATTTAATAAGATCGTAATAATAGAAAAATGTGTGATGAGTGGCAAAAAATCATTTTAGTACAATACAAAAAAATAAAGTGGACAACCAAATTGTACTAATTATCATGATAGTAAATAATAAGTAGACTACAATATTTTGGGAGAGATTGATGGAGCACCGGCAAAGACTTGAAACAATTGTATCGGAGAATCAATTTGGGTTTATGTGAGGGTGATCAACAATGGAAGTTATTATGGAAAGAAAGAGAAAAGAAGAATGATCTCCATATCAATTTGGAGAAAGCTTATGATAGAGTCCCACGAGATCTAATATGGTAGGTTTTAAAAAATAAATGAGTTAAAAATGATATATTAAAAAGATAAAAGATGTAAGGGCAACTGTCTGAGAAACAACTTAATTTTCAATCCCACTAGGCTTACATCAGTGAGTTTTTTTTTTCTTTTCTTCTTTCAAGCTTACATCAAGAGTTAATGTCCTTAAATTTTTTGCTTTAGTAATGGATGAGCTGACTAAGAGCGCACCTTGGCGCAAGGTAAGGTTTCTCCATTATAAGTCACAAATTTGAGTCGCAAAAACAGGCTCCACGCTCATGGAAGTAAGGCTACATACATCTAACTCTCCCCATATCCTGCAGTGCCAGGAGTCTCGGGCACTCGGGTCTCAACTAGCTCTAATTGGGAGGAAAATTCTTTCGGATTTGGAAATATGTGGCGGAGGGTGTTAGGAACTTAGGATTCAGTGATATGGTTGCAGGTTCGTGGAGGGGGTACAGTGTTGGTGGCAATCCAAGTCATGTTATGGCCGGAAAATGGAAGTTGTTGAAGGATGATTTGAACAGATAATCAGGAGGAATTTGGTAACAATCGGGAGAGGAAACTAGAATTTTGGAGGACATCCAGCTCTTGGACAAAAAGGAACAGTCAGCTGACTTGTCGGAGGAGAGTTCATAGAGAAGGACTGAAGAACGAATAATGGTGGGTTTTGAAGGCAGAGGAAACTTCTGGGAGACAGAAATCCAAAGTCTTATGGCTGAAAAAGGGAGATAAAAACACAAAGTTCTTCCATAGGGTTGCAAATCCACACAAAAGAAGAAAACCACATCAGCTCTTGAAGGGTTTGATGGTGAAGGATGGAAAAGGTTGGAGGGTGAAAATTTCTCACCTTCTATTTGCAAATGATACTATTATCTTTTGTAAGGCGGATGACAGGCAGCTTCACTTATTGAGGTGTGTTTTGCTTTGATTCAAAGTAGTGTGGGGGTTGAGATTTGATTTGAATAAAACCGAAATCATTACTGAGGGAAATGTGAAGGAGGTGGAGGAATTAGCTTGGGAAGTGAGTTGTAAGGTGGGGTTCTTCCCTTCCACCTACTTGGGTTTGTCATTGGGAGCTTCTCTGAGATCTAGTTTCATTTGGGATTCGGTGGTGGAGAGATTTAAGCAGAGGCTAGCGGGATAGAAGAGACACTATGATCGTTCCGGATTGTTGTTTCAGTAACCAAGGGAATAAAAACATTTCGAAAACCTAGTGGAACAGTAGAAAAAAGTTAAAATGCGTAGAAACATTTAGAAACATAAAGTAAAATATATATGAAACTTAGAAAAAAATTATCATAATTAACTAATTGGAAATATTTTAGGGTACAATCCATCCACACAAGAGGATACTAAGGTGAATTGAGATAAACATAAATGAAAATTAGTCATTAATGCCAAATAATTATTTACTAGTTAAACATGAGTATAAAAAATTTTAGAGTTAATTTTTTATGTAATATGAAATTATAATAAATTCTTTTATAAATATGTGGGATAATTTTAATATACACGAATTAAACAGTTAAACATAAAATAATAATTTAAGTAAAACAAATATCAAGTTAAACTCATTAAAATTAGTAACAAAGTATTAAAATATATTGTTCATCTACTTTTTCATTTTCACTGCTACTTTTCCTTATTTACTATTTCGAAAATAAATAAATAAGATATATTCTTGTAAATTTGGGTCTTGATCCTTCAATCTACTCTGTCATTTGACTCTTCGAGAAAAAAATGGATATTATCTTTTATAAACTTCTAGATATATTGTTGGTGCAAAAAAAATATTTCTACTATTTTGGTAGGTTTCCTTGAAAATAAAGTATATTTTAATGGAAACAACTGTGCTCCCATGAAAGTATGTGAATTTTGGTATTCTCGTTGGGTTTCAATTTAGTTAAATGAGAAATTAAAATGTTTTGGCCATTTCAATAGAAAAGAAATGACATTTAGATCCTTGGAAAGGAGGTAAAATTATTGGTGCTCCTTCCTTTCCCATGGAAGCTGATTTGGAGATCTTCGAGTCACAAATAAAGTTCCCTTTTTTTTTTTTTTTGCAAGGATGGTAGCTTGGGGTGCTATCTTAACTATGGACAAACTTAGGATGAGGAGGTTTCATTTTCCTAGCTGTTCTAGCCTTTCTAAGTGCGAGGAGGCAACAATGGATCATCTTCTAGTACATTGCAAGATGGCGAGAGATGCATGGAGTATGATATTCTCCATTTTTGGATGTAATTAGGTGATGTCGGCTTGCATTTGAGAGGGGTTTTCGAGTTGGAGGTGTAGGCATATGAGAAGGGAGGTACCAAAAGCTTGGAGGATGGCACCCCTTTAACTTACTTAGGGCTTATGGAGCGAGAGAAATAGGCGGACTTTTGAAGGGGCCAAGCTATCTTCATGGTGTTCTAAAGAAAAGTTTTTAAGATTACTCTTTTTTTGGCTAAAGAAGCTAATCCATTTAGATAGTGTCATAAAAATATTGGGAGATTTCAGGCCTTAATTTTTGTAGCCTCCCCCCCACCCCCATTTTTTGTAATTATGGATTTGCCCCCTTTAGGCACCATATAAGTACATAAATGCATACATATATGTATAATGATGAGAAGATACTTATGTGGGAATTTTAATGAATTTATGAGCATATATTTGCCAAGAAAAATATAATTATATATTTTGCCACAATAGAAATGAATGGATAAAATAAATGATTTGAACAAGAGAATGAAATCAATCTAATTGCCCATAAAACTCTCACAATTGAGAGAGGGGGAAAGGATAATTCCCACAACCCATATTATTCTCCCAAAGAGAGGTTATGTGAGCAAATCTTAATGTCCCCTAGTTTACAATACCAAAACATAATAAAATCAGCAACAGCCATAATTTTCCAACCTAGATATCTAGAGAGGGATTCATGTGTTCTCAGGTCGGCGTCTTTTATATACCAGCCATGATTACCAAAAAGCTAGGAAGTTAAGAAGGTAGAATACTTAATTCAAGGTTCTCATTTAGCTAATAGACATATGAGAATAGAAAACTATTTATTTTGTGCATGTTACACAATTAAAAACCAGCTCATACAGACCTTGAGATTGCTAACAATGGATTGGGCATCAGGAACTGGTGGCTGCAGGGAATACTCGGCAAGAAGAGGAAGCAAAGATGACACAAATGTTGATCTTTCTTGTTGTGCAGCCTGAAAGAGCCACAATGCAAACTTCAAAATCCATTTTTCAAATAGATAATAGCTGTTCAAAACGAAATGCATCTAACAAATAACTACAATACGTTTAACACCATTCCTTTTTTTCATCAGTAAGTGAAAATATATACTAACATGAGCCCGAGGGGGGCTAACCCTTAGACAAAAGAAAGGGAGGGACTACAAAAATTAAGGTCTCAACTCCCCCAAAAAAGTCAAAAAAGAATCTAAATTATTCGGGTATTCCTCTTTACACCAAAAAAAAAAAAAATAACCTCAAAAAAGGACCCTTGAAGGCCCACTAAGAAAGCTCTTAATCCTCAAAAATCCACCGGTTACGCTCCTTCCAAATGCATCATACAAGACATAATGGTGCAATCGTCCAAATACTCCTAAGCTCTTTCCGCATCTTGCTAGTTCTCCAACTCCAAAAAACCTTCTTCAAAACAAGCCGGCATGACTCGTTCAATCCCAAATAATATCAAAACCATATCCCAAGAATCACGAGCCACAGTACAATGCAGAAAAAAATGAGCAAGAGTCTCCTCCTCCATCTTACACATGCAACACCAACCAGGGAGCTGAAACTTGAAAGCAACTTCGCTTCAAATTGTCCACAGTGAGAACCGATTCCCAAGCAGCTGCCCAACAGAAAAAGGCAACCTTTTTTGGAATTCTAGACTTCCAAACCAACTACCATGGAAAGATCTCTCCCCTTTTCCTAATCAGCAGGTTGTAAAACGACTTTACTGAAAGCTTTTTCTGCTTTTCCACACTCCAAACCATAGAATCAACCCCTCTCCTTCCTCACCACCTGCCTACCCAAAATAGCCATGAGCTCCTCCACCTCCTCACTTCCCAATCAAAAACATTACAACAGAAACGAGGGCTCCACACCAACTCTCCTCCCACAAATTCCACATAATCCACCACCAAGACTGCCTTGTTTACCACAATAGCAAACAAAGCTGGAAATTTGTCACTCAAGAGCCCTTACACCACAAATCCAGCCAAAACCAAACCCTAGAGCCTTCACCCACCTCTCTAAAAGCCCTCATCCCTTTTGAATAGCTTTCCAGACCCCCACACCCATACACCTCCCTCACCTCATTGGAAAACCATCGCCCCCCCCCCTCCCCATACCTATTGACAATAACTCTCCTCCACATAGCTAGATCCTCAATAGCATCATATCTCCACATCCACTTCCCAAGCAACGCATTGTTGAAACATCGCATGTCCTTGATCCCCCCAAACCCCCCCACCCAGCGACCTTTTCATTTTATCCCAACTCACTAGATAGATTTTCCTTTCCCCTCCCTTCCCATCCCATAAAAAACCCCGTTGAAGTTTCTCTAGTTTCTTCTCCACTGAGGCCAGCATCGGAAAAATGGACAACATAAGGAGGTAAATTGGCCAAGAAACTCTTAATAAGAGTAACTCGTCCCCCCTTTGATTAATATTGCATCTTCCACCTAGCTAACATCTTTTAAAACCGTTCAACCACCACATTCCAAATAGCTACAAAATGGGACAAAGCACCCAACGGCAATCCCAAGTTCACCATGGGGAGAGCTCCCACTTTACCCCTCCACTTCCTCCACCCTACCCACTGGGATCAACTCCATCTTAGAAAAATTCACCTTCAAACCTGAGACAGCTTCAAAAAAAACCAAAATGCGGTGAAGGAATCTAAAATGTCCTCTCCTGGCCTCACACAAAACCAAAATGTCATTAGCAAACAACAAATGACAAATCTTCACACCACCACTCCTTTCATTGCCCCACCTCAAATCCCTTGAACAAACCCTCATAACTGCTCTATCTAGCATCCAGCTCAAAGCTTCTATAATTATTCCAAAAAGAAAAGGGGACTAAGGGCCACCCTGTCGCAACCCTCACGATGACTAAAAATACCCCACCACAGAGCCATTCACTAACACTGAAAAAGAAACTGTGGATATACAAAATCGGATCCAACTCCAACTCTGATCAAAACCCATCGTACGAAGAATAAACAAAAGAAACCCCAATTCACATGGTCTTAAGCTGATCAAACCTGTCTTGTAACTCTTTTCTCTCACTCATCCACACACTCATTAGCTATCAAACACGAATCCAAAATATGACTCTTTCCAATATAAGCATTCAGGCTACTAGAAATAATCTGCCCCATAACCCTTCTCAATCAGAATGCAAGAACTTTGGCTATAAGCTTGTACATGCTCCCCACCAAGCCTAGTGGCCTAAGTCTTTTATGTTCTCTACCCCTTCTTTCTTTGGAATCAACGCAATAAAAGAAACATTCAGATTATACACAAAGGAACTCTATGAATGGAGAGAATGAAACCAGCCACTACGTCCAGCCGAATCACCCTCCAGCAATGCTTGAAAAAAGCCAAAGTCAAACCGTCCAGGCTTGGAGCTTTATCACCATCATAGGTACTCAATGCCTCCCTAATCTCCTGTTCTGAGAAAAGGATCTCTAACATCTGTCGCTCCTCCTCCCCAATAGAGTCAAAATCTATCCCTTCCAAGCTAGGTCTCAATGAAATGAGTCTCCGTACACAGCCTCTTATAAAAATCACCAATGTCGTTCCTAACATCCTCCACCTCCTCCAATCTATCATCAACAACCACTGGACTAATATAATTCCTTCTTCTATGAGCATTTTCCACTCTATGGAAGAGCCGAGTTTTGTCATCCCCCTCTCTTAGCCAAAGAGCGCGAGATTTTCTGCCTCCATGACAATTCCTCCATCTTCAAAATCTAGTGCAGATCCCCTTTCAAGCCTTCTCTATTCAGCCTATCCATCTCCCCAAGGCCTTCTTCATATTCTTTATGATCAATGAGCTGAATTTTCTCCAAGACTGAATCTTTTTGCACCTTAAGATCCCCTAGCTCCAACACCTGCTGCTGTGCCTGCTTCTTAGATTGGGCCTCAGCCCTTTTAACCCAAACTGCCTCGGGCGTCTTCCTAATAGGAACCTCTAACCTCGTTACAAGCGGGCCTCTCCATTTGGATCAGCCCAGTCATTCAGTCCTTCCACCCTCAAGCCATCAAATTGATTATGGACCCATAGCAAATCATGCTGCGCTAGGCCCAATCCATCACGCCCAGCATTTCCTGTAGCAAGCTTTCTCAGTCTAGGCCAAATCCCAGCCTCATCAACTGGTCTCAGCGATCCCCACCTTTGGTCCACCCACCGCTACAACCCCTCAGTTTCTGGTTTCGGAATACCACCCAATCCCACCCTACCTACAAGAAAATGCCAACAAAACTTCAATCTATCCACACAAGAATCATGGTTAACCACTACATCCCCCCAAGACTCCTTGGTTCCTTTCTGCACAACCAGTGCTTACACCTTCGCGACATCCACATACGTCTGAGAATTCTTCTATGCTCGGCCCTTCATCCGCCTCAATAACTCCCTGAATGTTCTGGCCACCTGAAACCATCCCCACCCTTATCAGATTCAGGAATATAGATCCGATACCTTCCATTCCCCATCGATTCGTCCACCCAAACAAAATTCCCTCATGTTTGTCCCCCAAAACACCCTATAACTTTGATTCTGACCATGACAAACCCTTTCAAAACTAATTCCATCCTTACAACCCCCTATATCTTCCAACTGAACACAAAGCCATCCAAATCCACCATCATCCATCTGGATCCATCGTACCACCCCTTGATCCCATTCTGTGATTTGGAAAACATGGCTCATTCCCTCCTCAAGTTCATCGATCTTGCATGTCTTCGAGGCCCACCGCATGAAATGCCCTGGAGCCCCCATCTCAATGTACATTTAACACCATTCATGCAATTATAAAGATTAAACATAACAACAAAACAAGAGTTATTCAACATGAAGCAACCACTGTTTAACTTGACGGCCACAACGAGGAAGTGCAGGGTTAATGTCCCAGACAAGACGTGTGTCATGCCGTGCTTAAATAAAAAAATATACATATATTCACATTTTTCACTCAAATTAATGAAATTGGTGGCTTAAGTATACATAAAGCTTAAATTTGACCAATCCCATATTAGTGACAACAAAATTCATCATAAAACAGCAATATAGGGACATGAATCGCAGAACAAATTTTTTTTTTTTGTCTATTCACAGAATAAATATAAATTTTAGTGTATGATATTTCATCAAGTTGACACAGAAGCTCAAATATTAACTGCATCAAATAATAACAACATTTGCAAAGATCAACTTATTTGATTAAACAATAATTAGTTCTGTCCAAAGAAGTTTAAAAAATACAAATATGGCTCTATTTCTCCTGGAATTAGGATGCAATAACGAACAAGAGAAAAAATAAATAAAGCACTGTAGTTGTCATGAAAGAACTAACAGCACCTCAACAGGGCAATGAAAACCAGATATGAAAGAAATATACCTGCAACGCATAGGTAAGACGTATATTTTCTTCAATTATGTCTTGCCTGTAAGAGAGTGCTTTAGATGCAGCATCAACAAGGTCTTGCTGCTGCTGGTCAAAGGCCTAGTAGCAGACAATAAGTTCAAAAATTCCCTTTAATTTTGAGGAGGGGAGAAGAGGAGGGGGGGTATTGGGTGGGGGAGAGAGAGGAATAAAAAAGGATTGTAAGAAGAATCCAGCATACCATACGCATATAAGCTATGCGCTTTGCCAGAACATATTTCTCATTGCGTATTTGTGTTTCCTATCAACAAGCAATTAGTTTATTTAGTAACGTAGAACAAAATAAAGAAAGATATTCTTCTAGGAAACATGTGAAATCCCACACACCTCTCATACCTTGATCGAATATTCAGCAAGATGTTTCCGCAACTGCAAAATCTCTTCTTCATGATCCCGAATCTTAACAACAAGATCCTAAGAATATTTATCCATCAAAAGAGGGAAAAGAATTCTACACAAATATATCATTACATCCAAAAGATTTATGCTCACAAAATGATAACTGATACATTAAAAGAGGGAAAAGAATCTTATGCAAATACAGTATTATGTCCAAAAAGTTATGTTTATAAAATGACACCTTATACACTGCCAGATACTACCTGCTTCCAAAGGTTGCTAGAATCATTTACTTCAGCCATTGGCATCATCCCATGACCAGATAAATTGCATCGTGGATCATAATCTCCTTCAATTTGACACCTAACAAAAGAAAGTATAATAATATCTGAAATTTTCTACGCATAATTCACTAAGATTGTTAACAAAAAACAAATCCTCGGTAACCCAAAATATGTGACTGTCGTTGCATCTGATATTAAAAACCTGCTAGGAGAAATTGATGTTGTAGATGGTGAAGATAATTGAGAGAATCCAGCATAATCTGCAGGTGTCTGACCACCAGGAAGCACATTCAGTGTTCCATTGATCTTACTGCTCTCAGAATGGCTTACTGCCCGAGTTTGTATGGCGTGATCCTCAGTATTTGGCATCAACTCTTGTTGAATTATAGCACCAGATGGATCATGCATGTATGTGTTGTCTATGTTTCTAATCCCATCTGCTTGATTTGCCAAAGAGGAAACTGTTTGATGAGCTCTGTTAGGTACTTGAACACTATCCTCCCAATGATCAACATTATGTGGTCTTCGAGCTGTAGAGTCATCCAATTTCTGCCAAAAAGTTTAGATTCACCAAATGTAATGTAAAAGAAAGATTGCTTATGTAAAGGTGTACACTGATTCCATTTGGTAACAATACATGCTATAGGAAGCCAAGCACCAAGAATACATACCACAGAGTAATAAACTAATGATAAAGTTGGAATTGGAAAACCTCACCAATCTCATTATCAGAAATTTATAAATATGTAATAAGACATGCAGATGGGTGATTATCTTTAACAATCTGGCAAATAGATGATACAGTAATCAAATGAAGTCTTGTAATGACATGAAGATCTCTAAAGTTTATATGAAGGTGATGGCTTCACATTAAAACTATTGACATGATGAAGCCTGAGCAGAAATCTACATAAAAAGGGAAGTTAAATAATTAATGCCAACTACAAATGCAATCAATGTCAACTATTAATCCATCAAACTTGGATAAAAGTCTTACCATTCTATGTCTAAATCTAGCGTTAAAGAACCACTCCAGCCCCCAAAAAAAAATTAAAGAAGAAGAAAAGGAAAAAAATAAAAAAAAGAAGGAACATAAAAGTAAAGGATGCATTATCTTCATATGTACTTAATCCATCAAACTTGAATGAAACAAAAAAGATAATAATAATAAGTGAATTTAATATTAAAGGTGCCCAAGGGGGCAAACCTAAAAGTACAACTGCCTTAGAACAAGTGGCGGATCCTTGATGACCTGATACGACCCGAGGCAGTATGACCTGATTTTGACCCTTTTGTGGGTTATTTTGGTTTCCTAATTATATTCAGTTTAGTATTAGTAGTTTTTTAATCAGCTTAGTAGAAGAAACTAATAGTTTCCTATTCGGATTAGTAATCTTTATCTCTAAGAATTTCTATTACTTCTATTATTCATCTTTATCAATAATATCAGGTTTCGAGTTTAGAGAATTTTTCTTTTTTAGGTGAATAATCCCCATGTTACTTAGTTTTCAAGGAATTCTATGTGTTCAATCCTTTCACGTTTTTGTGCTGTGTTAGTTGATAAGCGAGGATTTTCCTGGTTAGATGGCACAAATGACGGAGTCGAAAACACAAATCCCATTGACGTTGGTCGTGAGACGAAGGCCTTGTGAGCTACGATTGACGAACAGAAGCAACAGATTGGTGACATTTGTGAGATGCTTCTAGGGCTCAATCTCAACACCATTAAAGACCCTCCAATCGATAGGAACCGCGTTGAAAGAGTTGCCTGAGACCAGCCTGCTAACAGATTCATACCAGATCGACGTCCCCAAAGGCAACCCGCTTATGGAGGCGTTTCAGATTCTAATGACGAAGAGGACTTCAATATACATAGACCTGCGACAATGAACCGAGAGTTCGAGGATTATCGACTGAAGACAGATATAGCCAATTTCAATGAAAATCTTAACATTGAGGAATTCATTGATTGGCTTTTTGAAGTTGATCAATTTATGAACATGATGGAAGTTCTACTATTTTAGAAGACAAGATGGTTAAACTTGTCACCTTTAAATTGAAGGGTGGAGCAGTATTTTGGTGGGATCAATTGCAGTGAAACTGACAGCGACGAGGAAAGCAACCACTACGGCCCTAGAGAAAGATGAAGCATCATATGATGGACAGATTCCTCCCTCCAGATTATGAGCAGTACTTGTTCTAGTTATACTAGAATTGTAACCAAGGTAAACATTCCATTTTCAGTTATACGATAGAATTTAACAGATTGTTTGATCGTAATAATCTTGCTGAGACGGACAGGCAGGGTGGCACGATATCTGAATAGTCTGAAACCTTCAATTCGTAATAAAATTAGCTTCCATGTTGTATGGACTGTCGATGAGGCCCATAACAGGGTGCTGAAGGCAGAGCTTCTGAAAAAGGAAAGAAGGGATAGAAATTTAGTACCTTTTCGGATGAGTTTTTCTGAACCATCACATGTTGCGAGTGATAAGAAAAAAGGCATCCAAGTAGTAATCCAATCTCCTGACCAAATCAGATGACAAGGAACAACCAATGCAGAGGATAGTGCTAGCAAAGGCCTTCCAAAGAAGGTAATTCACACTCAAATGCAAATCCTTATGCCAAGCCAACAACTAGTAAGAGCTATCGTTGTGGAAACCTGGACATCACTCCAATAATTGTCCAGATTGGCAACCTTTTAATTATGTTGAGAACGAACAGGCTATGCAAGAAGTAAATGAACAGGAAGCTGCTGGAGAAGATGATTTCTATGAGGGGGCAGAATTTGTAGAAGAAGATGGAGAGCGAGTTAGCTATGCGGTGCAATGATTGTTGTCCGTGCCAAAGCAAGTAGACACGAGCCAACGGCACAACATCTTTCAATCTTGTTGTACAGTTAATCGAAAGGTTTGCAATTTAATTGTTGATCGTAGAAGCTACGAGCATTTTGTGGCTAAGAAGTTGGTGGATCAAATGAGCTACCTACAGAAAAGCATCCTTCTCCTTATGCAATCGGTTGGATTCAGAAGGGACCAACGATGAAGGTAACAAAAATTTGTTGTGCTCCTTACTCAATTGGCAAACATTATCATGATGAAGTAATTTGTAATGTGGTTGATATGGATGTTAGTCATGTGCTACTAGGGAGGCCATGGCAATATAATGTTAATATTACATATAGAGGCAATGATAATGTTTATATGTTCACATGGGGAGCACACAAAATTGCCATGATCCCTTCAAAATCTGATTTTATGACTAACAGCTCTCCTAAAGTAGAGGGGCAGTCTATGTTAGTTTTGGGCTTTGGTAGTTAAACGATTGGTGAAAGAAAATCCAGAGTCAAAAACAGCAGTAGTTGTGCCAGAAAAATTGCAGCCATTGTTGAAGGAGTTTCATGAGCTAGTTTCTGATGATCTACCTAATTGCTTGCTTCCAATGAAGGACATTCAGCACCACATTGATCTGGTGTCCAGTACAAGCATTCCAAATCTGGCATATTACAAAAATGAATACAAAGGAGAGTAATATTCTAAGAGAGAAAGTAGAAGACTTGCTAAAAAATGGTTCATTAATGAGAGCATGAATCCTTGTGCAATTCCAGCCTTGTTAACACCAAAGAATGATGGTAGTTGGCGTATCTATATAGATTGTAGAGCCATTAACAAGATCACCATCAAGTATAGATTTCATATTTCGCGCTTTGATGACATGATTGATATGCTTGAAGGTTCGAAGTTGTTTGCCAAAATTGATCTTCGTAGTGGCTACCATCATATTCAAATTAAGCATGATGATGAATGGAAGACTGCGTTCAAGACAAAAAATGGCTTGTATGAGTGGTTGATGATGCCTTTTGGTTTAACCAATGCACCTAGTACCTTTATGTGAGTCATGAACCAAACTTTGAGGCCTTTGTTGGGAAGTTTGTTGTTATCTACTTTGATAATATCCTTATCTACACAAAATTGAAGGAGGAACACCTTAATCATCTACAACAGATCCTAACAGTGTTAATGTAAAATAAATTGTATATCAATCTTAAAAAGTGCAATTTTATGACTACCAGTTTATTGTTTTTAGGTTGTATGGTTGGTGCAAATGGCATTCATGTAATTGAAGAGAAAATGCGAGCAATTCGAGATTGGCCAACGCCTAAAACAGTTGGCGATGTTCAAATTTTTCATGGTCTGGCGATGTTCTATCGCAAAAGAGCTTCACCTTGATTAAAGAGAACTGTGCACCGGTCCAGTTTTGGCCGTACCTAAATTTGAGCAGATCTTTGAGGTGGGAGTGTGATGCGAGTGAAATTAGCATTGGGGCAGTCTTGTCTCAAGAGAAGCGACGAGTGACAGTCTTTAGCGAGAAGCTGAATGAGACTCGCCAAAAGTGGAGCACTTATAATCAAGAATTTTGTGCAATTGTTCGAGTTTTCAAGCATTGGAAGCATTATCTTGTGAAAGCAGAGTTTGTGCTTTACACATATCACCAAGATTTGAAGGACAACAACAACCAAAAGAACCTGAACAAGATGCATATGAGATGGTCCACATTCCTTCAAAAGTTCCCTTTTGTCATCAAATACAAATCTGGTAGGTTGAATCGAGTTACAGATGCTTTGAGTAGAAGAACTAATCTTCTTGTCACATTAGCTCAAAAGGTTGTGGGATTCTAGTTCTTGAAGGAACTATACTCACAGAGATTTGGGCCAAGTGCAAGGAGTCTCAAGTTGTTACAAATTTCTATGTGCATGAGGGGTACTTATTCAAGGGCAACCACTTGTGCATCCCTCAAACATCACTGCGAGATAAGCTTATTCGTGATCTACATGGCAATGGGTTGAGTGGACACATAGGCAGAGATAAAAAAAGTAGCGAGTGTAGAAGAGCATTATTTTTTGCCACAAGTCAAACGGAACGTTGATAACTTTGTTCGAAAGTGATACACTTGCCAAGTGTCTAAAGGCCAGTTACAAAACACTAGTCTTTATATTCCTTTATCAGTTCCTAATTCTATTTGGCAGGATTTATCTATGAACTTTGTGTTGGGACTACCTCGAACACAACAAGGGGTAATTATGTTTGTGTAGTTGTTGACAGGTTCTTCAAGATGGCACATTTTATTCCATGTCAAAAGACTTTGATGTTTCAGACATAGCATGGTTGTTCTTTCAAGAGATTGTTAGACTTCATGGTATTCCAAAATCCATTACTTCAAATTGAGACACAAAGTTCCTAAACCATTTTTGGATCACTTTGTGGCGAATGTTTGATATTTCCTTGAAGTGCAGTACAACAGCACATCCACAAACTGATGGACAGACTGAGGTGATGAACAAGACATTGGACAACATAGTTTGCAGTATTTGTGGAAGTATATCCAAGCAATGGGATCATGCCTTGCCATAAGCTGAGTTTGCATACAACAGTGTTGTTCATAGTTTGGGGCATTTTTTGGGGAAAGTGTACATTCTGTTTTGAGAACATATGGTTGCGGGAGGACAATTTCGTGGATAAAGTTAGGGACTGATGGCAGGGTTATATAGAATATGGCCAGCCAGGGTTTTTTTTCCAAGAAATTAGAAAGGCTAAAATAAGATATATTAAGAAATGGAATAAAGGGATCTTTGGAAATCTTGAATTATGAAAGCTAGACTGCTTGAGGAGATTATGGTGGTGGATATCAAGTAAGAAACAAGCACTTTCACAGCAGAAGAGAGAGCTTGGAGAGATGGGGAAAAAGGGAAGTTCGGAAGATTATTGATTTCCAAAGAAATTATTTGGAGAGAGAAGTCAAGGACTATCTAGCTAAAGGAAAGGGATTCGAATACAAAGTTCGTTCTTTAGATGAGAAACGCTGATAGACAAGGCAACAACATACGAAGTATTACTATCAAGGAAGAGTACCTGAAAGTGGAGAAGGATGTTTAGAGAGAAATAGTATAGTCGAATTAGTCCTATGAGTCTATGTACTAAAAGACAATTACGTGGAGCTTGGGGTTGGGTGGATTAGCATTTGGGACAATTTTGAAAGAGGACAAGCAATGGTTCAAGAGGTCATTCACAGTTGAAGAGGTGGAGCAGGCTCTTAGTCAACGTGATGGTGATAAAGCCCCAAGTTTGGATGGTTTCACAATGGCCCTTTACAGAAATTCTAGACACAGGTTAAGTAGGATGTGATGGTGTTTTTCTCCTTTTTCATCTCCCAGACGGTGGAAGACCAGTAGAGAAAGAGTCGAGAAGAGAATAAAGAGTTATATGTACTGAATATAAAGGCTATCATTATAAGTAATATGAGATTATATTTGTATAAAGGTATATGTATGGAATATAAAGGATATTGTTTTGAGCACCTTTTATTTTTTGTTATAAGGGAGGTCAGTCTTGTCAATAGTTTCTTTTCTTTTTTTAACTCCTTAAGAGTAAAGCTGGTGTTTTGTTTGTATATGGGCCACTCCCTTGCTGTTATTTTTACAAATAATCTTTATTTATCACAGAGAGAGAGAGAGAGAGAGAGAGAGAGAGAGAGAGAGACTGAGGGAGAGAATGATGCTAGAAGGTCTATGAAAGTGAGGAAAAAGAACTTGGAAGTGTGACATTTCAATAGAGCGCTCCACGGAGGTAGTTGTCCTCAGTTATTTGGAAGGCTATTTGGTGCACAAAAGATTCTCATTGTTGAAGAGGGAACAGTTTATAGTTAGTTGGTGCAACACTTCCAAAAGAGATAAAGAAATTGTTAGGCCCCATCAATAGTATACAGTTCAAATCACCCTAAAAAGTCATCATATACACCACAACATTCAGAGCCAACTGGCCTTTCAAGCTTGACAAACCCTACCATTCGGGCAGGCCCCTAACCAACAAGCCAAAGAGGCCCTCCACCATCCTAGTCATATAATCCATTGAACTCTAAATAGAGAAAAAAACCAAGCACTACATATCCTAAGCGACCGCGCAATAAAGGAGAATACGACTAATGATTTCTTAAGCCTCCAAAGTCATCGTCCAAAAAAAAAAGGAAGAAAAAAACCTTGGACAACAATATAGACTTCCAAACGCCTCGCGAAGGGAACATAGCAAGAAACAATGCGGCAGGTGATTCCATAATGCCCATGATAGAGTGCTTATGAAGAGATATAGGAAGTCATCTTAAGGTGTGGAACCTCCAATCTTGGCTGTTAAGCATACAATGCTGAGTTCTCTTATGTTTTCGTTCCTTGATTGATGCTTTGATAGAAGCTTGTCATTTTGAGTGAGATGAGAGTACAGATTTTATTTACTCCTTGCGCATAGATCAGGAACACATGTTTCACTCCTCTCGTTCTTTCTTAATGATTCTACTCATAATACACACACCCATACCACCCACAAAAAAACATATATATATATATATATATATATTATACACCACTCTGGAAGCAATCCTCCGATTCATATATCATGGTCTAAATCCATGAGCAAGTTCTTCTCTAATAAAAAAAAAAAATAGATAAAAAAAATTTAATATAAAAAAAGGCCACATCTTGATCTATAGATACATTTAGGAAACGAAAACTTGAACTAAGCCCAAAATAATAATTATAATTTTAAACCTTCACATACACGTGAATAATAAAAATCCCAACCTTTTGACAAGAAAAAAACTACCACAATCTCTTAAATCTTAATAAACCACTCCAGACCAGTATGCAGGTGGCCCCCTTATGGTGTAAATGGGGAGAGACCAGGATGCCGGTGGCCCCCACTCCAAAAATTCTTTTTTATAGGTACCACGAAGTCCAAAATTTAAAGCTCATTTGATTCAGTTCTTTCCGAATCACACAAAGAGATCAAGAGAACACATGCCAAGAAATTACAATAAGCTAAATTATGCCTCTAAACAAGACAAACAACTCCTTACAGAAAGAGAGTCTACACCAAAATAGGCATCATCCACATTAAATCAGGAATACAGACTCAGATCTCTAGTTCAATGTCAGAAATCCAAATCATAACACCGAACGTCTGAGTTTCCTGAAGCACAGGCATTCATGCAGCAGCTCATCTATATAACATCAGCAGCAGCCAGGTTCCTGAAATACAGACCTCATGTACTGTGGTGTGCTCTCAAATATAAACAGTGAATGCAACTAGAGCATCAAGAATAAAGTGTGGGAAGAACAATGTGACCTAGAACACGGATCGCTATGATATGCAAAACGGGAATGGGAATGGGAATGCGATATGCTACATACTTTAAATGTGATACGATAGGGGGTAAGCTTACATAGATGACATAAGTGGAATAACCATTGGAGTGTTTTCTTCTTTTCACCCAAAAAAAGATGAGTAATGAGAATTAATATCATTTAAGTGAAAAAAAATTCCCTAGTTATAAAAATTTATTATAATAAAAAGAAATATGTAAAATCATTGAACTAAATGCACCTATTTATGTTGATCTCTTAATTTATGTTAGTTGAGAATTAATATCATTTAAGTCAAAAAAATTTCCATACTTATAAAAATTTATTATATTAAAAAGAAATATGTAAAATCATTGAACTAAATGCACCTATTTATGTTGATCTCTTGATTTGTATTAAGTCTTTTTCTATTACTTTGCTCCTGCAAGGAAAATTATGGAAAGAAGTAAGAAGAAATTTATTGGATCGCTAAATTTAGTGTTCTGGAATGCAAGTGTTCCCTACTTTGGAACACATGTACCAAAACGGAAATCGTTAGAATGCTAGCGTTTTCTGGTAACTATGGGGGAGAATGTGACACAGCACATGTTCCAAAATAAATTAAACAAAGTGAGCACTAACAAAATATAAATATTTTGAGCATTCCAAATGAGAGCACTAACAAAATATAAATATTTTTAGCATCCCAAACGAGAGCACTTACATATTTTTCAAGTTCCTGAATTTTTTTCTGAAGTTCAGTCCTCAACCGAGTGTTCTCCTCCACCTGTGAAGAGTGACCCAAGATAGAATTAGTTTCTTATTTTAAACCATTACAAAGTTACAGCCATAGCAAATACAAATAAACAGCTTACTGTGAATTTTCCTCTTTTATAAGATTTGATCTATATTTAAAACAAAAATAATATATATAATTCTGCCTTGCCTCAGACACTATACCCCAGCCTGGCCAAAAGATTGATTGAGACTTAAAATACAGCCCAGCCCAGACCTATACACCATGCCCAGGCCATGTGCATAGCAAGGCCAGGCAGGCCAGTGGGCTAATGTCCACCACTACTTAGTGTATCTCTTGTAATCCTCTGAAATATTAAAAACTGTAAAAAACAACATAGAATACCATTCACTACTCAAAACGTGAATCACATTTCTATCATTCCAGATTGAGGAAAACATGTGTGCAAACACAAGGAACCATGAAAAGGGAAGTGGAGGTATGTTCACATTTGAAAAGGGGAAAAAACACAACAAAAAAAAAAAAGAGTTCAAGAAATCTTGGCAATCAAAGATCCTGATAGGTAAAAGTCTCCAAATTCTAAAATTTCACCAGAAACAATAATAAGCTGCAGGTTGACACAAAGTACCAGATGGAAACCCAGGAGCTAAAGAAATTTATACTGGGCACAACTTTTACCCCCTGTGAGCTTTTTGTGTGGCAGTTAGGGATTGGGATTCTGGACTTCAATCTGTAGGGGCCTGTCAGGTAGATTCTTCTGGTAGGAGATTGACATGTTTTTCTTTTTCCTTTGCATTAGAGGAATTTCTCATCCTTGGCCCTTGTATCATTTCCTTTTCTTTGCCTTAAATCTTTCTTCCATAAAAGCACATGCACAAGCATCTATTAAAGCACGCAAAACTCAATAAGACTTTAATCCCTCTCTGGGATTGGCTACATGAAACCTCTTTTGCCATTCAATTCATAATTAAGGCAAAGAACCTGCCACAAAAATAAAGACTGCCACACCTTCCATATTCATGCCACCATAGAGGAAGAAGCTGAGGATAGAGATTTCCTTTGTTGCATGGCAGTCTTTATTTTGTGGCAAATATGGAAGGCAGGGAATGAGAATGTGGTTAATTCCATTAAGCTGCATCCTTTGTCAGTTGTGTGTCTTGCCCAGAAGGCTGCTGGGGAGTTTGTTGCAGCAAATGAGAGGAATGATGTGGGTGTTTCCGTTCAAGGATCAAATTTTCATTTCCTTTCCATCAAAACAGCCAAAACATTTCCATTTCTCATTGAACTGAAACGAAACACAACTGGAATACCGAAATTCAAGTGATTTCATGAAAACAAAATTGTTCAATCAAAACATACTTTATGACCGAAACTAGTCAACACATACCAAAACAATGGACACATTTCCTCTGTACCATAAATAAATCTAGAAGTTGGTAAAAGATAATATCCATTTTTTTTCAAAAGGAGTAGATTAAAGGATTAAGACCCAAATTTAAAAGAAGATGTCTCTATTTTTTTCATAAACAGTAGATAAGAAAAGTAGAAGTAAAAATGAAAAGTAGATGAACAATTTCTTTTATGACCCAATAACCACCCTACCACCCGCAGGTTTCGGTCGCGTGGCCGATTGTAAGCCTGGGGGAACATGTAAACCCTCCTACGGTCCTACCCACATGTACCAGTTAAATCTAGCGGAGGTGGCCCCACGGAGTGTCATTGCTTTTGTGGAGTATTGAACCCATGACCAGTTCCTTGTAAGGCACCTACCATGTGATTCACTCCCACTCAGCTACCCCCTTGGGGATGAACAATTTATTTTGATACTATGTTACTAATTATAATAGGATTACATTTTATTTGTTTTACTATTATTATTTTATGTGTAACTTATGTCAAACTATTTAATCCGTGTATATTACATAGTACATATGTATTATGATATTGTATTGTATTTTATTAAAATTTCAGTTTGGCGAGACTGGATTCATCTAGCCAACCACCAATAGTTGGAATAATGCTTTGTTAAGTTGAGTACATAGTACATAGTAATAATGAAAAAGTAGATGAACAATTTATTTTGATACTATGTTACTAATTATAATAAATTTAATTTTTATTTGTTTTACTTAAATTTTTATTTTATGTGTAACTTATGTCAAACTACTTAATATGTATATATGACTTAGCACATATGGTAATGTATTAAATTAAAATTTCAGATTGGCGAGACGGGATTCATGTAGCCAACCACCAATAGTTGGAATAAGAATTTGTTGAGTTCACTTGAGTATTGTATTTAATTAAAATAATTCCACATATTTATAAAATAAATATATATATATATATATATTATAACTTCATATTACATTAAAAAAAAAACTCTAAAAAGCATTTATGAAGGAGATAAGCTAGAAAGAGAAAACCAAGGCAATTTGGTTGAAGGAAGGGGATCAAAATACAAAGTTCCTCCATCAGACAGCAAATTGTCATGGGCAGGTGTACCTCAGAGAAAGGATTGCTATTGAAGGGGTGGGAATGACCACAGAAAAGGATGCAAAAACTATATTGTGGATTACTATTGGGGTTTGGAATGTAAGTATAAATGGAGGCCATGATTGGTTTAGTTGGAGTTTGAGAGAAGCCTAAATGCTCCCTTTATTGCCTTACTTCCAAAGAAAAGAAATGTTATGGATAGCAAGAATTTTAAGCTGATTAGTTTGGTTAAGGAGTATCCAAGCTTATAGCCAAGATGCTAGCTATACAGCTTAGAAGGGTGATGGTGGGATTATTTTAGAATATCAAAAAGCTATTGTTTTGGAGGCAAGAAAAATACAGATGTCGTTATGGTGGCTAATGAATGTATGGACATGAAATTGAAGACGAATGAGTTATGTTCGCAAATTAGATATTGGCAAGGCTTACAATCATGTGAACTGGGATTTTTTTTCTGATAACTAAAAAGGGAATTTTATTACATGTTATGAAGAAGATTGGATTTCGTCATAAATGGAGGAAGTGGATAAGTTCTGCATTTCCATGGTAAGATTTTCCATTTTTATGTTTTCTGGCAGAATTCTTTATCAATTCAAGGGGGCTCAAACAGAGGGACTCATGATGTATACTTCTTTCCGTCATGATGATGTGAAAGGATTGGATGCAAGCAAGTTGCTCTTTTACTTCCTCCTCTGCATTTTTTAAACACTTATATTCCATCTCCTGAAGTGCTTAAAAACATCCGGCCATATAAATACATTGCTTGGTAGTCGGTACCGATGAGAGTCCTTAAGATTAAGGACTCAAATTGATATTTTCTGAACATCTACTGAGAAAGTAGCAAGTACATGAGAACTAGCATCCTCTACTCAAGGGATCACCCAGAAAGAATAAGGCTGCCAGTCCTCCTCCTAGTGTATATTTGACCTCTTACTCTCAGATATTAACACCAGGTAAACCATTGAATTGCAAATTGAGTACAAAATTCAAATTTTAGAAAAAAGAATCAGTCATGCAATGCTAATTTAGGAATTGATATGCAATCGACTCTGAAAAATCATTAGATTCTGAAAAAAAAAAAAAAACGTCCTATATTAATACTGGGGTAAACCATTGAATTGCAAATTGAGTACAAAATTCAAATTTTAAAAATAAGAATCAGTCGTGCAATGCTAATTTAGGAATTGATATGCAATCGACTGTCAAAAATCATTAAATTATAAAAAATTAAGAGATAAGTCAATCTGAAAGTACGTGAACATATAAATATTAACTAATTAAAATGGAAGAAAATGAGAAGAGAGGAAAGACCTGTTGTTTGATGGTGGCCTCAGCAGCTTCGACAGCTTTCATGACCTGAAACAGACCATCGTTGTTGTTGTTATTGCTGCTGGTGTTGGAGTTGGGAGAGTCATTACAGGCACTAACAGCTAAGGCAGAGAATTTATATGCCAAATTCCCTCCTCCATCAATGGCACTGCCATTATCCATCTCTCTTTCTTGGGTTTTGGGATTGGGATTTCAACGATCAATTACAACGATAGTTGGGAGAAATTCTTCACCAATTCCCCGGTCGTTTCTGCTGCGGATATAAACTATCTTACCCTCAATAAAGAAACAGCAAATGAAATGATTTATAATAATTAAAAATAATAATAACCCTTCGGAGAGCTTTCCTCATACCTGTTGCTAAAGGACTTCCTGGTGTTGATGTTAGGAAACCCTAGAGAGATATTAGAGAGAAAGAGATCAATCAAGAGAATAAATGTCGTCTCTCTCTCTAATGATAAATAATGATGGCACAAAAAAGATGGAATTCAGGCGAAGGACTTTGGACCGAGAAGAGAGGCCGTGGTCAGGTCATCAACGCGTCTTCTTGAAGCTCCGTTAGTATGGATTCGGGCTGGGCATGGATCCGGTGCTCCAACCGACATTGAGTGGGCTTGGAGGGGAAGGCGGGTTTTAACTTGCTTGGGATCAAATTATGCCAACACGTCAAATATTGTCAAAACTTTGATTTGAAAATGAAATCTTTTGTCTCATATCTTTCAACCCATTTCATCTTACCCTACTTTCATAAATATTGAGAGTTGGGAACTCAATTAGGATCTAGTTTTAGTGTCAACCTCCAAGGAGTCTAAGAGTTGAATCATATGCAATGTACTTGTATGATTCAAGCATTGTGACCTTAAGAAGATCGCTTGTGCATTGAAGTGTATGTTTCAATTAGCTTGGTATACTTGTGGTTCTATGTGTCAATTTTTTAGTCGAATCGAACTTTTGACTTGCTTATGCTTTGTAGTGATTTCTTTTTTGGATGAGGTCTTGCGCTTTTTTCCAAAAATTTAGTGTACTAGGGTGATTGATTCATGTTTTTGTTTACATGTTTATATGCTTATATGATTATACCAATTGCTATGCATGTTGATTTATCATAATTGGGCAAATTGTAAATAGAGAAAGTTCAATTAAGTCCCTCATAGCTAAACATCGCCTTATCCCCAATATCTAAGGTTATCCAAGTTAGGGATATCCAAGTTCCAATTCCAATGGAATTGTCATATGCCAAATAGTCATTATCCTTGATTTCATCTCCTTATTCCATATAGGGATAACTTATATCTAATTTCTTAATTTATTAAACATATTGCCAATCAGCCTTCAAAGGCTTTTAAAACTAAGCATTAAACGACACAGTTTTGTGTCAATCAAGCTCAAAATGTCTGTTTTAGGGTTATTGTGCATTTAAACCCTAATTGAGTTGGCTCAGTCTGACTCAGCCGAGTTGGTTGAGTCAACTCCGTTTTCTTCAACAGGTCAGACATTATAGTTGAGAAACCTTAGTGACTTCCAACTTTGTTCCACGGGTTTCCATTAAGCCTTGTTTTCCTCCTTTCCATCTTAAATCATTTCTAAGACATCAATACACACTTTGGCATTCATTTGAAGGCTCAAATTGAGCTCAAAAACTCAATTAGAGCTTTCATGGTTGTTTTATGCAACATGCATCATACATGGTCACCAAATTGCATACAACCACTTGTGTTTGATTCCTTAGGTCATGGGATTTCATTCTACATTCTAAAATCTAAGTTTGGTGCTCGTTTTAAAAAATTCACCATTTTTGCCTAAACTTGCAACTCTAGTTTTAAAGCTCATTTTTGAGCTATTTTGATCAGGTCTCAATTGATTTATGATCCTTATAGCATGCAGATAAGGTCCTAATATTCAAAATTAAGTGTAATGTAAGTTCATTTATGGAGTTGACATCAAGCTTCTTCCATGGCGGTTCTTCTTGCATCCATTGATTCTAAGGTCATGCAGACCCATTCTTAGTGCTTTATCAACTTAGAAACAAAGTAGAAAATGATTGAAATTGAAAGAGGAGAATCCTAACCTTCTTTAAGCTTGAATCTTGAATTTTCTCTTCCTTCTCCCTCTACTGCATACATGAATTCCTCTTCTTTTGTCTTTCTGTGGTTTTGTGTTTTGTAAAAATAGAGTGTAAAGACAAGATTCCCTCTATATATATACAAATTTGAAAATTTCTTATCTTTGCCAATGGCTAACTCAACCTTACATGGCCACTCTTTGTTGAGCTCAAGTATGGCCTTACTTATTACCTCATCTTGGTGGAAAAATTTGAAAATTCAACTTTCGTTGGTAGTGGAAAGTGATGCAATTTCTCCTGTAATTTATCTTATGTACATGTGGCATAGACATATACCATATCTTATGTATGTACATGTCCTTCATTTCATGTGCATTAGTTATGCCCACACCATACATCGTTATCATAATAGTCATACTATCATACTTAGTCTTAATTAGGGACCTTAATCCTAAGTTTGAGTGCACTTGTGCATTAATTCATCTCTTAGGACATAATACACCAATGTGTTAATTTCTCAATTAACACTAGTCAAAGTCTTTTCATTAAGCAGTAGTCTTATTATTCGAGGATTACAATCACCAACTTAATGGCTAGTTCTAGATACAAGCTAATGTCTCAAAATTCCATACTTTAATTGCCTCAAATTAAATGCCCATGATCATTAGGGTAAATCTCTATAAATAATCATCATTATGCTTAATTACCTAATGTAATTAGGTCAGGGTGTTATATTCTCCCCTCTTTTTAGAAAGTTTGTCCCTAAACTTTAAGGCACCTTATAATTCGATTATTCTCGATAATCTCAATAATACATTATCTTCAATCACTATTCTCCTCAAACATTTTCAATATGTCTGGGATTTACTTATTGGTATCTAAGATATTATTTGCTTTAATCGATTGTCTTATTATTTTACATTTCAAAAATTTTAGTGCAATATTCAAAATAGTCTTAAACTTATTTTGAATGTTTTTCCACCATTCATTTCAAAACTATTTCCATACCCTATCTTATAAGGGTTTTAGCTTTTTTTTTTTAAAAAAAAAAAAAAACTTTTTCTATTTTGGATGGCCACATCTCTAGGTAAGTCCAAAATTTTGTGTGCTAAGCACACCGAATTTCATATACTATCATTCCTTTCCTTACTGCCTTATCCATAGCCGTATTGGTTCGATTCACTTTTATTATCTATCTTGTTACCATCGATCATTATCCTTAGTGTAGCCATCAACTACTATCAATCTTTGCCCATACAATCAATATCTATAGTCTGTCATTTTGGGTTGGATAGAAAACACTATGAATGTTCTTTGCTCCTTAGTATAACGGTGTCACAACTCATCATCTGTAACCTGGGGTCTACTCACATTCTAGTGCTTCCCGCCAACTTCCCAAATTTTTCCTTATGTATGCATCGCTTCCCTTCGATCCACAATCTTACATAATTTTTATTTTATTGCAATTCGTACGTAGTCCCCCTAAATACGACTAATCACTTACTGTCATATCCCGAAACGCAATCTATGCAGATTGCGGAATGCGACCGGCCGTAAGGCCTTTTATTTGGTTCCAAGTTAAATTCATTTGTTTAACCTTTAGTTTATAATGGAATTCAGTGGGTAAATTTTTTTTTGAATGCAAATGCACTTAACAGAGCTGAACTATATTAAAATTTATATATTTTACATCATTAATTAGAGTTTACAATCTTATGGGTTCATTACGTACAAATTCAAAACTAACAATCTAACTATAAGTTTGCTAGTCAACCTTGCCATGACTCACTCTAAGCTTCCACATCAAATCCTAGCATATCTCATCCTTAAGTTAGGTGTTACTATAGATGGGACATACTAAGTTCCCTCTCTACCTGGAGTACCTGAAATGTGTAGGATAAAAACCTTCTAAGCTTTGTGAAAAGCGCGTGAATAACATCGGTGCCCTATCTTGGGTTTTAGAAAAATTCAGTTAAAATATAGTTTTTTCATGGATAGCATTTGAAAGCATTTATAAAGCAACTGACATATAGATAATATACTTGAAACTAAGATCATACATAATAGTTTTTGCACAAAGATTATGCCAATAAGTTTCGCAAAGCAAATAGTTTAGATTCAAATTAAAGTGGTTTAAATGAAAGTAGACATATCAAACATTACAATAGATAAATGATCTATGAAATCAAGTAGAAAAAATTTATATTTTTATGCCATCCGGACAAATCTAACAGATAGTGCAAACAAACATATGTATCATGCATGTTGCCCAAATATTTATCCCAGAGGGGAAGGGGGGTGAATAATGTATTTTGTAAACATTGACTACTTTTACAAACTTTAAATTTAAAAGTTAAATATGCACATGTAAAAAGTAGAGAGAGAGAGAGAGCATACACAGTGATTTACGAGATTCAAAAAACTTCCTACATCTTCCACTCAAGCATCCTCACTTGAGTTTTTTCACTATTTTAATATCTTTGTAGGTGGAGGTCAAACCTTTACAATAAGAGTTTCTAGTTCTTTTCCTAGAAAAATATTTCATTTTGCCTCATAATGGTAGCACCTATTTGCAAATCTCACCACAAGGAGAAGATACAAAGATTTTACCAAAAAGTACTCTCTTTGGAGTTGAATGGTACAATATAAGTTCACTCTTTAATGATTGATCAATAAATGATTGAGTATTTAAGAGTTAACAGAACTTTGAGATCTAGATATGACATAAGAAAATCTCAAGTCACCAAGAAAGACTTGAATGTAAGAAAAATATTAAGGATATTAAGGAAAACAATAAATGCTTGTAACAACCTACTTATAGGCCTTAAAAGAATATAGCCGTTTGATTCGAAAACTAGTCATTTTCCCCTTCTAGAACTTTTTAAAAATTGAATTTGAAAGTGCCAAATTGACAAAATTAGTCTACTGAGTTCATCAATCAGTCAACTGAATCATAATTTAGTTAAATAAAGAACTCAGCTAATTTGTTTAGAGGGTAGAGGTTAATCTTTGTAAAAAAGACATTCAGTCAATTGAATCATCGGTTCAGTTAACTGAATCTTCCAGTGTTGTTTTGTACACAAAAGGCTTATGCAATTCAATTGACTGAATGATTAACTTGGGTGACTGAATTGGGCAGTGTGTTTAGGCTTTGTGAACAAAATTCATATTTAGTCGACTGAGTTTTAGGTCCAAACGACTGAATTTAACAAAGAAAAAATATGCATGTTTTGTGAACATGATTTAGTTGATTGAAATGGAAACTTAGTCAATTGAATCTAACAGTTTTGCGTTAGTGCCTATTTTGTTAAGTATTCTTTTCCAAATACATCGATTTTCCAAACCTTAGTGTCTAACAGTGTTATGCTTTTGAAAAATCATTCTGTTGATTAATTTTAGTTGATCACTTAAATACTTTAAGCATTATATTTTGATCAATCAATCCTAGATCAGTCATAAACCCAAAATAAAATAAAACAAAAGTCTTTGCTTAATTCCTTGGGCATGAGTGCTTTATTTAACTTGTGTTTGACTTGATATTTGATCTTGTGAGAATATCGTACTGATGTTGATTTTTTTCATCTTTAGTTAAAGCTTGGTCAACCATCCTTTGAGCTTATTGGTTTATTTGCATTATCACTTAAAATAGATCATTAATCCACGTCATCAATGCCTTATTATCATCAAAATTATGAGAATATCCTTGGTTAAAAACTTTTAGGACCAACAACTTTTCCCTTTTTAATGATGACTAATCATTGAATCAAATAAAGTTAAATAACAAATAGCAAAAATATAATTAAATTATAAATCTCCCCTATCAAAAATCACAATTTTGAATAGCTTAATTTTATGTTTAATGTTAATAGACATTTAAATTTAAATCTCCCCTTGTTATTATGCATATATTGACAAAGTATAATTTTTGCAAATATTGATTTTCAATAAGTTTATAGGCATTGCATGCATAAACATAATTAACATATAAAGAAGTGACTTTAAATTGCAAAAGAGTATTTCATTGATAAAAATGATTTTACACAAATCAAAGATGTTCTCACGTATTTTTACAAGATCATTCACCAAATAAAGTTCTATTACAAAAAGTTCTACACAAACAAACAAAACATAAAATTTTATCATTGTCCTTTGTGTGTATGTCTTCAAGTCTTCTCTCTCTATGATCTTCATAAAAAAAAAAATCAACGGGGTGCATGGGGTGGTGGTTGAGTCGAAGGATCATGGTTAGTCATCAAGATCCGTTCAAGCACCTCTTTGACTTCAATAACTTCTATTCGGGTTTCACCATTCTTTCGTTCATTATGTTCATAGACGGTATTGGTTCAAATCTTGAGAATGTGGATGTTGATTTCGATGGCATCGATCTAGTTGCCCATGTCATTAAGTTTTTCTATTAGGTTTTTGGACATGGTGTTGATATAGAAGGTGATGGTGGACTCGATGTTCCATAGGGTTAGGAGGAGCAATTGGTTGGAATCAGAAGGAGCAGCTTGAGTAGTGATGGCTTGAGCCAGAAATGTGGAAGTGATAGGTTGAGTGTGAGAGGGGGAATGAGTCTCTTCGGAATTTTCATCCTCATCAATGTTTTACAGGGTTAGAAGGTTGAGAGCCTTCTTTGGGAGTTGTGTATGTGTCTTTGGGTGTTACGGTTTGGATATCGGTTTTAAAAGTAATATTGATTTCGAAATGTTTGAACATAGAAGAGAGAAGAATTTTGTAAGGAAGATCGACTTGCTTGTTGTTGAAAATTCACCACATGAGAAACATATCCATGTAAGATACATAATCTATTCCTCCAGAGAGGGGAAAAAGGTTGTATGTGATGATGATATGGATAATTCGAGACTCAAAAGTAAGTTCAGAGGCTTTTGACTTATAGACTTCTCCAATATTGAGATTTCCATATATGAATCAAATAGTTTAAAATAGATTGACTCCCTCTATTTACACTTAAGAAGTAGTGCTAAAGGTTTGAAAATCCCCACTTTGGATTTTAAGAATAGAGGTGAGGATGGAATAGTCCAATTTGATGGGAGTATCACTTACCCATGACGTGAGAGGGTCAAAGGTAATAAGTTCTAGTTAAGCGTAGAAAAGTCTCACCAAGTGTTTGTACTCGGGGTGTGTGTGAGAGAGAAGCTTATCCCTACCCAAACTACGAGAGTATTTATGATTGATGATTTTTTCAGTGTCTAGTGTGATGAAGTTAATGACCTTATCGAGAATGATTGTTCAGTAGATGCAGTCATCCTTGTTTCTTATATATTTACCCTAGAGGGAGGGTTAATAGGATATTTTACAAATATTGGCTTCTTTTACAAACTTGAAAAATAAATGCTGTGAACACACAAGTAAAAAGTAGAAGGAGAAAGAGCAAACATAGTGATTTACAAAGTTCAGAAAACTTCCTACGTCCTCGACTCAAGCATCCTCACTTGAGTTTTTTCACTATAGTAACCTCCTAGCATGTGAAGACTAAACTTTTACAAAGTGAAGACTGCAACCCTCTTATCCTAGCAAAATATACCCTTTTGCATTACCGAGTAACACCAACCCACAACTCTGACTACAATTAGATGATGCAAAATTTGTTTACCAAAAGGCACTCTTTTTAAGAGTAGATTTGACGCAATACATGTTCACTCTCTATACATATATTAGGTGTAAACTTAGAGTATTCAAAATGAGTAGAACTTTTAGATCTAGGTTTTCAAATAGTTAGATCTAAAGACAACAATAAAGATGTAGAAGTGTCACATCCTAAACCTCATTCTATACGGATTAGGGATAATGACCGACCAGTTATGCACCTCGCCAATATACTATCCCTTTTGTATCATATTGATGATGTGTCATGTCACGACCCGAAACCCACCCTATACGGATTATGAGTCAATGACCGACACTGTCACTCAGACAGGCCATACAAAATTAAATGAATTGCACGAGACAGTAAAAAGTTTTTTTTTTTATCAAGCGTGAAGCTACACACATGCAACTCATCTAATAACAAATCAACTTTAACAATCATCAATAAGATTATCTCCTAAGTTCAATTTCCATCATCGTTAATCACCATTCATACCTAATAGTATCTTGCAGTATCACTAAGTCACAATGTCTATATTGGTATCATCCTTACATGATCAATTCAAATTAGGTCTCGGAGTCGTATATCATCAATGTTGCTCACAACACATCACGAGCTCTCTTAGTCACCATCATTGCCTTTCTTCCATATCGTGTTACCTGAAATATGTTTGGATAAATCCATATAAGCTTTACTAAATTTGTGAGTAATTTCTGCATCTTGTCACAGGTTTTGCAAAGGCAGGGTTTTGCACAAAATACCATGGGCACCAAGTTTCCTCAAACATCTAACACATACTAAAAAATATCTTATAACACGTTTTCAAAATGGATCATGTATAAAACACACCGAAGGTTTAAACAAGTATAACACATGCATTTCTAAAACACATAATTTTCAATAGCACAGTTTGAATATCAAAACACAATGCAAATGATGAAATGTTGTTCACAAAATATATAGCAGCACATACATTTCTTAAAACGTGGTTTAGATAAACACAGAATGGATAACACAACATCGAATATTGAATACACACAAGAAGGTACTCCTAGAATCTAATTATGAATAATAGATAATATAAGACAAATGACAGATATATGTTACACACATCGAAAAATCACATATTGAGTCAGAGCACTACGTGGGTAAGTCTTATCAAGAGTCAGAGCGCCACGTTGGTAAGCCTCAATCTTCAATTCCACAACGAGTCAGAGCACCATGTGGGTAAGTCTTATCACAAGAGTCGGAGTGCCACATGGGTAAACCTTGTATAGACACAAGAATCGAGTCAGAGCACTATGTGGGTAAGTCTCATTGAAAGATGAAACGCCACATGGGTAAGCCTCGAATAAACACAAGAATCAAGTCAAAGTGACATGTGGGTAAGTCTCATCACTAGAGTTAGAGCGCCACATAGGTAGGCCTATGATGGACACAAGAATCGAATTACACATTGAGTCAGAGTGCCATACAAGTAGGTCTCATTACAAAAGTCAGAGCGCCACATAGGTAGGTCTCACACAAACACGTGATTGGATCAAGACAAGTATGATTCAGGTTACATAATCAAAATTGGTTCACGCAAATCATTTTTCTCATTAGAAGGGGTGCCATGGTTTATAGACATTTTTGCTAAAGCATTTAGTCACAACTCAAACCATACAAACATCTTTCAAATCAATACATGTGAACATCATTTCAAGACATAATCATGAAGATCATACCTATCAGATATTTCATAAATTTCAGAATAGATATTTTGAGCAGTTATAGAAGTTCACTGATTCATAGTATTAGATTACTCACAAACATAGATTAGGTATTTTGAACAGATGTAGAAATTCATAAGGTAGACATTTGGAAGAAGGATGTAAAATCCATTGATTCAAGATACCAGATTTCTCACCTGTAGTCTATAGTCCATAGTCCTTCCCTTACTTGCTTACTTGTCTTAGCACTTGTCTTATCTTTATCCCTTTTGCTAGTGATCCTAGTTCACATATTAAATTAAACTCAATATCTGAATAAACATATGATTTTATTTAATCACTATCTCTTTGATGTTACTAGCCTTGACCAGTTCCATTTTTGGATTCGGTGGCCCTCTAAACCTTAAAGTAGATCCATACTCTCCCTCGGGTCCCATCTGAAACTTATTATCCTATTAAGGGTATTTTAGTAATTTTATCTGTTATGTTTCATTTCATTTGGTTCTTCGTTTGCTAAAATGGACTCCACCATTGAATCTAAATTGTCAAAGAAAGTTAGAATATGATATCTCTAACATTTAATTAGCTTTTGAATTACTAAGGGCATGACGGTTATTATGACATTTCACGTGTCTATATTTTTGAGACTCCGTTTCATAAAATGGATCCAGCCATTGGGTCTAGGATGTCCCAAAATGTTAAGGTATGTATTTTCAAGGTTATCGGAGTTCAATTGATAGCTTAATTGATTATTTGGACATAATTGAAATTTTTTTATTTATCCGGTCATATTTTTTAGGATCTGATCTCATAAATGGGACTTAGTTGTTGAGTCCGGAATGCCCAAAAATGTTGGGTTAGACTATTTGTGCATTTTGTTTTGCCTTTGTTTGGCCATTTTTTGGCTAAGGGCATTTTGGTAATTTCTCATAAGTTATTAGGATTTTAAAAATAATTCTTTAATTATTTTTCTAGGTCAATTTTTAATTAACAAAAACAATGGGGGTCAATTCATAATTTTAGCAAAGTTTGGGGGTCAGAACAAAATTTTAGAAATTCGTTTAACCTAACCGTTCGATCTAGTTGAATTCTAGGTGATCCAGGGTTAAGAACCAACTGGTTTGTGAGGTCATGCTGTGTCATAATGATGTCAACTCATTCATTTAACCAAATGACACCGTCTTGTTGCCATTAGGATCCATTTTGAAACGGTCAGTATCCGACTCGAATCAGGCCCGATCTGACCTGCCCGTGAACAGTTTTTTTTCCTCATTTTTTGGTGAGGGTTCCGGTCGCCTTTTTTAGCACTGGCAATGGCCGTCAACTATTTTTCGGCGACAAAACAAACATGGTTCGAACCATTTTTTCATAGGGATTCCATATTCATTTTCATAATTTATTTTTACATAGTTTTAGCCATTGGAACATGGAGTTACAATGGGGTCTCCAGCGAGCCCCAATTTTCCAGTGAACATATTCTCTTTAAAACCAAGTAAAACAAGTCTAAACTTCTCGGTTGAGTTTTCTTCCCCGTGACTATAACTAGTTATTCCTCACCAATCTATTAACCATTTTTTTGTAATTTAAATTGCTATGTGTTCCATTTTGGATGTTCTTTTAAGCCTTAGAGTCCATATTGAGTTTCATCGAGGCTAGGCTAAAAACTTAATTTTTATGACTTCGGGTATTTAAGTTTTCTAGTCCAAACAACATCAGTCCTTTTCTATTTTCTTTCTCTCTCAACATCATGCACATGCATGTATAATTTAGGCTATATATGAGCTTAAACAATGCATTTTTAGGCTAGTTTTCTAAAGAGAGAAAATTACCTCTCTTTGGTTCCTCTTCCCTCTTTACAACTTCTCTTTCTCCTTACTTCTGGTTCCACCTTGTGGGTCTTTCTTCCAACCCTAGATAGCCATGCATGGTAGGTTCTTCATTCCTTCTTCATTTTTCCTCAAGTTCTCTCTCCCTCTTTCTAGTTTTCCTCTTTCTCTTTTTACCTTTCTCTATTTCTCTCTTTCTAGTTGCACACATAAGGTATGATACGCCAAACTTCATAATACACAAGTGTCTAGATATATGTTCATACACCTAATATCTGTGTATGCATCATGAGGTTAGTGCATGCATTTTCATTGGATGAGAGTTTGGTCCAATAGGGTGATGACACCTCAGCTTTTGCATGTAGCCCACATATATATCTCATTATATATATATATATTTTAAGTGGGTGTAATAGCACAAAAGTGCTGCAGCCTAGTTGGTTATTCTTTTGGGTACAAGTTATTTCTTGTTTCTTGGTCTTGGGTTCTAGACTTTGTAGGAGCCTTTTTAAAACTCTTTTTCTCCATTTTTCTTTTTATATGCATTATGTTGCATGTTAGAGTATTTATTTATTCCCAAACTTTACATTTTAAATCTCACAAAAGTCTCTTATAATTTTTGCGAAGTTTCTTGATTAAGCGTACTTTATTACTAGTCTTGCTTTGGTGTATTTCATGTACTAATCTTTCAAAATTATTCATGTGTTAATCCTCAATTAACGCCAATTGTAATTTGTCATCCAGTTATGATTGTCGTCATTAAATCACTTTCTTAAAATTGATCATCTCTAATCCAAAGCTAATTACTCTTATTTATATATTTGTTTCCATATTGATAGAATATCAATCTTAAGTAGAATTGTCCATGATTAATAAGAGAGTTCTCCTATCATAATCATTATTATTCTTAATTACCCCACTTAATTGGGTCAGGATGTTACATTCTCCTCTCTTAAACAGAGTTTTTTCCTCAAAACTCAAGGGTTCATAATTCATAGAAGATTCTACTTTTTTTTACTCTTACTTGTTCTTTGATATTGGCATCTAGGATATTGTCTTTAATAAGATAACTTTTAAACACTTCTTTCATCCATTCTTTTTTCTATGGTGAATCCTTGCAACTAGGTTGGATAGAGAACACCAAATGTGTTCTTTAGTTCCCACAACATTCAGAGTCAATACTTTTCAATTTCACGTCATTCATAGTTTCTCTAAAATCACTTATCATATAACTCTAATGTAGTCCTCAAATTCTCAGGATCAACAACTTCGCTTATAAGCATACTATCGTCTTCCAAGAATCATTAATCATTCGATCATCTTAATTGCCTAAGAAACATCAACTTTAGTTATGGTTAGGCCTTTCCTAAAGACCATTAACCTTTGCTCTGATTGCACTCTACCATGACCCAAAACCCACCCTATGTAGATTAGGGGTTAGTGACCGACACTGTCACTCAGACAGGCCGTACAAAATCAAATGAATTGCACGAGATAGTAAAAATTTTTCTTTTATTTTATCAAGTGCAAAAGTTACACACATGCAACTCATTTAATAACAAATCAACTTTAACAATCATCAATAAGATTATCTCCTAAGTACAATTTCTATCATCATTAATCACCATTCATATCTAATAGTATCTTTCAGTATCACTAAGTCATAATGTCTATATTGGTATCATCCTTACATGATCAATTCAAATTAGGTCCTAGAGCTGTACATCATCAACGTTACTCACAACACATCATTAGCTTTATTAGTCACCATCACTACCTTTTTTCCATATCGTGTTACCTGAAATACTTTTGGATAAATCCATGTGAGCTTCACCAAGCTCGTGAGTAATTCCTACATCCTGTCATAGGTTTTGCAAATGTAGGGTTTTGAGTAAATTACCATGTACACCAAGTTTCCTTAAACAAATAAAACATACTCAAGAATATCTTCTAACATATTTTCAAGACGAATCATGTATAAAACACACTGAAGGTTAAAACGGGAATAACACATGCATTTCTAAAACACATAATTTTTAATAGCACAATTCGAATATTAAAACACAATGCAGATGATGAAAATTTGTTCACAAAACATATAGTAACACATGCATTTCTTAAAATGTGGTTCATATATTTAACACGGAACGGATAACACGAATACACATAAGAAAGTACTCTTGGAATTTGATTACGAATAATGGATAACACAAGATGAATGACGGATACATATTACCCACATCGAAGAATCACATATTGAGTCGGAGCGTAATGTGGGTAAGTCTTATCAAGAGTCAGAGCACCACATAAGTAAGCCTTAATCATCAATTCCAGAGCGAGTCAAAGCACCATGTAGGTAAGTCTCATCGCAAGAGTCGGACCACCATATAGGTAAACCTTATATACACGAGAATCAAGTTAGAGTGCTATGTGGATAAGTCTTATCACAAGAGTCGGAGTGCCACATGGGTAAGCTTCAGATAGACGCAAGAATCGAATTATACATTGAGCTAGAGCACCATATCGGTAGGTCTCTTTACAAGAGTTAGAGCGCCACATGGGTAGGTCTCACACAGACACATGATCGGATCAAAAAAGTATGATTCGAGTTACATAGTCAAAATTGGTTCACACAAATCATTTTTCTCATTAGAAGGGGTGCCATGGTTTACAAACATTTTTGCTAAAGCATTTAGTCATGATTCAAAGCAAACAAACATCTTTCAAATCAGTACATGTGAACGTTATTTCAAGTCATAATCATGAAGATCATAGCTCTCAGATATTTTATAAAGTTTAAAATAGATATTTTGAGCAGATATAGAAGTTCACTGATTCATAGTACAAGATTATTCACAAAAACAGGTTAGGTATTTTGAACAGATGTAGAAATTCATAAGGTAGACTGTCACAACCCAAAATCCACCCTTTACGAATCTCGAGTTGCGACCGCCGCCCTTCAGCCTGAGGGCCTCAGGACAAGGCTCGCATACACAGCGGTACTGAATAGATATGCGACATGTGGTTGCGGAAGTGTGAAAAACTTTTTTCTTTTCTTTTCTCATTTTAAAATTTGCACATCCATTCGATACTGCCGCTCTTCACATTACGATACACATGATCATACATTCAGAGCATAATTAGAAACTTAAAGACTTTATAAACAATACATGTTTAATTGCCCCATGGGGCTTATACATAACAAAGTACCACTTTACTAATACAAGATTTCATACTTAAAGTTCGTAGTGCTAGACAAAAGAGCTACTTGAACATGACTTCCCAAAAATGGCAGGTTCATCATCATCATACTTAAATCAAAACTGCTGCTAATCACCTAAAAGGGGGGTCCGAGTAAAATCTGAGTAAGCTAATCTAAGCTTGTGAGTAATTCCTGTATTCGTCATGGGGTTTTCAATTAGCAGTGGTTTAGCACATGAGAGTTTATAAAATACTCACTACCAATTGCTCGTACGTTTAGAACACAGAATATATGTATTCTTAAAACAGATAGCTTTGAAACATTTAAAATATTCAAGTTAAACATACATTTTTTTTTCAAGTAGAGTATATGCACTTCAAAAACATATAAACATGCATAATAGAAATGGGGGTGAAAACCTGCTTCCATTTCCAAAATCATTTGTCATCTTTTCTCTTTAATTAGGTGAAATCTATTTCGAACCAGACTCCCGTTTTACTGCCAATACTGCCGATCTCATTTTACTGTCAATGCTGACGATCTTATTTGCTTGGGGGATTAGATCCTGCTACCGGGCATTTGTTCATGTCATAGTTGAATTTTGAAGAATTTCAACTTCACACGTGGTACTTAAGTACCATTTATCTTGTAAAACATTTATCACATGGCTTTTTCAATAGATACTTTTCATGAATATTTAAAACATGAAATATATATAGCTTCTGCAATAGGACTTCAAATACTTGTAATAATCAAATTCAGAATATTCAAAGAGATTTGCATTTTACCCTGACATGCTAAACATTCCCAAGAAAAGAGCTGAATATAAAAACATTTAACAAGCATGTCGTAACGGAATAATTTAAAACAGGAACTGTAATAAAATTGAATTTGATATTCAAATGCCTCACATAACTTGAACTTAAAACTTCTTCAAATATATGAGTTAAATCTCCACTTCAAACACAGGGTTACTCACCTTAGTCCTTAGGTCACTGCTAATAATGCGTTTTCCCCATTTCTTCTGTAGTTCCTAAGAACAATTCATATATAATCTCATTAACTTCACATCACTGCAATATCACCTACTGATGCTTCTTATCTTATGCTTAGATCGTATTAATCTTAACCGATTTCATAAATTTCTTATGTACTTAATTCAACTTGTACTTTTAACCTATGACACAATTTAATGTGTTAGGAATTTAATTTATTTTAACTTTTAAAGCTATACTCTTCTGGTATCTCCATTAACTTTAATTTAAATTTAATTACTTCACATGTTTACGTGTCGAGTCTCCTCGTATTTCATTTTGGTGCTTCGATAGTGTTTCAGTTCATAGACACCTGACTGATGCTATTCATCAAATTTTATATCTTTTTATCTTAGACACTTCTTTTGGGTGAATAGACTCTACCATTGATTCCGGAACGTCGAAGAAAGTCGGTTTAGGCTTTCTTAGAATTTAATTCGAACTTATATATGTAAAAGGGCAAAATGGTCATTCACCTTTTTCCATGTCACGTTTTTTCGTACTTCGTTTCATAATTTGGACTCCACCATTAAGTCCAGAATGTCGAAAAAAGTCAATTCGGACTTTCGCGGGACTCTGTTTGAGTTTGATAGCAGTAGGGGCATTTTTGTCATTTAACATTTTTACAGGTCTTTATTTTTTTTGGGACCTCGTCTCCTGACGTGAACCTCACCATTGGACTCAGGAGGTCCGAGAAAATAAGAATACATTAATAACTTGTCTTATTTGGACATCGGACATATTAGGGGTAGTACAGTCATTTACCATTTGAGTGTCTTTATTTTTTGAGGCTTAATTTCCCAACTCGGACCCCACCATTGAGTCTGGAATACCCAAAATAGTAAGAATACACTATTTGTTTCTTTAATTTGGATTTCATTTGTGTCATTTAATGTCCAAGGGCGATTTAGTAATTTTACTCATTTAATAAAATAATTTAATAAATTATATAATTATTTTATTTTTTTTCCAGGCGTGTAGTTGCATAAATTTTCCAAAAATTGGGCCACAACATAAATCCGTAAAACAATTGGGGTCAAAATTTAATTTCACAAACTTTCGATCTGAACCAGTTGGTTCAGTCCGAATTTTATTGAACCGGTTTGGGTTTTTATTGAATCAACCGGTTTGGGCCGGTTCAACACGTAATGCTGACGTCATGATGACGTTAGCCCTAAAATTTAAAAATTTAAAATCCTAACTTAAAACGTCGTAGTTTCGGTTTAATGATTTTAACCGTTTCTCGGTTGGGTCGGAGCTCGACCCGATGCCCGGTCTAAGACCTGACCCGTCACTGTAGACCGTCTTCCCCAACTCCATCGTTGTGAACCTAATTTTCTGGGTTTATTTTTCTTTAATTTCATGAATTTTGAGAGATCCATTCTCTCTGCTTCTCATTCTAAAATGTTTTTGGGGACTTTAGGAAAGATTTGGTATTCGTTTGAGAGCTTGAACCAAGCTCAATCGTTCGGTTAAAGGTTTGATAATCAAACTTGCACCTCGGTCGTAAATGCTCATTTTTGAGCCAAATTTCATGAGGTTTCTTCTAGAATGATTTAATTTTCTTGAGGTTCATGTTCTTATCCTTCAAAGTGGGTTTAAAGGTCTAAATCGAGGACTGGGTTTCATGACTGAAACCTACAACTCGAGTTTTTGGGTCCATTTCTTAGGTTTTAGGGTCGCGGTTTAACATTTTTAAGACATAGAAATTGTAATATCCCGACCCGGGATACCGGGTCATATGACACGTATTACGAGATTAAAGAAAATTAGTATAAAAATCTTTACACTCAAAGAAAATAATTAATTAAATAAATAAATAATTAATTATTTATATGAAATCATTAGTTTTAATTATAATTAAATAATTTAAACACATATTAGACTACATGGAGGGTGTAATGTGTATATGTATATGTAACCAAGTATGGATGCATATATATATATGTATAAATGAAATAAAAAATATATATATGTAAAAATGGGCATAAAGTAAGGAGAACACAAAATATCTAAAAGTGTGTGTGTGTGTGTCGGTTGAGGTGTGTGTGTGTGTCTCCATGTGTATTAGTGTGTGAATATATATATAATATACATATATACAAATATCAAGCATAGATCGAAGGAAAAGCTGCGAAATTGGAAAGTTAAATTTATTAGGAGTAAGAGAAATTTATGAGAAGTCAAGAACAGGGGCTGGGACGTGTAGAGAGAGAGAGGGAGAGAAAGAGGAGAGAGAAGGGTCGGTGGGAAGTCTTTAAAAGAAACAAAGCATGCAAACCTTGCTTGTTTCTCGCAAAAGAAATCAAGGGAAGAAAACTAAAGAGAATAGAGGAGGAATACAGAGGAAGAAGGAAGGGGAAACCAACCCAAAAAGGTAAACCCATGAAAACATTCTTATTTCTCTCTCTAGAATTTCTTTATGTATAAACTGATTTAAAGCTTTCATTTTATATATATGATATGTAGAACATATTTAGACTTGTTTACTTATGGATTTTAAGCTTAAAAACACCTAAAAACACAAGACCCAGAAGCTACGACCATGGATGGACCTTGCTTGAAGCAGGTCTGAAATCATGTGATCAAAACCTTGTTTGGGTTGTTGGAACCTCAACTAGACTCCAAGAGTGTTTTAAAAACCTACACCCGCGATCATGAAACCTAAAAAGTGACCCTCAAATATCGAGTTACAGGTTACGGGTTTGAAACCCAAACCTCTAAACTCTATGTCAAACCCACTTTTACGAATGGGGAATGAAACCCCTTGAACTAAGGATCAAAACAAGACCAACCTCATGAAAAATGAACAAGAAATGAACATGTACGACCGAATTACAGTTCGGATTATCAAGGTTGAAACCGAGAAAATAAGTTCGTTTTGAACTCCAAAATGAATGCTAAACCGATTCTTGATACTTTAGGAAGGATTTGAAATCGAAATAGTAGAGATTGGTTGATTAGAAATTCACGAAAATGAAGAAAGTATAAAACTGTAACTATGTTACAGTGGGGGTCGAGATGGAGAAGATGACCGGGTTGGCTCGGTTTAAAAGGTTGAGCCGAGTTGACTCAGACACGTGGGGCTTCCTGAAGGTTGCCACCGCATTATGGCCACGACGTTGTTTTGGGGCCTGATATTTATATATATAAACCGTATAAAGTTTTGAAGAGAAAGGGAAAGAAATTTGGGTTGGTGGGGTTCGAACCCCTGACCTCACGCGCCGAACACTCTCTCTTTTCCACTTGGCCACGCGTGTGCCCTAATACGAACGAAATATATATATATATATAATATATATAATAAAATCTGAAAAATTAAAAGGTGCAACTGCACCTAACAGGATTCGAACGCAGTATCTATGGGAGTGGGAGGTGACACACTGGCCAGTGTGCCACCCATTTCATCCGGTCATATTAGCCACCAATATATATATATATATATATATTATACTTAATTTAATTTAATTAATTAAATTAAATATTCACGAAATGCCCCGGTGTTCAAATGGGATAAGTTATATATGTATTCCTATTATTTCAACCCTACTGAGTCCAATGGTGAAGTCCACGTCGCAAGACAAGGTCCCAAAAAATTTAAGACACTTAAAAATGTCAAAATGACCAAAATACCCCTGGTACCCCTAAAGCTAAAATGAAACCAGAGAAGGTCTAAATTGACTTTCTTTGACATCCCGGACTCAATAATGGAGTCCAAATTACAAAACGAAGTACGAAAAAATGAGACACGTAAAACGATAAATGACCATTTTGCCCTTTTACATATGAAAGTCTGAATTAAATTCTTGGAAAGCCTAAACCGATTTTCTTCGACGTTCTGGACTCAATGGTAGAGTCTATTCGACCAAAGGAAATGTCTAAAATAAAAAGACATAAAATTTGTTGAATAGCATTTGTCAAATGACTATAAATTAAAGTAATGCCAAAGTACTAATCTAAGGCGTATACGAGGAAAGGAAATACGAAAAGACACGACATGTAAACATATGAAATAAATAACTTTAATTTAAAGTTAATGGAGCTACCAGAAGAGTATAAATTGAAATAAATTCAATTTCTAACACATTAAATTGTGTCATAGGTTAGGAGTATGAGTAAAGTTAAGTATATCTGAAATTATGAAATCATTTTAGGATCTAATACGATTAAGCATAAGTTAAGGAATATCGAGATGATATTACAATGAATGTGAAGTTGATGAGATGTTTATGAATTGTTCTTAGGAACTATAAGGAAAGTGGGAAAGCGCATTTTTAGCACTAACCCTAAAAGACCAAGGTGAGTAACCTTGTGTTTGAATTGGAGATTTAACTCCATGGATTTGAAAAGGTTTTAAGTTCAAAGATATGAAGTGTTTGAATTCCAAATTCAGTATTTACATGATTCAGTTTTAAATTGTTCCATCTTTATAAACTCTATTATGACATGCTTAGTGAATGGTTTCTATCACAGTTTTCTTAAAACATATTTCAGCATGTCTAAAGTTTTAAATGCCAAATTATGTAAAGTGTTCTGAATTTGTTATATCAAATGTGTTAAAGAACTTATTATGAAATTATGTACATGATGTTTCAAATGTTCATGAGAAGTACCTATTTGAAGAAACCTTATCTGTTCTGTTAGGGAGTGAGTATAAGTCCTACCTGTTAGGGACCAAGCAGCTGCTCTTGATCGGTTCAGTTGGGTTAAAGTTTGACAAGATAAACGGTACTAAGTACCACCCCCTATGATGGTTGAAATCCTTCGAGATTCAACAGTAAATGCCCGATAGCAGGATCTAATCCCCCAGGAAAATGAGATCGACAGTATTGGCAGTAAAATGGGAGTCTGGTTCGAAACAGATTCTACCTAATTAAAGAGAAAAGACGACAAAGTGATTTTGAAAATGAAAACAGGTTTTACCCTGATTTTCACAATACATAGTTATGTGTTTTAAAGTTTATATACTTTATCTGACGAAGTACGAGTTTCGCTTGAATACTTTAAATGTTTTCAAGCTATTTGAAATGCATATCTTCCGAGTTATATACTCCATTTGACGAAGTACGAGTTTAGCTTGAATACTTTAAATGTTTCAAAGCTATCTGTTTTATGAAATGCATATGTTTTGAGTTTTATATACTCTATTTAAGAAATACATGTTATGTTATATGTTTTGAAGCTCATAAGTGGAAGTATAGCTGTCTGTTTTAAGAATGCATATACACTGTATTCTAAAATGTACGAGCAATTGGCAGTGAATGTTTTACAAACTCTTATGTACTAAAAACCACTGCTAATTGAAAACCCCATGACGAATACTAGAATTGCTCACAAGCTTAGATTAGCTTACCCGGACTTTGTTTGGATCCCCTTTTCAGGTGATTAGCAGCAGTCTTGACTTGAGGACGATGATGATGATGAATATGCTATTTTTGGGAAGCTATGTTCAAGTAGTTTTTGTCTAGTACTACGAACATTAAGTATGGAGTTTTGTATTAGTAAAATGGTACCCTGTTATGTATAAGCCCCATGGGGTAATTAAACATTTATTGTTTATAGAGTTTTAAGTTTTAGATATACTCTGAATGTTAAATCATGTATGCTATGTAAAGAGTGGCAATACCGGACGGATGTGCGTAATTTAAAAATAAGAAAAGAAAAGAAAAAGTTTTTCACGCTTCCGCAAACACATGTCGCACAACTATTCGATACCGCTGCTTATGCGAGCCTTCGCCCTAAGGTCGCCGGGCCTGAGGGTGGCGGTTGCGATGCGAGATCTGTAGAGGGTAGGTTTCGGGTCGTGATAGAAATGGTTTAGTTTAGGTCCCAATTGGTAAAAAGGGTCTTGGATGCCATCGATTCAGATTTGCTCTCAGCATGGTCCATCAATGGCCGACCCATATGGGTCTGATGTTTTTAGACTGTTTCGTGGCCAATTTTCATGCTTGTCTCTGTTTAATTATACTCTAAACATCCCATATACATAAATCAAAGCTTATACAGTTCATACGCAGATAAAAATTCTAAAGAGAGAAAATCTGATATTTTGTAGTTTTTACCTCCGAAATGGTATTCTCCCTTCTTCCTTCTGTTCCTTTTTCGCCTTCTCAGAACTTCTTCCCTCTCTCTATTTCTATTTCACTCCCTCTGTGTGGCTAGATGGTGGTGTAGGCAGGTGTATACACTTATGTATATATATATATATATATATATATATATATAGGTGCACACATGATCATTTGCTGATTTCCCTACCAAATAACTTAACTTGTGGCAACATCCATGCTTAGGTTTTTACTGTTTTGGGGTAGGCTTTCAATCAGCCCCGTGTGTGTGTGGTGTTTTATGTATGTGTATATATATATATATATATATATATATTAAAAGCACACACTAACTCACTCACTTGTTTTGTGTATGTGTGTGTATATATATATATATATTAAAAGCACACACTAACTCACTCACTTACACACACACACACTAGCACACACACTAGCTGTAGTCTCCCTTCCTATCACTCCTCTCATATCAGCCTACTTGTGGCTGTATGTATGTATATAATATATATATATATACGTATATATTTATTTATTTACATGTGTGTATAAATACATATATATATATATATATTTAGTTATACATACTTGACTATTCACACTTAGTGTATCATTGTTTTTTATGTTTTCTTACCACATACTTGTACACATATAAGGTAACAGTATTGAAATATACAAGTTTGTATATTTCTTGATTCGCGGTTATTTTTGTAGTTAAATTTCTGGACTATCGTTTATATCTTCGTAATACGTGTCGTTAGGTTTGGTGGTCAACGTGAAAACGTATAATCGCTACAGAATCAACAGGTTGGTGATTGCAACGAAAGTGATGTATAGTCGTCCTGGGTTTTCAGGACTCTTATGTTGGTAACTGCAACGAAAATGATGTATAGTCGTCTTGAATTTTCAAGACTTCTACTAAAAGTCCTCGTGTCGGGGTCGAAACCGACCTTGTTACTTAAGGTCTCGATCGCCAATTCATAACCCACGACTCGATGATCCCATATTCAGGTCGGGGTGTTACATAGACATTTGGAAGTAGGATGTAAAATCCACTGATTCAAGATACTGGATTACTCACCTATGGTCTATGGTCTATAGTCTATAGTCCTTCCCTTACTTGTTTACTTGTCTTGGCACTTGTCTTATCCTTGTCCCCTTTGCTGGTGATCCTAGTTCACATATTAAATTGAACTCAATATTTGAATAAACATATGATTCTATTTAATCACTATCTCTTTGATGTTACTAGCCTTGATCTGTTCTATTTTTGGATTCGGTGGTCCTCTAAACCCTAAAGTAGATCCATACTTTCTGCCGAGTCCCATTTGAAACTTATTCTCCTATTAAAGGTATTTTAGTAATTTTATCTTTTACGTCTCATTTCATTTGGTTCTTCATTTGCTAAAATGGACTCTACCATTGAGTCCAAAACGTCAAAGAAAGTTAGAATATGTTATCTCTTACATTTAATTGGTTTTTGAATTACTAAGGGCATAATGATAATTATGACAATTTGCGTGTCTATATTATCGAGACTCCGTTTCATTAAATGGATCTCGCCGTGGGGTCTAGGATGTCCCAAAAAGTTAAGGTATGTATTTCAGGGTTACCGAAGTTCAATTAATAGCTTAATTGATCATTAAGACAAAATTGAGTCCGGAATGTCAAAAAAATTGGGTTAGACTATTCATGCATTTTAATTGGCCTTGGTTTTGCCAATTTTTGGGTTAAGAGCATTTTTTTAATCTTTCATAATTTATTAGGATTTTAAAAGCAATTCTTTAATTATTTTTTGGGTCAATTTGTAATTAACAGGAACATTTGGGATTAATTCATAATTTTAGCAAAGTCTGGGGTCAAAACAAAATTTTAAAAATTCATTTAACCTAAACTATCTGGTCTAGTTGAATTTTAGGTGAATCGGTCTAGTAGGGTTAAGAACCAGCCGGTACAACTGGTTTGTGACCAGCACATGCGGACACAAGTTGCTACACACACTAGAGTGTGTTTTGTGTGTGTGTGTACACACAGCCACATACAAGCATTGGGGGAAGAGGAGAAAGATGGGAAAAGTGAGAGAAATAAGGAAAAAGGTGAGAAAGGGGTGTGGGGCTTGCTTGTGGGAAAGGGGGACCAGGCCTAAATACAACTGCATACTCCAAGCAGCCCATCAGCTGCCTTTAACAGTGCCACACCTTGCTTGTAGCCTCTTTTGACAAGAAATGTATTAAATACAAAAGAAGGATATCTAACTTATAAACAACTCCCACTCTGAACTATAAACACCACCGAAAAGAGTGAGAGAAGGAGAAAAATTTCGTGCAAAGAGGAATTGAAGAGACTGTTGGCAGAGAAAGAGAAGGAGGAGAGAAAAATCAAAGGAAATCTAAAATTTGCTCAACCAAGGTAAAGACTAAACTCCATTGTCTTATTTAAGTTTCTGAGTAGATTTTCAGAATGATAAAACACCCAGATGCAGCTTGGAGCCTTTAGAATAACAGGTTCAAAGGAACTGCCATTAATAGGGCTCTAAAGAGCTACTTAGAAACCGACCATAAAGAAATGAATTTCTAGGAAGAGGGTCTAACTCTAGACCCAAAATGGTTCACAAAACAAAAAAAAAAAAACCAAACCATTTAACTCAGAAATGAGCCTATAATAGCCTAGCTTGGTAAAAGAGAATAATCAGTCACTTTTACCAAACGTGATCTAAGCCCTATATTAAGACCCTAGGATGACTAAGGATCATTCACGGATCAAAATGATCCAAGAACCATTGATTTTGGTGAAGAAATAGGCGAGATCACAATGATTGAAATAGTCACCAAAAAATGGCTTAGGATTCCTCTAAGGATGTTTGTGGTGATTTAAGGAAGGAAATTAGCCCCAACCAATTCAAAATGTAGTTTAAGAAGATGTAGGATAAAAAACCAATCAAAATAGTGGGAGAAAAGCTATTTAAAAACCTAAATTTTTTTCCAAATTCTGGCGCTGGCACCAAAGAAGACGACTAACAGGTCACGAGAAACACGATGACGAAGGAACTGTTCGGTATCGAGTTGGACGAGTCAGATCCGGGTTCGGGTCAAACTCGGCACATGCGACAGTTGAGCTTTAATAAACTACGTCATTTTAAGAGTTAAAATTTTTTTAATCTATTTTGGGCTGTTTGGTTACATTGGTAGTGAATTGATTTCTTAAGCTTAGTCAAACTAGGGATATCTTATTCCGATTTAACAAACTTATCCGCTGTTTGGCTCTGAACTTGACCAAAAAAAAAAAAGAAAGAAAGGGCACGTGTTGTGCTTGGGAGTTGAACCCAGGACCAAACCACTGACTAAGCCTAAAAACCCAAGGGTTGAGCCACAACTGAACCAGTGCTCGTAAACCCACTAATATAAATATATATATATATATGTATATATTCTAAAGTAATTTCAAAGAAACAAACTTGCTGTATTTACGCTCAAGACCTCAAGAGTATACTAAATACACCAAGGCCCCAAATTTTATATAAACTACGTAATTTCCCCAAAGATGGTCAAAATGACCTTTTCACCTCTAACCAAATGCAAAATGACATACACACCCTTAGAAACTATATTTAACATAATTAATGATACATATGACCAAATCAAGATCCGGAAGAACCTACGTTAAGGTTTTCTAGCATTTTGGATCCAATGGTGGAGTCTGTTTTAACAAACGAGTTTTCTAAATATGTAAACAAAAATCGATGGACACATATAATGCAACTTCACAAATAAAGTTAAATAGCCAAATAGATGCTAAAAATTATGAGACTTCATACTTTACCTTTTAGGACTATCCTTGACTCAATGATGAAGTCCATATAGCCAAGTGGAACACGGATTAGACAAACCCTATGAAACGCATTCTCTAAATTGTACTTAATAAATGTTGACTACCTTAATAGGACCCACATAAGTCATGGATGATACCGAATGGAAACAAAAATTCGAATGAAGGCTGAGAGCAATCGCAAGGACATGCGAGGTAGTTAGCTAGAACCCCTTTATCTATAAAGCACTGTTTGTTCATAGAGGAAGAATGAAAAGGAAGGGACTGACCCGAGCACAGTCCTAGGGACAAGAAAGTGTGGGTGACAACTTTTTAGAAATAAAATCACCCAAGAACGAGGAGTGTGATAGTTGTTACATGAAAGCCACCATACAACTAAGTGAGAATGAAACACAAATGTCAGGTAAGTAACTATGGACCTTGAAGTGGAGAATTCCATCAATTACATCTTTATAGTTTTATAGTGAAGCATGCAATACCTTACCGCTTATGAATATCATATTAAATGTTTTATTGTATGAATTTTTTTTAGAATATCGAGATAAATGTTTATATGTTTTAACTACATCTCTTTAAATGCTTTATGTGATATGGATAGTTTAAATGATAAGTTTTGCAAGTACACTTAGCATGAAAGTATACGTCATAAAATGTTCATGACAAATAGTCATGCCCAATTGGAGGGTTAAGCCATATTCATGACATAGTCATGCCCGGTTGGGGGGTTAAACTAGGCTGTGTAGGCCTAGAGCTTTAGATTGCATATAGTCGCCCAGGTGACTAACCAAGACAAAGTTATAGAAAGATTGACATATATGATTTCATTGCATAGTTACAAATATAAGTCATGTTTTCTATGCTTTACTCTTGCAAATTGTTTAGTAAGAAAGCTTGTATAACTTCTTAAATATTAGTAATATGCATGAAATTTCTAAATGATAGTAATTTTAGCATAAATCCATGAGGGTTTATGAAAGAAGTTTCAAAACCCATAACAGGGAACTCGAGTTATTCACGAGCTTTTCTTAAAGTTCACAAGGTTTTATTCTATGTATTTCAGGTGGAGCCTCAATTAATATAGCTTAAAGGAAGAAAGTTTAATTACAACATTTTTGAAGAAACGAAAAATTTAGCCAAAGAGTTGTACCTTTTGTTGAAATATGCAAAAGAAAGTTTAAAGTTATGATATCCAGACATTTTCGTTTAATGAAATCTTAGTTATGCTCAACCATGATTCAGTTTCCATGACTTTACAAGTATGAATGCATGGAATGTATGTACCAGACAAGAGGCATTCGGTTGGACACACCATCAATATATTATATTAGAGTTAATGGATTAATGAGGTGCCTAAACGGCCGGTCATTATCCTTAATCCACACAAGGTGGTTTTGGGATGTGACAAAGTTGGTATCAGAGCATTAGGTTGAGATGTAAGGACACTAACTGAGGTAGTATCAAGTGGAAGTACCAATGAGATTGGTACCACAAAGATAGATCACCAAGTATAAGGATGTGCTTCCGAAAATAGGTTTCTTACGTTGGAATATGACCAACTAAGACAAAAGGAATTAGCCTAAGCCTAAGCCCGAAGCAATTAGGAAGGAAACCTTAGACAATCATGATAATCTACGTGGACCTGTCAATAACACTTCTTTTTAATTTCTAGACCCAAATGGTAGTGAAGAAAGGTAAGAAGACACAAGCAACTGGAGCCTCACAAGAATCTGCACAGACCAATCTATTAGAAAACCTTACCACACAAGCTATCGAGGCAAGTCTAGCCAAATTCGGTCAGGTTTTGGAAGGGCTCACTCGAGCCTTCCAGCAAGCCCAGCAGACCCCCTCGCTTGTAACTACGGAGTCGCTTGCATCGCACTAGTGCCCGGACCTATATAGGCTCCTGCACCTTAAGCAATAGGGATCACTGTTAACAATGAGTTGATAGATCACTTTCATAGGATGAGGCCCCAATTCTTTAGCTCGATCACTAGCCCAATGGTCATTAAGGAGTGGGTCATGGCAATGGAAAAGTCCTTTGAAATGCTTGACCGACATTGTCACTCAGATAGGCCATACATAAACAAATAAATTACACAAGAGTGATATATATATATATTTGATATTAAATGTAGAAGGTACATATATGCAACTCATCTGATAACCAATTCATCACCCATCATTTATGAAGGAGACTCAAGGTAAAATCATCGTGGTCACTATCATCATCATGATTCATCAACATTTATATATACATCACATATGGATTCACAAAAGTACAAAATGATAATCCCCAAAAGTCCAGGCTGTCATCAAGTCCAAAAATATACATCATATGATTACCCAAAAAGGATTCATATCACATCCAACCAAAATCCTAGTACAAAAGGATCCATTTCATTCACACTTTTAGCCATACGGTGTGGACTTTACTACCTCCATGCCAATTCAATTACCTAAAATATGTTGGATAAATCCATATGAGCTTTATTCCTGCATCCTATCACAGGTTTTGCAAGATAGATTTTTGCACAAAACACTATGGGCACCAAGTTTTTTCAAATAGATAACGTATACATAAGAATATCTTAAAACCGGCTTTCAAAACAGATCACGTATAAAGCATACAGAAGGTTTGAACAGATATAATGGAAGCATTTCTAAAACACATTATTTCTGATAACATAGTTTGAATATCAAATCACAAAGCAGATAATGTAAAGTTATTTACAAAATGTATAATAGCTTATGCATTTCTTAAAACATGATTTAGATAATTAATTGTGGGACAAATAACATAATAACGAATGGAAAATACACACGAAAGGGTGCTTTTAAAATCTGATTTTGAATAATAGATAACATGAGACAGATGATAGACACATATTATATATATCAAAGATTCACATGTTGAGTCGGAGCACTATGGGTAAGTCTCATCAAGAGTCGGAGCGCCACGTAGGTAAGTCTCATACATGAATTCCACAATGCGTCAGAGCGCCATGTGGGTAAGTCTCATCAAGTGTCAAAGCACCACACGGGTAAGCCTCGTGTAGACACAAGAATCGAGTCAGAGCGCCATATGGGTAAGTCTCATCAAGAGTTAGAGCGCCACATGGGTAGGCCTCGAACAGACACATGATCAGATTCAAAACAAGTATAATTCAAGTTGCGTAGCCAAATTGGTTCACACAAATCATTTATTTCTCATTAAAGGGTGCCATGGTATACAAATATTTTTCAAATCAATACACATGAATGTCGTTTCAAAATATAGTCATGAAGATTATAGTTCCCGAATATTTCACAAAGTGCAGATAGACATTTGAGCAGGATATAAAACACTTAGGCATTTTTTCAAATAGGAGATAAAACACTTAAACATTTTTCAAATAGGAGATAAACATCACTGATCCAGGGTACGGGATTACTCACCAAAACAAATTTAGCATTTGTCAAATAAAAGATAAAATAACGTTGATTCAAGATGTCGGATTACTTACTAAAATAAATTTAGCATTTGTTAGATAGAAGATAAAATACCACTGATTCAAAATGCATGATTACTCACCTCAAACTTCTAGTCCGTTATGCAAAACTCCTTTCCTTTGTCTTTAGTTCCTAGATCATAAGTCAAATGCACATAACTTCGTATTAGAACATAACTGAGGCATTGTTATTGGCCACTTATTATTTTGTAACTAACTTTTTCTTAACGAATTTTATTTGTTGGTCTCGTAGCCTTAGACTTTAAGTTAGGTCCCGCCTTCTTTTTCTAAATTCATTTTATAGCTAAATTAATGCTCGGGACGTAATGGGTATTACTTCATTTGTTGTTCCATATTTTTCAAAATTTATTTGGGCTTAACGGACTTTACCATTGAGTTCGGAACATTCAAAATAATCAGGATAAACTACTTTTTGTATTTAATTGGCTTCGGGCATCGTTAAGGGTAAAATGGTAATTTTTTATTTTACGTGTCTTAATTTTTTAAGACTTAATTTCACAAGTCGGACTCCACCATTAAGTCCGAAATGCCCAAAAATGTTGGGTTACACTATCCTTTTTATTTTATTTGGGCATCAAAAATATTTTACCAAATTAAATTAATTTAATTCTTTTATTTCATATTATATATATATATATATTCAGTTCATACTGTTCACATGTGTGAAGTTGGCACAGTGGCTACATGCTTGGGTTTAGGTTTCGCATACGCGCAGTTCAAGGGTTTGAAACTTGGGGAGTTGCTACTCCTATTTTGTTTTATGATTTTTCATTGGCCAAACAGCAGACAAGGCGTAATCCAGGGATAGGATATCCTATTCCACGTGCGGCTATTAAATCAGTCTTATAACCTCGTAGCCAAATAGTCCTATTTTGTTTTAATTTAAAAACCTAAAAGCCTAAACGATGCCGTCTTATTTACCCGTGTATGCGCCTGGGTGGGTTTCGACCTGAACCTGACCCGTTCCTATTCATTTTCTTCCCCATCTCCCTCTCGCCACTGTTTCCCTACCTACAAGATTTTTAAAATCCTATTTCATGGGTTTCTAGTAGGTCTTTTGACCTGCTTTCTATTCCTACTAGTTCTTGGAAGATTGAGGATCATTTTAGCATTTTTTTAGGGGTTTAACTTGAGCTCGAAAGCTCGGTTGGGCTCTTTTGGTATTTTCTAAATATCACTCGATACATGCTCATTTTGGCACCAAAATTCATGCGGTTTGTTCTTCTGTGATGGTTTCATCATGGGGTTTAAATCCTCGTTTATAAATTGGGCTTTGTTGTTGATTTGGGAAGGTTGTTTCTTAAACCCGCAACTTGCAAGTTGAGGTTTGGTGGACCTTTCTCTTGGCTTTTAGGTCACAGACTAGGGTTTTCACGACTTTTGTGAGGTCTATTTCAAATCCCAAGTGAAGGAATTGAGTTTAATGAAGGTTGGTTCAGGTTTGCTTCTTGGAGGTCCATTAATGGCAGATTTGTGGTTTTTGTGTTTTAAGTTCCCTTTGGTCTCCTATTTAACCTCCAAAGCCCTAGTACATCACAAATAAAAGCATGCATGCAATCTAATACCATTAAATAGTAAGTTTTTTGCATCCTTTTTCTAAGGAGAGAAAGTTAGGTTTTACCTTCAATTATGATTTCTCTCTTCTCCTTGGCTCAGTTTTGGACAGGGGTGTCAATCGTGTCGTGTCGTGTCGTGTTCGTGTCATGTCAAGGTAAGAGTATTATACTATATGGGTCGACCCGAACACGACACGATTAATTAATCGTGTCAACTTGCTCAACCCTAACACGACCTGTATAATACACGGGTGACACGACACGACCCGTATAACCCGTTTATTAAACAGGTCATGTTAAAACACGAATAACACGACACGACCCGAATAACCTGTTTATTAAATAGGTTATGTTAAAACACGAATAACACGACCCATTTAAATTGTATAACCTGTTTTTATAATAAAATTACTTGATAAAATCTAATTTATTCATTTTTTAACATATTATAGTAATAATAATTATTTTTAACTGAGAGTAAGTTTTAAAATCTAATATTCATTGGGGTTTTTGTTTGGATGTAATTTGCAAAACTAACCTTACTTATATGGTAATAAATGGGTCAGACGGGTTTGTATTAAACGGGTTGACACGAATAATTAAATGGGTTATTTCGTGTTAAACGGGTCAACCTGATTACAACCCGAACACGACACGTTTATTAAACGTGTTAAACGGGTTGACCTGTTTATGACCCAAACCCATATAAGCTTAACCCAAACCCGCTAATTACGTGTCGGGTTCGAGTCGTGTTATCGTATCGTGTCGTGTCAAAAATTGACACCTCTAGTTTTGGACTTCCCAAGCTTCTTGGGTTTTGTTCAAGGCTACATGCACAGCTTCTCTCTTCTTCTTCTTCTCTTTCTCACACACTCTCTCTCTAGCCGTACACACACATGCACACACACACACACACACACATATATATATATATTCATATATAATATTATGGATGAGGTGTTGCATGAATTTTGATTGTTGTGGGGGGTGGTAGAATGGGGTTTAATATAGTATATACTTATATCTTGTGAGATATATAGCACAAAAGTGCTTGTAGCGCAGTTGGTTTATTTTTTTGGGTATAGAATTCTTTTTAATTTTTAGTCTTGGGTTCAAGACCTTGGGCTAGCATTTTTTGGCCTATCTCCAATCTTTTTTCCTTCCTATGCCTTGTTTGGAATTTTGCATATTTTATCCCGTTCTTTCCTCTTTGCTTTATTTTTTTTATTTTTCTTCTTATGTACTTGTATTCTCATTTATTTCCTTCACGTGTTGAGTTCATAAATCGAAGTCTTCTTATTGTATAGCTTTTGTTTTCCTTGGTCAAGTTTTCTTAACTACCATTTTGCTTCTTAAAGTCTCTAATGTTTAAATTAGTGACTTAATTTTCAATAATTGGTTCGGGGTGTTATACTAGGTTTGGAAGAGTCTTCACACTGACTCTAGGAGAGACCTTCACAGCCAATACATTGGTCACATGTACACTTATTGTTTGTGGCACCCCTGCATATACATTGCTTGATTCTGGTTCTATGCATTTTTTTGTAGCACCTAAATTTGTTGCGAAATTAGAAAGGGCATATGAACCTTTGGATTTCCTAGTATCTATTTCTATACCTACGGGAACACCACTATTAGGATCCTTAGTACTCCGAGGCTGTGACATTGGGATTAATGATCACCAACTACTCGCTGATTTGATCCCTCTAGAGATAAGAGGGTTCAATGTGATATTAGGGATGGATTGGCTCTCTGCTAACCATGCTACAATAGATTGCTACCATAAATAAGTCTTATTTCAGAAATCCCAACAGCCTGAGTTCATGTACGAGGGAAAGGGAGTAGCACCTCTGTTATACCTAGTGTCTGTTATCCAAGCTTGTAGACTACTGAAGAAAGGTTGTTGTGAGTACCTATGCAGTGTTATAGACACTTAGGCACAGACCCTGCCAATGCAAGAAATTCCCATAGTGTGAGAGTTTACAGACGTATTCCCAGACGATTTTCCTAGTGAGACAACCGATCGAGAAATCGAGTTCTCCATCGATCTAGTGCCTGGTATGCAACCAATTTCCAAAACTCTATATAGGATGGCCCTAACAGAAATGAGATAACTTAAAGTACAGTTTCAAGAGTTGATGGAGAAAAGGGTTTATCTGCCTAAGTGTATCATTATGGGGTGCACCTATCACGACCCGAAACCCACCCTATGCGAATCTCGTGTTACGGGGCCGACCCTAAGGCCGTCCCTACTTTTTCCATTCCTGTATCATAGTACTAATATGCAATGTACTAAAAATTTAAAACAATAATCATAAGCGGAAGTCTTATCAATAATAAAATCAGCAGAAGTCTTTTCAATATAACAATCAGTGGAAGTCTTTACAATACATAATATGGTTCTACAATAAACAAAATAAGAACCAAACATAACCAACACCCGTAGGTGGTCAATACATGGGAGAACTAAAACATAAACTGGTATATTTCCTCAAAATGTCCTCCTACGCTCTCAGACTCCTATTGGGGTCTTGTAGCATCACTACTTGAAAAAAGGTAAGTAAGGTGGAATGAGCTACAAAAGCTCAGCAAGTAAATACAGATCTTTGACACTGGTATTGGTGATAATAAAAGAATATGAAACCATGAATGAGAATATGATAGCTAATCATAAAAAAAGAGATGTTGTGATAGCCAATGAGAACAATTGCCATAACAGCCAATGAATAACGGGTTACAATGAAAATCAGGAGTAATGGATATAACATCAACACGAGACTCTCAATGATAATATAACAATAAGAATGTACTGCCACAATAAACCGATCACAATCAAATCAATAAGGAAATGTCTCTCAATACAAGATAATCATAAGGGATAGTGTAACTTAATAGTCGCAGTCAAAACAATCAAATAAGAGATGCATTTATTCTGTGTCAGGGCTTGGCACACCCTCGGTCTTTTGGGGCTCGGCATACCCCCTAGTGAATTCCAATGTATTGCCATATGTCCGTTCACGGTCTTGACCCGTAGGTCTTCAGTGTATTAGAAAACATCAGATGTATACTGTGACTGAGCACAAATCCGGTATATAAAAACATATCATGATCATAAGTGATTCCATAAGAGTATAAAAATGGAATATCATATATACAGTGAAAACCTAACAGTAGGCCTTTCAAGGCATGGTGTAGCATGGTAACAATGATATAGCAGTCAATCAATGTCCACAAGATAGAACAATATCACATTGTGGAAAACAATAATATCAGGTACGTTCAAGAGTACAAGTTTGGCAGTAAAGAGAATAAACTTGGCTCTGGAAACATCACATGGAAGAGAAAATGAATTTACTTACCTCTAAATGCAGTTTTAGGTCAGTATTCCGTGAGTTTGCCTTTCCCTTTTGAGTTTCCTATAAGTTAATAGATCCGTCTTAGAATTAATGCTATTCATCAAATTTTATGCCTTTTTATCATAAGTATCTCTAATACTAATTTAAACTCTACCATTGAGTTCGGAATATCGAAGAAAGTCGGTTTAGGCTTTCGCGGAATTTCATTTGGGTTCGGGTAGCAGTAGGGGTATTTTGGTCATTTTAGTATTTTTACGAGTCTTTATTTTTTGGAACCTCTTCTCATGACACGGACCTCACCATTAGACTCAGAAGGTCCAAGATAGTAAAAATACACTATTAACTTGTATAATTTGGACATCGGGCCATTTTGCCATTATTTAATTTACTTTATTTTATTTAATAAATTTTTTGTATAATATATATATATATATATATATATATATATTTGTGGGAATTGTTGACACGGGATTGTCCTGTCAACTTGGTCATGCGCCTCACTCGCTCACCCTTGGTTCCCTGTTCGAGTCGCGGGGCAACAGCCCCCATTATTTTTTTTTCTCTTTGTTTTAAAACCAAACAGTGGATTAGCCACTTCTTCGCGAATAGGATATCCCCTCATCCTTGATTTCACCCAATCAATTTCCCACTCCTGTGACCAAACAGCCTCCTTCCCCTTTTAAATTTAAAAACCCTAAACTGAAACGACACAGTTTCGCCCCTGTTCCTTATAAAACGGTGCCGTTTGACGCCCACTGTTCATCACCTTCCCCACGACTTTTTGGTGAGAACCAGTAAGGTTCCTTCACCTTCTCCGGTGACGGCAACCCAATTTCGATCACATTCTGCACCAAATCCAATGTAGTTCTCTCCCATTTTTCACGATAAATCCATATCTAAGCTCAGTTTTTGGTATAAATGACCCTAACTGTTCGAATATAAGTTTTATTATGAAAACACGATTTTTCGGTGACCTGGTTTTTCCTTAATTTCATAACAGTTCTTGACTGTCTTGACTCTAGTTCCTTCCCAATCCATTTCTCCACCTAAGAGGATTAGTTCTTTATCATTAAATCAAAGTTTTACACATAAAATCTATGGAACCCGATTATCACCCTAAACCTGTAACTAGGATTTTCTCTCTTATTTCTAAGCCAAATGAACTGCAGTTTGTTCCTATGGTCACCATTTTTCATGCTTATCAAGATCCTATATTTAAAACTAAACGAATCTACAGGAAATAGGAAATCAGAATTTGATCTTCACTTACTCGTGTGAGCTTTTGGCTCGCAGTTTCCCTTTTCTTTTGGTTCTCCTCCTCTCTTCACTTCTGAATCTCAGAACACTCTCAGTTTCCTTGGTTTCTTCCTTTCTGCTTCTGATTTCTTCAAATCAGATTTGGGTATTTATAGGAAATTTTCATGCAGTTGCCCCCCACTTGCAGCCACCTTTTTTCTCTTTTCCTACTTTCTTTACAGCCTTCTTTGATTGTTTTAAACCGCCCATTGATTCTCTACTATCCACGCACCATGCATGCTATATATATATATATACATATATCACTCACTACTTTCCCCTTGAAGTCGACACACTCACCCACTTGACACACACAGTACATACACACCCCTATTTCCTCCCTGCTTCCTCCCTTTCTTTACCTTTACATATAGTTAAATACATATATACATATATATATAATACAATACATTATACTATATATATACATATATATAATACATATTTTATACATGTATATTTATCTATATACATACGTGTATACCTAATTCTGAGTACGCGCACATACACTGATATCTCTGGGCCTAGGCGTACATGTGTTCGCATGCTTGCATGGAAATATGTGAGTGCACACATTACGAGGCTCGATCCTGGGTTGCTCGGGTGTTGCCCGACATTGGCTATACTAAACAAACCATTCACATTCCAAAAATCGTACAGTTCCATATAATACCATGATATAGAACTTAAACAACTTGATTTATAATTGGGGTTACACTACTCATCCGGGTCTTCCTCAGTATACGTGCTATATCCCGGGTCGGGATATTACAACACTTGTTTTGTTCGTGAAAAAGAATGATGGATCGATGAGACTTTGCATAGACTACTACAAGTTAAATAGTGTGACCATCAAGAATAGGTACCCGTTACCTAGAATAGACGAGTTGTTTAATCAATTACAAGGGGCTTGAGTTTTCTCGAAGATTGATTTATGGTTAGGCTATCATCAATTGAAGGTGAAGGCAGATGACGTGTCAAAAACTACTTTCAGGACTTGGTATGAGCACTATGAGTTCTTGGTGATGCCGTTTGAAGTAACCATCTCTCCCGCGACATTCATGGATCTAATAAACAAAATATACAAGCCGCATTTGGATGATTTTGTGATAGTATTTATCGATGACATCTTGATTTACTGGCGAAATGAAAAAGAACACGAAGAACATTTGAGGATAGCTTTATAGACACTTAGAGAAAACAAGTTATATGCTAAATTCTCTAAATGCGAGTTTAGGCTAAAAAGAATAACCTTCCTAGGACACGTGATTGACAAGAATGGGATATCTGTTGATCCTCAAAAGATAGAGGCAGTAGTCAATTGGCAACAACTTACGATAGTTACGGAAGTCTGCAACTTTATGGGACTAGTCGATTGCTACCGTAGGTTCATCAAGGATTTTGCTAAGATAGCCAAGCTACTTACCCAGCTAACCCAGAAAAGCACTCCATTCATATGGATCGACGAAAGGGAGCTCAGTTTTCAAACTCTGAAGGAAAAACTGATTATGGCGCCTATCTTAGCCATCCCCACAAAGGAAAGAAAGTTTGTAATCTATAGCGATGCCTCACACTAGGGGTCAGGCTACGTGTTGATGTAAGATGGAAAAATGATTGCCTATGCCTCTTGACAACTAAAAATGCATGAGCAAAACTATCCCACTCATAACCTAGATTTAGCAGCGGTGGTATTCGTCCTCAAAATATGGCGACACTACTTGTATGGGGAGACTTGTGAGATCTTTGCCAACTATAAGAGCCTTAAATACTTATTCACCCAGAAAGAACTGAGTATGAGGCAACGATGATGGCTAGAGTTAATGAAAGACTACGACACGAGCATTCAGTACCACCGAGGCAAAGCAAATGTGGTGGGTGATGTTTTGAGTTAGAAGATAGGAATCTTTGCTTACATGATCACCAACCAAGTGGAACTAATCAATGATTTAGACAAGATAGAGATTGAGGTGATTCCACCCAGTATGCAAGCCTTACTAGCTAGCCTCATTATCTAATCCACTCTTACAGAAAGAGTAAAGGACTGTCAAGGCAAAGATGAAGCAAGCCATGCTCAAGAAAATGAAGGAGGTAGAGAAATGAGGGAAACTAGAATATGAAATTCGTAATGGGATCTTGAGATTCCAAAATAGAATGTGTACCTTACCAAACTGACCTCAAGAAGGAGATTCTGGAAGAAGAACATCGCTCACATTTCACAGTACACTTTGGTAATACCAAGATGTACCATGACATTAAGGGATTATATTAGTGGTTAGGATTAAAAAGGTACATAAGATAATTCATCACCCAATACGTAACGTGTCAACAAGTAAAGGTAGAACATCAGCATCTAAGTGGACACCTGCAGCCACTCTCGATTCCCGAGTGGAAATAGGAGCACATCATGATGGACTTCGTCCATTGATTTCCCTTGAGTAGAGGTTGCGATGCTATATGGGTAATTATGGATAGACTAACCAAGTCAGCTCACTTCCTACCCATCAAGAAGACTCACCCTCTAGAGAGGTTGGTTGAGTTGTACATAAGGGAAATTATAAGACTGCATGGAGTACCAGTCTTAGATTGTGACCCACGATTCATGTCGAGGTTTTGGCAGACCATGCAAACAACACTTGGAATATAACTAAAACTGAAGAGGACCTACCACCAGAAAATGGATGGTCAGTTCGAAAGTGTGATCCAAATTCTAGAGGACATGTTGCGATTATGTGCGTTAGACTTCAAGGGAGGTTGGGTAGACTATCTTCCACTAATTGAATTTACCTACAATAATAGCTACCAAGCTAGCACCAAAATGGTGCCTTACGAAGCATTGTATGGGAGAAAGTGTAGGTCTTCGATATGTTGGACAGAAGTGGGCGAACGGAAGTCATTGGGACTAGAATTAGTTTAAGCAACAACTGAGAAGGTTCAACCATCCGTTAGCGGTTACAGACAACACAAAGCAGGTACAAGAGTTATGCAGATGCCCATAGGAGAAACCTCGTGTTCTAGATTGGCGATTTTGTTTTCCTAAAGGTGTCACCTTTTGAGGGAAAACTCAAATTTGGCAAGAAAGGGAAACTAAGTTTTTGTTACATCAAACCATTTCAGATAATGGCTAGAGCAGGACCTGTAATATTCTGACCTGGGATATGGCACATAAATTGAGGTAGACCCAATCGAGTACACGTAAACCGAGATAGGTCGAATCGAGTAGTGTAATACTAGTTGTAACCAAACATCAGTTCCGAACAAAATAGAATAACTTTAATTAAGTCCAAAGAGTCAAATAATAATATCGAGCTTTAACCAAGCAATAATCATAATATCAAGAGTAAACCGAGACCGATTCAGACTGAGAATAGTAGACCCCAAAATGTACGAACTATTTTAATGAGTAATATACAGTGATGGGTATGATTACCGAGACAATTGGTAGAAGTTATAATCTTAAGGAATTACGAGATTAAGAAAAGTCAAGTACGAACAGATCAAACCGATAAAAATAATACCAAAATAGACCTGAGTTATCTTAATAAATTATGTACCATAAAAGGCACGTAGTTCGAGATGAACAGTGAGAGTCCCAACAGAGCAGTTATGATATTTAAAATACGAGAAGTGATTAAAAGCAATCCCGAGTACCTAGGAGTACTGTACAATAAAATTTGAGCGGTACAGAGAATCATATACGTGGGCCAATACATGCCTCAATATATGTGCACAAGGCATTTTAATAAATACAAGAATATATGAGATAATATATATATATATATATATGTATATATCTTATAAATATAAAAGATATATGTACAAGTATATATATATATATACATAGTGCAGATTTTTATAATATATATATATATATATATATATAAGCATGCAATTGGAAAGAAAAAATAAAGAAAGAAAAGAAATCAAAAAGTGTGGTGTGTGTTTGAAGTGGACAAAAATTAAATAAAGAAAAAGAGGAAAAGGTGTGTGCAGCATGGTGTTCGTGTAGTGTGTGTCTTATGTATTATTATATAATATGTACATCAAATATCTAAAGTGAAGCAGGAAAAGAAAGAAAAGAAAATAAAAAAGGAAAATAAAAAGGGACTGTGTGTGTGTAGAAAGGAGTGTCGGCAGAAGAAGAATAAGGGTGAGTGAGGTGCATACGTGTGCGGTTATGTAGCGTGCAACAGGAGGTGTTTATGTATATATATATATATATATATGTGTGTGTGTGTGTGTGTGTGTGTGTGTTTTTTTTTGTGTAGTGGGTCAATAAAAGGGGTTGTTCAGGATAGGCATACACCAAGAAAGAGAGAAAACAAGGTGTAACGTACAAAAGAAAAAGTGAAAAAAAAGGAGGGAGAAAAGATAGAGAGGCGGTGCAGGTGTAGTGATAGCAGTAGATAAAAATATATAGTTATATATAGGTGTTTATGGTGGTGCAACAAGTGAGAAAAAAAATAAAATGGAGAAAAGAGAGAAAGGAAAGTAACAGCAAGTGTAGCGTTGCTAGGGGCTTGTACAGCATTGGGTTGGAGAGTTCTTGTGATGGATTAAAGCAGAGGAATGTTGATGATTTGGGAGCTGATGCAAAATTTGATGCAGCAGTTGTGGACGATTTGAAGTTGAGTGGGTAGCAGTAGAGGCAAACCAGAAGAACAACAACAGCTGTTGCAATCTAGCAGCAGTATTAGGCGTGCCAAAGGGCTTGGTGTTGGTGTTCCCCTCATTGGAAAAACACTTGCTGTGATGGTTGTTGCTTAGGTCTAGCAGCAGGTTACTTCCCGTGCCTATCACAGTTTGGATGGGTTGCAAGGGGTAATCGAGCCATAGCAGAAACGGTGAAGGGTCCTTGGGGGCGATGGGTGTTGAAACTGCAGCAATTGGAGCTTCTGCTGCAAACTGATGCGGCAGTTAGGTGACAGCCTTTGAACGATCAGGTTTGCACGAGTTCTTGAAACAGTTGGTGAATTTGCTGACCTTATTTTATTCACAGCTGTTCTTGAAGAGTTGTTGTCTCCCTTGGCAAAGATGGCTTAAGCCAAATTCGTCTTCTAATTAAAGACAGCTTTAAGTGATTTAATTAGTCTAATGGGTCGACAATAAATTGGTTATATAAGGAGTTTGGGCCAAGGCTAGGTTAAGATCAGATCTAAAGTTGTTCTATCAGTTATGGATTAGGTTGAAAATGGCTCAAATCGGTTGGGTCTTAATTGGGTTAGACCTTTTAGCCGAACCCGGAGCAGTTATTAAATGATGAGTTCAATGCCAATGAAATATTGATTGCAGCTCGACAAAGGTTAGACTTAATTATTATCAGTTATTTCAAATTAGAATAGAACCTTGTAAAATGATAATTGTACCCAGGATTATGGTTAATTATGAATTAACACGAGGAATGAATTAATTAAATATTAATTTAATTAATTAGAAAAGGGAAAAATTACCAAAATACCCATAAGTCAAAAAGTAGTCAAACGAACTCTGATTAAAATAAAAAAATAGTGAATTTTTATTATTTCGAGCATTCTAGAGTCAACCGTATAGTCCAATTTGTGAAAAGAGGTCTTGAGAAGTGAGAACCTGTGAAAAGTGCAAAATGATCATTCTACCCTTTATAGTAACGATGTCCAAATTAAACATATGAACAGTGCATCTTGACTATCTTGGACCTCCTAAGATCAATGGTGAGGTCCGTGTCACGAGACAAGGTCCCAAAAAAATAAAAGACCAGTAAAAGTGCGAAACGACCATTTTGCCCTTTTTAGCACAAATGACCAAATTGAATTCTACGAAAGCCTAAATCGACTTTATTCGATATTCCGGACTCAATTGTAGAGTTCATTTTCATAAAAGAGGAACTTAAGATATAAAGGCATAAATTTGATGAATAGCATGATTCAGGTATTGATAGACTAAAATGTGTTTCATGAATTTTAGGAACACGGAAGGGCAAAGAAAAGGCTGTTTAGATCTTTCTATTTCATAGACAGTAAGAGGTAAGTAAAATCCGATCTCTGCATGTGTTACATTCTAAACCATGTCAGAGTTCTTGTATATATATATTGTCTATTGTACTTTATATATCCATACCAATATTTATTTAGCCACATTGATATTGCCCTATCATGTGAGAGACAATTATTAATTTCTATATACATCTCGATCATGATTATACACTTGTGCACAGATTTTCTTATGTACACTTGTACCTAGGGCCGCAAGGGCCAAACAGTTTTATTCGAAGTAGTCTAGTAACCATAGCCTTGAAAACTATTATTACGTCAGATTGCCTAGAATCAGTTATGATTCCACTATACTCCTCGTGGAAGATAGCGTGATCCTGATATATTATTAGTGTCGGATTTGTGCTCAGTCACATCTCCATCTGATGCTAGTTATGACCTTTGGGTCCAGGTTCCGAGTGGAACATTTACTATATTTACTGCGTTGCTATACGAGGCATGAGACGTAGGGTCACATTGTATACAGAGCAGTGTTTAAACAGCTGAACTGAACTGAATATTCATACAGCCCGAATGGGAACTGGATATTCATATAGCCAAGTGGACCTAAATACGAGCTCAAGGGGTAGCCGGGCCCCACAGTACCAGTGCATCTCAGTTTTAGTTGGTATCACTATCCCTTATTGTTGATATTCATAGCTTGATCATGTCACATCATTATTGATTGATCATGAGGTTTTTACAGCTTTCAGTACAGTGCTTATATTTCATACTCGATATAGCTCATGACTGTAGTAGTATGACATTGTTAGCATAGGAGTTTCAGTTTTTTATCATTTGACTTCCATCATCTGATATTGAGTTATATATATTCATTGACTGTCTAGCATTCTTTTATACCTTTGTACACATGGCAGAGTAAATGACTACTTACTGAGTTTTCATAGCTTATTAGATACTACACAACATTTGACTTGTAGGCATAGATCTCGAGGACAGACCATAGAGCCTGATAGCTAGGAGGTGGACATTTACTTTTGTAGTTGCAGTGTAATACTTAGTGCAGACAGTCTTATAGCCCTCCCATGTTATCCACGTCTTGCGAACGAATAATTGAATTAAGAAATTTTGTATCCCACATTATGAGAACATTACATATATCACATGTAGCTTTTATTTATCTAATTATTTAAGTCTTCTGCTATTCAGTTGTTGCATGTTAGTAGCACTGATTGTGTAGCAAGTTGAGACCCTTGGTTCGACAAGCAGCGTCGGATTGGGAGCGTGACACGAGATCCGCATAGGGTGGGTCTCGGGTTGTGACAACTTGGTATCAGAGCATCCTAGGTAACACAGTGGTTCATGGGAGATAAGACTAAGGTACTAGTATTACAAATGTTCAAGTAGAGTTAGTCAATAGATAGATTTTGACATGATAGATAGACTACTATATAAATTTTGACCATTGATCTTTTACAACGCGTAATTTTGGGAGATGATCAGGCTACTGTACTAGTAGTCGCAGGTATTTTTCTAGTTAGTCATAGTATGCCCACATGCTAGCTTTATGTATTGATTTTGCTTTTCGCATTCACTACTAGATTGATTTAGAAATTGAACTGCTAGTTGAACATAGAGACAAAATTCCTAGGTTATATGTTAACTATTCAATTTCCACCCAGAGAATGATTGATGACAGATGTTATGCATGAAACAGGTAGAGTAAGTAACATAGATATACGAGTATTAGATTGAGATATTATTATCTCGTAGAATTTTAAAGGCATTGATGAGTTAAGTGATTAATAACTGCAACGAGCAATAACAGATATGAATGCTAAGACTTATGATCTTTAGAATAAACTACATACTGTTATAGATATAAATGATTACTTGATGAATGAGATGGAATGAATAGCGACTCTTTGAAGAGTTATTAGAAAGGAATGTTATATATTGAGATATCATTAGTGATGAATGATGTACATAAAATATATGAAGTACAGATCATAGATACATAGTTATTGGCTGATCTGAGGAAGAAATTGATGATTTAAAAAAATTAAATGAATTGTGAACTGCTAGGAGATGGAAACAAGTTAAGATACTCGAGGTTAACTAGTTGTTAGAAAAAGATTACATATTATGATGAAAGTTGATGATTCTTGACAACTAAGATGAATAAGTAAATAGTGATCCTTAAGAATAGTAGTGTACTTAAAGATAATTTATGAAAATTCTTGAGATTATGATATTGAAAATACTGAAGGAGGTTCCGATAAATGATATAGACAGATAAACGAGGCTTGAGTGAGAGATAGTAGTTATACTTAAGAAAACTTGGAAGGAATCATAGTGATATTGAAATTAGTAATCCTTGATGATTTTACTATCTTATAGAAGTATGTAATTGATATCTATTGAGTTACAGTTTGATGATTTATTCTATATTGAGGGAATTGTTGAGAATTGAATTACTATATCTAGACTTGATGTTTATGATTAGATGATTGTTCTATATTGTGAGAATTAGTAAGATTTGAATTACGTTCCATAATGAACGAGAAAATGGTTAGTTTACCTTGAAAGATAGAAGGTAACATAGAGTTAGAAAATGTGACGGTTTGAAAAGTAATGGATTTGACAGTAATATCTAAATGGAGTAGTAATACCTTGGAAAGGTAGTAGAATTAATAGTGATGTCTAGACAGAGTAGTAACACCTTGGAAGGCAGTATTTGTGACAGGTGACATTTGATTAGAATACTTATACATTCTGAAAGGCAATAGATGTAGAAATGAATCCAGACATGAGAAATAGTCTGAAGGGAACATAAAGGGGTAGGTACAGAGGGAGTTGATACCCTAAATAGATTAATGACGTACCAGAAATGTGAAAAGTCTTGAGTAAGTTATAGATAGACCCTGATAGGGTAAAGATAAATAGAGTTTTGAAGACATTTACTAAATAAGCGAGACTGTTAGAATTTAACATTATGGAATGCAAATGATTATGAGAAAAGGCTGATATAGTGAATAAGTGTTAGAAAAGGGTTTGATAAACCTTAGTGACCTGAGTAGTAGATTTAATATTAATAAAGGATGACACTCTGTCAAGCTAAGTAAAAATAAGTGATAAACAATCCTGAGTAACTTTTAGAAATTAATGTAATTTAAGTGATTATAAAAGACTGGAAGTGTAGTAAATTATTCAAGGGGGTCACGAAATAAAAACAATACGTGAAATTGTATAAATGCTACAAAAATGCTTACAAGTATAAAAGGAAGTAAAGATCTGTGAACAGTAAAGAATTATGAACTGTATCGATTTTAGAAAGCTTAAATCATTTTTGATAAAGTCCCAGATAAGATGTAATCATGTGATTATAAGACCCAGAAAAGACATGAGATATATAAGAACTCCTATTCGTATTACAAGAAATTCTCTAAAGAAAAGAGTTAGTTAAATAACGATTAAAGAAAAACGTAATGTATAAAAAAGAACAAAGTGCATGACTAAGTAGTAAATACAGAACACATTAAATACAGACCGGGGACACGGATATTCTTAAACAGTTGACTTGAGGTCAAGGAACAATTAGTTGAATAGCAAGTCTATTATAAAAGAATGATAATTAGGAACCGGCATGAACTTTATGAGTTCCATACGATACTGTTGGAAAGAAATATACCCCAGATATATATTAGTAGAATTAATGAATAAAGTTTTAAAAACCTTATTTATGAAATATCATAATTTTGTTCACCAAATGATGCCTTAAATTTATGAAGAACTGGAAGAACCGTAGAAAGGAATTGAGCTTCACGCGAGGATTTTAAAATACATACACTTGGAAATTTTAGAAAATAGAAAAATGATCTGATGTGGCTGTACAACTTGATCTGATGTGATTGTAAAACTTGATTCGATGTGACTATAAAACTTGATTCTCAACAGAAAATTTTTATCTAGTTAATGTAAACACCTGTTCAAGTTGTATCCTGATGTTAAAGAAACCCAAGAAACCGCCGGAGTTAAGAATGCTAAGTTTGGGGACAAATTTATTTTTAAGGAGGTAAGGATGTAATATCTCAACTCGGGATATGGCACGTAAACTGATGTAAACCCGATCGAGTACACGTAAACTGAGATAGGTCGAATCAAGTAGTGTAATACCAGTTGTAACCAAACATCAGTTCCAAACAAAATAGAATAATTTTAATTAAGTCCAAAGAGTCAAATAATAATACCGAGCTTTAACCAAGCAATAATCATAATATCAAGAGTAAACCGAGACCGATTTAGATTGAGAATAGTAGACCCCAAAATATACAAACTATTTTAATGAGTAATATATAGTGACAGGTACGATTACCGAGACAATTGGTAGAAGTTATAATCTCAACGAATTACGAGATTAAGGAAAGCTAAGTACGAACAGATCGAGCTGATAAAAATAATACCAAAATAGACCCAAGTTATCATAATAAATTATGTACCCTAATAGACACGTAGTTCGAGATGAACAATGAGAGTCCCAACAGAGCAGTTATGATATTTAAAAATACGAGAAGTGGTTACAAGCAATCTCGAGTACCTAGGAGTACTGTACAATTAAACTCGAGTGGTACAGAGAACCGTGTATGTAGGCCAGTACATGCCTCGATATACATGCACAAGGCATTTTAATAAATACAAGAATATATATATATATGTATATAAAAATAAATATAAAAGATATATGTACAAGTATGTATATATATATATATATATATATATATATAAGCATGCATTTGGAAAGAAAAAATAAAGAAAGAAAAGAAATCAAAAAGTGTGGTGTGTGTTGAAAGTGGACAAAAATTAAATAAAGAAAAAGAGAAAAAGGTGTGTGCAGCATGGTGTACGTGTAGTGTGTGTGTCTTATGTATTATTATATAATATGTACATCAAATATCTAAAGTGAAGCAGGAAAAGAAAGAAAACAAAACAAAAAAAGAAAAGAAGAAGGGGTTGTGTGTGTGTAGAATGGAGTGTCGGCAGAAGAAGGATAAGGGTGAGTGAGGTGCATAAGTGTGGGGTTGTGTAGCGTGCAACAAGAGGTGTTTATGTATATAAATATATATGTGTTTGTGTAGTGGGTCAACAAAAGGGGTTGTTCAAGATAGGCGTACAGCAGGAAAGAGAGAAAATAGGGTGTAGCGTGTAGAAGAAAAAGTGAAAAAAAGAGGGAGAAAAGATAGAGAGGCGGTGCAGGTGTAGTGATAGCAGTAAATAAAAATATATAGTTATATATGGGTGTTTATGGCGGTGCAACAAGTGAGAAAAAAATAAAATGGAGAAAAGAGAGAAAGGAAAGTAGCAGCAAGTGTAGCGTTTCTGGGGGCTTGTACAACATTGGGTTGGAGCTGCTGTTGCAAACTGATGCGATAGTTAGGTGATAGCCTTTGAACAATCAGGTTTGCACGAGTTCTTGAAATAGTTGGTGAATTTGCTGACCTTATTTTATTCACAGCTGTTCTTGAAGAGTTGTTGGTTCCCTTGGCAAAGATGGCTTAAGCAAAATTTGTCTTCTAATTAAAGACAACCTTAGGTGATTTAATTGGTCTAATGGGTCAACAATAAATTGGTTATATAAGGAGTTTGGGCCAAGGCTAGGTTAAGATCAGATCTAAAGTTGTTCTATCAGTTATGGATTAGGCTAAAAATGGCTCAAATCGGTTGGGTCTTAATTGGGTTAGACCTTTTAGCCGAACTCGGAGCAGTTATTAAATGATGAGTTCAGTGTTAATGAAATATTGATTGCGGCCCGACAAAGGTTGACTTAATTATTGTCAGTTATTTCAAATTAGAATAGAACCTTGCAAAATTATAATTTTACCCAGGATTATAGTTAATTATGAATTAGCCCGAGGAATAAATTAATTGAATATTAATTGAATTAATTAGAAACGGGGGAAATTACCAAAATGCTCCTAAGTCAAAAAGTAGTCAAACAAACTCCGATTAAAATAAAAGAATATTGAATTTTTATTATTTTGAGCATTCCAGAGTCAACCGTGAAGTCCGATTTGCTAAAAGAGGTCTTGAGAAGTAAGAATTCGTGAAAAATACAAAATGACCATTCTACCCTTTATAGTAACGATGTCCAAATTAAACATATGAATAGTGCATTTTGACTATCTTAGACCTCCTGAGACCAATGGTGAGGTCTATGTCGTGAGACAAGGTCCCAAAAATAAAAGACCCGTAAAAGTACCAAATGACCATTTTGCCCTTTTTAGCACAGATAACTAAATTGAATTCCGCGAATGCCTAAACTGACTTTCTTTGATATTCCAGACTGAATAGTAGAGTTCATTTTCTTAAAAGAGGAACTTAAGATATAAAGGCATAAAATTTGGTGAATAGCCTGATTCAGGTAGTGATAGACTAAAACGTGTTTGATGAATTTTAGGAACCCGAAAGGGTAAAGAAAGGCAGTCTAGATCCTTCTATTTCATAGACAGTAAGAGGTAAGAAAAATACGATCTCTGCATATGTTACATTCCAAGCCATGTCAGAGTTCGTGTATATATATTGTCTATTGTACTCTATATATCTATACTAGTATTTCTTTAGCCACAATGATATTGCCCTATCATGTGGGAGACAGTTATTGATTTCTATATATATCTCGATCATGATTGTACACTTGTGCACAGATTTCCTTATGTACACTTGTACCTAGGGCCGCAAGGGCCAGACAATTTTATTCGAAGTAGTCTAGTAACCATAGCCTCGAAAACTATTGTTACGTCAAATTGCCTAGAATCAGTTATGATCCCACTAAACTCCTTGTGGAAGATAGCGTGATCCTGATATATTATTACTGCCAGAATTGTGCTCAATCACATCTCCATCTGATGCTAGTTATGACCTTCGGGTCCAGGTTCCTAGTGGAACATTTACTATATTTGCTGCGTTGCTATGCGAGGCATGGGACGTAAGGTCAAATTGTATACAGTGCAGTATTCATACAGCCGAACCGAACTGAATATTCATACAGCCCGAATGGGAACTAAATATTCATATAACCAAGTGGAACTGAATACGAGCTCAGGGGGTAGTCGGGCCCTACAGTACTGTGCATCTCAGTTTTAGTTGATATCACTATCTCTTATTGTTGATATTCATAGCTTGATCATGTCACATCATTATTGAATGATCAATAGGTTTTTACAGCTTTCAGTACAGTGCTTATATTTCATACTCGACATAGCTCATGACTATAGCAGTATGACATTGTTAGCATAGCAGTTTCAGTTCCTTATCATTTGACTTCCATCATCTAATATTGAGTTATATATATTCATTGACTGGCTAGCATTCTTTTACACCCTTGTACACATGGCAAAGCAAAGGACTACTTACTGAGTTTTCATAGCTCATCAAATACTACACAACATTTGACTTGTAGGCATAGATCTCGAGGACAGACCATAGAGCTTGATAGCTAGGAGGTGGACATTTACTTTTGAAGTTGCAGTGTAATACTTAGTACAGACTGTCTTATAGCCCTCCCATGTTATCCATGTCTTGGGAACGAACAGTTGAATTAAGAAATTTTGTATTCCGCATTATGAGAACATTACATATATCACATGCATCTTTTATTTATCTAATTGTTTAAGTCTTCTGCTATTCAGTTGTTGCATGTTAGTAGCACTGATTGTGTAGTAAGTTGAGACCCTTGGTTCGACAAGTAGCGTCGGATTGGGTGCGCGACACAAGATCTGCATAGGGTGGGTCTCGGGTCGTGACAGGACCTGTTGCGTCGAAGTTGAGGTTGCCCCACAACATGTTAAGGTGCATAATTATTCCATGTGTCAATGTTTTGAAAATGTGTGCAAGAACCCAACCACGTGATTGAGTTTGAACCTTTAGGACTTGAGATAGACTTAAGTTACGTAGAACGACCAGTGCAAGTGTTGGATCACAAGGAATAGGTGTTACGCAATTAGACCATCCCCCTAGTCAAAATCCTGTGGAGGAATCACGTTGTCGAAGAAGCTACTTGGGAAAGAGAGGAAGAAATGCGCTCCCAGCATCCAGAATTGTTCAACGATTAGATGATGCAAGTTTAAGGAACCAAACTTCTTAGTAGAAGGGGAGAATGTAACACCCCCTCCCAGTAAGCTGGGAAACTAAAGCAATGTAACGTAACATAGATCAATGCAAAATCCTTTAGTATCCATACATAGGGTTGACATGAAGCCTAATCAAGGCAAAGTCTAGAACAGTTATGAATTGACTTGACTAGTCAAGTTCAACAAAGGACAATTTCCTATGATCCCCAAACATCACTAACCAAATAAATAGACACATCACCGATAATTAATAAATAATACTAATTATTTCTTAATTACAAAAAATAGAAAAAATTACAACTAAATGCATAAAAATTTGAGAAAAATAAAAGAAAAACACAAAAAATTATGGTTCATCACCGTGACCAAAAATGGTACATCAGAGGTCAAATTTCACCCAACTACGTGTGTGTGTGTGTAAAAACATAAATATGTGTACAAGAGAGTAGTGAATAAAATAAAAGAAATTTCTTTTTTAAAAAAAGAATTAATCCTTCATTTGACTAGCACACGAGGAGAGAAGCTGCTACACACACACACACACACTAGAGTATGTTATATGTGTGTGTGTGTGTGTACGCACAGTCGTATACAAGCATAGGGGGAAGAGGAAAAAAGATGAGAAAAGTGAGGAAAATAAGGAAAAATGTGAGAAAGGGGTGTGGGGCTTGCTTGTGGGAAGGGGAGACCTGACCTAAGTATAGCTGCACACTCTAAGTAGCTCATCAGCTGCCTTCAATAGTGCCACACCTTACTTGTAGGCTTTTTTGACAAAAAATGCGTTAAATGCAAAAGAAGGATATCTAAATTATAAACAACTCTTACTCAGAATTGTAAACACCATGGAAAAGAGTGAGAGAATGAGAGAGATTTCGTGCAAAGAGGAACTGAAGAGATTGTTGGCAAAGGGAGAGAAGGAGGAGAGAAAAATCAGAGGAAATATGAGATCTGCTCAACCAAGGTAAAGGACTAAACTCCATTGTCTTATTTAAGTTTCTAATTAGATTTTTAGAATGATAAAACACCTAGAAGCAGCTTGGAGCCTATGGAATGGCAGATTTGAAGGAACCGCTATTAATAGAGTTTAAAAGAGTTACCTAGAAACCAACCACAAAGAAATGAATTTTTAGGAAACGGTTCTTACTCGAGACTCAAAATGGTTCACAAAACAAAAAGAACCAAGCCATTTAACTTAGAAATGAGCCCAAAAAAATGGCTTAGGATTCCTCTAGGGCTGTTTATAGTGATTTTAGGAAGGAAATTATCCCCAAACAATTCAAAATGTAGTTTAAGAAGATTTATGATAAAAAACCAGTCAAAATAGTGAGAGAAAAATAGTTTAAAAACCTAAAATTTTTTCTAGATTTTGACGCTGGAGAAGATGACTGATAGGTCACCAAAAATGCAATGAAGAAAGAGCTATTCGGTATCGAGTCAGACGGGTCGGATCTGGGTTCGGGTCAAACCCGGCCTATGCGGCAATTGAGCTTTAATGAAACTATATTGTTTTAAGAAGAGTTAAAAGTTTTTTTTTTTTAATTTATTTTGGGCTATTTGGTTACAAGGGTAGTAAATTGATTTCTTGAGCTTAGTTGAACCAGAGATATCCTACTTCGATTTAATGGACTTATCCGCTGTTTGGTTCTAAACTTAACAAAAAAAAAAAAAAAATATAAGGGCGCGTGTTAGGCCTGGGAATCGAACCTAGGACCAAGCCACTGACTTGGCCTAAAGACCCAAAGGTTGAGCCACCGAGCCACAACCGAACTTGTGCTCATAAACCCACCAAGATAAACACACACACACACACACACACACATATATATATGTATATAATCTAAAGTAATTTCAAAGAAACTAACCTACTGTATTTACACTCAAGCTTTCAAGAGTATACTAAATACACTAAGGCCTTAAATTTCTGGCAAACTACGAAATTTTCCCAAAGATGGTCAAAATGACTTTTTTGCCCTTAAACAAATGCAAGAATGGCATCTACACCCTTAAAAACTATATTTAGTATAATTAATGCTACATATGACCAAATCAAGATCCGGAAGAACCTGTGTTAAGGTTTTTTAGCTTTCTAGATTCAATGGTGGAGTCCGTTTTAACAAACGCGTTTTCTAAATATGTAAACAAAAATTGACGGACACATATAATGTAACTTCACAGATGAAGTTAAATAGCCAAATAAATGGGAAAAATCATGAGACTTCAAACTTAACCTTATAGGACTATCCCTGAGTCAATGACGAACTCCACATAGCCAAGCGGAACACGGATTAGATAGACCCTATTAAATGCATTCTCTAAACTGTACTTAATAAATGTTGACTACCTTAATAGGACCCACATAAGTCATGAATAATAGCGAATGGAGAAGAAAAGTCGAACGAAGGCTGAGAGTAATTTCAAGGACATGTGAGGTGGTTAGCTAAAACCCTATTATCTATAAAGCACTATTTGTTCATAGTGGAAGAATGAAAAGGAAGGGACTGACAGGAGCACAGTCCCAAGGACAAGACAACGTGGGTGGAAACTTTTTAGAAATAGAATCACCCGAGAATGAGGAGTGTGATAGTGGTTACAAGAAAGCCACCACAAGACCAAGTGAGAATAAAACACAAATGTCATGTGAGTAACCCTAGCCCTTGAAGTGGAGAATTCTATCAATTACATCTTTATAGTTTTATTGTGAAACATGCATTACCTTACTGCTTATAAATATAATATTAAATGTTTTATTGCATGACTTCTAACACCCTGATCTGAATTAGGGATCATTAAGCCGTTGATTATAAATTGGTGATCGAGACCTTAAGTAACGAGGTCGGTTTCAACCCCGACATGTGGACTTTTTAGTAAGAGTCCCGAAAACCCAGGACGGCTGTACATCATTTTCGTTGCAATCACCAACCTGTTTCTGTTGATTCTATAGTAATTATATGTTTAATACCCCAACCTAAAAATATCGGGTCACATGGCACGTATTACGAGGTTATAAAAAATTAGTGCAAAGACTATACATTTACGAGAATAATTAATTTTTAAAATAATTAATTAATTTAATATAAGAAAATATTGGTTAGTCATAATTAAATATGATGACAGACACACACATATTGAAGGTGTATTTTGTGTGTGTACATATGGCCAAGTATGTATGCATGTGTGTATGTATAAAAGAGAATTAAAAGTATATATGTGTAAATATCTAATGTATGTGCAGAATAGTGAGATTGTGTGTGTGTGTACCTTAGTGTATTAGTGTGTGAGTGTAATATTAAATATATATGTATATACATACAAAACACCGCACACACACACACACAGCCACTTAATGGCCTGCCCAAAATAGTAACAAAGAGGACACTCATTAGAGAAGCTGCCACAAGTTAAGCTAGTTGGTAGGGGAAATTAGATTTTTTTGCAATGATCATGTGTAGTTATATACACTTATATACACATTGCATACACACACCACACATCATTCAGTTACACAGAGAGAGAGAGGGGGAGAGAGTTTTGAGAAGAAGGAGGAAGGATCAGAAGTAAAGAGGGTCAAAAATCATAACCAACAGGTGTGAACTCATGAAAATTTTCATTTTTCTCTCTCTAGAAGTCACGACCCGAAACCCACCTTGTGCGGATCTCGTATCACGACAGCCACCCTTAGGCCCGGAGGCCCTAGGGCGAAGGTTCACATAAGCAGCGGTATCAAATAGATGTGCAAAATGCGATTGCGGAAGCGTGAAAAAATTTTTCTTTTCTTTTCTAAATTTTAAATTACGTACATCCGTCTAGTACTGCCACTATTCACATAGCATACATGATCATACATTCAGAGCATAATAAAAACTTAAAGACTTTATAAACAATACATGTTTAATTGCCCCGTGGGGCTTATACATAACAGGGTACCACTTTACTAATACAAGATTTCATACTTAAAGTTTGTAGTGCTAGACAAAAAGTACTTGAACATAGCTTCCAAAAATGGCAGATTCATCATCATCGTCCTCTAATCAAGACCGCCGCTAATCACCTGAAAAGGGGGTTCGAATAAAATCTGGGTAAGCTAATCTAAGCTTGTGAGTAATTCCAGTATTTATCATGGGGTTTCAATCGGTAGTGGTTTAGCAAATATAAGAGTTTTAAAACAATCACTATCAATTGGTCGTATACTTTGAACACAGAATATATGCATTCCTTTAACATATAGCTTTGAAACAATTTAAGTATTCAAGCTAAACATGTACATATAACTTTAAAACATTTACATATGCATAATGAAAATGAGGTAAAACCTGTTTCCATTTTCAACATAACATCTTATCTTTTTCATTAGTGGAATCCGTTTTGAACCAGACTCCCAGTTTACTTATAAGTGAAGATATCTTATGCTTGGGGGAATTAGATCCTGCTACCTAGCATTTTACAGGGCAATTGAATTCCGGAGAAACCCAAAATCCTATCTATATGGCACATGACAGGTCAATTGAGTTCCGAAGAAACCCAAAATCCTGCCTATGTGCTTATGCATTGTTATGGCACATGACAGGTCAATTAAGTTCTGAAGAAACCCAAAATCTTGTCTATGTGCTTATGCATTGTTTATCTTGCATTTAAAATATATTTAACACATGAGTATATCAAATAGATATTTCTTGTAAGCACTTTAAAACATAACATTCATAACTTCGTGATAAACATTCGTATACTTGAAATAGGCAAACTCAGAATATTTAACAAGATTTGTATTTTAACTCAGACATGCTGAAAACACATTTTTAAGAAAACTGTAGAGAAACCATTTACTGAGCATGTCACAATAGGGTTTATAAGAACAGAAATAAGTTAAAACTGAAATCATGTAATATACTAAATTTGGAATTCAAATACTTCGTATCTTTTGAACTTAAAACCTTTTCAAATCCATGGAGTTAAATCTCCAGTCCAAATGCAGGGTTACTCACCTTATATGTCTGGGGTGGCGCTATTGAGGTGCCTTCCCTTTGCTTTTCCCCTTTTTCAACCTAAAATAGTTTAGGGGAATCTCATAAACTTTATACACTTTCAAATCAACTCGTGATTTAAATCCATCCTTAGACTGTGTAGGCCTATGTAAGGAAATCAGGCTAATTATAATTGTACTACATATCTAGTTTCTTTAATGATAAACAAATATTACCTCTGAAGCCATTCACTTAAAGTTTCAGTGTTTTCTTGCTCTTTTATTTTTGCTTTAGCAAGTTGGCCTTTTGCATATGAACGGTCTAACTGAAACGATCTCGGTTGATTTGGCAATCCTTATTTTTCTGGCAATCACTTTTTTTTGCCATAGTAAGTCTGCCATGAACCCTTGTTGCTTTTCATCGGTTGTCCTTTGAGCCTTGGTCATGATCGTAAATTCTTCTTGCTTCTTATCCATTATCGTCTACTTGTATTTTCGCCTAAAACACAATTTAGCGTGTTAGGAAAGTAAAATTTAAATTTTTAAAATTATACTCTTCTGGTAGCTCCATTAACTTTAAATTTAATTTACTTACTTCACATGTTTACGTGTCGTGTCGTTTCGTATTTTATTTCAACGTACCAAGTGTAGTTTAGTACTTCGGTAATGTTTTAGTTCATAGCCACCTAACTGATGCTATTCATCAAATTTTATGTCTTTTTATTTTAGATAATTCTTTTGATTGAATAGACTCTACCATTGAGTCTAGAACGTCGAAGAAAGTCGGTTTAGGCTTTCCTAGGATTTAATTCGAACTTTTGTATTTAAAAGGGCAAAATGGTCATTGTACCTATTTACGTGTCATATTTTTTCATACTTCGTTTTGTAATTTGGACTCTGCCATTGAGTCCAGGATGTCGAAGAAAGTCAATTTAGACTTTCTTCGGTTAAATTTGGCTTTAGGGGAATTAGGGGTAATTTGGTCATTTTACCCCTTTATGTGTCTTTATTTTTCGGCGCCCCGTCTCACAAAATGGACCTCCCCATTGGTCTCAGAATATCCAAAATAGTTAAATTACACTATTCATATGTTTAATTTGGGCTCCATTTGCTTCATTTATGACCGAGGGGTAAAATAGTAATTTTACCTTATTTATAAAATAATTAAATTAATTATTTAATTATTTTTCCAGGGGTGAAATTGAATTGATTTCTCAAAAATTGGGCCAAAACAGAATTTCTCAAAACCTTGGGGTCAAACCGTAAATAACCAAACTTTTGGTTTATTTAATTTTAATAAAATTAGAGAACCAGTGGGATTTTACCAAAAAACCCTAGACCGGTTCAGGAATCCCATGAACCAGCCGGTTTATGTAGCCACAGTGAACCGGGATAAAATATCCCTACTATTCACCTTATCCGTGGTTAGGGTACTCCTGTATTCTGATTTCTATTTCTTATTCCTGTATCCAAACAAGGCTAATTGGGTTTTAAAATTAAAACGTTTCAACCCTTATACGTCGTCGTTTCACTAAACCCGTAACCCATTGGATCCGGTCATAACCCAGACCCGAAATCCAACCCATTGCCGACCCGAACAGTGTCATCTTCCCCAATGGAGTCGACACTATTCCTCTCAAACCCTAATCCTTGTAGTCGAATTTCGTGACATTTTAAGGACTCATTTCTTCTGTTTTCTTTTCTAAAATATTTATGGAGTATCATAGAAGGTTTTGGCATTGTTTTTGAGCTTCGAGTTTATCTCAAAATCGCAGTTTGGTGGCCGATAGACTAGACCTGTAACTAGCTTGTTTATGCTCATTTCTTGATTATTTTTCATGAGGTTGGGCTTGTTTTGTTCCTCATTTCAAGGGGTTTCATTCCCCTTTCTTAAATGTCGATTTAACACTGAGTTTAAAGGATTGGGTTTCAAACCCGCAACGTGCAACTCATTACATGGGGTTCATTTCTTTAGAATTTTGATCACGGTCATAGATTCCTAGCATGCTTGTAGGATCTAGTTTTAGTCTTAGTAAACCAAACTTGGTTTGGTGGTGATGGTTTCAGACCTGCTGTAAGCAAGGTCTCCCATGGTTGTCTTGTGTACGGTTGTGTATTCAGGCTGTTTTTATAGTACATTTTCGTGTTTGTCATAGTTTACACATGTTCTAACTATCATATATACATAATCGAAGCTTAAAACAGTTCATATTCATACATAAACTTAGAAAGAGAATTTACAATGTTTTTATGGGTTTACCTTTTCTAAACTGTTTCCTCCCTTTTTCTACTTCTGATCTTTCTTCCTTAGCTCCTTAGTTCTCTTTCTTTTGTTTTTCTTTCGTAAGAAGCAAGTTTGCTCTGCATGTTTGGCTTTTAAAGCCAATCCACCTACCCTTCTCTCTCATCTCTCTCTCTCTCTCTTCCTCCATGACCTTACGTCCACTTTCTTTCACTTCTCAATTAATCCATTTCCAATCTCATAAATTTTGCTTTTTCTCTTTTCAGTTTGCATTAATTGGGGGAGGGGTATTTGTAACATATATGTATATTATATATACACACACACACTAACTTACATGTGAACACACACACACACACACAGTCGACACACACCTACTGCTTGCATACTTACACACACAAAGATATTTTTGTGTTATATATATATATATACATTTATACTTATGTATACACATGTGCATGTATATGTATACATATACACACTTGACTACACACACACACACAATACACCCTTAGTGTGTGTATTGTATGTATTTCATATACTCCATTTAATTATGTTAAATAATTAATTTTTTATAATTAATTAATTAATTACATTAAATTAATTAATTATTCTCTTAAGTTTATAATCTTTATAATAATTTTCATGACCTCGTAATGCGCGTCATATGATTCGATATTTTAGGTCGGGGTATTACAACTTAGTTATGAACTGTTTGAGTTGTTATACATGCATATGATGTTAAATATATGTCTAACATGTGATCGAGCATGAAATTAAGCTATGAAAACATCCAAAACCCTCGACCGTACACCAAACAGCCATTGGAGGACCTTGCTTATAGCAGGTCTGAACCAATGGCAACCAAACTGTATTTGGTATATGGAGACCTTAACTAGACCCTACAAGCACTCCAAAAACGTGTGACTGTGATCGAAAAGCTTAAGAAACGACCATAAAATCACGAGTTGTAGGTTTCGGCCAAAAACCCAAATCTTGTTCTAGACTTCAAAACCTGCTTTTGAGAATAGGGATTGAGTCCCCATTCTATGAAGATCACACAGAACCAAACCCCATTAAAAGTGGTGAAGAAACGAGGGTTTACTAGGGAGTTGCAGGTTGATGGATAAACCTTCACACCGAATGGATGAGCTCGGTTCAAGCTCTAAAATGAATGCAAAAATGATCCTTGCTGTCTCAGGAATGATTTAGATTAAAAACAATGGGATATCATTGAGCCAAAGTGCACGAAAATGGAAGGAAAGAAACCCATAAAATTAGGGCAACAGTGTTGAGATTTGGTGAAGAAGACGATGAGTCGACTCACTGTCTTGAGTCGAGTCAAATGGGTTAACTCGGGACACGTGTAAAGAGACGGGAGGGCCAACACATTATTGGAATGATGGAATTTCATGTTAGTTTTAAATTTTAAAACATTAGGGCTGACGTCATCATGACGTCAGCATCACGTGTTAAACCGACCAAACTAGTTGGTTCAAAAAAAAATCGGACCGGTTCACTTAAAATGAAACTGAACCCACTAGTTCAGACCAGAAGTTTGCAAAATTCTATTTTGACCCCAGAACTTCTGGAAAATTCAATGTGGCCCAACTGAAATAAATTAAATATTAAATTAATAATATTTAAATAAAAAACATTTCAAAAATGCCCCTACGCCATAAATAAGTTAAATGAAGTTCAAATAAAATAAACGAATAGTGTATTTTGACTATTTTGGACATTCTGGATCCAACCGTAGGGTTCATTTCACGAGACGGGACCCCAAAAAAATAAGACACGTAAAGGGCTAAAATTACCATTTTACCCCTAGTACCCCGAAAGAGTAATCAAAGTCCAAGAAAGCCTAAATTGACTTTCTTCGACGTTCCGTACTCAATGATAGAGTCTATTTGACCAAAATAGGTACTTAAAATAAAGAGACATAAAATTTGATGAATAACATTAGTTAGGTGGCCATAAACTAAAACACTGCCAAAGTACAAAACTAAGGCACGTATGAAATACGGAAAGACAAGAGACGTAAATATGTGAAGTAATTAAATTTAATTTAAAGTTAATGGAGGTACCAGAAGAGTATAATTTTAAAAATTTAAAATTTACTTCCCTAACACGCTTTGTGTTTTAGGCGAAAATACAAGTAGACGATAATGGATAGGAAACAGGAAGAATTTACGATCATGACCAAGGCTCAAAGGGCAACCGATAAGAAACAACAAGAGTTCATGGCAGACTTACTATGGCAACAAAAAGTGATTGCCAGAAAAATAAAGATCGCCAAATTAACCGAAATTGTTTCAGTTAGACTGTTCATATACAAAACCCCAACAAAGGCACAACTTGCTGAAGCGAAGATTAAGGAACAAGAAAACACTGAAACCTTGAGGGAATGGCTTTAGAGGTAATAATTATTTACCCTTAAAGTACGTGGTACAATTATAATTAGGCTAATTTTTTTAGTTAGGCCTACACAGCCTAAGGATAGATTTAAAACCATAAGTTGATTTGAATGTATATGAGGTTTATGTGATTCTCCTAAACTATTTTAGGTTAAGAAAAGGAAAAGGGAAAGGTCAGGGGAAGGTATCTCAGTAGCGCTAACCCAGACGTATAAGGTGAGTAACCTTGCATTTGAAGTGGAAATTTAATTCCACGGATTTGAATGATGTTTAAATATCAAATTCAGTTTTTATACGATTCCTGTTTTAAAATATTCTGTTATGACATGCTCATTAAATTTTTTTTTTTTATACAGTTCATTTCTTCGAAATATTTAGCATGCTTGAGTAAAATGCCAATTTCCTTAAATAATTCTGAATTTGATCATTCCAAGTATTTGAAGTTCTATTGCAAAATTTATATACTACATGTTTTAAATACTCACGAAAAGTATCAATATGAAGAAGCTATGTGATAAATGTTTTACAAGATATTTGTGTATAAGCACACAGGCAGGATTTTGGGTTTCTTCGGAACTCAATTGACCTGTCATGTGAAATGCCCGGTAGCATGATCTAATCCCTCAAGCAATGAGATATCTCTATGTATACATAAAATGGGAGTCTGTTTCGAAATAGATTCCACTAATGAAAGTGAAAAGATGAAAAATGACTTTGAAAATGGAAGCAGGTTTTACCCCCATTTCTCACTGTGCATGATTATATGTTTTGAAATGCACATACTCTATTTCAAGAAATGTATGTTTAGCTTGAATACTGATGAGTGCGCAAAAGTGCACTCTAAATACCCTATTATCGGAGTAAATTGCTAGAAAGTGAATAGGAATATTGAGATATATTTGATATTATTTATTTAATTTCTATTTACATTGAGACATATTTTAGCGGTATTTTATAAGATTTTAAGTCTCAAATAGTGCATTATTTGTTGGCGAGTGCTAGTTTTTAATTGCGCTTTACATTTAATAGTTTTGGAATAATTTTTGGCTTTTTGGCAGATTCAACCATTGAGTTTCAATCGAGATTTGGATGACGTTAAAGTTTCAGAATGAGAAAGTGATCTTCATGAAATATTTAGAGGACGTCTTGAGCTTTTCAAAAAGGTCTGGTTTGCAAAAATCGGAGTTCGTTTGGGCCTCCAAACATTATTTCAAAGACAGGCCTGGAAAGCTGCTATGAACCTCTCCGTCCAGCCAACTTGAAGAGGCCATAACTTGAGCTTTTGAAGTTCAAATCAGATGGGTCTTGAGCCTAAAATTATCTACTCATCCAAGGCTACAACTTTCGTGAAGAGCCCGAGTTAAGATTCAATTGTTATCTGATAGAAAACGGAGCGTAAAGTTGACGACTGCTGGCGCGCGCGAGAATAAGGAAAGTAAAGCAAAGAAAAGAAAGAAGAAAAAAAAAAGGGAGTGTGAATAGTCAAAAGGGACTGATGTTGGTAAGGCTACATGGCTGATTGAAAACAAAAGAAAAATGAAAAAAAATAGGAAAGCAACTAGGTGGGCTGCACAGGAAAATAAAGAAAGAAAGAAAGAAAGAGAAAAGTCTTGGCCCACAATCTCACAATTCACACGGCTGAAGAAGAAAAATGCTACAGGGCGCGTGGTCTTGAAGTTGTGCAGCTGAATTAGAAAAGGCAAGTGGGGCCCATATGTAGATTTAATAAGAAAAGCAAATCAGGAAGTGGCTTAGTGAGGCGCTGGGCTGAATAAGCCGCGATGGGCCTGGGTCCAGGCGTTGGCGCAAGTCAGGGGCAGTTTTTGAGGGGTTGAATAAAAGAAAAAAAACCTAGGAAAAGGAGACAAGCCGTGCGGCGACTGGAGAAAAAAGAAGAGAAATACAAAGCAGTGTGCGGCGCAGGAGTTGAGCAGAGAAGAAGAAGCCGCAGCTACTCCATGGCTCGATTTTTCTCCGTAAAATTTACGTTATCCATCCTGTACATGGGTAACTAAATTTTCAAGTAGGGTTAGGGATTACTTTGCACCATAGATGGTTATTTTAATTTATTTTGATTCCTGTACATGGTTTTAATTTGTTAAATTCTTCGTTGATCATTCATAAATTATTGTTAGATTTTATTGTCCGAATAATTAAAGGTTTTAGTCCGTTTATAGATTCAGTCATTCTTTTTCTATTGAGTGGATTAATGTTTTGATTATTTTTGGAACAATTAAATATTTATATTGATTCAATTCTTTGCTGCAATATTACTCGTTCGGTATATTGTCGTCGTTGGGTTTTTTCAATGTGAATATTAATTTGAGAGATTTAAAAGTGTTGAATGATTTTTCAAAGGGTTATTTTCAGTCTAATTTTAATGCATAATTTTAAATCTTCCGATTGAGATTTTTAGAATTTAATTTCTCAATTGAGTTATCTGTGAATTAAAAATAATTGAAATACCATATATGTGCAAGGGATTCCCGACACTCCACTGTTCGTTAATTTTGAATATTTTCTTCCATTAGTCAATTTGTTTAATTCTTAATTTTCATTCACAGATCATTTTTATATATTTTTATTTTCTCGTTAACCGTTTAATATTTTCTGTAGTTTCAGAAATTCTATTTATTATTCTTTTAATTTAGTCTCCCTGTGGAATCGACACCTCAAAGCTACATTACAACTACTGCGTTATTCTTTGAGCGTAATCAAATACTTTAAATGTTTCAAAGCTATTTGTTATGAAGAATGCATATGCTCTATGTTCAAAGTCTACGAGCAATTGGTAGTGAGTATTTTATAAACTCTCATGTGCGAAACCACTGCCAATTGAAAACCCATGACAAATGTAGGAATTACTCATTAGGCTTCTCGAAGCTCACCCCATTCCCTAACCTTTTTCAGGTACTGACGATGAGTAGGAGCCGTGCTCCATTTTGGGATAATGACTAATGGCTGTATAGGATTATAGACTTTTAAAAGTAGTTAGAATCTGCAGTTGGATGGATTATGATGTAATAGAATTTAGACAATATGTACTTAAGCCCCAGAGGCATTCGAATATGTAATATGTATAAAACCTTAGAACTTTTATTTATGCTCTGAATGTATTATCATGTGTACAGTTATGAAGAGCAGCAGTACCGGACGGATGTGCGAACGTTTTAAATAAGAAAAGAAAAGAAATTTTTTTTTCACGCTTCCGCAAACCAAGACTGCACCGCCATTCGATACTGTTGCTTATGTAAGCCTTGCCCTAAGGCCTCCGGGCTGAAGGGTGGCGGTCGCGATACAAGATCTGTACAGGGTGGGTTTTGGGTCATGACATGACTCATTTCAGAATACTGAGATAAATGTTTACATGTTTTAACTATACCTCTTTAAATGCTTTATGGGGTATGAATAGTTTAAATGATAAGTTTTGCAAGTATAGTTAGCATGAAAGTATACGCCATAAAATGTTCATGACAAATAGACATGCCCAGTTGGAGGGCTAAGCCACATTCATGACATAGTCATACCTGGTTAGAGGGTTAAGCCTGGCTGTGTAGGCCCAGAGCTCTAGATTACACACTCGCCTAGGTGACTAACCAAGACAAAGTTAAAGAAAGATTGACATATATGATTTTATTGCATAGTTACAGATATAAATCATGTTTTCTATGCTTTACTCTTACAAATGTTTTAGTTAGAAAACTTGCATAACTTCCTAAATATTAGTAATATGCATGCAATTTCTAAATGATAGTAATTTCAACATAAATCCATGAGAGTTTATGAAAAAAGTTTCAAAACTCATAACAGGGAACTTGAGTTATTCATGAGCTTTTCTTAAAACTCACAGGGTTTTTATCCTGCGTATTTTAGGTAGAGCCTTAAGTAATCTAGCTTGAAGGAAGAAAATTTAATTATAGCGCTTTTAAAGAAACGACAAATTTGGCCAAAGAGTTCTACCTTTTGTAGGAGTAGCCAAAAGAAAATTTAAAGCTGTAATATCCAAACATTTTCGTTTAATGAAGTTTTAGTTATGCTTAACCATGATTCAGTTTCTGTTACTCTATAAGTATGAATGCATGGAATGTATATACTAGACAAGAGGCATTCGGTTGGACACACCATCAATATACTATATTAGCGTTAGTAAATTAATGAGGTTCCTAACTGGCCGGTCATTATTCCTAATCTGCACAGGGTGGTTATGGGATGCGATTGTCTTGTTTCCATTATGATCCATTTTGAAATGGTCAGGACTCGACCCAAATCTAGCCCAATAGGACCCACCTATGAATAATCATTTTTCCTCAATTTTCAGGTGAGGGTTCCAGTCTTCTTCTCCTGCATCAATGATCACTATCGACTATTATCCAGCGACAAAACTAACGTGGTTCGAATCATTTTTTCATGGGGATTCCATATTCATTTTCATAATTTATTTTTACACAGTTTTAGCCGTCGGAACATGGAGTTACAGTGAGGTCCTCGGCAAAACCCAATTTTTTGGTGAACATACTCTCTTCCTATTTCGACATGTTTCAGTCATTGTTTTTTCTTCCCATGATTGTAACTAGCTATTTCTCACTGGTCTGTTGACCTTTTTTGTAATTTAAATTGCTACGTGTTCCATTTTGGTTTCTCTTTTGATCCTTAGAGTGCATATTAAGTTTCATCGAGGCTAGGCTAAAATCCCAATTTTTATGACTTCAGGTATTTAGGTTTTCTAGTCCAAACAACATCATTCCTTTTCTATTTTCTTCCTTTCTCAACATCATGCACATGCATGTAAAATTTAGGCTATATACGAGCTTAAATAATGAATTTTTAGGCTAGTTTTTTAGGGAGAAAAAATGACCTCTCTTTAGTTTCTCTTCTTTCTCTATGGCTTCTCTTTCTCCTTGCTTTTGGTTCCATCTTATGGGTCCTTCTTCCAATCTCAAACGGCCATGGATGATAGGTTTTTCCTTTCTTCTTCATTTCTTTTCATGTTCTCTCTCCTTCTTTCTAGATTTCCTTTTTCTCTCTCTACCTTTCTCTATTTCTCTCTATCTAGTTGCACATACAAGGTCTAATACACCAAACTTCAAAATATGCATGTGTCTGAATATATGTTAATACACCCAAGGTTTGTGTATGCATCATGAGGTTGGTGTATGCATTTCTATTAAATGCGAGTTTGCTCCAATAGGGCGATGACACCTCAGCTTTTATATGAAACCCACATATGTATCTCATTATATATCTATATATATATATATATATATTAAGTGGGTATAATAGCACAAAAGTGCTGCAGCCTAGTTGGTTTTCTTTTGGGTATAAGTTCTTCATTTTTTCTTGGTCTTGGGTTCAAGACTTTGTAGGAGCCTTTTTAAAGCTCTTTTTTTTCCTTTTTTTTGCATATGTATTATGTCACATGTTAGAGTATTCTATTTATTCCCAAACTTTTGCATTTTAAATCTCACAAAAGTCTCTTATAATTTTTATGAAGTTTCTTGATTAAGTATACTTCATCTATGTATTACTTGTCTTGCCTTAGTGTATTTCATTCACTAATCCTCGATTAACGCCTATTGTAATTCATCATCCAATTATGATTGTCGTCATTAAATCACTTTCTTAAAATTGATCGTCTCCAATCTAAAGCTAATTGCTCTTATTTATATATTTGTCTCCATATTCATAGATTACCAGTCTTTCGTAGAATTGTCCATGATTAATAAGAGAGTTATCTTATCATAATCATCATTATCCTTAATTACCCCACTTAATTAGGTCAGGATGTTACATGTCTAACCAAAGGCCTCTTACATATCCAAGTAGATTGCATTTGGTCATATATAATCGTGCAACAGAATTCCATGTCAATAATTTTTTTTTTTTTTGAATGCAATCACACTTGGCAAAGCATAAGTAAACATTATATCAGAGTTACTATCATATAAGCTTATCGTTGCATTACACATGAATATCTAAACTATTTCATCAATAGTAAACACCATTCACATTGTTATCTTACGATGAGACATTACATAAATATGGTATCTATCACCTTAGGTTGATAGCTTTATAACTAGGATGCTAATTCTCTTCTAGCTAGAATCTCTACTTCTTGTAACTTACTAACATCTGAATATGTAAAAATCTTAGTCATTCTTGAAAATATACAAGATAAAACCCTATGAGCATCATGAAAAGCTCGTGAGTAACACAAGTTCCTTGCCATAGGTTTCTTGAAACCCCTTTCATAAACTTTCATGGATAGCAGTTCAAATAGTTATACTAAAAACTACTGGCATTCATAAAACGTATACATATAATTAAGTTGCGAGATATAAAATAAATCAAGCAAGTGTTCATGCTAGTTAGTTTTGTAAGATAAATCATGATAACATAAAATCTAATGCTTGTAAAAAACTGATAAAATAATACATACCAACTTTCATAAAGCTTTGTCCCTTGGGACCTTAGGTTATCACATTGTGACTTTAAGTAACTGAGCTTACATGGCCCTTAAATGGCTTAACCCCCAACTGGGTATGATTGTGTGTCATGAACTAAAATAATTGTAAGGCATATAAAACTGTGTACTAAAACATGCTTGCAAAAATTTCATTAAGCTATCCATGCTATTTAAAATATTTATGGGGCTGCCACTTAAAAGAATGCAATTCAAACATTTAATATTATAGTATAAAAATCTCATAAAGTTGTAAAGAACCATACTTAATGGAAAATTATCTCCATTTCAAGGTTAGGGTTACTCACCTATTGTCCAGAGTTTAGAGTTACTTGCTTACTTGATTTCCCTTGGCATTCATCTTATCTTTATTTACTTGTTGGTAAGTCTTAAGTCATGGATCATAATACATCGATACTAGATCAATATATATATATATATATATCAGCTTAAATCTCTCTTACTTAATGTTCTTAGTCTTTTCTGAATTCAGTCTTACTATTTAATATTCTCCTATAATCTTTTAGTCAAGGCTCCTAACATTTAGTTCATATCATTGCTTACTTTAGCCCTTAGGGGCATTTTGGTCATTTTTTATTTTCTTTACTTATACCGTTCGGTAGTTCATTTACTTTAACGGACTTCATCTTTGAATCCAAAGGGTCCTTAACTATAAAGTGGGTCTTTTGTTACAACTCGAATCCCACCTTCTACAGATTAGGGGTATTGACTGACACTGCCACTTAGACAGGCCGTACAAAATCAAATGAATTGTACAAGATAGTAGAAAATTTTCTTTTTAGAAAAGTACGGAAGCTACACATATGCAACTCATCTATCAACTTTAACAACCGTCAATAAGATCATTCATAAGATACAATTTTCATCATCATTGATTGTAATTCAAAACTAATGACATCTTTCAATATCACTAAGTCACAATGTATTATATTAGTATCATCCTTACAGGATTAATTCAAATCGATTCTTGGAGTTGTACATCATTGGCGTTGCCCACAAGAACATCACTAGCTCCATTAGACACCGTTACTGCCTTTCCTTCCGTATTGTGTTACCTGAAAAATTGTTATAATTTTGTGGTGAGCTAACTTAAGCTCAATAAAGAAATCCTTCACTTTGCCTTGGGTTTAACATGGTTGTATATCAAGAGATAATCACAATATATTAAGTTCAAAGGAACCGACCATCAGGCCAGAATAGCACAATTCATAAAAAGATCACAATTTCAATAAGGATGGATAAGCAAGTTAATAAGCACAAATTTAACACAATGTTTAGCTGCCAAAATCAAAGGGGTTCAAATCGAATATAATGATAAGCCTCAAAGGCATATTTCTCATCCAAAGAATATCATCATTAAATCAATAATCACGGTGTGGAATTAAACATATAGGAATCTGAGTCTATTAGATGCTATAAAAAAATTGGGCGCTACTACCCCCAAACAACACTCATTCAGGTACACCACTCCATATTTGGGTTTTCTTTAATGGCACCAAGAGCTCTTATCAAATAGTCATGTCCTCATCAGGATTACGTATTAGGTATCATTCCCAAACACCGACTTGTAGGTCATCAACATCTATAGAGTTAAAATGGGCGTTGTGGCAGACACAACCCATGGTAATCACAAGCAATGTTATCATCATATGAATTCCACAAGGTATGTACATATACATAGATTGCAAATGTTTATAATAAAAGGGATCACAAAGATAAGATGAAGCTAAGGAGTAAAAGGACTCATAGATATCCATAGCAAATAGAATCTCGATAAATCACAAATTTCATAACATGGAATCACAGTAAACAATAGGTTGTGGGCTTAAAGCAATTATTAATGCACAATTTCAAGAAGTAAAGGTTGACAGCTATACAAATAGGCCACATTGGCAGAGTAAAAATCCACATATTAGAGTTCGCATTTACTTATATTAGGTCCTTAACATTGCATTCCCATACTGGTACGATAGTAGCTATCCCATAGCCTTGTTCCATTTTTCATCATTTGGTGATCCTGTAATCATGGATAAAAAATATATTGTATTGTGAATTAGTTCACATTCTAATTCGGGTATTTTAATTCAGTGTTTTAAGTTCTTTTGAACTTAGTTTAGTTGATTAAGAGACCCTTAGATTCCCAATTTAGGGTGATGCTTTATAGCTTATTTGGCCATTTAGGGGCATATTGGTAATCTACGCTTTTAATGTCCTATATTTTTTCATACATCATTTAGGTATTCAGACTTTATTTTTAAGTCTCGTGGGTTCTAAAAATATTGATATAGGACTCTTCATCAATTTTATATTCATCTTGTAGCTCATTGCATCATCAATGCAGTCTAAAATTCATAAATTTTACATCTATATATATATATATATATATCTTTTGACACCTTATTTGACGAAACTAGCTCCACCATCGTGTCCAAAATGTCGAAAAGTGGTAGGGTAAATACCCTCGCCGTCATTGGAGGTCATTTGATAACTTAATTTTGTTGTTATGAATAATATATAATTAGTCTAGTCCATTCATTCTTATGATTCAAATTTTAATTTGTTCAAACGGAGTCTACCGTTGAGTCCAGAGTGCCCAAAAATATTAGAGGTGTCTTTTCTCTTTTTTTGGTTGGCCTTTATTCCATTACCTTTATGCCTAGGGGTAAAATAGTACTTTTGCCCGACATTAGGGTCATTATTGTAATTATCTTTTTATTCCGTCATTGGGTCCAGAATGTTGAAGATAATTGATTTAGGCTTTTTGGGTCTTAATTTGAGTATCTATAGCTTATTTAAGTTTATGGGCATTTTTGTAATTTTACACTTGTATGCAAGATCACGTTTAGGTACCCCGGGTGCTTAATTTGACCTCATCATTAGGTTTAGAGAGTCCAAAAATGTTAAATATGCTCTTTTTTATATTTTTTTAGTCTGTTGGGTAGCTAGTATAATACTAAGGGCAGTTTGAGAATTTTACATTTCTAGGTATCGGTATTTTCGGTACTCCATTTGATTAAACCGACCCAACTATTGAGTCTAGAGCATCGAAAAATGCTAAGATAGATATGTGTGGACATAATTGCATGTGTTGTTATTGGAAAGAGTTTTGGTCCAATGAGATAAGATATATCACAACTTGAAGCCTCTAATGATGACACCTTATTTTGCTACATGGATTTCATGTTCATATATGATGCTTATATTTATATTTGGATGAATACATGACAAAAATACTCTAGTGGCCAAGTGGTAGAGTTTTAGTGCTCTTAATCTTGGTCTTTAGTTCATGACTTGGTAGGAGCATTTTGGTTATTTTCCCTCCCTTTTTGTGTTAGTAGAGAATTTCATATCTCATTTAATATTATATTAATTATATATTCATATTTTTATATTTTTAATTACTTGGTATATGTATTACATTGTATTTTAAAATGTTTTAGTCATTTCTTAAAGTTTGCATTTTTGTCTCCAAAAGACTATTGTAATTTTGTCATTATGCTTGATTAAGGATACTTCATTTATGTATCACTAGTCTTGTTTTAACGCATTTTATGCACCAATTTCTCAAAATTATTCATGTGTTAATCCTCAATTAACGTGAATCATAGTTTGTGATCAAGTTATGACCTTTGACATTAAATCACCTTCTTAAAATTGATAGTCTCCAATTTATAGCTAATTGCTCTCATTTATACATTTGTCTCATATATATAAACCATTAGCCTCAAGTAGAAATGCCCATGATTATTAAGAAAATTTTCCTATAATAATCATCATTTCCTTAATTGCTCCACTTTACTAGGTCGGGATGTTACATCCCTATTTCACTTTTTGAGTTCATCTGATTGCTTAATTAAGCCTTAAAGTTAATCTGGTAATTTTATCATTTTTATCCCATGTCTTGGGTACCCATTTTCAGACTTAGAGGCCCCTATAAGCATTGATATGTATTCCTCTTTACTTTCTATACTCTTTAGGTAGCTTAATTAAGTCTTATAGATGTATTCGTCATTTTATGATTTGTTTCAGAGTCTTATTTTTCCCAAATGGACATCACTGTTGGGTTTGAAATGTAGAATATACTAAATTTAAGCTTTTTTGGATCTTAATTAGCTTTTTCGCGGCTTAACTTATAGCTAGGGGAATTTTCATAATTTGTGCTTTTATGCGGGACCATCTTGGGGTACCATGATGCTCAATTAGCCCTCACCATTAGCTCATTTCTTAGTTAATTACCTTCCATTGATTGCTACTTAAGCCTCTTAGGTCTTATAAGAGTGATTAATATTCATCAAGTACTATTTTAATGGTAAATTTCTTAAGGACCTATACTCTATAGGCCTCATTTTGTTAAACGAACCTCACTACTGAGTTTCTTTTACCTAAAATATCTAAATATGAAAGTTCATAATTTTTTGTATTCATTTTGCTGCTTAACTAAAGCTACAAAATTGCACTAAATGTGTTGACCAATCTTTGTTTATATATTTTAAAAATCCATTTGGTAAAACAAACTTCGCTATTGAGTCTAGAGCGTTGAAAAACCCTAGGTTAGGCTGTTCTGGATCTTAATTGGTCATACATAGCATTATTTATGCTAAATACAGTTTTTGGAGGTATAATTGTCATTTTTACATTATTTAGTGGTAAATTTGTAATTCTGGAAAATTTTAGGGGCATTCTTGTAATTATAAAAAATCTAGGGGCATAGGTGTACTTTCTCTAAGTTACTATTAGTGTGTTGTCCCAGACAACCAAAAATAAAACCTAAACTCCTAAAAACTTATGTGGTAGTGGGAGTAAGGATCGTTCCCACGGAGAGTATTAAGCCTAGTTTTATACTATGTGAACAAGGATGGGGAGTTTGAGTATAACGAAAACAATTTTAAGAAAAATAACTAAAGAACAATTCAAATTAAAATATCGAAATCAATCAAAAGAAAAAGCATTGGTCTAAGTAACATCCACCATCGAAAGTTTATAACTGATCATCGACTCAAATATATATCAATTCACACTTTAAATATTCACCGTTGGAACTATTTTCCTATCTCTCCTTAATCATAGTTAATTAGAAAATAAGCGATATAATTAACCCTAACTACTAAACAATCCAAGACAAGCACTAAAGATTTAATCTAGTATTAGCCTTAAAAATTAGAAAAAACAACATAAACAGAAGCGGTTGCATTTAATTTAGTTGAACGTTCTTCCTAAGATCTAATAATTTTTGACGCAGTAAATAATTAAATCTTAGTTGCTTTACAAATTAGAGGGATCAAATAATTACGAGTTTGATATCTAATCTAGCAATAGATTGCAACGAATAATAAACTAGTAGGCCTCCTAGTAATTAAACGAGACAATCATGAAAATAAGTACAGAAAAACATCCAATATTCAAAGCATAAATTGAACAATAAAAATAAATTAGAGCTCACAGTTTTATTGATTCCGAGGCTTTCCGTTTCTTCGACCAATTATAGAAATTTAGCCACGCACGACCATGAAAACTTAAAGAAGAAAATTAGAGAAGAAGGGAGAGAGAGAGAGAGAGAGAGAGAGAGAGAGAGAGAGAGAGAGAGAGAGAGATGTGCGTCTGTGACGGCTGCTCTTAGAAGCCCTTACTAAAAATAAAATAAAGTCCTAATATAACTAGGAAAGTGGTATTTCAGCTAAAATTTTCGTGCACCAAGGAACTTTCCAAAAATAAATCGCATGGACCCGCGCATTAGAATTTTGAGTAGCTAAAAATGCTCAGCAGTACAGGTGTAGCAACTTCAATCCCAATTTCGACCTTGATGCATCTCGCATCTCGCAAACTTCAAAACATGAAAGTTGTAGATCTGTTTCTTGGCTTTCCACCGCATCTTAAATCATCACAAGAAAAGCTCGGATCAGAGAGTTATGCCAAATTACGAAGTGATGTCGAAACTGTCTAAAAATTGCCCAATTAGAGTTTTTTGCACATAACGGCTCCTTTTGCATCCTAAATCAAAATACAAGAATAATGAGTACATTTAGGCACCAAATAAGTATAAAAGACTAAACATTAGGGTAGAAAAATATGACATTTTGCATTCTCATAAACTATTTTAGAATAATCATTTTATTATTTAGGAGGGTACTGTTGGATTAAATCTTGTATTTTTTTGCACTTAGTATAATTAACATAAACTATTGGGGGCCTTTTTACAATTTCAAAAAGTTATTTTCTAAAAATACTATTTTTTATTTTATTTTTGAGGGGAATTTTTGAAGTTTATTAATTTTGGTCTAGGCCTTAGTGGCATTACTAGAAACATTTGGGGTCAATTTCTAATTCTTAAAACTTCATTTATGCCCCTGACTATCAAACAAATAGTGGATAATCTTATCCCAGTTTGGAACTATTCTGCACATGGTTAATTGGATTGCCAAATAGTCTTTAATCCTTAATTGTTTGTTTATTCTATATAAGGATAGGATTAATTTCAATTTGGTTCTTATCCTTGTAACCAAACATGTAACACCCACCTATAGTAAAATGGGTAATTAAAATAGTGCGATGAAAATTAACTCAATAAAAAAACTTTTGGAGATACATTGGGCACTATGTTAAGACATGACCTAAACTAGGGTTAGAAACTAAACTAGCCCAACAATGGGCCATAACTCTAGTTAGGCCATCATCCATGTAGGGTTTAAATTTAACCTAGCCATAAGGAAACCTAACCTAATCCAAGATGGCGAGACTCATAAGATTAAGTGATTAACACATCACTAACCTAAAAGTGAAGAATTATACATCGAATATCAGGGATTATTCAATAGAATGATTATTAAGTGACTACCAAAAAAGAAAGTAAAATAATAGCCACTACAGTATGGGTATGATGGATATAAAGAGTGAGGAATGTGTGTACATTTCACATGTATGTACACACATATGAGAATATATATATATATATATATACACACACACACACATACACACAAAAATGCAAGTATATATTGTATATATATGCAAAAGACCAAAATAATATATTTGTATATATATAAATGTACACACACACATAATAGTGAATGTGTGTAAGAGAGGAGTGTGTGTGAGCATGTATGCGTGTGTGTGAAGGTGAACTAGTATGTGTGTGCTTAGGTGTGCATATAGGAGTGGAGGGGCAAGAGGTGGAAGTTTTCTTAGAAGTGAAGTGAGGAGAGAAATCTTGTTGGAAAAGCTCATGAAGGGCGGTGGATTCCTACAAGTTGCGGAAGCCCTAGAAGGGTGTGTGCAACAATATAATAGGAGAAAGGAGAGAGAAAAAGGGAGAGAACGAAGAGTAGGAGAGAGAGAAACTACGAAACTAAGAAGAGAGGAGAGAGGTTGAGGTTAGAAGAATTGAATGTGATCACAAGGGAGAAAAAAATGGACACGATATAGTGAAACAAGAGTTGTGTTAGAGAGAATAGTAGGTAAAGAGAGAAAATAGCGAAGGAGAGAGAAAGTGACTCACAAGCTTCAAATAAGGTAATGCCCTTTCCTCTTAATCTTATTTAAGTTCTATATGAATTTTAGGTGGATTACATGAAGAAAATGTGGCCAAAACAGTAACAAATCAAAGAATCACCATTATTAGAGTATCAAAAGTGGGTCAGAATTCAACTTGAATTAAACTGCTCTTAGATGATTGGCACATGATCTATATGTTATAAGGTTCACAAAAATGGAAAAATTAGGATGAACAACCCTAAGACTTGCTAGAACTAACTAGAAACTAAAAGGGGCCAATTATGTAACGTTAGGAAATTAAGCACCAAGCTCGATTCCAAGAGTTGGGAAAGGATCCCTAAGATTTAAGGATCATATAGCAACGAACTGCATGTGAAATAGTTGAGAAATGACCATGACCAAGAAGGATTCAATTGCCATTATTAACTTAGAGATTGAGCTTTACAATGGCTTTTAAGCCTTCAAACCAATAGGAAAACCAAAGTTGAAAGCCTAGGAATTGATTAGTATTAAATCTAGAATGAACAAGTGGCAACAAAGGTGGGAATTAACGCTTGATTTTTTTTTTTTTTGTAAAATAACTATAATAGGCCCTAATTTAGGGAAGACAATGAACATTGTACTAGGTCGAGTCTCGGGTCGGATAGGGTCCTGATCACATGATAAACGGGTTTGGTCTTAGTTGAAACGACGTTGTTTGACGTGTGAAATATTAAAAAATCAAATAAGGATGATGATGTCCCTTTGGCTACATCACGCAGACGTAGTGATGGCGTCATGTACCGGTTGATCCTTTACCTAATTGGACCGATTCAATTGACTCTTGACTAAACCGCTCATTTTTAATGGAATTGAATAGGAATTCTTCCTAATTAAAGTTTAACTGTTACATCCCAAACCCCACCCTATGCGGATTAGGGATAATAACTGGCCAGTTAGGCACTTTACCAATACACTAACTTTGTTTAAAATATCGATGACATATCTAACCAAAACCTCTTTACATATCTTAGTAGATAACATTCAATCATATAAAGTTATGCAGTGAAATAAGAGTTTATAAAATTTTTTGTTTAATGCAGTCACACTCGGCAGAGCATAAGTAACATAACATCAGAGATACAATAATATGAGCCCAATATTACATTGTACATGAATATCTAAACTAGTACATCATCAGTGAATATCATTCGCATTCCATTCATACTCTAACTATCAAATCAATATGTTATCTGTCACTTTAGGTTGCTATCTCCATGGTTGGGATACTAATCCTCTCTTGGCTAGAGTCTCTATCCATTTTAGCTTACTAACATCTAGATTTATAACTTCTTAGTCACTCCAAAGAAGATATAGGAAAAAATCCTGTGAGCTTATTGAAAAGTTGGTGACTGGTCCCCTATCATGGGTTTTTGGGAAAACCCTTTTCTGTAAACTTTCATGGATAACAATAGAAAAGATCTATACTGAAAGACACTGGCATTTAAAACATAAACATATAATTGAGAGTTACAAGATATATACTCAAAATCATGCAATAGTTTATGCCAGGTAGTTTTACAAGTTAAATATGATATCACAAAATATTATACTTGTGGGCAAATAAAACTTGTCACACTTTTTAAAACTGTTGTCCCTTAGGACTCTGGGTTGTCACATGATGACTTGTAAACTGAAGCTGTAAACTATTTTATGCAACAACTATAACCTTTGACCTTGTGGACATGTGATAGTCACCTGGGTGACTGTATGTAATCGAGAGCTCGGGGTTTAGATGGCCTACTGGATTCAAACTCCCAGCCGAGTAGCTTATCGGTTTCCTACTCCCGACCGAGTTGTTTATATAGACTCTTGAAAAGTTTATTGGATCTTAACACCCGGCAAGGCCAGTTGGGCACATAAAAATTGTAAACATGCTTGTAAAATATTCTTTAAGCTATCTATACTATAAAATATTTAAAGAGATGCTACTTAAAAGTATGCAATTCAAACATTTATCTCAATATTCTAAAAATAGTCATACAGTTAAAACATTTAACATAATAATCTGAAATATGTTATAAAGTTGAAAGAAACTGCATGTAATGTTATAAATCTGTAAAGAACTACATTTCATAGAAATGTCTCCACTTCAAGGTTTAGGGTTACTCACCTATGGTCTAGAGTCCATAGTCACTTGCTTACGCGACTTGCCTCGACATTCGTCTTATCTTTATTTCCTTGCTGGTGATTCTAAATCATAGACCAGAATACATTAGTACTAAAATAGTACATATCTTAGCTTAAATATTTGCTTACTTATTGTTCTTAGCCTCTTTTGGACTTAATCTTACTGTTTAGGATTCCTTTATGATCTTTAATTAGAGTTCCTAATACTTCATAGTTTATCGTATGGTTTACTTTAGCCTTTAAGGACATTTTGGTTATTTGCCCTTTGTATGTCTTATTCTGTTCAATATTCTATTTAGCTTAACAAACTTTATTTTTGAGTCCAGAGGGTCTTTTAATTGTAAGGTAGTCCCTCTTTCAGTTTTTGAGTTCATTTGATTGTTTAATTAAGCCTCGAGAGTAGTTTGGTAATTTTATCATTCATAACCCGTGTTTTAGGTACTCAAGTATCTTAAATGAAGCTCATATTTAGACTCAAAGGCTCCTATATACATTGGTATAGGTTTATGTTAACTTTTATACCCTTCTGGTAGCTTTATTAAGTCTTAGAAACATATTCGTTATTTTCAGATTTGTTCCAGTGTTCTATTTTTCCTAAACGGACATCACGTTAGGTCTGGATTGTCAAAGATAATAAATTTAGGCTATTTTGGATCTTAATTAGCCTATTTGTGGCTTATATTAAGTCTAGAGGATTTTTTATAATTTTGCACTTTCATGCGGGACTGTTTTCAGGTACCCGGGTCCTCAGTTTGACCTTACTATTAGGTTTAGAGTATCTAAAAACTTTAAGAATGCCCCTTTCTGTATTTTTTCAGCCTGTTTGGTGGCCCATATAGCACTTAGGGCAATTTGCGAATTTTGGATTTCTGGGTATCTTTATTTTCAGTACCTCGTTTGGCTAAACAGACTCCTCTATTGAGTTAAAATAGGCACTTTCATAGTCATCGGTGCTCAATTAGTAGCTTAATTAATGCATTAGGACACAATTAAAATTATTCCAGTTTGCCCGTTCATATTTTTTGGGGTTTAATTTCCCAAATCGAACTCCGTTGTTAAGTCTGGAATGCCTAAAAACGTTAGGTTAGTCTCTTCTTGCATTTTAATTGTCCTACATTTGGTCTATTTTTGGTTTAAGGCCATTTTAGTAATTTCTCTAATTTTAAAAGGATTTAGGTATTTTGGTAATTAACCTAAAATTCTGGGGTGAAATTATAATTTTAGGAAAGTTAGAACCCTAGCCATCCAGTCCAATTCATTTCGGAGTGAATCGATTCTATTAGTTCAAGAACTAACCGTTTCAATTTATTTTTTGCATTATGTTGACATCATGCTGATATAAGTGCCATTTAATTGAAACGAGACCGTTTCACTTACTTTTAGATCCGTTTAATGCGGGTTGAACTAGACCCGACCCGTCCACATTTATTCGGGTCTCAAAACTCACTAGAAAGCTCGGTGTGAGCTTCTATGGCTGACTGTTATCGAAGGCTAGTTTAAGCTTGTTACTTAACCATTTTGAGCGTGGTTTGCCTTGTTGAAACCCTATCCTCATAGGTTTCAAATCACCATTTTAAAAACTAGGTTTTGTTGCTAATTTTTGAGGTTTGGCTTTAGAGCCGAAATCTATAACTTCGCGATATACGGCTCATCTTTGAGCTTTAGGATCGGAACCAATGTTTTTGTGATACTCATAGGTTCTAGTTTAAACCCAAATCAACCAATTTCAATTTGAATTAAGTTGAATCAGACCCAGTTGTTTGGTGGTCTGTTAATGGCAGCTTAGCTAGTTTTATAGCTTATATTTTGTGTTTTAACTTCATTCCTTTCCTAGAACTCATATTTTAGCTAAGTATCTGAAAAGGAATCAAGAAAGAATAGTAAGTTACCCTATTTTGAGATTTGCAGATTTTCTTTCTCTAAGCTTTTCTATTTTTTTTTGCAGTGTCTCTCTCCCTTTCTGTTCCTCTCCTTCTTCTCTCTTATTCTTACAACCTTAGGTCTATTGATGAGAGAGCACAAGCTCTTTGCTATTGTCACGACCCAAAATTCGCCTCGCGCGAACCCCGAATCACAACCGCCGCCCTAAGGCCTGAAGGCCTCGGGACAAGCTCGCATCTGCAGCGGTATCGAATAGATGTGCTTCATGTGGTTGCGGAAGCGTGAAAAAATTTTTTCTTTTCTTTTCTCATTTTAAAGTTTGCACATCCGTCCGATACTGCCGCTATTCGCATCGCGATACACATGATTATACATTCAGAGCATAACTAAAAACTTATAGACTTTATAATATTACATGTCCACTACCCCGAGGGGTTTAATACATAACCTTACATTTTTTGCTAATACAAAACATGCTACTAGAGTTCATATTATTTCCCAAAAGAAGCTACTTAAGCACGTCTTCCCAAAAGAGCTAGACTCATCATCCTTGTCTTCAAAATCAATTTGCCATCAATCACCTCAAAGGGGGGTCCGAATAAAAATCCGGGTAAGTTACTCTAAGCTTGTGAGAAATTCCAGTATTCATCATGGGGTTTCAATTAGCGGTGGTTTTTAGTATAGAAGGGTTTGTAAAACATTCACTACCAATTGTTTGTATACTTGAACATAGAACATATGCATTTCTTAAAACAGATAGCTTTGAAACATTTAAAGTATTCAAGCTAAACTCGTACTTCGCCAAATAGAGTATATAACTCGAAACATATGCATTTCATAAAACAGATAGCTTTGAAATATTTAAAGTATTCAAGCTAAACTTATACACATGAACTTTTAAACATATACCATAACGTGTGTTTCTTAAATAGAGTATATAAACTCAAAAACAATAGCTTTGAAACATTTAAGGTATTCAAGCTAAACTCGTACTTCCCAAATAGAGTATGAAAACTCAAAACATATGCATAGTGAAAACGAGAGTAAAATCTACTTTCATTTTCAAATCATTTGTCATCTTATCACTTTCATTAGTGGAATCTGTTTCGAACCAGACTCCTCTATTACGTATAAATGGAGATATCTCATTGCTTGGGGGACTAGGTCCTGCTACTGGGTATTTGACAGTTAATTGAGTTCCGTATAACCCAAAATCCCATCATGTTTTTATAGATTAATTGAGTTCCGTACAACCCAAAAATCTGTTATTTGAAAAGTCGGCTGAGTTCCGTACAACCCAACCAAAAACCCATGGTGCTTAGGCACAATTTTTCTTACATTCAAATACATTTAATACATGATTTCTTCAAATAGGTGTTTCTCATGAACATTTAAAGCATCATGTACATAATTTCATAACAAATCCTTTAAACATTTGATATAACAAATTCAGAAAACTTTACATATTTTGGCATTTAAAACTTTAGACATGCTGCAATATGTTTAAGAAAACTGTGATAGAAACCATTCACTGAGCATGCCATAATAGAGTTTTTAAAGATAGAGCAATTAAAACTGAATCATGTAAATACTGAATTCGAAATTTCAAACACTTCATATCTTTGCATTTAAAACCTTTTCAAATCCATGGAGTTAAATCTCCACTTCAAATACGGGGTTACTCGCCTTGGTCCTTTAGGGTTAGTGCTAATAATGCGCTTTCCCACTTCCTTTGTAGTTCCTAAGAATAATTCATAATAACCTCATTAACTTCACATCACTGCAATATCACCTATTAATGCTTCTTAACTTATGCTTAGATCGTATTAAATCCTAACTGATTTGTAGTTTCATATGTACTCGTACTTTTATCCTATGACACAACTTAATGTGTTAGGAATTTAATTTATTTCAATTTATACTCTTCTGGTTGCTCCATTAACTTTAAATTAAATTTATTTATTTGTCATGTTAACGCGTCGTGTCTTCTGGTATTTTATTTTCTCGTACATGCCTTAGTTTAATATTTCGGTAATACTTTAGTTTATAGTCATCTAACAGATGGTGTTCATCAAATTTTATGTCTTTTTATTTTAGACATCTCTTTTGGTCGAATAGACTCTACCATTGAGTCCGTAGCGTCGAAGAAAGTCAGTTTAGGCTTTCCTAGAATTTAATTTGGACTTTTGTATGGAAAAGGCCAAAATGGTCATTTACCTATTTACGTGTCATATTTTTTCGTACTTTGTTTCGTAATTTGGACTTCACCATTGAGTCCGGAATGTTGGCAAAAGTCAATTTAGACCTTCCCTAGTTTCAATTTGGATTTAGGGGTACTAGGGGTATTTTGGTCATTTTACCCCTTTACGTGTCTTTATTTTTTGGGACCCCGTCTCGTAAAATGGACCTCGCCATTAGTCTTAAAACATCCAAAATAGTCAAAATACACTATTCATATGTTTAATTTGGACTTTATTTGCCGCATATATGATTCAGGGGCAAAATAGTAATTTTACCTCATTTATAAAATAATTAAATTAATTATTTAATTATTTTTTAGGGGTGTAATTGCATAAATTTTCCATCAGTTAGGCCACAGTAGGATTCTCCAGGAATTTTGGGGTCAATCCGTAAATAGGAAGACTCTTGGTTTATTTAGTTTAAATTAAATCAGAAAACTAGTGGGTTTAGTTCAAACCTAAGTGAACCGGTCCGGTCCCTTTGTAAACCAACCGGTCTGGTCGGTTTTTGACATAATGCTGATGACATCAGCCCTAAATGTTTTAAAAATTAAAATATTCAAACCTCCAAACGTCACCGTTTAAATAACCCCATAACCCGTTGGATCCGGATTTAACCCAGACCTGTAACCGACCCATGGTCCGACCCGAACAGTGTCATCTTCCCCAACAAATCCGACACTGTTCATATCAAAACCCTAATCTTTACAGTTGAGTTTCGTGGCATTTTGAGTGTCACATCCCTCAGACCCACCCTGTGCGGATTTGGGGCACGTGACAAAGGCCAGTTAGGCACCCATCGGGTTTTATCAGTTTTTTTTTTTTTTGAAAGCAAAACCCCGACGGTAATCCTAACCACAGGCCATTCCGATATAAATCCCAAGCATAATGCATTCGACATATGTAATTTAAGCAACGAAATTTTCACAAGAGAATGCATACATATATACTTGGCAGAGGATTCAGGATACATCATAGTCAGTCCTATCTTAATCAAGATTACAAAACAGTTTCACCGCAAAAGGTCATAATCTGTTCAGTTACACAAAAAGTACAAAAATGGTATAGATTCACAAAAATGGGTTATCATTTTATCTGGGGGTCTCCAACATTTTCCCCCTAAGTTCTGGACCTGCTAAACTAGTCTATCTGAGAGTTCCCCTGAAATTATTAAAATAATGGAATGAGCTTTAAAAAGCCCAGTGAGTAACACAGATATCCAGGCAAGAGTTTCGAATTCAATCTTTGCTTAAATCACATGGTAATTAAATCAGTTTGGAATTAATAGTTCAATAAATCCAAGTCAAGTTAAATAGATCAAAACAGATAAACGGTTCAGAGTGCTAGCATATCAATCAGAAGTATAGTTAATCATTTGAGAAACTAAAAACCATGTCATCGGTGATAAAAGCATGCATTTAAAACAATTACATTTAAAACATATGGTATTCGAAACAATTTAGCAGATCAAGGAGCAGTAACTAAACGGTGTCAGAAGTTACTCACCTTCAATATTTGAGTTTGAAGCTATGAACGGAGCCTTCCTCTTTTCTCCTTAAGCCTAAAACAATTTATAAAGATTTATCAACTTATAACCTTAGACTGAGTAAGTCTACCCTATGATGGGTCTCATGGAACTAACTTATAGTGGCTAGTTCATAGGTCTTACCTCTTAAGCATTTGGCTTAGGGTTTCAGTATCTTCACACATTTATCGGTTCTGATTTTCATAATATGGACCTAACCATTGAGTTCGGAAGGTCGAAGAAAGTCAATTTAGACTCTCTCGGCTTTTAAATCTGGGTTCGGGTATATCAGGGGTATTTCGGTCATTTTGCCGTCACATAATTTCTGTCTCGGGTTCGTCATCTAATCATGTATATAGTCTCACAAGTGTCAGGTCTACTACTGGTATTAGTTCCGTTTTAATCAGACTTTATTTGGGCCTTGTACAGTGTCAGGGGTATTTTGGTAATTTCATACATCATATTTTTTTCAGTACCTCATTTGCAGTCACGGACCTCACCATTGGACTCAGAAGGTCCGAGACAGTAAGAATACATATATAACTTATGATTTTTGGACAACGGACTAATTTGGAGTATTTAATTTAATTAAATAATTTTAATTAAATTAAATTCGGAATATATATAGTATATATATTATTTCGGCAGAATAGTGAACGGTCGAATAGGGTGGCACGCTGGCCAGCGTGCCACCTCCCTCTCCAAATGATACTGCCATCGAGTCCCATAAGGCGCAAAAATGCACCTTTTATTTTCTTTTTCTGGTTTTTATTAAATATATAATATATATATATTCTGTCTCATAAGGGTCACACGCAGGTGCGTGGCCGAGTGGAAAGAATGGCGCGTGGGCTCTGGAGGTCAGGGGTTCGAAACCCCGTAGTCCCCTTTTCCTTCCTTCCCTTTCTTTTCTTTTAAACGTATCAGTTTAACATATAAACGGCCCAAAACGACACCGTCCATTTAATTCGGTGGCAGTCCCAGGTTACTCCACGTGTCCAAGCCAACCCGTCAACTCGTTTTTAAAGGTACAGAGTCGACTCAGCGTTGTTTCCTTCGTTGAACCTCACACAGTGATGCCCTAAAAACCTGCAGATTTTTAATTTCTATTTCGAGAGTTTTAACACACGGTCTCTCTCTGTTTTTCATTCAGATATACTGTAAATATGATTTCCATCATTTTGGCATTCATAAACCAACAAGACATCATCTCAAACAGTGGGGGTAACCTACACAAACTGTACCTGCAACTCGATACTACTCCCTAGATTCTTCACCATTTCATGTGATTTTTGAAGCTATGTGATCTACAAATCATAAGGATCAAGACCCTATCTTCATTTTTCAGTTTAGTCACATGCATCGACAATTTAAGTTTTGAACCCGTAAGAATATTTTGAAATTCGTGGGGCCATACAGTGTTCTGGGGTCGCGTAGGTAGATGTTTGAGATCCTCTTAGGGTCTATTTCAGGTCTTGACATGCAAAATCCCAAACGGTTATAGTCGAATCAGACCTGGTTTTTTCAAGCTTCATCAATGGAGGTTGGTTTTGGGTTTCATGGTTTTTGACCTATCCGAGACCTCTAACACATGCTACATGTTCAGAACAATTCCTAGGATCAAGATTTAAACATGCATGCAGTCTATACCCGTAGCAATCTATCAAAACAGTTCCAAAAATCAAAATAAGAATTGAAGATAATTTGGAATTTTACCTTCACAGTGCTGTCTTTCTCAGTTATGGCTCGACCCAGACTTCTCACAGTATCCCTCGACTCTCTCAGGTCATGCACTGCAATCCTCAAGCCTTCACCTTTCCTCTCTAATGGCCAAATTTCTCACAACACATATGCATGCACAAACTTCCTTTCCTCTCTCTCTCTCTCTCCTTCTCAGCCAACCCTACGTACACACAACAGAACTCACACACTTTCTGTATTTTCAGAATTCTCTAAAGAGAGAATTTGATGCAAGTTATGTATATATATATACATATAGGGCTATACACATATATGAGTGTATCTCTGCCCTTAGTGGGGTTAGTGGCTGATTGACTGATGGAGGTAATGGAGGGCTATGATGAAGGGAATGCATGCAAGGCCATTGGCCAATTTGGGTGGTGGCTTGGGCAAGATTTTAGGTTATATACATATATTGCTGTATATATGCACAAAGTAACCAACAGCCTAGTTGGTAACTTTTTGGGACAGAATTTACTTACCTTGGTAGGTCAAGGGTTCGATTCCCCTTGGCCTCTCAAGTGACCATTTTCTCCTATTTTTCTGGTTAAGGTCCTGTTTGGTTGTCGCAGAATTCCAGTTTCACTGTTTTGGCCTTAACTCCCAATCCGTAACTCCTTTTTCAGTGCGGTTTCTTTCTGTCACTTCCTACTCAGAATATCTTTCATTGACCAAGGTCTAATGTCAGTTTTTATTCTCTCGAGTTTTCCATAATTAACTAATTCGAGTTTTATCACTATTAAAATAGACATTAAATTAGCTAAACTCGACATTTCATTCCCAAAACAGTTTCTCATATACAAAACATGTCAGTTAAGAAATTGGGGTGTTACATTGAGCACCTATTTTCTCTACTTTCTTCTCCAATCACTTCCTAAAACCCTATGGCATATTTTTACATTGATTTTAAGCTTCGAATTCAACTCAAAGGTCGTAGTTCATAGGGAATATTTCAGACCTGTGACAATCTGGTTCATGCTTATTTCTTGATCATTTTCCATGAAACTTTTTCTGTTGTGATCCCCTCTTCATGGGGTTTCATATTTCATTAACAAGGGTAGGTTTAGTTTCATGTTTTAGAGATTTGTTTTGGAAACTCGAACCTGTAATTTGATTTTTGGAGGGCTTTCCTTGGAATTTTTGATCGCGCATTAGAGTTTTTAGAACACCCTTAAGGTCTATTTGAAGTCTCATTATACCAAACTCAGTTTGGTTGCCATGGATTCAGACCTGCTATAAGGAAGGTCATCTATGGTGGTTTTTCTTGGGTTTTAGGTTTTTAACCATTTTAAAGCTCTAATTTCATGATTAACAAACTTATGAACATATATCTAGCATCATGTAATTATATACAACTCAAAAACAGCTCTTAATAAATCAAAATTCTAGAGAGAGAATTTTAAAAGTTTTTGGTGGGTTCACCTTTCACCACTGTTTTCTCCCCTTCTCTTGCTCTGAATCTTTTCTTAGCTTCTCAGTTTCTTCCTCGTTCATAATGGCAAGCATGCAATGCATGAACTTGCTTTATAATGGATCCACTGACTCCTTTCTCTCTCTTTCTCTATGACCTCACTGCCTATCTCTACACGATTCTAGCCCAAATTCAGTCCCCTATTTCGGCTGCCTATCCCATCTCATAAATTTCTCTTTTTCTCTCTTCAATTTGCATTAAATGAAGGAGGACATTTGTAGCATATATGTGTATTATACACACACACACACACACACACACTCACTCACATGTGAACACACGCACACACACACATACACGGCCATCTTACACACACACACTCTGTTCACATTTACACACAAGATATTTACATATATATATATATATATATTTATTTAATTTCTTTATTATATATATATATACACATGTATACATACTTGTTCCTATATATACATGCACACAATACAACTTTCCATGTGTGTATACTATACTCTCGTATACGAGTATATATATATTTCCATAGATATGCATATTAATATATTTATAATGACGCACACATACACTCATTTTCGGCATATTACATGTTTATGAAATATGGTTGTGCATTGAAATGCACGAGTGCACGTATTACGGTGCTGGGTCTTGAAGTGCTTGGGTATTACCCGGCACTGACTGTTCTAAATAGTCCATTACTAGTCCGAAATCGAATAGTTCCACTTGATGCCCTGGTGCAAAGCTTTAAACAGCTCAAGTTGTACTACTCAACCGACCAGTCTCGGTATACGTGTCATATGACCCGGTATCTTTGGGTCGGGGTATTACAGCTGTGCCCCACCTTCTTTTCTTCCTCCATTTTCTTATTCTTCCTACAGTTACATAGCTAGCTGACTCTCTCTCCCCCCCCTCTCTCTCTCTCTCTCTCTTTCAGTTCCTTCATTCTCAAGCCACGACAAATGGATGACCTTCATTCCCCCCTTCATGAGGTCCAATGTATTACTGTCACCTCCTGGTTATCTCTTCTAGATATGCAACTCTCTTTCTCTCTCTCACACACACACACACACACTCTCTCTTTCTCTCTCTCACACACACACACACATACACTCTCTCTCTATCTCTCTTTTTGGTACCTGCACTGCAATAACTCTTCCCTTCCCTTTCCTTCACCTTCATGTTGTAAGAGGCAGCCCAATATGGCCTCCCTTTGCACCACTCACACGCACACACCTAGCACATATGCGCACACTAGCTCACATGTTCTTATATACACCTTCACACTTGTTGCACACATACTTTTCTATATTTCTTCCTTTACACATACACTATTATGTATGTATATATATGTATGTATGTATGTATGTGTGTATAAACATATATATATATATATAAGCATTCATGTGTGTGTGTATATGTATATTGGTACTCTCTCATAAACATACTAATACACACTTGGTGTGTGTTTGAGTTATCTCCATCATGTGTAAGGCACATGATATTTAAAACTAATTTTTGATTATTTTTACATAAATTTTTCTATATTTTCCATAATTATTTCGTAATTGTTTTCACACACTTGCACACTTTAGTGGGTGTATTTGGGATCCCAATGTCATATATATGTCATAATGATTTTTGGGATTTTTATATATTTTTCTTGTATTTTTTTCATATTTTTAACTATTTTTTTAAATTTTTCTTTAATTATTAAATAATTAAATTATTTAGTAAATATAATATTTGGTGTATTGTTTTTACACCTTAGGTTAGTGATACGATCATATTACCCTTTGCCTTGCTAACCCAAGTTAGGTTAGGTTGACCTTTAGCCGTATATGGGATGATGGCCTAACTAGGGTTATAGTCTGTTGTTGAGTTAGGTCAGTTTTTAACCTTAGTTTAGGTCATGTTGATGTTTTGTGCTTGAAGAATTTAAAAAGGTTCTTTTATGACTGTAGTTCTCGACACAGTATGCTTAATTGCCTTTTTTACCCTGTAACAAAAAATTGGTTAAACGAAGACCAATTAAAGTGCAAGAAGAGTCTAACCCAACATTTTTGGCCATTCCAGACTTAATGATAGAGTACGATTTAGGAAATGAGACCCCGAAATATATGAACACGTAAATTGGAATAATTCCAGTTGTATCCTAAATAATTAATTAAGCTATCAAGTGAATCCCGATGACTATGAAATACCTACCTTATTATTATTTGATGTTCCAGACTCAATGATGAGAGCCGTTTCCTCAAACGAGGTACTGAAAATACAAATACTTAGAAATGTAAAATTTCTAATATGTTTTTAGTATTATACGGCCTATGAGGCAGATAAAAAAAATATAGATGTTGCACATTTAATGTTTTTAGACGCGCTGGACCTAATAGTAAGGTCAAATTGTGTATCCGGGTATCGAAGATGGTCCCATATAGAAGTATAAAATTATGAAAATGCCCCTAGACTTATTATAACCCATTAATAGGCAAATTAAGATCCGAAAAAGTCTAAATTTATTATTTTCAACATTCCAAACCTAACGGTGATGTCTCTTTGGGCAAGAAAAAAAAAAAAAAAACCCCAAAACAAACTAAAAAATGACGAACACATCCCTAAGACTTAATGAAGCTATCGGAAGAGTATAAAAAGTAAAGAGAAACCAATACTAACATATATAGTAGCTTCTCAGTCTGAAAATGAGCTTCGTTTGTGATAATTGGGTACCAACAATACGAAATATGAACAGTTAGATTACTGAAGTACCCTTAATGCTTAATTAAGCAACTAGACGAACTTAAGAAGTAAACGTAGGGCCTATCTTATAATTCAAAGACTTTCTAGACTAAAAAATGAAATCTGATAATGTAAATGATGTACCGATCAATATAAGACATATATAATAAAAAATGACCAAAATGCCCTGAATGAAAAAGTAAGCCACATGATTAAGTTCGTGAAGACCGTAAGGGAATCCTAAATGGTAAGATTATGTCCAGAAGACACTAAAACATTAAGTAAGCAAAGAATTTAGCTGAGATATGTACTGACATAGTATCAATGTATTTTGATCCTTGATTTAGGATCACCAGCAAAGAAATAGCAACAAGATGAATGCCAAGGCAAGTTAAGTAAGCAAGCAAGTGACTGTGGACTCTAGACCATTGTGAGTAACCCTAAACCTTGAAATGGAGACATTTTTCATGAAATACAATTATTTTACAGCTTTATGACATTACATGCAGTTCTTTACTGTTTTATAAATAGCAGATTATTATGCTAAATGTTGTTTGCATGTTTTATGCTAAATTAGTGTGTTCTTACTTTTATTATTATTGCTCAATTGCATTAATTATACAACTCACTGATTTTTGGTTGCACGCACTATAACATAAATCTCACTTAATGAAAGCGAAAATCTTAATCATTGTTGGTTGATTAAATTTTGGAAAAGAAAATTTTAATTTTTCTTTTGACCCATTCACCCCCCTTTAGGTCACTTTGTGTTCATCTAGATTCATTTAGGGCCTTTCAAAGTAGTATTAGAGCTAAAATCTTAGGCATTAGATTGATCCTAATAGTTGTCTAGATGGATAATCATAAAGGTGGATCCACATCACATCCTCTATTGTTTGATGGTACTAATTATGCATATTGGAAAGTTAGGATGATGGCATTACTTAGGTCAATTGATAAACATGTCTGGTTAACTATCGTATGTGGCTGGACACCTCACCTCACGTCACTATAGCTATTGTTGAAAAGTTGTTTGAACTAAAAAATGCTAGTTAATGGAATGAAGTTGAACTGAGAATGAGTGGGTATAATACTAAATGGTTGAATACAATTTTTAACGCCGTTAGTGTTGATGGGTTTAGATGTATCATGACATGTGAGACTCCTTAGGAAGCTTGTGACATTCTTTAGACTACCCATGAAGGTATGACTACTGTTAATAGGTCTAAACTACAAATGTTGACCTCAAAGTTTGAAACACTTAGGATGAAAGAGTCTGAGTCATTTGATGATTTTTATGCCAAACTAAGTCATTTGGTCAATTCTTCCTTTAATCTTGGTGAAAGAATTGTGGAGCATAAATTGTGCACAAAATTTTGAGATCTTTACCTGAGAGGTTTCAACCAAAAGTCACTACAATAGAGGAAAGAAAAGATGTAGACTCCATGAGAGTAGATGAGTTAGTAGGTTCACTCTAGACCTATGAGTTAGTATGTAGACAACATAGGAGACAAAAAATCTTAGCTTTAAAATCTGTTCAAGAAAAATATGAAGAAGATCAGACACCGAGTCTACTTTTCTTAATGATGATGAGTTAGCCTTATTTTTCAAAAGGTTTAATAGATTCCTAAAATGTAGAATAAACAATTACTCTAATCATGGGAGCTCATAAAAAAAGTCCACTTCAAACTCAAACAACTCAAGAGCAAAATCCTCATCTAGCAATGATAGGAGAAAGTCCTCAAATCAATCTGTTGTTAGTCCCTGGTGTGTTTCTAAAGCAAAAGGGGGGGTTGAATAGGTTTTCAAATTCTTATCCACAACACTATTTTACAAACAATTGAAGGTACATCAATGAATTGATCTTGTTCTATGCAATATACAACATGTTAATCAATTCAATTCATAACAATATATTCATTTAATTCAGTTGTTCAATTGCTCAATCAACTAAACCAATTCACTACAATTGTTCAACCCATAATCAATCAATTAATTGATTCAATTATTCAATTTTCAACCTTGATTAATCAGTTAATCAATTTATATAATCATTATCTCAAAATCTCAATTTCAAAATTATTCAATTAATTAAGCTAGGATTTCAATTCCAATTATCAATTCACAAGCTAAGATATTTCAATTTGGCAGAAGCAGGCTAGAATTGATAAAGGCATGAAATGTAAAGAAAATTAAGAAATTGAGAAATGCACACCAATTTTGGTGATGAAGAAACCATTACAATTAATCAATTGTGATGGAAAACTCCAGGGCACTCCTTGCCCGATGAAGAATCTCCATTATGAGGATTGAGCTGATTACAATGCGGTAAGAAAATGAACTTAGCTCCTTAGCCCCGTTTAATCTCCTGCTACCAATTTCTCCTTGAACCCACAAGTTTCCTCCAATTGGTGTAGATCTTTGGCACAATCATGAATCTCCACACAACTCCGAACTCCACCGATGCACAATCATGAATCTCCAGACGACGTTAGACTCCTCCGATTGCTCTATCCTAAAAATCCACAAGAATTGAACAATGTTGATGATGATTATTTGATTTAGGTTCTCATGATGATTTGGATCAAGGTGGCTATGATGCAAATCATGCTATGGAGATGAAGAGATATAGAAGAAGTATATATAAATGCTCTCTAATGGAAGCTCTCACTTCTCTCTAAAGTTCTATTTTCAAAATCTAAATATCTTCACTCGAAAATCAAAATTTCATCTATTTCTACTATAAAACACGGATCTCAAATAAATCAAAATAAAAAATTATTCTATTTTATGCAAGGTTCGTTCGAATGAACTAGTTGGTTGTTTGAATTACCCTCTTCATTCGAATGAGTATCGAACGACCTCAAATATGAGGTTATTGATGTTCGTTTGATTAAGATCAATCGAATGATGATCAAATGAACATAAACGATCAGCTTCTGTTGTTCGTTCAAACAACTAACAGAAAGTTAGTTTTTTTTGCATTATAAAGACAATTTCCCTAAGTGTAAAACCTCAATGTTTTTCAAAGATGAATTTTTTTTTTTTTTAAATTGTTTCATAAAGCAAGACACCAACACACATAATGAATAATTATATATACAATACATATGCATGCATGATATGTGTGAATGTGTGAGATCCAAATCATAACAAAAGTCCTAAATACCTAAAATACCCTTTATAAACTAAGACGGTCGGATAACGTGTACATCAATGAAGCTCAGACTTCTTGGAGTAGAATGGGGGCTTAAGATACTCTAAGCCTAGAACTGTGTTATGCTTATAATCAAAACACATTTTGTCAAATCGGATTAGACAATTACAATAAATGACTCTCAATCCTAATATAATCATCTAGTCAATCTCTTAAAGAATGCTATAATTGCCATAAGTATGGCCATATTGCTGCTAACTATGCTAACAAAAAGAAAAATAAGGGGAATGGTAATTTTAGGGTGATGAATTCAACCTTGGTTGGTGATGATAATAAAGAGGAAGAAGAATGTTAAGGTAACAAAGAAGAAGAAGAAAAACAACAGTCCTTAGCCTTTACGGTCACCATAAATAATTTTGAGAGTTCACACACCCATGATCTGAGTGATTATGAAATTGATCTAGATATACATGCAACATATGATAAGTTATATGAAGAATCACTCAAACTCAAGAACGCTAATCTCAAGCTTGCTGCCAAATTAAAATTAGCTGTAAAAGAGTAGAGTACTAATGTTGAAAGAGAAACACTTATTAGTCAACTCAAAGCTCATCGTGTGACTCTTCTTGAAAGACTCAATGAAGTTGAGCTTGAGAGAAAGTCCTTGGTTTTGGAGATTGATAATTTGAAAAAGAAGCTTGACTCTACCAAGTCTAAAAAAACTGATCTCTAAAGTAAAGTCACAATCTTAAACTCGAACTTAAGAAAGCTAAAGAAGTAAAAGTTAATCTTGAAGACATGTCTAGTAAATTAGTAAAAATGTTGAACACTGTCACTATCAAGAATAGAAAGGTTGGTCTAGGCTATGATACATTTAATGGTCCCAAAAAGTCCACTGTGGCCAATCAAAATCAATAGGCTCCACTTAAGCCTGTTAAATTTGTCCTTCATACTCAAAAGCACTTATATTGTACTTATTATAAGGTTGAAGGTCATACAATTCAATATTGTAGAGAAGCTTAGAAGGGAAAAAATTACCAAAGTCCAAATGTGCCAAAATCAGAGTTGTCAATTATGAAGCAACAAGTGAACACCTTAGTTCAGAAATCTTAGAGATTAGCTCAAAAGTCTATAGAATGGATAATGATACAAAGTCTCAAAATAACTCTAAGATTAGAACTAATGGTAATAAGAATCCACCTAAGAAATTCAAGCAAGTTTGGGTTAGAAAAGATAGGGTGAATTGTCTTGTTATACACACTGCCTTGAGTGCACAAAATACTACGCATTAATTGTCACAACCCAATATCCACCCTTTACGGATCTCGAGTCGCGACCGTCACCTTTTGGCTTGAGGACCTCAGGATAAGGCTCGCATACGCAGCGGTATCGAATAGATGTGCGACATGTGGTTGTGGAAGCGTGAAAACTTTTTCATTTTTTTTTCTTTTCCTTTTCTCATTTTAAAAATTTGCACATTCGTCTGATACTGCCACTCTTCACAATGGTACACATGATCATACATTCAGAGCATAACTAAAAACTTAAAGACTTTATAATCAATATATGTTTAATTGCCCCATGAGGCTTATACATAACAGAGTACCACTTTACTAATACAAGATTTCATACTTAAAGTTTGTAGTGCTAGACAAAAGAGCTACTTGAACATGACTTCCCAAAAATGGCAGATTCATCATCATCGTCCTCAAATCAAAACTGTCGCTAATCACCTGAAAGGGAGGTTCGAATAAAATCCGGGTAAGCTAATCTAAGCTTGTGAGTAATTCCTGTACTTGTCATGGGGTTTTCAATTGGTAGTCGTTTAACACATGAGAGTTTATAAAATACACACCACCAATTGCTCGTACGTTTAGAACATAGAGTATATGCATTCTTAAAACAGATGGCTTTGAAAACATGTAAAATATTCAAGCTGACATACATTTCTTCGAGTAGAGTATATGCACTTCAAAGACATATAAACATGTATAATAAAATGGGGGTAAAAACCTGCTTCCATTTTCAAAATCATTTGTCATATTTTCTCTTTAATTAAGTGGAATTTGTTTCAAACCAGACTCCTATTTTACTGTCAATGCTGACGATCTCATTTGCCTGGGGGATTAGATCCTACTACCAGGCATTTGTTTGTGTCATAGTTGAATTCTGAAGAATATCAATGCCGACTTCGTATCATAGTTGAATCCCAAGGGATTTCAACTTCACACGTGGTACTTAAGCACCATTTATCTTGTAAAACATTTATCATATGGCTTCTTCAATAGATACTTTTCATGAATATTTAAAACATGAAATATATAGCTTCTGCAATAGGACTTCAAATACTTGTAATAATCAAATTCAGAATATTTAAAGAGATTTGCATTTTACCCCGACATGCTAAACATTCCCAAGAAAAGAACTGAATATAAAGACATTTAACAAGCATGTTGTAACGGAATAATTTAAAACAAGAATTGTGTAAAAACTGAATTTGATATTCAAATGCTTCACATAACTTGAACTTAAAACTTCTTTAAATATATAGAGTTAAATCTCCACTTCAAAAACAAGGTTACTCACCTCGGTCCTTAGGGTTGGTGCTAATAATGCGCTTTCCCACTTCCTTTGTAGTTCCTAAGAACAATTCATACATAGTCTTATTAACTTCACATTCACTTCAAATATCTCCTATTGATGCTTCTTAACTTATGCTTATATTGTATAAAATCCTAACTTAAATCTTAGGTGTTATACTTTTAAGGTATTCTCTTTTGGTAGCTCTATTTACTAATTTAAATTTAATTACTTCATGTGTTTACGTGTCATGTCTTTTCGTATCTTATTTTCACGTACGAGCCTTAGTTTATTACTTCGAAAATATTCTAGTTCATAGTCACCTGACTGACACTATTCATCAAGTTTTATTCTTTTTATTTAGACATCTCTTTTGGTTGAATAGACTCTACCATTGAGTCCAGAACATCGAAGAAAGTTAATTTAGGCTTTCGAAGAATTTAATTTAGACTTTTGCACTAAAAGGGCAAAATGGTCGTGTCATATTTTTTCGTACTTCGTTTCAAAATTTAGACCTCACCATTGAGTCCGGAACATTGAAGAAAGTCAATTTAGGCTTTTGCGGAACTCCATTCGAGTTTGGTAGCAATAAGGGCATTTTGGTCATTTTTACATTTTTTCGGGTCTTTAATTTTTTGAGACCTCGTCTCATGATGTGGATCTCACCATTGGACTCAGGAGGTCCGAGATAGTAAGAATACACTAATAGCTTGTCCAATTTGGACACCGGACATTTTTTGACTATTTAATTTAATTAAATAATTTTAATTAAATTAAATTTATCAAGTATGATATATATATATATATATATATATATATTAGTTGCATAAAGGGTTGGATGAAATGGGTGGCACGCTGGCCAGCGTGTCACCTCCCCCCCTAAAAGACATTGCGTTCGAGTCCCACCAGGTGCAATTGCACCTTTTATTTTTCTATTTTTATTAAATATAACGTATATATATTTATATATCTTGTCACAAATGGATCACACGCAGGCCCGTGGCCTAGTGGAAAGGGAGGGTTTTTGGGCACATGGGTCGGGGGTTCAAACCCTAGGGACATCAACTTTTTTCCCTTTTCTTTCTATATATACATCAGGTCCCCAAAACGACGTCGCTGCATTAATGCGGTGGCAGTCTCATATGCTCCCACGTGTTTGAGTTGACTCATGTTGGGTTTTTAAAACCGAGTTGACCCATTGTCTCCTTCCTCATCGAACAACCCGTGTTGCCCTAATTTCTAAAGCTTAAAAGCTTTAATTTCATGCCGTTTAATCAATCCAAACCCCACTATTTTTAATTCCAAACCCCATTATTTTTAATTCCAAACATCACTGAGGTATTAAGGACTGGTTTAGCTTTGATTTCACGTTTGTGAGATTGGTCTTGGGAACCCGTACCTGCAACTTGATTTTTGAGAGTCATTTCTTGGGCTTTGTGGTCACGGTCATGGGTTTTTAGAATGCTGGTAGGGTCTAGTTCAAGTCTTGATAAGCCAAATAGGGTTTGGTTTACATGGATTCAGACCTGCTGTAAGTAAGGTCTCCCATGGCTGTCTTGTGTACGGTTGTGCATTTTAGGTTGTTTTAAGGACCAAATTTCATGTCTTATTCACGTACCAACATGCTAAACATCATACATGCATAAATAAAACTTAAACAGTCTACATACGTGTATATATTCTAGAGAGAGAAATTTAAGTGTGTTGCGGGTTTACCTCAAAGGTGGTAGCCCTTCCTTCCCCCTTCTGATTTTCTCCCTTCCTTAAGCATCTTAGTTCCTTTTCTTTCAGTTCTCTTCTTCAGGTAGTAAGCATGCATTGCTTGCATTGGTTTTAAACTGTAACACCCCAATTACTTAACTGGCATGTTTTGTGTATTGAAAACTGTTTTGGGAATGAAATGTCAGGTTTAGCTAATTTAATGTCTATTTTTAATAGTGATAAAACTCGAATTAGCTAATTATGAGAAACTCGAGAAAATAAAAACTGACATTGGACCTTGGTCAATGAAAGATATTCTGAGTAGGAAGTGACAAAAAGAAATCGCACTGAAAAAGGAGTTACGGATTGGAAGTTAAGGCCAAAACAGTGAAACTGGAATTTCGCGACAACCAAACAGGGCCTTAACCAGAAAAATATCAGAAAATGGTCACTTGGGAGGCCAAGGGCAATTGAACCCTTGAACTACCAAGGTAAGTAATTCTGTCCCAAAAAGTTACCAGCTAGGCTGTTGGTTACTTTGTGTACATATGCACCAACATATGTATATAACCTCAATTCTTGCCCAAGCCACCACCCAAACTGGCCAATGGCCTTGCATGCATTCCCTACATCATTGCCCTACATCTTCTCCATCAAGTCAATCAGCCACTAACCCCACTAAGGGCAGAGATACACTCATATATGTGTATAGCCCTATATGTATATATATACATAACTTGCACCAAATAATTCTCTCTTTAGAGAATTCTGAAATACCAAACAGTGAGAGTGTGTGAGTTCTGTTGTGTGTACGTAGGGTTGGCTGAGAGGGAGAGTATAGAGAGAGAGAGAGAGAGGAAAGGAAGCTTGTGCATGCATATGTGTTGTGAGAAATTTGGCCATTAGAGAGGAAAGGTGAAGGCTTGAGGATTGCAGTGCTGGACCTAAGGAACCTGAGGAAGCACTGCGAGAAGCTCTGAGTCAAGCCATAGGAGGAGAGAGTCTCTGTTGAAGGTGAACTTCCAAACTTACCTCTTCCTTTATTTTTAAATTTTGAACTGTTTTGATGGATTGCTACGGGTGTAGACTGCATGCATGGTTATTTTTAGTCCTAAGAATTAGTTTTGAGCATACTATGTGTGTTGGAGGTGTTAAAATGGTCAAGAACCATGAAAACCGAAGGTGACCTCCATTAATGGACCTTGAAACACCAGGTCTGAATCGACCATAGTAGAATGGAACCTTGAGTGTCAAGACCTGAAATAGACCCCAAGAGGATCTCAAATATATACCTACGCGACCCCAGAAGTCACTGTAGCCCCACGAATTTGAAAATGAAGCTACGGGTTTGTAACCCAAATCTTCTAAAAATGAGACCAAAATGAAAAATGAAAATAGGGTCTTGATCCTTATGGTCTGTAGGTCACGTAGCTTCAAACCACACACAAAATGGTTGAGAAATGAGGATGCTAGATCGAGTTGCAGGTCACGGTCATCCTCTTGAAAACAGAACCTGTTAGGTTGATTCGAAGCTCAAAACCGATGCCAAAGCGTTGGTGTGACCCTCAGGAGTCGATACCACCCAGAAACAGAGACCAAAACAACCTAAGATCTCACGAAATTGAAAGAGAAATTTTTGGTAAATTAGGGCAACACCGAGTCAGTTAGTGGGGAAGACAGAGTTGACTCGGTTGAGTTGACCGAGCCGAGATGAGTTGGGCAGAGCCAACTCGGACATGTGTCAAACAACGGGACTGCCACCGAATTAATAGGACGGTGTCGTTTTGGGCCGTTTATATGTTAAACAGTTACATTTTAAAAAGAAAAGAAAGGAAGGAAGGAAAGAAGGGGCTACGGGGTTTCGAACCCCTGACCTCTAGAGCCCACGCGCCCTTCTTTCCACTCGGCCATGCACCTGCGTGTAAACCATATCCGACAAAATATATATATATTATATATTTAATAAAAACCAGAAATAAAAGGTGCATTTTTGCGCCTTATGGGACTTGATGGCAATATCATTTGGAGAGGGAGGTGGCATGTTGGCCAGCGTGCCACCCTATTCGACCGATCACTCTTGTGCCGAAAATAATATATATACTATATATTCTGAAATTAATTTAATTAAAATCATTTAATTAAATTAAATACTCCAAATTAGTCCGTTGTCCAAAAATCATAAGTTATATATGTATTCCTACTGTCTCGGACCTTCTAAGTCCAATGGTGAGGTCCGTGACTGCAAATGAGGTACCAAAAAAAAAAAAATAATATATGAAATTAACATAATACCCTTGACACTGTACAAGACCCAAATGAAGTCCGATTAAAACGGAATTAATACCAGTGGTAGACCTGACACTTGTGAGATTATATACATGTTTAGATGACGAATCCAAGACAGAAATTTTGTGACGGCAAAATGACCGAAATACCCCTGATATACCCGAACCTAGATTTAAGAGCCGAGAGAGTCTAAATTGACTTTCTTCGACCTTCCGAACTCAATGGTTAGGTCCATAATATGAAAATCAAAACCGATAAATGTGTGAAAGCATGAAGCTACCAGAAGAGTAATGAGATCTGTTCTAACATGTTAAACTGTGTTCTAGGTAAAAATATCACCTAAACTACCATGGACAAACAGGGCAAGAAATTCACCATCATGACTAAGGCCCAGAGGTTAGCCGATGAGAAACAGCAAAGGTTTATGCAAGACTTACTGTGGCAGCAAAAAGTTATTGAGCGCCATATTAGAATAGCTAAGTCCACTGAAATCGTCTCCGTCCGGCCCTTCATATATAAGACACCTACTAAGGCAATGATTGCCGAGGCCAAGATGAAAAAACAGGAAGTTACTGAAACCCTAAGCCAAATGCTTAAGAGGTAAGACCTATGAACTAGCCACTATAAGTTAGTTCCATGAGACCCATCATAGGGTAGACTTACTCAGTCTAAGGTCATGAGTTGATAAATCTTTATAAATTGTTTTAGGCTTAAGGAGAAAAAGAGGAAGGCTCCGTTCATAGCTTCAAACTCAAATATTGAAGGTGAGTAACTTCTGACACAGTTTAGTTACTGCTCATTGATCTGCTAAATTGTTCCGAATATCATATGTTTTAAATGCAATTGTTTTAAATGCATGCTTTTATCACCGATGACATGGTTTTTAGTTTCTCAAATGATTAACTATACTTCTGATTGATATGCTAGCACCCTGAACCGTTTATCTGTTTTGATCTATTGAACTTGACTTGGATTCATTGAACTATTAATTCCAAACTGATTTAATTACCATGTGATTTAAGCAAAGATTGAATTCGAAACTCTCGCCTGGATATCTGTGTTACTCACTGGGCTTTTTAAAGCTCATTCCATTATTTTAATAATTTCAGGGGAACTCTCAGATGGACAGGTTTAGCAGGTTCAGGACTTAGGGGGAAAATGTTAGAGACCCCCAGATAAAATGATAATCTATTTTTGTGAATCTATACCATTTTTGTACTTTTTGTGTAACTGAACAAATTATGACCTTTTGTGGTGAAACGGTTTTGTAATCTTGATTAAGATAGGACTGGCTATGATGTATCCTGAACGCTCTGCCAAATATATATGTATGCATTCTCTTGTGAAAATTCCGCTGCTTAAATTATATATGTTGAATGCATTATGCTTGGGATTTACATCGGAATGGCCTGTGGTTAGGATTACCGTCGGGGTTTTGCTTTCAAAAAAAAAAAAAACTGATAAAACCCGATGGGTGCCTAACTGGCCTTTGTCACGTGCCCCAAATCCGCACAGGGTGGGTCTGGGGGAGGTGACAAAAAAGTGGTATCAGAGCTACAGGTTTGAAAGTCAGTATAGACCAGAACCTTAGGGTTATTTAAACACTGAATCCTTAGAAGGCAAATACTTAAGTCGTAGGATTTCTGAATCGATGAATAACTTGAATGACAATCTTACTATGACACATTGAATAAGGATACTTAGAATACTTTTTATCTTGCTTCAGATGCCGCCTCGAACTAGGAGTAGCAATAGGGAACCGCAGGCCCCAACGGAGAGCGTAGCCCTACAGGAAATGCGGGCCACATTAGCTTAATTCGGCCAGGCCATTGAGGGACTATCAAGAACTTTACAGCAACACCAGGCCGGACCAGCAAATAACCCGGTAGAGCCTCCGGTAGTTCCGCCTCTGCCCACCCCAGCGCAGCCGTTGGAAACCGGCATTCGTAATGACTTGTTAGATCGCTTCCATAAGCTCAAACCCCCGACTTTCGATGCTGTTACCGACCCCGAGAAAGCTGAGCTGTGGGTCATGTCAATGGAAAAGACCTTTAAGCTCTTGATTTGTTCGGAAGCCGAGAAAGTGATGCTAGCCACTTACATGTTACAGGGGGAGGCATACAAGTGGTGGCTCGAGATGCAAGTACAGAACCCCACCATTACCTGGGCCGATTTTATTGATAAGTTTTACGGCATGTTCTTTCCCCCTACAATCCGGGAGAGAAAAATTTAGGAGTTTGCCACCCTGAAACAAGGGGACATGACCGTAATTCAATATGCAGCCAAGTTCTCTGCGTTGTCCAGATTTGCTTCCTTTTTGGTGAGGCAAGAGCATAATAGGGCAAGGAAATTTCTCGTAGGTCTTCGGATCGGGATACGGACTAAAGTCTCGGCCTTTGAACTACACACCTATTCCGATGTCCTTAACAAAGCCCTAGTTATTGAAAAAGACATGGAAGAGTTCAACCAACTGAAGGACCAGGAAAGAAAGAAAAAGGGCAAAAACCTTAAGAAGGAGCAGCCGAGCAAGAAGCAAAGGACTGAGGGCCCAAGTAAGAGCAACAAGGGTCAGAAGAAAACTGAGGAAGTGCCCAGATGCCCTCACTGCCAGAACCTACACACTGGAGAATGTCGCCGACTGACTGGTGCATGCTACCGATGTGGAGATAAGGGGCACCAAGTCAAAGATTGCCCGCAACATCCACCAATCCCGAGAACCCCCGCCTTGACTACCGGCACCGCAGGACAGAAGCCTATTCCAGCACCTCTTGCCAAGACAAAGGACAAAGGTAAGGAGCCACAGGGCCGCCCGGGAAGAGTCTTTGCACTGCTACCAGGAGACACCTCTGCTGCAAATGCTGTAGTAGCAGGTATACTCCCGATTTCTAAAATTTCTGCGTATGTGTTGATTGACCCTGGATCCACGCATTCTTTTGTGTCTCCATCTTTTGTTGATAAACTGCATAAGATACCTGAACCTATGGATGAACTGTTATCGGTACAAATTCCTTCTGGGATGTCAATGATTGGGTCCACGATCCTTCGGAACTGCAGAGTAATGATTGGAGATCAGGAGTTGCTAGTCAATCTAATACCCTTAGCGATAAAAGGATTTGATGTGATATTGGGCATGGATTGGTTATCACACAATCATGCCACCATCGATTGTTTTGAGAAAAGTGTATTGTTTCAGCCCCCGGGGCAGCCCGAGTTTATGTTTAGGGGAAAGGGCATTACCCCATCGCCTTACCTAATCTCCGCCATTCAGGCAGGGAAGTTATTGAAGAAAGGGTGTCGTGGTTATTTATGTAGTGTCTTGGATACTCAAGCCCAGAATCCCCCACTGCCCGAAGTGCCAGTTGTGTGTGAATTTCCCGACGTGTTTCCAGAGGAACTACCGCAAGGAACGGTTGATCGAGAGATCGAGTTTTCTATCGATCTTATCCCTGGAACTCAACCTATATCCAAAACTCCCTACCGAATGGCCCCATCAGAGTTAAGGGAGTTGAAAGCCCAATTGGAGGAATTGTTGGAGAAAGGGTTTATCCGACCCAGTGTATCTCCTTGGGGAGCACCCGTGTTGTTTGTGAAAAAGAAGGACGGCTCCCTAAGACTGTGCATTGATTACCGTGAACTAAATAAAGTGACGGTAAAGAATAAGTACCCTCTTCCGCGTATCGATGAATTGTTTGACCAGTTACAAGGGGCGAGTGTATTTTCTAAAATTGATTTGAGATCGGGGTACCATCAACTCAAAGTCAAGGATACTGATGTACCAAAGACGGCCTTCCGAACCCGATACGGTCACTATGAGTTCCTGGTCATGCCTTTTGGCGTGACTAACGCCCCTGCCGCGTTCATGGATTTAATGAACCGGGTTTTTAAACCGTATTTGGATAACTTCATCGTTGTGTTTATCGATGATATACTAGTATACTCGCGCAACGAGGAGGAGCATTAAAGACATCTGGGGATAGCATTACAAACCCTGAGAGAACACAGACTGTATGCAAAATTCAGCAAGTGTGAATTCTGGTTGTCCTGCATTACCTTCTTGGGCCATGTGATTTCCAAAGAAGGCATCGCGGTTGATCCACAGAAGGTGGAAGCCATATTGAATTGGCCCCAACCGACCACTGTGATGGAAGTCAGAAGTTTTCTTGGACTGGCTGGGTACTACCGACGTTTCGTGAAAGATTTTGCAAAGTTGGCCAAACCGCTCACACATTTGACCAAGAATAATGTGCCATTCATTTGGGCAGATGAGCAAGAAAAGAGTTTCCAGCTGCTAAAAGAGAAGCTGACCACAGCGCCAGTATTAACTATTCCCTCCAGAGAAGGGAAGTTTGTCATTTATTGTAACGCCTCTTATAAGGGACTGGGTTGTGTCCTTATGCAGAATGATAGAGTCATCGCCTATGCTTCCCGACAGCTCCGACCTCATGAACAAAACTATCCTACCCATGATCTAGAATTAGCTGCAGTGGTGTTTGCCCTAAAAATCTGGCGCCACTACCTATATGGGGAGGTGTGTGAGATTTTTACGGATCACAAGAGTTTGAAATATTTCTTCACACAGAAGGAATTAAACATGAGGCAGCGAAGATGGCTCGAACTAATTAAGGATTATGATGTGGCTATTCAGTACCATCCGGGTAAGGCAAATGTGGTGGCCGACGCCTTGAGTCGATGATCTGGAAGCCTTGCCTACATGATTACCTCTCAGGAGGAGTTAATTCGAGATCTGGATGAGATGGGTATCGAAGTGGTTCCACCAGGTAGCGCGGCTTGTCTAGCCAATTTGACTGTTGGATCTACATTGGTGGAGCAAATTAAAGCGGGACAGACTCAAGATGAAGAGTTGATTAGAATCTGTGATGAAGTAAAGGCAACGGGGAAAGCTGATTTTGGAATTCAGGACGGAATTCTACAGTATCGAGGTAGGTTGTGTGTGCCCAAGATACCCGAGTTAAGAAAGGAAATTCTGGAAGAAGCCCATGCCTCGAGATTTACAGTACACCCTAGGATTACGAAGATGTATCATGACCTCAGGGAGTTATACTGGTGGGCCAGATTAAAGAAGGACGTAGCAAATTTTATTGCTCACTGCACACGATGCCAACAGGTGAAAGTTGAGCATCAACGTCCTAGCGAACTTCTGCAACCACTCCCTATTCCGGAATGGAAGTGGGATTATATTACTATGGATTTTGTGTCTGGTTTTCCCAAGTCACCGAAAGGCTCTGATGCTGTCTGGGTCATAGTGGACAGATTGACCAAGTCTGCTCATTTTCTACCTGTCAGGACCACTTATAGCTTAGAGAAGTTTGCCGCATTGTACATTCAGGAAATCATACGCTTACATGGCACACCATTGTCCATTGTATCCGATCGAGATCCCCGATTTGTGTCACGATTTTAGAAAAGTCTACAGGAGGCACTCGGCACGGAACTCAAGTTCAGTACAGCATATCACCCGCAAACTGATGGACAATCTGAAAGAGTGATACAGATGTTGGAGGATATGCTACGACTGTGTGCACTGGACTTCAAAGGAAACTGGGCAGAGCATCTGCCACTTGTCGAGTTTGCCTATAATAACAGTTACCAAGCCAGCATTAAAATGGCACCATATGAGGCACTATACGGGAGGAGGTGCCGATCTCCACTTTGCTGGATTGAAGCCGGTGAACAGAAGCTGCTCGGGCCAGATTTAGTCCAAGCCACCACGGAACAAATTCAGAGGATCCAGAATAGACTGCAAACAGCCCAGAGCCGGTACAAAAGCTATGCCGACAATCAGAGGAAGGATCTTGAATTCCAAGTAGGCGATCTTGTGTTTCTTAAAGTGTCGCCACTAAAGGGAGTACTCCGATTCGGCAAGAAAGGCAAGTTAAGTCCTCGTTACATTGGTCCTTTTGAGATTTTAAAGAGAATTGGCCCGGTTGCATATAGTCTGGCATTACCACCTGAGTTGGACAAGGTACACCGTGTGTTTCACGTATCCATGTTACGGAAGTGTATACAAGAACCGGGGCAAGTCGTCGAGTATGAGCCACTCAAGTTGAGAGAAGACTTAACGTATGAAGAACGGCCAGTGTAATATCCCGACCCGGGATACGTCACGCATACCGAGGTAGGTCGGTTAAAACATGTAACTTGAATGGTAAGATATGTATATCTTAATATTTTCATAGAAATGGATGACTAGAATGATAGAAATGAATGACCAAGGCTAGGTACCACCCGAGCATCACAGGGCATTGCATCGAAATGCGTGCATGCACGCATTCCCATGCATGCATACGTGAACATAGATACATAGCTTAATTAAAATCAAGGTATGTAAATACGATTTAAAATGGATTTAGACTCCTACATATACATGTATATGCATGTATAAAAGAGATGTATTTCTTGTGTATATATGTATAAGATATAATGTATTATACATGTATGATGTAATTATGTATATATGTATATCTACATAGGAAACAAAAAGAAAGAAAAGGAAAAAGGGGAGACTGCCCTTTGGCAGTATACAGGTGTGATGTATGTGAGGTGTGTGTGTGTCGGCTAGGTGTGAAGTGTGTGTGTTATATATATATAATATGATATATATATATATATATATACATGAGTGCACAACAAGTCTTCCCAACCATTTAATGCAAAGGTTGCATTTGGCAGAGGGAGCACAGGTCCTAGGTCAAGAAAAAGGGCCATAGAAGGGGGAGGAACCGAGAGAGAGAGAGAGAAAAGAGAGAGAGGCGGTGAAAACTTCTCTCTACATATATGAACCTACGGGTGTGGGTTTAAAGGCACAAAGGAGACCAAAGTTGAGAGAACACTTTGGCAAAGAATTTAGGAGCATAAAACAGGAAGTTTGAAGGGTCACAGTGGGCTAAATCCGAACACCCAGGTAAGCAAGTTTAATTCTGTTTTTGAGATTTAAAGCATGAAGCTTATATATAATTAAATAGTCTAAACAAGCATGAAATATAGGTTATTTTGCAAAAAGAATCAGGTTAAATGGTTTAGAAACCAAGGAGAAAAACCAAGTTGCAGGTTATAGAGAATAATCGGCCATGTGGTATTTTATGCATCAAACCTTGTTTAAAGTCTGTAGAAACAACCTATACTAGTGCAGAAACACACTAGGAGAATTTTAGAGTCAAAACCGTGCTTAAAACACCATGGAAATGAAAAATGTCACTTGGCCGGAAAGTCGGCAGGAGATATTTAGGCTCTATTTCGTGAAGATGAAGACGGTCTTGATCCAAACCGAGAGTGGATTTGGAATCCTTGAGGGAAGGGGAAGAGGATGGCATTCGAAATGGGGGGAAAAACCATCGAAAATCGGTGACCGTCGCCGGAAAAGGTCACTGTGTACGCCGGAACCCTACCGGAGCAGTGGGGAAGATGACCGGAAAAGCGTGGGGGGCTATCGGGTCAAAACTGGAACGGATCCGGGTTCGGATCGGGTCGGTACCCGACCGGATATGAAACGGGACCGAAACTGTGTCGTTTGGATTTTTAATTTAAATGGGTTTTGGGCTGTTTGGTTGCAGGAATAATAAATAGGAATTGGGTTTTGGGGTTAACCGAAACAGGGATGGGATTGAGAACCAGGATATTGGAATCCGGTTCTCTGAATGGACTGAACCGTTTGGTTCAGTGAAGGGGCAAACCGGTTTAGGGTTTTTAGGTCTGAACCAATTGGTTTAGACCACAGCTTTTAGAAATTGTGAACCGGCCCCAAATGTTTTGAAAAATTACACTGTTGCCCAAACATAAAAATTAATTAAATATTAATTTTTACAATAATGCCCCTATTCCAAAAAGAGGTCAAACGAAGTCCAAACGGTGCAAACGAATAGTCAAAACCTATTATCTCGGATGTTCTGAGTCCAATGGTGGGGTCTGTTTCGTGAGATGAGACCCCAAAAGATAAAATACCGCAAAAGTGCAAAATGACTATTTTGCCCTTTTTAGTACAAAAGTCCAAATGGAATTCCGCGAAAGCCTAAACCGACTTTCTTCGGCATTCCGGACTCAATGGTAAAGTCTAAAATAGTATTTGAAATACTTATGATAGAAAGGCATAAAATTTGATGAATAGCATTTATTCTGAAACGTATTCACTGATATATAGGGAACTCAAAAGGCAAGGGTATACTCACGGATTTCTGAGATAGAATCACGATAGAGGTAAGTGGATCACTCTCTCTTACATGTGGTGTTTCCACAAGCCAAGTTTATTCTTTTACTGCCAAACTCGTACTCTTGAAAGTATTGATATCCTTGTGTTCCACATTTCGATATTTTCTATCTTGTGGACATATCATTGACGGATGTATCACTGTTATCATGTTTCGCTGTGCTTTGAAAACACATATGTTATTGGTATCCACTTTGTGATATTGTTCTATCTCATGGACATTGCTTGATTTCTATATCATTGTTATTATGTTAAACCATGCCTTGAAAGGCCTATTACTGTATCCTCATTGAATCAATGATATTCCATTTTTATATTCTATGGAATTACTATGATCATGACATGTTTATGGACACGGGAGTTGTGCTCAGTCACAACACCCATCTGATGCTATCTGATTGAATGGGACCTACGGGTCAAGTCCGTGAACGGACAAATGGCAATTTATTGGAATTGACTGGGGGTATGCCGGGCCCCAAAAGATCGAGGGTCTGCCGAGCCCTGAAACAGAATAACAGCATCTCTTATGATTAACAAAACTTGATTGTTGAATGGCACTATTCCTTATAATTCTTCAAGTCTCGAAAGACTTGCATTGATTGATTTGATTGTGATCGGTTCATTGTGGCAGTACTTCATTGTTGTTATACTTTCATTTTACACTATTACTTCTGATTGTGTATTGTGACTACCTTCCATTGGCCCTCGTGGCAATTATGTTCATCGGCTATCACAGTATCTCCTTCCTTATGATTGGTTATCATTATCTTATTCATGGATTCACATTGATCATCGATACCAGTGTTGGAGATCTGTTTTACTTACTGAGCTTTGTAGCTCATTCCACCCCATTTACCCCCATTTCAGGTGATGACGCTGCGAGACCCCAGTAGGTGTCTGAGAGCGTAGGGGGACATTTTGAAGTATTGTATCAGTCTATGTTAGTTCTCCCATGTATTCACCACCCCCGGGTGCTGGTTACGGTTTAGTTCTCATTTTGAATTTTGTAGAACTATGTCATGTATTTAATAGATTTCCATTGCTTAATTTATTTTTAAAGACTTCCGCTGGATTACTGTAATTGATAAAGACTTCCGCTGTTTATTGTTTTAAATTTTTAGTACATTGCATATTAGTACTATGATATAGGAATGGAAAAAGTAGGGACGGCCTTCGGGTCGGCCCCGCGACACGAGATCCGCATAGGGTGGGTTTCGGGTCGTGACAGCTTGGTATCAGAGCTATAGGTTCGATAGTGAGTCATGGGAGATAGGACTGGAGTTAAGACTGCTAGATATGACTGACATTTATTTTTGTCTTACACATTGACTGGTCACCTCATTGGTTACTTCATTGGTTAATTCACTGGTTATTTCATTGATTATCTCACTGGTTATCTCATTGGTTAGCTTCATTGATTCTATTCACAGTCATGGTTAACACGAGGCAAGGTCCGTTGCCTATGGATCGTTTAGAACAACTGGAAAGAATGATGCAGACTATCATTGAAAGTCTACCATGGATTTAGGCTGGTGCTAACCAACCAGCACAGCCAGTACAACAGGAGCAGCCTGTCAATGCAGGCGACAATGCAGGAAATCGTCAAGGAAACGAGCGAGACGCTGCATACTTATATGAGCGGTTTCAGAAAATGAAACCCCCGACTTTCGACGGTACAGGAGGAGCCACTATAGTTAAGGAGTGGTTATTAGAGATGAACAGGATTTTCAAAATCCTGATATGCACTGAAGTCCAAAAAGTGGCATATGCCACTTATATGCTCAAAGGAATGGCACATAAATGGTGGATGATAGAGGAAGATAAGGAGCCAGGCATGGACTGGCAGCGATTCACTGATATTTTCAACAAGAAGTACTTCTCCCAAGAACTACGAAACCGAAGAGTTGCAGAGTTTATGGTACTGCAACAGGGGGGAATGACAGTAGAGCAATACGAGGCTAAATTTATTGAATTGGCCAGGTTTGCTCCAAGTGCTGTCAATACTGAGGATCTCAAAGCTCGCAAGTTCGAGGAAGGATTGAGATGGGCTATCAAGGATAGACTGGTACCTCATCGACTGGCCACTTATGATGATGTAGTGGAGACAGCTCGAGTCATAGAAAGGAGTGGCGAGGAATTCGCTAAGAGGAAAGGAAACCTGAAGCAGGGCGGCAATCAGAAAAAGAGGCAAGGGCCTTCTACTTCAGAACATGGATCTACATTTACCAGACCTGGAGCCACATCACAGGCGACAGGATCAGGTCAGAAGAAACAAGGCAACAAAAAGGGGGCAGCCAAGTGCTCTCGTTGCAATAAGATCCATAAGGGCCAATGTCTCAAGGACAACAACGCTTGCTACTACTGTGGTCAGGAGGGACATTTTGCAAGAGAATGCCCTCAGAAGGATCAGGCCACGCCCAGTACTGCTTTGGTTAAAGCACCAACCACTGGAGTAACACCACCTAGACCTCCAGCCTAAAGGAGTGGACAAGGGAACGTCCAGCAGCAGGCAGGATGGGTTTTCTCCCTTTTACCAAGAGACGTGCAGGCTACAACCTCTGTAGTCGCAGGTACTCTTTTAGTATGCTCACAGCCTGCTTATGTTTTATTTGACACTGGATCCACACATTCATTTATATCCCCTACATATGCTGCTAGATTGAACCTAGTGACGGAACCCTTAGGGTATTTACTGAATGTTTCTATACCATCGGGGAAATCATTGTTGGGAGATACCATGTATAGGAATTGTGGGATACACATTTATTGGCTGACCTTATACCTTTGGAAATTTGTGGATTCGATGTTATCCTTGGAATGGATTGGCTGGCAGCCAATTATGCTACGATAGACTGTATGGCCAAACGAGTTCTCATACAGAATCCGCAGTTTCCGACAGTTGACTTTGAGGGGACAGGAGTGGCTTCCCCACCCTACTTCGTTTCCTCTATCCAGGCAAGGCGTCTGCTTCGCAAGGGATGCCACAGATTCTTATGTAGTGTTCAAGACACTGATTCTCAGCAGCCTGAGTTAGATAAGATTCCCATTGCTAGGGAATTTCCCGGAGTGTTCTTGGATGATCTTCCAGGAATGCCCATAGACAGAGAGATCGAGTTTTGCATCGACATATTGCCAGGCACTACACCGATATCCAAGACTCCATACAGGATGGCACCGGCAGAGCTGAAGGAGTTGAAGCTCCAGTTGCAGGAATTATTGGACAAGGGTTTTATATGACCCAGCTCGTCGCCATGGGGTGCACCTGTATTATTCGTAAAGAAAAAGGATGGAACTATGAGACTGTGTATCGACTATCGTGAGTTGAACAAAGTTACCATCCGAAACAGATATCCACTGCCCAGAGTGGATGATTTGTTCGACCAGTTGAAAGGGCCCCAGGTGTTCTCAAAGATCGATCTGAGGTCCGGTTATCACCAATTGAAGGTCAGGCCCACTGACATTCAGAAGACAGCATTTAGGACACGGTATGGACACTATGAGTTCCTTGTTATGCCATTTGGGGTGACCAATGCCCCAGCTGCATTCATGGATATGATGAACCGTGTACTTGGATGACTTCGTGATTGTGTTTATAGACGACATCTTAGTTTACTCTAAGAACCAGGAAGAACACGAGGTACATCTGAGGAGAGTCCTACAGAAGTTAGGGGAGCAGAAGTTGTACGCTAAGCTGAAGAAATGCGAATTCTGGCTTCCCAGTATAGCATTTCTGGGACACGTGATCAGTAAAGAGGGAATCTCTGTTGATTCCCAGAAGATCGAGGCAATCATGAATTGGCCTCAACCTACGAGTGTCGCGGAAGTGCGAAGTTTCATGGGGTTAGCAGGCTACTATAGGAGATTTGTCCAGGACTTCTCCAAAATAGCTACGCCTATTACCAAACTGACCCGGAAAGGTGTTCCTTTTGTTTGGACAGAGGAGCAAGAGAAGAGTTTCCAAGAATTAAAGAAGCGTCTGGTTACAGCTTCTATATTGACAGTGCTAGAAGGGACTGATGGTTTTGTGATTTACAGTGATGCCTCCTACAAAGGCTTAGGGTGTGTATTGATGCAGAACGGAAAAGTGGTAGCTTATGCTTCCCGACAGTTGAGACCCCACGAGGGGAACTATCCGACACATGACCTTGAGCTAGCAGCCATTGTCTTCGCTTTGAAGATATAGAGGCACTATTTATACAGAACCACGTGCGAAATCTTCACTGATCATAAGAGCCTTAAGTATCTGTTTACACAGAAAGAGCTCAATATGAGACAACGCCGTTGGTTAGAGTTATTAAAAGACTACGAGGTCAACATACAGTACCACCCAGGAAAGGCAAATGTGGTGGCTGACGCTCTTAGTAGAAAGTCATCAGGAAGTTTATCTTGCCTGTTGACAACACAGACAGAGATACTGAGAGATTTGGAGGACATGGAAATAGAGATAGTTCTGCCCAGTTCCAAGGCACTATGTGCCAACGTCACAGTCGGGTTGTCGATTGTGGACAAGATCAGGGGACAGCAGACTCAGGATGAGAAGTTGGCTAAGCTTCTTCAAGGAATCGAGGCAGGCATAGATTCTGAGTACACAGTGAAAGATGGAATATTGTATTATCAGGATAGGATCTGCGTACCCGACGTGCCTGAGATCCGGAAAGAAATTCTTAATGAGGCACACAGTTCGAAATTTGCCTTACATCCAGGAGGCACCAAAATGTATCACAATGTTAAGGATACTTATTGGTGGTCCGGGATGAAACGTCATATAGCTGAGTACATAGCACGATGTGCCAAGTGCCAGCAAATTAAGGTGGAACATCAGAAGCCTGGAGGACTTCTACAGTCATTGCCCATTCCTGAGTGGAAGTGGGAACACATCACGATGGACTTTGTGTCGGGATTGCCAAAGACAGTCAGGGGGAGTGACTCTATCTGGGTTATCGTAGACAGATTAACTAAGACAGCTCACTTCTTGGCAACCAAGACGACACAATCTCTTCGGCGACTAGCCGAGTTATACATCAGAGAGATTGTTAGACTTCACGGAGTTCCAGTATCGATTGTTTCTGATAGGGACCCCCGGTTCGTATCACGATTCTGGAAGGGACTGCAACAAGCTATGGGCACGGAACTAAGTCTTAGCACTGCGTATCATCCCGAGACCGACGGCCAGTCGGAGAGGACGATACAGACTTTAGAAGACTTACTGCGTTTTTGTGTCATAGACTTTGAAGGGAGTTGGGAAGATCAGTTACCATTGGTCGAGTTCACGTACAATAATAGCTATCAAGTTAGTATTGGCATGGCGCCATATGAGGCATTATACGGCAGGAAGTGCCGATCACCACTGTGTTGGACAGAGGTGGGAGAAAGGAAACTCTATGGGCCAGAAATAGTGGAACAGACCGCACAAAAGATACAACTGATCCGACAGCGTTTATTAGCAACTCAAAGTCGACAGAAAAGCTATGCGAATGTTCACCGACGAGACTTAGAGTTTGCGAAAGATGATTTTGTATACTTGAAATCTCCCATGAAGGGAGTGGTCAGGTTTGGCAAGAGGGGAAAGCTTGGCCCCAGATATATTGGGCCATTCAGGATCACGAAGAGGGTTGGACCCGTAGCTTACGAGCTTGCCTTACCATCAGAGTTAGCACATGTTCACAATGTGTTTCATGTCTCGATGCTAAGGAAGTGTATACAGAGTGCAGATCAAGTGATCGAGCACGAACCATTAGACGTCCAGGAAAATCTGAGTTACATAGAGCATCCAGTTCAGATTTTGGATCGTCGAGATCAGGTACTACGGAACAAGACTATTCCATTAGTCAAAGTTCTGTGGAGGAATCACCGGATGGAAGAGGCTACTTGGGAGCGAGAAGACGATATGCGCGCCAAGTACTCGCATTTATTTTCATAGTAGTATATGCTAAGTTTGGGGACAAACTTATTTTTAAGGAGGTAAGAATGTAATATCCCGACACGGGATACGTCACGCATACCGAGGTAGGTCGGTTAAAACATGTAACTCGAATGGTAAGATATGTATATCTTAATATTTTCATAGAAATGAATGACTGGAATGATAGAAATAAATGACCAAGGCTGGGTAACACCCGAGCATCACAGGGCATTGCATCGAAATACGTGCATGCACGCATTCCCATGCATGCATACGTGAACATAGATACATAGCTTAATTAAAATCAAGGTATGTAAATACGATTTAAAATGGATTTAGACTCCTACATATATATGTATATGCATGTATAAAAGAGATGTATTTCATGTGTATATATGTATAAGATATAATGTATTATACATGTATGATGTAATTATGTATATATGTATATCTACATAAGAAACAAAAAGAAAGGAAAGGAAAAAGGGGAGACTGCCCTTTGGCAATATACAGGTGTGATGTATGTGAGGTGTGTGTGTGTCGGCTAGGTGTGAAGTGTGTGTGTGTTATATATATATAATATGATATATATATATATATACATGAGTGCACAACAAGTCTTCCCAACCATTTAATGCAAAGGTTGCATTTGGCAGAGGGAGCACAGGTCCTAGGTCAAGAAAAGGGGCCATAGAAGGGGGAGGAACCGAGAGAGAGAGAGAGAAAAGAGAGAGAGGTGGTGAAAACTTCTCTCTACATATATGAACCTACGGGTGTCGGTTTAAAGGCACAAAGGAGACCAAAGTTGAGAGAACACTTTGGCAAAGAATTTAGGAGCATAAAACAGGAAGTTTGGAGGGTCACAGTGGGCTAAATCCGAACACCCAGGTAAGTAAGTTTAATTCTGTTTTTGAGATTTAAAGCATGAAGCTTATATATAATTAAATAGTCTAAACAAGCATGAAATATAGGTTATTTGCAAAAAGAATCAGGTTAAATGGTTTAGAAACCAAGGAGAAAAACCAAGTTGCAAGTTATAGAGAATAATCGGCCATGTGGTATTTTATGCATCAAACCTTGTTTAAAGTTTGTAGAAACAACCTATACTAGTGCAGAAACACACTAGGAGAATTTTAGAGTCAAAACCGTGCTTAAAACACCATGGAAATGAAAAATGTCACTTGGCCGGAAAGTCGGCAGGAGACATTTAGGCTCTATTTCGTGAAGATCAAGATGGTCTTGATCCAAACCGAGAGTGGATTTGGAATCCTTGAGGGAAGGGGAAGAGGATGGCATTCGAAATGGGGGGAAAAACCATCGAAAATCGGTGACCGTCGCCCGAAAAGGTCACTGTGTACGCCGGAACCCTACCGAAGCAGTGGGGAAGATGACCGGAAAAGCGTGGGGGGCTATCGGGTCAAAACTGGAACGGATCCGGGTTCGGATCGGGTCGGTACCCGACCGGATATGAAACGGGACCGAAATTGTGTCGTTTGGCTTTTTAATTTAAATGGGTTTTGGGCTGTTTGGTTGCAGGAATAATAAATAGGAATTGGGTTTTGGGGTTAACCGAAACAGGGATGGGATTGGGAACCAGGATATTGGAATCCGGTTCTCTGAATGGACTGAACCGTTTGGTTCAGTGAAGGGGCAAACCGGTTTAGGGTTTTTAGGTCTGAACCAACTGGTTCAGACCGCAGCTTTTAGAAATTGTGAACCGGCCCCAAATGTTTTGAAAAATTACACTGTTGCCCAAACATAAAAATTAATTAAATATTAATTTTTACAATAATGCCCCTATTCTAAAAAGAGGTCAAACGAAGTCCAAACGATGCAAACGAATAGTCAAAACCTATTATCTCGGACGTTCTGAGTCCAATGGTGGGATCCGTTTCACGAGATGAGACCCCGAAGGATAAAATACCGCAAAAGTACAAAATGATTATTTTGCCCTTTTTAGTACAAAAGTCCAAATGGAATTCCGCGAAAGCCTAAACCAACTTTCTTCGGCATTCCGGACTCAATGGTAAAGTCTAAAATAGTATTTGAAATACTTATGATAGAAAGGCATAAAATTTGATGAATAGCATTTATTCTGAAACGTATTCACTGATATATAGGGAACTCAAAAGGCAAGGGTATACTCACGGATTTCTGAGATAGAATCACGATAGAGGTAAGTGGATCACTCTCTCTTACATGTGGTGTTTCCACAAGCCAAGTTTATTCTTTTACTGCCAAACTCGTACTCTTGAAAGTATTGATATCCTTGTGTTCCACATTTCGATATTTTTTATCTTGTGGACATATCATTGACGGATGTATCATTGTTATCATGTTTCACTGTGCTTTGAAAACACGTATGTTATTGGTATCCACTTTGTGATATTGTTCTATCTCGTGGACATTGCTTGATTTCTATATCATTGTTATCATGTTAAACCATGCCTTGAAAGGCCTATTACTGTATCCTCATTGAATCAATGATATTCCATTTTTATATTCTATGGAATTACTATGATCATGACATGTTTATGGACACGGGAGTTGTGCTCAGTCACAACACCCATCTGATGCTATCTGATTGAATGGGACCTACGGGTCAAGTCCGTGAACGGACAAATAGCAATTTATTGGAATTGACTGGGGGTATGCCGGGCCCCAAAAGATCGAGGGTCTGCCGAGCCCTGAAACAGAATAACAGCATCTCTTATGATTAACAAAACTTGATTGTTGAATGGCACTATTCCTTATAATTCTTCAAGTCTCGAAAGACTTGCATTGATTGATTTGATTGTGATCGGTTCATTGTGGCAGTACTTCATTGTTGTTATACTTTCATTTTACACTATTACTTCTGATTGTGTATTGTGACTACCTTCCATTGGCCCTCGTGGCAATTATGTTCATCGGCTATCACAGTATCTCCTTCCTTATGATTGGTTATCATTATCTTATTCATGGATTCACATTGATCATCGATACCAGTGTTGGAGATCTGTTTTACTTACTGAGCTTTGTAGCTCATTCCACCCCATTTACCCTCATTTCAGGTGATGACGCTGCGAGACCCCAGTAGGTGTCTGAGAGCGTAAGGGGACATTTTGAAGTATTGTATCAGTCTATGTTAGTTCTCCCATGTATTCACCACCCCCGGGTGCTGGTTACGGTTTAGTTCTCATTTTGAATTTTGTAGAACTATGTCATGTATTTAATAGATTTCCATTGCTTAATTTATTTTTAAAGACTTTCGCTGGATTACTGTAGTTGATAAAGACTTCCACTGTTTATTGTTTTAAATTTTTAGTACATTGCATATTAGTACTATGATACAGGAATGGAAAAAGTAGGGATGGCCTTCGGGTCGGCCCCGCGACACGAGATCCGCATAGGGTGGGTTTCGGGTCGTGACAGCCAGTCCAGATCCTTGACCGAAAGAAAAGACCTTGCGTAACAAGGCAATTCCGTTAGTCAAAGTCTTGTGGAGAAATCACACTAGTGAAGAAGCAACCTGGGAACTTGAAGCTGAAATACATGAAAAATATCCCGAGTTGTTTACTTGATATTGTAGACTGAGTTTTGGGAACAAAACTCTTCTAAAAGGGGGGAGGATGTAACACCCCAATTACTTAACTGGCATGTTTTGTGTATTGAAAACTGTTTTGGGAATGAAATGTCAGGTTTAGCTAATTTAATGTCTATTTTTAATAGTGATAAAACTCGAATTAGCTAATTATGAGAAACTCGAGAAAATAAAAACTGACATTGGACCTTGGTCAATGAAAGATATTCTGAGTAGGAAGTGACAGAAAGAAACCGCACTGAAAAAGGAGTTACGGATTGGAAGTTAAGGCCAAAACAGTGAAACTGGAATTTCGCGACAACCAAACAGGGCCTTAACCAAAAAAATATCAGAAAATGGTCAATTGGGAGGCCAAGGGGAATTGAACCCTTGACCTACCAAGGTAAGTAATTCTGTCCCAAAAAGTTACCAGCTAGGCTGTTGGTTACTTTGTGTACATATGCACCAACATATGTATATAACCTCAATTCTTGCCCAAGCCACCACCCAAACTGGCCAATGGCCTTGCATGCATTCCCTACATCATTGCCCTACATCTTCTCCATCAAGTCAATCAACCACTAACCCCACTAAGGGCAGAGATACACTCATATATGTGTATAGCCCAATATGTATATATATACATAACTTGCACCAAAGAATTCTCTCTTTAGAGAATTCTGAAATACCAAACAGTGAGAGTGTGTGAGTTCTGTTGTGTGTACGTAGGGTTGGCTGAGAGGGAGAGTATAGAGAGAGAGAGGAAAGGAAGCTTGTGCATGCATATGTGTTGTGAGAAATTTGGCCATTAGAGAGGAAAGGTGAAGGCTTGAGGATTGCAGTGCTGGACCTAAGGAACCTGAGGAAGCACTGTGAGAAGCTCTGAGTCAAGCCATAGGAGGAGAGAGTCTCTGTTGAAGGTGAACTTCCAAACTTACCTCTTCCTTTATTTTTAAATTTTGAACTGTTTTGATGGATTGCTACGGGTGTAGACTGCATGCAAGGTTATTTTTGGTCCTAAGAATTAGTTTTGAGCATACTGTGTGTGTTGGAGGTGTTAAAATGGTCAAGAACCATGAAAACCGAAGGTGACCTCCATTAATGGACCTTGAAACACCAGGTCTGAATCGACCATAGTAGAATGGAACCTTGAGTGTCAAGACCTGAAATAGACCCCAAGAGGATCTCAAATATATACCTACACGACCCCAGAACTCACTGTAGCCCCACGAATTTGAAAATGAAGCTACGGGTTTGTAACCCAAATCTTCTAAAAATGAGACCAAAATGAAAAATGAAAATAGGGTCTTGATCCTTATGGTCTGTAGGTCACGTAGCTTCAAACCACACACAAGATGGTTAAGAAATGAGGATGCTAGATCGAGTTGCAGGTCACGGTCATCCTCTTGAAAACAGAACCTGTTAGGTTGATTCGAAGCTCAAAACCGATGCCAAAGCGTTGGTGTGACCCTCAGGAGTCGATAACACCCAGAAACAGAGACCAAAACAACCTAAGATCTCACGAAATTGAAAGAGAAATTTCTGGTAAATTAGGGCAACACCGAGTCAGTTAGTGGGGAAGACAGAGTTGACTCGGTCGAGTTGACCGAGCCGAGATGAGTTGGGCCGAGCCAACTCGGACATGTGTCAAACAACGGGACTGCCACCGAATTAATAGGACGGTGTCGTTTTGGGCCGTTTATATGTTAAACAGTTACATTTTAAAAAGAAAAGAAAGGAAGGAAGGAAAGAAGGGGCTACGGGGTTTCGAACCCCTGACCTCTAGAGCCCACGCGCCCTTCTTTCCACTCGGCCACGCACCTACGTGTAAACCATATCCGACAAAATATATATATATATATATTATATATTTAATAAAAACCAGAAATAAAAGGTGCATTTTTGCGCCTTATGGGACTCGATGGCAGTATCATTTGGAGAGGGAGGTGGCATGCTGGCCAGCGTGCCACCCTATTCGACCGATCACTCTTGTGCCGAAAATAATATATATACTATATATTCTGAAATTAATTTAATTAAAATCATTTAATTAAATTAAATACTCCAAATTAATCCGTTGTCCAAAAATCATAAGTTATATATGTATTCCTACTGTCTCGGACCTTCTGAGTCCAATGGTGAGGTCCGTGACTACAAATGAGGTACCAAAAAAAAAAAAAATAATATATGAAATTACCATAATACCCCTGACACTGTACAAGACCCAAATGAAGTCCGATTAAAACGGAATTAATACCAGTGGTAGACCTGACACTTGTGAGATTATATACATGTTTAGATGACGAATCCGAGACAGAAATTTTGTGAAGGCAAAATGACCGAAATACCCCTGATATACCCGAACCCAGATTTAAGAGCCGAGAGAGTCTAAATTGACTTTCTTCGACCTTCCGAACTCAATGGTTAGGTCCATAATATGAAAATCAGAACCGATAAATGTGTGAAAGCATGAAGCTACCAGAAGAGTAATGAGATCTGTTCTAACATGTTAAACTGTGTTCTAGGTAAAAATATCACCCAAACTACCATGACAAACAGGGCAAGAAATTCACCATCATGACTAAGGCCCAGAGGTTAGCCGATGAGAAACAACAAAGGTTTATGCAAGACTTACTGTGGCAGCAAAAAGTTATTAAGCGCCATATTAGAATAGCTAAGTCCACTGAAATCGTCTCCGTCCGGCCCTTCATATATAAGACACCTACTAAGGCAATGATTGCCGAGGCCAAGATGAAAAAACAGGAAGATACTGAAACCCTAAGCCAAATGCTTAAGAGGTAAGACCTATGAACTAGCCACTATAAGTTAGTTCCATGAGACCCATCATAGGGTAGACTTACTCAGTCTAAGGTCATGAGTTGATAAATCTTTATAAATTGTTTTAGGCTTAAGGAGAAAAAGAGGAAGGCTCCGTTCATAGCTTCAAACTCAAATATTGAAGGTGAGTAACTTCTGACACTGTTTAGTTACTGCTCCTTGATCTGCTAAATTGTTCCGAATATCATATGTTTTAAATGCAATTGTTTTAAATGCATGCTTTTATCACCGATGACATGGTTTTTAGTTTCTCAAATGATTAACTATACTTCTGATTGATATGCTAGCACCCTGAACCGTTTATCTGTTTTGATCTATTGAACTTGACTTGGATTCATTGAACTATTAATTCCAAACTGATTTAATTACCATGTGATTTAAGCAAAAATTGAATTCGAAACTCTCGCCTGGATATCTGTGTTACTCACTGGGCTTTTTAAAGCTCATTCCATTATTTTAATAATTTCAGGGGAACTCTCAGATGGACAGGTTTAGCAGGTTCAGGACTTAGGGGGAAAATGTTTAGCAGGTTCAGGACTTAGGGAGAAAATGTTAGAGACCCCCAGATAAAATGATAATCCATTTTTGTGAATCTATACCATTTTTGTACTTTTTGTGTAACTGAATTGATTATGACCTTTTGTGGTGAAACGGTTTTGTAATCTTGATTAAGATAGGACTGGCTATGATGTATCCTGAACGCTCTGCCAAGTATATATGTATGCATTTTCTTGTGAAAATTCCGCTGCTTAAATTATATATGTTGAATGCATTATGCTTGGGATTTACATTGGAATGGCCTGTGGTTAGGATTACCGTCGGGGTTTTGCTTTCAAAAAAAAAAAAAAAACTGATAAAACCCGATGGGTGCCTAACTGGCCTTTGTCACGTGCCCCAAATCCGCACAGGGTGGGTCTGGGGGATGTGACATAAACCAATTCCACCAACTCCTCTCTCTCTCTCCTTGTGATATCCCGACCCGGGATACCGGGTCATATGGCACGTATTACGAGGTCATAAAAAATGATGCATAAATTCTAAATTATAAGAAAATGATTAATTAATGTAATAAAGATTAATGAATCAAATGTAAGGAGATAAAATTGTTTAAAGTGTATTGTAGGTAAGTACATATGGTCAAGTGTGCATATACATATACACCTACATGTATGCATACAAGTATAGTAGATATATATATATATATAAATCTATGTATAAATATACATAAAGTAAAGAAAACCAAAAATATCTTTGTGTGTGTAAGTGTACAAGCAGTATGTGTGTGTGTGTCGATTGAGGTGTGTGTGTGTGTGCCTCTATGGGTTAGTGTGTGTGTGCTTATATAATATATCTATATATATATATATATATATAACATGTAAATATCAAGCAAGTAATAAATGTAAAGCAACAAGAGGAAAAGAGAAATTTATGAGATGGGATAGGCAGCCGAAATGGGGGACTGAAATTGGGTGAGTCATGTAGAGAGAGAGAGAATGGAAGAGAGAGAGAGGTCAGTTACTTTTTCTTTAAAACCAAAACATGCAAGCATGTTTGTTCTCTTACGAAAGAAATCAAAAGAGGGAGAAACTGAGGAGAATAGAAGAAGGATCAGAAGTGGAAGGAAGAGAGAAAGTTCACAGTAAACAAGTAAAAATCCAAAATTTTACATTTTTCTCTCTCTAGGATTTAAGCATAGATACGGGCTGTTTTAAGTTGTTTATGTATATATGATGGTTAGAATATGTTCTAACAATGACAAGCATGAAAATTAGAGCTTAAAAATAGTTAAAAACAGGTAACCCACGAACAACAGCCATTAAAAGACCTTGCTCAAGCAGGTCTGAACCGAGTTCCATCAAACTGGTTTTGGCTTACCAAAACTTCAAACAGAGACTAAGAGGGTTTTAAAAACCTTAATACGTGATCAAAAATCCCAAAAAAAGCCTATCAATGCTTGAGTTGCAGGTATGGATTCAAAATCCCAACCTCACAAACTTACTGTTAAACCCATTTTTTCGAATGGGAAATGAAACTCCACGAAGTAGGGATCACAACAGAACCAACCTTGGGTTATTTGGCTCAAAAATGAGCATTTACGACACATGTACAGGTTTGATTATCAAACCTTCGAACGAGCAAATAGAACTTCTATGATTCCTCAAACGAATGCTAAAATATTCCTTGATGACCTAGAAGTGATTTACAACGAAAACAATGAGGATCCATTGATCCAAACTGCACGAAATCAAAGAAAATGGAAATCGGAGATTAGGGCAACATAGGGGTCGAAGTGGGGAAGAAGACAGTGAGTCAACTCGGTTTTAAAACCAGGCTGAGTCGACTCGGACATGTGGCAGCCTCCGGGCTTGCCACCGAATTAATTGAACGACGGCGTTTCATACCTGTTTTAAAATTCTAATACGCTAGGGCTGACATCATCGTGATGTCAGTAACACGCACAAAACCGGATAAACCGGTTGGCTTATGAATGGACTGGACCGGTTCACTTAGATTTGGACCGAACCCATTGGTTTTATAATTTAATTTAAAACTAAATAAACCAAACCTTTGGTTATTTACGGATTGGCCCCTGAACTTCAGGAAAATTGTACTGTGGCCCAACTGAAGGAAATTCCATGCAATTAAACCCCTAGAAAAATAATTAAATAATTAAATAAATAATTTAATTATTTAATAAATAAAGTAAAATTACTATTTTGCCCCTGAGTCATATATGAAGCAAATGAAGTCCAAATTAAACATATGAATAGTGTATCCTTACTATTTTGGATATTCTAAGACTAATGGTAGGGTCCGTTTTACGAGACGGGGTCCAAAAAATAAAGACACATAAGGGGGTAAAATGACCAAATTACCCCTATTACCTCAAAAGCCAAAATGAAACCAGAGAAGGTCTAAATTGACTTTCTTCGACCTTCCGGACTCAATAATGGAGTCCAAATTATGAAACGAAGTACGAAAAATATGACACGTAAAATGATGAATGATCATTTTGTCCTTTTACATATAAAAGTCCAAATTGAATTTTTGGAAAGCCTAAACTGACTTTCTTCGACGCTCCGGACTCAATAGTAGAGTCTATTCGACCAAAACAAATGTCTAAAATAAAAAGACATAAAATTTGTTGAATAGCATCTGTTAGATGACTATAAATTAAAGTAATGCCAAAGTACTAATCTAAGGCGTATACGAGGAAATGAATACGAAAAGACACGACACGTAAATATGTGAAGTAAATGAATTTAAATTAAAGTTTATGGAGTTACTAGAAGAGTATAAATTGAAATAAACTCAATTCCTAACACATTAATTGTGTCATAGGTTAAGAGTACGAGTTAAGTTAAGTACATATGAAATTATGTACTCTAATACGATTTAAGCATAAGTTAAGGAATATCGAGATGATATTACAATGAATGTGAAGTTGATGAGATGTTTATGAATTGTTCTTAGGAATTACAAGGAAAGTGGGAAAGCGCATTATTAACACTAACCCTAAAGCACCAAGGTGAGTAACCCTACATTCGAAGTGGAGATTTAACTTCACGGATTTCAAAGAAGTTTTGAGTTCAAGTCATGAAAAGTATTTGAATATCGAATTCAGTTTTCAAATGCCTTCTGTTTTAAATTACTCTGCTCAGATAACAGATTTATTTACAGTTTCCTTTAAATATTTCCTTAGCATGTTTGAGTTTTTAAATTGTAAAATCTTTGAGATATATTCTGAATTCGTATATTCTGAGTATTGAAAGTTCTATTATGAAGTTATATATATTGTGTTTGAATACTCTTGAAAAGTATTTATTTGAAGAATGTCAGGGGAGAAAGTATTTAAATGAAATGTATTTAAATACAAGATGTGCATAAGCACCGCGAGTTTTTGGTTGGGTTGCATAAAACTCAGCCGCCTTTTTAAAAGAACACGAGGTTTGGGGTTCGCAAGGGACTCTATTATCTTGTGGAGCCGACAAGCTTTTGGGTTCTACGGAATTCAATTGATTGTCAAATGCCTGGTAGCAGGATCTAATCCCACAGGCAAAGAGATATCTCGACGGGAGTAAAACAGGAGTCTGGTTCGAAACAGATTCCAAGAGCTAAAGTGAGAAAAAGTTAAGTTTGAAAATGGAAGCAGGTTTTACCCTCATTTTCATATTTACATGTTTGAGTTTATATACTCTATTTTAAGAAGTACACATTTTTAGCTTGAATACTTTACATGTTTTAGAGCTATGAGTTTTATGGAATGCATATATTTTGTATCCAGAGTTACAAGTTTTATGTGAAAAAGCATATGTTAGCTTGAATATTTCAAATGTTTCAAAGCCATGAGTTTTATGAATGCATATATTCTGTGTTCAAAAGATACGAACAATTGACAGTGATTGATTTCTAAACCTTTATGAGCTAAAACCACTGTTGATTGAAACCCCATGACGAATGTTGGAATTGGTCACAAGCTTAGATTGGCTTACCCGGACTTTGTTCGGATCCCCCTTTCAGGTGACTGATAGCAGTCAAGTTTTGAAGACGGTGAATCTGCCAGCTTATGGAGATATGATTAGATGGTTCCTTTTTGGAGTTATGTAAAGTTTATTAGCACTTATGTTTAAGATACAGTACGATAATATGTATAAACCCTACGAGATAACTAATGTTGATGGTTATATGATTTAAGTGTCACATCCCGAACCCCACCCTACGCGGATGTCAAGGACGTGATGCCAGTCAGCCGCCACGCGACCAACCGAAGGCAATTTCTGAACTTTCCAGTGAATTGCACTCCAACTGTAGGGTCAGATGCAGCGAAATTTAAAACTTTTTTTTTTTGTCAAGGGAATGCAACTCATGTATTCACTGTAAGGTTATGTACCACAGAACCAGTCTAAAATCCAACAGCTAACAATTCTAAACTCAGAGCATATATATAATCTGACATATAACAATAGAGCAGAACTATAATCTCTAGAGTACCGTTTAAATCCATGAGCCATGTCTATATCTAGTACATATCAGTCAAGTCAGTCGTATTATATCACTCACCTGATTAAACAGATTCAATCCTCAGTAATCTAGTCTCCACAGATCAGTGCCATCAGATCCAACAGATATTATTCCTGAAAAATGTTAGGGAATGGGGTGAGCTTCGAAAAGCCCAATGAGTAACACAGGTTCCCTGTCAAGGGTTTCAAAACCATTTCTTGTTTACAAGGCACAAGGGTAGTTCAGTTGTTTCTAAAATAGCAGTTTTATAAATCTACTTTAAATGCAGTTTCAGTAGAATAAAGCAGGACTGAACTAAACGGAACAACAAATCAGAACAGACGGAACAGTGCATGATGCCAATATCAATGAGAGTATAGGCAATTAATTCAAATATCAGAATAGATCAGTACTGGGCGGAACATAACAGGGCATAACAATAATATATCAGTTAGGCGCGTAATCAAGCCTATTTATGCCAGATCGCTCATAATCAGAATGGTACCCAGAGTCAGACACATCATAGCAGAACAAAATCAGATAGACCATAAAATGGAACAAGACAGACCGAACAAAATAATAGTAGGACGGGACAAAATCATGCCGCGTACAATACAGTATAAAAGTTTGCATTTAAAAACATGCATTCAGACAGTTTAACTTTTAAAACCGTACAGTGCATCAAAATACAGTATCTATGCAGTAACTTATATACCAAGTCAAGAATTCGGACAGATCATAACGAAACTGAACCATATATCAATCAAGACAGACAGATTATTAACGGACGGTACATAACGGGATCAGACGGAACAAAACACCAGTTCAAGTCACAAGCATAATCAAGGACAGAGGCATAACAGGACGAATCATAATGGAACAAAGCAGAGCAATACATCAATCAGAACAAGACATATCGAAACTGAACATGGCGGATCAAAACGGTACAATATCAATCAGGTCAAGTCATATCAGAACTGAACATGACGGAACAAAACGAAACAATACATCAATCAGAACAAGTCATATCGGAACTGAACATGACGGAACAAAATGAAACAATATCAATCAGGACAAGTCATATCGGAACTGAACATGACGGAACAAAATGAAACAATATCAATCAGGACCAGTCATATCGGAACTGAACATGACGGAACAAAACGAAACAATATCAATCAAGACAAGTCATATCGAAACTGAATATGACGGAAACAAACGAAACAGTATCAATCAGGACAAGTCATATCGGAACTGAACATGACGGAACAAAACGAAACAATACATCAATCAGATCAAGACATATCGAAACTGAACACGTCGGAACAAAACGGAACAATACATCTATCAGAACAAGACATATCGGAACTGAACAGGACGGAACAAAACGAAACAATACATCAATCAGATCAAGACATATCGAAACTGAACATGTCGGAACAAAACGGAACAATACATCTATCAGAACAAGACATATCGGAACTGAACAGGACGGAAACAAACGAAACAATACATCAATCAGATCAAGACATATCGAAACTGAACATGTCGGAACAAAACGGAACAATACATCTATCAGAACAAGACATATCAGAATTGAACAGGACGGAACAAACTAGTACAATATCAATCAGGACAAGGCATATGCTACTTTAAATATATGCTTTTTTTTTTTTAAACAGTATAACGTTCAAAACAGTACAGTGCTTCAAAATACAGTATCTAGACAGAACTTATACACCAATTCAGGAGTCAGGTTTACTCACAAGACGCAACAGTACAGAATAAAACCAGGACAGACCATACAACAGAACAAGACAGACCCGAACTGAACAGGAGAGCAGGACAGTACAAAATCATGTTACGTGTAATGCAGTATAAAAAAGTATGCATTCAGACAGTACCGTATGTAAAACGGTACAGTAAATCAAAATACAGGAACTAGACGGTGTACTTATACACCAAGTCAGAAGTTCCAGGTTACTCATAAGACGCAACAGTACAGAACAAAACCAGGACAGACCCGAACTGAACAGGAGAGCAGGACAGTACAAAATCATGTCACGTATAATACATTATAAAAGAGTATGCATTTAAAAACATGCATTTAAACAGTATGGCAGATAAAATAGTACAGTGAATCAAAATACAGTAACTAGACGGTGTACTTATACACCAAGCCAGAAGTTCCAAGTTACTCACAAACTGTTACGGTTATCTCCTTGCGCAAACAATCCGATAACCTCCAGATACGTCAGGCATCTCCATGTATATCCTAAACAATAATCATCAATCATATACAGATCATAACTCATCCATTCGGGTCTCATTTGTCATCTTAGGTATCTATCGGTTTACCTAAGATAGCCTAGTAGCCTATCGCCCTCTCATCGGGTTTCATCCGGGGCTATTTTATTCTTAAATTAGGCTCAGCAGTCATCAGGATTATAACCCAAGTCATTTAGACTTCAATCGTTATCAGTTAGTTACTTCTTCAGCCTTAGGGGCAAAACGGTCATTTTATCACTCTTGCCTCGGGCCCTGTCAAGGCCCTCCGAATAGTCTTTATATCTTAAATATAAAGTTCTACGTCTTTTAGACTCCAATCGGTATCAGTTAGGTTCTTATTTTAACCATAGGGGCAAAATGGTAATTTTGTCATTCTTGCCCCGGACCCAGTCGTGGTTCTTAGAATATCCCATATATCGTATACATGAAGTTCTAAGTCTTTTAGACTTGAATCGCTATTAGTTAAGGGCTTACTTAGCCTTAGGGGCAAAATGGTAATTTGTCATTCTTACCCCGGACCCTGTCGTGGTCCTCAGAATGTCCCATATATCTCATATGTAAATTCTTAAGTCCTTTGGACTTCGTTTGGTATCTGCTTTTGATCATCGGGACACATCGGTCATTTCTCGTTTTACGCATTACTGTCCCGGAGTCTTATTTAGCCCTTCAGTGTTCATAATTATCCCTATGATAATTTATCAGATCAGTTTGACCTTTATTTGACCTCTACTTTGCACTTACTGTGCTCAGGGGTATTTTGGTCATTTTACGTTTTGTAAGATTCTGACTCCGAATCATTATTTAATCATGTTTACAGTCTCACCAGTATCTGGGCTTCTATCGCTATCAATTTCGTCCCAATCGGACTTCATTTGGGCTTCGTACAGTATCAGGGGTAATTTGGTAATTTCACGTGTCATATTTTTCGGCTCGTCAGTTCATAAAATGGACCTCACCATTGGGTCCAGAGTGTTCGACATAATTAAGTTGGACTATCTGTTATGTTCAATTGACCCTGGGAAGCATCAGGGGCAGTATGGTCATTTACACTTTATGTGTCTCTATTTTTTGGGACTTCAGTTCGTTAAACGAACCTCACCGTTGAGTTCAGAACGCCCGACATAGTCAAAATAGACTGTCTTTTATTTTTTATTTGGGTCTGGTGTCATCAGGGGCAGTACAGTAATTTATTACTTACGGATCTGTATTTTTCGGTACTGTATTTCCACAATCGGACTGTACCATTGAGTCCGGAATGTTCAACATAGTGAAAATACACTATTTATTTAATTTATTTGGACTCCGTTTGACATAATTAATGTCCAGGGGTAAAATCGTAATTTTACCTCTTTAATAAAATAATAAAATAATTATTTTATTATTTAATTAATTTGGCAGGGCTCAAATGTATAATTTTCCCAAAATCTGGACCACTGTATAATTTTCAGAAATGTTGGGGGTTGATCCGTAATTTCAGAAATCAATTGGGGGTTAAAACATAATTACACAAATTAGGGGTTCAAACCCCTTGGGTTTTAGGTTCAAGAACTGAACCGGTCCAATTACATTGTGAACCAACCGGTTCACTAACACTTCAGAAAACCAGAATTAAATATCCCTGTTATCCCCTAATTGGCCCCTTATCCATGTTCAGGTTATGCCCAAAATCCGATTTTAATTTCTTATCCGAGGGACCAAACAGGCAGGATTTGATTTAAAACAAATCAGGTAGCCCAAAACGGTGTAGTTTCATTAATGGGGTGGCACAATCTTGCGTTGCCACGTGTATGAGTCGACTCGGCCCAACTCGAATGAGTTGGCGAGTCAACTCCATCTTCTCCAACGCGCAGGGCACTGTTGCCCTAATACCAGCCCCGGTTTTTCTCTATTTCGTGCCATTCCAAGCACGGTTTCCGACTGTTTTTGGTTCCAATTTGTCCCTAGGAGTGATTCCAACAACTTTGCATCGATTTGGTGCCTCGAATCCAAAGATTAAGCTCGGTAGAACCGATTATTGCGCAGAATTTCAGTTCGGCCGTGTGGCCTTGTTCCTCAACCAAATCGCACACGGTTTGGTTCTTTGTGACCCTTAGAACAGGGGCTTCAATTCCCCATTTACAAATTTCAGTTTAGGTGTTCGTTTTAGATTTTGGGTTTCTTGGCCGAAAGGAATAATTTCAGATTCGAGGGCCTTACCATGCGATTTTGGGTCGCGGGTTGGTGTATTTGGGACCCTCTCAGTGTCTAGATCATTTCTAGACCATCAAAACTTGGTTTTTGGGAGGTCGAATCAGACCCAGTTTTGGAGGTGTCATCCATGGCGGTTTGGTCACGGTTTGGGTTTCTAGGCCTATCCGAACCTCTCAGTTGTTCCAGATCAGTTCTAGGGTCTCTTAGGGGCATGTATATATGATTCATATGGATTAAAAATAATCAGAGCAGTACCAATAAATCAAAACAGAAAATTTTGCAGTTGAGGTGTTTACCTCATAAACGGCCACTGTTCCTCCCTCTCAGCTCAGTTCAGTGCCTTGATTGTGCTTGTTCAGATCCAGCCATGCCTCAGATCAGTCACACAGGGCCCAGTTCTTCCTCTCCTATGTTCATTTCTAATGAAGACATCATGCACACCATGCTTGTATTTCCATGGTCTCACCCAGACTCTCTATAGATCAGTGCACACAGCTCTCTATACAGATCTGATTTTCTTCCATGCATAGATGGAGATTATCAAAAATTAGATTTGTCTTTGGTGTTTCATCTCCCCAAGTGCATGATGGATTTGCATGCAATTTGGTTGGGAGGAGATGTAATCATGGGTACATAGGCATGATGATCTAGGGGCATAGGGTGATGCATGCTGAGGTGTTGCATGCTTGGCCATTGGCCAGTTTTGGTGGCAGATTAGGATAATTCAGTGTTATATACATTTCTGTTGTATATATGGACACAAAGATAATAGTAGCTTAGTTGGTAATTTTTGGATGAGGTTTCTTTTCACTTAAAGGTCAAGGGTTCAATTCCCCTGGCCTCCCATTTGGCCATATTTCCCATATTTTCGGTTAAGGCCACGTTTGGTTGCAGAGTAATTCAATTTTCCATGTTTGCTACATAACTTTCATTCCGTAGCTCCTTTTTCGATGCGGTTTCTTCCGAGAGCTTCATAATTCAGTTCGCTTCAGTGTCCGAGGTTCCATGTCATTTATTAATCATTCGAGATTTTTGAGGTTAACTAATTCGGGTTCCGTTAGTGTTAAAACGACATTATTTTACCGATTTAACCAGCAATTTGGATTCGGGTAAGGTACCCTTCCCTCCAGACATTTTCTTTATTTAATCGGTCTATGGCGACCGTCAGGATTATGATTAATTCCCTAAATCATTCTGTATGTCGGTATTAATTAATAATTATTAATTAATTATTAATTTCGCGGGATCGGGGTGTTACATTAAGTCTTTAAAATTTTAGTTATGCTTTGATTGTATAACCATGTGTATGCATATGAGTAGAGCGGCAGTACCGGGCGGTGTGCTTAAATTTTAAATGAGAAAAGAAAAATTTTTCACGCTTCCGCAAAACACGAGTTGCACCGTCGTCCGATACCGCTGCTCACAGGACTGTTCCGCCCAATGGCCTCCGGGTCTGAGGGTGGCAGGTCGCGATGCGAGATCCGCACAGGATGGGTTTCGGGTCATGACACTCCTAATCTCTCTCTCTCTCTCTCTCTATATATATATATATATATATATATATATATATATATATCTTCTCAGACTTACTCCCCACTGTTTGGGCCTGCCTTGTACACTTGTGCACTCCTCCATTCTGAATTCCCAATACCACACGCCACACTTACACACACACACACACACACACATATATATATATATATATATTATATGTCATATATTAGCCCTACACACCCATAGTTTCTCTCACCTGCTTACTGCTCCTCCCCATACTTTCCACTGTTTTGTGCAGGCCATGTTTTGGCCGTGTGTGTGTGTGGTGTTTTGTTTGCATATATATATATATATTTATATATTTATACACATATAATATAACACTCACACTCTAACACACTTGGAGCTACACACCTCTCACCCAACACATTGTACACACTTTGAATACATATATAATATATATATAATTTTTTTGATACACATGCATGTATGCTTACAACACACACACATGCATACATACTTGGTCACCTACACACAACACACCTTTATTGTGTTTATCTGTGTGTTTTAATATTTTTCTATTTATTATATCTAACAATTAATTCCTTATATTAAATTAATTAATTATGTTAAATTAATTAATTTTTCCCTTAAGTGTAATAATCTTTGCAATACTTTTTTTCATAACCTCGAAATACGTGCCCGTATCTTACACTCATATCAATGGCCGACGGTTGTCGTGAAATTCTACAATCACTGTGGAACTAACCGAAACAGGTTGGTGATTGCAACGAAAGTGATGTACAGTCGTCCTGAGTTTTCAGGACTATTAATAAAAGTCCACGCGTCGGGGTCGAAACCGACCTCGTTACTTAAGGCGTCGATTACTAATTTAACACCAACGACGTAATAGTCCCTAATTCAAATTAGGGTGTTACATTAATATTTTGATAGTGGGTGTTCTAGGCACATGATTAGTGACAAGTTACTATTTTCTGATCTAGAGAATCATAATGGAGGGGCTATCACATTTGGCGATAGAAGTTAGTCTAGTGTTTTAGCGAAGGGTTCAATTCATATAGAAGGATTTCCAAAACTAGACAATATGCTTTATGTTGATGGTTTTGCAGCCAATCTAATCAGCATAAGCCAGCTTTATGATGACAGTCTTGTAGTTCACTTCTCAAAAGAGGAGTATAGAGTTTTTGACATAAATGGAAAGTGTGCCTGGCAAGGGATTAGGACAGTTGACAATTGTTATGGTATTATTCCAAATCCCACTGTCATTTGTAATAGTGCCAAGGTTGAGAGTAGCAACTTGTGGCATAAAAGACTAGGCCTTTTGAATTCAAAATATTTAAAAATGCTGTCAAATAAAGACCTATTTCGTGGTTGATCAAAACTAGGAAAAAATTCTACAAGTGTATGTGGTACATGCCAAAAAGCTAAACAAATAAGTGTATCACATAAGAAGTCTTCTTTTCTAGCCACCTCAAGACCATTTGAACCAATTCATAAGGACTTGATGAGTCCTTCTAGAATAGAAAGTCGAGGTGGTAGAAGATACATCATAGTTATGGTAGATGCTTTCTCTAGATTTTCTTTTGTAGATTTTCTTAGAGAAAAAATAGATGTTTATAATTCCATCATTAGGATTTGTCAGCGAATCCAAAATGAGAAGGGTTACACAATCACTAGGGTAAAGAGTGATCATGGCACTAAATTTGAAAAAGCCCCTATGATAGATTATTGTGATAACATCGACATAAAACTTGAATTTTTAGCTCCAAAAACACTTCAACAGAATGGGGTTGTTGAAAGAAAGAATAGAGTCATTTAAGATATGGTAAGAGCCATGCTCGTCGGTACAAAGAAATTTTGGGCTGAAGTAGTTAGTACAGCTTGCCATACGATCAATAGGGTATACCTTAGACCTGGTTCAAGTCAGACTTCGTATGAGTTGTGAAAGGTAAAAAAACTCAGCCTTAGGTATTTTAAAGTCTTTGGAAGTCATTTCTACATTCTTAAAGATCGAGAAAACTTAGAAAATTTGATAAACGGAGTGATGATGGGGTCTTCCTAAGATATGAGCCCATTGTTGATAATGAGGATAATTGACTTGAAGTAAAAAAGAGTACTTTATCAACCAATGAGAAAAGTACTCCAACTTAGGTTAAAAAAGCTTATGATCCCTCCAATATCATTGGATATTTACAAAGTGCGGTCAAAACAAGAGCTCAAATTGAGAGTGAATTGAGTTATCATTGCTGCATATCTCAAATTGAACCCACGAATGTGAAATAAGCTCTCCTATATGGTGATTGGATTCTTGCTATGCAAAAAGAGTTGTTTCAATTCACAAAGCTTGATGTTTGGGAATTAATCCCATGACCTAGAGATTATAATGTTATTGGTGCCAAGTGGATTTATAAGAGTAAGTTAGATGAAAAATGTGTCATAGTTAGAAAAAAAGTTAGATTGGTTATTCAAGGCTATACCTAGGTTGAGGGTATAGACTTTGATGAAACTTTTGCTCCAGTTGCTAGGCTAGAAAATGTGAGATTACTTCTAGCTATGGCATGCCATTTGAAGTTTAACCTTTATCAAATGGATGTTAAGAGTGCCTTTTTAAATGGCATTCTTAAGGAAGAAGTTTATATGGGACAACTCAAGGGGTTTGAGGATCCATGAAGTTTTAATCATGTCTATTGACTAAAGAAAGCCTTATATGGGTTGAAGCTAGCTCCTAGAGCTTGGTATGAAAGGTTTTCTTCCTTACCTCTTGAAAAAGGATTTTTAAGAGGGGGAGCCGATAAGACAATGTTTTTAAGGAAGGATGGAAAGGGCTTTGTGATTGTTCAAGTCTATGTTGATGACATAGTCTTTGGTTCCATAAGCACCAAACAAACTCAATACTTTTGAGAGGAGATGAGAGTAGGTTTTGAGATGATTATGGTTGGTGAGCTAAATTTGTTCTTAAGAGTCCAAGTTAGACAAATGAGAGATGACATCTTTATCTCTCAAACAAAATATGCCAAGGAGTTAGTGAAGAAATTTGGCTTATAAAGCATTAAGTATGCTAGAACTCTTATGAGTACTAGTACGAAACTTAGTAAAGACACCACAGACAAGAATGTTGAGTCCATAATTTTTAGAAGTATGATAGGTAGTTTACTTTATCTCACTTATAGTGGGCCTGATATTGCTTTTAATGTTAGTGTTTGTGCTCAGTTTCAGCCTAGTCCAAATGAGTAACATTTGATTGCTATTAAGAGGATAATTAGATATGCGAGTACACCTCTAGGTTATAGAATATAGTATTCTTTTGGTACCAATGCTACATTAACTGTGACCCTCAAAGCCTTCTTTTTCTTTTTATTTTCTTTCCCTTTTTATCATTTACTTTAGTATGTGTGGTAAAACACACACCTGCATACACACACACACACATTGGTTTCACTCTCTCTCACACACATACACACTCTCTCATTCTTACACACTCACGGTTCTTTCTTCTAGATACATAAGCAGACACTAATATATGTATACAAACTCATATATCTCACATCTAATAAAGAAAGAGCGAGAGAAAGAGGGAGGGGAAGATTTTTGAAAGGACGAGTAAGGGTCAAACCAAGAGAGAAAAAAGAAAAAATGTGTTTGCCTATTTTTAGGGTCTTGTCCCCATCAATGAGTAATCACTCTCCTCCACACACACAATGGTGCAGTAGCACACACCTTAGTGTCTCTCACACATGATTTTTTATTGGCCAATAATAATGTGCCACATAGCATTGTCAAGTGGGTTATGCCAAGCTTCCTTTGGAAGCTTTACACGCTAAACGAGATGCCACATGGCTTGTTTGTCATGAACGTGCGTGTACAAGTGTCTGAAATTTAACTATATTGAAGTTTCACCAAAGTTGGAACCTCAACTACGTGTAGATTCCAAATATGTCCTCTATTTCTCCAAATTCCAACGATAAAATTTTTATATTTATCTGCATCTTGAATTTAACTCTGTGGCGCTGTAGCCCATACTAGTCTCGAATAAATTTCTAAAATTATTTCTTAGGCTCATAATATCATATTAATCACTAAAAATTCACTTTTGCAATTTATTTGATTCATTATCATTTAATTAATTATCTTTCTTTGATTTAAACTAGAAAGTTACCAAAATTCCTTTGATAATTTTTTGCGTCTTTACATTGTGGGTGTTACATTCTCCCCCTCTACAAAAAGTTTGGTTCCTCAAACTTGCTAACACTCATACATTGAATAGTATGGGATATTGGGGGTGTATTTCATCCTCGCACTCCTATATAGCCTCTTCGACAACATAGTTTCTCCAAAGGACATTCACTAGAGGAATATTTTTATTGCGTAACACCTGCTCTTTGCAATCTAATATCTGAACTGGTCGCTCGACATAATTCTAGTTTGCTTCTATTTCTAAAGGCTCACACTTAATCACTTGGTCGGGTTATTGTACACACTTTTGTAGCATAAAACATGAAACACAGTATATACATTGGCAAGCTGTTTGTGGTAGTCTTAGTTGATAAGCGCGATGGGTCTGACTTTGTCTTCTATTTGAAATGAACCAATGTATCGAGGACTAAGCTTTCCCTTTTTGCCAAACCTGAGTTTTCCCTTAAAAGGAGATACTTTCAAGTAAACAAAATCTCTTGCATGAAATTCTAGATCCTTTCTTTTCGCATCTACGTAGCTTTTATATCTACTCTGTACTATTTGTAAACATTGGTGAATTGTCTGAATCTTTTCTGTCATGGTTTGGACTATTTCTAGTCCAAGCAATTTCCTTTCACCCTCTTTAGTCCAACACACAGGTGATATGCACATGCTCCCATAAAACGCTTTATAAGTTGTGTTATAGATAGATACCACTAGGATATCACTTAAGGTCCTAATGTATGAATTAAAGCTAGAAAGGGAGGTTCAATAGATTGGTTCTAGAATTAAAAATTTTTCAATTGTTAATTACAAGTCTTGTCTACAACAATGATGCTACAACAACAATATCACTCAACGTGATTAATCTAACATATAAGCCTTTCCACCAATGTAGAGACAAAAATTGATCAAAGACACAAACCTATGAACAATAACCTAATTGATCAACTAGTTCAATTTGTATTCAATTTAATCAATTCAATGCAAAACTCAACTAAATGATCAAATGGCAATTCAATTGAATTTATAGTTTTAATTGCCCAATTAAGTTTTCAATTAATCAAATTAGTGTTCAATTAAGAGATTCATGAAAACTTAATATCATTATCAATATCAAGTGGAAGCAATCAAGAAAAACAATTTGTAAAGTGTAAGAGATGAAGTGATTGAGAGATTTGTAAATCGATTGATGACGGAGAAACCACCAAGGACAATAATGTTTAGAGTAAAACTCCAGAGCTGGGCCAATACTTAAGAAAGACTTCCACTATGATAGAAATTGAATTACAACGTATCTACAAACCAAACTCTACACCTTAAGGTCTGTTGTAACACCCCGACTCTGTATAATTAATAATTAAATAATTAATTATTAATTAGTACCAGCTTAGGGAATAATTAAGGAAATTAACCTTAATCTCCCGGTGGTCACACTAGACCAATAGAATGATTAAACATGTCCGAGAATAGGGTATAATACCCGAACCTAATTATCCATTAATTAGGTGAGATAATGTCAATTTAACACTGACGGAATTCGAATTAATTAACCATGGAAATCCCGAATGACTAATAAATGACACGGAACCTCTGACACTGTAGATAACTGAAATATGAAACTCTCGGAACAAACCGCATCGAAAAAGGAGTTAGGGAATGAAAGTTATGAGGCAAACATCAAAAACTGAATTAATGTGCAGCCAAACGTGGCCTTAACCAAAAATGGTGAAAAAGGGGCCAAATGGGAGGCCAAGGGAATTGAACCCTTGACCTTTGAGAGGATAAATTCTTCCCAAAAATTTACCAGTTAGGCTACCCATTACTTTGTGCATATGTATGCAACTTATTTGTTTATATCTCTGTATTGCCCCAACTTGCCACCCAAATTGACCAATGGCAACCCATGCAAACCCCACATAATGGAATTACATCACCCTACATCACTCTCTGATTATCCAGTCCCCTCATTGCTGAATATACTTATAGAAATATATGTATAAGTGTCTATACATGTGAGAGATAATGTTGGGGGATTCTCTTGGATCAAAAGGGAGTGTTATTGGAGAATTCACCACTGCATATAGGGTGTGACAAAACTGTTAGAGAGGAAATCTAAAGAGAGGGTCAGGGGCATTAGGTGAGAGAAGTGAATGTGAAGCCATGATGTGTGTTGACCATGGTGTGTGCATGGTAGGGGTGACCACATGGAAATGCACAAGGAAAAGGAACTGAGGCAGCCACCGAGGTCGTGCCTGAACCAAGCCCGAAGAGAGACTGCCACTGTTGAAGGTAAAAATTCAAATTTTTCCTTCATTTATTGGTTTGAATTTTTAGAATTGTTTTGAGGAAATTCTGAGGTTATAAGGACTGTAATTGCATGCATGTTAGCTAGACTGAAAATCTGGGTTGTTTAAGCATGAGAAGGACCGTCGGACTGCTTGGAATTCAAGCAAAAACCCAAATCCGCCATTAATGGACCTCAGGTTGCAGGTCTGAATCGACCTCAACCAAATGACTTCATGCATGTACCAAACTGATCTAGACACTGAGAGGGTTTCAAATATCACCACCCGTGACCCAAAATCGCATGGGTAGACCCTCAAAACCGAACCTATTGGTCTCGGCCATGGAACCAAAAATCTTAAATAGGCCCTTAAACTGAAATTTCTAAATGGGATGTTGATCCCCATGGACACACGGTCACAACGAGCCAAGCCACGTGAGGTTTGGTGGAGAAATGAGGCCACGCGACCGAGCTGAAACCCCCCATGATAATCGGTTAAACAGAGCCCCACCCGTAGATTCAAGGCACCAAACCAATGCCAAGATGATGGCATGACACCCAGGGACTGATTGGAACCGAAAGCAGTTGAGAACCCTACCTGAAACTCCACGAAAATGGAGGAAACCGGAACTGGTAATTAGGGCAACAGTACACTGGTTGGTGAAGAAGACGACGAGTCGACCGAGTCGACTCATCCAACACGCCTAAACCCACTGAACCGACTCAGACACGTGTCTGTCCACGAGCGTGCCACTGTTTTAATAAAACTGTACCGTTTTGATGTTGATGTTTTAAGAATTGGCCTGTTTGGTTACGGGTTTTAAAAATTGAAGTTTGGGATTGGGCTAATCCTGAACACGGATAGGGGGGCAAATTGAGGTTAATTGGAATATTTAATTCCGGTTTGCTGAGGGTCACAGACCGGTTGGTTCACAATGTATTTGGACCGGTTCAGTTCTTGAACCTAAAACCCAAGGGGTTTGAAGCCCTCATTTATAAAATTATGTTTTGACCCCTATAAGTTCCTGAAATTACGGATTTGTCCCCACTGTTTAACAGAATCCTACTGTGGCCCAGAATTTTGAGAAATTATACATTTAAGCCCTGCCAAATTAATTAAATAATAAAATAATTATTTAATTATTTTATTAAATAGGTAAAATTATAATTTTACCCTTGGACATTAAATATGTCAAACGGAGTCCAAATAAATTAAATAAATAGTGTATTTTCACTATTTCAAGCATTCTGGACTCAATGGTACAGTCCGATTTTGGAAATACAGTCCCAAAAAATACAGACCCGTAAGTGATAAATGACCGAACTACCCCTGATGGTACCCAGACCCAAATAAAAATATCAGATAGCCTATTTTGACTATCTCGGACATTCTGAACTCAACGGTGAGGTCAGTTTAATGAACTGAGGTCCCGAAAAATACGACACATGAAATTACCAAATTACCCCTGATACCGTACGAGACCTAAACAAAGTCCGATTGGGACGAAACTGATACCGGTAGGAGCCCAGACACTGGTGAGACTGTATACTTGATTAGATGACGAATCGGGGTCAGAATTACACAAAACGTAAAATGACCAAAATACCCTTGAGCACTGTAAGTGCAAAGTAGAGGTCGAATAAAGGTCAAACTGATCTGATAAATTATCATAGGGATAATTATGAACACTGAAGGGCTAAATAAGACTCCGAGATAGTCAACGCGTAAAACGAGAAATGACCGATGTGTCCCGACGATCTAAAGCAGATACCAAATGAAGTCCAAGGGACTTACAAATTTATACATGAGATATATGGGACGTTCTGAGGACCATGATAGGGTCCGGGGCAAAAATGACAAAATTACCATTTTGCCCCTAAGACTAAATAAGTACCCAACTGATACCGTTTAAAGTCTAAAACACTTAAAACTTCATATATACGATATATGGGATATTCTGAGGACCAGAACAGGGTCCGGGATAAGAATGGAAAAATTACCATTTTGCCCCTATGGTTAAAATGAGAACCTAACTGATACCGATTGGAGTCCAAAGGACGTAGAACTTTGTACTTAAGATATAAAGACTATTCCGTAGACCACGATAGGGTCCGGGACAAGAATGGTAAAATTACCATTTTGCCCCTAAGGTTGAATGAGTGCCTGACTGATAACAATTGAAGTCTAAATGACTTAGGATATAATCCTAATAACTGCTAAGCCTAATTAAAGAATGAAATAGCCTCGGGTGAGACCCAATGGAAGGGCGATAGGCTACTAGGCTATCTTAGGTAATCCGATAGATACCTAAGATGACGAATGAGACCTGAATGGATGAGTTCTGATCTGTCTGTGATTGATGATTATTATTCAGGATATACATGGAGATGCCTGACGTACTTGGAGGTTATCGGATTATTTATGCAAGGAAATTAGCGTAAAGTTTGTGAGTAACTTCTGACACTGTTTTGATACTGTCCCTTGATTTACTGATCTGTTTTGAATACAATTATTTAAGTGCAATTATTTAAATGCATGCCTTTTCGTACTATATCACTTATGACATGGTTTTAGTCTTTTTAAATAATTGACTATATTCCTGATCCCTGTGCTAGCATCCCGTACTGTTTTGCCCATTTTGAACTGTTGAGATAAAATGGATATATTGAACCATTATTTTCGAAACGATTAAATGAACCATGTGATATAGGCAAAGAACAACATTTTGTTGTATCGTACCGCTTTGTATAGTATACTGTCTGAATGCTATATTGTTTAAATGTATGTACTTAATGTACGCCCTTTGTACCACATTCCACGTGATGTGCTTGTGTCCTTCGAATTAGGAATTCCGTTCAGTTCGGTTATGTGCTGTCCGTTAATGATATGTCTGCTCTCGATTGATATGTTCCGTCCGGTTCTGACATGTTCCGTCCGTTGATGATCTGTCTGTCTTGATTGATATATGGTCCAGTTCCGTTATGATCTATCCGTTAATGATATGTCTTTGTTTTGACTGATGTATTGTTACGTTCGATTCTGTTATGTTCCGTCTGTTAATGATTTATCTGTCTTGATTGATATATGGTCCAGTTCCGTTGTGTACTGTCCATTGATGATGCGTCTGTCTTGATTGAAACATTGTTCAGTCCAGTTATGATTAGTTCCGACAGTGATGTGTCCCTGACTTGATTGTTATATTGTTTCTACCCAGTTTTGTTATGTTGTGTCCTGTTCATGATTGCCTGTGTCTTGATTAGTGTATTGTTTCCGTTCAGTTCCGTTATAATTTTATCCGTTCGCGATATGCCTTTGCTTGATTGATGTATTGTTTCCGTTCGATTCCGTTATATTCCGTCCGTTGATGATATGTCTGGCCTGATTGATAGATGGTCTAGTTCTGTTATGTTTCTGTCCTGTTATTGGTATGCCTTGTCTTGATTGATCTTGTTCAACTCCGCTATGTTCTAGCCATTGATAATATGCCCCTGTCTTGACTGACTTATTGTTCCCACTCAGTCCCGATTGTGATTTGTTCCGTTAATAAAAAGTCTGTATCTTGACCGATATATTAGCAATAGTTATTATTTTGACCGATTGGTTATGTCATGTTCCGATCCGTTTGTATTGTTGTTCGATTCTGTTTTATTGTACTAGACTGCTTATGAAATGGATTTATAAAAATAGTTATTTTTGAAATGACTAAATTATCCCTGTGCCTTGGAAGCACAAAACAGGTTTTGAAACCCATGATAGGGAATCTGTGTTACTCACTGGGCTTATTTAAGCTCACCCCATTATTCTGACATTTTTCAGGAATTACCTCCATTGGATTAGAAGGTACTATGACATGACGTGAATAGGCCAAGTGGCATCGCAAGTAAGGATCTGACGACACTGAACTGTAGAGACTGGTTTATTGTGGATTGAACCTGGTTATTCCGGTGAGTGGTATGTTATGACTGACTTGACTGATATATACTAGATATACATGGCTCATGGAACTAATGGTACTCTAGAGATATTAGATCTGCTCTGTTGTTATATGCTTGATTTTAGATATGCTCTGAGATTAGAATTGTTGACTGATTGGATTTAGTCTTGCTCTATGATACATATTCTTATGATGGGTAAGTGAGTTACATTCCCGTGACACAAAGAAAAAGGTTTTAAATTCCGCTGCATCTGACCCTACAGTTGGAGTGCAATTCGTCGAAAAGTTCAGAATTTGCCTTTGGTTGGTCGCGTCGCGATCGACTGGCAGTCACGTCCTCGACATCCGCGTAGGGTGGGGTTCGGGATGTGACATATGTTCTACCCGATCATGTCTTCAATTTCTTCTTGAATCCACAAACTCCTCATAGCCAGAATCTTTATACAACTGAAATCCTTGATGGCCTCGGAATCCTCCAATCTAGTTGCTCCATAATTGCAAATCCTCACAATCTCGGTGTCCACCGATCGCTCAACGTCGAATCCTCAAGCTTGAACTCAATTCTTCATCAATGGTGAAATGACATGAACATGTGGCTTTTAGATTTGATTTGGATCTAGTGAATGATCTAAATCAATCAGTGAATAAGAGTAAAGAAATGCATAATTAATCTCTCATGAAAGTTTTTTGATCTCTCTCAAGAATTTAGCTCTCACAATTGAAATTCCTCTCACTCTGTTTTTCACTACTCTCAACTGAATTTTCACAATGAACTTGTTTGATCCAAATGAGCTCCAAAACAGATTATAATTTGTTTTCTGCCGGGGGTTCGTTCAAATGAACCATCACTCGTTGGAACAAGCCCTCATTCGTTCGAACAAACAAGGAACGAATATTAAACGAGCACAATTCTGAGGTTACAGCTTTTTGTTTGATACATTCTTTTTGAACAAATGAAAAAAAAACTTTTGTTGTTTTTTTGAATGAGCTCGTTCGAACGAGCAGCAGATAGTTACTTATTCTTTGCTTATCTTGTTAACATAATTTTTCCTAAGAGTTTTTAAGATGCATTTTTTGAAAAATTGTTTCACAACCACAAGTCTAACACACACATGATGCTATGATAAAAATTATATGTAATGGATACAATATGTGAGTGTATGAGATCCAAATCAAAACAAAAGTCACATATACCCTTCGAGAACCAAGCCAGCCAGTAGTGATGCACGGTAATGCCTGTTGGACCATCTTGGAATAGAGCGGGCATTGAGGTACTCACTTCTAGGACTTATGTAATGATTACACACAAAACACATTTTGTCAAACCGGATTAGCCACTTATAATATCGGACCCCTTGGTCCTAACGACAAGGTGTTTTGTGTGTTAGATTGCAATTCGTGATAAAATTACATAAAATAGTATAAGATTGCAAGACACCAAAATCTATAACCTCCAAAGACCCAAATAGATAAAAATTATAAATTTTGACTGAGTATCCTATACTAGAGATATTACTTAAAAATGCTCAACAAGTAGTCAACCTGTTTCCTGTATAACAAACTCAACTATTCCATGCGAGATCACATAAATAGAGATATACCAAATAAATACAATAAGATCACACAAATAGATGAATATCAATATAATACAAGGTACAGTAAACATGGTAACCATATGTAATCAAATCAAATCCTAAGCAAGACAAAGTGACTCTAAGTTATCTCATACATATGCAAAAAAATGTATTCTAGTCCTCCTCAATATATGCTCAATAAAATCTCCTAATCTCCCCCTTTGTTACACCCCTTTGAACCAACTCCCTCTTTGTTACACCATCTCCCCTTTTTTGCCACGTTGACAAAGGAAGGTATCAAATAAGGAAGATTATTAGGAAGTAGAAAAACAACAAGGTAGGCATACATAATGAGATAACATATAGCTGACAGTTATGATAATAGACACAGTAAAACTAATATCAATGATATTATAGCAAAACAGTGAGTCTATCATCAATCCCAAAAAGATAAAACAAGAAGTCATAGGGGAAAAATATATGCATTTAGCTGATGAGTAGAAAAATATATAGGAAAACCTCACTACAAAATCACTCATCACTCATGTAATCTAAAACAAGCTGAATCACTAATCATCTCCAGGTGGTCGTGGATGTGGAAAGGCAAGTGCGAGAGCCTCTATCAACCCCTGCAGAGCTCCTCAAAAATAGGTCATCTCCTCTATCATCGGCACGAAGTAGTCTGATCGTACCTGAAGATAGTGCTGCTCCAGCCTTTGATTAATGTCAGTAGTGATCTAATCATGATGCAGCTATAGATGATCCTCTCATTCATCTCTCGTGTTCGGCTGACCAGTTGTAGATGAAGAGGCTTCTGCTGACGCATGAAGATCTGCCCCCAATAGGGTACCAAATTGCTGTGGAGTCTAGTTAATAAGGAAGTCCTTAACATGAAAATATCTCCGAATTGTTGCTACAGCGATGATGGATGTGGCTATTACTGTTGTGCCAGTGATTGCTACTACTATGGCTTCTAGGCCTCCTAGTGCTCATCATCAACATCGTCCTCATTGAGAGGAGTGATGACATGTCCCCAAAACCTAGCTAATGTCCAACGTGTAAATGGTCTAGGTGGGAGGACGAGTATGTCAGTAGTATGGAAAGGTACATACTGTACACCATAGATCCTAGTGATCAAGCTGCCAAATGGTAAAGACGCAGTGCATCTAGTACCAGTGGTAGAGGAATCGATTACTCTAAGAACATACGAGGGAACATTGATCAGTATGGCAGCACCAATGGCATAAAAAGTGTAGCATCAGAGAGAGTCAACGTGTTTATATGGTTGATTGGATGTAATCCATTACATTTGATGAGATTGAGGATACAATAACCTTTATGAAAATAATCCTATTCTAGAGTGGTAGCCCTTATGGCAAAGATTGTCGAGCTGTTGACTAGGAGGGTGGATGCAATAAGATCAACAGAAGGTAGAATAACACCCTGAGGGAATGGGAAGCTTGGATGCTCAACTCGAGGAAGGCCAAGAGTATAAGAAATCATATCTACTATGATAAAAAAGGTGACACTATGAACCGTTATTGGGTAGGCTCCCTAGTCATCACGAGAACCTAGGTTCGAGTAAAAGTCTCAAACCAGGGTCTTATTGGCCGGACTAGTGACTGACATGAAGGTAGCCAACCACATGAGTCAAATATCATATAAGCTAGAGTCTCACATATGTCATCTATAGTACATACTCTCTCAATTAGGAATGGATAAGACAGGACATATGCTGCTCAAACCTTAACAACCTAGGTCGGAAGGCGATCCATGACCCGAGGTATTGCTACCAGATGGATAGCATAGGAAAAGTGTCGTCATGCTATGAGAACTATTTTGGTCGACAGGATCACTTAGAATTTATCAAATATAGAATATAAGATAACCCTAAGATGGCTCTACATCTAGTGTACTTAACTACAATCCACACTAACCTTAAGTCTAGATGAAAAATCAATTAAAACAAAGAAAAGTGAGAAATGGACTCGAGGACTTTCTGAAACAATGAACTGATGGAATCACAAAATGATCGGTGAAAGAGATGCCCTCAATGAGTAGAACACACTAATCAGAATGGAAACTGAGAATGACATAACCTGGGATCAATATGTCAAAAAAATAATATGAGGATTAGAGAGAAAAATGATAGAAAACCAAAGAAAGTGTGATCAATTCGCGATTTCTCGCATGTTTTGAACTTAGCAATCTTTTGTTCGAATGAGCAAGTGACCCTTCATTCGAACGAGCTTCACTTGAATGAGGGGTTCTGTCACGACCTGAAACCGACCCTATGCGGATCTCGTGTCGCGGGGTCGACCCGAAGGCCGTCCCTACTTTTTCCATTCCTGTATCATAGTACTAATATGTAATGTACTAAAAATTTTAAACAATAAACAGCTGAAGTCTTTATCAATTACAGTAATCCAGCGGAAGTCTTTTAAATAAATTAAACAGCAGAAGTCTATTAAATACATGACATAGTTCTACATAAGACAAAATGAGAACTAAACGTAACCAGTACCTGGGGGTGGTGAATACATGGGAGAACTAACACAGATTGGTATAGTACTTCAAAATGTCCCCTTACGCTCTCAGACTCCTACTGGGGTCTTGTAGCGTCATCACCTGAAATGGGGGGTAAGTGGGGTGGAATGAGCTACAAAGCTCAGTAAGTAAATGCAGATCACCAACACTGGTATCGATGATCAATAAATCCATGAATAAGATTATGATAGCCAATCATAAGAATAAGATGTCGTGATAGCCAATGAAAACAATTGCCACGAGGGCCAGTGGAAACAATTGCCACGAGGGCCAATGAACAGTAATCACAATACACAATCAGAAGTATTGGGTGTAATATCAATATCAAGAATTTCAATGATAATATAACAACAATGAAGTACTGCTACAATGAACCAATCACAATCAAATCAATCAATGCAAGTCCTTCGAGACTTGAAGAATCATAAGGGATAGTGCCATTCAACAATCAAGTTCTATCAGTCATAAGAGATGTTGTTATTCTATGTCAGGGCTCGGCAGACCCTCGATCTTTTGGGGCCCGGCATACCCCCCAGTGGATTCCAGTGAATTGCCATTTGTCTGTTCACGGACTTGACCTGTAGGTCCCAGTCAATCAGATAGCATCAGATGGGTGTTGTGATTGAGCACAAATCCCGTGTTCATAAACATGTCATGCTCATAAGTAATTCCATAGAATATAAAAATGGAATATCATTCATTCAATAAGGATACAACAGTAGGCCTTTCAAGGCATGGTTCAACATGATAACAATGATATAACAGTCAATCAATGTCCACAAGATAGAACAATATCACATTGTGGATAGCAATAACATGTGGTACTTTCAAGGCACAGTGTAACATGATAACAATGATAACATGATAACAATGATACATCAGTCAATCAAATGTCCACAAGATAGAAAAATATCGAATTGTGGAACACAAGGATATTGATACATTCAAGAGTACGAGTTTGGCAGTAAAAGAATAAACTTGGCTTGTGGAAACACCACATATAAGAGAGAGTGATCCACTTACCTCTAATGCAGTCCTATATCAGGAAATCCGTGAGTTTGCCTTGCTTTTGGAATTCCCTATATATCAATAAATCCGTCTCAGAATTAATGCTATTCAACAAATTTTATGTCTTTCTATCATAAGTATCTCTAGCACTAATTTAGACCTTACCATTGAGTTCGGAATGCCGAAGAAAGTCGGTTTAGGCTTTCGCGGAATCCCATTTGGACTTTTGTACTAAAAAGGGTAAAATGATCATTTTGTACTTTTATGTTATTTTATCCTTTGGGGTCCCGTCTCGCAAAACGGACCCCACCATTGGAGTCAGAACATCGGAGATAATAACTTTTGACTATTCATTTGCATCGTTTGGACTTCGTTTGACCTATATTTGAAATAGGGGCATTTTTGTAAAAATTAATATTTTATTAATTTTCCTGTTTGGGCCACAGTGACATTTCTTAAAACATTTGGGGCAGGTTCACAAATTCTCAGAGTTGCGGTTTGAACCAGTTGGTTCACAACCAGAAACCCTAAACCGGTCTGCCCCTTTACTAAACCAAACGGTTCAGTCAAATCTTGAGAACCGAAACAAGATAACCAGTTCTCTTATGCTATCCATGGTTGGAATAACCCCAAACCCAATTTCCACATTTCTTATCTCCGTAACCAAACAGTACAATTCATTTAAAATTCAAACATAAAATGACACAGTTTCACTTCCCATTTTATTTTCGGTCGGGTCCTGACCCGATCCGAACTTGGATCTGGTTTAATTTTAACTCGATAGCCTCACGACTGCACGGTCATCTTCCCCATTACTCCGATAGGGTTCTGGTGGTGAATAGTCGCCTTCTCCGACGACGGTCACCAGTTTTCGATGGATTTTCCTCCTATTTTGAATGCCGTTTTACTCCCCAACACATAGGGATCATGATTCCATCCTCCGTTTTGATCAAGACCATCTTGATCTTCACGAATATGGGTTTAAATATCTCCGGTCGATTTTTCGGTCAGAGCTTCATTTTCGTTTTCGTGACTTTTAGGTCACGGTTTTCACTCAAATTTCATCCTAAACGTTTTCTGCACTATTAGGGTTTATTTTCATAAACTTAAACTAAGCTTTTAAGCATAAAACTCGTGAAACCCGTATTATCACTCCAACCTGCAACTCAACATTTCTTACTAATTTCTTAATCTTTTTCATTCATTCTTTTTGTAATAAGTTCCATATTTCATGCTGATTTAGACCTTATAAATAGATATAAGTTTCATGCTCTAAATCATAAAAATAGAACTCAAAACACTAACCTGGGTTTTCGGTTTAAGCTCACTGTGACCCTCCAAACCCTTCTGTTTCTGCTTCTGAGTTCCTTGACAATGTTCCTCTCAGTCTCAGTTTCCTTTTTATCTCTCAACTCACTCCCGTATATACCTATATAAAGAGAGAGATTCCACCGCCTCTCTCTCTCTTTCTCTCTCTCTCTCGGTTACTCCCCCTTCTATGGCCCCTTTTCTTGACTTAGGTTCTGGTATTCCCTCTGCCAAATGCAACTTTGCATTTATTGGCTTGGGATACTTGTGATGTACACACACACACACACACACATATATATATATATATATATATATATATATATTATGCACATCACACACACACACACACACTTCACCCAACCGAGACACACACACACACACAGTGATGTATACATGGGTCACTATACATGTGCAGCCCCCCCTCCTTTTCCTTTGTCTTTTCTTTGATATTTCCATTTATATTTATACATGTATTATGTATACATATACATATATATACATAATATACATTATACTATATGTAGTTATTTATACACATATAAAATACATATCTTATACGTGAGAGTATATCCATATACGTGCATATATATTCATTTATGACAGTGCATGCATACACTGATTTTTGGTATACTACGTGTCCGTGAAACATGGGCATGCATGAAAATACGTGTGCACGCATTACGATGCAATTTCCTGGGGTGCTCGGGTGTTGCCTGGCACTTGTTATACATTTCAACCATTTACAGTTTCCAGTCATTCATTTCCATGAAATACCATGATATACATATCTTACCGTTCAAGTTCCATTATTTGATCGACTTACCTCGGTACACGTGACGCATCCCAGGTCGGGATATTACAGGTTCGCTTGAACGAGCACCCAAGGCTATTCTTCTCTCAGAAAAATAGAGTGTCCTGCTTTGTTTGATAATCCTCTGTGCATTTCAACTACTAATTAGGGGGAAAATAAGGGTTTTCTTTTAAAACTTCAATTTTTAACATGAAACAATTTTGAGAAGAATTCTTTTATAAAAAATGCTACATCCAATCCCAATGTTTTTGAGTTGAAATTTGAATTATAAGAACATTTTTGAGTGATTTAAAGAGTATGAAATATGTGTTCTAAAATGAATCAAGATATTCATTTAGCTCCGGAACACTTAAGTCTATGCAACCTAACTCTCTACGCATTCAACCATGATGTGAAGACATATGTATTAAGCTTCAATCATGTGATGTTCTTATCTCAAGATTGATTTTATGGTGTTGAATGATTTAAACAACAATATTAGCAATCAACCATAGTCAATCAACTTAGTGATTTTTGGCAATTTCCAATCAAAACTCCATCTGAACTTCAAAGCCAAATTTTTGCAATTTGAATTGCATATTTCTCAATTTTTTCAAGGCAACTTTCACACAGTTTAGTAGGCTACTCTTTCCCAAGGATTTCCATTGATTGCATGCACACTAGCCTAAAGGTAGCCCTTTCCTTGTACTCTTGATTTTTTATTTTGTGTGTTTGCCATTATCTTTTAAGGGTTTTTCTTTTTGTCCTTTGATTTTTCCTACTTAAGCCAATCTTTCTTGCCATGGACTTATTAATGCATAAACATAAAACTATTAAGTCCAAACTATCTACAAGGCAATCTCATGTATGAATAAATACAAGACTAAGCACCAAGAGATCACTAGTAGATTGAAAGATTGAATGCATTTAAGTGAATAAGACTAAGTGAAGATAGTGATAAACTAAAGTACACATGTCATAGTCTTAAGCACTAACAATGCATCTCTATTTACTTTTCTTTCCTTTTTTTTAAGAAAGAGTGGGATTACCATTACCAATAAAAATGAAAGAAAAATGTTTTTGGATTACTGACTTCACAAATGTATGAAATGCACCTAACTATTAAAGATAAAAATTCCTCTAAAAAGGAAAAAAATAATTAAAAAAAAAGATCTATAGACCTAGAATAGATGACTAACATAAGGTTCACCTAGACTTGGAAAAAGAACTCAACCTAAAGATGATTTTCAACAAAAACAATGGAGTAAGATGTGATAAAGAAATTTATAGGGATACTCTAGAATGTGAGTGAAGAGTAGAATCTCTAAGTTGTTATAAAATATCTTAGTCATCTAAGAGATGAATTTTCTCTTCTCGACGAAGAAGCAAATTGTGAGGTGTGACTTGCACACTCCTTCTCAAGACATTTCAATTTATCTTTCCTCGCCCAAATTTGTTTTACAATTCTTTTGGGAATAGGAGCGACACTTTGAGTCTTGACTTTACCTCCAACCTTGGAATGTGGAATCACATTAGGCTTTTCAAGGTTGGAAAATTGAATGATCCTTTCAGCCATGCTCATTGATTTTTAAATATGTGTATTCATTTGTTGCTTCAAGGTAGCAATTTTTAATTCGCACTCTAAGGTCATGGTGTGAGATTTTGTTTTCTTATTCTTAGCAAATCCACACTTCCTCCTAGAATGCCCTTCAAGTATGCAATAAGAACAAGACAATGGTTTTGGTTGAGGTTTAGCTTGTGGTCTCGTTTGAGGTAGTGGAAGAGAATGTGCTTGAGGCTTTGGTTGTGGTTGGATTTGCCTCTTAGATTTAGGTGGATCAACACATTTAGATTTTGAGGACACAAACGCAACCGACTTAAATGTGGGAGATTGACTTGAAGTGGATGTGGAAGGCTTGTTCTTATCCGTGAACATGTCATAGCCCAAACCACTTCTATCATTCTTAATTTAGATGGTATTAAGAACTTTAGAAAGCTTATTTGACTTATCCTCTAGATTAACTTCTACATTTATAGGTTGTGTGAGTCATTCACTAAGAGAGTGAACTTTGGAATTCAATTTCTTCTTTTCAACCTCGCAAGCATCTAGGGATGCTTTAAGTCCTCATACCTCAACAACCAACAAATTTCTCTCATTATATAAAGTTTCAACCTTCTCCAAGAGAGTTAATTTATCCTCATTTAGTTGATTCAATAAGGATTGATCAACTATTAAGGCACTTTTCTCGTTCTCACATGACTTTAGTTTAGTGATAAATTTCATGTTAGATTTTTTGAGATTTATAGATTCATTGAATAGTCTTTTAAAAGAAATCTCACTATTGTTTTCTTCATCACTCTCATTATCACTAGACATAAGGTTTTTGTTGTCCTTATGATCTTCATCCTCATTGGATGAGGATCCTTTATAGACATTGGTGACACTTGTGAAAGCCAAGAATTGACTTTCCTCACCTTCTTTTTTATCATCATAATCTTCATCCCTTTCACCCTCTTCGGAAAAAGTTGATTTCATTGCCCTTTTATTTCAAGAATTTCCCTTTCTCTTGTTAGGATAATCGGTCGCTGTGTTCCCAAAATTATGACAATCATAGCATTCAATAGGTTTAGAGGAGGATTATGATAAAGGTCTTTTTCTATCACTACTAGAAGAAGAATTTTGGACTTTGTCTCTTGAAGAGTTATAATTTCCAAAGGATCTTTTACTTGAGCTTTGAGATCCCTTAGAGTTAGGCATTCTACACTTGAGGTACTTGTTAAACCTCTTAACAAAGAAAGCTAAGTTTTTATCATTCATGGACTTGGGGTCAATCTCTAAATCCCCTTTACTTTCTCCTTAAGTTGATTTTAAGGCAAGACTTTTAGTCTTTTTTTCTTGCCTTAGAATTAGCTCAAAAGTTTGAAGTGACCCAACTAACTCATCAATAAAGAGAGAGTCCACGTTTTTACTTTCCTCAATGATGGTTATCTTAGGTTTAAATCTCTTGGAGAGAGAGATCGATATTTTCCTTATTATTTTGGTCCTATCTTGCTTCTCTTCTAGGTTGAATGACGAGTTGACAATGTCACTCAATTTAGCTTAGAACTCGGAAAAGGTTTCTGATTCTTCTATTCTTAAAGCTTCAAAACTAGAAGTCAACATTTGTAATTTAGACCTTTTTATTACTGATGCACCCTTATGGGTAGTCTCGAGGATGTCCCAAGCCTCCTTGGATGTCTCACAAGTCATGATGCGGTGAAACTCATCGGGAGTTACCGCATTAAAGATGGCATTCAAGCTTTTGGTGTTGTAGACACTCATCCTTAACTCTAACTCATTCCAAGTGTTTGAAGGCTTGACTATGGAGGGAATTGCCATAGTTGTAGTTGTGACCAAAGGAGTCCAACTTCCTTGGACAGCAAGCCATACTCGCTCATCCATGCCTCTCAAGAATGCTCTAATCCAAGCTTTCCAATGTGTGTAATTAGAACCGTCAAATAAGGGTGGTTATGAGATAAAACCACCTTCTCTTAACCCTTCCATGGTTCACACTAAGGATATTAATCAATTGCCTTTGAAAGTAGGTTCTGATACCACTTTGTTATAGATAGATACCACTAGGATATCACTTAAGGTCCCAAAGCGTGAATTAAACCTAAAATAGGGGAGTGGGGATGAATAGGTTGGTTCTAGAATTAAACATTTCTTAATTGTTAATTACAAGTATTGTTTACAACAACGATGCCACAATAAAAAAATCAATCAACATGATTAATCCAACATATAAGCCCTTCCACCAATGGAGAGACAAGAATTGATCAAAGATACAAACCTATCAACAACAACCTAATTGATCTACTAGTTCAATTTGATATTCAATTTAATCAATTCAATGTAAAATTTAACTAAATGATTAAATGTCAATTCAATTCAATATACAATTTCAATTCCTCAATTAAGTTTTTAATTAATCAAATTAGTGATCAACTATGAGATTTATGAAAAATTAATATCAATATCAATGTCAAGCAAAAGAAATCAAGCAAAGAAATTTGTAAATTGTAAGAGATGAAGTGACTGAGAGATTTTCAAACCGATTGATGATTGAGAAACCACCAAGGACAACAATCCTTGGAATAAAACTCTGGAGTTGAGCCAATACTCTAAGAAGACTTCTACTATGATAGAAATTGAATTACAACGTCTATACAAACTAAACTCTACACCTCAAGGTCCATTTTACTCGATCACGTCTTCAATTTCTTCTTGAATCCACAAGCTCCTTATAGCCAGAATCTCTATACAACTAGAATCCTTGATGGTCTCAGCATCCTCTGATGTACCTATTCCACAATTACAAATCCTCACAATCTCGGTGTCCACTGATCACTCAATGCCGAATCCTCAAGCTTGAACTCAATTCTTCATCAATAATGAAATGACATGAACAAGAGACTCTTAGATCTAATTTGGATCTAGTGTGAATGATCTAAATCAATCAATGAATGAGAGTAGAGAAATACATGATTGACAATTATGATTGATCTATCATGAAAGAGTTTTGATCTTTTAAGAATTTAGCTCTCATAATTGAAATCTCTCTCACTCTGTTTTTCATTGCTTTCAATTAAATTTTTGTGATTTTTCACAATGAACTTGTTCGATCCAAAATGAGCTTCAAAATATATTATAAATCTGTTTTTCGCCCAGGGTTCGTTCAAACAAACCATCACTCGTTCGAATAAGTCCTCATTCCTTCAAATGAATAATGAACGAATATCAAACAAGCACAATCCTGAGGTTACAGCTCTTCTTTTGATACAGGCTTTTCGAACGATGGAAAATGAACTTACGTTATTCGTTCGAACGAGCAACAGAGAGTTGCTCATTCTTTGCTTGTCTTGTGAACATTATTTTCCATTAGAGTTTTTAAGATGCATTTTTGGGAAAATTTTTTCACAATCACAAGTCTAACACACACATGATGTTATGATAAAAACTATATGCAATGTATGAGTATGTGAGATCCAAGTCAAAACGAAATTCCAATATACCTTTTGAGAACCAAGCCGATCGATAGTGATGCACAATAATGTCTCTCGGACCATCTTGAAATAGAACTGACATTGAGGTACTCATTCCTAAGACTTATGTAATGATTACACACAATGCACGTTTTGTCAAACTGGATTAGCCAATTACAATATAGGACCCCTTGGTCTGAATAGGGTGCCATCCTAGTGTTGGCTAGGTAATTGTTGTTATAAGTAAACTCTACTATTGGGAGATGATTTCCCCAACTTCCTTCAAAGTCCTGTGCACACAATTGTAACATGTCCTCTAACATTTGAATAACCCTTTTTGATTGTCCATCTATTTCCGAGTGACAGGCTATGCTAAGTCTCAATTTTTGATTGAGCATTAGCCCGACTTCAGAGTTTTACTCTAAAGATTGTTGTCATCAGTGGTTTCTCCATCATCAATCAGTTTGTAAATCTCTCAGTCATTTTATTGCTTTTAATTTACTAATTTCTTTAATTGATTGCTTCTGCTAGAATATTGATATTGAAATTGAGTTTTCTTAAATTTCATAATTGATCTTTAATTTGATTAATTGAGAACTTAATTGAGCAATTGATAGTGTAAATTGAATTGTAAATTGATCACTTAGTTGGATTTTGCATTGAATTGATAAAATTTCATATCAAATTAGGCTAGTTGATCAATTTGGTGAATGTTGATAAGTTGGTGTTGTTGAATGATTCTTGGCTATTTCATTGGTGGATGGACATTCATGTTGCATTAATCACGTTGAGTGACTTTGTTGTTGCGGTATCTTTGTTGTAGATAAGAATTGAAATTAACATAAGAGAAAATTTTTATTCTAGAACCTACCTATTGAACCCCTCTCCCTTCTAGGTGATATTTACACTTTGTGACCTTGAGTGATATCCTAATGGTATCCCTCTGCATCAAATTGGTATCAGGGCCTTTTTTCTAAGGCATTTGATTGATATCCTAAGTAATATAAACCATAGAAGGGTTAAGAGAGGGCGGTTCGATATCACGACCACCCCTATTTAACAACTCTAATTACACATATTGGAAAGCTCGAATGAGAGAATTCTTGAGAGCCATGGATGAGCGAGTATGGCTCACCTTCTAAGAAGGTTAGACCCTCCAGTCACAACCACAACTATAAAAATTTCCGTCATAGTCAATCCTTCAAACATTTGGAACAAGTTAGAGTTAAGGATGAGTGGCTGCAATACCAAAAGGTTAAATGCCATCTTTAACGCGGTAACTCCTGACGAGTTTCACCGCATCATGACTTTTGAGACATTCAAGGAAGCTTAGGACACCCTTAAGACTACCCATGAGGGCACGTTGGCAGTAAAAAGGTTAAAGTTACAAATGTTGACTTCTAGGTTTGAAGCATTAAAAATGAAAGAAGAAGAAACCTTTTCCGAGTTTTATGCTAAAGTGAGTGACATTGTCAACTCATCATTCAACCTAGGAAAAAAACTAGAGAGGACCAAGATTATAAGAAAAATATTAAGATCTCTTCCTGGGAGATTTTAACCTAAGATAAACATTATTGAGGAGAGTAAGGATGTGGACTCTGGCTTTGTTGATGAGTTTGTTGGATCACTTCAAACTTTTGAGCTAAGTCTAAGGCAAACAAAGAAGACTAAAATTCTTTCATTGAAATCAAAACAATGAGAAAGTGAAGGGGATTTTGAAATTAACCCTGAGTCCATGAATGATGAGGATTTTGCTCTCTTTGTTAGGAGGTTTAACAAATACCTTAAGGGTAAAATGCCTAACTCCAAGGGTTTTCAAAGCTCAAGTAAAAGGTCCTTTGGAAGTTCTAACTCTTCAAAAGGCTAAGTCCAAAAATCTTCTTATAGTAATGATAAAAGAAGACATTTATCACAATCAACCTCTAAGCCTATTGAATGCTATAATTGCTAAAATTTTGGGCATATAACGATCGATTGTCCTAATAAGAGAAGGGAAATTCTCGAAATAAGAAGGAAATGAAATCATCTTTTTCCGAAGAGGATGAAGAAGAAGAAGGAGATGAGAATGATAATAAAGAAGAATAAGGTTATGAAAGTCAATTCTTGGCTTTCACGAGTGTCACCAATGTCCCTGAAGGATCCTCCTCCTTTAAGGATGAAGATCATGAGGACATCAAAGACCTTGTGTCTAATGATGATGAAGAAAATATTGAGATTACTTTTAAAAGACTGTTCAATGAATCTATAAATCTCAATAACTCTAACATAAAGCTTATCACTAAGCTCAAGTCTTGTAAGAAGGAGAAGAGTGCTTTAATAGTTGATAAATCCTTATTGAATCAACTAAATAAGGATAAATTATCTCTCTTAAAGAAAGTAAAATCCGTAAAAAATGAGAGAAATTCATTGGTTGTTGAGGTAGGAGGACTTAAGACATCCCTAGATGCTTATGAGGTTGAAAAGAAGGACTTGAATTCCAAAGTTCACTCTTTTAGTGAACAACTTACACAAGTTAGGAATGTAAAAGTCAATCTTGAGGATAAGTCAAATAAGCTCTCTAAAATACTTAATACCATCCAAATCAAGAATGATAGAAGTGGTTTGGGCTATGAAATGTTCATGGATACGAACAAGCCCTCCACATCCACTTCATGTCAATCTCCCACTCTCAAGCCAGTTGTGTTTATGTCCTCAATATCTAAAGGTGTTGAATCACTTAAACCTAAAAGGCAAACCCAACCACAACCAAAGCCTCAAGCACATTCTCTTCTACTACCTCAATCTAGACCACTAGCCAAATCTCAACCAAGATCATTTTATTATTCTTATTGCATACTTGAAGGGTATTCTAGGAGGAAGTGTGGATTTTCTAAGAAAAGGAAAACAAAATCTCACACCATGACCTTAGAGTAAAAATTAGAAATTGCTACCTTGAAGCAGCAAATGAATAATCATATTTAAAAATCAAGGAGCATGGCTCAAAGGATCATTCATATTTCCAATCTTGAAAATCCTAAAGTAATTCCCCATTCCAAGATTGTAGGTAATGTCAAGACTCAAAATGTCTCTCGTACTCCTAAAAGAATTGTGAGACAAATTTGGGTAAGAAAAGATAAAATGAAAAGTCTTGAGTAAAAGTGTGCAAGTCACACTTCACAATTTAATTTTTCCTTGGGATGAGAAAATTCATCTCTTAGATGACTAAGAGATTCTATAGAAATTTAGGGATTTTACTCTTCACCCTCATCTTAGAGTCTCCCTATGAATTGCTTCATTATATCTTACTCTATTTCACTTATTAAAAATCATTTCTTGAGTAAGTTGTGTTCTTTTCCATAGTCTAGGTGATCCTTAAGTTAGTTATCTATTCTAGGTTTATGGATTTTTTTTTTTGTTTTCTTTTATTATTTTACGGATTTTTGATCTTTCATAGTTAGGTACATTTCATACATTTGTGAAGTCAATAATCCAAAAATATTTTTCTCTTATTTTAATTATTAATGGTAATCCCATTTTTTTTAAAAAGAGAATTGTATTAAGTGCATTTTAAGTGATTGAGCCTTGACTTGTGAACTTTATTTTATCAATATCTTCACTGAGTCTTTTTCACTTGGGTGCACACAATCTTTAAATCTACTTGTGATTTCATAGGTTTTAGTCTTGCTTAATTCTTGCATGAGATTGCCTTGTAAATAGGTTGGACTTAATGGTTTTATGTTTATATCTCAATAAGTCCATGGCTAGAAAGATTGGCTTAGGTTGGAAAAATCAAAGTACCAAAAGTAAAAGCTTAAAAAGAAAATAGCACACACACAAAAATAAAAAGTGGAAGGAAAGGGCTACCCTTGAGATAATGTGTTTGCTAGCATTGGTAAATCTTTTGAAAAGAACAGCCTACTAAACTGTGTGAAAGCTGCCTTGCAAAAGGTGAGACAAGTGCAAATCATTCAACACCATAGAAAGTAACCCTTGAGACAAGAACATTTCATGGTTGAAATTAATGCACATGTCTAGTTACCATAGTTGAGTGAGTAGAGATTGAGCTTGTATGAATTTTAGTATTCTAGGATCATTTGAATGTATTGATGCAATTTAGAACACATTTACATCTCTCAAATTCACTTAAAATGTTTTTCAAATTTAGATTTCAACTTAAAAACATTGGGATTATTTTGAGCTTTGAAGACAATTGAATGCATCTTAGAGTTTTATAGTTAAAAACAGTGTTTTTAATAAATAAAAAAACTCCAGTTTTTCCTTGTTTAGTAGTTGAAATGCGTAGAGGATTTTCAAATAGAGCAGTACACTTTATTTTTCCGAGAGAAGAGTTTCTGGTGCTCGTTCAAACAACCCTCGTTCGAACAAACTCTGCTCAGTTCAAAACACACGAGACGCCATCAACATATCACATTATTTTGTGGTTTTCTTTCATTTTCTCTCCAATCCTTTCACTTCTTGTGACATTTAGATCTCGGGTTACGTCATTCTTAGTTTCTGTTCCGGTTAGTGTGTTTTACTCGTCGAGGGCTTCGTTTTCACCTATCGTTTTGCGATTCCATCTGTTTATTGGTGCGGTAAGTCATTGAGTCCATTTCAACTTTCCTTTGGTTTTTTTGATTTTTCATTTAAACTTAGTATTAGTGTGGACTATAGTTCTGTACAGTAGATGTAGTGCCATATTAGAATTATTTTACATCCTATTTATATATATATATATATATATATACACACACACACACACACTACGTGATCATGTCTTCCAAGACTGTTCCCATTGAGCGTCGACATTTTCATATGCCATTTATCTGTGAGTGACACTTAGGGTTGTTGTTCGTTTTCTAACTTAGGTAGCTTAGGTTTGGGCAATGTCTGTCTTGTCCCGATTAGTCTTTGTTTAGAGGGTATGCACCATAGATGACATATGCGAGACACTAGCTTACATGATATTTGACTCAAGTGTTGGCTACCTCTCCTTTCAGTCATGGGTCTGGCCAACGAGACCCTAGTTTGAGAGTTTTTCTCCAACCTAGGTTCTCGTAATGCTTGAGTAGCCTACCCGGAGACAATACGCAGTGTTCCTTTCTCTCTCACCGCTGACTTGATTGTTGAGACTCTTGGCCTTCCTCGAGTCGAGCAATCTGGCTTCCCATTCCTTCAGGTTGCTATACTTCCATCTACTAGTCTTAATACATCTACTCTCCGTGTCGACAGTTCGACTATTTTTGCTATGAGTGGTGCGACGTTAGAGCAAGGATATTTACATAAGGGTTATCATATCCTCAATCTTATGATGTGTAGTATGTTGCATCAAGTCAACCACACGAACACACTAACTCTCTCCCATGTTACACTCTTATATGCCTTTAGTGCTGCCATACTGATCGATACTCTCTCACATATTTTTTGAGTCTTCGATTCCTTCACCACTGGTACTAGACACACTATGTCTTTTCCATTTTGCAACCTGATCACAAGGATCGGTGCTGCATAATAGGTACCTGTCTACAGTGCTAACTTGCTCGTTCTCCCTCCTAGTCCATTTACATGTTGAACTCTAGCCAGGTCTTAAGGACATGTCATTGCTCCTTATATGAGGATGATGTTGATGATTAGCATCTAAAGGCACAATAGTAGCAACAATCATCAGCACTGACATGACAGTAGTAGCCACATCCGTCGTCACCCCAACAACAATCCGGAGAGCAGATTCATGTTGAGGACATCCTTGTTAACAGAACTCCACCACAGTTTCATACCTCTTTGGGTGTAGACTTTCATATGTTAATAGGAGCCTCCTCATCTTCAGTCGGTTAGCCGATTTCGAGAGATGAGTTAGAGGAGTGACTACAGCTACAACATGATCAAATCACTACTGATATTGATCATAGGCTAGAGCAGCACTATCTTCAAATACGATTAGACTACTTCATACTGATGATAGAGGAGATGGCCTATTTCTGAGGAGTGCTACAGGGATTGATAGAGGCTCTCACATGTGTCTTTCCCTGTGTGTGCTATGTGTGTGTAAGAAGAAAAGGAGAAACATATCACAATGGTCTAGCTAGAGAGAGAGAGAGATCAGAGAAAGAGAGAGAGAATTGTAGAGAAAGATAAAGAATTGTAAAGAGAGGGAGAGACTTACTGAGACAGAAAATAAAGAAGAAGAAGAAGAAGAAGGAGGAGAAAGAGAAAGAAGAAATTAGAAACAAGGAGGAAGAGAGAGAAGGACAAGCTAATAGAGGTAAATTTTTCTCTCTTTAGAAAAAATTAATTTTTAAACGTGATTATGGCCTAAACTATGCATGCATATATTTTATATTGTTGAGGGATGAAAATAGAAGAAAAATGGTGAGTTCTGAAGCTTAAAAACCCTAAGAACTCTTAGACCCGAATATGTCAAAAATTAAATTTTTGATCAAACTTGATTAAAGCTTTAAACAAACAACATGGCTTAAAAGAGCATTAAAATTGGAACACGCAGTAACTTAAATCACTAAAAATGGTTAAGGAACCATTAAGAAAACAGTGAGTCTCAGTAGGAGAAGAAAACTTGAAAAATCAAGATTTGAGTTGGTTTTGTTGCATGAAAGAAACATGAAAGTATTCCTTGTAGTTCCAGAAGCATGTAGGAAAAAAACTAGCGGCAAAACAATAGCTAAAAAGCCACAAAATAGAAAGATATTGGCTCGTTGAAAATTCGAGCCCTCGCCCTCGCCCTCGCCCAACTGTAGCGTCCTATTTTGAGCATAAAGAAGCAATCAATTAAAAAATGAAAACTAGAAATGGAATCCTCATAACATTTAGGTTTGAACTAGGTTAAAAATAGGCCAAAATTCAACCGACGATGGTCTTCAGTGCCGAAGAAGGCCATTGAAACCCTCGCTGGAGTAATGGGGAAGATGAACAGTGGTAGGTCGGGTCTCGGGTCGGATTTGGGTCGGGCCCCGACTGAATTGATAAATGATTTTAAAACACTTATCAAAAGTACGTTGTTTTGGTTGAAAAGGATTAAAAAGATAATAAAATATTAGGGTTGACATTAGCATGACACCAGCATGATGCATTGAACTGGATGGACTAGTTGGTTTTTCACTGTTTAGGGCCGGTTCACTTAAATTCCAACTAAACCAATTAGTTTTAATTAAATAGTTTTTAAAAATTATGTTTGGCCCCACACTAGTTTCTGAAATTATAATTGGCCCCCAAAACCTTCAATTAATTGTAAAATGGCCTCCAACAGTTTTGATTAATTATGAAATGGTCTAGAAATTAATTAAATGTTAATTTTAAATCCCTTTAATTATATAAAAAATTACCAAAATACCTAACCAAAACTAGGCCAAATGAAGGCCGATTAAAATAAAAGAATAGTGCAACCTAATATTTTTAGGCATTCTGAATTCAACGACAGAGTTCGATTTGTGAAATTAAATCCCAAAAAATATGAACGGGCAAACTGGAGTAATTCCAAATACGTTATAATAATTAGTTAAGTGGTCAATTGGACTCCAATGACTGTAAAAACACATACCTTAACATTTTGAGACATGCCGGACCCAATGGTGGGATTCTTTTTGTGAAACGAAGTCTCAAAAAAATAGGCACATGAAATGTCAAAATTACCATTTTACCCTTGGTAATCCAAAAGTCAGTTAAATGTCAAAGGTGACATATTCTAACTTTATTTGGCATTCTGGACTCAACTGTGGAGTCTGTTTTAGCAAACAAAGTACCGAGAGATGTGACACATAAAAGTATAAAATTATGAAAATGTCCTTAGGCTTAATGTAAGTCACATAAATACAAAATTAAGATCCGAAAAAGCCTAAATTGACTATATTCAATAATCTGAACTTGATGGTAATGTCCCTTTGAGGAAAATAAGACTCGGTAATAAACTAAAAAATGACGAATACGTCCTTAGGACTTAACGAAGTTACTAGAAGTATAAAAATAAAATTAATAAGTCCACATAAATGTTATAAGGATCGAATAGACTCAAAATGAAGTCTGAATACATAACATCGTATACGGAGAAAGATGGGATATTAAAAGGGATAAATTACTATTATGCCCTTGAAGGGCCAAATAAGTTATAAGGCATCAGGGAACCCAAAATGGGAATTTGAAGACCCTTAATAGAATAGACTAAGTTCAAAGGAACTTAAAACACTGAATAATAATGTTTGGAATTAGAATGAACACTAATTCATTATGCAATGTATTTTTTATCCGTGATTATAGGATCACCTAAACGATGGAAAATGGAAAGAAAGCTATGGGATAGCTATTATGGTACCCACATGGGAATGCGATGCTAAGAACCCAATGTAAGTAAACCCGAACTTTAATATAGGGTATTTCCTTGAGCCATGTCACCCGAATTCTAATATGTGGTATTTCCTTGAGCCATGTCACAATTATATTTTTCTTAATGCTGCCAATTTGTATTATTATATATACCTGACATTTATTAATTTCATAATTTGATACCTATTGTCACGACCCGAAACCTACCCTCTGCGGATTATCGGATCGCGATCGCCGCCCCGAGACCCGAAGGCCCCGAGACAAGGCTCGCATCTGCAGCGGTATCGAATAGATGTGCTACACATGGTTGCGGAAGCGTGAAAAACTTTTTCTTTTCTTTTCTCATTTTTTTAAAATTAGGCACATCCGTCCGCTACTGCTGTTTCCATACATAGCATACATGGTTACACATTCAGAGTATAACTAAAACTTAAAAACTTCATACACTACTACAATACATATCTGATTGCCTTGAGGGCTTATTACACATCCTTACATTGTCTACTAATACAAATGTACTACTAGTGTTTATAAGTTCTTTAAAAGAAGCTACTGAACAGATCCTTCCAAAAACAGCTAGACTCATCATTGTAGTTCTTAAAATCCTGTCTGCTGCATCACCTGAAAGGGGGGTCCGAACAAAGTCCGGGTAAGCTAATCTAAGCTTGTGAGCAATTCCAGTGTTCGTCATGGGGTTTTCAATTAGCAGTGGTTTTTTTTTTAGTACATAAGAGTTGTAAAACATTCACTGCCAATTGTTTATACAAATCAGAACACAAAATATATGCATTCTTAAAACACATAGCTTTGAAACATTTAAAGTATTCAAGCTAAACTCGTACTTCGATAAATACAGTATATAACTCAAAACATATGCATTTCAAATGGCTTGAAAACATTTATAGTATCCAAGCAAAACTCGTACTTCATCAGATAAGTATATAACTTAATTTACATCAATATGTATTTGAAAATGAAGGTAAAACCTGCTTCCATTTCCAAAATCACTTGTCATCTTTTCTCTTAAATTAGGTGGAATCTGTTTCGAACCAGACTCTCATTTTACTGCCAATACTGTCGATCTCATTTGCCTGGGGGATTAGATCCTACTACCGGGCATTTACTGTTGAATCCCGAAGGATTTCAACATCACATAGGGTGGTACTTAGTACCGTTTATCTTGTAAAATATTTATCACATACTTCTTCAATAGATACTTTCATGAATATATTTAAAACATGAAATGTATAATTTCTACAATAGGACTTCAAATACTTGTAACTATCAAATTCAGAATATTTAACATAATTTGGCATTTAAAACTTTAGACATGCAGAAATATGTTTTAAGGAAACTATGATAAATACCGATCACTGAGCATGTCATATAGAGTTATAAAACAATACTATTAAAAGCTGCATCATGTAAATATTGAATTTGAAACTTCAAATACTTCACATCTTTAAACTTAAAACTTTTCAAATCCATGGAGTTAAATCTCCAATTCAAACACAGGGTTACTCACCTTGATTCTTTAGGGTTAGGGCTAAAATGCGCTTTCCCACTTCCTTGTAGTTCCTAAGAACAATTTATAAACATCTCATCAACTTCACATTCATTGTAATATCATCTCGATATTCCCTAACTTATGCTTAAATCGTATTAGATCCTAAAACGATTTCACAATTTCATAGGTACTTAATTTAACTCGTACTTGTAACCTATGACATAATTTAATGTGTTAGAAATTGAATTTATTTCAATTTATACTCTTCTGGGAGTTCCATTAACTTAAATTTAAAGTTATTTATTTGACATGTTTACGTGTCGTGTCTTTTCGTATTTCGTTTCTCGTACTTGCCTTAGTATTAGTACTTTGGCATCATTTCAGTTCACAGTCATCTAACAGATGCTATTCATCAAATTTTATGTCTTTTTATTTTAGACATTTCTTTTGGCAGAATCGACTCTACCATTGAGTCCGGAGTGTCGAAGAAAGTCGGTTTAGGCTTTCCTAATATTTAATTCGGACTGTTTTATGTAAAAGGGCAAAATGGTCATTTACCGTTTTACGTGTCACATTTTTCTGTACTCTGTTTCGTAATTTGGACTCCATTTTTTAGTCTGGGATGTCAGAGAAAGTCAATTTAGACCTTTTCTGATCTCATTTCAGCTCTAGGGATACCAGGGGTATTTTGGTCTTTTTACGCCTTTACGTGTCTTTGTTTTTCGGGACTCCATTTCGTGTTGTGGACCTCACCATTGGACTCAGAAGGTCCAAGATAGTAAGAATACACTAATAACTTGTAAAGTTTGGGTCAGGGGTATTTTGGTCATTTACCCCTTACGTGTATTTATTTTTCTGGGCTCCGTCTCGTAAAACGGACCCTACCATTGATCTCAGAATGTCCAAAATAGTAAAATTATACTATTCATATGTCTAATTTGGACTTCGTTTGCTCTATTTATGCCACAAGGGCAAAATAGTAATTTAACCTCATTTATTAAATAATTAATTTAATTATTTAATTATTTAAATATTTTCCCAGGGGTGTATTTGTACAAAATTCCCAAAATCTGGGCCACAGTAGAATTCCCAAAAACAGTTGGGGCCAATGCGTAATTATAGAAAGTGTTGGTTTATTTTATTTTTAATTAATTAAATAAACCAAAGGGTTCAATTAACATATAAGTGAACCGGTCTGGTTCAGTGGCTACCCAACCGGTCTATCCGGTTTATTACGTGTGGCTGACGTCATCATGACGCCAGCCCTAAGTCTCTTTTAATTTAACCGACAATCAAAACGGTGGCGTTTCAATAAATCGGTGGCAAGCCCAGAGGCTGCCACCTGTCCGAGTCAACTCAGCCCCATTTTAAAAACGAGTTGACTCGTCTTCATCTTCCCCACTCCACCGACTAAGAAACCCTAGTTTCAGTCCCCCTTTTTCTTCTATTTCGTGCATTTATACACATCCATTTACTACTGTTTTGGTCCCAATTTAATCCTAAGACACAAACGAGTAGATTGGCATTCGTTTTGGAGTTTAAAACTCTCGCATGTGTTCGGTTTTAAGGTGGATAACCCGATCTGTTATTTCTATGGTTCATGCATATTCCTCGATGGTTTTTCATAAAATTTGTCTTGTTTTGATCCTCTATTCATGGGGTTCCATTCCCCATTTGTAAAGGTGAATTTAATACAGAGTTTAGAGGCTTGGGTTCCAAACCCGTAGCCTGCAACTCACTACATGGGGTCGATTTCTTGAGCCTTTTGATCGCGGCTGATGATTTTTATAACCCTCATAACTTCTTCTTGAAGTCTTGATAAGCCAAGACAAGTTTAAAGGAACTCGGTTCAGACCTGCCATGGGCAAGGTCTTCAATGGCTGTCGTTCTTGGGTTAGGTGTTTTAAGGTGGTTTGAAGCTCAAAATCCATAGCTAAACAAGTCTAAATATGTTCTATATATCATACACATAAAATGAAAGCTTTAAATTAGTTATATATGGAGAAATTTTAGAGAGAGAAAAATGGAAGATTTAGCTTTCTCACCTTCCTTCTCTCGGTTTCCTCCTCTTTCTTGGTCTAATTTCTTTCCTCTTCTTCTCCTTCAGTTCCCTTCTTTTGGTTTCTTTCGTGAGAGATCAACATGCATTGCAATTTTGGCTTTTAAAGCAAGGTAGCCGACCTCTCTCTCTCTTCATGTTCTCTCTCTCTCTACAGCTATCTCTCTCTCTCTACATTCTGAATTGTAGCCCTACACTAGCCCCTCACTTCTCATCAATTTTGTTTTTTCTCTTTTCCACTTTACATTAAATTTTGTAAGATATTTCACATATATATATACATATAATATAACACACACACTTACATGTGAAGAAACACACACTACACTGTTCACCTACTGTTCATATATATATACATTATATATATAGATAGTCTTCCTTGTATACTTGTATTTATATATATATATATATATTTTTATACACATTTCATAATATACACACACAATACACCATAATGTGTGTATATGTGTGCTTATTTATATTTAATTTTAATAATTAAATATATTCCAATATCATACATTGATTAATTATTTAATTAATCAATTTTCCTCTTTAGTGTAAATACCTTTACACAACTTTTTCATGGCCTCGTAATACGTGCCATGTGGCCCGGTATCCCGGGTCGGGGTATTACACCTATTCTACCTTATGGATATGTTGAGAGTTCGATTACCAATATCTTGATGTGATTGCTTGTTCATTTCTATAGCTTGCTTTGGATATTGAAAAATCTCTATGTTTCTTACTACTGAGAATTTGATATTCCACATATATGTACATCCCTTGTGAAATTCTGATGATCATGATATTATTATGAGTGTTGGGAGTTGTGTTCTGTTACAATGTCTATCTGATTTTGTAGATGTTGTTTTGGACCTACGGGTTAGTGATTAGGAATGATACCCAACACTTAGTCCATGAAGGACACGATATATGATAAGAGCTCTAGTGCTATTCAGGAACTCGAATGAGTGCTTTTAGGGGTAATCAGACCCTATTTGTTGATGCATCTATTTTGTCAGTATCTCATATCTTTTTTTGAATCATAATCTGATAATGCATTTTTTGGTTATTGATACGTTTTGCAATCCTATCATCGGATTTGATTTGGAAATTTGTGATATCTTGTGATATTTGGTAGCTGATTGTTGTATAGGCTAAATCCCTATTATTGATTTGTTAAACCATTATTATTACCTGTTTCAACGGCTTTGGGATATGCCTTTTGGACCCACAGGTCATGTAACACCCTGACCCATTGTAACTAAGCCAATATAGCCTAATGCTACGATGATGAAATAAACGGGTTGAATTTCAAAAGTTAGAATATATGGATGAATGACATGGCAACCGAATAGCAACAATAAAAATGAAATGAGACAAAATAAAATAGATAAAATAAAAAGGGAAATAATAATAATAATAATAATAATAATAATAATAATAATAAAAAATATATATATATGGAATAAAAAGTTGACATGTTGGCTATAACGCATGGGAACAAAAAGGGAAGTTAATGGAAAAAAAAAAAAAAAAAAAGAAGTGAAGAGGCGCAGAGGAACCCATGCGTTGGGTTGAAATGAAAAACCATCGAAAAAAACAGAAGATAAAGGGATGAGAGGGCGTAACTGAAAGGATTAGAGAGGGGGAGGAAGCGTGCGCTAAAGGGGGGCAGTTACGGTTAGAGAGAGAGGAAGAAGCGGTAGAGCTGCAAGCTTTCTTTTAATTACCAATCCAATCGTTTCGAAGATGAAGGAGAGCAGCACACAGAGCACTGAAAGCGGACCAGGCTTTCATCTACTAGATGAGATGTTGTCTGTGATCCCAACAGATTCGTACGACCAGCTTGATCTCTCGAGGAAGATCACGTCGATGGCCATCGTGTCTCGTGTGTTCAAGCTCGAGTTGGAAATGGGGAGGTTGAGGCAAAAGACATACGAGAGGGATCGCATGATAATGGGTAACTGCTGCAGAGTTGGCGCATTCCATGGCGAAGCTTGGACACGCCTTGACAGTAGGGGAACTTACAGGAATGAACAAGGAGGCTTCTGTTGAAGCATTTTGGAATTCTTTATGTTTCTGAAAAAAGGGTAAGAGTTTTCTATCATCAAATTTTAGAAGCATGAATGTTCAATTTGATTTTAGGATCTTGCCATGCATGAAATTTGGGTTATGATACAAATTGAATCAAGAAAAACTGACCAGAAACAAGTGAGAAAACGAAAATTACAGGAAAGATTTAAAAATTTGGTTTTGCTATCGTGATGCATGAAATCCAATTTGAATGCATAGTAATTATGTGTATAAGATGCAGGAACATGGTAGGCATCTTTTTGTGTTAAAACTGTAAAAGAAAAAGGTAGAAAATGGGGGAGAAAAAGGGCTGGCCAGAAAACGCACAGCTCCACCGGAGCTACGGTTTTCCCCGTTTTGGGAGTGTTCTGGCACTCCGATCGGAAACCCGAGGAAAGATTTGAATTGCCCATGACTTGTAGGCGTGAACCCCACTGAAAAACGCAAGAAAATTTGTAACACCCCGGTCCCGTGAAATTAATAATTAATTAATAATTATTAATTAATACCGGCTCAGAGAATAATCAAGGGAATTAACCCTAATCTCCTGACGGTCAAGATAGACCGATAAAACAATTAAAGCATGTTCGAGAATAGGGTACAATACCTGAACCTAATTACCAATTAATTAGGTGAAATAATGTCAATTTAACACTGACGGAATTCGAATTAATTAACCACGGAAATCCCGAATGACTAATAAATGACACGGAACCTCTGACACTGTAGATAACTGAAATATGAAACTCTCGGAACAAACCGCATCGAAAAAGGAGTTACGAAGTGAAAGTTATGTGGCAAACATCAAAAACTGAATTAATGTGTAGCCAAACAGGGCCTTAGCCCAAAATGGTGAAAAATGGCCAAATTGGTGGTCAAGGGGAATTGAACCCTTGACCTCTAGAGGGAAAGAATTCCATCCAAAAATTAAACCAAGTGGCCACCAGCACCTTTGTGCCTATATGCACAACTTAATGGTATATAACAATGAATTGCCCCAAGCTGCCACCCAAATTGACCAATGGCAACCCATGCAAACCCCACATGATGGAATTACATCACCCTACATCACTCTCTGATTATCCAGTCCCCTCATTGCTGAACATACTTATGGAAATATATGTATAAGTGTGTATACAAGTGAGAGATAATGTTGGGGGATTCTCTTGGATCAAAAAGGGAGTCTTATTTGAGAATTCACCACTGCATATAGGGTGTGACAGAACCGTTAGAGAGGAAATCTAAAGAGAGGGTCAGGGGCATTGGGTGAGAGAAGTGAATGTGAAGCCATGATGTGTGTTGACCATGGTGTGTGCATGGTAGGGGTGACCACATGGAAATGCACAAGGAAAAGGAACTGAGGGACCAGAAGGGAACTGAGGCTACGGAGGTGCCAAAGGACACAAACGGGCCATGGAAAAAGGGGCAACCACTGTTTAAAAGGTAAACCCAAAAACTGCTAAAAATTTCTGTTTGAATTTCTAGTATTGTTTTGATGAAATTTAATCCATGCAAACTGTATATACAAGTTACTGTGAGGCTTAGGATTGCTATAGAACAACTGAGAGGGTCGAATAGTCATGAGAAACACAGAGCCGTGACCCATCCGCCATGGATGACCTCCATAGATACAGTTCTGAAACAACCTTGACCGAACCAAGTTTGGTTGGTCAAGACATGATCTAGACCTCAAGAGGGTTCTAAATACCCTAGACCACGACCCCAATGCTCAAGTTAAGACCCTCAAAACCGAAGTTGCAGGTTCGGGTTTAAAACCCAACCTCACCTAAACCTCGATTAAACTGGATTTTTAGAATGGGGATTAAATCTCCATGTCACGAGGATCAGTTTGGGCTAAACCATGCAAGATTTGATGGTGAATTGAGGGTTTACCAGCCAGTTACAGGTTCGGTTATTCCCACCTGAACCAAGCATTTGAGCTAAATTTGAAGCTCAAAATCGATGCCAAGTTGTTGCTCTAGACCTTAGGAACAATTTGGGATGAAAATCAGTTAAAAGCCCTGTCTAAAACTCCACGAATTTGAAAGTGAAAATCTGCAGAAATTAGGGCAACACTGAGGCAGTTAGTGGGGAAGACAGAGTTAACTCGGCCGAGTTGACCGAGTCGAGATGAGTTGGGCCGAGCCAACTCGGATACGTGTCAAACAATGGGACTGCCACCGAATTAATAGGACGGTGTCGTTTTGGCTAAACTGCTTGTTTTAAATTAAAATCGGCCTGTTTGGTTACGGGCTTTAAAAATTAAAATTGGGATTAGGGGCAACTGAAACACGGATAGGGACTGAAATTGAGATTATGAGGGATATGTTATCCCGGTTTTCCTGAAATGACTGAACCGGTTGGCTCAGTTAGGAAGAGGACCGGTCCAACAGTTTAGACCTAAAACCCTTTGGTTTGAACCCCAATTTTATGTAATTGTATTTTGACCCTGAAACTTTCTGGAAATTACGGATTTGTCCCAACAGTTCTGAATATTGCACAGTGGCCCAGATTTTGGAAAAAATTATACATTTAAGCCCCTGCCAAATTAATTAAACAATAAAATAATTATTTTATTATTTTATTATTTTATTAAATAGGTAAAATTACAATTTTACCCCTGGACATTAAATATGTCAAACGGAGTCCAAATAAATTAAATAAATTGTGTATTTTCACTATTTCAAGCATTCTGGACTCAATGGTACAGTCCGATTTTGGAAATACAGTCTCGAAAAATACAGACCCGTAAGTGATAAATGACCGAACTGCTCCTGATGGCACCCAGACCCAAATAAAAATATCAGATAGCCTATTTTGACTATCTCGGGCATTCTGAACTCAACGGTGAGGTCTGTTTAACAAACTGAGGTCCCGAAAAATACAAACACGTAGGTGTAAATGACTGAATTGCCCTTAATGATACTCAGGGCCGATTAAACATAACAGACAGTCCAATTTCACTATGTTGGACGCTCTGGACCCAATGGTGAGGTCCATTTTATGAACTGACGTGCCGAAAAATACGACACATGAAATTACCAAATTAGCCCTGATACCATACGAGACCTAGACAAAGCCTGATTGGGACGAAACTGATACCGGTAGGAGCCCAAACACTGGTGAGACTGTATACTTGATTAGATGACGAATCGGGGTCAGAATTACACAAAACGTAAAATGACCAAAGTACCCCTGAGCACTGTAAGTGCAAAGTAGAGGTCGAATAAAGGTCAAACTGATTTGATAAATTATCATAGGGATGATTATGAATACTGAAGGGCTAAATAAGACTCCGAGACAGTCAACGCGTAAAACGAGAAATGATCGATGTGTCCCGACGATCTAAAGCAGATACCAAAGGAAGTCCAAGGGACTTACAAATTTACACATGAGATATATGGGACGTTCTGAGGACCATGATAGGGTCCAGGGCAAAAATGACAAAATTACCATTTTGCCCCTAAGACTAAATAAGTACCCAACTGATACCGATTAAAGTCTAAAAGACTTAAAACTTCATATATACGATATATGGGATATTCTGAGGACCATAACAGGGTCCGGGATAAGAATGGCAAAATTACCATTTTGCCCCTATGGTTAAAATGAGAACTTAACTGATACCGATTGGAGTCCAAAGGACGTAGAACTTTGTACTTAAGATATAAAGACTATTCCGAAGACCACGACAGGGTCCGGGACAAGAATGGTAAAATTACCATTTTGCCCCTAAGGTTGAATGAGTGCTTGACTGATAACAACTGAAGTCTAAATGACTTAGGATATAATCCGAATAACTACTAAGCCTAATTAAAGAATGAAATAGCCTCGAGTGAGACCCAATGGAAGGGCGATAGGCTACTAGGCTATCTTAGGTAATCCGATAGATACCTAAGATGACGAATGAGACCTGAATGGATGAGTTTTGATCTGTCTGTGATTTATGATTATTATTTAGGATATACATGGAGATGCCTGACGTACCTGGAGGTTACCGGATTATTTATGCAAGGAAATAAGCGTAAAGTTTGTGAGTAACTTCTGACACTGTTTTGATACTGTCCCTTGATTTACTGATCTGTTTTGAATGCAATTATTTAAGTGCAATTATTTAAATGCATGCCTTTCCGTACTATATCACTTATGACATGGTTTTAGTCTTTTTAAATAATTGACTATATTCCTGATCCCTATGCTAGCATCCCATACTGTTTTGCCCGTTTTGAACTGTTGAGATAAAATGGATATATTGAACCATTATTTTCGAAACGATTAAATAAACCATGTGATATATGCAAAGAACAACATTTTGTTGTATTGTACCGATTTGTCTAGTATACTGTCTGAATGCTATATTGTTTAAATGTATGTACTAATGTACGCCCTTTCTACCACATTCCACGTGATGTGCTTGTGTCCTTCGAATTAGGAATTCCATTCAGTTCGGCTATGTGCTATCCGTTAATGATATGTCTGCCTCGATTAATATGTTCCGTCCGGTTCTGACGTGTTCCGTCCGTTGAAGATCTGTCTGTCTTGATTGATATATGATCCAGTTCCGTTATGATCTATCCATTAATGATATGTCTTTGTTTTGACTGATGTATTGTTCCGTTCGATTCTGTTATGTTCCGTCTGTTGATGATCTGTCTGTCTTGATTGATATATGGTCTAGTTCCGTTGTGTACTGTCCATTGATGAAACGTCTGTCTTGATTGAAACATTGTTCAGTCCAGTTATGATTAGTTCCGACAGTGATGTGTCCCTGACTTGATTGTTATATTGTTTCTACCCAGTTGCGTTATGTTGTATCCTGTTCATGATTGCCTGTGTCTTGATTAGTATATTGTTACCGTTTAGTTCCGTTATAATTTTATCCGTTCGCGATATGCCTTTGCTTGACTGATGTATTGTTTCCGTTCGATTTCGTTATATTCTATCCGTTGATGATATGTCTGGCCTGATTGATAGATGGTCTAGTTCTGTTATGTTTCCGTCCTGTTATTAATATGCCCCTGTCTTGACTGACTTATTGTTCCCACTCAGTCCCGATTGTGATTCGTTCTGTTAATGAAGAGTCTATGTCTTGACCGATATATTAGCAATAGTTATTGTTTTGACCGATTGGTTATGTCATGTTCCGATCCGTTGTATTGTTTGTTCGATTCTGTTTTATTGTACTAGACTACTTATGATATGGATTTATAAAAATAGTTATTTTTGAAATGACTAAATTATTCATGTGCCTTGGAAGCACAAAACTGGTTTTGAAACCCATGATAGGGAACCTGTGTTACTCACTGGGCTTATTTAAGCTCACCCCATTATTCTGACATTTTTCAGGAATTACCTCCATTGGATTAGAAGGTACTATGACATGACGTGAATAGGCCAAGTGGCATCGCAAGTAAGGATCTGATGGCACTGAACTGTAGAGACTGGTTTATTGTGGATTGAACCTGGTAATTCCGGTGAGTGGTATGTTATGACTGACTTGACTGATATATACTAGATAGACATGGCTCATGGAACTAATGGTACTCTAGAGATATTAGATCTGCTCTGTTGTTATATGCTTGATTTTAGATATGCTCTGAGATTAGAATTGTTGACTGACTGGATTTAGTCTTACTCTATGATACATATTCTTATGATGTATAAGTGAGTTGCATTCCCGTGACACAAAGAAAAAAGTTTTAAATTCCGCTGCATCTGACCCTACAGTTGGAGTGCAATTCGTCGAAAAGTTCAGAATTTTCCTTTGGTTGGTCGCGTCGCGACCGACTGGCAGTCACATCCTCGACATTCGCGTAGGGTGGGGTTCGGGATGTGACAAGGGTGGTATCAGAGCAAATGTTGAGAGATAATTAAGATTATCAAAACTAAAGTTGGAAAAGTTTTGGAAATCAACTAGTATCACAGAGCAATATCAGAGCATTAGGTTATGGATTAAGAACCCCAGAGTACCTGAGCCATAGATCTTAAGTTCCACTTTTAGGAGATCTGATGTGGAGTTATGAAAGTCTTCATAATAGACGATAGGCCTGTAATTATGAGGCATCTGAGGACTGGGGATTTTCTGGGTCTGATATGAACTGGTGTAATTTAAGGTTGTAGACTCCTGATATTTAGAGACATGTCCATACGAATAATTATGGACATAGCAACCGAAAGGAAATGACGGTAGGCCTGTTGACTCCGACATTGACACTTGTAATTATGGATAGCAAGTGAATCACTTGTGGGATCACATGTGATTAAATGATCTTAGTGGATGATTTCCACTTATTTAAGGATGACTACCCGATTGATCTGATATGAGATAGGTCTGGTAATTGAATCTTGAGGAGATTATACAATTGTGACTGTAAAGTCTGACCGAATGGGAATATCTGTATCTGATATGGAGTCTGTATGGAACTGATACAAAATATCTTCTTGATAGGAAAATAGTATCCCGAATGATACGGCGGTCTGAGAGACAAATAAAAAGGGGAGATTATGATGACAGAATCTCCTAGATATGACCAACCAAGTTTTGAGGACAAAACTTTTCTGAAGAGGGGTAGGATGTAACACCCCGGTCCCGTGAAATTAATAATTAATTAATAATTATTAATTAATACCGGCTCAGAGAATAATCAAGGGAATTAACCCTAATCTCCTGACGATCAAGATAGACCGATAAAACAATTAAAGCATGTTCGAGAATAGGGTACAATACCCGAACCTAATTACCAATTAATAAGGTGAAATAATGTCAATTTAACACTGACGAAATTCGAATTAATTAACCACGAAAATCCCGAATGACTAATAAATGACACGGAACCTCTGACACTGTAGATAACTGAAATATGAAACTCTCGGAACAAACCGCATCGAAAAAGGAGTTACGGAATGAAAGTTATGTGGCAAACATCAAAAACTGAATTAATGTGTAGCCAAACAGGGCCTTAGCCCAAAATGGTGAAAAATGGCCAAATTGGTGGTCAAAGGGAATTGAACCCTTGACCTATAGAGGGAAAGAATTCCATCCAAAAATTAAACCAAGTGGCCACCAGCACCTTTGTGCCCATATGCACAACTTCATGGTATATAACAATGAATTGCCCCAAGCTGCCACCCAAATTGACCAATAGCAACCCATGCAAATCCCACATGATGGAATTACATCACCCTACATCACTCTCTGATTATCCAGTCCCCTCATTGCTGAACATACTTATGGAAATATATGTATAAGTGTGTATACATGTGAGAGATAATGTTGGGGGATTCTCTTGGATCAAAAAGGGAGTCTTATTTGAGAATTCACCACTGCATATAGGGTGTGACAGAACCGTTAGAGAGGAAATCTAAAGAGAGGGTCAGGGGATTTGGGAGAGAGAAGTGAATGTGAAGCCATGATGTGTGTTGACCATGGTGTGTGCATGGTAGGGGTGACCACATGGAAATGCACAAGGAAAAGGAACTGAGGCACCAGAAGGGAACTGAGGCTACGGAGGTGCCAAAGGACACAAACGGGCCATGGAAAAAGGGGCAACCACTGTTTAAAAGGTAAACCCAAAAACTGCTAAAAATTTCTGTTTGAATTTCTGGTATTGTTTTGATGAAATTTAATCCATGCAAACTGTATATACAAGTTACTGTGAGGCTTAGGATTGCTATAGAACAACTGAGAGGGTCGAATAGTCATGAGAAACCCAGAGCTGTGACCCATCCGCCATGGATGACCTCCATAGATACAGTTTTGAAACAACCTTGACCGAACCAAGTTTGGTTGGTCAAGACATGATCTAGACCTCAAGAGGGTTCTAAAAACCCTAGACCACGACCCCAACACTCAAGTTAAGACCCTCAAAACCGAAGTTGCAGGTTCGGGTTTAAAACCCAACCTCACCTAAACCTCGATTAAACTGGATTTTTAGAATGGGGATTAAATCTCCATGTCACGAGGATCAGTTTGGGCTAAACCATGCAAGATTTGATGGTGAATTGAGGGTTTACCAGCCAGTTACAGGTTCGGTTATTCCCACCTGAACCAAGCATTTGAGCTAAATTTGAAGCTCAAAATCGATGCCAAGTTGTTGCTCTAGACCTTAGGAACAATTTGGGATGAAAATCAGTTAAAAGCCCTGTCTGAAACTCCACGAATTTGAAAGTGAAAATCTGCAGAAATTAGGGCAACACTGAGGCAGTTAGTGGGGAAGACAGAGTTAACTCGGCCGAGTTGACCGAGTCGAGATGAGTTGGGCCGAGCCAACTCGGATACGTGTCAAACAATGGGACTGCCACCGAATTAATAGGACGGTGTCGTTTTGGCTAAACTGATTGTTTTAAATTAAAATCGGCCTGTTTGGTTACGGGCTTTAAAAATTAAAATTGGGATTAGGGGCAATTGAAACACGGATAGGGATTGAAATTGAGATTATGAGGGATATGTTATCCCGGTTTTCCTGAAATGACTGAACCGGTTGGCTCAGTTGGTAAGAGGACCGGTCCAACAGTTTAGACCTAAAACCCTTTGGTTTGAACCCCAATTTTATGTAATTGTATTTTGACCCTGAAACTTTCTGGAAATTACGGATTTGCCCCAACAGTTCTGAATATTGCACAGTGGCCCAGATTTTGGAAAAAATTATACATTTAAGCCCCTGCCAAATTAATTAAACAATAAAATAATTATTTTATTATTTTATTAAATAGGTAAAATTACAATTTTACCCCTGGACATTAAATATGTCAAACGGAGTCCAAATAAATTAAATAAATAGTATATTTTCACTATTTCAAGCATTCTGGACTCAATGGTACAGTCCGATTTTGGAAATACAATCTCGAAAAATACAGACCCGTAAGTGATAAATGACCGAACTGCCCCTGATGGCACCCAGACCCAAATAAAAATATCAGATAGCCTATTTTGACTTTCTCGGGCATTCTGAACTCAACGGTGAGGTCTGTTTAACGAACTGAGGTCCCGAAAAATACAAACACGTAGGTGTAAATGACTGAATTGCCCTTAATGATACTCAGGGCCGATTAAACATAACAGACAGTCCAATTTCACTATGTTGGACGCTCTGGACCCAATGGTGAGGTCCATTTTATGAACTGACGTGCCGAAAAATACGACACATGAAATTACCAAATTAGCCCTGATACCATACGAGACCTAGACAAAGTCCGATTGGGACGAAACAGATACCGGTAGGAGCCCAGACACTGGTGAGACTGTATACTTGATTAGATGACGAATCGGGGTCAGAATTACACAAAACGTAAAATGACCAAAATACCCCTGAGCACTGTAAGTGCAAAGTAGAGGTCGAATAAAGGTCAAACTGATTTGATAAATTATCATAGGGATGATTATGAACACTGAAGGGCTAAATAAGACTCCGAGACAGTCAACGCGTAAAACGAGAAATGATCGATGTGTCCCGACGATCTAAAGCAGATACCAAAGGAAGTCCAAGGGACTTACAAATTTACACATGAGATATATGGGACGTTCTGAGGACCATGATAGGGTCCGGGGCAAAAATGACAAAATTACCATTTTTCCCCTAAGACTAAATAAGTACCCAACTGATACCGATTAAAGTCTAAAAGATTTAAAACTTCATATATACGATATATGGGATATTCTGAGGACCATAACAGGGTCCGGGATAAGAATGGCAAAATTACCATTTTGCCCCTATGGTTAAAATGAGAACCTAACTGATACCGATTGGAGTCCAAAGGACGTAGAACTTTGTACTTAAGATATAAAGACTATTCCGAAGACCACGACAGGGTCCGGGACAAGAATGGTAAAATTACCATTTTGCTCCTAAGGTTGAATGAGTGCTTGACTGATAACAACTGAAGTCTAAATGACTTAGGATATAATCCTAATAACTACTAAGCCTAATTAAAGAATGAAATAGCCTCGAGTGAGACCCAATGGAAGGGCGATAGGCTACTAGGCTATCTTAGGTAATCCGATAGATACCTAAGATGATGAATGAGACCTGAATGGATGAGTTCTGATCTGTCTGTGATTGATGATTATTATTTAGGATATACATAGAGATGCCTGACGTACCTGGAGGTTACCGGATTATTTATGCAAGGAAATAAGGGTAAAGTTTGTGAGTAACTTCTGACACTGTTTTGATACTGTCCCTTGATTTACTGATCTGTTTTGAATGCAATTATTTAAGTGCAAATATTTAAATGTATGCCTTTCCGTACTATATCACTTATGACATGGTTTTAGTCTTTTTAAATAATTGACTATATTCCTGATCCCTGTGCTAGCATCCCGTACTGTTTTGCCCGTTTTGAACTGTTGAGATAAAATGGATATATTGACCCATTATTTCCGAAACGATTAAATAAACCATGTGATATAGGCAAAGAACAACATTTTGTTGTATTGTACCAATTTGTATAGTATACTGTCTGAATGCTATATTGTTTAAATGTATGTACTAATGTACGCCCTTTGTACCACATTCCACGTGATGTGCTTGTGTCCTTCGAATTAGGAATTCCGTTCAGTTTGGCTATGTGCTGTCCGTTAATGATATGTCTGCCTCGATTGATATGTTCCGTCCGTTGATGATCTGTCTGTCTTGATTGATATATGGTCCAGTTCCGTTATGATCTATCCATTAATGATATGTCTTTGTTTTGACTGATGTATTGTTCCGTTTGATTCTGTTATGTTCCGTCTGTTGATGATCTGTCTGTCTTGATTGATATATGGTCCAGTTCCGTTGTGTACTGTCCATTGATGAAACGTCTGTCTTGATTGAAACATTGTTCAGTCCAGTTATGATTAGTTCCGACAGTGATGTGTCCCTGACTTGATTGTTATATTGTTTCTACCCAGTTGCGTTATGTTGTATCCTGTTCATGATTGCCTGTGTCTTGATTAGTGTATTGTTACCGTTTAGTTCCGTTATAATTTTATCCGTTCGCGATATGCCTTTGCTTGACTGATGTATTGTTTCCGTTCGATTTCGTTATATTCTATCCGTTGATGATATGTCTGGCCTGATTGATAGATGGTCTAGTTCCGTTATGTTTCCGTCCTGTTATTAATATGCCCCTGTCTTGACTGACTTATTGTTCCCACACAGTCCCGATTGTGATTCGTTCTGTTAATGAAGAGTCTGTGTCTTGACCGATATATTAGCAATAGTTATTGTTTTGACCGATTGGTTATGTCATGTTCCGATCCGTTGTATTGTTTGTTCGATTCTATTTTATTGTACTAGACTGCTTATGATATGGATTTATAAAAATAGTTTTTTTTGAAATGACTAAATTATCCATGTGCCTTGGAAGCACAAAACTGGTTTTGAAACCCATGATAGGGAACCTGTGTTACTCACTGGGCTTATTTAAGCTCACCCCATTATTCTGACATTTTTCAGGAATTACCTCCATTGGATTAGAAGGTACTATGACATGACGTGAATAGGCCAAGTGGCATCGCAAGTAAGGATCTGACGGCACTGAACTATAGAGACTGGTTTATTGTGGATTGAACCTGGTTATTCCGGTGAGTGGTATGTTATGACTGACTTGACTGATATATACTAGATAGACATGGCTCATGGAACTAATGGTACTCTAGAGATATTAGATCTGCTCTGTTGTTATATGCTTGATTTTAGATATGCTCTGAGATTAGAATTGTTGACTGACTGGATTTAGTCTTGCTCTGTGATACATATTCTTATGATGTATAAGTGAGTTGCATTCCCATGACACAAAGAAAAAAGTTTTAAATTCCGCTGCATCTGACCCTACAGTTGGAGTGCAATTCGTCGAAAAGTTCAGAATTTGCCTTTGGTTGGTCGCGTCGCGACCGACTGGCAGTCACATCCTCGACATCCGCGTAGGGTGGGGTTTGGGATATGACAAAATCTATCGCTTGCAAGTTTTCGTTGACGGAGAAGATGAACAGTCGTGCGTGGGGAGAGTGCTGCACGGCTGGAGTTTTGTGATTTATTTTGGGACAAACCAGGGTGGGTCCGCCCCGACCCACCCATTCAGATGACTGCCGAACAGTATTACTTTATGGGTAAATTTTTAAATTTAAGTTTGGAGGGTGTTTGGTTGAAAAGGAGAAGCTATCTAATGATTGGCTTGAAAGTGAATTGAACCTGTGACTAAGGGGGAAAGGGTGAGATGCTTAGCCCACTGTGCCACCAAGGCACATGTGGTCTATTTGGGCTCAAATACTATATGTATGCTATACTAATTAATTTAAATAAGTGGTTTAAATTAATAAATTTTGAATTTAACCCCGACGCGTAAATTAGTCGAATGAATAATGAAAACTTACTGTTTTGGACCTTCTGGATTTAATGGTGAGGTCCGTTTCATGAGATGGAGTCTCGAAAAATAAAATACCCGTAGAATGCCAAAATGACCAAAATGCCCCTACGTCGAAGGCGAGTCAAACGGACTCCGATTTAGTTAAATAAATAGTAGATTTTTATTATTTCAAACCTATTGGACTCAACGGTGAAGTCCAAATTGTGAAAACAAGACCCAAAAAATAGAGATACGTAAATGACCATTTTACCCTTGGGTAAATTAAGTTCAAATCGGAAACCCTAAAAGCATAAATTAGTAAAAGAGATATTTAGAGTAGGGAGGCATGAATTCAATAATGACATTAAAGCTGAAATGTGTTTATTGATGTTTAGGCAAGTCAAAAGGAAAGGAGAAAGTCACGGATTACTAAGACGCATTGAAAATGTAAGTGGATTCCTATCTTTGATACGTGGTTTCCAAGCCACGATCTTTCCATTACTGCCAACCTTGTACTCATATATGTATTCACTATCATTGTTCCCCGCCATGGATATTGTTCTACCTGGTGGATGCCTATTGGTTGATGTTGCATGACTGATTCATTTCATTGATGTCTATTTACTGTATGTTATGTCATGATGTTCCATGTTTTGTACATTCATATGGAATACTATAAAATCTTAATCTATGTTAAGTGCCGGGTTTTGTGCTTAGTCACATTACCCATCTGATGCTATCTGATTGACTGGGACCTACGGGTCAAAAAGGACACATGGCAATTATGGCGTTTTTACGCATTAAGGATAATGGGAATTTTATATGCATTTATGTTAATGGGGGTATGCCGGGCCCCAAAAGACCGAGGGTCTGCCAAACCCTGAACAGAGTAAAGGCATCATCCATGTTAATTGATATAGTTCTACGTTGATTGGTTTTGATGTATTGGACTTGATTGTGATCGTTTCATTGTGGCAGTACTTATGTTGATTTTGTTCATTGAGCCTATTCTATATTCATGCTACGTTGTTACTCTTGACGGTTATTGTACGTTGGCATTCATTAGTTACTTCTGACTGTTATTGGACTTTATTATTCATTGGCCATTGTGGCATTTTACAGTTGACTGCAATCATTATCATGACTAGCTATCATGTTACCTTGACTTGTATTCATCTATGTCATCCCCACTCGTATTGGGGATAGGCTTTTACTTATTGGGCTTTATTAGCTCACCCCCTTTACAAATTTTTTAGGTGAGAATGTTACAGAACCATAGTAGGAGATCAGAAGCTTAAGGAGACAGTTGAGGAGCATAATAATAATGAATGAAGTCTCTCCCATGTAGTCACCACCTAAGAGTGGTTCATGATCAGTATATTGTTAGTTTAAGTTTAGTCTTTGAACAATAATTGTAATAAAGCTTCTGCACTTTAATGTCATGTTTAAATTATTTACTGCTATCATTGGTAAAAGAATGAAAAAAGTAGGGATGGCCATTAGGCCGGCCCCGCGACACGAAATCCGCATAGGGTGGGTTTCGGGTCGTGACAGGTCATCTTTGTTGATCTATTTTCCTTTGTGACTAGCTAATGTTATATATCTTTTCACTTGCCATTTGGTTTTATTCTGTTACTTAAACTAACCTTGTCCCATGGCAGAGCAAGGGAATTTACTTACCGAACTAAGTTAGCTCACTCCATATTTATAACCATTTTTTAGGTAGCACCATATGAGAGGAAATGCAATAAAGCAACTAGTGGAACTAGTGATGTGCTTATAAGCAATATTGATGATGTAGACTCCAAGTCATAATTCAAACATGTATTCTGTAAGGATGATATTTATATTAGGTATTGTGATATTGTATCATTAGAAATGGTGTTAGACTTAAATGATGATTCATGTTGATGAAAATTGTACTTGGAGATATTTTAATTAATGGTTGTTGGAGTTCGATTTGTGATCAGATGAATTGCATTGGTGTAGCTTATACATTTAATGATTCATTGATATAAAGAAAAAGAAAAAAAAAGTTTATCACTCTTGTGCAATTCATTTGATTCTATACGGCCTGTCTAGGAGGCAGTGTTAGTCGTTGCCCCTAATCCACGTAGGGTGGATTTCGGGTTACAACACGAACTAAGGTTAGGAACTGACCTAAGTCAACAATAAGCCATAACCCTAATTAGGCCATCATCCCATGAAGGGTCAAAATCAACCTAACCGTGAGTCAACCTAAGCTAAACTAGGTTAGTAAAACTAATATGATAAGTGATTAGCACATCACAAACCTAAGAAAGGGGTGAAATATTAAATCAGATATTATGAATTATTAAATAAAAAAATTATTTAATAATTATGAAAAAGATAAAAGAATATACAAAATAAATGCAAAATTTTTTTAAAAAAAATATATAAATACTCTAAAATTCATGTGACCTACACATGAAACTAGGGACCCAATGCATACACTAGAGTGTGCATATAAGTGTGTAAATGACTAAGGTTAGGAACTGACCTAAGTCAACAATAGGCCACAACCCTAATTAGGCCATCATCCCATAAAGGGTCAAAATCAACCTAGCTGTGAGTCAACCTAAGCTAAACTAGGTTAGTAAGACTAATATGATAAGTGATCAACACATCACAAACCTAAGAATAGGGTGAAATATTACATTAGATATTATGAATTATTAATAAAAAAAATTATTTAATAATTATGAAAAAATAAAAGAAAATACAAAATAAATGCATAAAATCAAAAGAAAAAATATATAAAAACTCTAAAATTTATGTGACCTACACATAAAACTAGGGACCCAATACACACACTAGAGTGTGCATATAATTGTGTAAATGCATGGAAATAATTATTAATAATTATGGGAAATTAAGAAAAAATGTAAAAAAATTACATAAAAATAATTAAAATTATTTTTAAATGATAAGTGCCATGCACATAATAAAGACAAGGAAAACACACACATGTGTGTAAATTGGTGTTTACAAATATGTATGGGTATATGTATATATATATATATCCAGAAATGTATATACATATATAAGATATATATATATATATATATATATATATACACACAACTGTGTACGTATACAAATACACACACACACACACACCTAGTGTGCGTATAAGTAGGAGAGTGAAAAGGTGTGTGTGTGTTTGTGAGTGTGTGTTTGAGAAGGAAAGGAATTTGATTGGAAGGCAAAAGAGGCAAAAAGGCTTCCTTGCAGCTTGAGAAAGAAGGATGGAAGCAACTACAGCTGCTGCGGCTGCCGCCCAAGGGAAAGAAGGTGATTAGAGAGGGAGAAAATTGAGAGAGATAGTGTGTGTGTGTGTGTGTGAGTGAGTGAGGCAGCTGTGCAGCTAAATATGTATGCATATACATAATTATATACTGCAACCTTAAGAAAAAAAGGGATTGTGCAAGGTGAGAGAAATTAAAAGGAAAAGAAGAGAAGTCACCTAGAACAGAAGAGAGGAGAAGAATAACCGAAAGAAGAAAAAAATTGGGTTGGGCTCAAACTAAGGTTAGAATTTAACCTTCTTTGTTTATTTCAATTTATGCATATTAATACACATTAGGTTTGTTTTTATGAGCTTTTAAATCCCCGAAGTGGTAGAATTAACATGAGTCACAATTAACAAACCTCTAAGATTACCCTAGAAATCAAATCGAGCCAAACATGATTCTAATGGTTGGAACTTATTCTAAATAATAAATGGCTCACAAAACTGTAAGAATTAAGTAAAAAGGCCCAAAGAATAGTTAAAAAGACTCAGAAATTGAGATCTATTAATTTTGGAACATACAAAAATTGAGCACTAAGCTCAATTTTGAGGATGGGAAATGGAAGCTCACTAGAAGAGGATTATGCAGCAACAAGCCTCGTCTAAAATGGTCAAGGGATGGTTCTGAAATAGCAAAAATTTAGTCTCTATTATCGAGCATGAGATTGATCTCTATAATGAGTTTAAAGCTTGGAAATCAATGGGAATATCTAAGTTAGAGGTCTAGAAGTGGAATAGGATCGAAAGTAGAGAAAAATAGGGCTCGAAATTGGGATTGAAACCATTAGGGTTTCATAGGAACAGTAGTGACACAAGGGGGAAGATGATAAATAATGTCAGGTCAGGATCAGGTCAGATGGGAGGGGTCTGGTTCTACTCGTGTGAAAACAAATCCAAAGGTAAGCTAAATTGAGTCGTTTTGTTCAATGAGAGGTTGACGTCATGATGATGCATTGAGCCGGTTGGTTTTGAACCTAATGGGGCAATTCACCTATAAACCAACCAAACTGCACGAATTTATTTAATATTTTTCATAAATTATATTTTAGCTTTTGAATTTTACAAATATTATGGAAATACCTAGAAAAATAATTAATAAGTATTTTTAAATCCTTTTAAAATTAAAAGAAATTACTAAAATACCTGTAAGCCAAGAATGGGCCAAACGAAGGTCAATTAAAATGCAAGAAGAGACTAACCTAACATTATGGGTGTTTCAAACTCAATGGAGGAGTTTGATTTAGGAAATTAGACCTTGAAAAATTTGAACGAACAAATTGAAAAAATTCCAATTGTGTCCTAAGGCATTAATTAAGCTACCAATTGAATTCCAATGGCTGTAAAAATACCTATCTTAATGTTTTTCGACATTCTGAACTCAATAGTGGGGTCCTTTTTGTCAAGCGATGTACCAAAAATATAGATACCCAGAAATGTGAAATTCCCAAACCGCCTTTTAATGTTGTACAGGCTACCAAACAAACTCAAAAAATATAGAAAACGGCACACTTAACATTTTTGGATTCTTTGAATGTAACAGTGAGGTCAAACTAAGCATCCGGGGTACCTGAATATGGTCCGGCATGAAGTGTAAAATTATGAAAGTGCCCTAGGCTTAATATAAGCCACAAATAGGAAAATTAAGATTTGGGGAAGGCTAATTTATTATCTTTGATATTTGGAACCTAATGGTGATGTTTGTTTAGGAAAAACAAAACATCGAAACAAACCAAAAAATGACAAATACGTCCTTTCGACTCAATGAAGCTACCGAAAGAATATAGGTAGTAAAAAGAAACCTATATCAATGTATATAGGAGCCTCTAAGTTTGAAAATGAGCTCCTTTCAACATAATTAGGTACCTAAGACATAAGATGTGAATGGTAATATTATCAAACTACCCCTGAGGCTTAATTAAACAATTAGATGAACTCAGAAACTGAAACAAGGACTACCTCACAGTTAAAAGACCCTATGGACTAAACAATGAAGTCTGTTAAGGTAAATAAAGTACCGAACAATAAATGACATGTAAAGAAAAAATGATCAAGATTTTCTTAAAGGCTATAGTAAGCCACTAAAAAATTACGTTGTGTTAGGAACCCTAACTGTCACACCCCGAATTCCTGACCGAACCCGGGGACGCGACTCAAGTGAAACAAAAGAAGAAAAGAAATAGACGAATACATAAATAAATACCAATTTAACTAATCTAGATACAAGCCTATTCCACGAACATAACTATGCATCCGTATATCTCTGTCAATACACATCCATTCTCGTTTTATAAAAAAAAATTTGTCAGAACCTCCTCTGTTTTTCGAGCCTTTTTTCCCCTGATAATCACAATACATCATATATATACAAACATATCACAATCCATCCTCACTCGATGGCCACAACTTTATCGAAGTTAAATATACATTGCCTACTTATACTACCAAAAATATACAACCACGATACAACATATATGTCATTGGGCTTAAGCCCGTACATCACAAAACACGCCTCTCGGGCCAAATATCCATCTACAGTCAAGTCTCCTCCACTCGGCTAGACTTCCTCAAACCTCAGGTGTCGGGAATGTCATCTGAAATATGGTTCCCACGAATGGGTCAGCACCAACATGCTGGTATGGTACAATACTAATGCAAGGAACAAAATTAAGTTGTGGCATGTGCAAGTGTACATTTATATCTAAATGTCATTCAAAGCATCGTAGTAATATATGAGTGGTATGCATGACGCACCCATGCACAACTCTATGCCACACCCATGTCTCGTTTACGGGTACTCCCCGATGGCACAGAGTACCAATGCAATGGCCAATTTTGGGTTTTTCACCACAGGATCTACACCCTCATAATGCAAAACACCACGTGCTCAACCCACACCATGTTCTCAAAGGATTCACCATATGCTAATATGCCAATGCAATCTCAATGAAACTTCACTTTCATAAGCATATGCAACATGCTCTAAATAATGCGTCACATTTAAGATCAACAATAGCATTTACATCACAAGATTCCATCCACAAATCTACGTGTCATGCTCGATTAATCTCTATACTTCCGCAAATCCACATGTCACAATATCAACAATCCTTCTAAAACATAAATTACATATGATGAAAACTCAAGAAGTAAATCACATTTCCCAAATAATCATAAAGAACACGGAAGCAATTAAACAATCAACTCAGAGAAGCAATAATTTTTATGTGATCTTCTATCAGCAGATAAGCACAAGAAATCATTCAATCAAGATGCACATCAATCCTAATTTAATTCTATTCCTTACTTAGTAAAGTACCATACCTGATCGGGTTATCTCAACCCTAAGATGCTGTGTCCACTATGCAATCAAGTCAACAAAGATGTCCCCCAAGCTTCTATTGAATCAACCTCTTTGATCAAAGGTTTCTCTCTATTGCAGTGGCCCCTCAATATAACTCAAACCAAACAAATCCCATCCATCAGATATTGAAGAACTTTCCCTTCCTCAAGTTGCTCCTTTAATCTTCTCCAAATTCTCAACACATCAGACTGTATCAATCCTCAATACAGTATCTCGAATGTGACCTTTTGGGGAAGAAACCCCATCTCTATCAGTTCTACAAAATACTGGTAGTTCTTTACCGTTGCTGATTATGAGTCAACTTCTTTATCGCCATTCAGCAGCATGAAAATCCATGAGCATTATCCAGGCATCCACATCTCAGCTTTAGAGTAGTTCCAAGGCACCAAAATTGCCACATTAAACAATGCCTAAACGGTCATCACCTCTGATTCACTTTAAACTCCACTGCCCACAACACTAACATTTCCATTTCCTGTCAACAGCCACTTCTCAATGCAAAAACCTCATTTGCACCACTGCAGAACACGATTCGCCCAACAGCTTGCAGGAAAATAACATTCATAGTCCCTCGGTAACTTATCTCCAGTTTGACCAACACACCGGCACTTGGCAATTCTCTCCTTCACTGACCTCCTAACTTGTTAAGCGTAGCCTAGTGTACCTGATCGGAACTGGCATCATCATCAGTTTTTTACCCGTCGCAACACAGCCCAAGCTTCCGTCCTCCTCTTGTTCAGGTTTCACCTGAACATTGTTACCATCCTTTACCGTCCATCGCTAAAATCTGTCCAACAGCGCATTACAATCAACCACTGCTCAAACAAATGGCCCCCAGTGTTATCAGAGAACAACCCAAAACACATACTGACCACAAATAAAATTGCCATGAAACAGAGCAATACACAAGTTTATCTAGAGTTCTCCACCCAAACAGAGACCAAACATCACGGCATCATCATTCCCATCACCTATTTTGCACCGCTACATACACACAGAGTAACAGCAACCGAGCCCCCCGACAGAAACCACAAAACAAACAGGGCAGTCGACCCTCAATTCAAATCACAAACCACAAGCCTTACACAAGCATTACCTCCAAACACCGACACAACCGGATCAATAAACCCAACCACGGCCATGACCGAATCAGCAATCCAATTCATCACAAAAATAGCAACATCCTGAACCCAATAAGCCTGATGTTCACCTCTGTTCTCTACTAGAACAGCAAAACAGAGGAACCCATCACCATCTCAACACCCACACGTATCATAAAACCCATCCACTACTGCCGTAACATCGTCATCACTTCATCTCTTCTCCGAACCCACGACTGCTCCACTCTTTTGCTCTGCGTCAAACCCAAACAGCCACACACACAAAACCGCAACACAAATCAAGCCCCATATATATATATATATACATATATCCACGCACAAGCTTCACAACAAAGCAAATATATATATATATATATATATATATACCTCTGCACTGCTACTGGATTCGAACAACCCAATAGACCGGCTTAGCCACAGGAATTTCACTAATCTGCTGTAACTTTCCCCATCGACCCAACCGCAGAAACCCCAGCCTCGATCCACTCGGGGACCAAACACCACCATAAGCGACCCAACCAAACTCGTCGCTGCTCTGTCGCCGTCTGATCAATGGCCTCAAGCCCATTCACCGATCGCCTCTGCGTGTTGCCCCTTTCTCTTTTTCTCTCATTTTCTCCTTGTTCTCACGCGACTTCCACCGCCCTTCACTCCTCATCCTTATCTCTCAATTTCTTTCCAATTTTTCTTGTTCATGCTTCTCCTGTACGCTTCAGTTGGATGCCACACAACCACACACGTTGCACCCCACATAACCACACATATAGAACTTTCCCAATTATACATATTGATATATTCATATATATATATATATATATCTATTGAGTCTTGAATATATTTTTCTACCTTCCCATATTAAATATTTCAATTCCACAAAATATTATAAAATGCCAGTAAATTTTTCGTAAAGTCGGGGCTCAATTTAATTATTTATTTATCACTATTGGTTCTCGTTCGGGTCCCATATTAAATTCTTATAATTTATGATTCATATCAATCCCATGGATTTATCCTGGCACTTCGTAAACCAGTTTAAATATTTTATTTTATTTTATCTTATTTTAAATTTTTTGTTTCAAATCTCTACATCCTTCCCCCTTAAAGAAATTTCGTCCCGTAATTTAAAAATACATCTCCTCAACAAAATGATAAAAGATCGATGCAAAATGCATTGTGTCATGTAGACGTGCAGCCTTACCAATGGACCATTCACATCTCCCTCAGCCAGGCGATGTGAGACGACTTATCACCTTCTCCCTCCCCCCCTTCCGGCTCAGCCACTCCGGGGCAGGCAGGGTCCCTCGGCCCGCGCCCCCACACTCCCTGCTAGGGTCTGGTTTCGATCCCATCCGTAACGACTCACTCCACGTGGCACAACACATAATGAAATCCTCAAAACACATTGGCCTATCAGTGCCAATTTCCTTTCAATCCATTCGGGCATCACAACCCATCTCAATAACTCAACACAAAAAAATAAAGAAAATTCCCCAATGATTACCAGGATACCACAAGGTCCCTCACTATTTAACAAATCTCAAATCAAGTCACGAAATCACCTAGTGATTTATCATCTATATATTACCCGTACCACAATGCAATTTAATAACCTATTATTCCCCCAAGGTTATTCTAACTCATCGGAGCCTACCAGTAGCCTACCACATCAATCTCCAAGTATGAAAATCCATCTCAAAATATATATATATACATACATACATAAATAAGCACACAGTCTGCTATACAGGTAATGAGGCACACATCTAACCCCATCGACATCTAGGCTTATAGCCTATCTCACAGATAACTAGGCATACCACCTACTGTAGAGGTACTAAGTGTACAACTTATCTACCTAGTAACTAGGCATACGGCCTATCCCATAAAATATACAGTCTCTAACATATATACGAGTTTCTAATCTTACTCCACCATTTCACCAAACGATCATATATCCTCAGTCAAACGGGAAATCCAATATAGTGCATACTCGTGCACATCAATACAACTTACGCACATAAAACATGTTACCCAAACTCACCCAACTAAACTGAAAGTCTAAACTTCTCCCACTGTCCCTAGGTATTCGAACCTAAGCTCTGATACCACGTTGTCACGCCCCGAATTCCCGACCGAACCCGGGGACGCGACTCAAGTGAAACAAAAGAAGAAAAGAAATAGACGAATACATAAATAAATACCAATTTAACTAATCTAGATACAAGCCTATTCCATTAACATAACTATGCATCCGTATATCTCTGTCAATACACATCCATTCCCGTTTTATAAAAAAAATTTCGGCAGAACCTCCTCTGTTTTTCAAGCCTTTTTCCCCCTGATAATCACAATACATCATATATATACAAACATATCACAATCCATCCTCACTCGATGGCCACAACTTTATCGAAATTAAATATACATCGCCTACTTATACAATCAAAAATATACAACCATGATACAACATATATGTCATTGGGCTTAAGCCCGTACATCACAAAACACGCCTCTCGGACCAAATATCCATTTACAGTCAAGTCTCTTCCACTCGGCTAGACTTCCTCAAGCCTCAGGTGTCGGGAATGTCATCTGAAATATGGTTCCCACGAATGGGTCAGCGCCAACATGTTGGTATGGTACAATACTAATGCAAGGAACAAAATTAAGTCGTGGCATGTGCAAGTGTACATTTATATCTAAATGTCATTTAAAGCATCGCAGTAATATATGAGTGGTATGCATGACGCACCCATGCACAACTCTATGCCACACCCATGTCTCATTTACGAGTACTCCCCAATGGCACGGAGTACCAATGCAATGGCCAATTTTGGGTTTTTCACCACAGGATCTACACCCTCATAATGCAAAGCACCACGTGCTCAACCCACACCATGTTCTCAAAGGATTCACCATATGCCAATATGCCAATGCAATCTCAATGAAACATCACTTTCATAAGCATATGCAACATGCTCTAAATAATGCATCACATTTAAGATCAACAATAGCATTTACATCACAAGATTCCATCCACAAATCTACGTGTCATGCTCGATCAATCTCCACACTTACGCAAATCCACATGTCACAATATCAACAATCCTTTTAAAACATAAATCACATATGATGACAACTCAAGAAGTAAATCACATTTCCCAAATAATCGTAAAGAACATGGAAGCAATTAAACAATCAACTCAAAGAAGCAATAATTCCTATGTGATCTTCTATCAGCAGATAAGCACAAGAAATCATTCAATCAAGATGCACATCAATCCTAATTTAATTCTATTCCTTACTTAGTAAAGTACCATACCTGATCGGGTTATCTCCACCCCAAGATGCTGTGTCCACTATGCAATTAAGTCAACAAAGATGTCCTCCAAGCTTCTGTTGAATCAACCTCTTTGATCAAAGGTTTCTCTCTATTGCAGTGGCCCCTCAATATAACTCAAACCAAACAAATCCCATCCATCAGATATTGAAGAACTTTCCCTTCCTCAAGTTGCTCCTTTAATCTTCTCCAAATTCTCAACACATTAGACTGTATCAATCCTCAATACAGTATCTCGAATGTGACCTTTTGGGGAAGAAACCCCATCTCTATCAGTTCTACAAAATACTGGTAGTTATTTCCCGTTGCTGATTGTGAGTCAACTTCTTTATCACCATTCAGCAGGATGAAGATCCATGAGCATTTTCCAGGCATCTACATCTCAGCTTTAGAGCAGTTCCAAGGCACCAAAATTGCCACATTAAACAATGCCTAAACAGTCATCACCTCTGATTCACTTTAAACTCCACTGCCCACAACACTAACATTTCCATTTCCTGTCAACAGCCACTTCTCAATGTAAAAACCTCATTTGCACCACTACAGAACATGATTCGCCCAACAGCTTGCAGGAAAATAACATCCATAGTCCCTCGGTAACTCATCTTCACTACAGCCAGCATGATTTCCCCTCTATCTCCAATTTGACCAACACACCGGCACCTGGCAATTCTCTCCTTCACTGACCTCCTAACTTGTCAAGCGTAGCCTAGTGTACCTGATCGGAACTGGCATCATCATCAGTTTCTTACCCGTCGCAACACAGCCCAAGCTTCCGTCCTCCTCCTGTTCAGGTTTCACCTGAACATTGTTACCATCCTTTACCATCCATCGCTAAAATCTGTCCAACAGCGCATTACAATCAACCACTGCTCAAACAAATGGCCCCCAGTGTTATCAGAGAACAACCCAAAACACATACTGACCACAAATAAAATTGCCATGAAACAGAGCAATACACAAGTCTATCTAGAGTTCTCCACCCAAACAGAGACCCAACATCACGGCATCACCATCCCCATCACCTATTTCGCACCGCTACATACACACAGAGTAACAGCAACCGAGCCCCCCGACATAAACCACAAAACAAACAGGGCAGTCGACCCTCAATTCAAATCACAAACCACAAGCCTTACACAAGCATTACCTCCAAACACCGACACAACCGAATCAATAAACCCAACCACAGCCATGACCGAATCAACAATCCAATTCATCACAAAAATCGCAACATCCTGAACCCAATAAGCCTGATATTCACCTCTGTTCTCTACTAGAACAGTAAAACAAAGGAACCCATCACCATCTCAACACCCACACGATCATAAAACCCATCCACTACTACCGTAGCATTGTCATCACTTCATCTCTTCTCCAAACCCACGACTGCTCCACTCTCTTGCTCTGCATCAAACCCAAACAGCCACACACACAAAATCGCAACACAAATCAAGCCCCATATATATATATATATATATCCACGTACAAGCTTCACAACAAAGCAAATATATATATATATATATACCTCTGCACTGCTACTGGATTCGAACAACCCAACAGATCGACTTAGCCACAAGAATTTCACTAATCTGCCGTAACTTTCCCCGTCGACCCAACCGCAGAAACCCCAACCTCGATCCACTCAGGGACCAAACACCACCATAAGCGACCCAACCAAACTCGTCGCTGCTTTGTCGCCGTCTAATCAACGGCCTCAAGCCCATCCATCGATCGCCTCTGCGTGTTGCCCCTTTCTCTTTTTCTCTCATTTTCTCCCTGTTCTCACGCGACTTCCACTGCCCTTCACTCCTCATCCTTATCTCTCAATTTCTTTCCAATTTTTCTTGTTCATGCTTCTCCTGTACACATCAGTTGGATGCCACACAACCACACACGTTGCACCCCACACAACCACACTTATAGAACTTTCCCAATTATACATATTGATATATATATATATATATATCTATTGAGTCTTGAATATATTTTTCTACCTTCCCATATTAAATATTTTTATTCCACAAAATATTATAAAATGCCAGTAAATTTTTCATAAAGTCGGGGCTCAATTTTAATTATTTATTTATCACTATTGGTTCTCGTTCGGGTCCCATATTAAATTCTTATAATTTATGATTCGTATCAATCCCATGGATTTATCCTGGCACTTCGTAAACTGGTTTAAATATTTTATTTTATTTTATCTTATTTTATAATTTTTTTTTTCAAATCTCTACACTAACTAATGACCGTGAGAGAATCCTAAATAGTAACATTAAGTCTAGAAGAGACTATGGTCATTAAGTAGACAAATATTTTAGCTGAGATATGTATTGATATAGTACCAATGTATTATGATCCACGATTTAGAATCACTAGCAAGGAAATAGAGATAAAACGAATGCCAAAGCAAGTCAAGTAAGCAAGCGACTATTGACTTTGGAGCATAGGTAAGTAACCCTGAACTATAAAGTGGAGAATTTTCCATAAAATGCAGATCCTTATAGCTTTATAACATTACATGCAGTTTATTGTAGCTTTATGATATATTTTAAACTATTATACTAAATGTTTTAGCTGCATGATTATTTTCAGAATACTGAGATTAATATTTGAATTGCATGCTTTTAAGTAGCATTTCTTTAAATATTTTATAGCATGGATACCTTAAAGAATGTTTTTCAAGCATGTTTTAGAATAAAGTTTTTTTGTGCCTTACAATACCTTGCTCGGGGCTAAAGAGCTGGTAGACTTCAGATAAGTTTTCATAGGCATGACTCGTTGGGAGTCCAAAACCGGACCAGAATAGAGGGCCATGTAAGCCTAGAACCCTAAATTACATAGAGGTCTCCAAGGTGACATTTACCGTCCTCAAGGACCTAGCTTATGAGATGTAAGGCACAAAATATTTTACAACTTCAGATTTTAGGTGATTATGTGACAACCTACAGTCCTAAAGGACAAAAGTTTTAAAAAAGTGTGGTATATATTATTTTTTTCACAAGTATCAGATTTTATGAAATCCTAACTATTTTACAAAACTATCTAGCATAAACTCTTGAATAATTTCAATTAAATATCTTGCAACTCTCAGTTATATAGTTATGTTTTAAGGAGAAAGGGGTTTTTTAGAAACCCATGACAGGTGACTGGTGTTATTCACGAGCTTTTCATAAAACTCACAGGGTTTTATTCTGTATATTTTCAAGAACAAGTAAGAAGTTACAGATCTTGATGTTAGTAAGTTATAATGAACGTACACTCTAGCTAGAAGAGGATTAGTATCTCAGCCATAGAAATAGTAACCTGAAGTGACAAATAACAGACCCAATTGATAGTTGGAGTAAGAATCGAATATGAATGATGCTCATCGATAATGTATTAGTTTAGATACTTTTATGTAATATAATGATGGGCTCATATTATTGTAACTCTGATGTTATGATACTTATGCTCTGTCGAGTGTCACTGCATTTAAATAATTTTTTCACAGACTCAGATTTTCGTTGTATAACTTTATATGACTGAATACAATCTACTTGAATATATAATAAGGCTTCGGTTAAACATATCATCAATATGCTAAACAGAGTTAATGTATTGGTGAAGTGCCTAATTAGTTATTTACTACCTCTAATCCGCATAGGGTAAGGTTTGAGATGTGCTATAGTTGATATCAGAGAAAAGGTTACCTAAGGTAGGTAACACATTAGAACAAGAGTTTCTTAAAGTAGGTAACTCAGGTTACAAGAGCCTAAGTAACTAGTAGGGTTAGTGTTACCTAGACTTAGAATACTCAAACATAGATGGAAAATTGGAGCTTAGGTTACCCCAACCTAGGCAACTGTTAGAAGTAGGTTTCATAGAAATCCTTAAGGAACTAGAAATAAATAGAACCTTAGGTACATGTAACCTAGGGAATGAAGAGATGAGTTGATAAATAGTTTGGATATGAAATCCATAGGTCCTTGATTTTGGAAGACATGAAGTGTGATTTGAAGTTTTGGACTTGATGATTACCAAGAGCAATATTACAGATCCATCGAGGAATGATTCCTTAGAAATCTAGAGCATTCGAGGAATAAGACTGGAGTAAAGCAATGAAAGAAAGTGATTATATGAATCACTTTTGAAGTCAATTAGATTACCCATTGTAGAAAACTTAAGGATGAAATTGGAAACAAATATTTTCTCAAGCTGTGGGTGAGTCTCTACTACAATGTTTCCCTTAAGAAGCTTGAAATCGAAGAAAGTCTTATTGAAGATAGAAATTTTATACACCTCAAGGTACATGTGAAACTCAGATTTGTTGTGAATTTTCAAATAAATGAAAGTTTGAAAGGATAGTAGCATAGGCTAGAATGTTGATAGATCCATATTTATAGGTAAGGTTGACCACCTTATTGTTTAACTTTGGAGCTAGGAAACATGGCGGGCTTCTTATTCCAATCAACAAGCTAGTGTCTTAAATGGATAAACTCAGTGAGGATAGAAGAAAGAGCAAATGAGATGTAATTTAGTGACTTAGTCGAGATCATGGTAACAATGAAATAATCAACTGAGTGATTTTTTATAAAAAGAGGACTCCTAAAGTACAAGAATGAACTTTGAGAAGCGTAGATGAAAATTGTCAGATTATATTAAGAATATAAAGATATAAAAGATTCGGTAGTCAAGAGTTGATCACTAATATAAGTAAACATAAAACTCTATGATTAGAGATGATCTGAAGTAACCAACAGCTATTGGAAACCAAGTACGAGACCATAAACTACAAACAATAATGAAATGTAAGTCTTGTAAGTAACGAGATACAATACTACCTTAAAGAAGTCCCTAATGCTTCAAGCTATACTTGAGGACCAAGAAGAGCTTGGTACACTTACTATGCTCTAACCCATAATGAAATGAGAAGGGATGAACCTGAAAATAGGTAAAGAATACCTACCTAAGAAGTTAATCCAAATGGAGCACAAGGGATCGACTAGCTCACGAAGTAAGCACATGACTGTGATCCTCTAGTGAGAGGCAAAGGAAAAAGTTCCTCTATAATGAAGAAAAACTTAACAAGAAAAGATCATGAGTACAACTAGCCTTACCCAAAGGTACTTATAAAATGAAGAATCTAAAACTCATGTAAAATCGTGTGAGGTAACTACAGTCAATTGACACAACTAAAAGAAAAGTTATAGAAAACTACGATTATGAGAGAAAAATAAGAAAGACTGGCATGTAATTGGTAACATTGAAGTCTAATGAGATCCAAAGATCAAATTAGAGTAAGGCCCACTACCGGGCAATACTCGAGTAAACTAGTCGTGCAGTAACTACAAGTATAAGACTAATGAATTTGAAGAACTCTAAAAGTTGTTATAGATCAAATGATTAAGGAAATGACTGACGATAGCGAAAGTGATATAACCTTAAGACTAGGGTTAATCATAAATGAAAACCCATAAAAAGCTAAAAAGTCCAAATACGAACTAAGCAAACAAAAGATACTCATTAAGAAACTAATGACAGAAACTGGAGTACGAACTAAGCAAACAAAAGATACTCATAAAGAAACTAATGACAGAAATTGAAAGATTAATAAGAATTAAGTATTCTTATATCCTAAAAACCTTCAATAAGTTTGCTAAGACTAAGTGAAGCAAGAATCTAAACACACCTCTATGCTTCAACTCATGAGATGAATAGGAAGATTCGAATACTGTTAGGACTTGCAGTCTGATATTATGATTGGCTAATCCAGTTTGATAAAATGTGTTTTGTTTGTAATCATGACATTAGTCGTAGGCTTAGAGTTACACAATGCCCCGTTCTACTCCAAGATGGTCCAAGCTTCATTGTAATGCACATCTACTGGCCGCCTTAGTTCATGAAAGGTATTTTAGGTATTTCATACTTTTGTTTTGATTTGGATCTCTCACACGTACACATAGCATGCATTGTATATAATTGATATCATATTGTCACTATGTGTATTGTTGACTTGTGTTATGAAAAAATTGTCCAAAAAATGAATATTTGAAAACACTAAAGAAAATTGAGTTCACAATGTAAGGAGAAGACCAACTCACTATTTGTTGTTCGAACGAACCAAGAGGCTTGTTCGATCAAAGAATAGAAAGTGATTATTTTTCATCATTTGATTGGACTTGATCAAATGAGCACTAGTAGGTCATCGTTTGACTGTTGTTTGATGTTCGTTCGAACAAAGAGGCTTGTTCGAACAAGCAATTGCTTCGTTCAAATGAACTCTATACAAAAGTATAATACTTTTATGTTTTAGAGACATTTTTGAGATTCGATCTCTAGGGTTTAAATTGATGAAAATATAATTTTGAATAAAGAACACAGATATAGAGAGATTAGTTTTTCAGAGCAAAACATTAGAGAGAAGTTAGAACTTCCATTAGAGAACATTCATACATATACTTCATCTATATCTCTCCTCTCATCATACATTGATTTGATCATCATACTTGATTCAAATCAATCAAAGAGCCTCAATCATCAATTCAATTGAATAGTTTGTGGAGTTCAACCTTGTGGTTTTCATCGTTGGGCAATCAGAGGATTCTGAGGATGCATGGAGTTTGCAATTGTGTAGAGCGCCAATCGGAGGATTTCAAGATCGTTTGGAGCTTGTGGTTGTATCAAGAATTCAACTATGATTGAGTCATGTGGCTTCAAACGAGATTGAAGACGGTTAAGTAGAACGGAGTTTAAGGAACTAAGTCCGTATCATCACCTGCGTGTAGTGAATCTCAATCATAGTGGATTCTTCCATGAGCATGGCCAGCTCTGAAGTTTTCCATCACGGATAGTTTTTTTGTGTTGGTTTCTCCATCATCACAATTGGTGTGCAAACTCTCTAACTCCCTTCATGCTTTATAATTTCTAGTTTGCTCAATGTTAATTGCTTCCGCTTGATTAGAATTAGGTTTTCATGAACATTGAATAATTGAGAACCTAAATTGAGCAACTAGATTGAAAATTGAATTGATAAATTAAAAATTGATCAAGTGATCCAAATTGTGATTAAATCGTGAGGTTGACATGTCAAATGGATTTGATGATCAATTAGGCTTGTGGTGAATTGGTTTGTTTATTGAACACTTGTACAATCAAATTCTGTGAATGGATTGTAGTGAATTGAATTGAACAAACTATTTTATATTGCATATAATGTCAATTCAATTTTGGGCCATCAATTATTGTAGTTAGTGTTGTGGATAAAGAATTAAAAAAAAGTTGTACAAACCTATTCAACCCTCCGCTTCTAGGTTAGTTTTCACACTAAGGGACCAACAACAAAGTGGTATCAGACCTTACTTTCTAAGGCAATAGATTGGGTACCTAGTAGTGTGAAGAATTGAATGGATTAGAAAGGGAGGTTCAATTTCCCGAACACCTCTATTTGATGGCTCAAACTATACATTTTGGAAGGCTAGGATGAGAGCTTTTCTTTGAGTTGTCGATGAGCAAGTTTGGCTCGCTGTCCAAGAAGGTTGGACCACACTGGTCAGAACTGCTATTACAGAAATCCCCTCCGTACCCAAGCCTCCCAACACATGGAATGAGCTTGAACTTTGAATTAGTGGTTATAACACTAAAGGACTCAACCAATATTCAAGGCAGTAACTCCAGATAAGTTTCATAGAATCATGACATGTGAGACCTCAAAAAAAGTGTGGGATATCTTTGAGACTACCTATGAGGGTACGTTGACGATTAAGAGGTCCAAATTATAAATACTAACGTCTAGGTTTGAATAACTAAGGATGGAAGATTTAGATATATTTGCCGCATTCTATGCCAAATTGGGTGACATAGTGAATTCATCATTCAACCTAGGAGAGAAAATAGAAATGACCAAAATAGTTGAAAGATCTTAAGATCTCTCCCTTACATATCTCAACACAAGGTACCACTATTGAGGAAAGTAAAGATGTGGACTCACTTGTAGTTGACAAGTTAGTAGATTCATTGCAAACCTTTGAACTAACTTTTAGGCAAGCTAAGAAGACCAAGAGTCTAGCCTTACAATCAACATAAGATAACTTTGAAGGGGATATTGAAGTCAACCCCAAGTTTATGAACGAGGATGACCTAGCTTTGTTTGTTAGGAGGTTTAATAAGTTCCTAAAGGGAAGAATTTATAATTCTAATGGAAAACAAAACTCAAACAGAAGACCCTTAAAAAATTCTAATAACTCAAAAGGCAAGGTCCAAAAGGTATCCTCTAGTGGTGATAGGAGGAGACCTTTGTCTCAATCCACTACCAAGCCCATCAAGTGCTATGATTTTTATAACCTTGATCACATAGCCGCCAATTTCCCAAAAAAGAGAAGAAGGAAACCTAACAATAAGAGGGCAATGAAAACAACTCTAATCGATGGTGACGAAGAAGAGGAAGAGGAAGGGAACATGATGATGAAGGAGAAAAAGTTAAATTTTTGGCTTTCACGATTATCACCGATGTCTTCGAAGGTTCTTCATCCCATGATGATGAAGAACAAGAGAATAATAAGAATCTTGTGTCTAGTGATAGTGAGAGTGAAGGAGAATAAGACATTGAGGTTGCCTATGAAAAATTGTTTAATGAATCAATCAATCTCAGTAATTCTAACATAAAACTAGCCACTATACTCAAGACGAGTGAGAAAGAGAAATGTGCACTTTTGGTTGATAAATCCTTGTTGAAATAACTCAATGAGGAAAAATTCTATCTCTTAAAAAATGTAAAATCCTTAGAATAAGAGACGAATTTGTAGGTTGGAGAAGTAGGGAAGCTTGTGATCTTGAAAAGAAAGAATTTATTTCAAAAGTTCATTCTCTTAATGAATATCTTAAACAAGCAAAGGATGTTAAATCACTCTTGAGGATAGGTCAAACAAATGAGAAAATTTTTTTACTTTTATCCAAATCAAGAATTATAAAAAGGGATTAGGATATGATGAATTCTTCAATCAGAACAAGCCTTCAACACCTACTCAAAACCAATCTCCGACTCTTAAGCTAGTCGTATTTGTTTCTTCTAGGCAAAAAGGTGTGGAAACACCTCAACCTAAGAGGCAACCACAAACTCAAGCACAATCTCAACCACAACTATAAGGTAAACCACAACCTAGATCGCTTTATTGTTCTTATTGCAATTGCAAAGAAAAAACAAACAATTTTTTAACTCATGACCTTGGAGCATAAAGTCAGGACATCTTTATTGATACAACAATTAAATACTCATGTTAAATATCTAGGAGCATGGCTCAAAAGATTATTGACATGAATAATTTTGAGAAGCCTCATGCTATTCCTAGTCCTCAATCTAAGGTAGATAAGACCAAGGTTCAAAATGTCGCACCTAATCCCAAAAAGCCATTAAAACAAATTTAGGTTAGGAATGACAAGTTGAAAGGTCTTGAAAAGGAATGTGCAAGTCACAATTCCCAATTTTCTTCTTCTTCGGGGAAAAAAGATTCCTCTCTTAGATGATTAAGAGAGAGTTTAGCAATTTAGGGATCATGTTTTTAACTCTTATTGTAAAGTCTCCCTATCAATTTCTTTGATTCTTTTTGCTTCAATGTGTTTTGAAAAATCATTTTCCTTGAGAAAAAGTTGTCATATTTCCATGGTCTAGGTGAACTTAAAGTTTTTCATCTATTCTAGGTTTATGGTTTCATTTTGTTGGATTTTTCCTTTTAAGTCATAGTTAGGTTCATTTTATACCTTGATGAGTTCAAAAATCCAAAAAAAAATTTCTTTATTTTCATAGCTAATGATGATCCCATATTTTTTGAAAAGAAAAATGAATTAAGATGCATTTTGAATGCTTGAGACTTTGATTTGTGTACTTCATTTTATCACTATCTTCACTTAGTCTTAATCACTTGAATGCATATAATCTTTCAAACTACTTGTGATCTCATAGTCATTAGTCTTGCATATTTCTTGTGTGAGATTACCTTGTAGATAGGTTGGACTTTAGTGTTTTATGTTTATGCTTCAATAAATCCATGGCTAGAAAGATTGACTTAGGTTGAAAAAATTAAAGGACCTTGAAGAAAAACCCTAAAAAGAAAATGGCACACACACTAAAATTGAAAAATCAAAGAGAAGAAAGAAAGGGCTACCTTTGAGATAGTGTGTTTACTAGCATTAGAAATCTTTTGAAAACAGCAGCCTACTCAACTGTGTGAAAGCCGCATTACAAAAGTGAGAAAAGTGCAAATCAAGTTTGCAAATTTGGCTTTTGTTGAGGGAGAGTTTTGGTTGGAAATGGTTAAAACTCCCTAAGTTGATTGACTATGATTGTTTTCTCTTATTGAAGTTTAAATTATTCAACACCATAGAGTTAACTTTGACATGATAACATTGCATGGTTGAAGTTATTGTATATGTCTAATCTTCATGTTTGAATGAGTAGAGATTTAGCTTGCATGAGTTTATGTGTTCTAGGATTACTTGAATATCTTGATTCAATTTAGAACATGTTTCATATTCTCTATCTCACTTAAAATGTTCTACAAATTTTGCTTTCAACTCAAAAACATTAGGATTGTTTTAGCTTTGTAGATAATGGATTTATTCTTGTATTTTTCTTGCTAAAAACTAAATTTTTTTTTTTAACAAAATTTTCCTATTTTTTTTGTGTAGTTGAGTTGAGTAAATGAATTATAGAACAGAGCAGGACTCTCTGTTTTTCTGAGAGAAAGACACATTTTGGTTCTTGTTCGATCGAAGGCCCTTGTTTGAACGAAGGTCCTTATTCATTCGAACGAGTGACTAATCAATTCAAAAACACGCATAACCACCTATTTTCATAAAATTCTTACAATTTTCTATGTTTTTCTCTCTAATACCTCATAGTACATTGCTCGAGTTTGATCCCAGTGTTCGTCTTACGTACATCTACTTTGGTTAGTGTGATCTACGCGTTGAGGACTTCACTTTCATTGATCATTTTCATATTCCCACCATTTTTTTTGTCGGTAAGTCTTGAAGTCCTTTTTCACTATTCCTATCTTTTATTTGCTTAATCATCTAAATAGTAGGGTTTGTGTGGACGGCTAGATCAGTACACTTGACGCAGTACTTTTCTTAGGATCATCCCATTCTTTTTACTATGGCTAGATCTCATAGTCATTCGTCTTGGCATGGCACCTCGGGTTTTGAATCACTTTCCAACCCAAGTGGTCAAGATACGGGCATGTACAGTTATGTTTCATCCTATTCTAGTTGAGAGGGCATCTACGCCTAATAATATACGTGAGACACTCGCATATCATATATTTGAGTTGCGTGATGGTTACCCCTTCTATCTATCATGAGTCCAACAAACAAGACCATGGTTTGAGGGTTTTACTCGAACCTTGGTGTTTGTGATGACCAAGGAGCCTGCTTGGTTACAGTTCGCGATGTCGAGTTTTCACTTACCGCTAACCTCATTGTTCAGACTCTCAGTATTTCCCAAGTCGAGTAGCCTGGATTTCTTTTCCGTGAGCCTTCTATCCCTCCTACTCCTGACCTTATAGCATCTACCCCTTGTCACGGACTTCTATACAAAGGCCATTATTATTGAGCAAGGTTACCTTCATGAGGGTTATAGGATCCTCAACCTTATAGTGTCTAGCGTTGTTCACCTTATCAACCATATGAATATGCTGACACTCTCATACACTACATTATTATATGCTATTGGTGTTGCTGTCCCGATCGATGCTCCATCTTACATTTTGGGAGTTATCAACTCGTCAACCACTAATACCCGACATATAACCGCTCTTATATTCAGCAGCGTTATCACTAGGATATGCACAACTCAACATGTACCTTTCTACATTGTTGATACCCTTAGACTCTCATCTGGCCCATTCGCTCATAGGACTCTTTCTCAGTCCCAAGCACATGTCATCACTCCTCCAAAAGAGTTTAGTGATGATGCTGAGGAGCAGTAGCAACAACAACAGCCAACATTGGCTTTGACATAGTAGCAGCAGTCGACTCAGTCGCTGCAGTACCAACATGGCGAGATTGAAGATGGCTAATTAGAACGGAGCTTGAAAAACTAAGTCCGTGTCATCACCGTGGTGTAATCAATCTCAATCATAGTGGATTCTTCCATGAGTATGGCCGACTCTGGAGTTTATAGATAGTTTTTTATGTTGGTTTCTCTGTCATCACGATTGGTGTGCAAACTCTCTAACTTGCTTCATGCTTTACAATTTCTAAATTTTACCAATGTTAATCGCTTCCGCTTGATTAGAATTAGGTTTTTATGAATATTGAAAATTGATCATCAATTGAATAATTAAGATCCTAAATTGAGCAATTAGATTGAAAATTGAATTGATAAATTGAAAATTGATCAAGTAATCAAAGTTCTGATTAAAATGTGAAATTGACATGTGGAATGGATTAGTTGATAAATTAGGCTTGTGGTGAATTGGTTTGTTTATTGAAAACTTGTGCAATCAAATTGAGTGAATGGATTGTAATAAGTTGAATTGAACAATTTGTTTTATATTGCATAGAATTTCAATTCAATTTTGTGCCATCAATTGTTGTAGTTAGTGTCGTGGATAAAAAATTGAAAAAATGTTGTACAAACCTATTCAACCCCCCCTTCTAGGTTAGTTTTCACACTAAGGGACCAATAATAGATACGTAAGGTTTTGGCCAATGATAGGGAAGAAATGAAGGAACTAAGTTCCTAAATCTTTCCAACCCATGTAATGGGCACAAAATCGAACTTACGAAGAGAATCTAGAGAAGGGTTCACAATCAGGAAAGAAATTAAGAAAGTTGGCCAAGAACTATGTTCTAAATAAAAAATAAGTACGATAACAACACGAAATTAAGTGAGGCAATGAAAAAATGAATGTGTTTAAAAAAAAGAATTTCTCATTAAGGACACAATGTCCTAGATACCATTAACAACCCAAAGGACCAGGCAATTGGACTAGCACAATGGGTTAAAACATAAAAAAAAAAAAAAAAAGAATTTACAGATTATGATGAAGATACGAGATTAGGTAGGTAGACTAAGCAAAACCTTAGACCTCATTAAACTAAAAAGGGTACTTGAAATAAGAAATTCAATACACCCAATGATGAAAATAGAATCACCTGACCACATAATTGAATTTCAAGACTACTACTAATCAGATGACAACGAGTCAAGTGGTATAAAAATATGCAATGGAAGTATGCTAATGATACGAGTACACAAACTGTTTTTCCCCACCAGATCAGTTGAGTTTTGGGGGAAAAACTCTTTTTAAGGAAGGGAGAATGTAACACCCACCTCTAATAAAATAGGCTATCGAGACAGCATGATGAAAATTAACTCAATGAAGAAACTTTTGAAAATTATTTGGGCACTATGAAATGGCATAACTTGAACTAAAGTTAAATCGTGAGTTGACCTAACTTAACTTATGTTGGTAAGACTAATAGGATAAGTGATCAACACATCACTAGCCTAAGAATGGGGTGCAATGTTACATCAAATATTATGAATTATTAAATAAACTAATTATTTAATAGTTATGAAAAAATAAAAAAAAATATAAAATAAATACATAAAATTATAAGAATATATATATATATATATATATAAACTCTAAAAAAATCATGTGACCTACATATGATACTAGGAACCCAATATACACACTAGAGTGCGCATATAGGTGTGTAAATCCATGGAAACAATTAGAAATAATTAAGGAAAATTAAGGAAAAATGTTAGAAAATTATATAAAAATAATTAAAATTATTTTTAAATGACAAGTGCCATGCACATGATGAAGAGAAGGAAAACACACATAAGCGTGTGTAAATTGTTGTATATATATACACATATGCATATACATAAATAATGAAGGAAATTATTTATACATATATATAGTTGTGTATGTATACAAATACACACACCTAGTGTGCGAACAAGTAAGAGTGTTATGAAAGTGTGTGTTTGAGAAGGAAAGGAATTTGATTGGAAGGCAAAAGAGGCAATAAGGCTGCCTTGTAACTTGAGAAAGACGGAAGGAAGCAATTGCAGCAGTTGCCCAAGGGAAAAAAGGTGATTGGAAAAGGAGAAAGTTAAAAGAGAGAGTGAGAATGAGGCAGTGGTGCAGTTGAAGATATATGTATATAAATAATTATATACTACAACCTTAAGAAAAAAGGGATTATGCAAGGTGAGAGAAATTAAAGGGAAAAGAGAAGAAGCCAGCAGGAATAGAAGAGAGGAGAAAAATAGCTGAAAGGAAGAACAAATCGGGTTAGGCTCAAACTAAGGCTAGAATTGAACCTTCTCTGTTTATTTCAATTTTTGCATAAGTTTAATACACTTTAGGCATGTTTTTATAAGTTTTTAAACCCTCGAAGTGGTAGAACCAACAAGAGCTGCCATTAATGGACCTTCAAGATTACCTAGAAATCAAATCGAGCCAAACATGATAATAATGGTTGAAACTTAATCTAGATAATAAATGGCTCATAAAACTGTAAGAATTAAGTAAAAGGGCCCAAAAATAGCTAGAAAGAGTCAGAAACCGAGACCTTTCGATTTTGAAACATACAAAAATTGAACACTAAGCTCAATTTTGAGGGTGGGAAATGGAAGCTCATTAGAAAAAGGTCAAACAACAACAAACCTTGTCTAAAACGGTCAAGGAATGGCTCTGAAATATCAAAAATTTAGTCTCCAATATCGAGCGTAAGACATAGATGTCATTTTTTCTAAAACGGATCCCGTCATTTGATCTAAAGCACTGAAAAACCTTTGGTTATGATTTTTCGGATCTTAATTTGGTCATTTGTAGAATTAATTAGATTAGATATAGTTTCTAAGGACGTAGATGTTATTTTTGCATGTATTTAGGGGCAAAATGGTCATTTTGACACTTTTAGGGGCATTTTTGTAATTGACCAAAAATTAGGGGACTTCTAGGTAATTTTTATAATTTTCTATTTTAATTTTTAATTTTTCTAATTTAGGAAGGTATTTTTAAATTAATTGTATTAATATTTGGGCCATAATATATTTGAATAAAACTTTTGGGGCTAAATTGTAATTTCAGAAAGTTAATATTATTTTTCCATTTTAGAGGGGCATTTTTGAATTTTCTAGTTTTTGATTTGGGCCACAGTATAATTTCCAGAATCTAATTCCCCCTTTTTGGTATTAATTCCCACTTATATAGGAATTAATTTTAAGGTATTAATTGATTTAGAATTAAAAGTTGATTTATTGGGAATTCGTTTCCCAATAAATCCCAAATTGAAATTATTTCTAGTGTTATCTGAGAATTACAAATCCCTGGTTTATCAAATTGGGGATAGGGATAACCCTTTCCCTAATTTTCCTATTTCCTATTCGCGTCGCCAAATAGCTACTTAGGGTTTTAATTTAATTAACCAACCTTTAAAACAACGCCGTTCAACTAACCCCTATACCCGTCTGGGTTAGGTTGACCCGAACCTGGATTTGACCCGATCCACATGACACGAACCATCGTTGTTATTACCTCCATTGAAATGGTTACTGTTCACATAAATCTTAGAATTTTTAGAGGCAATTTTGTGGCATTTTGAGCACCTTTTGGGCCTCATTTTGGTTCTAAACTTCTTCTAAATCTTTAATTTAGGTTCCGACAAAGTTTTTGAAGCTCAAATCAAGCTCTTAGGCTTGTTCCAAGCTCCTATGGCCAAACTGTATCATGTTTCCATGTGTGTTCATTTCTTCATCAAATCAAATGGGGTTTGTTAGGTTGAAATCTTTAGGTTTTAAGCTTTATTTTCATGTATAAATTTATGAGTTTAAGGCTTTATTTGATTACTATCGTTTTTGGGCCCATAGTTGTAAATTGGTATTTCTTGGTCCACCATGGACCAAATGCTCTAGTTTTCACTAATTCATGACCCTTATAGTATCTAGTTTAGGTTCTGAATGATTAAGATGGGTTTTGTTCTGGTTGATTTAAACCTGCCATTGAAGGTCCTTCAATAGCGGTTCATGAGTAGTTCTATAACTTCAAAGGTCTAGGGCTTTAGATAATTAACCTAACATGCATAAAATTTACACATCAACTTAAATAAGTAAAATTCTTGAGTTATAACCTAGTATTTACGGGTTTATTGATTTTTCCTCTTTTCTTCTCTTTTTTCTTTCTCCTTGTTCAAGCAGTCTCCCGATGTCCTTTCTACACGATTCTCCCTCTCTTTCATTCTAGTTTTTAGAAAGCTATTTGGTTTGTCATAATAGTGCTTATATGAAGAAGTTCTTCTTAGCTTATTCTTGAGGGAAAACCTTGTGGTTGACCCTCAAGGGTGGCCATGGTGGTTGTGGTGGGCTACTAGAACCCTTGTAATAACCACAAGGTGGCTATGCATGTGGTTGCTATAGCAACTGCATGTGCAGTGTCACATCCCAAACCCCACCCTATGCAGATTAGGGATAATGACTGGCCAATTAGGCACTTCACCAATACACTAACTCAGTTTAGCATATCGATGATATATCTAACCGAAGCCTCTTTACATTTTTAAGTAGATTGCATTTAGTCATATAAAGTTATGTAGCAAAAATCTGACTTTGTAATTTTTTTGTTTGAATGTAGTCAAACTCGGTAGAGCACAAGTAACATAAAATCAGATATATAATAATATGAGCCCAACATTACATTATACATGAGTATCTAAACAAATACATCATCGATGAATATCATTTACATTCCATTCATACTCTAGATTATCACATCAGTCTGCTATTTGTCACTTCAGGTTGTTATCTCCATGGCTGGGATAGTAATCCTCTTTTGGCTAGAGTCTTTGTTTATCTTAGCTTACTAACATCTGGATTCGTAACTTTTTAATCATTCTTGAAAAGATACAAGATAAAATCCTATAAGCTTATTGATAAGCTTGTGAGTGAAAAACCCATTTCTGTAAACTTTCATAACTTTCATATGTTTCATGGATAACATTTAAAATGAAGTTGTATTGAAAGCTACTAAAATTTTTTAAAACATAAACATATAATTGAGAGTTGCAAGATATATACTGGAAATCATGCAAGAGTTTATGCTAGATAGTTTTGCAAGTTAAATATGACATCATAAAATCTGATGCTTGTGAGCAAATAAAACACGCCACACCTTTTAAAACTATTGTCCATTAGGACTCTAGGTTGTCATATGGTGACCTGTAAATTGAAGCTGTGAAAACACTTTGTGCCAAACATTTCACAAGCTTATTCCCTAGGGACTGTAAATGTCACATTGGCGACCTCTATGTAATTTAGAGCTCTAAGCTTACATGGCCCGCTATTTTGGTCTGATTTTAGACTCTTGGTGAGTCATTCTTATGAAGACTCTTGTAAAGTCTTACCGGCTGTCTCACCTCCGACAAGGTGTTATAAGGCACATAAAAACTGAAAACATGCTTGCAAAACATTCTTTAACTATTCATGCTATAAAATATTTAAAGAGATGCTACTTAAAAGCATGCAATTCAAATATTTATCTCAATATTTTGAAAACAATCATATAGTTAAAATATTTAATTTAATAGTCTAAAATATGTTATAAAGCTGAAAGCACTGCATGTAGTTTCATAAAACTGTAAGGAACTGCATTTCATAGAAATGTCTCTACTTCAAGGTTTAAGGTTACTTACCTATGGTCCAGTGTCCACAATTACTTGCTTACTCGTTTACTGACTTATCTTGGCATTCATCTTATCTTTATTTCCTTGTTGGTGATCCTAAATCATGGATCAAAATATATCGGTACTATATCAGTACATATCTCAGCTTAATTCTCTACTTACTTAATGTTAGTCTCTTCTGGACTTAGTCTTACTATTTAAAATTCCCTTATGGTCACTAGATAGGGTTCCTAGTACTTCGCAGTTCATCGTGTGGCTTACTCAAACCTTTAGGGGCATTTTGGTCATTTTTTCATTACATGTCTTATATTGTTCAGTAATTTATCTATCTTAACTAACTTCATTTTTTAGTCCTAAGGGTCTTTTAATCATAAGGTAGTCATTCTTTTAGTTTCTGAGTTCATTTGGTCATTTAGTTAAGCCTCAAAGATAGTTTGGTAATTTTATCGTTCATAACTTGTCTTGGGTACTCAATTATCTCAAACAGAGTTCATTTTCAGACTTAGAAGCTCTTATATATGTTGGTATAGGTTTTTCTTTACTTTCTACACTCTTTTGGTAGCTTCATTAAGTTTCAGAGATGTATTCATCATTTTTTAGTTCATTTTGGTGTTCTATTTTAGCTAAACGGACATCACTATTAGGTCTGAAATGTCAAAGATAATAAATTTAGGCTTTTTTGGATTTTAATTAGCCTATTTGTGGCTTATATTATGTCTAGGGACATTTTTATAATTTTGTGCATTCATGCAGGACCATGTTTGTGTACTCGGATGCTTAGTTTGACCTCACCATTAGGTTCAGAGTGTCTAAAAATGTTAATTATACCCCTTTTTATATTTTTCTGGTTTTTCTGGTAGCCCGCACACTACTAAAGGTAGTTTTCGAATTTCACATTTTTAGGTGTCTGTATTTTTGGTACATCGTTTGACTAAACAAACCCTACTATTGAATCCGGAACATCAAAAAATGTTAAGATGTGTATTTTCATAGTCATCGGGGTTTAATTGGTAGCTTAGTTAATGTATTAGGACATAATTTAAATTATTCTAGTTTGCCCGTTAGTATTTTTCGGGGTTTAATTTCCAAATCGGACTTTGCTCTTGAGTCCGGAATGCCTATAAACGTTATGTTAGACTCTTCTTGCATTTTCATTGGCTTATTTTTGGCTTAAGGAAATTTTAGTAATTTTTCTAGATTTAAAGGATTTCAAAATTAATTTTTAGGGTATTTCCATAAGTAATCTAAAATTTTGGGGGTTAAACGTAATTTTTAGAAATTATTTAATTAGTCGTCCAGTCCAGTCACAACTGAAGTGAACCGAACCAATTTGGTTAGGAAGCAACCGGCCCAACCGGTCTAGTACATCACCATGATGTAAGTATGACATTAGCAGCCCACTAACCAAAACAACATCATATGGCTTATTATTAGGATCCGTTTTAAAAGGGTCGAACCCATGAGTGACCTTATTCGAATTCGACCACTGTTCATCATCTTCTTCGATTGAAAAAGAGTGACCTACAAAACTTTAACACCCCGACCCTGCCTAATTAATAGTTAGTCTGCTTAATTATTAATTAGCACCGACTTAAGCAATGATTAAGTAAATTACTCGGGAATCTTCCGACGGTCACGATAGACCAATAAAATGATTAAACATATCTGGAGAAGAGGGTGTGATGCCCGAACCTAATTATCAATTAATTAGGGGAAATAATGTCGTTTTAGCACTGACGGAACTCGAATTAGCTAACTACAGAAATCCCAAGTAAATAATAACCGACACGGGGCCCTTGACATCAAGGCTAATTGAAATATGAAACTCTAGGAACAAACCGCATCGAAAAAGGACCAACAGAAAAGAAATTACGGGGGAAACAGTGAAACTGAATTAATGCGCTAACCAAACAAGGCCTTAGCCTAAATGGTGGAAAATACCCACTTATGATGCCAAGGGGAATTGAACCCTTGACCTATGGAGGGAAAGAAATTTTTCTCAAAAAGTTATCAAGTGAGCTGCCAACATCTTTGTGCTTGTTTATACAACATAATTGTATATAACACTGAGTTGCCCAACTCTGCCACCCAAATTGGCCAATGGCCATACATGCAAACCCCTCATCATCACCTGAGTTAGCCCACCTCAGCCCTACATTAACCTGTATCATCACACCTAGAGCCTACAAGCATATACACATGTGAAATGTATAGGTATTTATATATTATACAAAATGTTTGTGATTCACTTTGGTCACAAAAGGTCTTGTGTGTAAAATCAGAATACAGAGGGTGAGGCCTTGCTTGTGTGTGCTCGTTAGAGAGAGAATTTAGAGAGAGGGCTGCTTGTGTAAGAAACATGGCTTGTGGGTACATGCATGTAAGAGATGATGGTGTGTCCATGGAGATGCACAAAAGAGAAGGAACTGAAGGCATTCAACTGGACTGAGGCACAGTTGAAGACTGCCAATTGAACCATGAAGAAGCAGTGGTCTGAACCAAGGTAAAACACCAAAACTGCTTGAATTTTTCTGTTTAAATTCTGCCACTATTTTCGGACGTTTTGGACCCATATAGACAGCATGCATGATATATTATAGCAACTAGGGACTGTTATAAGATAACTGGGAGGGTCAGATAAGCTTGAAAACCCACTAATCGTGCAAAACCGCCATTAATGACCTCCAACAAGCAGGTCTGCTCTGACTGGAATTAAACCTCGATTGAGGGATAGGGACCTGACCTAGATGTTGTAGGGAACACACTTCAACAAAAATCAATCGAAATGGCCCAGGACTAGGGAGAACGATCGAGTTACAGGATTGGGTCGAAAAACGGCTTTCTGTGCACGAGGCCTTACACTAGATTTTGGGGACAAGGTTTGAAGCTCCATTGTTCCGTGAGCATAACCCAACAAACCTCAGTCAAAATGGCCCTGTATAGACCTACACGACTGAGTTACAGACTCCCACGATAATGGGACTGAACCGAGCCCTTGAGCTAGATACGAAGCTCAAAATGAATGCCAAATTGTTGGTTTCACTTCCAAAAATCAATTGGAACCAAGATCAGTGAGAAATCATTGCTAAAATGTCACGAAATTGAGTTTGAAAAATTACAGATTTAGGGTTACTGTTCATCGTCTATGGGGAAGACGATGAACAGTACCGGACTCAATTCGGGTCGGTTTCGGGTTCGGGTCGGGACCCGACCCGTTTTATAAATGGTTTACGTAAAACGGCAGTGTATTGGTTTTAAACTTGAAATCTGCCTGTTTGGAAACTCGATTAATAAATTGAAATTGGGATTTAGTCTGTCCAAGCCACGGATGAGGGACCAATTGAGGGATAACAAGGATATCATATCCCGGTTTTCAGAAGGAAGTGAACCGGTTGGTTCTTGATGCTTTTGGACCGGTTCATCTAGTTGAACCCTAGACCAAACGGTTCTAAACCTATATTTTATAAAATTCTGTTTTAACCCCTAGACTTTCTGAAATTGGTTTTTGACCCCTAACTGTTTTCTGAAATTATACTCTGGCCTAGACTTTTAAAAACTTGTACATTTAAGCCCCTGAAAAATAATTAATTAATAAAATAATTATTTTAATTATTTTATTTAATAGGTAAAATTACTATTTTACCCCTGGACATTAAATACGCCAAACGGAGTCCAAATAAAAATAAGTAAATAGTGTATTTTCACTATTTCAAGCACTCCGGACTCAATGGCGGAGTCCGATTTAGGAAATTAAGTCCCAAAAAAAATACAGACACGTAAGTGGTAAATGACTGTATTGCCCCTGATGATACCTAGGGCTAAGCAAAAATAAAAGATAGCCTATTTTGACTATGTCGGGCAATCCGGACTCAATGGTGCAGTCCAATTTAGGAAATTAAGTCTCGAAAAATACAGACACACAAATGGAAAAAGACTGAACTGCCCCTAGTGATACCCAGGGCTGATTAAACATAAAAGATAGTTCAATTTAACTATGTCGGACACTCTGGACCTAATGGTGAGGTCTATTTTATGAACTGAGGTTCCGAAAAGTTTGGTTATGCAACATGTGAAATTATCAAATTACCCCTAATACTATACAAAGTCCAAATGGAGTCCAAATTGGACGAAACTGATACCGATAGAAGCTCAGATACTTGTGAGATTGTACGCATGATTGAATGATGATTCGGGGTCAGAATTACAAAAAAATGTAAAATGACCAAAATACCCCTGAGCGTTGTGAGTGCAAGGTAGAGGCCAAATAAAGGCCAATATGATCTGATAAATTATCATAAGTATAATTATGAAATTGAAGGACTGAATAAGACTTGGAAACAGTCAAACGTGTAAAATGAGAAATGACCAATGTGTCCCGATGATCTAAAGTAGATATCAAATGAAGTCCAACGGACTTAGAAAATTATATACAAGATATATGGGACATTCTGAGAACCACGATAGGGTCTGGGGCAAGAATGACAAAATTACCATTTTGCCCCTAAGATTAAATAAGTACTTAACTGATAATGATCTAAGTCCAAAAGACTTAGAACTTCATATATATGATATATGGGATATTCTGAAGATCATGATAGGTTCCGAGGCAAGAATGACAAAATTATCATTTTGTCCTAAGGTTAAAATAAGTACCTAACTGATAATAATTGGAGTCTAAAAGACCTAGAACTTCATATATAAGATATATGAGATATTCTAAAAACCATGATAGGTTCCGGAACAAGAATGGAAAAATTACCATTTTGCCCCTAAGGTTAAATAAGTACTTAACTGATAACGATTGAAGTCTAAATGACTTAGATTATGATCCTGATAATTGCTAAGCCTAATTAAAGAATAAAATAGCCCCGGATGAGACTCGATGAAAGGGCAATAGGCTACTAGGCTATCTTAGGTAATCCGATAGGCGCCTAAGATGACGAATAAGACCTGAATGGATGAATTCTGATCTATCTATGATTGATGATTATTATTCAGGATATACATGGAGATGCCTGATGTACCTGGAGGTTATCAGATTGTTTGTGCAAGGAGATAAGCGAACAGTTTGTGAGTAACTTGGAACTTCTGACTTGGTGTATAAGTTATACTGTCTAGATACTATATTTTGATGCACTGTACCGTTTTGTATGTTATATTGTCTAGATGCATATTTTTAAATGGATACTTTTTGTACTGCATTACACGTGGCATGATTTTGTCCTGTCCTACTCCATTGTTTTGTTCGGTCTGTCTTGTTCCGTTGTATGGTCTGTCCTAGTTCTATTTTGCTAAATTGTGTCTTACTCTTGGTACCATTCCAGTTACGAGCGGTATGGCATAAGTAGGCTTGATTATATGCCTAATTGACATCTTGTTTGTTATGCTCCGTTCTGTTTCGCTTAGTACTGATCTGTTCTATTATTTGATTTAATTTCCTATTCTCTTATTGATATATTGGCATCGTGTATTGTTCCATCCGTCCTGATCTGTTGTTCCATTTAGTTCAGTCCCGTTTTATTCTACTTAAACTGCATTTCAAGTGGATTTACAAAACTGCTATTCTAAAGTGATTGAACTATCCTTGTGATTTATAAACAAGAACGGGTTTGAAACCCATAACAGGGAACCTGTGTTACTCGTTGGGCTTTTCGAAGCTCACCCCATTCCCTAAAATTTTTCAGGATGTATCTTTGGTGGATTAGAAGGCACTACGATACGACATGGATATGCTGAGTGGCATTTCGAAGCAAAGGATCTTACGGCACTGGTTTGCGCAGACTGGTATAATTATGGACTGAATCTGGTTATTCAGGTGAGTGATATGATACGACTGACTTGATTGATATGCACTAGATATAGAGACATGGCTCATGGAAATAAATGGTACTCTAGAGATATTAGATCTGCTCAGTGTTATCTGTCTGATTATAGATATGCTCTGAGGTTAGAATGATTAGCTGTTCAGATTTTAGACTTGCTCTATGATACATACCCTTATGATGGATAAGTGAGTTGTATTCTTGAGAATAAAAGTTTTAAATTCCGCTGCATCTGACCCTACAGTCAGAATGCAATTTGTCGGTAAGTTCAGAATTTGCCTTTGGTTGGTCGCATTGTCAGTTGGCAAACTGGCAAGGCGGTTGACTGGCATCACGTCCTCGACATTCGCGTAGGCTGGGGTTCGGGATGTGACAAAAACCCTAGTTTTCCTAGTCCTATTTCTTGCATTTCTAAAACACAAATCCTTCTCCTTTCACTTTTTAATACTTTCTAAGATCAAAAGGAACGGTTTAGCATTGCTCATCTTTGAGCTGTTTTAAGTCATTCAAGTTGAGTTTTTCATTATTTTATGTCTACTTAATTGCAGTCTTTGATTTCAGAATTTTGTTTTACCTTGGTTGATCTTAACCCGGTTTTTCATAGGTTTAACAATGGCAGCTTCGGCTAGATTTTTACATTTTAGGGTTTAAAACTCATAGAAACTATTCTAGTATGCATAAAATTCATTTAGGAATCGAAATAGGTCAAAGAGATTCAATTCTAACCCATTTTTTAGATTTTCAGATTTTCTCTCTCTCTAAGCTTTTCTTTTTCTTCTTGCAGTCTCTTTTCCCCTTCTGTTCCTCTCATTCTTCTTTCATATTTCTACAACTTTAGGTCTATTAACAAGAGAGTACAAGTTTTTTGCTACAACCAATCTTCTTTTCTTCCACCCTTTTTTTATTCTTCCTATGGTTACATAGCTAACCGACCCTCTCTCTCTTTCTCACTCTCTCTTGTTCAATTTCTTCCCTCTCAAGCTATGACAGATGGCTGACCTTCATTCCCCCTCTTCTAGACACAACTCTCTCTTTCTCTCTTTCTCTTTCTCTCTTTCTCTCTCTCTCTCTCTCTCTCTTTGGTAGCATTTTTTCACCTTTATGTTGCAAGGGTTAGCCCACCATGGCCTTCCTTTGCTCCCAATCACTTGCACACACATATACACTTACCACACACACTTTACCTTAAACACACACTCTCCCACACACTGTTTGTATTTATATATATATATATATACACACATGTATATGTACATATATATATTTATTTATTTATGCATGTATTTGTGTACTTATATATGTGTATATTTTTCCCATGTATAAGTGTTCGCGTACATATGTATTTATATATGTATGCATATCTATTCATGTAAACACACTTATATATTTTATGCATTCTGATTATATTATTTCATAATTATTTATTAAATAATCATTTAATATTTGATGTATTATTTTTCCTATACAACTCAGTCTTAGTCTCTCAAGCCTTGTTGATAATCTGAATCTTCTCAAACTTGAATCCTCAAGTACCCTTCAAGTGTATCTGCTGCTTCGAACTCCAAAAATGACAATCCAAGCACAATTGCAAACTCCACACAACCTCGAACTTTGCCAATCGCACAAACTTGAAATCCACAAGTTTGTACTCAATGGACAATGAAGAAGATGGAATTCAGGTTTTTTCTTCAAGGATTTGATCTATGTGTGTTATATGCATATGAAAAAAAATACTTTTGGAAAGTTTAGAAACTCTTTTTGATAGCAGCCACCTATGAACTAAGGATCAAATCCTTGTATAGGATAGGTTTTGAAAAGGAGATCGCACTATTTAAATCCAATTCCAAAACTGATCTACGCGACATTCGTTCCCACGAATTGGGAGTTCATTCGCACGAAACTTAATTCGTTCGAATGAACTATCGAACGAATGTGATATAAAAACTAAAAAAAAACTTGTTGGATCATTCATTTGAACAAATATCCAATGAATGGGTTTTTGGAAAATTCATTAAATTGAAAGATCTAATGAATATTTCGTTAATATATACGAAAAACTCACTGGAATGTTCGTGCGAACGAATTTATGATTCATGCGAACGAACTCATGATTTGTTCGAACAAATATTGTGAAAACCCTTAAAATTTTCAATTTTAGGTCAATGACATATAATAACCAGCTTAAATAATCTTTTAGTACAAGATATAGTTAAGTGAGCTACTATTATTCATTGAACCATTGCACTATACACGTTCACGTATTAAAATAGTAAATCAATATTAATGCATGAGAGTGTGTGTGTGTGTGTGTGATATAGATCCGATCCAAACTTATTAAGTGCTTACTAGTCCTTTGCCATATGAGTACGTGAAAGCCATGCAGAAATAAGATAGCCTTTAACTGAAAGCAAACACGATCTTCACTGACCATAAGGCTTAAGGACTCCAAACGCGATAACCTAGTAAACATTACAACTTAGTGATAGTTTTGTCTCACAGATTAGCCAATACTTGTGACGAATAGTCCTAACAGCCCACGCATTGATGGTAGGAACAATCCTTATTCAGTTCACAGTTCTTGGGTATTGGGTTCGGAGTGGATCAAGGATCTAAAGGTTGGAGATGCCTTTTTTTTGCAAAGCTTTTGAAAAACTTCATTCAATGATGTAAGTAGTTTATAGAATGATCTTGATGGCCACCTTCGAGATGAATTTGGTTGTGGTGCAGAAACTAAACTGATAGGCCAAAAGTGTAGTTGTTGGGAGTTTAGCACATTTGACTTGATAGGAAATTTTCCTTCTGTATTTCCCCCTTGCGTTTTCTTAACATCTTGTTTCACAGTCTGAAAACCTCGATGAGTGTTGTGCTTATATTGTTCAACAAATTCAATCAGAGGTGTTTTCAAGTTTGAGACTTTTTGTTGCATAAGAACCAACAGAGAATTTCTCCCATTCGGGTATCCTAAAACAATAGGGCCATAAGTTCAACACAAGCCCTTGGAGATTGCATTCCTTGGACATACATCTCCAAATGAATCTTTGGGCAAGTGGTGCCATTAAACTTCTTGAACTGAGAAGCCTTAAGTATGAGGAGAAGATGAGCTTGAGATAAGGAGAGCCCTTTTATGATTATCAATTATCTCACTGCCCTTGTTAAACATGTCTATCATTGGTTCCATATTTTCATCAACTTTGATGGGTTTTTTCTCTTGTGAGCTTCCATTGGTGATGGTTTCTTATTTTTTAGTCCAAGAGGCATAAAAAGGGTTCATGTAAATGGTTTGGGCCTATGTGATGGCACTGCTTGACAATGGTCTTTGTTTGGTGGAAAAGTGATGGGAAGAAGCTAGGATATGCTATCAATTAGGAATTGGGTATTCAGAGTGGGATAGGTAGACAAAGTGTTCAAATGGGTGTTGGGAGATGATAGGATTGGGCAATGTTGTTGGGTTATGGTTTGAAATATTTAGGATAGCTAGTCCAACTGTTCATTGAAGCAGGCTTCTTGGGCCATCATGTAATCTTGTCGGGCCATGCAATCAACAAGAAGTTCCTTAACCTCATTCAAAGTAGCCATGACTGAATCAGACTTCATCTCTGTGGTTTCTCCTTTAAGTTCAAAGGAGGGGTCCAATCTTGCCAAATTTTCCTTAAAATGCCAAATGAGTATAGGAGGAGTTAGGATCCAAGCCAATAGTACTCTAAAAATTTTTTTATTTCAAAAAATTTGGATGAGATGATTGTAAAATAAGATAATTCCTTAGTAAGAAAAAGAAACATCGAAGATCATGAATTTTTGAATTTTGAATTTTTGATTTTTTTATTTCAAAAATTTTATTTTTGAAAAGGAAAAAAGAAAGTAAGGGCATCATGCCTAGGTAGCCCCTACGAAGATGAAAGGTTATTCCGATGTCATAAATGGATTTGACCATAATGGATTGAGAAGAGATGATGCCTAAAACTTGAATAGGAATTGACGAGGAGTAGATTCCTAAAAAATTGATAAGAGAGAAGACTTATGAAGAGGAATTGAATCCTAGAGGAGTAGAAAAAAGTACTTCTAGATTTTTGAGGAAAAGATTCCCAAAGAATTAGGAAAAGATTTGACTTCAAAACCTCACTTGAATCGGACATCAAGAAGTAGGACAACTAAAAGGATTTTCAAATTGTGATGAGATTAGGCCCAAAAGGTCCTCTTTGAAAGTTTTTTTTTTTTTGGTCTACACATTAATGATTCATTAGTGGTGTGAAAAGGCCTGAGAAAAGTCCACTTTGTAGGCCCAATAGTGAGAAAAATTTGCAAAATTACAGAGTAGGGCAGCACCCTCAACGTGTGCCGATCAACACAAAGGGGAGTGCCGGTTGGAACTCGTCTATATGTTGACCGGCACATAAAGAGTGTGTTGTCTGGACATTTTTTAGGCTTTTTTAGGACGTAATTTTTGCATAGGCCGTTGAGTGTCTTATCAAAAATTGGGTTTTGCCACTGAAATTAAGGGTCTACGGTGAACTATATGCATGACGTTAGACTGGGTAATCACAAGCTTTAGGCTCTCGTCGACTGGATGTACTATATACGTCCCATGGTCATTCAGGAAACAAATCATGGTCAAGTGGTATGACGACAATCCATTTGATATACCTCCAAGGGTACCATCAGAGGCTTTCCCTAGTGAAACTAGTAAAGATGCATATGTCATGACGTGAAGTGTGTGCTTGGTATTCCAATTAAATTCATTAGCACATAAATTAAATACATCGAGTCATCTATCCAAGAAATAAATAAACAAGATAATACATGAAATAAATACACAACGTCAAAGCCTTGTAGTTGAACACAATATTGAGTCTAGCTTTCTTAGTCCCTAGTAGAGTTTGTCACGACCTAAAACCCACCCTATGTGGATTGTGGATCGCGGGGCCAACCCTCTGGCTGTCCCTACTTTTTTCTTTTGACTGTATCAGTGATAACAATATGTAACATAAAAAGTAAACAGTTATACAGTGGAAGTCATAATAAGGTTCTATATATCAAAAAAAGAACTAACAGTTACATCACCCCACGGGTATGAATACATGAGAAAGCTAAGATAGTACTAATCATTTCCTATTACATTTATCAAAATGTCCTCTATTGCTTGCAAGCTCTTACTGTCTACTTGCAGCGTCCCTTCCTGAAATAGATATGTAAATCTGAATGAACTAACAAAGCTCAGTAAGTAACTTTTTACACTGCCATGAGTCAAGGTCAGTATAGAAAATGAGATATCTCACAACCCGAAACCCACCCTATGCAGATTTAGGATCGCGGGGCCGGCCCTCTGGTTGTCCCCACTTTTTTCTTTTAATTGTATCAGTGATAACAATGTGTAACATAAAAATTAAATAGTTTATATAGCGAAAGTCATAATAAAGTTCTATACATTTCAAAAGAGAACTAACATTACATCACCCTTAGGTGGTGAATACATGGGAGAGCTAAAACATCATTTCTATTACATTTCTCAAAATGCTCCCTTCTTGCTCGTAAGCTCCTACTGCCTACTCGCAACGGCCCTTCTTGAAATAAATAAGTCTAAATGAGCTAAAAAAGCTTAGTAAGTAAATTCCCTTCACTCTACCATGGGTTAGGGTCAATAGGAAAAGAGCATAATTCAAGACAATCAAGGATATGATAACATGATAGTTAGTGTAATACCCTGACCCAGGTTAGCACGTTTCTCGAGGTAACCGGGTCAGGTAACACTTTATCAATTGTACTCAGAACTGTTGAACTCTATATTTTATGAAATATCAATTGCACTGCATCGCCTTAAAATGAGAACCCTATAATACATGACCAATGCTGGGTCAGGACAGGTGACTCGAAACTTAGCCTCGTAATGCGTGTACGCATGCAACCTATGCATGCATGCATGCATACGTAAACGCATGCAATATTTATATAAATATTAAAGTGCACATGTGCAATTATGAATTAAGGAAACATAAAATCAGATACATGTATGGAGCTAATATAGTGTATACTCATGTGTACGTATGTGTAGATAATAACACATATAAAGGTACACATACATGCATAAATTAAATAAAAATAAAACAAAAAGAAAAGGGGGAAGCAAGTGAGCTGCCAAGGATAGTCGTGTGTATGTGAGTTAGGTGAATGTTATATAGGTAAGTATACATATTTATATATATATATATATATAGATATATATATATATATATATATATACATATAATAAAATAACTTGACCAACCCTAACCTAATAGGCATAGAGAGGGGTAAGGTGGAAATCAGAAGAGGTATGGAGCAGGTCAGAAAAGGAGAGGAGGAGAGGAAAAGAAGGGAGGAAGGAATGGGCATGATATGATATATATATATATATATATATGCATGTGATCTCCTACTAACAGAAAAAGAAATCAAAGGGGAGAAATCAAGGAGAAGCTCAGGAAATCGTGGAAAAGGTCTGGAGTGGAGACGTGAGGAGGAGAAGCTCGACACCAAAGGGATCCGAAAATCTGAGGTAAGCCACTGTTTCTGTTTTGAAATTTTATAGCATGATTCGATTTATTCTGAATATAGGGTCTAAACAAACATGAAAAATGGTGTTGATAGGAACAAACGGTACTTCATTTGGTTCACAAATGAGGGAGAAAATCCTAGTTGCAGGTTTGGTGGATAATCTAGGTTCCACAGATTTTACACTTAAAACTCTATTTAAATGATAGGAAAATAATCCTCTAAGGTGCAGAAACCATTTAGAATTAAAGAGGAGTGAAAGCAGTGAAGAAATTCTAGAGAAACAGAGCTCACCGAAAAATCGCAAATCCAACCAGAACTACTGTTCTTGTTACTTCGTGAAGCTAGGGTAAACCAAATGAGAAACAAATCTTAAAAATGAAAGCACCATGGAAAACTAAAGAAAAATACATTGGAAAAAGGGTGAAAAATGATCGAAAACCGGTGACTGTCGCCGGAGAAAACGACTGTACACACTGGAACCCTACCGGAAGGTCAGAAGGAAGAAGAAGAAGACTGTTGTCTCGGGTCGAATCCGGGTTGGGACCCGACCGAGATATAAACGGATAACCGAAACGGCACAGTTTGATAAGTTTTTTAGTTTAATTAGGTGTGTTTGGTAACAAGAATAATAAATTGAAATTGGGTTTGGGCTTATCCAAACTGTGGATAGGATAGGAGAATTGGATTATTTCAATCCGGTTCTCTGAAACTAACAGAACCGGTTGGTTCAGTAACAGGTCAGGCCGGTTTAGGGTTACTGGTTATGAACCAACTGGTTCAAACCGCAACTCTGAGAAATTTTGAACCGACCCCAAATGTTTTAGAAAATGTCACTACGGCCCAAACAGGAAAATTAATAAAATATTAATTTTTACAAAAATACCCCTATTTCAAATATGGGTCAAACGAAGTCCAAACGATGCAAATGATAATCAAAATTTATTATCTCGGACATTCTGAGTCCAATGGTGAGGTCCGTTTCATGAGATGGGATCCCGAAGGATAAAATACCATAAAAGTGTAAAATGACCATTTTGCCCTTTTTAGTACAAAAGTCCAAATGGAATTCCGCGAAAGCCTAAACCGACTTTCTTTGGCATTCTGGACTCAATGGTAAGGTCTAAATTAGTATTAGAAATACTTATGATAGCAAGAAACAAAATTTGTTGAATAGCATTAATTCTAAGATGAATTTACTGATATATATATATAGGGAATTCCAAAGGCAAGGCAAACTCACGGATTTCCTGATATAGGACTGCATTAGAGGTAAGTGGATCACTCTCTCTTACATGTGGTGTTTCCACAAGCCAAGTTTATTCTTTTACTGCCAAACTCGTACTCTTGAATGTATTGATATCCTTGTGTTCCACAATTCGATGTTTTCTATCTTATGGACATTTGATTGACTAATGTATCATTGTTATCATGTTTCACTATGCCTTGAAAGGCCTGCTGTTATATCCTTATTGAATGAATGATATTCCATTTTTATATTCTATAGAATTACTTATTATCATGATATGTTTATGAACACGGGAATTGTGCTCGGTCATAACACCCATCTGATGCTATCTGATTGACTGGGACCTACGGGTCAAGTCCGTGAATGGACAAATGGCAATTCACTGGAATCCACTGGGGGGTATGCCAAGCCCCAAAAGACCGAGGGTCTGCCGAACCCTGACACAGAATAACAGCATCTCTTATGACTGATAGAACTTGATTATTGAATGACATCATCCCTTATGATTCTTCGAGTCTCGAGGGACTTGTATTATTGATTTGATTGTGATCGGTTCATTGTGGCAGTACTTCATTGTTGTTATATTATCATTGAAATTCTTGATATTGATATTACACCCAATACTTCTGATTGTGTATTGTGATTACTGTTCATTGGCCCTCGTGGCAATCATTTCCATTGGCCCTCGTGGCAATCATTTCCATTGGCCCTCGTGGCAATTGTTTTCATTGGCTATCATAGCATCTTTTTCTTAAGATTGGCTATCATAATCTTATTCATGGATTTATTGATCATCGATACCAGTGTTGGAGATCTGCATTTACTTACTGAGCTTTGTAGCTCATTCCACCCCACTTACCCCCCATTTCAAGAGATGACGCTGCGAGACCCCAGTAGGAGTCTGAGAGTGTAGGGGGACATTTTGAAGTACTGTACCAGTCTATGTTAGTTCTCCCATGTATTCACCACCCCCGGGTGCTGGTTACGTTTAGTTCTCATTTTGTCTTATGTAGAACTATGTCATGTATTTGATAGACTTCCGCTGTTTAAATTATTAAAAGACTTCCGCTGGATTACTATAATTGATAAAGACTTCCGTTGTTCATTGTTTAAAATTTTTAGTACATTGCATATTAATGCTATGATATAGGAATGTAAAAAGTAGGGACGGCCTTCGGGTCGGCCCCGCGACACGAGATCCGCATAGGGTGGGTTTCGGGTCGTGACAGTTAGTCAAGAAATAGAACGTCACAATAGCCAATAGAACAAAATATCACAATAGCCACAAGAATAGAGTATCACAATAGTCCATATAACAGAATATCACAATAGCCACTAGAATAGAGTATCACAATAGTCAATAGAACAGAGTATCACAATAGCCGCTAGTCCAAAACGTGAAACAATAGAAATGACTCTTAGGTCCAAGGCACATCCTGTAACAGTAAGAATAAGTGAATATCAATGAAATGAGATCATCAATAGGGGTCTGGCCCAAACAATCATCACACTGCCACAATCATAAGATAACCAATCATAAACCAATGGATAAGCCGTCAAAACATATGATTATTCATAGGGAACAACATGATCATTTTATGAGTTCAATAAAAGATATGATATCAATAAACATTTTTTATGCAAATTATGCTCAGGGCTTGGCACCCCCTTAGTTATTAAGGCCTGACATACTTTCAGTAAAAGTGCACATCCAGGTTCATTCCCCCTTCGAACCACTCATTCAGGTTCACTCCCACTTCAAACCACGTCCAGGTCCACTCCCACTTTGAACCACACCCAGGTCCACTTCCACTTCAAACCATATCCAGGCTCACTCCCCCTTTAAACCACTAGACCGTGCTCATCCAGATTCACTCCCCATTCGAACCATTGGATAGCACACCCTAAAAAACGCTCATCCAGGTCCACTCCCCCTTCGGGCTACTAGATTGCATAATGACTTTCAAATATTCAAGCAAGGTATAGATATGAACAAGTAATCATATTAACAATCATATATGCATCTTTTTCCATATGTCCTTCATGGACTTTGACCCGTAAGTCCATCAACTCAAAAAAGCAACGGATGGACATTGTGACTAAGCATAACTCCGGGTACTCATAATATATCAAGATCATCATAATTCCATGAAAAGTGTACATCTATGGAATATCATTCATTTTTCTCAATTGTGAGAACATAGAACATAACAGTTGGCATGGTACAAAATGTACAACATTCATTATTAGGATATAACAATCAATTTCTCAATAATGTCCACAAGATAGAACAAGTATCACATTGCGGAATCAATTAACATCAGGTATCTATAAGACTACAAAATTAGCAGTATTTAAGGGATAAATTTGTGATATGGTTAGAAACAACCACATGCAATAGTTTGAGGCTTTACTTACATAAAAAATTTATAAGCGATCATGATCAAGATATAATGGTCAAATGCTTAATAATGTCCACAAGATAGAATGAACATGAAATTGTGGAACCAATAACATTGGGTACGTATAAGAGCACAACCTTAGCAGTAAAAGGAATAATCATGGTTGGAAAAACCACATATAAGAGTTTCGAGATTTACTTACCTTTAACAGTTCATTTTTTCTCAGTACTTAGTCACTTTCCCTTTTTCTTTCGAAGTCCCTATTCATTCTGTAAATAATTCTCAGTTCAATGCTATGTGTAGCCTAATTCCTAGAATTAGTCAAGTATACATATCAACATCATAAGTGTCTTATTTAGTAAAATAAACTCTACCATTGAGTCTGAAACGTTGAAGAAAGTAGGTTTAGGCTTTTACGGATCTCAATTTGGTTTTAGGCATCACTAGGGGCAAAAATGATAATTTTGCACCTTTATGGGTCTTAATTTTTTAAAATTTTGTGTCATAAAATAGACCCTTCCATTGGGTTTAAAATACCCAAAATACTAGGGTTACACTATATACTTAACTCATTTGGACTCCAAAAATTATTTTAATATTTAACTTAATTAATTTAATTAATCTATTTACATAATATTATATATTATTTAAATCAAAATATAACCACACGTGCCTCAGTGGCATGGTGGTCCGCGTGTGGGGTGTAAGTGCCCACATGCGTGCTTGGTCTGAGGGTCGAAACTCAAGGGCAGCAGCCCCTCTAATTTTTTCTATATATTCTTAGGCCAAACAGCAGATAAGGCAAAATAGGGATAGGTTATCCCTATCCTAAACAAGTTCAATTCAATCAATTTACTATCCCTACAACCAAACCCCCCTGGTTTCATTTTAATTTAAATCAAAATTGTGTCGTTTCAATTAAGAGTCCAAGTGTGTGATGGCTTGGGGCCCGACCCGAACTCGGATTCAACCCAAACCTAACCCAACCCAACCCACCCCGTACAGTCTTCTTCCCCCTTGTTTTTTTGGCGACACTCCGGTCACTTTCTCTGGCACCGATGAACTTTTTTGACGAAGTTTTAAACAATTTCTAATGGGATAAATTGTTATATTCTTTAAGGATTCCATTTCTGGTTTCCAAATTGGGTTTTGGTGTTTGGAGAGGCTCAAAATAGGGTTGAACAGTTGGGCTCCGGCGAGTGCCTGACTTTTCGGTGAGTCATTATTTTCCTATTTCATGGCTTTCTACATAGTATTTCTTCTCCAGCTTTCTTCTTACATGCTTCTGAGGTTGAGGGGGAAAAATTCCCCAATCCTCTAATGGTTTAAAACCATCAAAATACCTTCCCACCTAAAATCATCACAAACTTGCAACTTAGTTTTTCTCTCTTATTTCTCTACCATTTTACTCATGGTTACTTCCTAAGGTTTCCAATCTTCCTATAGTTTTTAGAAGCTTTAGCATGCATTTTTACAGAACCCAAAAATAAAATTCTGAGATAAAAATGACTAAGAGACCTTACCTTTGGTTTTTAGTTTCAGTTGCAGCACTTGGCCTCTTTCTTTCTTTCCTTGGCTGCTTCTTCTTTCCTTCATTCCTTTTTCTTGTTTTTCTACCTTTTTCTTTCTAATTTGCATGCACTCCATGCATGTATATATAGGCGGTTTCACTGCCTCTCTCTCTCTCTCTCATTCTCTCTGTTTCTTTGTTTTTTATTCAAGATATATATATATATATATATATATATATACATATATGCACCGCCACACACAAACCCACCTATTCACATGCACACCCTACCGACATGCACTACACACACCCTCTCACACACATTGCTACACCTATGCAGTCACTTCCTTTTCTTTTTCCTTTTCATTTCTTTTTCTTTTCACTTTTCTTTTGTTTTAAATTACTAGATATTTGTATATTATAATATATATATATATATACATATCCATCTGACACACATACATTACTCATGCTCACACACAAACATAGTGTTGTACACACTCCCTCACTTACATATATACACATATACAACATATGCACACACACACACACACCCAGCATATATATATATATATATATATATATATATATATACACACACTACACATTTGCTAAACACACACATTCCATAACATATATATAACATATACACACACACTGTTTCTTATATACATATATACATACTAATATGTATATATATATATATATATATTTGTTTCCTTGCTCGAGTATTATCCAAACACCCGAGACTTTTTGAATTCAAAATTAAACTATTTATTTAATATAGAAAAATGAATCATAATAGCTCGGGTTTATAGTACTTGCTCGGTTACATTTTGGGTCGAGGTATTACATTCTCCCCCCCCCCCTTAATAGAGTTTAGTCCCGAAACTCAGTTCTGTACCCATTGATTTTTGTAGGCTCTCCTAAAATCTAGACAAGAAACTCAGAAAGATGCTCACATCTAACTGTGCGCCCATGATCTGTATCTTACATGTTCTATGTATAACATTTCCTAATAATGATCTTCTCGATGAAATGGAAACAGTCAATGAACAACCTAGGGGTTCAGTTTCTAAGTTCAGTTTAGGAGAAAATATAGGGGATATAAATGAATATGTAGAGTCAATATCAATTAAAATATGAGCAGGTTGTGAACAACTGGAAGGTTACCTGCGACTAGTGATGTAGTAGCCTGATCGTCTTCTGGTGTAATAAAAAAGACCATTCCTTCGCGTTGTTGCTCATTCCTTGGCTCATTATTGCGGGTCTGGGGTCTGGTCACCCAGGCTGATAGGGTTGGTGCGATGCTGGTCATGGATCTATTACTCTAGGGGCAATTTCTTGCGAAATGCCCACTTTGGCTGCAGAAGTAACAAGCATTGGTGTTTTTGGGACATTGTCCTTAATGGACTCTTAGGTAGTTGGGGCATTTAGTTATGCCTCTATCATCGTAATTGGTCCTTCTCTGTCTGGGCCTTATGTTTCGTGATCTAGTTTCGAGCCTAGAAAATAAAGGTTCCTGCCTTTTGTTCCAATTGCCTTCTGGCCTCTAGTTTACCCTTCTTTTGGCTAATTCCTCCCCGCTCTATTTTATGATCTTTGCAGTTGCCACTATTTCATTGTAAGTGGTCAACTGTTGGGGCTTAGTCCTTTCCTTAATGGCCTATCTTAGCCCACCTTCAAACTTTCGGGCTCTCATGTTTTCTATATTGATGACATTTGAAGCAAATCTGGCCAATTCAGTAAATTTGGCCTAATGTTCCTCCACTGTCATGCCAACCTGTTACAAGACTAGAAACTTAGCGACCTTTCAATCTTTTTCTTTCTGAGGGAAGTATTTCTCATGGAAGATCTTAGTAAATCGCTGCTAGTCTATACTCGGTTCCCTGGCCTCCTCTAGAAGCCACCATTTGTGAGCAGTTCCTTTGAATATGAATGTGGTGTAAGCCACCTTCTGCACTTCTGTACATGTTAGGATACGAAAGATCCTGTTAATTTCGAGTAGCCATTCCTCGGCCACTGTGGAGCCCTTCCTCAGCCACTGTGGAGCCCTTCGTGTCGTCAAAAGTTAATGGCTCCATCTCCTGGAATTGTTTATACAGGAATGTCTGATCCCTGTCGTTCCTTTGTCAACCTCCCAAATTGACAAGACGCTCCTGCCGTACTGGTTCACTCATACTAGCCTGATTCTTGGGTAAAGACTCGATGACCCTTTCCATAAGACATTCTAATTAGTCTAACCAATTCATTTCTATCAAAGTATTCCTGGTGTTAACCATTTGCTGCAAAAGATAAGAAGCCAGCGTTCACATCAAAGATAAACAGTCAGCATTCACGTATGAGTCTAACATAGTAATTAAGCATTATATATTGACCGACCTTTAGACTTATGTCCTAATACTTTAGTCCTAATCTCCCAAGAATCACTAGAACCTATGGCTCAGCTCTGATACCATTCTATCACGACTTGAAACTCACCCTATGCGAATTTAGGATCGCGAGGCCAGCCCTCTGGCCATCCTTACTTTTTCGTTTAATAATATCAATGATAACAATGTGTAATATAAAAATTAAATAGTTTATACAGCGAAAGTCATAATAAGGTTCTATACATATCAAAAGAGAACCAACATTACATCACCCTTAGGTGGTGAATACATGGGAGAGCTAAAACATCATTTCTATTACATTTCTCAAAATGCTCCCCTATTGCTCGTACGCTTCCAGTACCTACTCGTAGTGGCCCTTCCTGAAATAAATAAGTCTAAATAAGCTAACAAAGCTCAGTAAGTAAATTCCCTTCACTCTGCCATGGATTAGGGTCAATATAGAAAAGAGCATAATTCAAGACAATCAAGGATATGATAACATGATAGTTAGTTAAAAAATAGAACGTCACAACAACCAATAAAATAGAATATCACAATAGCCACAAAATTGGAGTATCACAATAGTCCATATAACAGAATATCACAAGAGCCACTAGAATAGAGTATCACAATAGTCAATAGAACAAAATATCACAATAGCCACTAGAATAGAGTATCACAATAGTCAATAGAACAGAGTATCACAATAGCCACTAGTCCAAAACGTGAAACAATAGAAATGACTCTTAGGTCCAAGGCACATCCTGTAATAGTAAGAATAAGTGAATATCAATGATATAAGATCATCAATAGGGGTCTGACCCAAATAATAGTCACACTGCCACAATCATAAGATAACTAATCGTAAACCAATGGATAAACCTTCAAAACATATCATTATTCATAGGGAACAACATGATCATTCAATGAGTTCAATAAAAGATATGATATCAATAAACATTTTTTATGCACATTCTGTTCAGGGCTTGGCACCCCCTTAGTTATTAAGGCCCGTCATACTTTCAATAAAAGTGCACATCCAGGTTCACTCCCCCTTCGAACTATGTCTAGGTCCACTCCCATTTTGAACCACATCCACGTCCACTCACACTTCGAGCCATATCCAAGCTCACTCCCCCTTTGAACCACTGGACCGTGCTCATCCAGATTCACTCCCCCTTTCGAACCATTATATAGCACACCCTAAAAAATGCTCATCCAGGCCCATTCCCCCTTTAGGCTACTAGATAGCATAACGACTTTCAAATATTCGAGCAAGGTATAGATATGAACAAGTAATCACATTATCAATCATATACCCATCTTTTGCCACATATCCTTCATGGAGTTTGACCCGTAGGTCCATCAACTCATAAAAGCATTGGATGGACGTTGTGACTGAGCACAACTCCAGGTACTCATAATATATCAAGATCATCATAATTCCATGAAGAGTGTACATATATAGAATATCATTCATTTTTCTCAATAGTGAGAACATAGAACATAACAGTTGGCATGGTACAAAGTGTACAACATTCATGATCATGATATAACAATCAATTTCTCAATAATGTCCACAAGATAGAACAAGTATCACATTGTAGAATCCATTAACATCAAGTATGTATAAGACTACAAAATTAGCAGTATTTAAGGGATAACTTTATGATATGACTAGAAACAACCACATGCAAGAGTTTGAGGTTTTACTTACATACAAAATGTATAAGCGATCATGATCAAGATATAGCGGTTAAATGCTTAATAATATCCATAAGATAGAATGAACATGAAATTGTGAAACTAATAACATTGGGTACGTATAAGAGTACAACCTTATGAGTAAAAGGAATAATCATGGTTGGGAAAACCACATATAAGATTTTTGAGATTTACTTACCTTTAACAGTTCATTTTTTCTCAACAATTAGTCACTTTGCCTTTTTTCTTTCAAAATCCCTAATCATTCAGGAAACAATTCTCAGTTCAATGCTATGTGTAGCCTAATTTTTAGAATTAGTCAAGTATACATATCAACATCATAAGTGTCGTATTTAGTAAAATGAACTTTGCCATTGAGTTTGAAACGGGTCGAAGAAAATAGGTTTAGGATTTTACGGATCTCAATTTGACTTTGGACATCACTAGGGGTAAAATGATAATTTTGCACCTTTATAGGTCTTAATTTTTTAGAATTTTGTCTCGTAAAATGGGCCCTTCCATTGGGTTTAGAATGCCCAAAATAATAGGGTTACACTATACACTTAACTCATTTGGACTCCGAAAATTATTTCAATATTTAACTTTATTAATTTAATTAATATATTTACATAATATTATATATTATTTAAATCAAAATATAACCACACGTGCCTCAGTGACATGGTGTTCTGCGTGTAGGGTGTAAGTGCCCGCACGTGTGCTTGGTTTGAGGGTCGAAACTCAGGGGCTGCAGCCCTTCTGATTTTTTCTATATATTCTTAGGCCTAACAGCGGATAAGGCAAAATAAGGATAGGCTATCCCTCTCCTAAACAGGTTCAATTCAATCAATTTACTATCCCTACAACCAAATGCCCTTGTTTTAATTTTAATTTAAATCAAAATTGTTCTAAGTGTGTGATGGCCGAACCTCACCCGACCCGCACAGTCTTCTTCCCCTCATTTTTTTGGTAACACTCCGGTCAAATGGGATAAATTTCCATATTCTTTAAGGATTCCATTTTTGGTTTCCAAATTGGGTTTTGGTGTTTGGAGAGGCTCAAAATAGGGTTGAACAGTTGGGCTCTAGCGAGAGCCTGACTTTCCAGTGAGTCACTATTTTCCTATTTCGTGGCTTTCTACATAATATTTCTTTTCCATTTTTCTTCCTACATGCTTCTGAGGTTGAGGGGAAAAATTTCCCAATCCTCTAATGGTTTAAAACCATCAAAATACTTCACCACCTAAAATCATCACAAACGTGCAACTTGGTTTTTCTCTCTTATTTCTCTACCATTTTACTCACGATTTCTTCCTAAAGTTTCCATTCTTCCTATAGATTATGGTCCTATAGTTTTTAGAAGCTTTAACATGCATTTTTATAGAACCCAAAATTAAAATTCGGAGATAAAAATGACTAAGAGACCTTACCTCTGGTTTTTAGTTTCAGTTGCAGCACATAGCCTCTTTCTTTCTTTCCTTAGCTGCTTCTTCTTTCCTTCCTTTCCTTCTCCTTGTTTTTCTATCTTTTTCTTTCTAATTTGCACGCACTGCATGCATGTATACATAGGCGGTTCCACCACCTTTCTTTCTTCCTCTCTCTTTCTCCCCCTATCTCTGTTTCTTCTTTTTTTTCTTTGTTTTTTATTCAAGATATTTATGTATATACATATATCCACCACCACACACAAACCTAACTATTCACACACACACACACACCTTGCTGACATGTACTACACACACACTGCTACACCCACACAGTCACTTCATTTTTCTTTTATTTTATTTTTTTTCTCTTTTATTTTGTTTTAAATAACTAGATATTTGTATATTATAATATATATATATATACACACACATATCGGTCATTAGAATTCCACAAGTGATGCGCATATTTGTGGAATAACAAATTCTCAGCAATGAGAGGCATAATAAATTTTCAATATCCAAACAAAGTATAGAAATAGTCAAATAATCATATGGGATATTGGCAATGGAATTCTCAAATATCCATAAGATAGAACAATATCAAATTATGGAGCCAATACATATCAGGCACGTATAAGAGTACAAATTTAACAGCATTAAAGAATAAACAGTGACATGGCTAGGAATACCGCATATCAGAGCATTGGGGTTTACTTACAAAGATATAACAGTCAAACTTTCAATAATTCTCACAAGATAGAACGAGTATCGAATTATAGAATCAATCAATATTGGGTACGTATTTCCATAAGATGGAACAAGTATCAAATTGTGAAATCAATAAACATCAGGTACATATTTCCACAAGATAGGACAAGTATCAAATTATGGGATCAATCAACATCAAGTACATATAGGAGTACAAACTTGGCAGTATAAAGGAATAACATGGCTAGGAAGAACCACATGCAAGAGATCGGACTTTACTTACGTACAAAACATATAAGTAATCAAAATCAAGATATGCCAGTCAAGTTCTCAATAACTTTTGTAAGATAGGACAATCATCAGTTTTTCGGATCAATAGTGTCAAGTAGGTATAAGAGTACAATTGGGTAGTATCAAGGAATAAACTATGACATGGCTAAGAAATAGTGCATATCAGAACGTCGGGGTTTACTTACATACAAAACGTGCAAGTAATCATGATCAAGATATAACAGTCAAGTTCTCAATAACTTTCGTAAGATAGAACAAGTATCAAATTATGGAATCAATCAACATCGGTATGTAAAAGAGTACAATTTTGGCAGTATAAGGGAAATAAACTATGACATGGCTAGGAACAACCACATGCAAGAATTCTGGGATTTACTTACCTTTTAACATAGTTCGTTCTCTTTTAGTAACTAGATCACTTTTCCTTTTCTCTTTTGATGTTCCTATAAATTAGTAAATATTTCTCAATTTAATGCTACGTATAGCCTAGCTAGTCAATCTCATACATTAATACTTTCAATATCTTATTTGGTAAAACGGACTCTACCATTGAGTCCGGAATGTCCAAGAAAATTGGTTTAGACTTTTACGGATCTCAAATTGGCTTTGGGCATAATTGGGGCAATATGGTAATTTTGTACTTTTACGTGTCTTAATTTTTTGGGACCCCATCCTATGAAACGGACCCTACAATTAGCCATTAGCTTTAGAATGCCCAAAATAATAGGAATACACTATACTTTTAAATTATTCAGACTTTAGGATTAATTACAACAATTAACTTAATTAATTTAAATAATATTATATATTATTTAAGGCAAAATGTAACCACACGTGCCTTAGTGGCACGATGGTTCCTTCTTCTCTATTTTTTTTATGAGGGTTTCAAGCGTCTTCTCAGGCGATGATGGTCGCCGACAACTGTTTTCCAGCACCAATATCGATTGGGTTCGAATTGGTTTTTTATGAGGATCCCATATCCGAGGTTGGTTGTCATGACCCAAAACCCACCCTATGTGGATCTCGTGTTGCGGGACGGACCCAATGGTCGTCCCTACTTTTTTCATTCTTTTACCAAATTTAATAGTAAATAATGTAAACATAACATTAAAGTGACAATAAACTAAACATGAACCACTCTTAGGTGGTGAGTACATGAAAAAGACTATATCATTCTATTGTGCTCCTCAAATGTCTCCCTACGCTCTTGACCTCCTACTGTGGTTCTGTAGCATTCTCACCTGAAAAATATAATGAATGGGGTGAGCTAACAAAGCTCAGTAAGTAAAAGCCTATCTCAAATATGGGTTAGGGATGACAAAGAAAAATATAAAACAAGGTAACATGATAGCCAATCATAACAACGGTTGCAGTCAACAGTAAAGTGCCACAAAGGCCAAGGAACAGTAAAGCCCAATAACAAGTGTAAATAATTGTATAGCATGGATATGGAATAAATCTCAATAATCAAATCAACAGGAGTACTGCCACAATAAGACTATCACAGTCAAATCCGATGAATAGAAACAATCGACATGGAACTTATTCATAAAGAAGTGAAAACATTCTATGAATCCAATAAACGTCAGTATTACAATCAACATGAATAATGCATTTATTCTGTTCAGGGTTTGGCAAACCCTCGATCTTTTGGGGCCCAACATACCCCCCATTTACATGAATGCATATAAAATGCCTATTAAACTCACTGCGTAAAAATGCCATCTTTGCCATGTGTCTGTTTGACTCGTAAGTCCCATAAATTGACCCGTAGGTCCTAATTAATCAAATAACATCAGATAGGTAATGTAACTGAGCACAAAACCCGGCATTTAATATAAATCAGGATTCTATTGTATTCCATATGAAGTGTACAAAGCATGGAACATCGTAACATAAGCACACAATGAATAGACATCAATACCATAAATCAAATCATGAACTATCAACCAATAGGCATCCACCAGGTAGAACAATATCCATGGTGGGAACAATAACAGTGGATATATATGCATGAGTACAAGTTTTGGCAGTAATAGAAAGATCGTGGCTTGGAAAACCACGTATAAGAGAAAGGAATTCACTTACCTTTTTAACGCGTCTAGTATTCTGTGTCCTTCCCTTTTCCCTTCAAATCTCCTATATATATATATATATATATCAGTAAACACATTTTAGTTTTAATGCCATTTATCAATTTGAACTCTTCACTACTTTAAGTATCTCTTTACTAATTTAGGCTTTCACGATTTCCAAATTAAACTAATTTACGCAAGGGCATAATGGTCATTTACGTGGCTTTACTTTCAGGTTCTGTTTTCACAATTTGGACTTTACCGTTGAGTCCAAAAGGTTTGAAATAATAAAAATTTACTATTTACTTAACTCAATCGAAATCCGTTTGACTCATATTTGACATAGGAGCATTTTTGTCATTTTGACACTTCTACTAGTATTTTATTTTTTGGGACTCTGTCTTGTGAAACGGAACTCATCGTTGAATTCAGAAGGTCCAAAATAGTAAGTTTGGACTATTCATTTGACTAATTTGCAAATCGAGAATTATTCAATTAATTATCTATTTAATTTGTTATTAATTAATTATTTAAATTAATTTAAATAGAACTAAGATATATATTATTTAATATAAAAGAGACCACATGTGCCTTAGTGGCATAGTAGTCCATTTATTGAAGTTTTTCCTTCCCACGTGAGTTCAAGTCACTGCCCCTACACAAACCTCTTTTTTTTTTTTTTTTTTCCTTTACAATTGTAACCAACCAATGGATATCCTAACCTTCACAACTAAACACCAAAAATTTTAAATTTTAAAAACACCATACCAACATTACAGTGTCGGATAGCACTAGGCATGGGTGGGTCAGTTCAGACCTAACCCGATTTGGCCCAAGCCCAAAATAGCCCAATCAAGCTTGCGCCCCACACTAAAAGCCAACAGTGGCTTCTTCTCCATTTTCCGGTCATCACCCCCAGCGACGATGACTCGCTGGGGGTAAGTTCCTCGGGTTTTTCCAATGGGAATTGATCGGGTATGTCGAGGAGGTTCCATATTTACTCCTAGGATTCAAAATGGTGGGATTTTAAGTTGCCTAAGCCTGCCGCAACAGTGGCTGCCCAGTACTGGGCACCTTTCCGGTGAGGGAGGTTTCTCTTTTTTTATGCCATTTTCACTACCGTTGAGCCAAATTTTCTTCCACACGCTTGCTGCACACTACATGAATGTTTCCTAAGCATTCAAACCCAATTTCATGCATAATATCTCAAGACCCAAACTTTTTATAGGAATCTGCAACAGGTTTTTTTTTTCTCACTTGGTTCTGGACCGTTTCCTTTGATTTAACTTGCAAATAAAACCTAGATTTATGCTGATTATGACCCTATATTCAAATCCATACTTTGTGTTTAAAATTTAAAAACAGAAAATCAGATCTTACCTTCCCTGAGTTTTTTTTTTTCAGTTCGTGTGCCTCTGCTTCCTTCCTTTTCTTTCCTGCGGCCGCTTCTTCTTTTCTTATTCTCTTTTCCCTCCAAGAAACAGCCTTCCAAGCTGTGCCGCAGCAGTTTTTTTTTACCTTCTCTTGTTTCCTCCGCCAGGACCCAACAATGGACTCTCAAAAACCCTTTATATTTCTTTAGTCGCCCCTCTCTACTTCCAGCGCCCAACAGACTCTCTCTCCCTCTCTATCCTTTCTAATCCAAACTCATCTCCTCATCTATTTTTGAAATTAAATTCTAACGCCCCTCCCTCATCCCTTATGTGTTTATCACAATTATACACATGCAATTATATACACGTGTTGCCTATCATAAACACCTATATATATACATATTACACGTGTATATATATATACGTATTTAAAAAAAATAACAATTATATTAAATTTTTATTTTCATTTCATTATTTAATTTTTCCTTCCTTTCTATTTTATTTTATTTTATTTTTATTTATCCCCTTTTTTTCATTTTATTTATTTTAAATTTCATTTTTATTTCGGTATCCGTTCATGGTTTGATCGAGTATCGCCCGAGCATCATCCATACTTCCAAACTTTTAAATCTCTAACCCGTCCATTTTATTTAACATTAAACTAGAAGCCCAACGGCTCGGGTTACATGGTTTATTCGGTTACATCTGGGTCAAGGTATTACATTCTACCCCCTTAAAAAGAGTTTTGTCCTCAAAACTTGGATGCTCATAATCTAAGGAACTTCATGATCTTCTCATGCCAATTTCATCATCCTAATCTCCTTTCTAATGTATCTCTTGGACTATATTCCCAAACAAGGAAATTCCTTTATACAGGGTTCACTGTTCTTTTATATTCCTCTTTGTTTTATTTCAATAATGAATTTGAAAGTCAAGGGTTTGATCTTTTAACTTCCTCGAGACTTTTAACATTATGGCTAGGGGTCTGTTACTTTCATTACTCACCCTAAGTTATCTTTCCCGTTACTTGACTATTTCCCCTTGTTACCAGTGTCTTGACTTGTTCCACTTCTAGTCATTATATTCATTTCATTTGGTAACAAGTCGTGATTACCTTATTGTTCATGGTCTCTCAACTTCTGTTGGCATCGTATGGCCCATTATGTGTCAGGTAAAGATATCTAGTACCTTGATCTTTTCTTTTCGATCTGTTTCTTTGGTAGAGGTCATAGGAAATCAACGGCGTAACTAGACTACACCACTTCTATCGTTTAAAGTGTTTTGGACTTTTCATTCAAGTGCTTTAAGTTTTACTAAGGGCAGGGTATCATGTCCCTTTTCGTTTCCATGAGCATCTTTTGGTTCGTGTTAGGATGGTTTACTCGTACTCTCTTCGCATTACAATATTTATCCCATATATGGGTATCCTCAGATGTATTTGAAATTTCATTTGCGATTCTCAATCATGTGTCCATTTCTTGATGATTTATCAATCCTCTTTTCATTTCATTTTGTAGTATTCTTTGGCATTCCTACCTTTGTTTTCAAATTCGTATTCATCCTTTTTATGATTTAAATAGGTTGAGGAAATCAGTTCATCCATTTTTTATTATTTTTTTACATTCTAAGTTGGTACGAAGGCCTTTTACAATTGATCTTTTCACCAATCTTGATTCCTCATCCCTTCACAAATTAAAGTATGGTACATATACTTAGAAAATTTTAGGGTAGTCCTTTACCCCAGTCACTGATTCTTCATGTGACGGTCTACTTCGAAAGTGTCCTTAATGGTGTTATCATTTTTTATTTACCTTGAATTATCCACATCATTTGATCAGTTTAAATCTCAAAGTCTTATGACTTTTTAATTTTATAACCATCCTTTTGGTTTTACTTACCCTTGCTCAGAAAGGTTGTTCAACTGTCTCATTTCTTATACTCGTCATCATATTCAATTTTTCATCATATGTTACATTTCTCTCCCTAGTCGTTTTTCAACCGTAAAGGGAGTCTCTTGTATATTCTGTGACTTCATATCATATTTTAGAATTGTTCACATCAATTAGCTATCCCATTTTATCGTTACATTCAACTTTCAAAGTTTATCAAGATTTATCAAGTCTTTCCCACAATGGAATTTCTCTACTTCCTTAGTTTCACAGATTGAGTTATGCTTACTTTTTGCCTTAATCTTAATTGTTCTCGTAGTATCTCAAACAATTATGTATTCCTTTAGCACAATCGTTGTCCTCACCAGTTTCTCTAGGCATTATGCTACAATTTTCGTCTCTTTAATTGCTAGGTCATGTAAATCTTCAAACATTATTCAGCGTCATTAATCATTTATCTTTTGAAATAGATTCAGTTAACTTAATAAAGTACCGCCCATAATTAGGTCATATTGTCATCTAGGTCAGCAAGATCCATTAAATTTTTCCAATGATCATTCATCATGTGTCAATCTCTTTTTAGAACCATCACATTTCGTAACGTTCACTTGATAGTCTCGTTTAATCAGTATTTATCTCCTAATGATCCATTTGTCTTTACCCTATATGATTTACTCAAGAATCCTCATATTTCTGATATGTCATCAATCCATCTAAAGTCTCAAACTCCTATGATGGAAATTGAATTACAACGTATCTATGAACGAACTTTGTACCTCAAGCTCTATTCTACTCTGATCACGTCTTAAATTTCTTCTTAAATCTCAAGCTTCTCATAGCTGGAATCCTCATACAACCGAAATCCTCTGATCAAGCCGCTCTACAATTGCAAATGCTCGCAACCTCGATGACCACTAATCGCTCAACGTCGAATCCTCAAGTTTGGACTCTGTCCTTCGTCAATGGTAAAACTGACATGAACAAGAGGCTTTTAGATCTGATTTGGATCCAGTAGATAATCTAAATCAATCTATGAATGAGAGTAGAGAAATTTATGAATGACATTTATGATTGATCTCTCATGAAAGCTTTTTGGTCTCTCAACAATTTAGTTCTCACAATTGAAAACTCTCTCACTCTGTTTTTTACTACTCTCAACTGAATTTTCGTGTATTTTTGTAATGAGCTTGTTCAATCTAAAATGAGCTTGAAGATAGAATATAAATCTATTTTTCGCCTAGGGTTCATTCGAACGAACCATCATTCCTTGGAACGAGCCCTCATTTGTTCGAACAAGCAAGTAAGGAATATCAAACGAACACAATTCTGAGGTTGCAACTCTTCGTTTGATACAGGTATTTCGAATGAATGAAAATGAACTTTCTGTTGTTCATTCCAATGAGCCAAGGCTCGTTTGAACAAGCAACAGAGAGTTGCTCATTCTTGCTTGTCTTGTGAACTGGATTTTTCCTTTGAATTTTAAAAATGTATTTTGGGAAAATTGTTTCACAACTACAAGTCTATCACATATATGATGTTATGATAAAAACTATATGCAATTCATGCATAATGTGAATGTGTGAGATCCAAATCAAATACAAAATTCTAATATACCATTCGTGAACCAATTCGACCAGTAGTGATGCACTGCAATATCTTTTGGACGATCTTGGAGAAGAACAAGCATTGAGATACTCACTTCTAGGACTTATGTATGGATTACACACAAAGAACATTTTGTCAAACCGGATTAGCCAATTACAATATCAAACCCCATGGTCCTAACATTTGGTCTTTTATTATTGTAACTATGATGTAATGTTACTTATGATGTGCCAAGTGTGACTACATTCAAACAAAAATTTTATAGACATAGAATTTCACTACATAATTTTATATGATCGAATGAAATCTACTTGGATATGTAAAGTGGCCTTTAGTTAGACACATCATCAATATGATACAAAATGGATGGTATATTGGCGAGGTACCTAACTAGCCAGTCATTACCCCTAATCTGCATAGGGTGGGGTTTGGAATGTGACATGTAACACCCCAACCTAATAAATTGGATAATTTAATGCAATGTGTCGAAGGCAACTTAAATGAAAAACCTTTTAGGGCCAAGTGTATAAATTATGAACCAAGATTAGATAGTCTAACCTAATTACGGGAAAGATTAAGCTAACCTAGGTTAGTAAGAATAGGTGGACAAATACACCACTAACCTAAAATAGGAAAATTATACATCGAATATCAATGATTATTTGATAAATAATTATTGAATAAATGTATAAAAATATATGTATATATATAAATATATATATATATATATACATAATATGTCCGACACATCACGGACACAACAAGCGTTATATGAGAAAGCACATGTGTGCATATACGTATGCACGTATCTATGCATACAAATATGTATACATGAATATATATATATATATATATGTATACATGTATATACGTATGAATGCATATAATAAGCATATACATGCACACGTATTTAAGGTAAGAAAAAGGATACGTGTGTATATACATATACACATACACATACACATGGAAAATACATGCGAGAAAATATATAGGAATATAAATATACGCATATATAAAAATATATGCGTAAGGTTGGAACATGTGCGTATGTATTTAAGTGCGTAGTGTATGTGTGTGTGTGTGTGTGTGTGTGTGTGTATAGGAATGTGAGTGATGTGTGTGTGTGAGTGGAGGAAATGGGTGACAATAGTGGGCTGCCCCCTCAGTAGTTTGGAAGGAAAAGCTGAAGGAGAAAGAGGCTACAACACTGAGCTTCTGCCCTAGATAGATCAAGAAGAAAGATCATTAGATGGATTGAGGTAGAATGAGAGAAAGAGAAAGGAGGTGGTATGGGCACCATATATATATATATATATATACATACACGTATAAGCTATGAACCCTTGATGAAATTGAGCAAAGTGAGGGTGAGAAAAAATAAACTGCTACAGTGGCTGAGGAGAAGAAGAAAGAGAAAGTGGGGGAGAAAACATAGAGGGTTCATGGTTGGGACCCAATAAAGGTTAGTATCTATCACCCTTTTATTTATGTTAGGACCAAGGGGTCGATATTGTAATTGGCTAATCTGGTTTGAAAAAATATGCTTTGATTGTAATCATTACATTAATCCTAGACTTATAGTATCTCAATGCCCCGTTCTACACCAAAATGATCCAAGCTTCATTTTCGTACATATCTATCGGACAACTTGGTTCATGAAAGGTAATTTATGTATTTTGGACTTTTGTTTTGACTTGGATCTCACACACTCACACATTGCATGCATAGCATATAGTTGACATCAGATCATCATATATGTGTAGTTCACTTGTGTTATGAAACAATATTTACAAAAATGCATATTTGAAAATACTTAAAAAAATTAAGTTCATAAGACAAGCAAAGAATGAGAAACTCTCTATTGCTTGTTTGAATGAACAACTAAGGTACTCATTTGATCTCTTTCGAAATGACTACATTAAACGAAGAGTTGCAACCTCCATATTTGCTCATTTGATATCCGTTCCTTGCTCGTTCAAACGAAAGGTGTTCGTTCAAACGAACTACTGATTCGTTCGAACAAACACTCCATGAAAACATAAACATTTTCCATTTTCAAGCCTTTTTTGAGATCCGATCTCCATGATATAAATTCACAAAAATTCAGTTTGAGAACAAAGCTAGAGAGAGTTCAGTTTGTGAGAGCTAAACACTTGAGAGAATTTAGGGCTTTCATGAGTGAACATTCATATATATATATATATAATTCATCTACATCTTTACGCTTATCATTTATTAATTTTGATCACATCATGTGATCCAAGTCAATCAAATAGCCTTAATTCCATTTCAATTCCCATTGAAGAGTTAGTGAGTTCAACCTTATGGATTCAATTGTTGAGCGATTAGAAGAGTTCGAGGTTGTGAGGAGTTTCAATTGTGAACAGCGTTGATCGAAGGATTCCGAGACTATGAGGAGATTGCGGTTGTATGAAGATTCCAACTATAGAGGAAACTTGTGGATTTAAGCGAGATTGACGATGGCTGAGTAGAACAGAGCTTTAGGTACTAAGTCTGGTACTTTATCATGTTGTAATTCAATCTCACTCCTAGTGGATTCTTCCATGAGCATGGTCGACTCCGGAGTTTTACACCTTGGATAGTTTTCTATGGTAGTTTCTCTATCATCATTTCAGTTCGTAACTCTCTTACTCTTAATGCTTTACAATTTTCAATTTGCTAGAATTGATTGTTTGTGCTTAATTGAGATTTAGGTTTTCATGAATTATGAAATTTGAACATCAATTGAATAATTGAAAGCCTTAATTGTGCAACTGGATTTATAAATTAAGTTGTGGAATTGAGAATTAATCACGTAATTTAATTTCTACTTGAATTATAAAAGTGGCATTTGAACTAGATTAGTGAATCATTTAAGTTTGTGTTGAATGTTTTGTATGTTGAACACTACATGATTACTGCATTGGGTGGATTGAGCTTATAGTTGAATTGATCATAAATGTTGAATATTAATTGAATTTACAATTCATATATTGTGCCATCCTTGTAGTTGTTAGTGTTGTGGTTGAAGAATTGAGAATTTTAGTACAAATCTATTCAACCCCCCCCCCTCTTTCTAGGTTATTTCACACCAAGGGACCAACCAACAATTTCGCTTTCTTTTTGCAGTATGATAGGCTTGTTTAAACCAAAGAAAAGGCCTTGAAATGGAAAGAAACTGCAAACTGCCATTAACGAACCTTCAATGACTAGTCTGAATTCAAAGAAACCAAACTAGTTTCCATCACTTGGAACCTATTCCAAATGTAATAGGGATCCAAAAACAAAAAATATTAATTAAAAGAAACCAAAATGGGAGAGAAAACGTGAATTTTAGCAATGAGTTCAAAATTGAATCCTTTAAAATAGAAGGTTAAACCGAGATTCATGGACATGAGATAAAGCCTCATGTCCTAAGGGTCATCACTAAAGAAATGGTAGTCGAATCGGTGGGGAAACAAGCTCGAATGGAGCTTCGATACAGTCGGCCATAGAAGTTTCAATTGAGTTTTCCAATACGTCTTAGTGCATGAAATCAATGGGAAAGTTTAAGTTGGAGACTTAGGAATCGATTAAAAAGGAAAGCAGATCGAAAAAGGCCTAAAAATTGTACGAAATACAAAGCACATTTTTAGGGTTTTTTAGTTACTATTCATCATCTTGAGGAAGATGATGAACAGTGACAGGTTAGGTTTCAGGTCGAGGATTGATTCGGGTCATGACCGAATGTTTAAATAGGTTTGGTTCTAAAGTAAAACAGCGTCATTTTGAGTTAATGAGGGGCTGACGTCATGCTAATGTAATGGTGATGCAGTAAACTAGTTGGTTCTCAATCAAAAGGAACCGATTCACTTAAAATGTGACTGGACCAGCTAGACTAATTCCATTTATGTCTTAAACAATTAATTAAGTTATCAATTGAATCTCGATGACTATGAAAATACCTACCTTGGCATTTTTTGACATTTCGAACCCAATGATGGGGTTCATTTTACAAAATAAAATTCCAAAAATTTAAAAACATAAAATTTCATAATTACCATTATGCCCGTAATGACGCCGAAACTAGTTAAATGTCAAAGAAAGTCTATTCTGACTTTCTTTTACGTTCCGGACTTAACGGTGAAGTCCATATTGTCAAATTAGATGCCAAACAATATGACACATGAAAGTATAAAATTATAAGCATACCCCTAGACCTAATGTAAGCCACAGATAGGCAAATTAAAATTTATTATCTTTGACATCCCGGACTTAGCAGTGATGTCTTTTTGAGAAAAATAAAACCTGGTAACAAACTTAAAAATGACTAAAACATCCATAAGACTTAATGAAACTACCAGAAGAGTAGAAATGAAATTAAAAGACCTATATTAATATTTTAAGGACCGTCTAGAGTCAAAAATGAAGTCCGTTTGGACAAACGACGAGCCAAACAATATAAGACACAAAACGGTAATTGACCAAAATTCTCCTAAAGGCTAAAGTAAACCACAAAATGAACTACGAAGTGTTAGAAGCCCTAATTAAAGACTATGAGGGAATCCTAAATAGTAAGATTAAGTCCAAAAGAGGTTGAGAACATTAAGTAAGCAAACAATTGAGTTGAGATGTGTAATAATATAGTATCAATGTATAAAGATAAAACGAGTGCCAAGGCAACTCAAGTAAGCAAGTGACTGTGAACTCTGGACCACAAGTTAGTAATCTTGTACTTTGAAGTGAAAATTTTAACTCCATGATTTATGAAATGTTTTAATTCAAAGTCCCATTATTTACATGAATTATGTTTAAAGCATGCTTCTTGTTCTATTTTGAAAGTGCTATCATGAATTGCAAAATGTGCTTATTTAAAAGCCAAGTTGTTTATACGACTCTTAGTTTAAGCATGTCTGTCTCTGTTTGAAAGATATGATAAATATCTTCTTTTTGAAAATGAATATTTCTCATTCAAGCTATGTTTAACTGCTCTTGAAAAGCATTTAATTGAAAAGCAATGTTTTAAATGCTTCTTATTTGCGAACTGGTAACGCAAGAAAATTAGTGCATAAGCACTCATGTTTAGTGTTTCCTTTGGGACTCACTCTTGTAATGCCCAGAAGAAGGCTAGAGATCTCTCTTATCAGGCTAGGCTTTTTAGAAATTTTCATAACACAATTGGTAGCTAAACTAAGCGGAGAGGAGTTTTCGTAACAACGAAAATATGTGTCATAATTTTTTAGGTTTAATTAGCCCAAACGGACATTATATTTGAGTTTGGGATGTCGAAAAACTTAGAATAACTTGTCATTGTAATTAAATTGGACTTTAGTAAACCAATAAAAGAATATAAATTAATTAAATAATAAATGTAATTGTCTATGATATACATTTATATACCGCGAACCATTCACATGCGCCTTCAGTGGCTTGGGTTTTGCACCCCTCTCTATAGACACCCATTATTAGTGTCGGCGCTTGTTTTATGCTTTTTTAATCTATAAACGATGTCGTGCACACACACACACACACATATATATATATATATTTTGTTGCCCCAAAATGAAATAGTTTCTAGCTAGGTTTTATAATTGAAATGGTGTAGTTTCACATGCATCCTTAAAACCACAAAACAACGTTGTGCTAAACACTAGTGTGGATCTTCTTCGTTCAACGTCGTGTTCATCTTCACTTTTTGTTTACTCTTCAATCTTAATCCATTTTAGACTTCTTAAAACACATTTTAATTAAGCTTTTTTGAACCAAAACGCATCAAGACACCGCAAAAATAGCAAAATTAAACCACCATGAATGACTTGTAACTTGAGTTTTCTTAGCCTTTTCTCATTCGTTCAACCATGTTTTTGTTCCTAAGTTCATATTTTGATACTTTCTAGGCTTACTCAATGTTAGAAACATATTTAAATAGTGTTTTATCAAAACCCATATTCCACCCCCTGGCATGCAACTCCAAATCTCTCTCTCATTTTTCACTATTTAAGCTCATTTTTGTTTTGTCATGCCCCGAATTTTAGGAAACCCGAGGCGCGACTGACGAGACAGAAAATAAAAATAAATAAAAGGACAAATGTAAATAAATTCACTAAACATGCATCCATTACCATCGATACATCAAAATAACATGAAGTACACCCCGCCATTACAGTGTTCACGGGTCATCCGGGTGTAAGCCCTTACATTACAAAACATAAGTCCCATGGACCAAAAATATACCAATGCTTCATCCTATCAAGGTATCATTGAGTCTCAAGTAGCTGGAGTATCCTAATCTGAAAAATGTTGCCCACGAATGGGTCAGCTCAACTGCTGGTATGATGAAGTGCTAATGCAAGAAATAAAGCTAAGGCGTGGCATGTGCAAAGTGTACATTTATATCTAAATGTCATTCAAAGCATCGCAGTAATATATGAGTGGTATGCATGACGCACCCATGCACAACTCTATGCCACACCCATGTCTCATTTACGGGTACTCTCCGATGGCTCGAAGTACCAATGCAATGGCCAATTTTAGGTTTTTCACCACAGGATCTACACCCTCATAATGCATAGCACCACGTGCTCAACTCACGCCATGTTCTCAAGGATTCACCATATGCCAATATGCTAATGTAATCTCAATGAACGTGGTTTTCAATAATATAGCATGCTCGAACAATAACATATAAATCATTAGTCAGTTCCATATGTATGCATATCTCATGTACTCATATATCATAGTTCATGTTCTTCACTTTACTAAACTCTCAAAGAACTCAAGTAACACATAAACATGTGAACAACCAACTTCAAATTATCAAGTAAACACATTCCAAATAAACACATAAATCATTCTAGTCATTCACAAAATATTCCTAACTTAACTTCAGTTCTAACATTAGCAAAACACCATACCTGACGGGTTAGTCACAACCCAAGTAAACTGCACTCGTAATGTAGTGGCTAGTAGTGAGAATGTGGAAGGATCAGACTGCCTTCTCCTTGCCTTTTCGTGTCCCTAAAATCATAACAAGTGACTTAGTTCATTTGTTTCCTAAATGATGTTATTCAACAAATTTTATATCTTTATTTCATAGGTTTCTATTCTGCTAAATTAAACTCTGCTATTGAGTCCAGGACGTCGAAGAAAATAAATTTAGGCTTTCGTATAACTCAATTCGGACATCTGGGTTCAAAAGGGAAAAACAGTCATTTTGCACTTTTCACGGGTCCTTACATTTTGTGACCTCTTTTCACAAAACAGACTCCACGGTTGAGTCTGGAATGCTCAAGATAATAAAGTTTCACTATTTGTTTACTTAATTCGGAGTTCGTTTGACTGTACTTCAATTCAGGAACATTTTGGTAATTTTAAAGGTTACTACGGGTCTTTTATTTTTTGAGACCCCGTCTCGTAAAACGAACCTCACCATTGGTCTCAGAATGGTCAAGATAATCAAAATACACTAATGACTTGTCCCATTTGGACTCCGGATTATTTTAGAATATTTAAATAATTAAATTAATTTAATTAACTAATTAATTAATTAATTTAATTAATATTTTATTCAGGTGGGTCAAATTATAATAATCAATAGTTGGGGGGTCAGATTGTAATTTTCTTAAAGTTCTGGGGTCAAGTTTAATTTCCAAAAGTTCAGGATTAAATTTGTAAATTTCAATTTCTTATGTTCTCAATTCGGTTACCCAAACAGGGATTAGTCCAGAACAGGGATAGGACATCCATGTTCTTGTTTCAATTTCAATTTTCAATTTCTTACACCCGTAGCCAAACAGCCCCTTTCCATCTTTTAATTTAAAACAACAGGGCGACACGTGGCAAGGGCGGATCGCCCAAGCCCAACCCGAACCCTAACCGGACCCGACCCGACCGTCCTCCCTTCTTTCCCGTTTTTCCAGCGATGCACCAGTAGGGTTCCGGCACCGGCGACTGTTTTCGGTGAGTTTTTCACGTTTTTAAAATGCAATCTTCTTCTTTTTCTCCCAAGGATTTCATATATAGGTTCGGTTTTGGATTTAAACCATTAGATTTTCACGAATAGAGGGTCAAACCTCTCGGTCAACTCTCCGGCCAACCCTTCTTCTTCATTTTCGTGATTGTTAAGTCACTGTTCAATCTCCATTTTAATCCCAACCCATTTCTGCATCATAGAGGAACAATTCCTCCTCATCAAAACCAAGTTTTAAACCAAAAATTTCCACCCAACCAATTATCCTACGTGACTTGCAACTCAATGTTTCTCTCTCATTTCTTAACCATTTTCTTTCATTCTTTTTGCAAAATGAACCTTACAACATGCTCTTTAAGATCCTATACATCAAATTAATTATCATGCTTTAAAAAAATAAAACAGAACTGGGTCACTTACGGTTTTCTGTTGAGTTTCTCTCTCTAGCCGTGCACCTCCTCCACCTTCTGGTTCCAAGCTTGTATCAAGCTCTCAAAGCCTCTTCTCCCTTCCAGAACTCTCCCTATCTCTTGCTCTCTGTTTTTCTTTTCCTTCTCTTCTCCCAACCGAGACCAAAATATAAACACACACACCAACTCCTTCACGTCACCCCCTACACAGCCCCTTTCCTTGACCCTTTCCCTCTGCTCAACCACCATGCTCTTCCCCAATGCAGCTTTGCATTAAATGCAAAGCTGCCCTATATATACCTATATATATATACCACTCATTACACACACACTAGACACACACACTCAACCGATACCACACACACACCCCCACGGTCTGTTGCACACATCCAGTGCACACATGCACTGCTATATATATATATATACATATACATATTCACATATACATGTACACATATTATTCTACACATATACACATACATATAATATCCCACACATATACATGCTACACATACATAACACCCATGCATTCCATAATCATAAACACATTACATTAATTTCACATTTTTAATAAGAACAATAATAATATTAATAATAACAATAATGACTAATAATAATAATAATAACCACAAAATTATTAATTAATTAAAAAAATTAATAACCAAGAAAATTTTATATAAAAAAAAAAAAAAATTTCAGGTTATTACATGTTTGAAACTTCTTATTTTCCTATGTACGTTCGGTCTCTATTATCAAAATCGTTATTCGTGGCCGTTTACTGAAAATCCATTTCACCATTAGGTTCGATTACCTTCATTTTTCTCCATACTTTCTTCACTCTTTTCCACCATTTTTTGTTCCTAAATATTCTTTACTCAATTCTCTACCTAGCCTAATAGACGAAATAGTGTTTAGTGGTCATTTTTTATAAACCCATTTCTAACTAACTTTCTCTCTCTAACATGCACACAATTGTGGGTGTATGTATGTATATGTATATGTATATGTATATGCGTGTATATATCTCTACATATGTGTGTATGCCTATATAGAAAAGGGAGAGACTAGTATTGTACTTCAATCCAAGCTTTTTTAGTGATTTTAATGGCAGTTCCAAACTTCTCTCCCTCTATGCCTATATGCATACCTATTTGTGCATGTATATATTTCTCTCTACTCTATTCTCTAACTTTCTCTCTTCGATGCCTATTTTGGGTGCCAAGGTTTGGTTATATAGAAATCTCAATAAGGTGTGACATGGTCATCAAGTTGATGACATCTCCTTTAGCTCACCTGGGTGATCTTAATACTTGCAAACTCTCTCTCTTTCCCCCTTCCCTCCCTCCCTCCCTCTGCTAGCCATCACATGGCCTCAACAAAAGTTGACCCTTAGATATTTTAATGAGAGGCTACCAACACTAGAGGTCACCTTTAGGCCCATATGTGTGTGTGTACACACACACACATATATATTATAACATCTACCTCCAGAAAAATAAGATAATTAAGACAGTGCAAGAAAAATTACCTCAATACAAAACCTTCCCAAGTTCCTTAGGACACTATATTAGAACCTAACCTTAACTGGGTTAACAACTAACCTGACCATCGATCAAGTTGACTTAACTTAAGATAATGAAGCTAATTGGTCAAGTGATCAATACATCAGCAACACATAATGAGGGGAGATATTACCCCAAATATTGAGAATTAATAAATAAAATAATTATTTATTAATTAGTAAAAAATAGAGAAAATACAAATAAATAAATAAAATATTTAATAAAATAAATATATAAAAAATTATATTATGCATTATATGAACTATACATGATGAAGAGAGCCAAATACACACAATCATGTGTGTATATATATGTATACATATGTATATATATATTTATATATAGAGAGAGAGAGAGAGAGAGAGAGGAAAATAAAGAAAAATGAAGTTATAGATAAATAATTTAAAATTATTTTTGATCATCGTGTGACTTGCACATAATGAAGAAATCAGAAAATACACATAAAGGTGAGTTAATGTTTGTAAGTGGATATATATGTACACACACACACACACATACACACATATATAAGAGGTAGCTTGTGGGAGGAAAAATAGAAGGAAACATATAAGGAAAAAGATGAAAAAAAGAGGGAAAGTGACTCATATGACAAGCCTAGGAGCTGCATGCAATAGCCCTAGAAGGCTAGAGAGAGAAAGTGAAATTTGTATACATATGTGTGTGTATGTGAACCTATACAACTCACACCTCAAACACACTCAAACTAAGAGGGAAATGAAAGAGAGAGAGAGAGAGAGAGAGAGAGATTCGTGTAAAGAAGTGAGAGGAAGCTGCTAGGGCAGAGAAGGAAAAAGAAAAAAAATAAGAAAAGCCTCAAACTCAAGCAAAACCAGGTTAGAGCACACTTCTCTTAATCTCTTTAAGTTCCTATGAAAGATTTAAGAGGAAGATGCATGGAAAATAGGTCTGAAAGGCCCTAGAAAACAAGTAAGCACAATGGCAGCCATGGCCAAGCACCAAGGTGGGTCATCTAAAAAATGAACACCAAACTAAATTCTGACAACGAGGGCTTAAAGATAAAGGAGGGAAGCTACTGCAAGAAGAACCATCAATTTTATAGGAAAGTAATAACAAGTTGTAGGCACGAGGGGATAATCGGCCACACTAAGAAAATGATGGTTAAACTTAGTTTTATGATCATGAGAATGTTAAGAATTGAATAGGGATCACAACCGTTCAAAAACCATCGAAAAAGGCTCGCTCTAGAGGGAGAAAATGCAACTGGAAGTTGCTCGTCAAAAAATTGTGGCTCCTTAGAGAGCCATATGCAACCTCCCGTTCGACGGCCTTAAGCTAATCTAAACCCCGATGTAATACCCAAAATGAAATCCTCACTAAAAAATGGTCCATAAACAGTTGACTTGATCGTCAAAAAATGATCGCCAACAACCACTGTCACCGGAGAAGGTGATTAGTGCTGGCAAAGTAAAATAGTTGACCAATCAACTGGTTAGGCGGATCAGATTCAGGTCAACCCGGTTCGGGCATAAGAATGGGCCACCAAAATGCTATCATTTTGAACCTAGATTTATGTTTTAAAATTTTGAAATTGTGTTGTTTGGCAACGGGCTTTAGAAATTGAATTAAGACTTGATTAAATTGGAAATAGGAATAGGGTTATCCCTATTCCCAATTTAATAAATCAGGGCTAAGTTATACTAGAATGACAATTTAATTAATTCCAAAACAGTTGGGATTTTAAGGGTAATTCTGAATTAGTGAAGCAAGTTAATTCCTGAAAGGTAGACTAATTTATGAAAATAAGGCCCAAAAAATAATTAATAATTATTTTTAAGCCCTTAATTAATTAGGTAAAATTTTCATTTTACCCCTAGGCCTAAATACAATGTAACGAAGGCCAATTAAAATGTAGGAAAAGTCTAACCCAATAGTTTTGGGCATCCCGAACTCAATGGCCAAGTCCGATTTGACAAATTAAACCACAAAATATATGAATGGACAAATTTCAAATGTGTCCTAATGTGTTGATTAAGCTATCAAATGAATGCCAATGATTACGAGGGTACCTACCCAAAGGTTTTTCGACGTTTCGGACTCAATGGTGAAGTCTGTTTTGCCAAACGAGGTACCTAAAATACAGACACACAAAAATGTGTAACTCCCAGACTACCCTAAATGATATATGGGCTATTAGACTAATTAGGAAAAATTAAAAGGAGGCAAACTTAACATTGTTGGACGTTCTAAACCTAATGGTAAGTTTTAATTGAGCATCCAGAAACCTGAATATGGTCTCACATGAAAGTGTAAAATTATAAAAATGTCCCTAGACCTAAAGTAAGTTACAAGAAGGCTAAGTAAGATTCGGAAGAGGCTAAATTTAGTATCTTCAACATTTTGGACCTAACAGTGATGTCTATTTAGGAGAAATAGAATACCAAAAGAAATTAAAAAATGATGAACACGTCCTTAAGACTTGATTAAGCTACCAAAAGAGTATAAAACATAAAAAAGAACCTATAGCAATGGTTATAGGAGCCTCAAAGTCCAGAAATGAACTCCGTTTAAAACAATTGGATACCGAAAGCACAACATAAGAATAATAAAATTATCAAACTACCCCTAAAAGCTTAATCAAGCAATCAGATGAACTCAAGAAGTAAAAAGACTTACCTTATGATTAAAAGACCCTCTGAACTCAAAGATAAAGTCCGATAAGATAAATAAAGTATCGAACATTATAAGACGCATAAAGAAAAAATGACCAAAATGCCCCTAAAAGTTAAAGTAAGTCACACAATGAACTACGAAATATTAGGAACCTTAATTAAAGACCATAAGGGAATCCTAAACAGTAAGATTAAGTCCAAAAAAGACTAAGAACATTAAATAAGCAAAGATTTATCCTTGATATAGTATCGATGTATTCTGATCCATGCTTTAGGATCACCAACAAGAAATAGAGATAAAAGGAATGTTAAGGCAAGCCAAGTAAACAAGTAACTATGGACTCTAGACCACAGGTGAGTAACCCTGAACCTTGGAATGGAGATTTTCTATCCAAATATAGTTCTTTATAGTTTTATGACATTACATGCAGTTTTTTCATAATTTATGACATTTTTAAACTACTATACTAAATGTTTTGACTGCATAACAATTTTTAGAATAAAATGATAAATATTTGAATTACATGCTTTTATGTAGCACCTCTTTAAATGTTTCATAGTATGGATAGCTTAAAGAAAGTTTTGCAAGCATGTTTTGGTTTTACGTGCCTTACGAATCTTGCCAAGGGATAAAAGCTGATAGACTTTACATAAGTCAAGATAGCGAGGACTTGATCGAGAGGCTGAATCTAATAGGCCATGTAAGCCTAAAGCTTTAAATTACATAAAGGTCTCCAATTTGACAATTATGGTCCCTTAGCGACAACTACTATAAATGACGTTTGGAAATGTATTACTTCTCACTCACTTCACTACATGCACTATCTTTACAACTTATGATACATTATCAAATGTTTTAATTGCATGTCTTTAACAGCATATCCTTAAATGATTATACGATATTGATAGTGTAATACCCCCAGACTTAATTATTAAATTATGTAATGAAAAAACTCTTTTGAAATCTGATCTGGCACTGAACCCTTAGACACTGAAGCTAACCTAACTAGGAGTTGACTGAAAGAAACCGCGTCGAAAATTAAGCTACAGATTGAAAGTTAGGAAGAAAACAGTGAAACTACATTAATGCGCAGCCAAACAGGGCCTAAGCCCGAAATATGGGAAAAAGACCAAAAATGTGGCCAAGAGGATTTGATCCCTTGACCAAACTAGGCAAAATTTAGTTTACCAAAAATTTACCAACTAAGCTAAGAGCACCTTTGTGCATATATATGCAAAGATATATATTTAATTAGTAATCAGATTTGGCCTCTCCCCAAAGTGACCAATGGACATGCATGCAACACCTCAGCATGCATCACCCTAAGCCCTAGCCATCATGCCTATTCCACCATGATTACATCTCCTCCCAACCAAATTGCATGCAAACCCATCATGCACTTGGGGGAGATGAAACATCAAGAAAAGAAATCTGATTATTGATATACAATTTCCATGAGACCAGATCTGTATTGAGGGTAGTCTACTGTTTTAGAGAGAGTGTGGGTTAGAGAGAAAGGGAGAGAATCTAGAGAGAGAAAGTGAGACCTTGTGTGTGCATTGGTGATCCATTGAAGAAGCAATAGAAGGGAGCTAAGGTCTGGGAGTGCACGGAGGGATCAAAGCAACCTGTTGGAGTTTCTGTTTGAACCTAAACCAGTGAGGAGACCACTGTTTGAAGGTAAGTCATCCAAAAACCTTGAACTTCTCTTTGGAAATTTCGGCTACTGTTTTGATGTTTTTAGGATTGTTAACGCATGTATCATGTTTAAATCATAAAATCTGGATTGAATGCTCACATTTGAACCATCAGAACTGCCCCAAACCATGGAAACAATGAAATCCGCCATTAGAGGACCTTGACTGAATGGGTCTAGATCAACCTGCTCCGAACTTGTTTTAGTTACTTGGGACTTAAAATAGACCCTCCTAGGATCACAAAAGCCCTAGACCGCGACCTCAATACCTAGGTTTTTACCCTCGAATGCTCGGTTGCAGGTACGGGTTCAAAGTTATAACTCATGAAAACCTATATTAAAATGGGATTTTAGGGTAGGAACTGAAACCCCATAACCTGTAGCTCACAACGCAAGAAACCCCAAGCGATTTGGACCAAAAATGAACCATCACGGGTCAGTTGCAGGTTTCGGAGTATCACCTTGAAACAGAGCCATTAGGGCTCGATTCGATGCTCTAAATTGATGTTAGATTGTTAATATGACCACTAGAAATCGATTAAGATGGAAAGCAGTGAAAATGGATGCATAAAACTCTACGAAATCGAAGAAGAAAATTTTGAAATTCTAGGGCAACAGTAGCCCTAGACTGTTGGGGACGATGAACAGTACGGGTCGGGCCATGGACCGGGTCTTCGGGTCGGGCCCCGACCCGACCGAAAAACGGATAACCCGTTAAAACCAAACTGCGTCGTTTTGTTACTGTTAAATTTAAATTTTGAATTGTAGGGCTGACGTCAGCCTGACGTCAGCACATTACCCTGAACCGGTCGAGACCGGATTGGACCGGTCCGGTTCACTTGCTTGGGGACTGAACCCTTTGGTTCAGTTCAAACTTTTGGAAAATTACAAACCAACCCCCAACAGTTCCGAATATTACACTGTGGCCCAGATTCTGATATTTTATTTCATTTATACCCCTGATAATTTAATAAATAATAAATTAAATTATTTAATTAAATTATTAATTAAATAAAAATGACCAAATTACCCCTAGGTCATAAATAGGTCAAATGAAGTCCAAATAAGTCAAACGAATAGTGTATTTTCACTATTTCAATCATTCCGGACTCAATGGTGGAGTCCGATTTGGGAAATTAAGTCCCGAAAAATACAAACACGTAGGAGTAAATGACCATACTACCCCTGATGATACTCGAACCCAAATACAAACTAAAAGATAGTCTATTTTGACTATGTCAGACATTCCGGACTCAACGGTGAGTCCGTATTAGCAAATAAAGTACCGAAAAATACAACACACGAAATTACCAAATTGCCCCCGACACTGTTTAGAACCCAAACAAAGTCCGATTGAGACGAAACTGAAAACAATAGAAACCCTGACACGTAGGGGACTATACACGTGATTGGATGACGAATCGGAGTCGAAACTCCACAACTGAGAAATGACCAAAATACCCCTAGCCCTGTATCAAGTTAGATAACATCCGAATGAACTAAGAACTAACCCAATGAAAGCTTAAATAATTTCATGACCGGACTGCCTAGAAGTAGTACACATCCTGACTTCTTGGATCATGCTATAGGGTAAAAACTCAAGCCAGTCATGGAAGGGAAAAATAAGAAATTTACCATTATGTCTAAAGCCGAAAGACTAGCTGACAAGAAGCAACAAGAGTTCATGCGACAACTATTATGGCAATAAAAGATTATCGAACGACACATAAGGATAGCCAAAACAACCGAGGTAGTCTCCATTCGACCGTTTGTATACAAGATGCGTACCAAGGAAATGGTCGCGGAGGCTAAACTAAAGAAACAGGAAGACACGGAAACCCTGAAAGAGTGGGTGCAAAGGTGAATTTCAATTATCATAAAAACACATAGACAGCGAGATAGTCTAACTCAGGTTGAATTTTGAATTAAAATAAACCAAGTTAAGATTCATGTGAGATTTACGAAATGTTCCTAAATTTTCTAGGATAAAGAAGGATAAGAAGAAGAGAAAGGCTTCTTAGTTAAGTCCCGTTACCGCACAAGGTGAGTAACCTAGACTCCTGAATTGGTGTATAAGTACACCGTCTAGTTATTGTATTTTTATTACTGTACTGTACTGTTCCTACTGATATACTGTCTTTCATGCTTCTACTCAATGCATGACTATATTTTACCCTGTCCGATTTCACTGTCCCGTATTGGAATGAAATTATCCTTGTTTTACTAAAAGAACAACTGACCCATGGTACCAAATTCAGACTTGAAACTATATGAGCATATTGCACTGTTTAAATTGTGCATACTGTACTGTTATCCTGTTATACTGTTCTGCTCCGCTCATTATTGAACTGTTCTGTTGCTATGATGTTTGACTGTATCCTTGTTTTAAATATTGTTCAAATATACGGATTTAACTATATCCTCTGAAATGCCTGATTCAACCACCTGTTTTATAAACAACAATGGTTTGAAACCCATGACAGGGGACCCGTGTTACTCACTGGGCTTTTTAAAGCTCACCCCTTCCCTAACATTTTTCAGGTGAGGGACCTAGCGACCGGGATTAGCGGGTTGGAGACCCGAAGCACTATTTTGAAGAATCCATGAATTAACCATTTTTGTACCTAACTCCATTTTTGAATATGATGTACTGAAACCTAAGACTAGCATCTTTTGTAGGACAATGATGTAATAGTTAACCATGGATGTATTAATGGCTCTGCCAAGGTGTTATGCATTCCCTTAGTTCCGCTGCAACTTATATTAATTGAATGCATTGTACTTGGATGTTACTGATGAATGGCCTGTGGTTAGGATTACCGTCGGCATTTTGATTTCAAAAAAAAAAAAAAAAAACCGATGGGTGCCTAACTGGCCGGTTGCATGCCCCTAATCCGCACAGGGTGGGTAAGGGGGATGTGACAGATAGATTGATGAAAAGTTTTGCAAGCACGATTTAGCATGAAACCATATGCCATAAAATGTTTACAGTTCATGACAAATAGTCATACCCGATTGGGGGTTAAGAGATGCTGTGTTCGTCCAGAGCTCTAGATTACACTTAGTCGCCCAGGTAACTATACAAGATAAAGTTAAAAGATAGAAAGAAAGATTGGCATATACATTATTTTATCACTCAATTTTCAGTTACAACTTTATGTTTGTTATGATTTATCTCACAAAACTATTTGACAAAAGAACCCTTATGATTTCTAAATCTTTTGATCAGTTACAAGAATATCTTTTAAGAATGCTAGTAGCTTTTAATACAGTCCTTTTAACTGTCATTCATGAAAGTCATGAATGTTTATGAAATTTATGGAAGCTTATGGAAAGTCATGAAAGGTTTTGAAAAGGGGTTTTCTAGAAACCCATGACAGGGAACTTGCGTTACTCACAAGCTTTTCATAAAGCTCACAAGATGTTCTTCCTGTGTATTTTTAAAAAGGACTAAGAAGCTACAGATTCAAAACCTAGTAAGCACTAATGAATAAAGACTATAGCTGTAACACCCCAACCCAAGGATGCCGAACCTAAGACACGTTTTGTAGGGATCTAACACATAGTCCAGAAATTATTACGAAGAAGGACCAAAGGTCTGAAAATATACAAATAAACATATTGTAATGCATAATTATATTATGTGTAAACACATGTGAAATACACACCTTAAAAATATATTGTGTGTAACTAAACGACATATATATATATATATATGTCATTATATATATAATAGACAAGTATAAATATATAGTTATGAATACGGTTGCCATATATATTTATATACATATATCTATATATATGTATTAAGGCACGAAATAAAGTGGAAGGTGGTAGAATTATATAGAATTGAATGGAAGAATTAGGTGGATTGAGAAGTGAAAAGAGAGAAGCAGTGGCTACCTACAGCCGTAGGCATTGCTCTTCATGTCTGCTCCATGTGAACTCCATGTGAAAGAAATGATGAAAAGAGAAATGGCGGTCATGGCATGTGGCAATGCCATAGCTTTAAAGGCTGCATGTGAAATACGTGTTGCTCAAATCACTTCAAAATATAAACCTAAAAGCTCTCTTAAACATCAGAAATAGGAAAGAGTTAGTGCGGGAGAGAAAGAAATCGAAGAAGAAAATGAACTGAAGAAGGAAGGTTTGAGAAACTCAGCCAACTAAATAGGTAAATTTTGGTTAAATTATATTCAATTACGTTCAGAATTTAAGCATGCAAATATAGAATTTTAATCTATATATTATAAACTATAATTTGCAAAGATAATGAAGGAAAATCGTGTAGGATCGAGTAAGGAATGTAGAAGAACAGGTTCAGAAATGTTAGTGCAGAACTGAAACAAGGTAAACCAAACCCAAATTTGTGTATTGGAACCCAAACTAGACCACCCTAATGTCTTAAAAATGCTAGAACAGGACCCTAAAACCCAAGGAGTGAACACAAAAACTTGAGTTTCAGGTTTCAGTCATGAAACCCAGTCCTCGTTTTAGACCTCTAAACCCACTTTTAAGGATAAGAACATAAACCCCATGAAAAAGGAATCATCCTAGAAGAAACCTCAGGAAATTTAACTCAAAAATGAGTCAGTAGGGCCAAGTTGCAGGTTCAGGTATCAAATGTTGAACCCAACATTTAGGTTAGCTTTAGGGTCTCAAATGAATGCCAAAAGATTGGCCAACCCTCTAGGAACATGGAACGCCCAAAAATAGAGAAAATTAGTGATTAAAAATGCACGAAAATGGAAGAAAAGAAACCCAAAAATTAGGGCAACAATGAAGAAATCAGTGAAGAAGACGACGAGTCGACTTACCGTTTTGAAGCGAGTTAGTTGTGTTAACTCAGGACACGTGTAACGAAGCAGGAGGGCCACCGCATTATTAGAACGACACCGTTTTAATTTAGCTTAGAGCGGTTCGTTGAGATTGAACCAAACCGATTGGTTCAGTGACTAAATAAACCGGTCTAGGGTTTTAATTTAGGAACCCTCTGGTTCAACAATTTAAAATTTAAATAGGAAAAACCAAAACTTTGCTTAATTATATTTTGACCCCAACAGTTCTATAGAATTGGGTTCTGGCCCAAGATTTAGAAAATTCCTTCACATACACCCCTGGAAAAATAATTTAATAATTAATTTAATTATTTTATAAAAAGAGTAAAATGATTATTTTACCCCTATGCCAAAAATAGGGCAAACAAAGTCCAAATAAAATAAATAAATAGTGTATTTTGACTATTTTGGACATCCTAAACCCAATGGCGGGGTCCATTTCATAAGATGGGACTCCGAAGAAATAAGACACGTTATAATGTAAATTACCAAACTGCCCCTAACATGCCTAAAAGCCAAATGGAAGTTTGGGAAAGTCTAAATTGACTTTCTTCGACGTTCCGGACTCAACGGCGAGGTTCGTATTATGAAATGAAGTACGAAACAATATGACATGTAAATATGTAAAGTATAAAATCAAACCTCATGATTTAATAAAGCTACCAAAAGAGTATACGTTAAAGGAATAGTGCTTAAGATAAAAGTTAGAATTTAACTATGATCTAAGCATAAGTTAAGACCATCAATAGGTGGTATTGTAATGAATTTGAAGTTAATGAGACTATTTATGAATTGTTCTTAAGAACTACAGAGGAAGTGGGAAAGCGCGTTATTAGCACCAACCTTAAGGACTAAGGTGAGTAACCCTGCATTTGAAGTGGAGATTTAACTCCATGGATTTGAAAAAGTTTTAAGTTCAAAATATCTGAAGTTTTGAATATCAAATTCAGTGTTACATGATTCCTATTTTAATTTATTCTGTTATGACATGCTCAGTAAATGTTTTTATATACAGTCTTTCTTAGAAAATATTTAGCATGTCTGAGTAAAATGTCAATTTCTTTAAATATTCTGAATTTGATTATTTCAAGTATTTGAAGTCCTATTGCAGAAATTTTATGTTACATGTTTTAAATGCTCATGAAAAAGCATTTATTGAAGAAGTTATGTTTTAATTGCTTGTAAAAGCATTTCTTGAAGAAGTCATGTTTAAATACTCATAAAAAGTATTGCTTGAAAAAACTAAGTTTTGTAAGATAAATTGTGCATAAGCACTACATTCGATGTTAATATTCTTCGGAATTCAACTATGACACGAAGAAATGCCCGGTAGCAGGATCTGATCCCCCAGGCAATAAGATATCTCCATTGTAGAAGTAAAATGAAAGTCTGGTTCGAAACAGATTCCACCTAATCAAAGAGAAAAGATAACAAACACTTTTGAAAACAAAAGCAGGTTTTACCGCCATTTTCACTATGCACGTTTACATGTTTTGAAGTAACGCTTTTGAAAATGGAAGCAGGTTTTTACTCCCATTTTTCCTATGCATGTTTATATGTTTTGAAGTGCATATACTTTATTTGACGTAATATATGTTTAGCTTGAATACTTTAAATGTTTCAAAGCTATTTGTTATGAAGAATGCATGTACTCTATGTTCAAAGTATACGAGCAATTAGTAGTGAGTATTTTATAAACTCTCATGTGCGAAACCACTGCCAATTGAAACGCATGACAGATGCAGGAATTACTCACTGAGCTTCTTGAAGCTCATCCCATTCCCTAACATTTTTTTCAGGTAACAATGATGAATAGGAGTCTTGCCTAAATTTAAGGATTGGCGATCAACAACTCCATTATGATCAAGGACTTTTGGGAAGTACTAAGACCCGTAGATGGTCAAATTTTGATGTAGTAGATTTTGGACAAATATGTACTTAAGCCCGAGAGGCAATTAATATGTAATATGTATAAAACTTTAGAATTTTATTTATGCTCTGAATGTATAATCATGTTTACCGCTATGAAGAGCAGTAGTACCGGATGGATGTACGAAAGTATTTTAAATAAGAAAAAAAAAGAAAAAAAATTTCATGCTTCCGCAACCACAGGCCGCACCACCATCCGATACTGTTGCTTATGTAAGCCTTACCCTAAAGCCTTGGCCAAAGGGTGGCGGTTGCAATACAAGATCCGCACAGGGTGGGTTTCAGGTCATGACAATAGCCATAAGAGAATCAGTATCCTAGCCATGGAAAGAGGAATTCGGTTAAACATGTCATCAATATGCTAAAAAAGTTAGCTTATTGGCGTGGTGTCTAACTGGCCGATCATTATCCCTAATCCGCACAAGGTGGTGTCTGGGATGTGACTATATATTCTTACTTCCCTCACCAAATCCACAAAACAAAACGAAGCTTTTAAATAAAACAAAATTGAAAAACTTAGGAAATATTAAGTATTTCTATTTGTTTTTAGAGTTAATTGGTCTCCAATCCATGTATTAGTAACTTTATTATTAGTTAATCCACTTTAGTTACATTTTTGTTGTAAAGAACATTCTTTTCCTTTTCTCATTGTAAAGTACTTATGGATTACGTGCCATTTTTTATATATTTTTCAATAACTAGTTTACCCCTTTTATTTATTATCTTTTTACGTTATTGGATTGACTTTTTTTTTTATTTGTTTCTTCACTGATTGACATTATTTTTGGTTAGTTTTTTATTTGAATTTGAATAGATTCCTTATCTATTTTCAGTATCATTAAATGCGAATTTCTTGGGCTTGGTCACCTCTTTATTGTTTTTTTTTTTCTATTCGCTTCTCCACTGCGAATTTCTTTATCTATTTGGATCTTATCACCTCTTTTTTCCTTAACTTCTTCTTTCTTCTTTACGATTATCTCAACTTTGGTTTATGTTAAAAATTGTTCATCGAATTTTCATTCACAATCAAAATCATTTTATGTTCTATTCATAATCAGGTATGTGATTATTATTATTATTATTATTTTGGTTTTTTTTTCATATTGATTTTTTGTTAATTATACACATTATATTTGATGCTGCACTTTTTGACTCACAACACGTGAGGGCTCCGTGACCTGTAGAACACTCAGAAAGATGATCAGAGGACCACCGGATTGGCTCCGGCGGTAGCCGCTCCGATGCTTAAGTAAGTAAGGGAATTGAAAAGACTGTATTGAAAGTCAAAGAATGAGCATAAGAATCCAAAGCGTACCTCTAGGGTTTAATATATAAGTCGTGGTTCTCCTAATTCTGATTAGGTTTTGCCGCCACGAATATCGGGATTTGATCATCAGAGATTTGCAGTTACCTTGTGGAGCATTGAATCATAAATGGAGATAACCATAGATAGTAGTTTCCGTGTTGAAGGTTGTTTCCTTATTCCCCGCTTAACGGCTGTTAAGGAAACCATATATGCAGTGTCGAATAAATACTGTCCAGAACAGGAGGTCTGGACGATGTACATGAGAATATCCTGAATGCTTCATCTGTACTGTATGACCGAGTTCATCGGTTCTGAATGATATATAAATAAGAATGCTCCGAAGGCTTATGGCTGCTCTGTATGATAGATATATATGAGAATACCCCGAAAGCTTATAGCTGTTCTGTATGACCGACATATATGAGCTCTGTAGGATCGAGATTTGTTAATCTGGTAGGCACACGTGTCTCAAACTGATTGGTGTCTGTTTATGGTATATCAATATTCATGATTTGTTTCATACAATATTTGTATTATTTACATAGTATTTTGTTAATTTTTTTATTTTTTTAGTTTATTAAATTATTCGTTAGTCATTATTGAAATTTTATTTGGTATTATACATTTTTTTAATCAATTTTTATAGTAAATACATCACTCTCTTTTGTCGTTAAATGTTTTATAAATTTTTACATGTCAGTGTTTTATTTATTGATCTTTCACGTCTTTTGTTAAATGTTTTATAAAATTTTACATGTCAGTATTTTGTTTATTATAAAAATACATATTTTTGTGTTTTATTTTCTTTTATCTTTTTTTTTTTATTAATGTATAATTTCACAGTATCATATTATATATTTTTATATTTCACATCTTTAACCATAAACATGCATATGTTTATGCTTTGTTTTATTACAATTTTATTATATAATTTTCCAGTTACATATTGTATAAAAATTCTTTCTTTTATCTTTTTTGTTTATTCTTTTTTTCCGTTTCAAATTTATGATGATATTCGAAATTATAGAGATTTAGTAAACCCAATTTCAGTGCTGTTCAAATTTCCGATGATATTCAAAATTATAAAAATTTAAAAACCCCAATTTCAACACTGAAAATGAAAGAATTAATAGATTGAATTATGGTTACCTTTTCAAATGTTATAGCCATTTCTCATAAATCCAAGAGATGATTTGACTGCTCAAAAGACATAATCTGTTGCGTATTCCCTGAACTGGCAACAAAGTATTGATTACTAGACCAAAACCTCACTCGCTTCATATATTGAACATTAGGAGTAAAATTATTAAACAGACTATTGAAGTCTTTCAATAAATAAAAAAATGAACATCCTCAATTGAAGTAGAGCTTCAAATAAGCACATAATTTATCAGGGACTCATGCATTTCCATCTCTAACTCCCATCTCAATCCAAGCAAATTCCTAATTGCAACAAAAAGAGTGCCACATCTCACAATCTCCGTTTGTGTGTAACATTTTACCTGCTATCTCATCAGTCATCTCTACTGTTCAATCACAAACAGAGGCTGTAAACAGATAAAGATAGCATCAGTATAATGCAGAAATGGATGCACACATATAATGTCATCATTTGATAGTTGGGTTAGTCAAAATAACTTACCGTATCAACACTGACAGGCTTGCCATCTTCTGCAACGATCTCAACTATTGTACCCAATTGATCAGCCTTAAAAAAAGATAATAATATAAAAAGGTCATATTTTGGGCATAAGTTAAGTATTGTAAGTCATATCTTTATAAATTCAGTGTAGCAGGAGGGGTATGGTAAGACCAAGCTATCAATTTCCAATCTAGCAGATTACTGAAATAATATCAAATTAGCTATAAAAAATAACTAAATGCAGCAAAACCAGAAGTATATTATGTAGTCCAAAGCATGGGAAGAAAAAAAAGAGAAGAGGGAAAAACAAAAGGCACCAACTGCAATGAAATTCGTTCTCGTGAATGTTTACTTATTTATATATTTGTGGTTTATTTGGTAAATATGAGAACATCAATGCATCAAAACTTTGAAACGTCCCTAAGCATAACTTGTAATGAAAGGCCCCTAATAACAATTTGTAAAAGAAGGATTTCCTTGTTAATACAGCAAATCATGTGATGTAGTCAGTCCATGTAACACTCACTATCTTTTAATAATTGACAATTCCACTAGGTTGCTCACGATGGTAGCCCTACAGCCCCAATTCCTAGTAGTGTTCCTCCTAATGACCCAACACACCCCATGAACTCCTAAATTCTTTCACAAGGGACCCCCCCAATAGGCCAGTCAAGAGAGATGGATTACCTAGTAAAGTTTTTTATTTTTATTTTTATAAGTACCTAGTAAAGAAATTTGATCGTATCATTATAACGAGATTAGAGAAAGCTCATCGTGAAAATGTTCCATCTGAAAACTCTATGGTCAAGCTGTCTTTGGTAAAAATTCTTTCTCAGATTAAAAACAATAACCAAGGAGTTTAAAAACAACAATGCCAAAGCACAGTTGCAGATAGGTAGTGCGTACATAGATTAAGAGGTAACTACACAATGAAAGGGAAATACTAAAAAATGCAGTAGTTTGCTATTGGCCAAATGTCCCAGTGATGGACCAATTACCTGCAAAACAAAAACAAGCAGCTAAATTTTGTTTAATTGTATTTAATCACCAAAAAAAACAAAAAATTAGCTTGCAAATGGAGTGGTAAAATATTGCACCAGACCAATCACCTTCAAAACCAAAACATGCAGTTTACCCTTAAGATGGAAATCCTTTTCAGTCAATATTTTTATTACTCTACAATGTTCTATCAATTTTTCGTAATGTGATCGCATTGGTGTTGGCTAAAATGACCTGGATTTGATCTTTGGCCATGATGTCAGCCCTCTTTTAGAACCAAAGAGGTGGCTCCAAAATAAAAGATAGAGCCAAAGTGATGGCTCTAAAGGTAAAAGATAGAGCAGAATAGATGGGAGCTCTCTAAAAGCATTCGAAAGTGAATGCATATCGTGGCCCATGAAAAATTAAAGTTCAAACTTTTAAAGCCAGAAGTGAAAGCCCAAACTCGAGAAAGACCTGTGAGATTTTTACAGTAACATCTAAAAAGTATAATTCGGTGAGATGGATGAATAATCATGCAAATAATCCTGAAGTCACCACAATGATAGGATCGAAAAAATCTAATTTGCCTCCCATTTATGAGAGATGCAGCCAATTAGACATGGGGTCGTCCCCTATTTTTTCGAACCTCCCTAAAAAATATGGTAATGATAAGATCACACTCACAGTTGAAGTAATGGACATGTATATGATGATATTAGAGTTTGTCCCGAATAGGAAATCTTTATGGGATTGGGTTTGATTCGAGAAATAAGACAAAAGGCAATTTACAAAGAGGAGCTGTGTATTGCCACCCTAACGATAGAATTTTGGTGACATGATATATTAGGATTATATAGTGAAAATAAGATTAACGCGACAAGATTTCTGTGAAAATAAAATTCAATATTATATCCTAAGAAATCATATTACAAAGTTGAGTTCGATTATTATTCAACACAAGAGAGTTTGCAGCCAAACTCAATATATTCCTTGTAAACAATAGGTGAACAAAATATTTCATTCTTCACGTCAGCTGAAAAAAGTTAGGACCCGTATCTTTATTCCATTCTTTTGACCATAGAAATTAGAAATCATCTCTTGCTGTGATACTTTTGAGGAACTATAAATCCCACTAATTTATTTATCATCCCTTTTTATTTATACTAGTAGTAACCTGAAGGTTCAGCACATGTACATGTAGCATAAATATATATAGCCACAATAACAACATATATATGGAGATACATAATTTAAGAGTCATGGTTTGTGAGAATGTATATATTTTTAACACAGTAGTAAAGCTTCTATAAACATAAGCTACTGTATCATGTAAAAACAATAATAATGTTGATGCAAGCAATACTATCAAATACTAATAAATGACTTGCAAATAGTGATAAAGGAAAGTGTATACCCGGTCCGCTGTTAGCTGTATTCAGATTTGAATTTAAGGTTTTAGGAGACCATCACATCAAGCACTACGCAAACATTCATCTCTCCCATCCTTTCCGGCTCAACGTTATGTGGAATGTAATAACATTTTAGTCGTGAAACATGAGCTGAGAGTGAGGTTTCCCAAACAAAATGGTAAATAAAAACACCATCTTGGTTAGTAACCTTCCCATCGGAGTGGCCAAATTGTAGGTATAGGGTTCAGGTGGGAATGTAAGAGTCAGAGCTACACATCAAAAAGGATCTCAGAGCGGTGTCTAGGAAGAAGTGGAAGTAATCCAGAAAGGGAAATCTATAAGGAAGGCTTCTCTCAGTTAATTCTTCTCTAAGTACACATCTTTTTGGAGGCCTTATTTATATAGTATGATCATGAGTTGTCCTCATGCACGGTAACGGTTTCGTTGAGGTTACGGGTTGGTCTCCACGTGTACTTCCAGAAGATAATAGAAGAATCAAGAAGATTCCTTTATAGTCTGGAAGGGCTAGTGATGTAGGAGAAGAAAGGGAAGAGAAGAGAGAGAAAAGAGGAAGAAAGAAGAATAATAGAAGGAAAAGGGAGGGGGGATCCAAGAGAAAAGAAACCAAAGAGAGGAGAAACTCAATATTCTTAATTTTCAATATCAATTGTATAAGTTCTATCAATTACAACTAATGCCTTTAAGAAAACTTCATCATATCCTAAAGATAAGGAACTAAAATATATCACAATAAAAAAAACACCTAAAATAAATGTTGAAGTCCTAAAATTACAATAAATAAAATAATCTTCCTGGATCAAATAAAAATGGTCCATGAAGTCCTTCTTAATCCCCATCATTTCTCTCCGGCTTAAAAGAACTCGACTCCAACAAGTTAGAATGAAAGAACGGCGGCGAAAGATGGAAATCATTATGGCAGAAACAAGCGGCTGTGGAACAATATCCTCGATGAAAACAATGAAAATCATCAAGTGAGAAATCTCTATGTTGGCTGGCAAGGTTAAACTCCACATGTTCCTTGTATTACTGTTGAAGTGGTGGAGGCATTGATTCTGATGTTGGAGCAACAGTAATGCCACCTACACCATCCAAAAATACACGAGGCTCCAAGGTTCCTTGATTAGATAGCATATCCTCCATATTGAAAATTGAACTAAGATTTAAATCCAATGATATGTCAAGTAAATAAGAATTAGGTCCAAATGCAAAAATAGCAAAAAATTTACCAATGGATTTAGAAGAAAAATTTCTGGAGGAAGGCAGTACAAATTCAAATGCAACACAATGGTCTGATGCAATAACAAAAACAAGCAAACTATGACAGCGAGACTCTTGGGCTAACAACTGAGACGCTAAATGTGTGACAACTAAAGGTTCAAATGAATCATTAAAATCTCTATTATTTTCCATAGGTAATAGACTAAGATTCATCTCTGCACTCATAGAATCAAATGTCCTCTCCAGATGCTCATACTCAATTTTTTTTAAGATAGAAAATGTTTGTTCATTAGGAGTATAAGGAAGTGATTTTGAAATGTCATATTTAGGTTCTAGGTCACAATGAACAAGAGGAGAAGGCGCGAGTTTTTCTTCCTTGTCAAGGTCTTTGGGTTTAAACAGAATTAAGTTGATGGTCTTCCCCTTGTACCTAAAAACACATGTATTATTTTTCAAATTGTGGGTCACTCCAAGATCATTTATCCAAGGTTGACCTAGTAGCACGACTATTCTCATGGGCAAGAAATCACACCAAATATTGGTTGAATAGTCACCCATTTGAATTGGCACTAGACACCTCTCGGTGACTAGCACAAATATATCACCAATCCATTTTGCCTCAAATGGTTGGGGATGAGCTTCAGGTCATAATTTCATCTAATGATAACATATTTTGATACTATGTTTATGTGACTACGACCATCAATGATAATTTTGCATACCTCTTCCCAAATTTAATATTAGTTCGAAAGAGTTGTAGGTGTTTCCATGTATCTTCTTGGGTAAGGTCAGGTAAGTTACACCAAAAATTCTTAGGATAAGATTCGATATTAGAGAGTTCCGAAGGATACCTCTAAGACTGAACTTGGGACATATTTGTGGAAGTGGCATATAATCCTCAACTTCCTCGTGGAAGTACCTAGAGTCCTCTATTTTATCATGGTAGTACCTAGGATCCTTTTATCACATTATGCTCTAGGTGAATCAGAATGATATGAAGAACGCCTAAGGTACCGTTCTTGGTACTTGCCATGCGGATGAGCAAATCTAAAAATATCCTTCTTGTCGTTCTCAAAGAACTTAGGATACCAATCATGACGATGATCACTAGAGTGATGCATAGTATCCTCTTTTTTATAAAAAACAACCAAAAAAAAAAAACACTATAAAAACAAAAACAAAAAACTAAACAAGACTTGAAACTACATGTTGAGGGCTAGATGCAAAGTTGAAAATGAAAGCTGATATGCCATAAAGTGACAGACCAATCTCCATATGACACATGTGCCTACAGAACAGCCAAAACTCGTCCATCCAGAGCAGGTTTAGACATACGGACTTTAGAGCTTATTGATCGGAAGCCCATGCTACCCTCAGACTCACCTCAAGCTCGGAAGGTACTACGAACACTCGTAAGAAGGTTCCGAGCTTATTGCCGCCTTAAACACCCTACCGGGCTAAGGATAAGGAAACTGTCATTCAAGCACAGTGTTCAATATGGAAACTGCCATTCTCTGATGATCAAATCCCTACTTTCACGACTCCAAATCCTAATCAACTTAGGAGATCCACAGCCTATAAATAAAGCCCTAAGGTGCGCTTTTTATTTTACGCTCATTCAATTACTTTTAATTACAGTCTTTCAATTCAGTTTATTGACTTTATCCTCGGAGCGCTACCACTGGAGCCAACCCGGTGCCCCTCTGATCTCTTTCTTTGAAGTGTTCAACAAGCGAAGAGGAGCAGAGCCCCCACTGATTAGAAAGTGCAGCATCAAAAGCTATGAAGAAAGGCAATCAAAACAAGCAAGATATGTCATGAAGGAAGCTCAATGAGGACCTTTGTGAAAATTTAATCAACATACGGAATTAAATTTAAAGTTAGCACAATTTTCAAAAGGAATAATGCATACCTTCTCAAGGTCCACAAGTAACTTAATATATTCCAAAGGTATTCGGCAAATGATATTAGGGCTTGTTTGTGGCTTTTCTTAAACTGCTGAGAGTTTGGGGTCAATCTGGAATTTCCAGAACTTGGGGCTAGGGTTTTCTGTTGGATGAAATTGGCTTGGGCTTGGTCTGGGCTAAGTTTTAGGCCTATGGTTGCTGGATAACTTAGGTTGAATGGGTACCGGTTTGGGCTAAGCAGTACACTAGTGTTAGCTTAATGGCTGGGAATTGGTTTTGGTCAAGGCTGGGTAAATCAATGTTGGGCTTCAGTTTAGTGATGATGGGTAAGGTTACATGGGCTGGTTATTGGTAAATAGGTTGGGCTTCAACAAGGGTGAAGAGAAGAACTCATAGGGATTGGGTGAACAAAGCAATTTGGGGCTGGGTAAAAGGATACAGATTCGGGTCGGGTCAAGGACAGATCCAAAATGGCTTCATTTCCTCTTCCAATTCACGATCAGTGCTAGGGCTTCAAACTCTATGCTTTCAGTAGCTGGGTTTCACGATGGCTTGCACACGTTGAGTCCGAAGATGTCAAAGCTGATCTAGGAGACTTGTGCAATGGCGACGATGGAGGACTACGGTCGGCGATGATGGAAGATGTTCCACAGCAATCAAAGCATGCGTTGATGGTGCGACTGTGTGGCTCTTTTGATCGACGATGGTGGAGTCGATCCTTGGCTGGCGGTCAACGGCTATCAATTTCGATATGGTAGTGATGGTCAGTGATGAGCGTGATCACGATGCTGATCTGTGAAAGTTCATGGTCGCAGTAGAAGGAAGTTGGCGTTCTATCAAAGATGATGAAACTTCACAACTAGGACTTTGAAATAAACTGCTGTCTGCAATGGTGGCAGATCGTGTTGGTGAGAAGCAATGGAGGTTGCCAAGATGATGCTAAAGGTAGCTGATTCCGATGATGAAAGCTTCTGATGATGCTGACTGTTCTGGTGTGCTGCAGCAATGGTGGTCTGCTTTTTTTTTGGATGACAATGAATACTCTAATGGCGGATGGTGTTGATTGATGCTGAAAGCAGCGACTAAGATGGGTTTTTTTTTTCTTTTGTGATGAGCAGTAATAAACAGTAAATTGAAAGAGATTAAATTGAAAAAGATGATAATAGCGAGGATCGAAGGTTGCTCTGATACCAAATTGATGTAGGAGGATAAAGGGAAGAGAATAGAGAGAAAAGAGGAAGAAAGAAGAATAAGAGAAGAAGGAAGAGGGAGGGAGAATCCGAGAGAGAAGAGAACTGAGAGAGCAGAAACTCAATAGTCTATATTTTCAATAACAATCATCTAAGTTCGATCAATTACAACTAATGCCTTTATAGGCAAATTCAAGATGAATCCAACAATAAGAAAACTTCATCCTATCCTAAAAATAAGGAACTAAAATATATCAAAATAAACAAACTCCTTAAATAAATGTTAAAGTCCTAAAATAAAATAAAATAAAAAAATAATCCTCCTGGATCAAATATAAATGGTCCATGAAGTCCTTCTTGATCCCCATCAGGTAGTTTGGCTCTATCTCTAAACATTAGAGTCAAACTAGGGAACCAATCACCTTAACCACCAATCCACATGACCTAGAGTATCTCGTATAACTAGCCCATGTTGCCTTCCCTTTCAGCCTTAGACTAATTTATACATCATACTTTGGCTCACCACAGTTGGCTCGATATAGTGGAGATATTTTGCGGTATTCATTGTATCAAAATGATCTTATGTTTGTTAATATATTCAATACTCTTATCTTTATCATTGGCTCAAGCCTAGACCAGGTCGTATTTCAAGTGATTTAGGTTGGTTCGGACTGAAGTCAATGTTTACTCAAGAGTGTCTATATTTATGGATCCCATATCCAGAGTCAAAAAATGAATGTCTAATACTGAATTCAAAACAAAAGGACTATTTAGAGATATCAGATTAGGTTACTAGCAGAGGAAAAATGTGTACGTACTATGTTGATTATCAGGAGAAGTAGATGCATCTTGTTAAGTGGGACAGGATCGAGGTTCCCATTAGGTAAGGGGGCATGGGGGTAAAAAAATATTAGCTTTTCAACAAGGTCTTGCTTGCTAAGTGGCTCTAGCGTTTCAGTGTGGAGTCTAATGTGTTATGGAGGGAGTAACCAGAGAAATGCAATGGCTGAGTCCTTTGTGCTAGTGGGGAGGGAAGTGGTGTGGTCTCTTGTGTTCGGGAGGCACTTTTTTAACTGGACATTGGAGGAGGTGGGGGAACTGATGAGAATGCTCTATCGGCATAGACTGATGCAATGTAAGGATGATCAGATGTGGTGGAGTTTTGATGTTTGTGGTTTATTCTCAGTTAAGACTTTCTATAGAGAGTTAGTAGGGTGGAGCAAGGACCTATTTCCATGGAAGGTTATCTGGCAGCCAGGTGTTCCTTCCAAGGTGGCTTTTCTGTTTGGATGGCGACATGGGGCTCTATTCAGACTGCAGATAATCTCCAAAAAAGGCACTTCCAGATGGCTAGTAGGTGTTACATGTGCAAGGCCGGGGCAAAAAATGTTGATCATCTTCTTATTCATTCTAGTGTAGCCATGGATATGTGGCATCTCATCATGTCCTTATTTGGGCAGTCGTGGGTTATGCTGGGTAGCTTGAAGGAAGTTCTACTTTGTTGGGATGGTGTTTGCATCAGGAAGGAGATTAGGAGGGAGTGGAGGATGGAAATTCATTGCTTGCTTTGGAGTACGTGGAGAAAGCATAACTAGAGGATTTTTGAGGGGATTGAAAAATGACCTTTGTAAAGGGTTTGCCCCCCCTCAAATGCTTTTAATTCAAATTTCCTACCTATCAAAAAAAAAAAAAAAAGACATTTACCCTATCACCAAAATGGACTCTACCAAACAAAATATCTTTCATCACATCTCCACTAACAAAATTTTCAAGAATGTTTTTCTATATGTGTAAGAGGGAGCTAGAGTTGATTAACCACCTTCTCAATTGTAAAGTAGCAAGAGATGTACAGTGCATGCTTTTCTCTTTGTTTGGGACTCAGTGGGTGATGCATCGTTCCCTTAGAGAGGAGCTTCTTAGTGGGAATGTTGACCGTATGAGAGTAGATAAGCAGGCTTTTTGGAGAATGGCTCTGATTTGCTTAATTTGGTGTATTTGGAGTGTGTGTAATAGAAGAGTTTTTGATAGGGAAGACAACCCCTATATTTTTCAAAGAATAGTTTTTTGTATACTCTTCATTTTGGGGCCAAAGAGGCCTTTTCTGTGTATGTACACTTTTGTTGATTTTTTGGGGTCTCTAAGGCTTTGGTAGATTAGCCTTTCCCTTGTAATTATGGGCCCCCCTTGGGCACTTTATGTATATTTTATCTCTTTACTCATAAAAAGAAAAAACCTATCTGTAATGTGTATATAGAATGGGACAGTAGTAATTATGTTTGAAGAAGTCATTCTGATTCAGACCAAAAAAGAAAGATGTTTATTTTGCAGGCATCAGCTATAAATAAATAAATATACTTATATAATATATTTTGATAAGCAGGGCATGGACAATAAATAATGGCCCATGAGTTTTGTTTTGTTGTTGATGGGCCTCTACGTGCAGGATCTTTATGTGTGGTTTTACAAATGCTAAGATTAGTCTTACCAATTGAAGTTTGAAGTTGTCAAGAAGTGGAGTCTCAGTTCAAGTACATGAGAAGTCGTCCAACAATTTCAATTCAACACTAGATCATAAATTTTTTTCGAAAGGTTATTGGAGATATTAAGAAAATGAAGAATGCCACCCCTACCCTAAAGAGGATGTCTAACACAGGATATAACAATTTTTTGGGGGATGGGTAAGTGGCCCTTAAGGTGGAATGCAGGATATATCATTTTAATTACAAGCAGCCATAAATTATTAATTTTTTGACCCACGTCCCCACCTTTGAAAACATAACCCTCTTCCTACTCCATAGGCCTTTAATATATATATATATATATATGAATTTTTTTCCACCTTTCAGAAACCTACTCCTACCATAACATAACCTTTTCTTTTTCTTTTTTTGATGAATCATAAATTATACACCATGAATCATGTTCAAATATTCGTAGACAACTGATGAAGTCAATGAGCAATAACGGCTCATGTTATTTGTTCTGTGGTTGGTTTGTTTTACAAGATCCAATCAGGTTGTCTGGCAAAGCAACTTTTCCTTTCTATAATAAGAAAATTTCTGTATTAAGAATGAAAAATGACATGCAATAGGAACATATCATCACTTACAAGTTACAAGAAAGGAGAAACATTTTTTTTTTGGGGGGGGGGGGGAAGGGGGTTGATGGGGGTGCAGTTGAGCCAAACGCATTGAGTCTGAATAGCTTGGTACTGGAGAAAAGTTGTAAGCAAGTTAAAGGAAACAATTGAACTGTGGTTGGTAGATGGTCTACCAAGGGTGTCCCCAAGCTCAGGTCTGTGCAGTTTAGGACAAATATGACTGACATCTATACACTAACCTGATGGGGAGAGAAGTGAAAGAGATCTTTGCCTAAAGTTCTTATAAGTTTTTTGACATTTCCTGCTGTCTCTCTATAAGATAGTAAGTACTCTAGTACATTTTTTATATGAACACAAGGAAGTAAAGCAAAGGCAGGAGAAACTATCTACATTCATCTCTTTCTTTTTCTCTTCTTCCAGCCCTTTCCCGTGTTTCTTCTTTCCAAACAACAGGGACCTACTTGACCTTTGCAACAAGTCCCATGCTTGAATAAGTGCCTTTAATAATTTTTTTCAAAAAAAAAATGCATTATTGTTTATGTAATTCTGAAAATATCTGTGAATGAAACTCTTCTTTATTGTGCGTGACTTTTTGGATACTTCCATGGTGAGATTCCACAACTCTTTGTTGAAGATTGGTGAGACTCCAAACTTTGACCAAGACAAAAAGTGATACTCCTCGAACTATCCCCTCCTCGGACTACCCCCTCCTTATCGATCCATTATTATTTTTGAAATACTTCAACCGTGATAAAATTCCAGATCAGTGCAAAGTTTCAACTGCTTTCTCTTTTTAGGAGTATACGTGTGTGTGTGTGCGTGTATCAAGGCACCCAAGGGGGGCTAACCCATAAACAATAAAAAGGACCGGCCACAAAAATCAAAGCTTAAGATCCAACAAAAAAATCTATGAACTTCTCTAAATACAATGGATTTCCTCCTTAAGTCAAAAGAAAAAACAAATGTCAAAAATTATCTTTGAAGCACCATGACTTCAAAAATCCTTTGGTTTCATTTCCTCCACAAGCACCATATAAGCATAGTTCCCAAAACGTGTTTTGTTATGCGTGTATCATTTTTCAAAAATATTGTATCGTAAGATACGCTCAATTTTTAGATATATATATACACACACATAGTGTATAAAATGACTTAAATATTATTTCAACTCACTTATCAAAAAAAAAAAATCAACTTAAATTGCATATAATACAAGATTTTTTAAATATATATATACACGCATAGACACAGTGTATAAAATGACTTAAATATCATTTCAACTCACCTATCCAAAAAAAAAAAAATCAACTTAAGTTCCATACAATAAAAGAATTAAGATTAATAAATACTCCAAGTTCCAAACAAAAATTTTAATAATTCAACTTTCTAACATAATTCATCAATATCAAAATTTAAAAACAAAATCCAAACTAATTCATCTAATTTCAATGGCATTGATATTATTGTCATTAGATGCCAACAATTCTTCACCTCTTTTTTTCTTCTTCAACTTCTTGTGTCCACACTCTTCGTACTCATCCTCATCTTTTAAAAATACTTGTTTTCTTTCATTCATATCTGAGGAAAAATCTCTAGAAGTTATAAAGAGGCAATATAAAAACCAAAGAAAAAAAAAACGAGATCGTTTTCATGTATATACCAAAACAACAAAAATGAGGCAAAAACAATTTTGTTTAGTCTGATTGTGCGTATTGTGCGTTTCGAAACGTATCATAAGATACGTATCGCGTACCGTGTAATACGATGCAAAAAGATACAACTATAAGATATGTATATTTTTTTGCCCATATCGAAATTTATGTAAAATATGTATCATGTATCGTAAGATACTAACAAACATGCATGCAAGACACAAAAGAGTCATGTTTCAAACAATCTTCAAATCTCTTCTAATCGTACTACACCTCCAACCCAAAAGAACCTCCCTAATGGTTGTTGGCATAACCCAACTACAACAAAATAAGAAGAATATCAATGTCCAAGCATCCCTTGCCATCTTACGATGCATAAGTAGGTGGTCCACCATCTCCTCCTCTTTACACATACAACACCTATTAGGAAATTGAATCCTTTTCTTGTTAGGTTGTCCGAAGTGAGAAACGCACCCCAAGCCACCAACCAAGCAAAAAAATGCGACCTTGAGCAGAATTCGAGACTTTCAAATCAACTTTCAAGGAAAAAACCTCTCATTGCGACCCACCAATTTACTGTAAAAAGTTTATATAGCGAACTTCTTATTACTATCCACAGTCAAACCATTACATCCTCCCTTCCTTCCTCTAAGTGTTATCTATTAAGCATCTCCATAAAACCCCCAACTTCCTCCAACTCCTATTCATGGAAGTTCCTCCGAAAGCAAAGTTTCAACTGCTTTCTTGAATTCCATCTATTAACAATATACCATAATATTTTTAAGGTTGTTCGATATCATATTTTCTCCCCTACTAGCCAAACACATCTACGATGTCTTATTCAAGTAAATTTCTGACCCATTGATTAAATGATCAATAGCTATATAACATTGGACTCGTGTTGATTGAATGTGTACATCCAAAAATCAGATTTCTCTTCTAAATTTCCAAATTCTAGGAATAACAACATGGCTGAATTATCAAAAACATCTAAATTCTCTTCAGCTCTACCTAAAGTAAGATGTGGTTTCATAGAACATGACTTGTAAGAAATAGATGCCTCAATCGATAAGAATGCCAAATGCACTAAAATAAATTAGAACAATGTTGTTAAGAAACTTCAACTGAGATCATAATGTATTCCTATCTTCCCAAGTTCCCAACATTAGGTGCAGTGAGCATTCCTAATAATACCCATGCTGTGTCCTTTCCAACAAGGTTATGTAATATGGATCAATAGAGGAGAAGAAAAGATATACTGTTTTGTGAATAATAAAACATCAACTGGACTACAACTACAAAAGATTAACTCCATGATAGGAACTCCTATCTCAAATTGACTTAAGAAAAATCTACCTCAATCTTCTTTCTATCACACTAACCTATCAAGTCAATTTTCTCGTATAAGGCCCCCAATCTAGCTCCACCTATATGCTCTCGTCAGTGGGCTATGAACTCATACTCTTCACTGACATGAATCACTTGAAGTGCCCAGCTATTGGCTCCTTGAACTTTGCACTGTGATGCGAACTTTGATAATTAATTATCCATGCCTTTCAGCCTGCACAACATATTACTTCCATGTTGCCCTTTGATTCTGTCATTGGACTATGACTTAATATTGAAATTTACTTCATTATCTAGTAAATTTAAGAGGTAACTGTAACCATTTCAACAATTCATTTTCCTGAAACTGAAAGGAGGTTAAGGCCTTAAGGGAGGTTTCAACATATTTTTAGCCAAGATTATTCAGCATCCAGCAAGGAAACTAAACACATAAAATGAGCAAACTGCAAATATTAATTACCATTACTAAAAAACATGAGTCCAACACGAATAAGGAACAGTCCTATTTCGAAGAGGTAAATTTTTTAGGCAGAATCTCCAAGAAAGTTTAGAGAGATAAGGTTAAAGCAGCTGACCTCTATTTCATTCATCAACTTCATGGCTTCAATAATGCACATAACCTGTCCCTTCTGCACTTTGTCTGCAACCTAATGGAAAAGCCCGTCATGTAAGCTAGAGTGAAAAAAATGCATTACAACATCAGAAAGGAAGCAAAAATCACGATGGTTTCTGAACAAATTGGCATAAATTACAAAATAGATCACTTTTACAAATGGTGGTTCACCAGGGGTTGGATTTCGGTAAAATGTCCCTGCCATGGGGCATTTAAGTGATGGAAGGGACGACTTAGCAGCAGATGGTGAAGGTGCTGGGGCTGAGGCTAAAGGAGGAGCTGGGACAGAAGGTGCTGGAGCAGCTGCTGGAGGGGCTTCCTGGAAAGCTGGTGGCACTATAGCAAGGGGAGTGGGTGACTGCAACATAAATATGGGAGCAGAAGATGGTGGTTGAGGCAACACCTCTTTTTTACAGATTAAAATTTCACAATCAAGTTGCTTCAACTGCAATTCTACAATATCCCTGGAATCAACTATCCTACAAGACGGGGAAAAAAAATTGACCTTTCTTTGTTTGGGAATAAATGGAAAACAGACAACAAAAAGAACTAAAAAAATGTGCTTGCATACATGACAAGACTTGCAACTTCAGTAATAAACTCGGATATTGAAGACAGAAAAAAGACTGACCTTACTTTGTTTGGGAATAAATGGAAAAAAGGCAACAAAAAGAACTAAAAAATGTGCTTGCATACTTGACGAGACTTGTAACTTGAGTAATAAACTCAGATATTGATTCCTTTGAAGCCAAAGCTGCACAAGAAGGCTCGCTTGATGGTTTTGCATCCTTGGCTTCCGTTGTTGGTACTTCCGATTTGGTTGGGGCAGCTGCAGAATTTGATGATCCATCGACAACAACCTTGAATGCAACAGATGGCTCCAAAAGCATGTCCATGAAGGAACGAAAAATTGAAAATAGATCCGCTAATGAAAACCATTGAAAAAACCTTACCTCATTCGATTGGGCTCTCACCACAGAGGAATGGTTACAACTAGAATGCAAACCCTACGCAGAAAAAATTCCACAACTACATATCAATATAAGGGCTCTCCTGACCTCAATTTAAAATAAAATAACAATGCAACCAGTTTCATAAAGTCGCATGCCCGCTTCTGCAGAAAATCACAACATTCCAATTCAAAGGGCAAAACGATGAACCCTGCATGAAGGACCCTCCCCTACAAAAATGATGAACCCCGCATGAAGGACCCTCTCCTACATTGAGCTCTATTTCAAAAGTATCAATTCCTGAAAGTACATTGAAACAGAAAGAAGGCATGGCTTTGAAAAACTACAAAAATGAAGCACAAATCATGTGTTCCAACATGGATTTGAATGGTTCAAATCCTACTCCCTTCAAAATATAACTATGGCACTATTCAGAGATTCCATGACTCTAAACTTCTCAGTTCCGAAAAGTTCCAACAGGATGATGACCATTCAACTAAATGATGAGCTCTATATGATAGAAGCCTAGAACATGAAAACAAAATTTTTGATTTCCAATTCAACACTGGCATTAAGCAGTCAATTAAGTTTGATTTGTTTATGCAAGCAACAGGTTTTCATGTGACAGAACAGTAAACTTTAGACGTTAAAAATGTACATCTAATCCACGAACATGGTGAGCTTTTTCACTGCAATGATGAAAAGATAAAAAGGTCACATCGGATAAGATATGGTCGGATTGGACAGGAAATAAAATCCCATGGGATATAAAATATCCCAATTTAGTTTGAAACAAGTCCGAATAAAAGGTATGAATATCCGATCAAAGGGATGAAATACTTAATATCCCGGTCAACTGGCAACACCAAACACCCGATAAGATAAGAATTATCCTGTTCCATTATCTTATTCAACTGTACAAACAAGGCCCGCATGACTAGAGAATTGCAAAATGTCAAACTTGTAATAAGGCCGACTTAACTAGATTACCTTCCAACATTTAGGAGAAAAAAATTGTTAATGACAAAAATTTGTTCAATTGGATGACTGAATGACGCGACACTCCAATGTTTGGATGAATGCCTAAAAGTTAATATTTTCCACCTTTTCCCCGATTAATATGATATCAGCACCATTTCTTACATTAACACGTTGTATTAGTAAAGAAGACTAAAGAGAAGCTCGGTCCACAGTACGCATAAATTCATCCTATCAGATCAATAATTTCAAGTATGAACACTTAACATTGAGTAAATCAGATTTCAGGCCTAAATTCATAAATGAAGCAATTGCATGCAAAAACATTCAACAAACCTAAACACACATACATATCATATCGCACAAAACACAAAACACAAAACAAAACAAGAAATTCCAAATTATCCTCTGTTTAGTTGCTGAGAAAATGCGGGATACAATTTAAAGGAAAAAAAATGAATACTTTGAAGCAAACAAAATTCAAGAGTAAACAGAAATTAATGTGTGAGATGTGAACAATTTAGAGAGAGAGAGAGAGAGAGAGAACGCTTATACGTACCTTTGTGAATAATTGGAGCTTGGGCTTGGGAGAGAGACGAAATGAGACCTTGGAGTGTGAATAAGGGGAATGGCGATGGCAAAGCGGTAAATAAGAGGGTATGGAGGTGGTTTTGGTAACAGAAGCTGTCACGACCTGAAACCCACCCTATACGGATCTCGCATCGCGACCGCCACCCTCAGGCCAGGGGACCCTTAGGTGAAGGCTCACATAGGCAGCGGTATCGAATAGATGTGCGACATGCGTTTTGCAGAAGCGTGAAAAACTTTTTCTTCTCTTTTCTTATTTTTAAATTACGTACATCCGTCCGGTACTGCCGCTCCATACATAGCATACATGGTTACACATTCAGAGTATAACTAAAACTTAAGGACTTATAACATTAATACAAAACATGTTCAGTTGCCCTGAGGGCTTAATACATATTCTTACATTGTCTACTAATACAAAATGTACTACTAGAGTTCATAGGTTTCTCAAAGAAACTACTTAAACATATCTTCCCAAAAACAGCTAGACTCATCACCATCGTTTTCGAGACCCTGTCTGCTGTGAATCACCTGAAAGGGGGATCCGAACAAGTCCGGGTAAGCTAATCTAAGCTTGTGAGCAATTCTAGTATTCATCATGGGGTTTTCAATTAGCAGTGGTTTAGTACATAAGAGTTTGTAAAATAATCACCGCCAATTGTTCGTATACTTTGAATACAGAATATATGCATTCCTTAAAATAGATAGCTTTGAAACATTTAAAGTATTCAAGCTAAACTCATACTTCGTCAAATAGAGTATATAATTCAAAACATATGCATTTCATAAAACAAATAGCTTTGAAACATTTAAAGTATTCAAGCTAAACTCGTACTTCGTCAAATAGAGTATATAACTCAAAACATATGTGTTTCATAAAACAGATAGCTTTGAAACAGTTAAAGTATTCAAGCTATACTTATACTTATGAACTTCAAAACATATAATATAACATGTATTTCTTAAATAGAGTATATAAAACTCAAACATATGCACATTGAAAATGAGGGTAAAACCTACTTCCATTTTCAAATCATTTGTCATCTTATCACTTCCATTAGTGGAATCCGTTTCGAACCGAACTCCCATATTACTTATAAATGGAGCTATCTCATGCCTGGGGGATTAGATCCTGCTACCTGGCATTTTACAGGGCAATTGAGTTCCGTACAACCCAAAATCTTGTCGATTGTTACAGATTAATTGAGTTCCGTACAACCCAAAAATCTGTTATTTGAAAAGTCGGCTAAGTTCCGTACAACCCACCCAAAAACCATGGTGCTCGGGCACAACTTTTCTTACATTCAAATACATTTAATACATGATTCCTTCAAATAGGTGTTTCTCATGAACATTTAAAACATCATGTACATAATTTCATAACAAATCCTTTAAACGCTTGATATAAACAAATTCAGAACACTTTACATAATTTGGCATTTAAAACTTTAGACATGCTAAGATATGTTTTAAGAAAACTGTGATAGAAACCATTCCCTGAGCATGTCATAATAGAGTTTATAAAGATAGAACAATTTAAAACTGAATCATGTAAATGCTGAATTTGAAAATTCAAGCACTTCATATCTTTGAACTTAAAACCTTTTCAAATCCATGGAGTTAAATCTCCAATTCAAACACAGGGTTACTCACCTTGGTTCTTTAGGGTTAGTGCTAATAATGTGCTTTCCCACTTTCTTTGTAGTTCCTAAGAACAATTCATAAACATCTCATCAACTTCACATTCATTGTACTATCATCTCGATATTCCTTAACTTATGCTTAAATCGTATTAGATCCTAAAACGATTTCATAATTTTATATGTACTTAACTTAACTCGTACTCTTAACCTATGACACAATTAATGTGTTAGGAATTGAATTTATTTCAATTTATACTCTTCTGGTAGCTCCATAAACTTTAATTTAAAGTTATTTATTTGACATGTTTACGTGTCGTGTCTTTTCGTAATTCATGTCCTCGTATACGCCGTAGATTAGTACTTTGGCATTACTTTAATTTATAGTCATATGATAGATTCTATTCATCAAATTTTATGTCTTTTTATTTTAGACATTTCTTTTGGTCGAACAGACTCTACCATTGAGTCCGGAGTGTCCAAGAAAGTCGGTTTAGGCTTTCCTAACATTTAATTCGGATTGTTATATGTAAATGGACAAAATGGTCATTTACCATTTTACGTGTCTCATTTTTCTGTACTTCGTTTCGTAATTCGGACTCCATTGTTGAGTCCGGAATGTCAAAGAAAGTCAGTTTAGACATTCTCTATTTTTAATTTGACTTTTGAGGTACTAGGGGTAATTTGGTCATTTTATCCCCTTATGTGTCTTTATGTTCGGGTCCTCATCTCGTGTCGTGGACCTCACCATTGGACTCAGAAGGTCCGAGATAGTAAGAATACACTAATAACTTGTTAATTTTGGAAAATGGGTATTTTGGTCATTACCCCTTTACGTGTCTTTATTTTTTGGGTCCCGTCTCCTAAAACGGACCCTACCATTAGTCTCAGAATATCCAAAATAGTAAGGATACACTATTCATATGTTTAATTTAGACTTCATTTGCTTCATATATGACCTAGGAGTAAAATAGTAATTTTACTTATTAAATAATTAAATTAATTATTTAATTATTTTTCAGGGGCTTAATTGCATAAAATGTCCCTCAGTTGGGCCATAGTAGGATTGTCCAGAAGTTCTGGGGTCAATCCGTAAATAAGAAAAGTGTTGGTTTATTTAGTTTTTATTTAACTTAGAAAATCAAAGGGTTCGGTCTCAAACCAAGTGAACCGGTTCGGTCCATTCGTGAGCCAACCGGTTTATCCAGTTTTGTGCGTGTTGCTGACGTCATGATGAGGTCAGCCCTATCGTTTTAAAGATTTAAAACCTTATGAAACGCTGTCGTTTCATTTATTCGGTGGCAAGCCCAGAGGTTGTCACGCGTCCGAGTCGACTCAGCCTCATTTAAAAGCGAGTTGACCCATCTTCTTCTTCCCCACGTCGACCACGACTAGAAACCCTAATTACAGTTTTCCATTTCCTTCAATTTCGTGACTTTTTACTCAGTTATTTCTCACTGTTTTGATTCCAAAACATTCCTAAGGTACAAATGACCAACTTAGCATTCATTTGGGAGTTCAAAACGAACTCTTTATTTTGGTTTTAAGCTTGATAATCCAAACTGTAATTCGGTTGAAAATGTTCATTTCTTGTTCATTTTTCATGAGGTTGGTCTTGTTTTGATCCTTAGTTCAAGGGGTTTCATTCCCCATTCGTAAAAGTGGGTTTGACATAGAGTTTAGAGGTTTGGGTTTCGAACCCGTAACCTGTAACTCGATATTTGAGGGTCGATTCTTGAGCTTCGTGATCGCGTATATAGGTTTTTGTGATGCTCACAAGGTCTACTTTAAGTCTCTATTCACCAAACACAGTTTGGTGATGATGAAATCAAACCTACTGTAAGCAAGGTCTTCAATGGCTGCCTTAACTGGGCTTCATGTTTTTAACCGTTTTAAAGCTAAAACTTCATCCTTAAACGAGTCTAAATACATTTTAAATGTCACATATATAAAATCAAAGCTTAAATCAGTTTATACATAGAGAAATTCTAGAGAGAGAAATAAGAATGTTTTCATGGGTTTACCTTTTTGGGTTGGTTTCCCCTTCATTCTTCCTCTGTATTCCTCCTCTATTCTCCTTAGTTTTCTTTCCTTGATTTCTTTTGTGAGAAACAAGCAAGGTTTGCATGATTTGTTTCTTTTAAAGACTCCCCACCGACCCTTCTCTCTCTCATCTCTCTCTCTCTCTACAATTTGACTCCATAGCCCTACCTTAGCCTGCATTTTCCTGCTTCCTTTCCCATCTCATAACTTTGTTTTTTCTCTTTTCTACTTTGCATTAAATTTTGCAAGATATTTTGTATATATATACATATAATATAACACACACACTAACACACTAAGACTCACACACATCATGTAGCCGACACACACACACCTTGTACACTGTTCACACTTTACACATGTATATATATATATAAATATATATATATATATATCAATATATTTAATGTATCTATGTACATACATGCATTCATAAATATACATGTATGTGCCTTACATGTAATGTGTATTTATAACATATTTAATAAAGTAATTATTTCATATGAATAATTAATTATTTTTGTAAATAATTAATTATTTCTTTGATTGTAATATTTTTTTTTATACTCATTTTTCTTGGCCTCGTAATGCGTGCCATATGACCCGGTATCTCGGGTCGGGATATTACATTCTTCCCTACTTAAAAGAGTTTTGTCCTCAAAACTCAACTACTCATATTTCTTAACAGTGTTTACTCGTATCATTCCTTGCTTCTAAATTACTGATATAATCATTTCTAATATCTCGCGTCATATTCTGGATTCATGTCTTTTTAGGGTTTAAAGGTTTCCTTGATCAAGTTGGATAAGGCAGCACTGTGCGTTTCTCAGTTCCCTTAGTTACATGATAAGGTGGCCATTCCTCACCGGTAACAAAAGTCCTGATAGCACACTAGTGACTGTCAAAATCCTCCTTCTCACAATTTTTGTTATCCATCTTCTTAGTTCATGTTTTACTTTAAATTTTCAGACTTGAGACTTTATTCCTTCTACTTTACTGCAGGTCCCATACCCCGCTCTTATTTCATATCACATACCTTACATCTCCATTTCATATACTGCGGGTCCCATACCCCGCCTTCCTATCGTACACGTACTTCTAATAACTTAACTTACTCTAGTACAGGTCCTATACCCTGCCCTTACATTACATTACGTATCACGCACTTTACATATCCAATTCATGAACTGCGAGTCCCATACCTCGCCTTTACATTTCATCATGTACTTCACATATCTATTTCATATAATGCGGGTCCCATACCCCGCCTTCATATCATAACGTATACTTCACATAATCATTTCATATATTGCGGGTCCCATACCCCGCCTTTACTTCAAATTACGTACTTCACATATTTAGGTAGCCTAGGACTTACCTACTCAAAATTCTATTTCGAATCTCCTAACATCACTAAGTTGATCTTAGTCAACCTAGAACAAATCTTAATCATTCTTAACTTAAATTTTAACTCGGTCTTTTCCCAAAAGACCTAATACCTAGTGCTCTGATACCATGTACGGTACCAGTAAATTTTAATCATTTCCTATCCTTAATCATGTCTTGGTCTTTTCCCAAAAGACCTAATACCTAGTGCTCTGATACCATGTTGTCACGACCCGAAACCTACCCTGTGCGGATCTCGCATCGCGACCGCCACCCTCAGGCCCGGGGACCCTTGGGCGAAGGCTCACATAGGCAGTGGTATCGAATAGATGTGTGACATGCATTTTGCGAAAGCGTGAAAAACATTTTCTTTTCTTTTCTTATTTTTAAATTACGTACATCCATCCGGTACTGCCGCTCCATACATAGCATACATGGTTACACATTCAGAGTATAACTAAAACTTAAGGACTTATAACATTAATACAAAACATGTTCAGTTGCCCTGAGGGCTTAATACATATTCTTACATTGTCTACTAATACAAAATGTACTACTAGAGTTCATAGGTTTCTCAAAGAAACTATTTAAACATATCTTCCCAAAAACAGCTAGACTCATCACCATCGTCTTCGAGACCCTGTTTGTTGTGAATCACCTGAAAAGGGGATCCGAACAAGTCCGGGTAAGCTAATCTAAGCTTGTGAGCAATTCCAGTATTCGTCATGGGGTTTTCAATTAGCTGTGGTTTAGTACATAAGAGTTTGTAAAATAATCACCGCCAATTGTTCGTATACTTTGAACACAGAATATATGCATTCCTTAAAACAGATAACTTTGAAACATTTAAAGTATTCAAGCTAAACTCATACTTTGTCAAATAGAGTATATAACTCAAAACATATGCATTTCATAAAACAAATAGCTTTGAAACATTTAAAGTATTCAAGCTAAACTCGTACTTCGTCAAATAGAGTATATAACTCAAAACATATGTGTTTCATAAAACAGATAGCTTTGAAACAGTTAAAGTATTCAAGCTATACTTATACTCATGAACTTCAAAACATATAACATAACATGTATTTCTTAAATAGAGTATATAAAACTCAAACATATGCACATTGAAAATGAGGGTAAAACCTGCTTCCATTTTCAAATCATTTGTCATCTTATCACTTCCATTAGTGGAATCCGTTTCGAACCGGACTCCCATATTACTTACAAATGGAGATATCTCATGCCTGGGGGATTAGATCCTACTACCTGGCATTTTACAGGGCAATTGAGTTCACTACAACCCAAAATCCTGCCTATTGTTACAGATTAATTGAGTTCCGTACAACCCAAAAATCTGTTATTTGAAAAGTCGGCTAAGTTCCGTATAAACCAACCAAAAATCATAGTGCTTAGGCACAGCTTTTCTTACATTCAAATACATTTAATACATGATTCCTTCAAATAGGTGTTTCTCATGAACATTTAAAACATCATGTACATAATTTCATAACAAATCCTTTAAACGCTTGATATAAACAAATTCAAAACACTTTACATAATTTGGCATTTAAAACTTTAGACATGCTGAAATATGGTTTAAGAAAACTGTGATAGAAACCATTCCCTAAGCATGTCATAATAGAGTTTATAAAGATAGAACAATTTAAAACTGAATCATGTAAATACTGAATTTGAAAATTCAAGCACTTCATATCTTTGAACTTAAAACCTTTTCAAATCCATGGAGTTAAATCTCCAATTCAAACATAGGGTTACTCACCTTGGTCCTTTAGGGTTAGTGCTAATAATGCGCTTTCCCACTTTCCTTGTAGTTCCTAAGAACAATTCAAAAACATCTCATCAACTTCACATTCATTGTAATATCAGCTCGATATTCCTTAACTTATGCTTAAATCGTATTAGATCCTAAAACGATTTCATAATTTCATATGTACTTAACTTAACTCATACTCTTAACCTATGACACAATTAATGTGTTAGGAATTGAATTTATTTCAATTTATACTCTTCTGGTAGCTCCATAAACTTTAATTTAAAGTTATTTATTTGACATGTTTACGTGTCGTGTCTATTCGTAATTCATATCCTCGCATACGCCGTTGATTAGTACTTTGGCATTACTTTAATTTATAGTCATCTGATAGATTCTATTCATCAAATTTTATGTCTTTTTATTTTAGACATTTCTTTTGGTCGAACAGACTCTACCATTGAGTCCGGAGTGTCCAAGAAAGTCGATTTAGGCTTTCCTAACATTTAATTCGGACTGTTATATGTAAATGGACAAAATGGTCATTTACCGTTTTACGCGTCTCATTTTTCTGTACTTCGTTTCATAATTCGGACTCCATTATTGAGTCCGGGATGTCAAAGAAAGTCAGTTTAGACATTCTCTGTTTTAAATTTGACTTTTGAGGTACTAGGGGTAATTTGGTCATTTTATCCCCTTACGTGTCTTTATGTTCAGGACATCATCTCGTGTTGTGGACCTCACCATTGGACTCAGAAGGTCCGAGATAGTAAGAATACACTAATAACTTGTTAATTTTGGAAAAGGGGTATTTTGGTCATTACCCCTTTACGTGTCTTTATTTTTCGGACTCCGTCTTGTAAAACGGACCCTACCATTAGTCTCAGAATATCCAAAATAGTAAGGATACACTATTCATATGTTTAATTGAGACTTCATTTGCTTCATATATGACCTAGGAGTAAAATAGTAATTTTACTTATTTATTAAATAATTAAATTAATTATTTAATTATTTTTTAGGGGCTTAATTGCATAAAATGTCCCTCAGTTGGGCCATAGTAAGATTGTCCAGAAGTTCTGGGGTCAATCCGTAAATAAGAAAAGTGTTGGTTTATTTAGTTTTTATTTAACTTAGAAAATCAAAGGGTTCGGTCTCAAACCAAGTGAACCGGTCCGGTCCATTCGTGAGCCAACTGGTTTATCCAGTTTTGTGCGTGTTACTGACGTCATGATGAGGTCAGCCCTATCGTTTTAAAGATTTAAAACCTTATGAAACGCTGTCGTTTCATTTATTCGGTGGCAAGCCCAGAGGTTGTCACGCATTCGAGTCGACTCAGCCTCAATTAAAAACCGAGTTGACCCATCTTCTTCTTCCCCACGTCGACCACGACTGAAAACCCTAATTACAATTTTCCATTTCCTTCAATTTCGTGACTTTTTACTCAGTTATTTCTCACTGTTTTGATTCCAAAACATTCCTAAGGTACAAACGACCAACTTAGCATTCATTTGGGAGTTCAAAACGAACTCTTTATTTTGGTTTTAAGCTTGATAATCCGAACTGTAATTCGGTTGAAAATGTTCATTTCTTGTTCATTTTTCATGAGGTTGGTCTTGTTTTGATCCTTAGTTCAAGGGGTTTCATTCCCCATTCGTAAAAGTGGGTTTGACATAGAGTTTTGAGGTTTGGGTTTCGAACCCGTAACCTGTAACTCGATATTTGAGGGTCGATTCTTGAGCTTCGTGATCGCGTATATAGGTTTTTGTGATGCTTACAAGGTCTACTTTAAGTCTCTATACACCAAACACAGTTTGGTGATGATGAAATCAGACCTGCTGTAAGCAAGGTCTTCAATGGCTGCCTTAACTGGGTTTCATGTTTTTAACCGTTTTAAAGCTAAACTTCATCCTTAAACGAGTCTAAATACATTTTAAATGTCACATATATAAAATCAAAGCTTAAATCAGTTTATACATAGAGAAATTCTAGAGAGAGAAATAAGAATGTTTTCATGGGTTTACCTTTTTGGGTTGGTTTCCCCTTCCTTCTTCCTCTGTATTCCTCCTCTATTCTCCTTAGTTTTCTTCCCTTGATTTCTTTTGTGAGAAACAAGCAAGGTTTGCATGCTTTGTTTCTTTTAAAGACTCCCCACCGACCCTTCTCTCTCCTCTCTCTCTCTCTCTCTTTACAATCTGACTCCATAGCCCTACCTTAGCCTACATTTTCCTGTTTCCTTTCCCATCTCATGTCACATCCCCCTTACCCACCCTGTGCGGATTAGGGGCATGCGACTGGCCAGTTAGGCACCCATCGGTTTTGTTTTTTTTTGTTTTTTTTTAGAAATCAAAATGAGGACGGTAATCCTAACCACAGGCCATTCATCAGTAACATCCAAGTACAATGCATTCAATTAATATAAGTTGCAGCGGAACTAAAGGAATGCATAACACCTTGGCAGAGCCATTAATACATCCATGGTTAACTATTACATCATTGTCCTACAAAAGATACGAGTCTTAGGTTTCAGTACATCACATTCAGAAATGGAGTTAGGTACAAAAATGGTTAATTCATAAGTTCTTCAAAATAGTTCTTCGGGTCTCCAACCCGCTAATCCTGATCGCTGGGTCCCTCACCTGAAAAATGTTAGGGAAGGGGTGAGCTTCTAAAAGCCTAGTGAGTAACACGGGTCCCCTGTCATGGGTTTCAAACCATTGTTGTTTATAAAACAGGTGGTTAAATCAGGCATTTTAGAAGATATAGTTAAATACATTTCTTTGAAACAATATTTTAAACAGGGATACAATTAAATCATCAGAGCGTCAGAACAGTTTAATAACGAGCAGAGCAAAACAGTATAACAGCATAACAGGATAACAGTACAGTATGCACAATTTAAACAGTGCAATATGCTCATATAGTGTTCAAGACTGAATTTGGTACCATGAGTCAGTTGTTCTTTTAGTAAAAATAAGGATAGTTTCATTTCAATACGGAACAGTGAAATCAGACAGGGTAAAATATAGTCATGCATTGAGTAGAAGCATGAAAGACAGTATATCAGTAGGATCAGTACAGTATAGTATTTAAAAATACAATCACTAGACGGTGTACTTATACACCAATTCAGGAGTCTAGGTTACTCACCTTGTGCGGTAACGGGACTTAACTGAAAAGCCCTTCTCTTCTTCTTATCCTTCTTTATCCTAGAAAATTTATGAACATTTCGTAAATCTCACATGAAACTTAACTTAGTTTATTTTAATTCAAAGTTCAACCTGAGTTAGACTATCTCGCTGTCTATGTGTTTTTATGATAATTGAAAATCACCTTTGCATCCACTCTTTCAGGGTTTCAGTGTCTTCTTGTTTCTTTAATTTAGCCTCTGTGACCATTGCCTTGGTAGGCATTTTGTATATAAACGGTCGAACGGAGACTACCTCGGTTGTTTTGGCTATCCTTATGTGCCGTTCGATAATCTTTTGTTGCCATAATAGTTGTCGCATGAACTCCTGTTGCTTCTTGTTAGCAAGTTTTTCGGCTTTAGACATAATGGTAAATTTCTTGTTTTTCTCTTCCATGACTGGCTTGAGTTTTTATCCTATAGCATAATCCCAAGATGTCAGGATGTGTACTACCTCTAGGCAGTCCGGTCATGAAATTATTTAAGCTTTCATTGGGTTAGTTCTTAGTTCATTCGGATGTTATCTAACTTGATACAGGGCTAGGGGTATTTTGGTCATTTCACAGTTGTGAAGTTTGACTCCGATTCGTCATCCGATCACGTGTATAGTCCCATACGTGTCAGGGTTTCTATTGTTTTCAGTTTCGTCTCAATCGGACTTTGTTTGGGTTCTAAACAGTGTTAGGGGCAATTTGGTAATTTCGTGTGTTGTATTTTTCGGCACTTTATCTGCTAATACGGACCTCACCGTTGAGTCCGGAATGTCCGACATAGTCAAAATAGACTATCTTTTAGTTGTATTTGGGTTCGGGTATCATCAGGGGCAGTATGGTCATTTACTCCTACGTGTTTGTATTTTTCGAGACTTAATTTCCCAAATCGGACTCCTCCATTGAGTTCGGAATGTTCGAAATAGTGGAAATATACTATTCATTTGACTTATTTGGACTTCATTTGACCTATTAATGACCTAGGGGTAATTTTGTAACGGCCCGGTTCCACTGGTCGCGATATTGTCCGCTTTGGGCCGTAGCCCGCACGGTTTTGTTCTTGGGCTTAACCCAAAACGCGTCGTGCCAGCTAGACATCCGTCCGCACATATGAATACCTTCCCCCTTCCGTCCCCAGGTGATGTGGGATGAGACCTAATGGCCTCCATCCACCCCTCACGAGGCTCGACGTCCTCGTCGAAGGGCCCCCTCCCGGGCACACGTTCCGGCTGGGTCAGGCTCTGATACCACTGTAACGGCCCGGTTCCACTGGTCGCGATATTGTCCGCTTTGGGCCGTAGCCCGCACGGTTTTGTTCTTGGGCTTAACCCAAAACGCGTCGTGCCAGCTAGACATCCGTCCGCACATATGAATACCTTCCCCCTTCCGTCCCCAGGCGATGTGGGATGAGACCTAATGGCCTCCATCCACCCCTCACGAGGCTCGACGTCCTCGTCGAAGGGCCCCCTCCCGGGCACACGTTCCGGCTGGGTCAGGCTCTGATACCACTGTAACGGCCCGGTTCCACTGGTCATGATATTGTCCGCTTTGGGCCGTAGCCCGCACGGGTTTGTTCTTGGGCTTAACCCAAAACGCGTCATGCCAGCTAGACATCCGTCCGCACATATGAATACCTTCCCCCTTCCTTCCCCAAGCGATGTGGGATGAGACCTAATGGCATGACGGATACCTTCCCCCTTCCTTCCCCATTAGGTCTCATCCCACATCGCTTGGGGAAGGAAGGGGGAAGGTATTCATATGTGCGGACGGATGTCTAGCTGGCATGACGCGTTTTGGGTTAAGCCCAAGAACAAACCCGTGCGGGCTACGGCCCAAAGCGGACAATATCATGACCAGTGGAACCGGGCCGTTACAGTGGTATCAGAGCCTGACCCAGCCGGAACGTGTGCCCGCGAGGGGGCCCTTCGACGAGGACGTCGAGCCTCGTGAGGGGTGGATGGAGGCCATTAGGTCTCATCCCACATCGCCTGGGGAAGGAAGGGGGAAGGTATTCATATGTGCGGACGGATGTCTAGCTGGCATGACGCGTTTTGGGTTAAGCCCAAGAACAAACCCGTGCGGGCTACGGCCCAAAGCGGACAATATCATGACCAGTGGAACCGGGCCGTTACAGTGGTATCAGAGCCTGACCCAGCCGGAACGTGTGCCCGGGAGGGGGCCCTTCGACGAGGACGTCGAGCCTCGTGAGGGGTGGATGGAGGCCATTAGGTCTCATCCCACATCGCCTAGGGATGGAAGGGGGAAGGTATTCATATGTGCGGACGGATGTCTAGCTGGCACGACGCGTTTTGGGTTAAGCCCAAGAACAAAACCGTGCGGGCTACGGCCCAAAGCGGACAATATCGCGACCAGTGGAACCGGGCCGTTACAAATTTGGTCGTTTTTATTTAATTAATAAATTAATTAAATAATTTAATTTATTATTTATTAAATTATCAGGGGTATAAATGAATTAAAATTTCAGAATCTGGGCCAGAGTCAAATTTCCCAAAACTGTTGGGGGCTGATTTGTAATTTCTAGAAAATTTAAACTAAACCAAGGGGTTCAGTCCATATTCAACTGAACCAGACCAGTCCAGTCCGATTCTAGCCGGTTCAGGGTAATGTGCTGACGTCAGGCTGACGTCAGTCCTACACATTTAAAAATTTAATAACAGTTATCAAAACGACACAGTTTGGTTTATGGGTTATATCCGTTTCTTATTCGGGTCGGGGCCTGACCTGAGGACCCGATCCATGACCCGTTACTGTTCATCGTCCCTACCCGTATAGGGCCACTGTTGCCCTAGAAATTTCAGAAATTTCTTCTTCAATTTTGTGGAGTTTTAAGCAACGATTCTCACTGGTTTTTGTTCCAAAGTGTTTCTGGGAGTGATATCATTCATTTGGCATCGATTTCAAGCTTCAAACTCAACAATGGAGGTCTGTTTCAACCGATTATCGTGGAGAGTTACAGTTGGGTCATACGGCCTTGTTTCTTAACCATTTTTCATGAGGTTTGGTCCTCTACAACCCTTACAACATGAGCTTCAATTCCCAATCCATCAATCTCAGTTTAGAGGCCAAATTTAAAGATTTCATTTTTGGGCCGAAAAGAATAGTGTCGATTTTGAGGGTTTAAACCTAGGTTTCTAGGTCGCGGATGGTGTTTTTCAAGGTCCTAGAGTGTTCTATTTCATGTATTGACCATTAAAAGGCCATTTGGTTGAGGTCGAATCAGACCTGCAACTCAAGCTCCATCAATGGCGGTTTTTTACAGTTTCTGTGTTTTAGGGCAGTTTTATAGGTTCAAATCATTCACAACCAACCCAGTTCTCAAGTTAAAATACTACACATGCAATAACAGATCCTAAAGCTATAAAACAGTAGCTGAATCTAGTAGGAAAGTTTCCTAAAAAATTTTGAACACTAACCTTGAACAGTGGTCTCTCCCTCACGGCTGTGCTCAAATGGAAGCCTCAACAGTTGGATCTGATCCCCTCCGTGCAGTCCTTGGCTTCCTCTAAGCTCCTTCAATGGCTCACCAATGCACACACACACTTGTGTATATTTCTCTCTCTCTCTAGGATTCTCTCCCTCTAACCAGTTTCTCTCTCTATAGTACAGTGCACAAGGTTCTCTACAGATTTGATTTTCTTCCCTCCATGCATATATGGAGATGGTATATCAATAATCACATTTCTCTTGCCCCTTCATCTCCCCAAATGCATGATTATTTTGCATGCAATTTGGTTGGGAGAGAGGTTTCATCATGAGACTATAGGCATGATGGCTATGGCATAGGGTGATGCATGTTGATGTGTTGCATGTTTGGTTATTGGTCACTTTGGGGAAAGGCCAAATCTGATTGCTATTTAAATATATATCTTTGCATATATATGCACAAAGGTGCTCTTAGCTTAGTTGGTAAATTTTTGGTAACCCAAATTCTGCCTAGATTGGTCAAGGGATCAAATCCTCTTGGCCACATTTTTGGTTATTTTCCATACTTCGGGCTTAGGCCCTGTTTGGCTGCGCATTAATGCAATTTCACTGTTTTCTTCCTAACTTTCATTCTGTAGCCTATTTTTCGACGCGGTTTCTTCCGGTCAACTCTTAGTTAGGTTAGCTTCAGTGTCTAAGGGTTCAGTGACAGTAATCAGTTTCTCAGAATTTTGAAATCAGCTAACATGGGTTTTGTCAGTGTTAAACAGTTGAATTTAAACAGTTAAATGCCAGATCAGATTTCAGAAAGAGTTTTTCATTACATAATTTAATAATTAAGTCTGGGGTATTACATCTCATAACTTTGCTTTTTCTCTTTTCTACTTTGCATTAAATTTTGCAAGATATTTTGTATATATATACATATAATATAACACACACACTAACACACTAAGACTCACACACATCATGTAGCCGACACACACACACCTTGTACACTGTTCACACTGTTCACACTTTACACATGTATATATATATATATATAAATATATATATATCAATATATTTAATGTTTCTATGTACATACATGCATTAATAAATATACATGTATGTGCCTTCCATGTAATGTGTATTTATAACATATTTAATAAAGTAATTATTTCATATGAATAATTAATTATTTTTGTAAATAATTAATTATTTCTTTGATTATAATATTTTTTTTATACTTATTTTTCTTGGCCTCGTAATGCGTGCCATATGACCTGGTATCCCGGGTCGGGATATTACAGAAGCAGTTGAGGCTAAGGCTGTTGTTACAAGAGAAGACGCCATTGCTCAGAGATTAAAGATGGAGAGAGAGAGAGAGAGAGCAAATGCTTCAATTCGTGGATTTATGCGTATAAGAATAGTGTGTTTTAGAGACAGAGAGAGTTTATAGAGAGATAAAGAGAAAGGATTGGGGAATCCGCTTGGGGGGTGAGAATTGAGAGTTGTCGACGGAGAGGGCCATGACGGAGAGAAAAACGTCCTTCATGTCGATGAAACCAAAGTGGAACAGAAAGAGAGAGAGAGAGAGTAGGCATCAGGAGCATGTCTGACTGTTAGAAGAACTGACAGAATACGGATAATATGACTGTTGTTAAAATAATGAATTTTGAGAACAATTTTTTTTTATTATTTTTTAATTAAAATTTTATTTGTTTTAAATATTAATTTTAGTGGTTCATGTAGAAATGTATTCTTTTTTATTAATTTTGGTGGTTCACATGAAAATGTATTTTTTTTTCAAGATCATACATTAGGTTGCTCAAAACTACTCAAAAAATAAGATTATGTATTAGGTTGCTCAAAATCATTAACAAGTGAAAAGATTAACAGTTCGTTTAAATAAATAGGAGGGAAATAAAAGGAAAGGAAAGGAAAGCATTAGTTATGAGGGAAAGAAAAAGAGAAGAGAGGGGAGGGTAATCCCTCCTTTATGTTTGGATAACTAATGAAAGGAAAGGAAATGAAAGACTAATATAATCATTTTATTTTGTTTGAGAATAATAAATGAGAGAAAGAAAATGAAATGATTTTATATTATTTTATTATTATATCCTTTGTATGCCCTAGGATAGATATGTCATTTTTATTTTAGCTTGTATAATTTTAAGGGTAATATTGATATTATTAAAAATTCATTAAATCTTTGTTTCTTTTCCTTCTATTTCCTCCCACTTTTGGAGGAATAACAAAATTGCTTAAATGAGGGTTAAGCTCTCCCTCCCTTTCCCTCCATTTCTTTCCTAATTTTTAAAACAAAGATGATATAAGCTCTCCTTCTTTCTCCTTCCCTTCTCTTTCTTTCCAATTCCTTCTATCCAAACATAGTGTAAGATTATGTATTAGATTGCTCAAAACTATTAAAAAGTGAATGAGAAATTGTATCCAAACATTACCATTTGAAAATGATAACAAAATCTTGAACTTGTAAAAAGTTTGTGTCTCATATAGGATGGGTACAAACCTGTTAAAAAGTATATATATATACATTTACTTCAAAGTAAGATTTGGGCCATAAAAGGAACCCAAGTTTTGTGAAAGGGGAAAACCTAGCACATGTTTAGTTCACCGCACGGGCGCCGCTGCCGCCCCGGGCCGAGTCGGGTTGGGTTTGTGTTTGTGTTTGCTCCCTACATATCTTTTTAGCAAAAATTCATTTAAATAATTTTTCAAAAACATTGTCATTTATGTTACTGTTAGAGACAGTCTAAAAATGTTGTCATTTGGTTACCAGGTTAATTAAATCAAACATTGTCGTTTTGTAATTGCGTTTGATTTTGGTTTAAATCCAAAATGACGTAATTTTGAATTGCCTTTGGTTTGAATTTTGACTGAATGAGCGTTTTCTCCATGAGGTGCGATTGTGCCATGAACAAACACAACCAAAGCTTTATACCTTTACCAAACAAGCATGAAGAAGTCTATATAAATACCACCGCACTCACCTGTATAATTTCATTCAATTCATATGCATATTGTGCATCAGTTTCCATAGAGTCTGAGAGAAAGTTCAAGTCACAACACTGGTTCGTTGTACGCTCAAGTCAGAAATGCTTCTATTGTGCGTGTTAATCATTGTATCTTGGGAAGCACCATCCACAGGCTCATTAGCACCACTTTAAGGGATGAATTTGCTTTAAAAAATTGTGTTAAATACAAGCCTTGATATTTACATCTTTTTTATTTCTATAAATTTAGTAAGTCTTACAATTCTGTGTTGAATTTACTATTGTTTTGTGATTACCTTCAGTTTAAATTTTGACTGAATGGGCGTCTTCTTAATGGTGCGCGACTGTGCCATGAACAGACACAACTAAAGCTTCATACCTGTACCATACAGGCATGAAGATGTCTATATAAATACCACTATACTCACCTATATAATTTCATTCAATTCATATACATTATGTGCGTCAATTTCCATAGATTCTGAAAGAGAGTTCAAGTCACAACACTGATTCACTGTAAGCTCAAGTCAAAAGTGTTTCTATTGTGCGTGTTGATCATTGAATCCTAGGAAATACCATTCAAAGGCCCGTTAGCACCAGTACGAGGGATGAATTTGTTTTAAGGATATTGTGTTAAACATAAGCCTTGATCTTTACATCTTTTCTATTTCTGCAAACTCAGTAAATCTTACAATCCTGTTTTGAATTTACTGTATTCTAGTGCTGCAGAAATCTTGTTTCAATTTCTAGTTCAATTTTGTTTCTGTAAAACTATAGCGGTTTTCTTTTCAATCAACTTTTTGTTTTTTCAAAATAGTTTACTGTTTTTCAAAATACTTTTATGTATTTTTAGAAATAAACACAGGTGATAATAGGTGTGCCACAGATGGTGAGTTGTACCTAACATGGCAAGACCAATTCCTGAAGCAAATCCAAATTCTATCACTAATTCTAGACACACCACCTTGTGTATTATTTGTGGAAACCACCTTCCCATATGAAGTGAATTCCATCACTATGAAATCATAAACGAGACCCATTTTATTTGAGAGGATGGTATTCAAAGGTAATACATGAAAGTGGTGTCTTTAGCATTACTCAAACTCTATTGATAGGAGATAAAGATTTGTGTACTTGATTTTTCTTGGTAAAACCCCTTTTGTCCATAAACAAGTCTTTTTAAAACTTATTGACTCGACCAGAGTACATTTGAACTTATTTTTAAGACTCATGAAGTTTTTAAAATTGCATATTCAAAATATGATTCTTAGACAAATTTTACAACAAAATCGTATCTTGAATATGCAATTTTAATTAAAATTATCATATACAATACATATAATTATAATTAAGTGATCATATAGACTTGCATTTTGAAGTTGCGATTTTAAAATCGCCTTTCAAGATATGAATCTATAAGTTATATAGTTGACCTTTCTAGATTTCATCAGTCCAAAACAATGCAAAGTACATGCAATGCTAGAGACTGTTCTAAAAAAGCATAAAGCCATTAGCCATTTTCTAATCAAACACCATAGTCATTGTAGACGCTATAGCCACTAGTCGCTGACTAAGCTATATATATGAACAACCTAGGTTTGTTTCTTTTCATTGTGTATCTCTCACATAACTTCCCTAATCTCACTCCCTCAGTGTGTATCTCTCTCAAAACTTCTATAAACTCACTCTCTTACTGTGTATCTCTCTCAATCGCAATATCTCACTCTCTCACGACCATATTTGGCCATCTCATGATCTCTCTCTCATAACACACAAGCAACATTGTATCTAAAATCAACTTGATTATCACAATCTCTCCGTGACACTCGAGACAGTCACTAGGCTCGAACATCTCTATTATAGGTAGTTTTTATTTTGAAACACATATGTTTGATAAAATGACTAAATGAATGCATAGAAACATTTGAGTCACAATTTGGATTAAATTGTTTGTCATTTTCATTCTAGTTAGTTTTTAGTATATGTTTAAAGTCAATTTAAAAAATTTGAATGTAATTTATATTTGAATGTAAAAATTTAAAAAATTTGTTTTGTTCATGGAGTTACATGATACACTAAAAATATTTTTATACACCATATTTGTTTTAGGTTTCTAAAAAGAGTAATGATTTATGGCCCTTGTATCTTCACCCATGTGATATGTCAGTGGGTGAGGAAAAGGGAGGGAAGAGTGGGACCACATGAGCTTCAAATATTTTATGATCTCAACTCTTTAGAGGTTTACCCCAACCTCGTTTATATTCCTCAACTCCACTCCGCCCCGAACCCCGATATATAATTTTTTTAAGTAAGTTAAAATTTTTATTTTGATAGATAAATTAATTTTTTATTATCAAAATAACTAATACAAGAAAAAATAATATAAGTGTGATATGAAAAATCTTAAAACTAATTTTATATAGTATTGTTTATTGGTAAATATAGTGTATATAAGAATAAATAAAAAAATTAATATTAAATGAGGCAGGGTGACCATCCCCTGAACCTGCTCCAAACCCAACGGAGTTTTAAAGACCCCACCCTGACCTCGCCTCGACCCTGTTTATGAGCACCTCATACTTGTCGTTAAAACTCCTTAGTTTGGACCAAGGGCTTTGACAAAAATAACTTTGTTGTAACTGGCTAACCAGGTTTGAAAAAAACTACTTTGTTGTAATTGTAATTTAGTCCTAGGTTTAGTTTCTCTCAAGCCTCATTCCACTCCACGAAGGCTCACTTCAATGTCGTATACATCATCCAGACTTCTTAAGACATAAGGGGTAATTTGGACTTTGTTATGATTCGGATCTCACATACTCATACATGGCATGCTTAGCATATTGTTTATTTCCTTATACCCATATGGGTGTAGTTGCTTGAATTGTGAAACATTTTCCCTATGTTCTATTTTGAAAAGTCACATCGTTTATACTTAAGAAAAATTGTCATCACCATTCAAGGAACCCTTGTTTCTGGTGTTCATTTGAACGAGCAACAGAAAGGTCTTGTTCGAGACTCGTTTGGTTTGGGTTAAAGCTCTCAAATCTAATGAGTTCTAGAAAGGGTTCGTTCTTTGCTCGTTTGAGTCTCATTCGAACGAAGGTGTTCGTTCAAATGAATAAATAGCTCATTCGAACAAGCCTCACGTAAAAACATAATACTATGTTGTTTTTAAGTTTGATTTGAGATCCACGAAAATCATATATAAGTGCAAAATTTTAATTTTCAAATCAAATTGAAATAGAAGAGTGTTCTCGAGAGCTTTGTTTATATCTCTTCATTTTTCAATCCATGATTTTCTTGTATACACTTGATCCAAATCATGATAAAAGCCAAAATCAATCATCGATCATCATCGTAGTTCAATCTTGTGGAGTTCAAGTTTGAGTGTTCGAAGAAGTCTGAGATCGTGAAGAGCTCACGATTGTATAGGTGTGGCCTTTGGTGGTGGCCCTACAATGTCCATTCCCCCATTGAGCAAAGGGCCACGGACTGGCAATTGGAATGAGCTCATCGTGGGGCTGATATTGATATGGAGTGAATCGTTGGCATTTATCACACTTACGAACATACTCCTTTGCCTACTTCAACATGCTAGGCCTATAGTAGCCTTGCGTTGAAGCTTGGTGGGCTAAAGTTCTACCCCCATTATGGTTTCTGCAAATTCCTTCATGTATTTCCGCCAGAAAGTACTAAGATTCTTCTAGAGTTAGACACCTCAGTAAGGGTTGAGAATGGGATCTGCGGTAGAGCTTCCCATTCATAATAAGGTACCGAACTGGCCTGATTTGAATCCATCAGGCCATGTTTTTGTCTTCTGGGAGCAGCCCTTCTTCTAGGTACTAGATGATAGGAGTAATCCAATTTTGGGTTTGCTCGGTAAACTAGGCTGTCTAAACTTCTTCTATGCTTGGCCTTGGCTCGAGAGAGATCTTCAGAGTAGAATCTCCTTCTGGCTTGAGATGAGATGCCATGTTTGCCAAAGCATTAGCCTTGGAATTCTGACCCTTTTCAATTTTTTGGATAGAAAATTCATGGAACGATCGCTTCAGCGAATCCACTAGCTCTGAATACCGGAGCATTCTATCATTTTTAATGGAAAATTCTCTCAGAACTTGGCTCACCACCAGCTGAGAGTCAGAGAAAACTTCGAGGCTCTGAGCTTCACATTCTAGAGCCATCTTTATCCCAAGGATGAGGGCCTCATACTCAGCTTCATTGTTTGAAGCTCTGAATCCCAAGCTTATTGCCTTTTCAACTACAAGTCCATCAAGGGATCATAGTACCAAGCAGACGCCAGAACCGTGGTCTGTGGATGACCCATCGGTATAGAGCTACCATGTGGCTGAACTCTTACTGAGCTGTGCCTTATCGTGCAGTGCTAGGGTGAACTCAACAACGAAATTTGCCAATGCTTGCCCTTTGATGGAGGTCCGTGGAACATAGGATATGTTAAATTCCCCTAATTCCATAGACCACTTGACTAATCGCCCTGACACTTCAGGCTTCCGAAGCACCGACTTCAGTGGATAGGCCATTGGGATCTCAATGGGATGAGCCTAAAACTAGGGTCGGAGCTTTCATACAGAGGTTATTAGGGCAAAGGCCAGCTTCTCAATTTTAGGATATCTTTTCTTTGTGTCTAATAGTGCCTTACTTGTATAAAATACGGGTTTTTGGACCCCCTTGTCTTGCCTGACCAGTACAAAGCTGATGACGTTCTTAGAGACCGTAAGATAGAGAAGCAATTTTTCCTCTAAGATTGGCTTTGATAATAGTGCAGGAGAAGCTAGATACTTCTTTAGATCTTGGAAAGCATTCTTACATTCTTCTGACCATTGCACTGCTCTATTTCCCTTCAGGGCTTTAAAGAGTGGTAGGCAGTGGTCAGTTAATTTGGAGATGAATCTACTCAGAGCTGCGACCCTTCCATTTAGAGCCTAAATGTCTTTCCTTGTCCTTGGTGAACCAAGCTCAATTAGGGCTCTGATCTAAGTGAGGTCTGCTTTAATTCCCCTTTGGGAAACAAGATAACCCAAGAATCTTCCCTCAATTACATCGAAGGTACGCTTCAAAGGATTCAGCTTCATCTTGTGATGTTTCAAGATATCAAACGTTTGGCTTAAATGATAGATATGGTTGGCCCTCTTTAGGCTTTTAACCGGCATATCATCTATGTAAACTTCCATTGTGCTACCAATTGGAGGATTGAACATCTTGTTAACCAAACGTTGATATGTTGTCCCAACACTTTTCAGGCCGAACGGCATCACTCTATAGCAATAGAAACCTCACTAGGTTATGAATGTTGTTTTTTCCTGGTATAGAAGGTACATGTGGATCTGGTTATATCTAGAGTAGGCATCCATAAAGCTCATGAGTTCGTGTCCTGCTGTTGCATCGACTAGCTGATTTATCCTTGGCAATAGAAAGCTGTCTTTTGGGCAAGCTTTGTTGAGGTCTGTGTAGTCAATGCAAACTCTCCACTTCCTATTTTTCTTCTTGACCAGGATAGTGTTGGTGAGCTATTCCGGATAGAATACCTCTTTTATCATCTTGGCTTCCAACAACCTTTGCACTTCCTCATTAATGATCTGGTGACGCTCTAGAGCGAACGTCCTCCTCTTCTGTCTTACTGAAGGGTGGTCAGGATCTATCATTAGTTTGTGGGTGATAAGGTCTGGATTTGTCATTATTTTGCTCGGAAGGTGTAAGGTCTAGACCTATTTGTAAATACCGTCTTTACTCTTCAGAGCTGACTAGAACCTTGATAGGATCCCATACGGGCTTGGCCCTGATCTCCCTCCCTCTCGAGCTAAGAGGTTCGTCAATTCTAGATGGGCAGTCTTCTATCTTATGATGGTGGGAAAGGTCTAGGCCCCCAACCTTATGAGAGTGCAGTAATTGCTATTTGGTGGTCTTTTCCTTCAGAGCGAGAGCGTGGCATTCTTGAGAGGTTGGCTCGTCACATCCCCCTTACCCACCCTGTGCGGATTAGGGGCATGCAACCGGTCAGTTAGGCACCCATCGATTTTTTTTTTTTTTAAATCAAAATGCCGATGGTAATCCTAACGACAGGCCATTCATCAGTAACATCCAAGTACAATGCATTCAATTAATATAAGTTACAGCGGAACTAAGGGAATGCATAACACCTTGGTAGAGCCATTAATACATCTATGGTTAACTATTACATCATTGTCCTACAAAAGATACGAGTCTTAGGTTTCAGTACATCATATTCAAAAATGGAGTTAGGTACAAAAATGGTTAATTCTTGAGTTCTTCAAAATAGTGCTCCGGGTCTCCAACCCGCTAATCCTGATTGTTGGGTCCCTCACCTGAAAAATGTTAGGGAAGGGGTGAGCTTTAAAAAGCCTAGTGAATAACACGGGTCCCCTATCATGGGTTTCAAACCATTGTTGTTTATAAAACAGGTGGTTGAATCAGGCATTTCAGAGGATATAGTTAAATTCGTATATTTGAACAATATTTAAAAACAGGAATACAGTCAAAACATCAGAGCAACAGAACAGTTCAATAATGAGCGGAGCAGAACAGTATAACAGGATAACAGTACAGTATGCACAATTTAAACAGTGCAATATGCTCATATAGTGTTCAAGTCTGAATTTGGTACCATGAGTCAGTTGTTCTTTTAGTAAAAACAAGGATAATTTCATTTCAGTACGGAACAGTGAAATCAGACAGGGTAAAATATAGTCAGGCATTGAGTAGAAGCATGAAAGACAGTATATCAGTAGGAACAATACAGTACAGTATTTAAAAAATACAATAACTAGACGGTGTACTTATACACCAATTCAGGAGTCTAGGTTACTCACCTTGTGCGGTAACGGGACTTAACTGAGAAGCCTTTCTCTTCTTCTTATCCTTCTTTATCCTAGAAAATTTATGAACATTTCGTAAATCTCACATGAATCTTAACTTGGTTTATTTTAATTCAAAATTCAACCTGAGTTAGACTATCTCGCTGTCTATGTGTTTTTATGATAATTGAAATTCACCTTTGCAGCCACTCTTTCAGGGTTTCCGTGTCTTCCTGTTTCTTTAATTTAGCCTCTGCGACCATTGCCTTGGTACGCATCTTGTATATAAACGGTCGAACGGAGACTACCTCGGTTGTTTTGGCTATCCTTATGTGCCGTTCGATAATCTTTTGTTGCCACAATAGTTGTCGCATGAACTCCTGTTGCTTCTTGTCAGCTAGTTTTTCGGCTTTAGACATAATGGTAAATTTCTTGTTTTTCCCTTCCATGACTGGCTTGAGTTTTTATCCTATAGCAAAATCCCAAGACGTCAGGATGTGTACTACCTCTAGGCAGTCCGGTCATGACATTATTTAAGCTTTCATTGGATTAGTTCTTAGTTCATTCGGATGTTATCTAACTTGATACAGGGTTAGGGGTATTTTGGTCATTTCACAGTTGTGAAGTTTCGACTCCGATTCGTCATCCGATCACGTGTATAGTCCCATACGTGTCAGGGTTTCTATTGTTTTCAGTTTCATCTCAATCGGACTTCGTTTGGGTTCTAAACAGTGTTAGGGGCAGTTTGGTAATTTCATGTGTCATATTTTTCGGTACTTCATCTGCTAATACCGACCTCACCGTTGAGTCCGGAATGTCCGACATAGTCAAAATAGGTTATCTTTTAGTTGTATTTGGGTTCGGGTATCATTAGGGGCAATATGGTCATTTACTCCTACGTGTTTGTATTTTTCGGGACTTAATTTCCCAAATCGGACTCCACCATTGAGTCCGAAATGTTTGAAATAGTGAAAATATACTATTCATTTGACTTATTTGGACTTCATTTGACCTATTAATGACCTAGGGGTAATTTGGTCATTTTTATTTAATTAATAAATTAATTAAATAATTTAATTTATTATTTATTAAATTATCAGGGGTATAAATGAATTAAAACATCAGAAACTGGGCCACAGTGTAATATTCAGAACAGTTGGGGTTGGTTTGCAATTTTCCAAAAGGTTTGAACTGAACCAAAGGGTTCAGTCCTTAAGCAATTGAACCGGACCGGTCCAATCCGGTTCTAACCGGTTCAGGGTAATGTGCTGACGTCAGGCTGACGTCAGCCCTATAATTTAAATTTTAAAAATCAGTTATCAAAACGACACAGTTTGGCTTTAAACGGGTCATCCGTTTCTCGGTCGGGTCGGGGCCCGACCCGAACCCGGTCCATGCCCGACCCGTACTGTTCATCGTCTTCCCCACCGTTTCACCCTACTGTAGCCCTAAATTTTTGGGTTTTATTTCTTCTATTTCGTGATGTTTCAAGGGTTGTTTTCAATCTGCTTTGATCCAAATCGGTTCCTGGTCATCATACCATCATGTTGGCATTGGTTTCAAGCATCAAACTCAACATCGGGGGACTGTTCTAGCCGATTATTGTGGGAGTTTCAGTTGGGTCATACGGCCCTGTTTCTCCACCATTTTGCATGAGGTTTGGTCCTCTGCAACCCTTACAACATGCACTTCAATTCCCAACTCATCATTCTCAGTTTAGAGGCCAAACTCAAAGATTTCGTTTTTGGGCCGAAAAGAATAATGTCGGTTTTGAGGGTTTAAACCTAGGTTTCTAGGTCGCGGTTGGGGTTTTCCAAGATCCTAGGGAGGTCTATTTCAGGTCCAAATCAACCAAAATAGATTTGGTGCAAGTCGAACCAGACCCACCTCAGTTCAGGTCATCCATGGCAGTTTGCTTACGGGTTGGTGGTTTGGGCAGTTCTGATGGTCCAAAAGTTCCAAATCGATCCAGATTTTATGGTCTAGACGTGTTACATGCAATAACAATTCCCAAACAGCAAAACAGAAACCAAAATTTCCCCAAGAGAAATTTAAAGTTTTGGATGGCTTACCTTCAAACAGTGGTCTCCTCACTGGTTTGTGCTTCAAGCAGGACCTTCAACAGTTGGTCTTGATCTCCCCGTGCACCCCTAGTCCTTAGCTCCCTTCTATTGCTTCTTCAATGGCCAAGCCCCACATTCAAGCTATCTCTCTCTAACCCACTTTCTCTCTCTATAAAACAGTGCATAATCTCTCTACAGTTCTGATTTCCCTCCAATGCCTATATGGAGATTATGTAAATCAAAATCAGATTGTCTTTAGTGTTTCATCTCCCCAAGTGCATGATGGATTTGCATGCAACTTGGTTGGGAGGAGATGTAATCATGGTGGGATAGGCATGATGGGCTATAGCATAGAGTGATGCATGCTGATGTGTTGCATGCTTGGTTATTGGTCACTTTGGGAGGTGGCCAAATCAAATTTATACTTATATACATATCTTTGTACATATATACACAAAAGTGCTCCTAGCCTAGATGGTAAATTTTTGGTAACCCAAATTCTGCCTAGGTTGGTCAAGGGATCAAATCCTCTTGGCCACAATTTTTGGTCCTTTCCCTATTTCGGGCTTAGGCCCTGTTTGGCTGCGCACTAATGCAGTTTCACTGTTTTCTCCCTAACTTCCATCCTGTAGTCTATTTTTCGACGCGGTTTCTTTCAGTCAACTCCTAGTTAGGTTAGCTTCAGTGTCTAAGGGTTCAGTGACAGTAATCAGTTTCTCAGAATTTTTAACATTTGCTAACATGGGTTTGGTCAGTGTTAAATAGTTGAATTTAAACAGTTAAATGCCAGATCAGATTTCAAAAAGAGTTTTCATTACATAATTTAATAATTAAGTCTGGGGTGTTACATGGCTAGCACCCTCTGATGGAATGGATAATATTGTTATGCACATACGTTAAGCACTAGTAGAAGGTTGAGGTGACGGCACCCATCTGGTGGAGCCAAGGTCTCTTGATAATGACGTTATATGGGGACTTGGAGTCCAAAACCATATATTTTGAGATTGTGGTCTTCTGTCCTTCTCCCTCTCCTGCTGTAGTAGGAAGGTCAATCCTCCCAAGTGGGGTACCGAGGTTCCCATCAAATCCTCCCATCACTACAGCGGTGGGCTTGACGTCATTAGGATTGAGCTTCATCTGTTCAAGGGGCTCGTAAAATAGCACATTTGCAGAACTCCCTCTATCCACCAAGACTCTTCGAATCTCAAAACTTACAATTTTGAGAGATATAACTAAGGCGTCACTGTGGGGACAGTGCACTCCTACAAGATCTTAATTTGATAACTGAATTTTTGGTACTGGCCTCAATCTCTTCTCAACATTGGAGATCTGTAGGATGCTGGGAGTAGTTCTGGACTCCTAAGCATACCGTTTTCTTACTCTGTTGGACGTCCCTGTTACTGGGGTGTCTATGTGGAGGACGAAGATGACCTGATTGTTCTACTGCTGAGGCTCATTCCGTCCATCCCTTTGTTTCGGCCTCTGCTCCTACTTCCTTTGTTGAGGCCTGTCATTACAAGGGTCCTGCCTCCCATCCTGCCTGACGAACTCCCGCAGCCGTTCTCTCCTGATGAGCTGCTCGATTTCCTATTTTAGGGCCCTACATTCATCATTCGCATACCCGTGGTCCTTGTAGAAGTCGCAATACCTGCTTTGGTCTCTGTTGCCAGTATTACTTTTCAATGGCTCTAGCCACTTTAAGTTTTTGCGTGCTTGGACTTACCGAAGTGTGTGAGCTAGGGAGGCATTTAAAGGAGTAAAGGTGGTGAACCCCCTCAGACCAGTGCTATTTGGAGTTCTGGATGCTGTTCTTTTGTCTGGGCTTCTAACCCTCTTCTTGGTTGCACTGGAGTCCTTCTTTTAATCATCTTGCTAGGCTTGATCTTTAATCTTTTGAGAGGTGTTCTTTGCTTCCTCCAGATTTATGTATTTCCTAGCCCGATCCATGAGGGCTGCCATGTCGGTAGGAGGGCTCTTTGTTAGAGAATCCCTAAAGCCTCCTTGAGCAAGACCAGAGATCATAGCAACTACAAGAAAGCTCGGGCTGCAATCTGTAATCTCTGTGAGCTCGGCATTGAAATGTGCAATGCACTCTCAAAGAGGCTCCCCTTTGGACTGTTTTACGTTAAGCAAGAACTCTGGGCCTTTCCTCAACCTTCTGCTGGTCATGAACCTGTCTAGGAAGAGCCTGTCGAGCTCATAGAAGCCGGTGACTGAGTTCGGTGGGAGGTGGTGAAACCACTTCAGAGCAGTACCTTTGAGACTAGTGACGAATGTACGACACATAAAGGCATCGGAGGCCTTGTGTAGTGCCATGCTATGCTGTTAATGAGAAAGATAGTCCCTTGGGTACCCAGTCCCATCATAAAGGGTGAACTTTGGGACAAAAAATTTCTTCGGCCTGTCTTCAGCCATGATAGCAAGGGTGAATGGCGTGGCAAACCTTCTGAGCAGCCTGGCTAGCTCATCCTACTCTAGGGGAATGTGAATACCTCTCACAGCAGCAACATGGCCCATGCATTCCGCAACTTCTTCAACCCTCCGTGGGTCCGTTGGTGGGATTGGTTGTTGTGAATCTTGCCTTGAGGCTTCAGTGCCCATGTGGATGGGATGACCTTAGTCCAGGGCCGAAAGATGACTTCAGTCCTCTTGAGTTGGAGGAACTGGAGCTACTTGAGGTTGAAACTCTTGTGGCACTGGATTTCCCCCTGAAGCCACCGGGGTTGGAACCTTTGTGATGCTTCGGTAGTGGACGTCTGGAATAAAGGCTGGTATCCCCCTGTGTCACAACCCGAAATCCACCCTGTGCGGATCTGGCATCGCAACACTGATCCGACCCGATGGCCAAATTGGATTTTTTCTTTTCACTTTAACTTAAAATTTATATGTGAGTTAGTTAACATGCAATCAGAAATTAAATACATAGTGGAAGACTTAATAAAATTGTCCATTCATAATACTACAGTTCATATAATTATACAGACCCAAAAATTCAAAATACAACTGCCCCTAGGATGTGGGGTGATGGGAGAACATAGGACAAGTACTATACTTTACTACCAAAATAACCCTTGCAATACATATATCTGTAGTAGTCCTACGCATGTCCGAGATTCTGATCCCTACTTTCAAACTGTGGCATCTCACTTGAAATAGTCAAATGTGTGTAGTATCTGTGTGAGTTATGAAAACTCAGTAAGTAGTCCTTTGCTCTGCCAAGGACAGGTCAACATGAAGGGGTCTATAATCAAGATACATAGATCAGAGCAACATGATAACCCAACAAGATGATATAATGTCAACAATAGTAAATCACATCACATGATAATGGCAATGACAATGATTATCCAATTAAATGCAATGATGTGTAGAATGATTCCCATGGTCTGATATATATATATATATATATATATACACACACACACACGTAGAACTCAGCATACCTTTTTGCAAACATGTCTCACCACCTGACTTGCCCATGTATACCGAGTCTATAATAGGACTCAGCATACCCTTTTGTAAACAGATCTCTCTATCTGCCTTGCTCATGCACACCTAGCCTACAACTTTTAGTAAAATCCAGCCATACACTTTTGCAATCAGAACCACCCGTCTGACTTGCTCATGAAAACCCGACCTACTCCTCATAAAAATAGTGGATTGTAGTTATTCAATGATGTATGAAATGATCATGACTCTCATCAGAGTCTAATATATGACTGTACATCGTTCAGGCATCATAATCCAAACTGTATAGTGATCACATACTCAAAACATAGCATTCGATTTAATAATATTTATGAACTAGAACAAACATCAATGTCATTCAGTAACATCTGAAGGCATAGACACAATAAAATCAACACATGCATAGCACAACTAGGTCTTTGCCACGTATAAGATCGGATTTTACTTACCTCTTTTTGTATTTGTTTAGAAGGTCAAACCGTCTTCTCTTTTTCTCTTAGTGTTCCTATGATTCAGGAAACTCATCTCAATCTATATATATATATATATATATATATATATATATTTATATAATTCATGTTATTCATCAAATTTTATGTCTCTTTACTATTGATATCTCTTTTACTTGAATAGACTCTACTACTGAATCCGGAACGTCGAACAAAGTCGGTTTAGGCTTTCATAGAATTCAATTCGGACTTCGGTACTAAAAAGGGCAAAATCGTCATTTTAAACTTTTACGGGTTCTTACTCCTCGAGACCTCTTTTCACAAATCAGACTCCACAATTGAGTCCGGAATGCTTGAAATAATAAAAATTCACTAGTCTTTTATTTTAATCGGAGTTTGTTTTACTACTTTTTCACTTAGGGGCATTTTGATAATTTCTCCTTTAAATAATTATTTAATTAAATAATATATTATTCACTTGGGGTCAAGATATAATTATTATAACTTCTGGATAAAATTTATAATTTCACAAAGTCTTATTCCAATTTGGAATAGTCAAACAATGGATTAAATTTAAACTTGGATAAGCTATCCTTATTCTCAATTTCAATCCAATTTTTATCTGCTATTCTTGTATCCAAACAGCCCCAAATCCATATTTTTAAACTTTTAAAAGTCATAAATTAGTTGGATCTAACCTATGGGTGGCTGGGCGGGTCAACCGACCCGACCCATGGCCCAAAATCACAAAAAAAAAAACCAAAACGCAGCAGTGCACTACGCGCAGTCCAGCCATGCACCGATCATCCTCTCCGACCACAACGGCTGCTTTCTGATGACGTTTCGACGTCCTACCACTTGGGTCCTCTTCTACTCCTCATGGGCTATCCATATCTACCCTTGGAATTCAGTTTGCATCACCAGAAGGCGTTGGAAAATGGAGTTGTAGCCAACTCCGGCGAACTATTCCAATTTTCCAACGAACTGAATTTTCACTTTTTCATGAATTTTTTTAGCCATTTTTTTTAGCCCAAAATTTACCTACAAGTTACTGCACTTATGGGCAACAATTCCCAATTCATAAAACAAGTTAAATCGATCAAAAACTCAATGACCCAGAATTTTTCTTCAAACTTTAAATTAGTTTTTCTCACTCGTTTCTTAACCAAATGGGCTACGGTTTCTTCCTAAATTCACCATTTTTCATACTCTTTAAAACCATGTAATTATTTCTAAGCTTTAACCAATTTTACAAAAAGGCCAGTAAATTCGAAACTTGAAAATTATAGTTTTCTTACCTTTTTCTTTCTATTTCTCCTTCTTTCTTCTTCTGTTTCTATTCTGAATGGTTTAGAATTTCTCTAAAGGTCTCAACTCCTTTGCTTCCATTTTTTTGATTTCCTATATATCACCGCACATATACATACACCAACTTGGCACTCCTAACCGCCCCTTACGTTATCCCTATTTCCTCTCTCTTTCCTCTTTCTTTTCTTTCCCACTTACAGCCCCTATTGCTGACTTTTCTTTCTTGTCTCACCTTTACATTAAATTGTATGTTGATATTTTGTGTATATATGTATATTATACTAAACACACACATCAAGTACACACACACTTACTCACACCCACTTGCACACACAAGCTGCCCAAATCTCCCATCACTCAATTCATCCCTCAATAAGCCCACCCGCTGCTCTATTTATGTGTATATACATATATAAATATATATATATATATATTGTCACGACCCAAAATCTGCCTCGCGCGGATCCCGGATCGGGACCGCTGCCCCAAGACCTGAAGGCCTCGGGACAAGGCTCGCATACATAGCGGTATCGAATAGATGTGCGACCTGTGGTTTGCAGAAGCGTGAAAAACTTTTTCTTTTCTTTTCTCATTTTAAAATTTGCACATCTGTCCGGTATTGCTGCTCTTCACATTGCGGTACACATGATTATACATTCAGAGCATAACTAAAAGCTTAAAAATTTTAATAACATTACATATCCATTACCCCGAGGGGCTTAATACATAACCTTATATTGTCTGCTAACACAAAATATGCTACTAGAGTTCATATGATTTCCCAAAAGGAGCTACTTAAGCACGTCTTCCCAAAAGAGCTAGACTCATCATCCTTGTTTTCAAAATCAATTTGCCATCAATCACCTGAAAGGGGGGTCCAAATAAAAATTTAGGTAAGCTAATCTAAGCTTATGAGTAATTCTTGCATTCGTCATGGGATTTTCAACTGGTAGTGGTTTAGCACATGAGAGTTTAGAAAATACTCACTACCAATTGCTCGTACATTTTAGAACACAGAGTATGTGCATTCTTAAAACGGATAGCTTTGAAACATTTAAAGTGTTCAAGCTAAATACACATTTCTTCAAGTAGAGCATATGCAATTTAAAAGCATATAAACACGTATAATAAAATGGGGGTAAAAACCTGTTTCCATTTCCAAAAGCGTTACTTCAAAACATATAAACATGTATAGGAAAATGGGGGTAAAACCTGCTTCTATTTCCAAAAACATTTGTCATCTTTTCTCTTTAATTAGGTGGAATCTGTTTCGAACCAGACTCCCATTTTACTGCCAATGCTGACGATCTCATTTTCCTGGGGGATTAGATCCTACTACCAGGCATTTATTGGTGAATCCCGAATGATTTCAACCATCATAGGGGGTGCTTTACACACCATTTATCTTACAAAACATTTATCACGTGGCTTCTTCAATAAATACTTTTCATGAACATTTAAAACATGAAATATATAGCTTCTGTAATAGGACTTCAAATACTTGTAATAATCAAATTCAGAATATTTAAAGAGATTTGCATTTTTACCCCAACATGCTAAACATTCCCAAGAAAAGAACTGAATATAAAAACATTTAACAAGCATGTCATAACGGAATAATTTAAAACAGGAATTGTATAAAAACTGAATTTGATAATCAAATGCTTCACATAACTTGAACTTAAAACTTCTTCAAATATATGGAGTTAAATCTCCACTTCAAACACAGGGTTACTCACCTCGGTCCTTTAGGGTTAGTGCTAAAAATGCGCTTTCCCACTTCCTCCGTAGTTCCTAAGATATACAGTCTCATTAACTTTACATCACTGCAATATCACCTATTGATGCTTCTTAATTTATGCTTATTTCGTATTAAGTCCTAACCTATTTACGAATATCCCATAAATTTCATGCGTACTTAATTTAACTCGTACTCTTAACCTACGATACAATTTAATGTGATAGAAATTTATTTCATTTTAAACTATACTCTTCTGGTAGCTCCATTAACTTTAAATTAAATTTAATTACTTCACATGTCGACGTGTCATGTCTTTCCGTATTTCATTTCGATGTACGTGCCTTAGTTTAGTACTTCGGCAATGTTTCAACTTTATAGTCACCTGACTGATGCTATTCATCAAATTTTATGTATTTTTATTTTATATATTTCTTTTGGTTGAATAGACTCTAGCATTGAGTCCAGAATGTTGAAGAAAGTCAATTTAGGCTTTCTTAGAATTTAATTCGGCTTAAGACATGTTAGAGGCAATTTGGTAATTTATACCTTAACGTGTCTAAATTTTTTAGAGTCCCGTCTCATGAAACGGTCCCCACCATTAGATTCAGAATGTTTAAAATAGTCAAAATACACTATTTATTTATTTAATTTAGACCTCGTTTGACTTATTTATGGGGCAGGGCATTTTGGTCATTTGACATTTTTACGGGTCTTAAATTTTTCAGGACCTCATCTCATGTCGTGGACCTCACCAATGGACTCAGGAGGTCTAAGATAGTAAGAATACATATATAACTCATCTCATTTGGACACCGGGCATTTTTTGACTATTTAATTTAATTAAATTAAATTTATCAAGTATGATATATATATATATATATATATTGTTTGTAATATACTAACGGATGAAATGGATGGCACACTGGGCCAGCGTGCCACCCCCTTCCCAAAAGATATTGCGTTCGATTCCTGTTAGGTGCAAAATGCACCTTTTATTTTATTTTTGATTTTATTATATATATTTTATATATATATATATATTGTCCCATATGTGACACACGCGCGTGCGTGGCCGAGTGGAAAGAGAGGCGATTGGGCGTGTGAGGTCAGGGGTTCGAACCCCACTGACCCCAGTTTTCCTTCTTCTCTTTAAAACTTAAACTGTTTTATATATATATATATATATATATATATGTATTGGCCCCAAAACGACGCCGTTGTATTAATGCGGTGGCAACTCTAGAAACCACCACGTGTCCGAGTCGACTCGGTTAGGGTTTTTAAAACCGAATTGACCCACTATCATCTTCCCCATCGAATCCTCCCTGTTGCCCTAATTTCTGAAGCTAAAAAGCTTCAATTTCGTGCAATTTTATTCCCCCAATCCCTACTGTTTTCACTTCAAATCATTCATGTGTTATCAAGAATCAGTTTGGCATTCATTTGATACAGTAAAACTAAACCAAACGTTCAGTCTTACACATAATATCCGAACCTACAACTCCTTGGTAAACCTTCGTTTCTTCACCATCTTTAGTATGGTTTGGTTCTGTGTGACCCTCAAGGCATGGGGATTCAACTCCATTCTCAAAACAGGTTTTGAAGTCTATAAATAAGATTTGGGTTTTTGGCCGAAACTGTAACTCGTGATTTCATGGTCGTTTCTTAAGCTTTTCGATCGCGGTCACACGTTTTTGGAGTGCTTGTAAGGTCTATTTAAGGTCTCCATATACCAAATACAGTTTGGTTGCCATTAGTTCAGACCTGCTATAAGCAAGGTCCTCCAATGGCTGTTTGGTGTACAGTCGAGGGTTTTGGATGTTTTCTTAGCTTAGTTTCATGCTTATCTTAGTTTAAATACACCCTAAACATCACATATACATAAATCAAAGCTTAAAACAGTTTATACGTAGATAAAAATTCTAGAGAGAGAAAATTTGATATTTTGTAGTTTTTACCTCCAAAATGGTATTCTCCCTTCTTCCTTCTGTTCCTTCTTCCTTCTTCTCCTTCTCAGAACTTCTTCCTTCTCTCTATTTCTATTTCACTCCCTCTGTGTGGCTAAATAATCGTGTGTATCCAAAATGTATATAAGTGTATATAAATATACACTTGATTGTTTTTCTGATTTCCCCACCAAATAACTTAACTTGTGGCAGCATCCATGCTCAGGTTTTTACTGTTTTGGGGCAGGCTTTCAATCAGTCGTGTGTGTGTGTAGGGTTTTGTGCATGTATATATATATATATATACATACACACATATATACATATAATATAACTCACACTCTAATACACACTTCTCCACCGACACACACACATTTTCCCTTCTTCTGCACACACATATTTTAAACATTTACTTATATATATTTATGTATATATATATATATTTTAATATACACATGCATGTTTATACACACATGTATACATACTTGGTCACATGTATTCACACACAATACACCTTTTAGTGTGTGTAGGTGTGTGTGTGTGTCTTAATATTTAATTATAACTAATTATTAATTTAATTAATTATTTATTTTAAATTAATTAATTGTTTTCTTAAGTGTAGGCATCTTTACACTAATTTTCTCTTAACCTCGTAAAACGTGTCATGATCTTATACTTGTACTAAAGATCGACGGTTAACGTGAAATTTTACAATTCTTATGGAACTAATTGAAACTAGTTGGTGATTTCAACGAAAGTGATGTACAGTCGTCCTGAGTTTTCAGGACTATTACTTAAAAGTCCGCGTGCCGGGGTTGAAACCGACCTCGTCACTTATTTATAACTCACGACCCGATGATCCCATATTCAGGTCGGAGTGTTACATATATAACATACATATATATACACATTCTTATGTACATGCATAAATACACATAACCATACACACACCACACACACATGCTGCCAACACTACAACACACACTCACAAGCATGCATGCCTTTGCATGCTGTTTCACGTCCCCCATTTTCTTTGTGTTTAATACATGTACATATATATAATATACTATACTATGTATATACACTTATATAATTACATATTTGACACATACTTTATACATATATACATACCTATATGCACACATGTATGCTAATTTCTACACACACGTACATACCCTTATATTAAATGAGCTACGCGTATATGTATACGTATGCATGCATGCATTTGCGTACGTATACACATTACGATGCTCGATCCTGGGTTGCTCAGGCGTTGCCCGGCACTGACTGTACAAAATAAATTTTTTACCTTCCACAATCATTCAGTCCATATAATATCATGATATAGAGCCTTAACAGCTCGGGTTATAATTTGATATTACCCTACCTGACCCAGTCTTCCTCGTTTTAGTGTCATTTTTCGGGTCGGGGTATTACACCCTGCTTGCGGTTGTCGATGACTGAGAATCTCCTCGTGGAATCCTCTGCCCGTGGTGGCGGTAGGAGGTTGTGTCCTTGAATCAGCCGTATTGACGGGTGGATTTAAAGGGTTGGTTCCATGGTTCTACGTAAGCATCGCCAAAGTTTTGAAGATGGCCAAAAGTTATTCCTGCATCAGCTCAATCTGTCGCTTAACCTGGTCGAGTTGTTGTAGCATGGGATCAGGTGGTTGTCCTTTTCCTCTTTTGACAGGAGGCTGGCTTGGAGGGTTTTGAGCGTTCCTTATTAGATGGAGATTGGGTGTCATGATCCTCCGGTAAGAAGGACTACGAGTTCGCTTGTAAAGATGGGAACTTTTGGTCAGAAATGATTATTGTTCCTACAGATGGTGCCAAACTGATGCTGCACCTTTTGGATGGTAGGGGCTCCATACTCTGCTGCTTGAGGAACACTCAAAGAAAAGAATCAGAGGGCAATCGGGTTGGCTCCGACAGTACTCACTCCAATGCTTAAGTTAATAAAACTAAGTTAAATGACTGTAATTGAAAATAATTGAGTAAGCATGAATCAAAGATCGTACCTTAGGGCTTTCTTTATAGGCTAAAGATTTCCTTAGTTGATTAGGATTTGGAGCTATAAAAGTAGGGATTTGATCATCATAGAATGGCAGTTACCAAGTTGGACATTGCGCTTTGAGAGATATCCGAGAGTGGCAGTTTCCTTGTTGAATTTTGTTTCCCTATCCTTAGCTCGATAGGATGTTCAAGGCGATGATGAGCTTGAAACCCTTTTTGGGAACATTGTGCAACACCTTCTGAGCTTGAGGTGAGCGTGTGCTTCCGATCTATGAGCTTTGGAGGCCAAGTATTTAACCCTGCTCTGAATAGCTGAGCTTTAGTTGTTCTGTGGTTACACATGTCTCATGGAAACTGGTCTGTCTTTTTTGGTATATCATATATATATATATATATATATCAAATGGTTTGATTGAATTTAATACTATGTGTTCAGATGGTACCAATCATTCTTTCAATTCTATAAATTTAGCAACTTAAAGATTTCAGCACTATTAATTCAATACTTAATTTTCAGTTCTATCAAACAACACAGTGGTTAATAGAAATTCTCTGTACATTGTAGAAATTTTTTTAAATGCTATTCCTTCCTAGAGGAGGTTGGTTTCAACTCCCTTTGGGAGCATTTCACCAGCAGAAAGGTGGAGCTCTGGTAGTGCTTGTTGGGTTACTAGGTTCAACATACACGTTAGAAACTAAACTCTATGATAAATAGTTGTAATGAGGCTTTTTCTTGAGTTTGTGGTAGATTAGCAGCTCTAGTGATTACAAAGTAATGCCTTCTAAAATTGAAACTTGTAGATTTAATGATCATCTACCCCATTTTCTGTGTTTTCCTTATTTGAATCATCTTTAGGAATTTATTATGTACTTGCACTAGTGATTACTGAGTAACGCCTTATAAAATTAATAGGCTGTTAGACTATCTTAGGTCCAATAGATGCCTAAGATGATGAATCAGACATGAATGGTTAAATTCTTATATGTCTGTGATAATGATAACTGTTCAGGATATGCAAGGAGGTACCTGACGTATCTAGAGATTATCTGGAAATTTTCATATTATCTCTACGTGGAGATAAGCAAAAAGTTTCTGAGTAACTTGGAACTTCTCACTTGGTGTATAAGTTGCACTACCTAGATAATGTGTCTTCATATACTATACTACTTGAATGCATGAACTGCATTACACGTGGCATGATTTTATTCTGTCTGGCTCTTCTGTTTTGTTTTGTTATATATATATATATATATATATATATATATCTTGTTTCAATTTCGTTCTGTTATGTTGTGTCTTACTCTTGGGCCCACTCTAGTCTTGAGCGGTATGATATAAGTAGGCCAGAGTGGTACCCAAAGGGTAGAGGCCCCACGAGTGTCAACTCATGGGTGGCTGGGGAAGCTCAAATATACTTAATTCTGTACCTAATTGGCATTTTGTTTTGTTCTGTTCTATTCTGTTCTGCTCAAGACTGACTTGTTCTATTCCTTGATTTATTAGCCCATACTCTTGATTGATATACTGGCATCCTGTATTGTTCTGTCTGTTCTGATCTATTGTTCCATTTAGTTCAATTCTATTTTTCTCTACCTAAACTGCATTTAAAGTGGATTTATAAAACTATACTTCTAAAGTGACTAAACCATCCATGCGCTTTATAAGCAAGAGCTAGTTTTGAAACCCATGGCAGGGAACCTCTATTACTCATTGGGCTTGTTAAAGCTCACCCCATTATCCTAACATTTTTCTGGACTTATCTCCGTTGGATTAGAAGACATAATGATATGACACTAGTAGGCCGGGAGGCAACTCAAGTAAGGATTTGATGGCACTGGTTTGGGGAAACTTGGATTCTTATAGACTGACTCAGGCTATTCAAGTGAATGTTATGATATGATTAAATTTACTGATATGCTATAGACGTATTGAGACATGGCTCATGGTAATGGTACTCTAGAGATGTTGATGTGCTCTATGTTATATGTCTGATTATAGACGTACTATGTGGTTAGATTTATTAGTTATCTGGTGTTAGACTTGCTCTGTGGTACATACCTCTATGGTATTTATAAATGAGTTGCATTCCCGAGATTAAAAAGGTTTTAAATTTCCCTGCTCTAACCCTATATTTGGAATGCAATTCATCGATAAGTTCAGAAGTCTGCCTTTGATTGGTCGTATTGTCGGTCGGCAAACTGGCATCACGTCTTCGGAATCCGCATAGAGTGGGGTTTGGGATGTGACAGGTACGCTTTTAGGTTCATGCTCATTCTTTAGCTTACATTACAGTCTGTTCAATTCTGTTTATTAACTTAAGCATCAGAGCAGATACCGTCGGGAGCCAATCTGGTGGTCCTCTGATCTTCTTTTTTGAGTGTTCTTCAGGGAGCAAAGTTCGGAATCCACACTAGCCAAAAAGTGCAGCATCAGTTTGGCACCGTCTATCAGAAATGACAATTATTTATTCCACCAAGTGCTCTACTTACGAACAGACTCATCTTCCTTCTCACCGGAGGATCATGGCTCCCAATCTCCGACCGAGAAAGAATACTCAAAATCCTCAAAACCCTCAACCCCGACCGCCTGCCAGACGAGGAAGAGGACGAACAAATGATCCCATGCAGCAAGAGCTCGACCTAGTCAAATGACAAAATCAGTTAATGCAAGAACAACTTCTAGCCATGTCCAGAACTCTGGCAATGCTCACTCAAAATCGTGAAGCTAATCCTTTGAATCCACCTATCAACACGAGTGATCAAAGGACACAACCTCCTACTATTACTCATATTCATGGAGATCACCAACCGTCGACAGCCACAGGCATAACGATACCAGCCTTTATTCTAGAACTCCATTATCGTAGCACCATTAGGGCTCCGACCCCTAGGGCTTCGGGAGTGAATCCAGCACCACAAGAGTCTCAACCTCAAGTAGCTCATACATCTCCAGTCCAGGAGGACCAAAGTAATCTCCCGGCCATAGGCCAGGATCATCTTGTCCATATAGGCCCTGAAGTCGCAAGGCTTGACTCGCAGCAACCAATCCTGCCTAGGGGCCCACAAAGAGCTGAAGAAGTTACAAATTCTATGGACCGTACTGTTGTTATGAGGGGTGCTCAAATCCCTCCAAAATAGGACAAGTTAGCCCGGCTGCTCAGAAGGTTTGCCACACTGTTCACCCTTACTATCATGGCCGATGAGAGGCCAAAAAAATTTGTTGTCCCAAAGTTCACTCCTTATGATGAGACAAGGGATCCGGGGGACCACCTTTCCCATTACCAGCATTTCATGGCCCTACATGGCACTTCCGACGTCTTTATGTGTCGAACATTTATGACCAGCCTCAAGGGTACTTGTCACGGCCCAAAACCCACCCTATGCAGATTAGGGGCCCGTGACTTGGTCTACGGCCCGTGGGCCGTTCCCCGTCAAAAGGATCTAAAATACTAAGTGAAGTTTTAAAAAATATTGTATAATTATCAAGACATTTAGTAGCGTAGTCAGGTCACCATTTAGTACATGCCAAAAAACATAAGTGTTTAAGTACAGATCCTCCAAAAAGAAACACACTTCTAGGACCGTGGTGACATGGGAGACATTAAGACCTTCCAGTATTTAATTTGATACAAAACTCACCAAAAAGAGCTACCAGTAGCTAGCAGCATCTAGACTTCTAGAGCGTCTGAGGGTTCTTCTACTTCTTGTTGTCCTGAAAAAATATAAGGGAGGGGTGAACTAACAAAGCCCAGTAAGTAAAATCCCTTCCTCTGTTACGGGTTAAGATAGGTTCAAGAATGTAAGCAATGAACAAATACCAATCAATGTATGTCAGAATAGAAGAAATGATAATAACCAGTCACCAATGTATAGATCGATAGAAGTGAACTTTAGGTCCTATAGGCATATTCCAAAAAGTGCACAAAATCAACAAGGAATAGCCAAATTATGTGCCGCCGAAATCAGAAACGTCTATATAGGCATGTCATCATATCAAATAGTACAACAAGGGGTATTCTAGGGAAAAGTTCACAAGCATATCAAGGATCCAAGGAATACAATATCAACAGGGCTCAAAAGTATATGACATATTGAAAATCAAGAGCATGTTATGTAAGAGATAAAAAGATACTATGTGTTAGATGCTATTTGTTAGGGCCCGGCATACCCTTTTGTGCTTACAGCACAACGCTATCAACTTTTCTTGTCCTTCAGGACTCAAGTCGTATGTCATGCCTTGCATGACTATGTGTTGATCGTGCGAAGTGACGCTCACACCCACGGGTAGCCCAGTCGTGCGATGTGACGCTCACAACCACTTGTAGACTGTCAGCATCTTGCCCCTAAGGGCTGACGTGTGTAACGAGTCAAATATTATCATGGATAAAATCAGGTCATGCACAGATAATTTCACAAGTTTTGGAGCAATACTTTTCTTATCGTGTGACATGTACTGTTCAGTATTCAAGCATCAAAGGAATACGTATAAGTCACATCAAAGTATTAACATGCAAGAACTCATCAAGTCCACAAGATAGAACAATATCAATTGTGGAGATCAAGGCATTTTAGATAGTAGAGTACAAAATGGCAGCAGGAAGAAAGAAAGGTGACATGGCTAGGGAAAGATCACATAACAAAGTCCAGGTTTTACTTACCTTAAAACAACTTTTAGTGGTTCTATTAATTCAAGTCTCATTCTCCTTCCCTTTGGAGGTTCCTATAATCATGGTTCCGAAATATTGCACAAGGGATTAGTACCCATTTTAATCCCCAAACATGGTTATGCAATGCTTTAAGTTCCTTTGAACTTAGTCTATTTAGTTAAGTGTTTTTAATTCTCTATTTTAGGGTTTCAACTTAAACTATTATATCCTCTAAATGAGTTTAGTAACACTCAAAATTATCTTTTAAGTCATTTAGACTTCATTCGTCATCAATTAAGCATTTATTGATCTTAGGGGCAAAATGGTGATTTTTTCATTCTTGCCCCAGACCGTATCGTAGTCCTTAGAATATTCCCGATAGCTTATATATAAAGTTCTGAGTCTTTTGGGCATCATTTGGTATCTTCTTTTAGTCATCGGGACTCATCGGTCATTTTTCATTTTACTCGTTGACTGTTCCAGAGTCTTATTTAGCCCCTTAATTTACATCGTTATACTTATGACAATTAATCATGACCGATTGGCCCTTATTTGACCTCTAATTTAGTATTCCAATTCTCAGGGGTATTTTGGTCATTTCTTATTTGGTGATATTCTGACCCTGAATTGTTATTTAGTCACACATGTGAGTTCATAATTATTTGGGCTTCCATTAGTATCAATTTCATCCAATTTGGACTTTATTTGGCTTCGTACTGTACCAGGGGCATTTTGATAATTTCACGTGTTATTTAGCTTAATTTTTTGAGACCTCGGTTTATAAAACGGACCTCATTATTAGGTCCAGAATGTCCGACATAGTTAAAATGGACTATCTTTTATGTTTAATCGACCTTGGGTATCATTAGGGGCAGTTCAGTCATTTACCATTCGTCTGTCTGTATTTTTTAGGACTTAATTTCTCAAATCGAACCCCACCATTAAGTCCAGAATGCTCGAAATAGTAGAAGTATACTATTCATTTATTTTATTTGGACTCCGTTTAATATATTTAATGTCCAAGGGTAAAATAGTAATTTTACCTAATTAATAAAATAATTAAAATAATTCTTTTATTATTTAATTATTTTTCCAAGGGTGTATATGCATAATTTCTTTAAAATCTGGGCCAGTGTATAATTTCACAAAACAGTTGGGGTCGAAATGTAATTAAACAGAAAGTCTTGGAGTTTAAAACTAATTTTAGAAAAAGGGGTTCAGAGCCTTCTGGTTTTAGGGTTCAAACAATTGAACCGGTCCAGAACCCCTAAAACCATCTGGTTCGCCTCCTGTTACTATGTCATGCTGACATCGTGATGACATCAGCTTCATTAAACAAAACGGCAGCGTTTTGTTTCAATTTAAGACGCGTTTTAAATGGTCAGGACCTGACCTGTTTGTTTTGACCCGATACCCGACCCAATCACTATTCATCATCTTCCTCCCTTTTCTTCCCCAATTTTTCCCTAGTTGCAAAATTTTAGGTTTTCAATTTCGTGGGTTTTCAAGTAGGTACTTTCTTTGTTTTTGGTTCCAAATTACTTCTGGAAGCCTAAAGATTAGTTTAGCATCCATTTCATGGATTGAAATGGATCAAAGCGTTGGGTTTTCTCACCATCGTCATGGTGTATAACAGGCTCGATTAGGGCTTGTTTTTGGACCATTTCAGGTACTTTTTGGTTCAATGTGACCCTCATAGCATAAGGGTTCAATCCCCATTCTCAAAATCGACTTTAACAGTAAGTTTTTTAAGACAGTGGCCAACACCCGAAACCTGTAAGTGACAATTTGGGGGTCCTTGCTTGGGTTCCTTGGTCTCGGATTGGGGTTTTTCAAATGTTAGAATGGTCTGCTTCAGGTTTAAACTATCAGAACCAAGCTTCATGAAGGTCGTTTCAGACCTGTTGTATGGAAGGTCATCAATGGTAGTTTTGGTGTTCTAGGCAGTTTCAGTGGTCTAACACTCAAGCATTTGACCCAGATTTTTTAGTCTAACTATCATGCATGCAGTTATGGGGCTTAATCATATCAAAACAGCACTAAGAACTCAAACAGAATAATTTGCAGTTTGAAGGTTTTTACCTTGTATTACAGTTTTCCTCTCTGTTCGTGGCTCAAAAAGAGACCTCAGTGGGTTGGCCTTGTCCCAGTCGTGCAGTCCTCAGTTCTCCCTCCTTTTCTCCTTCTTACCATGGCCGAAATTCACATGTATACACCTACACTATATATTATTATAGACCTAATACCATCATCACCCACACAGGTCATCATGGCCTTGTTTGCACAACACAATGCCATGGACAGTACACTCAATGCCTTGAGCTGATCACACGCCACCCTCTCCCACTCTTTCCCTAGTCTATACACCTATATATGTATAGGCATATACATATAATATATATATATATATACATAATATATATATATATATATATATACATATTACTGTAGGAAAACAATGGGTGGAGGTGGGATTCAATGAGGATCTGCCACCTCATTATTAATATTCAAAATTTGGACCTTATTTATTGTATATGTATATATTATATGTATAATAAAGCACAAAAGTGCTTGTAGCCAAGTGGTAAACTTTTTGGGATTAAGTTTCTTGCTCATTTGGGTCAAGGGTTCAAGACTTGGCCATTACATTTTTGGCCCTTTTTTATGTTTTTAACTTAAGGCCTTGTTTGGATATCGGAATTTTATATTTTGCTCCAAACGATTCAAATCAACATATTACATTGCTTCTTCGTGCATTTATTCATTTTACTAGTCCATTATAATTTACCGAAAAGTCCCGATAAATTTTCTTATATATTTGTTATCTTGTTTCTAATTAATAGTTAGCAGACTAATTATTAATTAATCAGGTCTGGGTGTTACAGTACTAGTCTGAAGTGGTTTCATCACCTCCCACCAAACTCAATCACCAATTTCTACGAGCTCGGTAGGCGATTCCTGGACAGGTTCATGACTAGCAGGAGGCTGAGTGTAATACCCTGACCCACTGTAACCAAGCCAAAAGGGCCTAATGCTACGATGATGAAATAAACGGGTTGAATTTCAATAATTGAAATATATTGATGCATGTTAGGGCAAACGAATGGCGGAGAAAAAATAAATAAATAAAATAAAAAAATAAGACAAACTAAAATAAAAATAAAATACTAATTAGGAAATTAACATGTAGACAATATATATATATATATGTATATACATACGGCTATATATATATATATATAGATAAATAGATATATATGTGTGTGAAGGTGTAAAGGTGTGTGGCAGCTACAACATGTAACTGAAGAAGGAAAATAAAAAAAAATAAAAAAAGGAGGAACGGATGGGAGTTATGAGTAGGAGGTGAAGAGGCAATGAGATAGAGAAAGAGAGAGATAGAGAGAGAGAGAGAGAGAGATAAAGTGAGGGGCCTTCAATTTAAGCATGCAACCATGCATTAGAACTAGGAGAAATGAAGAGAAAAGAAAAACACAGAGGAAGAAGGAAACACGGAGCAAACGGCGCAAGGAGGAGGGGTGATAGAGCCAGAAGCGCAAGGGGTAAGATGTTTCTCTCTATAAGTCGATTTTTGGGATTTCTTTACACTTCCTTAACCGGTATGTAAGTTTAGAATATTAATCCAGAATAGAAGAGAAGGGGTTTTAGAACCAAACAAAAGCGGAAACAACGAAGAAGAGTGAAACGGGCAGGGAGATCGGGACTGCGCACGTTGGAACGGTGAGATGGATCAACTTCTGTGATTTTTTATTTTTATTTTAAGCATGAATATGAATTTAGAATCTCCCAAAGCATGTAAATTGGGTTGTATTGCAAATTGAATTAAGAAAACCCAACCGGAAACTAGCAGGAAAAACAGGAATTCCAGGGAAAGATTTAAAAATTTGTTTTTGTAATTTTGATCCATGAAATTTAATTTGAATGCTTAGGAGTTATGTGTATAAGTTGTAGGAACATTGTAGGGATTAATTTGTGTTGAAACAGTAGAGAAAAGGTGAGAAAAATGGGAGAAAAAGGGGCTGCCGAAAAATCACACAACCCTTGTGAAGTTACGGTTTTCCCCATTTTGGGAGTGTTCCGGCACTCCGATTGGAAACCCGAGGATAGATTTGAGTTACCCATGACCTGTAGGTGTGAACCCCACTGAAAAATGCAAGAAAATCCGTCACCAGCAAGTCACCGTTGACGGAGAAGATAACTAGCACGCTGGAGATGGTACTACACGGCTGGGGGTTTTGTGATTTTATTTGGGCCAAACTGGGTCGGGTCTGACCCGACCCACCCATTTAGATGGCTGCCCAACACTATTACTTTATGGGTAAATTTTTAAATTTGAGTTTAGATAGTGTTAGGTTGGAAAGAAGAAGCTATCCAATGATTGGCTTAAACTTAAACAGGAAATGGAAAAAAAATATAACAGGAAATGGAAAATTGGTAAGAGCAGTGAATTGAACATGTGACCAAGGAGAAAGGGTGAGAAGCTTAGCCACTGTGCCACCAAGGCACATGTGGTCTGTTTGGGCTCAAATACTAATATGAATTAGCCAGATTAATTAATTTAAATAAATGGTTTAAATTAATAAATTTCAAATTTAATTTCAACGTGTAAATTAGTAGAATGAATAATGAAAACTTACTATTTTGGACCCTCCGAATTTAATGGTGAGGTCCATTTTACGAGACGGAGTCCCAAAAAAATAAAATACTCGTAGAATGCCAAAATGACCAAAATGCCCCTACGTCGAAAATGAGTCAAACGGACTCCGATTTAGTTAAGTAAATAGTGAATTTTTATTAATTCAAACCTACTGGACTCAACGGTAAAGTCCAAATTACGAAAACAGAACCCAAAAAGTAGAGACACATAAATGACCATTTTGCCCTTGGATAAATTAAGTTTAAAATGAAAAACCGTAAAGCATAATTTGTACGGGAGGTATTTAGAGTAACGAGGCATAAATTCGATAAATGATATGAGAGTTGAAACATGTTTATTGATTTATAGGCAAGTCAAAAGGAAAGGAGAAAGTCACGGGATATTAAGACATTGATAAGGTAAGTGGATTCCTATCTTTGATACGTGGTTTCCAAGCCACGTTCTTTCCATTACTGCCAATCTTGTACTCATATATGTATTCACTGTCATTGTTTCCCACCATGGATATTGCTCTACCTAGTGGATGCCTATTGGTTGATGTTGCATGACTGATTCATTTCACTGATATCCATTTACTGTATGTTACGTTATGATGTTCCATGTTTTGTACATTCATATGGAATACTATAGAATCTTAATTTATGTTAAGTGCCAGTTTTGTGCTCAGCCACATTACCTATCTGATGCTATCTGATTGACTGGGACCTACGGGTCAAAAAGACATATGGCAATTATAGCATTTTTATGCAGTAAGGTTAATGGGCGTTTTATATGCATTTATGTTAATGGGGGGTATGCCGGGCCCCAAAAGACCAAGGGTCTGCCAAACCCTGAACAGAGTAAAGGCATCATCCATGTTAATTGATATAGTTCTATGTTGATTGGTTTTTGGTTTATTGGACTTGATTGTGACCGTTTCATTGTGGCAGTATTTATGTTGATCGTGTTCATTGAGCCTATTCTATATTCATGCTACGTTGTTACTCTTGACGGTTATTGTACGTTGTTATTCATTGATTACTCTTGACTGTTATTGTACCTTGTCATTTATTGGCCATTGTGGCATTTTACAGTTGACTGCAATCATTGTCATGACTGGCTATCATGTTACCTTGACTTGTATTCATTTATGTCATCCCCACCCGTATTGGGGATAGGTTTCTACTTACTGAGTTTGTAGCTCACCCCTTACTAAATTTTTCAGGTGAGAATGCTACGGAACCACAGTAGGAGATCCAGAGCGTAGGGAGACGGTTAAGGAGCACAATAGAATATAGTAGTTCTCCCATGCACTCACCACCTAAAACGATGGTTTATGTTTAAGTTATGTTGGTTTATATTTGGATTGGTCAGACTTATTTTAGTTTTGGAACAATGATGTAATAAGACTTTCGCACTTTTATGTTATGGTTACATTTCTTATTGTTATCATTGGTAAAAGAAGGAAAAAAGTAGGGACGGCCATTGGGTCGGCCCCACGACACGAGATCCGCATAGGGTGGGTTTCGGGTCGTGACACTGAGGAAGGTCCTGAATTATTGTTAAATGTGAAACAGACCAAGGAGGAGCCCTTTAGAGAGTACATTGTGCGCTTCAATGCCAAACTCACTGAGATTACAGATTGCAGCTCAAGCTTCCTAGTGGCTGCTCTGACCTCTAGTCTTGTTCAGAGAGGTTTTAGGGATTCTCTAACTAAGAATCCTCTTGCCGACATGGCAGCCCTCATGGATCGAGCCAGGAAATACATTAACCTAGAGGAAGCAAAAGACACCTCCCGAAAGATTAAAGAGCAAGCCTAGAAAGACGACTAGAAGAAAGACGACCAGAAGAATGATGACCAGAAGAGGGACCCTAGTACAGCTAGGAAAAGAGTTAGAAGCCTAGAAAAAAGAACGGTGCCCAAAACTTCACATAATTCAGGACCAAGAGAGTTCACAAATTTTACTCCTCTGAACACCTCTCCAACTCACATACTTCAGCAAGTCAGATCTCGAAAAAATTTAAGGTGGCTAGAGCCCCTAAAAGGTGACCCCAGCTACCGGGACCAAAGCAAGGATTGTGATTTCCACAAAGATCGTGGGCACACAACTAACACATGTAAGGCCCTCAAACATGAAATTGAGCAGCTTATAAGGAGAGGATGACTACAGGAATTTGTCAGGCAGGACAAAGGGCAGAACCCCCGTAATGATAGACCTCAACAGAGGAGGTCGGATCAAAGGCCTAATTGGAGACAGGAGCAAAGGGAAGATTGGAATGAGCCTCAACGGCAAAACAACCAAGTAATCTTTGTCCTTCATACAGATTCCCCGGCAACAGGAACGTCTAATAGATCAAGAAAACGATATGCTTGGGAGGCCAGAGCTACTCCTAGCATCATACAGATATCTACTATCGAGAAAAGATTAAGGCCAATACCTGAAATCCAATTCTCAGATCAAGATCTTGTAGGAGTACACTGTCCTCACAGTGATGCCCTCATCATCTCCCTCAAAATTGCCAACTTTGAGATTCGAAGAGTCCTCGTGGATACTGGGAGTTCGATGAATGTACTTTTCTACGAACCTTTCAAACAGATGAAGCTCAACCCCAGTGATATCAAGCCCACTGTCGTAATCATGACAGGATTTGACAGGAATCTCAATACTCCATTAGGAAGGATTGACCTCGCCACTATAGTAAGAGAGGGAGACGGACAAAAAACCACAGTAGCTAAATAGATGGTTCTGAATGCTAAATCCCCTTATAATGTCATAATTGGGAGACCTTGGCTACATCAGATGGGAGCAGTCACCTCGACTCTCCACCAATGCCTAAAATACGTCCATAATCAGGCTGTCTATTCTATCAGAGGATGCCAACCAACTTTTAAAGAATGTCATGCCCTCGCACTCAAGGTAAAGGCTCCCAAATAGCAATTATTGCATGCCCGTGAAGGATCTAGTCCTTTCCCACTATCACGAGGTAGAAGATTGCCCTTCCAGAATTAATGAGCCACTAAGCCCTAGAGGAAGGGACAGTAGGGCCAAGCCCATAGGGGACCCCGTTAAGGTACTAGTCAGCTCGGAATCCTAAAGGCGCTACCTGCATATAGGTCTAGACTTGACACCTGCCGAGCAGGATGAGAAGATAGAATTTTTAAAAAATAACCTCTCTGTGTTTGCTTGGGAAACAAAGGATATGGAGGGTATAGATCCAAACCTCATCACTCATAAATTGATGGTAGATCTAGACCACCCACCAGTAAGATAGAAAAGAAGGCCACTCGCTCTAGAACGACACCAAGTCATCAACGAGGAGGTCCAAAGGCTGCTTGAGGCCAAGATGATATGAGAGGTATTTTACCCTGATTGGCTAGCCAACACCGTTCTGGTCAAGAAGAAAAATGGCAAGTAGAGAGTCTAAGTTGACTATACGGACCTCAATAAAGCTTATCCCAAAGATAGCTTTCCTTTACCGAGGATAGATCAGTTAGTTGATGCTACTACAAGGCATGAACTCATGAGCTTCATGGATGCCTATTCAGGATATAATCAAATCCAAATGTACCCTCCAAACCAGGAAAAGACAGCATTCATAACCAAACGAGGTCTCTATTGCTATAGAGTGATGTCGTTCGGACTAAAAAATGCTAGGGCCACATACCAACATCTGGTTAATAAGATGTTCGGTCCTTTGATCGGTAGTACTATAAAAGTTTATATTGATGATATGTTGGTCAAAAGCCTACGAAAGAGTAGCCATTTCCAGCACCTGGCTCAAACATTTGAAATCCTAAGGCAATACAAGATGAAGCTCAATCCTTTAAAGTGCACCTTTGGTGTAACGAAGGGAAAGTTCTTGGGATACATTGTCTCCTAGAGGGATATAGAAGCAAACCCCACTTAGATTCGGGCTTTGGTTGGACTGGAGTGGCCAAAGACCAAGAAAGCCATTCAGGCTCTGAATGGCAGAATTACAGCTCTAAGCAGATTTATCTCCAAATGCACTGATCGATGCCTACCGTTTTTCAAAGCTCTGAAGGGTAATAAGGCTCTATAGTGGACGGAAGAGTGTGAAAAATTCTTTCAAGAACTGAAGAAATACCTAGCTTCACCTGAACTCTTATCAAAGCCAGTCCAGGGGGAAAAGCTATTTCTCTATCTTGCACTCTCTGAAAACGTTGTCAGTTCTGTTTTGGTCAGGCTGGACAAAAGAGTCCAGAAGCCCATATTCTATGTCACCAGGGCCTTACTGGACACTGAAAGAAGATACCTAGAGATCGAGAAATTGGCTTTTGCCCTAATAACCTCAGCACGAAAGCTCAGGCCCTACTTTCAGGCTCATCCTATTAAAATTCCAACTGCCTACCCCTTGAAGTCAGTACTAAGGAAGCCGGAAGTCTCAGGGCGATTAGTCAAATGGTCAGTGGAGTTAGGGGAGTTCGACATATCCTATGTTCCACAGATCTCAATTAAAGGGCAAGCTTTGGCCGATTTTGTTGCTAAGTTTACCCTAGCACTGCAAGACAGGGCACAGTTTTGCGAAAGTTTGGGAACATGGTAGCTTTACACTGACGGATCGTCCACCAACCATGGTTCTGGTGTTGGTTTGGTATTACAATCCCTTGATAGGCTCATGACAGAAAAGACAGTTAGCTTAGGGTTCAGAGCCTTCAACAATGAAGCAAAATACGAAGCCCTTGTCCTGGGGATGAAGCTAGCACAGAAATGTAAGGCTCAGAACCTTGAAGTCTTCTCTGATTCCCAATTGGTGGTAAGCCAAGTTCTGGGAAAGTTTGCCATCAAAGATAGCAGGATGCTTTAGTATTTAGAACTTGTTAATTCATTGAAACACTCCTTCCAAGCATTTTCTATCCAAAAAATAGAAAGAGGCTAGAACTGTAGAGCTGATACTTGGGCAAACATGGAATCTCACTTGAAGTCAGAAGAAGATTCTACTCTAAAAACCTCCTATCAGCCAAGAGCAAGCATCGAAGAGATCCAAGTCGCCCAAATTATGGAACAACCTCAGAACTGGATGACTCTCATCCTTCAATACCTAGAAGGAGGGCTCCTCCCAAAGGACAAAAGCAAGGCAAGAAGGATCTGAATCAGAGCAGTTCGGTATCTCATTATGAATGGGAGGCTTTACCAAAGGTCTTATTCTCAACCTTTGCTGAGGCGTCTATCTCCAGAAGAGTCTCAGTATGTTCTGGCAGAAATTCATGAAGGAATATGTGGAAACCATAATGGAGGCAGAACTTTAGCATACCGAGCTTTGACACAAGGCTACTACTGGCTTGGAATGCTGAGGCAAGCTAAGGAGTATGTCCGAAAGTGTGAAAAGTGCCAAAGGTTCGCTCCTTACCAACACCAGCCCCGATATGAGCTCATCCCTATCACTAGCCTATAGCCTTTTGCTCAGTGGGGGATGGACATTATAGGCCCATTGCCTAAAGCCACACCGAATAGAAAATATCTACTAGTAACCATTGACTACTTCTCTAAATGGACGGAAGCAGAGCCTTTAACACACATTACTGAGAAAGAAGTTAAGAGTTTCACTTGGAAGAATATAGTCTACAGGTTCGGCATACCACGCGTGATCGTCTTAGACAACGGTACTCAATTTGTTGGTAAAATTTTTAAAAAATTCTGCCAAAACCTGCATATCAATCAACATTTTTCCTCTCCTGGTCATCCCCAAGCCAACGGGCAAGCAGAGGTCACTAACCGAACAATCCTTGATGCTCTTAAGAAGAGATTCAAAGAAGCCAAGGCAAGATGGGTTGAAGAACTCCCTGGAGTACTCTAGGCCTACAAAAAAACTAGAAGAACACCAACCTCTGAAACGCCATTTTCACTTGCCTACAGTACCAAAGCAATGATCCCTGTAGAAATCGGTATGCCTACCCTAAGGTCTGAAGCTTTCAACCAAGAGGCCAATGATCAGCAGCTCGTAGAGAATTTGGATCTACTTGAAGAAAAGAGGGAGCAAGCCAGGATCAGGATGGAAGCATATCAGCACAGGATGGCCAATAACTCTAAACTAGGGCTAAAACCTGTCAGCTTTCAGATTGGAGATCTTGTCCTAAGAAGAATATTTTTGAACACCAAGGATCCCACTATGGGAAAGTTATCACCCAATTGGGAGGGCCCTTACAGAGTAACAAAGATTGTTAGACCTTCCACTTATTGGTTAGAGAACATGGATGGGAAACCTGCTCCTAGGCCTTAAAATATAGAGCACTTAAGGAAGTATTATCAATAAAGATTTTTTCTTTTAATATCTCTCATAAAGTGTTCCTGCTTAATGTACAGACCCCATGTCTGGTCCATCTTAATGTACAGACCTCATGTCTGGTCCATCTTAATGTACAGACCTTAGTGTCTGGTTCATCTTAATGTATAAACTTCATGTTTGGTCCATCTTAATGCACAGACCTCGTGTCTGGTCCATGTTAATGTATAGACCTCATGTCTGGTCCATCTTAATGTACAGACCTCATGTCTGGTCCATCTTAATGTACAGACTTCATGTCTGGTCCATCATAATTTACAAATTTCATGTCTGGTCCATCTTAATGTACAAACCTCAGGTCTGGTCCATTTTAATGTACAAACCTTCAAGTCTGGTCCATCTCATTAAAACTACTCAATTATTTCCCAAACTGAAGGGAAAAGGTTTAACTCAACTGCTCAGCTACATGATTACAAACATTTTTTTAGTCAAACGCCCATTCTGGCCAACTGTTATGAATCTCATTACTTAAGTTCTTATCAGTAAGTTCTGGAGATCTATTCAAAGAATCTTATTACTTAAGTTCTTATCAGTAAGTTCTAGAGATCTATTCAAAGAACAAAGGTTCTGATTATCAAAGATTTGTCCAAATACCATCAGTCCAGTTATTATAACAAGTCTTTTTGGCTTAGCAGTTAAGCCATGGACGGCTTGCTTTCACAAAATTTGCTGCCCAAGTTATTCAGTACAAAGTTCTGACGCCTCTAATTTCATACTCAGAATCAGTTATTTACTTTGGTATTCTTATTTTATTCTAACTTTGGGAGACATAATTACTACCACATTCTCTTAATAGATTTGTTCAAATTTTATCATAAGTTGCCCAGCTCGGAAGACAACTTTGTGATCATGGCCAGTTAAAGGAATGATATGAAATGCAGTCAGCTTTTTGACATTCTTTGCTTACACAAAGTAAAGTTTAAAAGGATTGGATCTCCAAGCTTATAGAGCAGTCATTACTTGAATGGTATCAATTTTGCTCGGCACCTCCAACAGTTATTAAGATAATTAAGCATGTTATTGGAAAAGATGAAAGACGAAAATTAGCTCAGAAGAAGTTTTGATTTCATTGATGAAATTCTAGTACATAAAAAAAAAGGAGAACTACAAAAGTTTATCTCCTAAGCTGGAGGGCTGGCAGGATCATCATCTTCTTCAATACCCGACAGATCAAAGTTTGGGAATTTGGCAAGACATTGGGACTTGAAATCATCATAGCCATACTACACAAACTCCTGACCCATCTCCTCGACCTCGGCTCTCATTTCGACTTCTGTCTCAACCTTGGCTTCCTCAACCTTTAGAGCAATGGAGACTTGAAGCACCCCGTTCTCCTTCCACAGCACCTCCAGCTCTCAAAGAATAGAATCCCTCTCAGATTGAAGTGAATCTCTCTCAGATCGAAGAAAATCCCTCTTAGACTCCATAATGGAAAGGGAATTCCTCACATCCTTGAGCTCCTCCTCAGCAACAGAGGCATTCGACTGAGCTGTGCCGAGTTGAAACCTGGCCTCGTCCAAATCATCTTGAAGTTTCTCCACAGCTTGAGGATCTAGGGCAGAGTCCATCAAGGCAACCAGGCTATACAAGGTCTGCAAAATAAAAAAAAAATAGATGAGAACAGGAGGTGAAGTAAAACACTAAAAAGAACAGTACAGCTGTTACCATCAGCTGAGAGCTCATTGCATCACCAATAGTCTTCTGAGTGCTCTACGCCTTGTCCTTCTAAGGGGCATCCTCCTAAAAATCATCAATGGCCTCCTGTACAACCTTGTATCTATCGGGCAGCAGATCCAAGTCAACTGCCACCCTCACTTTCCCTTTACTAGGGACCTTTGGAGCAAAAGTGGGGGCAGGCTCGGAAATCACAATGCCCTTCTTGGGCGATACCGAGAAGGAAGGGTTATAAATCACCATGCCTTTCTTGGGTGGTGCAGAAGTGGAAGGATTAGAAATCACCACACCTTTCTTGGGTGGTGCAGAGGTGGAGGGGACGGCAAGGGTCCTCTTCTTCTTAGTTTGGGAAGAACCCACAGGAGGAGAGGGATCCACCACCCTCTTCTTTACAGGGGCCTAAGTATTCAGCATAGATTTCCTCACATCGTCAGCTCTTCTTTTATTTTTTGAGGCCATCAGACTTTTCAGCTTAAGGATGACCTTGAAGTCCCTATTATGGGTCTGAAGAAACCTGCTGTACTGGTCTTTAAGAACGGGTGTGAAGAATGGCCTCTTCTTGGCACTTTTATCTGCACGAGAGATACAACAGCAACGGTTAATTAAACAATTCAAAAGTGGAGACATGAACAAAAGCAAAAATTACAAAAGAAGGGGATCTCACCCATAAACCCTGTGCTCCAGGGGAATGAAGAGATTTGATCCTCAAGGTCTTCCATCTCTCATCCTCCACTAATAAAGAATTACCACTTTTTCCAAGTCTTGTTGGAAGTCGGTACAAAAGAAAAAGGTTTGAACCCTTTATCAAAAGACATATAATAGAGGCTCTCCAACCTCATATACTTAAGATCCATTTTGCTACGGATCAAGTCTATGGAGACCTCAACATTGTTGAAACAACCTAAGGCTAGAAACCCTAACAAGTGCCTCCAACTATTCAAGTTCAGGTCGGCAGGGCAAAGGTTGAACCAACAGAAAAACTTCCTAATTAAATCAGGAAGGGGAAGCCGCAACCCCATTTCGAACCAAGCAACATAAACACAAATTTCACCTTCCCTCATGTCAGAAGGACGACCTATGGAATCAGGGACCCTAAAGGTGACATTTTGTGGAAAATCAAATTCCACCCTTAGACTATCTAGAAGGGAAGGAGTTACAATGCTCTGTCCTTCCTCTCTTTGGGAGGGTCTGCCAGAGATTTCCCCCCTTTTGTTTCTAGGTTCTAAAAATGTCTCTACAATCCTAACCACAGGGCTAGAATGGGATCTTTCTGACCTATCCCCTAAGGAACCATTATCTCTAGTAAGGGTATGGGATGATGCAGAAGTCTCCAAAGGACTTCTCGAACTACTACCGACACCCAATGATGCAATGGAGTCTGACATTTCCAAAAATAGCCAAAGAGAATAAGAAGAAGAACAGTGAAAAGAAGAATGCATGTGTCACGACCCGAAACCCACCCTTTGTGAATTTCGCATCGCGATCGGCACCCTCAGGCCCGAGGACCCTTGGGCGAAGGCTCGCATCTGCAACGGTATCAGATAGATGTGTTTCAAGTGGTTGCGGAAGCGTGAAAAACTTTTTTTTTTTTTCTTTTCTTTCTTATTTAAAATTTGCACATCCGTCCGGTACTGCCGCTCTTCACATTTCGGTATACATGTATAATCATACATTCAGAGCATATCTAAAAAACTTAAAAGACTTCATAATTACAATCTTAATTCAGCTGCCCCATGGGGCTTAATACATATCCTTAAATTGTTTGCTAATACAAAACGTACTAATTAGAGTTCATGTGATTTTCCCAAAAGAACTACTTAAGCAAGTCTTCCCAAAAAGCTAGATCCATCCTCATCGTGTTCAAAAACCAATCTGTCATTAGTCACCTGAAAGGGGGCGGATAAAAATCTGGGTAAGCTAATCTAAGCTTGTGAGTAATTCCTGCATTCGTCATAGGGTTTTCAACTAGTAGTGATTTATCACTTGAGAGTTTATAAAACACTCACTACCAATTGTTCGTACAATTTAGAACACAGGATATATGCATTCTCAAAACGGATGGCTTGAAATATTTAAAACATTCAAGCTATGCTTATACTTATGAACTTCAAAACATATAACATAACATGTCATCCTTAAATAGAGTATATAAAACTCGAAACATATGCATTTCATAAAACAGATAGCTTTGAAACAATTAAAGTGTTCAAGCTAAACTCGTACTTCGTTAATAAAGTATATAAACTTTAAAACACATAAATATGTATTTTGAAAATGAGGGTAAAACCTGCTTTCATTTTCAAAATCACTTTGTCATCTTTTCTCTTTTATTAAGTGGAATCTGTTTCGAACCAGACTCCCGCTTTACTGCAATGCTACAATGGAGATATCTCATTTGCCTGGGGGATTAGATCCTGCTACCGGGCATGTACTGTTGAATCCCGAAGGATTTCAACCATCATAGGGGGTGGTACTTAGTACCGTTTATCTTGTAAAACATTTATCACATGACTTCTTCGATAGATACGTTCATGAGTATTTAAAACATGAAGGGTATAACTTCTACAATGAAGCTTCAAATACATGTGATAATCAAATTCAGAATATTAAAGAGATTCGCATTTGATTTAGACATGCTAATTATTTTCAAAAAAAGAGCTGAATTTAAAACATTTATAAAGCATGCTGTAACAGAATATTTTAAAAGAACGGAATCATATAAAGACTGAATTTGATATCCAAAGGCTACAATTACTTGAACTTAAAACTTCTTCAAATATATGGAGTTAAATCTCCAGTTCAAATACAGGGTTACTTACCTCGGTCCTTTAGGGTTAGTGCTAAAATGCGCTTTCCCACTTCCTCCGTAATTCCTAAGAACAATTCATAAACAGTCTCAATAACTTCACATTTACTGCAATATCAGCTATCGATGTTTCTTAACTTATGCTTCAATTGTATTTCATCCTAACCGATTTAACTCATACTTTTAACCAACGACACAATTTATTATGTTGGAAATTTAATTCATTTCAACTATACTCTTTTGGTAGCTCCATTAAATTTAATTTACAATTATTTATTTCACATGTTAACGCGTTGTGTCTTCTCGTACTTTATTTCCTTGTAACTTGCCTTAGTTTAATATTTCGGCAATACTTTAATTTATAGTCATCCGACAGATGCTATTCATTAAATTTTATGTCTTTATATTTTAGACATTTCTTTTGGTCGAATAGACTCTACCATTGAGTTCGGACTGTCGAAGAAAGTCAGTTTAGGCTTTCCAAGATTTTAATTCAGACTTTTATATATTAAAGGGTAAAATGATCAATTATCGTTTTACGTGTCATATTTTTTTCGTACTTCGTTTTGTAATTTGGACCTCACCATTGAGTCCAGAATGTCAAAGAAAGTCAATTTAGACCTTCTCTGATTTTAATTTGGCTTTTGAGGTACTAGGGGTAATTTGGTCTTTTTACCCCCTTACGTGTCTTTATGTTAGGGTCTTCATCTCGTGTCGTGGACCTCACCATTGGACTCAGAAGGTCCGAGATAGTAAGAATACACTAATGGCTTGTTAATTTTTGGACAAGGGGTATTTTGGTCATTTATCCCTTTACGTGTCTTTATTTTTCGGGCCCCGTCTCATAAAACGGACCCTACCATTAGTTTCAGAATATCTGAAATAGTAAGAATTCACTATTCATATGTCTGATTTGGACTTTATTTGCCCTATTAATGACCCAAAGGCATAATAGTAATTTTCTTTCATTTATTAAATAATTAAATTAATTATTTAATTTTTCCCAGGGGCGTACTTGCATAAATTTTCCAAAACTGGGGTCACAGTGTAAATCCGTAAACAGTTGGGGGTCAAAGTATAAATATCTAAAGTTCCGGTCTGAACCAGTTGGTTCAGTTCATATTAAATTAAACCGGTCCGGTTTTGTTTGAACCAATCTGGTCTATACGGTTCAATGCGTAATGCTGACGTCATGATGACATCAGCCCTAATGTTTCATATTTTAAAACATGAACGAAACGTCGTCATTCCAATAATGCAGTGTACCTATTCTCGTCCTGACACATGTCCAAGTCAACTCGGGTGACTCTATTCAAGCAATGAGTCGACCCGTCGTCTTCTCCACCGTTCTCCTCACTGTTGCCCTAATTTTGAACCTAAAAAGCTTCAATTTCGTGTAATTTTATTCGGTCATTCCCCTCTGTTTTCATCTCAAATTGTTTCTAAGGTATAAACAATTCATTTGGCATTCGTTTGAGGAATTAAAACTGGTTCATGTGCTCGGTTTTGGTTTTGATAAGTCAAACCTGCAAGTCAGTCGTAAATGCTCGATTCTGAGCCAAATCCAGTGGGATTTGTTTCATTGTGATCCCTTCTTCGTGGGGATTCAGTTTTCATTCACAATGGTAGATTTAACAGTGAGTTTTTTGGGTTTGGGTTTTGGAACCCGTACCTGCAACTCGCTTTCTCATGGTCGATTCTTTTGAGTTTTGATCGCGGATATGGGTTTTTGGTATGTTTGAGGAGTCTAGTTGGGGTTCCAATCAATCAAATTGGGTTTGGGGAAGCTTGATTCAGTTTCATTATTTTGGGTATTTCATTTCAGTAAAATTTTCTACCCCGCTGTAACCTCCGTTTTCTCCCTCGATTTTCCATGATTTTAAACCATTTTTCTTGCAAAATGAAGCTCATTCTACATAGATTAAGACCCTATGTTTTCATGCTAAAATATGAACAAAATCGGATTTAATTTTGTTTGGGAATATACCTGTTTAAGCGGACTGATCCCAATTTCCTTCTCCTTCTTCGGTTTCCAACTTCCTCTTCTTGCTTCAGTTTTCTTCTTCTTCTTCCAGAACTCCATCTCTCTCTCTCTCTCTCTCTCTCTCTCTCTCTCTCTCTCTATCTCTCCCTTCCTTTTCTGTATGTGATTAGTGGCTAAAGAACCATGTATATCTGAGTGTATATAACCTATATAATGTAAATTTCTCTCACACCCATACTCCATCTCAATCATAACCATACCTCCCATACCTTCTCTGATTTTGGCCTTACCTCACCTCACTTCCCACCGTACTTCCTTGTCCCCCACCTACTTATTAAAAAAAAATATACATATATATATAACATAATACACACACACACGGTTCACATATACACACACATACTACACTATTCATTCTTCTACCATATATATATGCATATATATATACATATATATATATATATATATATTTATTCATTTATTTATTTATTTATTTATTAATGTGTTTCAAGTATATATATATATATGTATATATCTATATAATCATGCACAAATAGCTATACATGTTTGATCACTTGGTACATATTTTCTATTTATTTAATTAAAAAAAATCAACTTCATAAACTAATTAATTAATTAAATTAAATCAATCAATTATTTCCCTTAAGTGTATATCATTTACACTAATTCTTCATCACCTCGAATTGCGTGCCCTATGACCCGATATTTTTTTGGGTCGGGGTATTACAGCATGGACCAAAATCAAACCTGAAAAGAGAAAGAAGCTTCGAACAACGAGCACTCCAGACGGTTTGGGGCTTTGGTTTAACAATGGTGGATTCTTTCTTTCTTTCTTCCAAGTACAAGAGAAATAGTAACAAGGCGTACTATAATTCTCGCTCTCCTTATATACATATCTAGAAATTAGGGCCCAACCAGCCGAACTGCCATGACGATTATAAGCAATAATAGCCTTGAAAGACTAACCATCGGTTGCACAATAAATGACGTGCCAACAGTCGTCTTGGAAAACGAGAAGACAAAGCGTGTGACCTTTCGGAAGCTTATAGCCCTAATTACGCCATGAGCTTAAACTAAGGCTTAGGGGGGAGTAGCTGATATACCACAAAGTGACAAACCAATCTTCACGTGACATGTGTACCTACAGACCAGGCAGAGCTTGGACATTCAGAGCAGACCTACACCCCTCCAGAACTTACAAGTCTGAGCACAGACCTTTAGAGCACTACCCATGGTTAAGAGCTCATCACCGCCTTAGAACCCTGCTGAGCAAAGGATAAGAAAACAGTCTTCAATCAAGAAACTACTAGTCACAGATATCTCTCAAGCGCAGTATCCAATAAAGTAACTGTCATTCTCCGATGATCAAATCCCTACTTCTACGGCTCTGAATCCTAATCAACTTAGGAATCACTAAGTCTATAAATTAAACCCTAAAGTACGCTGTTAGGTTCATGCTCATTCTTTGACTTACATTACAGTCTGTTCAATTCAGTTTATTAACTTAAGTATCGGAGCGGCTACCACCGGAGCCAATCAGGTGGTCCTCTGATCTTCTTCTTTGAGTGTTCTTTAGGCAGCAGAGTTCAGAATCCACCAGCCAAAAATTGCAGCATCAGAATGCCTTTTTCCCCCTAGGTTTTTCTGTATGTCTTTTGGATTTAGGTTTTATGTTAGTTTTTTGTTGTTGGTGAAATTATGTTAGTTTTCGTTTCATGAAAGTGAGGTCAATGTATTTCATCCTTTAATGAATTATATTTTTCTTTAACTTGTTGATAGATTGTTGTTTTTATATTTTCATCCTATTGAATTATATTATCCTTTGGCTTATGGACAAAAAATTGCTATGTTTCCAACCATGAATTATTATCTCTGATCCGTTAACTTGTTTCAGGAAAAGGAAAATTCAGTAACCAAATCAAATGTGACGTACACTTCCATTGAGAAACTGCTTAGCAATAGGTTTACTCATCAGGTAAAGGAATTGATGTATTTCTCTCTGTTTGTCTGCAACTACATTGCAGGTTATTGATCTCACGTTGCCTTTTTTCGTTCTTTTTTTGTTTTTGTTTTTTTTTTGGTTTTTTTTTTTTTTGGTTTAACTAAAACTGATCTTTTTGTTTTCCAATATAAGCTCCTGGAATCAACACCAAGGACTAAATCTATCCATATTAAATGTGATCCTTCAAGATCTGATTCAGCTTAGAAATGGTTCGAGAGGTGGATGTCTGTTTCATCAACGAGAGTTGAATAATCGCAGAAAGGTATAGAGCAATAGGAAGAGGAGAAGGTTGAGCATTCTACCAATCAAGTGCAAGCTGGAATTCCATTTGAATGTTACTATGAGACAACAGATTTAAAGACCAGTATTGGGGAGACAATAGTGCCATTTGAAAGTGAAGAAAATTTGATCACTTATGATGTAGACTACTTTGAATTTCAAGTTTGCCGACCAACCTCATCTTTAACAAGTGATGACCTGGTACAGCCTCAACCCGAGAATACAGGCACATCAAATTCAAAAAGGAATTCATTGGATTCACTTCCTAATCAAATTACACAACCACGTTTGATTTCTTCAACGGAGGTCAACTCTATCTCTAGTAAGCTTGAAGTGGAGAGTGAATAACACAAATGTTCCACTAGAAGGTTTGCCCCTGAACAATCAGAGAGTTAGGGAAATAAGTTTGTTTTTGAATCAAGAAAGGCAAGTAATTCTGCATCCATTGTTGCCCAGTTAAAATTTGAAGAGCTCAGTTCGATAGCCAATTCAGTGAGATCAATCAGTTCATCCAATCACGAAATTGGACTTGAATCAAACATGGATGCAGTTTCTTCTGCGATGGATAATGCCTTCAGGATAAGGGATATTGATCTATCAGAGAACTCAGTTCCCTATACTTCGAGGTTCTAGTTGGTGGTTCTAAATGTGGCACTGAACTTTCTATTTCTTCCACTCTTGATTCACCAGATAGGTTTGAACTTGGAGCTGTGGATTTTGAATAGGAAGCCAAAGTTTCAGAGGAAGGAACCGGTAATATTATAAGCACTAAACACCCCGATGCTGAAGCTAAGGGCGAGTCCACTATCCCAGGGTCTGATGCATCCTACTCCACTACCGTTCAACTAGAGACACTGGGTGATGTTAATGGTGCTGATGGTGAACCTCTTTATTCAGTCATAGCTGTAGATTCCTCGTAGGTAAAGCAGGAGTTAGAGAAAAATGCATCTGATGTGCAGACAGAGCTGGACTCTCAAACAGGTCATCAAACATTCTAGTCATCACCCAAAGCATCTCTAAGAAGCCATATGACTGTCCCTAAATCCCAAGGAACACCATCTAGTTTGGTATCAATGAAAGCTAAGAGGGCCAAAAGTCATAAAAGTGGGTCCAACCCAAAACATAGGTATTTGTCAGCTACTAAAAGATCCCCTACAAATCCTAACCATGATTCTAGGGCAAGTGGTAGTTTGGAACAATTGCCTAAAGATCATAAATCTACGAAACGACGCTATTCTTTAAGTTCAGCTAAACCTGATCATGTTGATCAGAAACCAAGAGATAGTTGTAGTAGTAATTCTCTCCCTAGTTACATGCAAGCGACAAAATCTGCGAGAGCCAAAGCTCAGGCCAGTAGCTCCCTTAGATCGAGTCCGGATGTGAAAGACAAGGATATATACATCAAGAAGAGGCACTCCTTAACCAGTGCAAATGGAAAGCAAGAATCCCCTCGTATCTAGAGGACTACGTCCTAGGTGCAGTAGGGTGCCAAGGGAAATGGTACCCATCACTGATGCTGCACTTTTTGGCCGAAGTAGATTCCGAGCTTCGCTTCCTGAAGAACACTCAAAGAAGAAGATCAGAGGACCACCGGATTGGCTCCGGCGGTAGCCGCTTCGATGTTTAAATTAATAAACTGAATTGAAAAGACTGTAATGTAAGCCAAATAATGAGCATAGAGAATAAAGCGTACCTTTAGGGCTTAATTTATAGGTGGTGGCTTTCCTAAGTTGATTAGGATTTGGAGCCATAAAAGTAGGGATTTGATCATCGGAGCAAGGCAGTTACCTTGTTGGATTGTATCAATAGAGACAACCATGTGTGGCGGTTTCCTTGCAGAAGACTATTTCCTTAATATCTGCTTGGCAGATATTAAGGCGGTGATGAGCTCTGTACCATAGGGAGTGCTCTGAAGGTCTGCGCTCAAACCTGTGAGTTCTGTAAGAATGTAGATCTGCTCTGGGGGTCTGTGCTTGGCCTTTTAAGTTCTGTAGGTTTGTTCTGAATGGCCGAACACGGATTGATCTTGTTGGATACGTGGCAAGTGAGGATTGGTCTGTCACTTTGTGGTATATCAGTTACTCCCCCCCCCCCCCCCAAAGCCTTAGTTTGAGCTTATGGCGTAACTAAGGTTTATTAGCCTCCGAAAAGTCACGCGTTCTGTCGTCTCATTTTCCAAGACGACTGTTGGTGGGTCATTTATTGCATAGTCGATTTTTTGGGCTTCCAAGGCCATCATTGCTTGTAACCGTCGTGACGGTTCACCTTGGTAGTCCCTATTTTCTGAATGTATATAAAGAGGGAAAAGAGTTTTGTACGCCTCTTTTATTATTTTTCTTGTACTTTGAAAGAAATAAAGCATTCGCCATTGTTGAACCAGCAAGCTAAACTGTAAGGAGTATCCGTCGTCCGACGCTTCTCTCTCTCTCTTCAGGTTTGACTTTGGTTCCTTTGTTCATATTTCCTTTGTCCTTCTTCTTCTTCTCCTTTTATTTTTTGAAATGTCTACCTCTACTGCATCTTCTGGTGTTAGCAGTAGTTCAAGGAGTCTTTTGGAGACTTCTGCTTCATCCCAAACCCTCACTAGGGATAGTGGTTCCTTGGGGACTAGGTCGGAAGGGACCCGTTCTAGCCCCGAGGTTAGGATTGTAGACGCTTTCTTAGAGCCTAGGAACAAAAAGGGAGAGGTCTCTAGTAGACTCTCCCAAAGAGAAGAGGGACAAAGCATTGTAACCTCCTCTTTGTTAGATAGCATAAGAGAGGAATTTGATTTTCCTCAAGATGTCGCCCTTAGGGCTCCTGATGCCATGGATCATCCTTCAGATATTAGGGAAGGTGAGATCTGTGTTTATATTGCCTGGTTTGAAATAGGCTTGTGTCTTCCTTTCCCCAAATTAGTTAGGGAGTTCTTTTGTTGGTTTAATCTTTGTCCTACCAACCTGAACTTGAACAGTTGGAGACACCTGTTAGGGTTTATAGTTTTAGGTCGCATGAACAATGTTGAGGTCTCTCTAGACTTGATCCATAGTAAAATGGACCTCAAGTATATAAGGTCAGAGAGCCTCTACTACATGTCTTTTGATAAGGGTTTCAGACCTCTGTCATTCGTACCGACCTCCAACAAATCTTGGAAAAATTGGTACTTTTTTGTTAGTGGAGGATGGGAAATGGCAGACCTTGAGGATCAGATCTCTACATTCCCCCGGAGCTCAGGGTTTATGGGTGAGACCCCTTTCTTTTTTGTAATTTTTATTTCTGTTCTTGCTTCCTGAACTGTTTATCTGACTGTTACTATCGTATATCCTGTGTAGGTAAAAGCGTTAAGAAGAGGCCGTCCTTCACACCTGTTCTCAAAGATCAATACAGTAGGCTTCTTCCGACCAAAAACAGGGACTTCAGAGTCATCCTCCAGCCGACCAGCCCAATGGCGCCAAAAAATAATAACAGAGTTGACGATGTGATGAAAACTGTCTTTGATAGTTGGGGCTCTATAAAGAAGAAGAGGGTGGTGAATCCCACTCCTCCTATCGGTTATTCTCAAACAAAGAAGAGGAAGACCATTGCCGTCCCCTCCACCTCTGCACCACCAAAGAAAGGGTTGGTGCCTTCTGCTTCTCCTTCCTCTACGTCACTCAAGAAAGGCATAGTGATCGCCGATCCTATCTCCTCTGTACCACCCAAGAAGGGCATAGTGATTTCTGAGCCTGCCCCCTCCTCGGCTCCAAAGGTCTCTAAAAAGGGAACAATGAGGGCGGCAGTTGACATGGCCTTGCTGCCTAATGGGTACAAGGCTGTGAAGGAAGCCATTGATGGTTTTTGGATGGATGCCCCTCTCAAGGACTCCCCTCTTGCAGCATTAGGCAAAGCACTCAGAAGACCGTTACTGGCGCCATGAGTGCCCATCTAAAGGTAACGATTATTCTATCTTTTTGGTGTTTTGTTTTTATTCCTGTTTGATCTGGTTTCTTTGTTGTTTTATAGACCTTGCACAGTTTGGCTGTGCTGATGGAATCCACCATAGACCCCCAGGCTGTGGAGGCACTTCAAGACGAGCTAGATGAGGCCAGACTTCAGCTCGACACAGCTCACTCAAAAGTCTCTGCTGCCAAGAAAGAGCTCCAAGAAGTGAGAAATTCCCTCTCCATTATGGAGTCCGAGAGGGATTCTTTCAAGTCTGAGAGGGAATCCCTTCTTCAGGAGTTGGAGAGGCTGAAGAAAAAGAATGGCGCACTTCAAGTCTCACTTATTCTGAAGGTCGAGGAAGCCAAAGTTGAGACCGAAGTTGAGATGAGGACTGAGGTGGAACAAATGGGTTGAAACTTTGTGCAGTTCAGTTATGATGATTTTAGGTCCAAGCTTTTTGCCAAGTTCCCAGACATTGATCTGTCGGGTATTAACAGGGATGATGATGATGATAATGATAATGATAATGCTACCTCTGTCAGCCCTTCAGCTTAGAAAGTTTTTATAGTTCTACCTTTTCTTTCTTTTTTCTTTTTTTTGTACCCGAACACACATATTAATAATAATATCTTTTCTTCAGAGCTTCTTGTCTTCTTTCTCTTTTGAATCACAATACTTGTGAACTTTGAGGTTGATCAAGCGTTGCTCCAAGTAAGCCTGTTCAGGAACTAACTGTAATCCCTTGATCGGTCATGGAACGTGGGTTGAACTTCCGAGCTCCATGAATTGTAGTAATTTTGCACCAAATTGTAATAATTGGGTGAATTTTTTGAAAGCCTCCAGAACTTATTGATAAGAACTTTAAGCAACTAGAATTATAACAATTGGTTGGAATGGGCGTCCGACTGAAAGAATGTTTGTAGTTGTGTAGAAAAGCAACTGAGTTAAGCCTTTTCACTTTAGCTTAGGAAATAACCAAGTAGTTTTAGTGAGGTGAATCATACAAGAGCTCTGTACATTGAGATGGTCCAGACACGAGGTCTGTACATTGAGATGGACCAGACATAAGGTCTGTACATTGAGATGGACCAGACATAAGGTATGTATATTAAGATGGACCAGACTTAAGGTTTGTACATTAAGATGGACCAGACTTAAGGTCTGTACATTGAGATGGACCAAACATAAGGTCTATGCATTAAGATGGCCCAGACATAAGGTCTGTGCATTGAGATGGACCAGACATAAGGTCTATACATTAAGATGGACTAGACTTAAGGTCTGTACATTGAGATGGACCAGACATAAGGTTTGTGCATTAAGATGGACCAAACATAAGGTCTATACATTGAGATGGAAACACTTCATGGAATATTTGAAAGGAAAAATTATTTATTGATAATACTTCCGTAAGTGTTTTATATTCCAAGGCCTGGGAACAGGTTTCCCATCCATGCTCTCTAGCCAATAAGTGGTAGTTCTGACTATCTTTATTACTCGATAAAGGCCTTCCCAGTTGGGTGATAGCTTTTGCATGGTGGGGTCCTTGGTGTTTTGAACACTCTTCTTAAGACAAGGTCTCCAACATGGAAGCTGGCTGGTTTAAGCCCTAGCTTAGAGTGGCTGACCATCCTGTGCTGATATGCTTCCATCCTGACCCTGGCTTGCTCCCTCTTTTCCTCAAGTAAGTCCAAGTTTTCTATGAGCTGCTGATCATTAGTCTCTTAGTTGAAATTTTCAGTCCTTAGGGTAGGCATACCGATCTCAACAAGGATCACTACTTTGGTGCCGTAGGCAAGTGAAAAGGGGGTTTCTGATGTTAGAGTTCTTCTAGTTGTTCTGTAGGCCCAGAGTACTCCGGGGAGTTCTTTAACCCATTTTCCCTTAGCTCCTTCCAATCTCTTCTTAAGAGCATCAAGGATCGTTCAGTTAGTGACTTCTGCTTGCCCATTGGCTTGTGGATGTCCAGGTGAGGAGAAATGTTGATTGATATGTAGGTCTTGGCAGAACTTTTTAAAGGTTTTACTAGCAAATTACGTATTGTTATCTAAGACGATCACGCATGGAATGCCGAACTTGCAAACTATATTCTTCCAAGTGAAACTTTTGACGTCCTTCTCTGTAATGTGTGTTAGTGGCTCTGCTTCTGCCCATTTTGAGAAGTAGTCAATAGCTACTAGTAGATATTTCCTGTTCTGTGTAGCTTTAGGCAATGAGCCTATGATGTCCATCCCCCACTGTGCAAAAGGCCATGGGCTTGTGATAGGGATGAGCTCATGGCGGGGCTGGTGTTGGTAGGGAGCGAACCTTTGGCACTTATCACATTTCTGGGCATATTCTTTTGCCTCCCTCAACATTCTAAGCCAATAGTAGCCTTGTGTTAGAGCCCGGTGTGCTATGGTTCTGTCCCGTTATGATTTCCACATATTCCTTCATGAATTTCTGCCAGGACATACTGAAACTCTTCTAGAGACAAGCATTTCATTAATGGTTGAGAATAAGATCTTCGGTACAGCCTTCCATTCATGACAAGATACCGAGCTGCTCTAATTCGGACCCGTTTTGCCTTGTTTTTATCCTTTGGGAGGGGCCCTTTTTCTAGGTACTGGAGGATGGGAGTCATCCAATTCTGAGGTTGTTTTGTAATCTGGACGACTTGAATCTCTTCGATGCTAGGCCTTGGCTGATGGGAGATTCTTAGCGTAGTATCACCTTCTGACTTCATGTGAGATGCCATGTTTGTCAAGGCATTAGCTCTGCAGTTCTGACCCCTTTCTATTTTTTTGATTGAGAATGCTTGGAATGAGCGTTTCAACAAGTTGACCAGTTCTGAATACCGAAGCATCCTATCATCTTTGATAGCAAACTTTCCCTGAACTTGGCTGACCACCAATTGGGAATCAGAGAAGACTTCAAGGTTTTGAGCCTCCTATTCTCGTGCTAGCTTCATTTCTAAGATAAGGGATTCATATTCTGCTTCATTGTTGGAAGCTCTGAATCCCAAGCTGACTACCTTCTCTGCTATGAGCCCATCAGGAGATTGCAACACCAAACTAACTCTAGAGCCATGGTTGGTGGATGATCCGTCAGTATAAAGCTGCCATGTCCCCAAACTTTCACAAAGCTGGGCTCTGTTCTGTAGTGCTGGAGTAAATTCGGCAGCAAAATCAGCCAAGGCTTGCCCTTTAATTGAGATCCGTGGAACATAGGATATGTCAAACTCCCCTAGTTCCACTGACCACTTGACTAATCACCCTGAGACTTCAGGCTTCCTCACAGTATTGACTTCAGGGGGTAGGTAGTTGAGACTTCAGTGGGATGTGCTTGGAAATAAGGTCGTAGCTTCCGAGCAGATACTATTAGCGCAAGGGCTAGCTTTTCAATCTTGGGGTACCTCTTCTCTATATCTAACAATGCCCTGCTGACATAAAATATAGGCCTCTAAATGCCCCTATCCTACTTAATCAGTATAAAGCTGACGGTATTCTTAGAGACAGCTAGGTATAGAAGTAATTTTTTCCCCTAGATTGGATTTAATAAGAGCTCAGGTAAAGCTAGGTACTCCTTCAATTCTTGAAAGGATTTTTCACATTCTTTCGTCCACTGCAAAGCTTTGTTACCTTTCAAAGCTTTGAAGAATAGTAGGCAACGATCAGTGGATTTGGAGATAAATCTACTCAGAGCTATTATTCTGCCATTCAGAGCTTGAATGTCTTTCTTGGTCCTTGGTGACTCCGGTCCAACCAGAGCCCCAATTTGAGTGGGGTCTGCTTCTATACCCCCTCTAAGAGACAATGTACCCCAAAAATTTTCCCTTTGTTACACCAAAGGTGCACTTTGAGGGATTGAGCTTCATCTTGTACTGCCTCAGGATATCAAATGTTTGGGTTAGGTGCTGGATGTGACTATTCTTCCATAGGCTCTTGACCAACATGTCATCAATATAGACTTCCATGGTACTGCCGATCAGAGGGCTGAATATCTTATTAACCAGGCCCTGGTATGTTGCCCCAGCATTCTTTAGTCCGAACGACATCACTCTATAGCAATAGAGACCTCGTTTGGTTATGAATGCTGTCTTTTTCTGGTCTAGAGGGTGCATCTGTATGTGATTGTACCCTGAATAGGCATCCATAAAGCTCATAAGTTCGTGCCCTGTAGTAGCATCAACTAGCTGATCTATCCTCGATAAAGGAAAGTTATCTTTGGGACAAGCTTTGTTGAGGTCTATATAGTCGACGCAGACTCTCCACTTGCCATTTTTTTTCTTGACCAGAACAGTGTTGGCTAGCCAATCAGGATAAAATACCTCCCGTATCATCTTGGCATCAAGTAGCCTTTGGACCTCTTCGTTGATAATCTGATGCCGCTCTAAAGCGAGTGGCCTTCTCTTTTGTCTTACTAGTGGGTGGTCTAGATCCACCATTAGTTTATGAGTGATGAGGTCTGGATCTATACCTTCCATATCCTTCATCTCCCAAGCAAACACAGAAAGGTTTTTCTTCAAGAATTTTATCATCTCATCCTACTCGACAGGTGTCAGGTCTGGGCCTATCTGTAGGTAGCTCCCTTAGTGTCACATCCCGAACCCCACCCTACGCGGATGTCGAGGACGTGATGCCAGTCAGCCGCCACGCAACCAACCGAAGGCAATTTCTGAACTTTCCAGTGAATTGCACTCCGACTGTAGGGTCAGATGCAGCGGAATTTAAAAACTTTTTTTTTTTTTGTCACGGGAATGCAACTCATGTATCCCCCGTAGGATATGTATCACACAGAGCAAGTCTAAAATCCAACACTAACAATTCTAACTTCAGAGCATATCTATAATCTGACATATAATAACAGAGCAGAACTATAATCTCTAGAGTACCGTTTAAATCCCTGAGCCATGTCTATATCTAATATATATCAGTCAAGTCAGTCCTATTACATCACCCACCTGATTAAACAGATTCAATCCCCAATAATCCAATCTCCACAGATCAGTGCCATCAGATCCAATTGATATCATTCCTGAAAAATGTTAGGGAATAGGGTGAGCTTCGAAAAGCTCAATGAGTAACACAGGTTCCCTGTCAAGGGTTTCAAAACCATTTCTTGTTTACAAAGCACAAGGGTAGTTCAGTTGTTTCTGAAATAGCAGTTTTATAAATCTACTTTAAATGCAGTTTCAGTAGAATAAAGCAGGACTACACAAAATAAAACAACAGATCAGAACAGACATAACATAACAGACCATATCAAGTATAACCGTACAGAACAGAACACAACAGGTTAGGACGGAGCAGAACCGAGCAGAGCAGGACATAACAAATCAGAACAGGATAAAGCAAAGCACAACAAATCAGAACAGAATAGTAAATGATGCCAATATATCAATCAGAGACAAACAGGTCAGAATAGAACGGTTCAGAGTAGAATAGATCGGAATAAAACAGGTCAGAATGGATTACAATAAAACGTAATAGAACGGAACGGATCTGAACATAACAATTCATTACCGAACAGAACGGAATAAAGCATAACAAATCAGAACATAACAGAACGGAACGGAAACAATATGTCAACTAGAGATACAGGTATATCATCAACGGAATGAAACAAGACAGAATTGAGCGAAAACAGGATATCAATCAGTGTACAGGCATATTATAATGAAAAGGTACAAGACAGAGCGGGAATAATATATCAATCAGAATACAAGCAGATCATCGACGGGATGGAACATAACAAAATGAAGCGGAGACAATATTTTAATCTGAAACAAAGTACATCCTTAACGGAATGGAACATAAGCCATCAGGGACAAGGCATATAAATCAAAGAACAAGACAGATCAGTATGGAGCAGATCAGGACGGGATGGAACAGAACAGAACAGATCAAAACAGAGCAAACAGGTCAGGACAGAACAGATCAAACATAACAAATCAGGACATACCGGAACTGAACGGATCAGGCAGATCAGACAAAGCAGGTCAAGAAAGATCAAAACCGAACAGATCAGACAGATCAAACAGAATAGGTCAGACAGATCAAACAGAACAGGTCAGGACAGATCAAAACTGAACAGATCAGACAGATTCAACAGAACCAATCAGGACAGATCAGACAGAACAGGTCAGGACAGATCAAACAGAACAGGTCAGGACAGATTAAACAGAACAGGTCAGGACAGATTAAACAGAATGGGTCAGACAGATCAACAGAACAGGTCAGGACAGATCAAACAGAACGGGTCAGACAGATCAACAGAACAGGTCAGGACAGATCAGACAGAACGGGTCAGACAGATCAAACAGAACAGATCAGAACAGATCAACAGAACGGGTCAGACAGATCAAACAGAACAGATCAGAACATATTAGACATAACAGATAGTTAAACACGTTCATTTGAAACGGTATTAAAAACAAGAGTACAGTTAAAACATCAGAGTAACAGAACAGATCAGTTAAAACATCAGAGTAACAGAACAGATCAGTTAAAACATCAGAGTAACAGAACAGATCAGTTAAAACATCAGAATAACAGAACAGATCAGTGATGAGCAGAGCAGAACAGTATAACAGAATAAACAGTACAGTATGCACAGATTAAACAGTGCAGTATGCTCATATAGTGCTCAATACTGAGATGGTACCAAGATTCAGTTGTTCTTTTCAGAACCAGTAAAAAAAAACAGCGGTTTCTTTCAGTACAGAGCAGAGGAACCAGACAGAGTAAAAATCATGCATTAAGTAAAAGCATGAAATCAGTGAATCAGATAGAACAGTACAGTACAGTATTTTTAAAATACAGTAAGTAGGCAGTGTACTTATACACCAAGTCAGGAGTCAAGGTTACTCACAACTGTTACGGTTATCTCCTTGCATAAACAATCTGATAACCTCCAAGTACGTCAGGCATCACCATGTATATCCTGAACAATCATCATCAATTACAGACAGATCAGAATTTATCCAGTCAGGTCTTATTCGTCATCTTAGGTGTCTATCGGATTACCTAAGATAACCTAGTAGCCTATCGCCCTCTCATCAGGTTTCATCCGGGGCTATTTTATTCTTAAATTAGGCTTAGCAGTCATCAGGATTATAACCCAAGTCATTTAGACTTCAATCGTTATCAGTCAGTTACTTTTTCAGCCCTAGGGGCAAAACAGTCATTTTATCACTCTTGCCCGGGCCTTGTCAAGGCCCTCAGAATAGTCTTTATATCTTAAATATAAAGTTCTACGTCTTTTAGACTCCAATCGGTATCAGTTAGGTTCTTATTTTAACCATAGGGGCAAAATGGTAATTTTGTCATTCTTGCCCCAGACCTAGTCGTGGTCTTCAGAATAGTCCATATATCTTAGATATAATTTTCTAAGTCCTTTGGACTTCATTTGGTATCTACTTTTGGTCATCGGGACACATTAGTCGTTTCTCGTTTTACGCGTTAACTGTTCCAGAGTCTTATTTAGCCCTTCAGTGTTCATAAGTATCCTTATGATAATTTATCAGATCAGTTTGACCTTTATTTGACCTCTACTTTGCACTTACTGTGCTCAGGGGTATTTTGGTCATTTTACGTTTTGTAAGATTCTAACTCCGAATCATTATTTAATCATGTTTACAGTTTCACCAGTATCTGGGCTTCTATCGGTATCAATTTCGTCCCAATCGGACTTCATCTGGGCTCGTACAGTATCAGGGGTATTTTGGTAATTTCATACGTCATATTTTTTCGGTGCCTCAGTTCACAGAATGAACCTCACCATTGGGTCCAGAGCGTCCGACATAATCAGAATAGACTGTCTTTTATTTTTATTTGGGCCTGGGTACCCTCAGAGGTAGTACAGTCATTTGTCACTTACAGGTCTGTATTTTTCGGTACATAATTTCCTAATTTGGACTGTACCATTGAGTCCAGAATATTTGAAATGGTGGAAATACACTATTTATTTGCTTTATTTGGACTCCGTTTGACATATTAAATGTCCAGGGGTAAAATCGTAATTTTACTTATTTAATAAAATAATTAAATAATTATTTTATTATTTAATTAATTTTCCAGGGGCTTAAATGAATAATTTCTCAATGTTCTGGGCCACAGTACAGTTTCCCAAATTAGGGGGGTTAATCCGTAATTTTCAGAAACATTTGGGGGGGGTTAAATATAAATTCAGAAAATTAGGGTTCAGACCAGAGGGTTCAGGGGTTCAGAAATTGAACCGGTCCAATAATCTCAAAAGCCAACCGGTTCAGTGACCTTAAGAAAACCGGAATAAGATACTCCAGTTATCCCCAATTTCTTTCTTATTCTCGGTTTGGATAGGCCCCAAATCAATTTCCCAACTTTTGATTTATTAACTCTATTGCCAAACAGCCGAAGTCAGGTTTTAATTTAAAACCTTCAACACCAAAACGGCGCAGTTTCAATTAAGCGGTGGCCAGTTCATACGTCGACACGTGTGTGAGTCAGTTCGGTGGGTTTGGACGTGTTGGACGAGTCGACTCGGTCGACTCGTCGTCTTCTTCACCAACCAGTGTACTGTTGCCCTAATTCCCAGTTCCAGTTTCCTCCATTTTCGTGGAGTTTCATACAAGGTTTTCAACATGTTTCGGTCCCAAATGGTTCCTGAACGTTATTCCAACACTTTTGCATTGGTTTTAAGCTTCAAAACTAAGAATTAAGCTCTGTACAGCCGATTATCGTGCAGATTTTCAATCCAGTCGTGTGGCCTTGTTTCTCAACCAAAACGCACGATTCTTGGCTTGTTGTGACCCTTAGGATAGGGGCTTCAATTCCCCATTTATAAATTTCAATTTGCAAGCCTATCTCAGGTTTTGGGTTCCATGGCCGAAAAGAATAGTGTCAAATTTGAGGGTCTTCTAGTGTGTTTTTGGGTCGCGTATCGTGATATTCAGAACCCTAGAAGAGTCTAGATGAGTTCTAGACCATCAGGAGTCCGTTTTATGGAGGTCGTTTCAGACCTGTTACCCAAAGTGTTTTAATGGCGGTTTGCTCACGGTTTGGGGTTTCAAGCCCCATTCGAGCCTCCCAATTGATTCAGAATCGTTCTAAGGCCTCACAGGAACTCATTTATACAGTTTAAATGGATTAAAACTATCAGAACAGTATGTCAAATTTTAACAAAAAATTTTTCAGTTTAAAGAGGAGTATACCTTGGTTCAGGCCATTGTTCCTCCCTCCCATAGCTCAGTTCAGACCTTGGCACCTCAGGTGTGCCTCAGTCCCAACCGTGCAGCACATAGCCTCGATTCCCTTCTTTTGCTTCTTCATGGAACACCCTCATGCATAAACCATGGATATACACATCACCCTCACAATGGTTTCTCACATGGGTTCTCTCTCCCTCAACAGATCAGTCCTCCCAACAGTTTTTGATTTCTGAATATTTAGTTCACACACTTGTTATTGTAGAGATCCCCAGTTCATGTGTATATTAGTGTACACTTATACATATACATAATCATATATGTAGGGTCTAGGTCTAATTGTAGACACTTGAGATGTGATGATGAGGCTGAAGTGTAGGGGTTTAGGTCATGATGGAGGTTTTGCATGTAACCTCATTGGTCAGTTTGGGAGGTGGCCCCACCAGAATTCTGGGTTATATACCTTTCATTGTATGTTTGTACACAAACAATAATAGCCCAGTTGGTAATTTTTGGATGAGGTTTCTTTTCACTCAAAGGTCAAGGGTTCAATTCCCTTGGCCTCCCATTTGGCCATTTTTCCCATATTTTCGGTTAAGGCCACGTTTGGTTGCACAGTAATTCAGTTTCAGTGTTTCCTTCGTAACTTTCATTCCGTAACTCATTTTTCGACGCGATTTGTTCTGAGAGTTTCGTATTTCAGTATTCTTCAGTGTCAGAGGCTCCGTGTCATTTATTAATCATTCAGGATTTCCCGGGTTAGCTAATTCGGGTTCCGTTGGTGTTAAAACGACATTATTTTATCGATTTAACCAGTAATTGGGTTTGGGTATCATACCCTTTTCCCCCAGATATATTTGATTATTTAATCGGTCCATGGCGACCGTCGGGATCATAATTAATTCCCTAATCATTCTATAAGCCTGTTATTAATTAATAATTAACACTAATTATTAACTACGCAAAGTCGGGGTGTTACACTTAGGGTTCCGAGCTGACCAGTACTTTAATGGGCTCCCCTATAGGCTTGGCCCTGCTGTCCCTTCCTCTGGGGCTCAGTGGCTCATCAATTCTAGAAGGCAGTCTTTTGCCTCATGATAATGGGAGTAAACTAGATCTCCACATTCACGGGCATGCAGTAATTGCTATTTGGGGGCCTTGACCTTGAGTGCGAGAGCATGACATTCTCTAGAGGTTGGTTGGCATCCCCTGATAGAGTAGACAGTCTGATCGTGGACGTACTTTAGGCATTGGTGGAGGGTCGAGGTGACTGCTCCCATCTGATGTAGCCAAGGTCTCCCAATTATGACATTGTAGGGAGATTTGGCATTCAGAACCATGTATTTAGTTACTGTGGTTTATTGTCCGCCCCCTTCTCCAACAGTGGTGGCAAGATCAATCCTTCTTAACAGAGTGTTGAGATTTCCATCAAAACCTGTCATGATTACACCAATGGGCTTGATGTCACTTGGGGTTGAGCTTCATCTGCTTGAAAGGTTCGTAGAACAGAACGTTCGTTGAACTCCCAGTGTCCACGAGGACTCTTCGGATCTTAAAGTTGGCAATTTTGAGGGAGATGACAAAGGCATCACTGTGAGGACAGTGTACTCCTATAAGGTCTTGATCCAAGAATTGGATTTCTGGCACCGGCCTTAATCTTTTCTCCACATTAGAGATCTGTATGATGCTGGGGGTAGCTCTGGCCTCCCGAGCATATCGTTTCCTTGATCTGTTGGAAGTTCCTGTTGTAGGGGAATCTACATGTAAGACGAAGATTACTTGGTTGTTCTGCCGTGGAGGCTCATTCCGTCCTACCTTTTGCTCCTGGCTCTGGTCAGGCCTCCTCTGCTGGGGCCTATTATCGCGGGGGTTCTGCCCTCTATCCTGCTTGATGAATTCCTATAGTCGCCCTCTCCTTATAAGCTGCTCAATCTCGTGTTTAAGAGTCTTACATATGTTGGTTATGTGCCCGCGGTCCTTGTGGAAATCACAATACTTGCTTTGATCCCTGTAGCTGGGGTCACCTTTTAGAGGCTCTGGACATCTCAAATTCTCTTGAGATCGACTTACCGGAGTATGTTGTTTGGAGAGGTATTCAGAGGAGTAAAATTGGTGAACTCTCTTAGCCCTGAATTATATGAAGTTCTGGGCACCACTCTTTTTCTGGGCTTCTGACTCTCTTCCTAGCCGTACTAAGGTCCCTCCTCTAGTCATCCTTCCTCTAATTGTCTTTCTTCTAGTCATCTTTTTGGGCTTGCTCTTTAATCTTTCAGGAGGTGTCTTTGGCTTCCTCTTGGTTAATGTATTTCCTTGCTCGGTCCATGAGGGATGCCATGTCGACAAGGGGATTTTTTGTCAAGGAATCCCTAAAGCCTCCCTGTGCAAGACCAGAGGCCAAAGCAGCTACAAGGAAACTAGAGCTGCAGTCTGTAACCTCAGTGAGTTCAGCATTGAAGCCCACGATGTACTCTCTGAGGGACTCTTCCTTTGTCTACTTTACATTCAACAAAAATTCATGACCCTTTCTCAACCTCCTGCTGGTCATGAACCTGTCCAAGAATTGCCTGTCGAGCTCATAGAAACTGGTGACTAAGTTCGGTGGGAGGTGGTGAAACTACTTCAGAGAAGTACCCTTAAGACTGGTTACAAACGTTCGGCACATAAAGGCGTCAGAAGTGCTGTGTAGGGCCATGGTGTGCTAGTAGTGGGAAAGGTGGTCCCCAGGATCCCCTGTCCCATCATAAGGAGTGAATTCTGGGACAAAAAACTTCTTCGGCCTCTCCTCGGCCATGATAGTAGGGGTGAAAGGTGTGGCAAACCTTCCGAGCAACCTTGCTAACTCGTCCTGCTCTAGAGGGTTTTGAACACCCCTCATAACAACAGTGCGGTCCGTAGATTCTGCAACTTCTTTAGCTCTTGGTAAGCCCCTTGGCAAGATAGGTTGCTGCGAGTCAAGCCTTGCAGCTTCAGGGCCTATATGGACAGGATGATCTTGGCACATAGTTGGGAGATTACTTTGGTCCCCCTGGACTGGAGGAGTAGGGGCCACTTGAGGTTGAGACTCTTGTGATGCTGGGTTTACTCCCGAAGCCCCAGGGGCTGGAGCCCTAGTGGTGCTTTGATAATGTACTTCTGGGATAAAGGTCGGTATCTCTCTGCCGACAGCTACCGACGGCTGGGGATCTCCATAAATATGGGTAGTAATAGGAGGTTGTTGCTATGTCATGTTGATGGGTGGATTCAAAGGATTAGTTTCTCGGTTCTGAGTGAGCATTGTCAGAGTTCTTAACATGGCTAGAAGTTGCTCTTGCATCAACTGATTCTGTCGCTTGACCTGATCAAGCTCTTGTTGTACGGGATAGGTGGTTCGTCCTCTCCCCCGTCGATTGGCGGTTGGGGTTGAAGGTCTTGTGGATTTTGAGCGTTCTTCCTCGGGCGGAGATTGGGAGCCATAGTCCTTTTGTAAAAAGAAGAATGATTTTTTGCGTAAGTAGAGCACTTTGGTGATTGTCGTTTCCCACAGATGGCACCAAACTGATGCTGCACTTTTTGGCCAAAGCAGAATCCGAGCTTGGCTCCCTGAAGAACACTCAAAGAAGAAGATCAGAGGATTACCGGATTGGCTCCGGCGGTAGCCGCTCCGATGCTTAAGTTAATAAAATGAATTGAAAAGACTGTAATGTAAGCCAAATAATGAGTATAGAGAATAAAGCGTACCTTTAGGGCTTAATTTATAGGTGGTGGCTTTTCTAAGTTGATTAGGATTTGGAGCCATGAAAGTAAGGATTTAATCATCGAAGTAAGGTAGTTACCTTGTTGGATTGTATCAATAGAGATAACCATGTGTGGCGGTTTCCTTGCAAAAGACTGTTTCTTTAATATCTGCTCGGCAGATATTAAGGCAGTGATGAGCTTTGTACCATAGGGAGTGCTCTGAAGGTCTGCGCTCAGACCTGTGAGTTTTATAAGAATGTAGATCTGCTCTAGGGGTCTGTGCTCGGCCCTTTAATTTCTGTAGGTTTGTTCTAAATGGCCGAGCACAGATTGATCCTGTTGGATACGTGTCAAGTGAGGATTGGTCTATCACTTTGTGGTAAATCAATCACCATGGTATTTTATAAACCTCTTAGTGTTCTTTCCATATTGAAAGGCCTACAAATGTACTTACTTAATCACGTTCACTTAACCAATGTGACCAGCAACACTTGTTTTTGTACAAGTAAAATGCACTACCGGTTATACAACTAAGAAACTTGTACTTTTCCAAAAAATAGGAACCAAATACCCTTCTATCTCCCAAGAGTAGTGATACTAAATGTCTAGGTGATGGGAAGGCAGATGTATGCCTGAAGCATTTTTTTAGGTAGTCAGGCTGGGGAATACAAAGGAGAACAGACCTCCCCCTACTGATAGTCAAAGAACCTCCAACCTTGGAGGTGGGAGTCATGGGACTTGATCCGAGGGGTCTCGTATGACTAACGAGAGATTCACCAATGAAGTTAGTTGGCACTTGGGACATTCGCAAGTTGTTAGTTGTCACTAAATGATAGTTTGGATGCGATCACCAGTTGCTGTGGTTCTGTCAAAAAAGATCTCATTATCATCTTAAATAGTTTTATCTTTTTTGTGAGATTTGATCTCCACTTCAGTTGTGTTGATTGACTAGCATTGCAATTTTCCATGAAAGTATAATTTGACGGTTTCAAAACGACACAAAATATCTTTCCAAGAATGTTAGTGAAAATTAGCCTTTTAGGTTTTGCTTGTAGGTTTCTTATAGCTATTTTTATTGAGACAGTACATGGGAAAGATCTGTGTGAAGCGCCTCCTCAATTATACTTATAGTTGACCTGTAGTTGTATCTGCTGCTACTATAACCGGTAGCTGTATCCACTTGTTGAGGGTGGGTCTTGGCGCAATAATAAGGTTGCTCTATTGTGATATGGAGGTCACGGTTCAAGTTACGAAAATAGTCTCTCTCTTTGTATAGGTAAGGTCGTATACATCTAACCCTTCCCAAATCCCATAATGGTAAGAGCTAGGAGCCATGTGCACTAGGTTAACTCTTTTAGTTGTATCCATTAGTCCTCTATTCTTACCGTCTTCTAGATGTGTTCAACACTAATCATAACCCTCAGATTAACCTGATGTTTTTAATGTCTTGGATCAGATGTGTTCAAAATGTCTTTTGTTTTCAGCTAATCATAATCCTCTTAAGTTTAACCTGACATTGTCAGTGTAATACCTCGTGGTCAGTGTTGATCAATTTGAAGTTTTGACATATATTTGTTTACTTACTGCTTAAATCCTTTCTTGTTTCAGAGAGAAAGTGGCAGAGGTGAAGAACACAGAGAGGCAACAGCGTTTAACAAGTTCAATCAATCGATTTCATGGGTAGCTATCCAGTTTTTCTTGCGGCATGTCCCTTTTCAGATAGCACAATATTAAGCCAGCCATGCATCGATAGGGGTTTTTTTGGTAGAAGAGATCTGTAGAGAATGGAGTGAGGTTTCATGTAAATTACTGATGCTGCACTTTTCGGCTCGCAATAAATCTGGGCCCCGCGACCTGTAAAACACTCAAAAAGGGGGATCAGAGGACCACCGGATTGGCTCTGGCAGTAGCCGCTCCGATGCTTAAATAAGTAAACTGAATTGAAAAGACTGTATTGAAAGCCAAAGAATGAGCATAAAAATCAAGCGTACCTTTAGGGTTTAATTTATAAACCATGGCCTTCCTAAGTTGATTAGGATTTGGAGCCATGAATATAGGGATTTGATCATCAGAGATTGCAGTTACCTTGTAGAGTATTGTATCGTAGATAGAGATAATCATAAATAGTAGTTTCCTTGTTGAAGACTGTTTTCGTGTTGAAGACCGTTTCCTTATTCCTTGCTTCGTAGTTGTTATGGAAACCATAAGGTCGGAACCATACAAAATACTGAGTGAATATTGCCCAGAGCATAAGGTCTGGAGGATATGTGCATGAAGATGCCCTGGAAGTTCCGCCTGCTCTGTATGAATGAGTTTATCGGCTCTGTAGAATATGTATATGAGAATGCCCTGAAGGCTGTGACTGCTTTGTATGACCGAGTTTATCAGCTCTGTAAGCACACATGTTTCAAAGTGATTGGTGTGTCTGTTTGTAGTATATCAGCTACTCCTCCCTCGAGCCCTAGTTAGGAACTAGGGCATAACTAGGGTTATGGGCTATATGAAGAGTCGCACGTTTTGTTTCTCCATTTTTTGAGACGTCGGTTTAATGGGTTATTTATTGCACAGTCGATACTTGAGAAGCCATCATTATTTTCAACCGTTGTGTCGAATCGTCTTGGGAGGCTCATATTTCGAATGTGTATATAAAGAGGGGGAAAGGACTTTTATGCCTTTCTTCTGCACTTGCTTCTACAGTACCAGAGGATGCCACTGCCATTTGACGTATTTTGAAGGTTGAAGGATATCCGGTGTTCATAGCCTTTCTTGATTTCAAGTTTGATTTTAGCCCCTTTTACATTCCCTTTCATTTGCTTCGTTACTTTTTCTTGTTCGCCATGTCTGGCCCTGGGTCACCTTCTGGTTCGGGCAGTTCTTCTAGGACCATTCCTCAACTACAACTCGTGAATCTTCCTTCCGTTAATGATGCTGAGAATAGATTGGTAGAGCCCCCCTCTAGTTTGAGGGTTAGGATAGTTGACGCATTTGATGAGCCCCCGAATAGGGCTGGTGAGACCTCTGGTCGATCTGGCCATAGAGAGGAGGGTGAGAGTGCGATTATTGAGAAGATGCTGGTAGAGTTGTGGAAGAAATTCAATCTCCATTCAAACATTACTTTTAGGGTCCCGGACCCTCTGGATCACCCACGTGATGTTAGAGCGGGGGAAATCTGTGCCTATTTGGCTTGGTTCGAAATGGAACTGACAGTCCCCCTTCCTGACCTTGTAAAACAATTCTTTTGTTAGTTCAACCTTTGCCCTGTAGACCTGAACCTTAATAGTTGGAGACATCTGTTAAGCTTCATAGTGTTGCGGTATATGAATAATGTCGACATGTCCCTTGACCTGATCCGTAGTAATATGGATCTAAAATACATGAGGGCAGAAGGCCTTTTTTATATGTTTTTTGATAGTGGGTTCAGACCCCTTACTTTCGTGCCCTCTTCAAACAAGACCTGGAAGAAGTGGTATTTCTTCATTAAGGTAGGATGGGAATACAAGGACTTCCAAGACCAATTCTCAACATTCCCTCGAACCACTGGGCGAAAGGGTGAGGCCCAATTTTCCCATGGCTGCTTTGATTTTGTTTTGTACACCAATTGCCGAGCTGATTAATTTCTGTATCTTTTGTGCAGTTAGGAGTGTGTGGAAAAGACCGAACCCCTCTCCCGCGCTTTAGGAGCAATACAAAAAGCTTTTACAGCCCAACAACCGAGACCATTCCTCCATTGTTAACCGTGATAAGCTGATGGCTGCCAGGGGAAGTGTTGAGAGCTTGCAAAGGATATGATGGCAAGGTGGGAGACCGAGCCATCTTCATCTGTGGCAGTGGGGGAGGCTTCTTCCCCAGCGGACCCTCTCATCAAGACAAAGAGGCGGAGGTTACTTTCGATCTCTCCTGAACCCACTGAGGGGGAGAGAGAGGCACCTGCCCCCATTTCTGTGGTCCCCCCAGCCCCATCCAAACAAGCGGGCAAGGGGGCGTCGTCCTCGGTGGCCTCTGGTGCTGTCAATCAAGGGGCCAAAAAGATTCTGAGGGATTTTTGGGCCAAAGGCTCAATCAAAACTAGGCCCTAGAAGTCGGAGAAGCTTCTTGCTAATCTGGCTTCTCTTCAGGTTAAGGTAAGTTCTTTGGGTCTTTTATCTCTTTTCCCTTTTTTTCAAGTGTTTTGGCTGGCATTGAACTGTTTGCTTTGTACATTGCAGACCCTGCACACCCTTTCTGCTCTGACGGAGGTCTCTCCCCCTTTAGAAGAGGTTGACAAACTTCTGGCCGAGCTGGACGATCTCAGGCTTCATCTCGGTATTGCTAAGTCTGAGGCTCACGACTTTACAGAGAGGCTGAAGGAGTCCCAGAATTCTCTGGTCGTCATGGAGTCAGAGAAGAACCTTGTTATTCAGCAAGCAAAGAGGCTACAGAGAGAGATGGACGGCATGCGGTATCAATACAATCAAAAGCATGAGGATTCAGTGGAGCAGGCCAGGCTGGAGAACGAGACGGAGATGAAGATGGAACTGGAAGGAATGGCCAACACCCTGATCATGTTCGGCTTTAACAACTTTCGAACTAGGTTCCTTGCTAAATTTCCCAATTTTGACATTTCCTCGATTGTGCCTCCTAGGGTTACCCCTCCCGAGGTTGCCGTTCCGAGCGAGGTGGTCGATGTTCTCCCTACTGATCCCACTGAAGTTGTTGTCCCGAGTGAGACGAGTGATGCTGCTCCTGCCGATCCTTCCCCAGCCATTGAGCCTACCTCTGCTGATTAGGCTTAGGAAATATGCTTAGTTTAGGTTTTTTGTTTTTTTTTGTTTTTTTTTTTTTCTTTGAACTTCCAGTGTAACAGACTATTTGAATGAAACAGTTTTTCCCTTCTTAAATGTATTCATCCCATTTCTCTTGTGTTTGGTTGACTCATGTAGTATTTCCTTTGAATTTGTGGTTGATGTGAGAAATTACTGCAAGTGAGGCTGTTCTGGATACCTCCAGATCCACTTTTTAATTGTTGGCAACTGTCTTCCGAGCTGTGCTTGCAATAAGACGATGACTGTAGGCTAGTTCTGATTGCTTCTTCTTCTTTAGATAAGATAGGAAAGCAATTTCGATCTGACATGCAGGGATCTGGTATTGATCTTGTGTCACATATATATTGCGAGTAAATTTCTGAAGAATTCTTGAGGCAGTTTGTTCTAAACCCAAGTTTTATAGCAAAAATTCGGTGTTTTCATGTCTGTCATTCTGACGATTGAGACTTTTGCCTCTTAAGTCATTCAGACCAGGACTGAGATATATCCGAACTGATGGTCTTTTGTCGTACACGTGGTCCGTCAGGGATCAACGGAATGGCCAAGACTGAGAGGTCTGTATGTTGGACCGAAGGCCTTTGTGTAAAGGTGGATCGGACTCTGTCTGCTTGATCAGTACGGTATGCTTGGGGGAGCCTTGCATCTCGTCTTCTAGGTATCTGAAAGGATGATTTTATACGTCATTCATTTATACAGCTATCTTTTGGGTTTTCGAGGCCAACCCTTTATTTAACCGTTGTGACGGTTCATCTGGGTGACTTTTGGGCTTCGAGGGTTTATATATATGAAAGAGGAGCGTACGGTTGTGCCCTATCTTTTTACTTTTGCTCCCATATTATTCCCCTGTCGGAGAGAATTTGAATGTCTTTTAGAGGCTTACCATTTGTCCGGAGATGATTGACGATTTTCAATCCGAGTTGGGAATGATTAAACTGTGGCCGAAAGTTAAACTTCCCTTTGATTTAGTCTCCAAGGAAGGATTAGAGAAGGCAAAGATCTTCTTGTCCATCTTAGTATCCGGTCGAGATTTCTCCGATTAGAGGTGGACCCTCCTTGATTCAACCGAGGCTGGGAGCATTGGTGATGAAGATAAAGGTGGGATGCCTCCTCTCCTTTGTGTCTTGGTAGAGACCCTTGCTCAAATCGGCTGGGGTGTCATGCCAGCTTTAAGGGAGATGAATGTGGAGAATGGAGGTCTCTTGAGACCCAGAGTCCTCATCATCCGTTGGTCTTGAGATCAATGACAGTGATAATGAAATGGCTGGGTGCTTCTTGCTGCAGATTGGGGTTCAGGGTTCCTTCCTTCCAAATGGAGCCGGCGACGGCGGTAATGGTCGTTTGGAACCTGGGCCCCTTTCGTATTCAAGGAATAAAGCTATGATGTCGTAAAAGCGTAGTGATGCCTTTGTTGTAGCTTTTGTGTACTTGTTCTATTTCTAGTCTTCTTGTACTGATGTAAATTTTCTGAATCATTAATAAAATTGAGTTCCTTCTTCTCAGATCTGATGTTCTTTGTATTTGAATGTGCTCTTCTAGAGTTAAAACACCTTTTCGTGCACTTCTGATGACTAACTTTTCTGTACGTTCTAAGAGTAGATCAAAGGAACTTGCATAAAATTTGAAGTCTTGAGTCAAAGTATTTTAAACCTGCTCGGTACTATAGTATTTGTTGCTTGCTGGTACATAAGCCAAATAATCTAAGTATCAGCTCTGAGGTATTTCGATCTAAGAAACTTTAGTTTGAAGATGTTTGGAACTTCTGTCTTTGGATGGACTAGATCATAGAATCTGTGTATTGAAGATGAACCAGGCTCGGAAGGCCTGTGCATTATAGATGGACCAAGCACTAAGGCTTGTGCATTAGAGATGGACCAGGCTCTAGAGGCCTGTGCATTATAGATGGACCAAGCACTAAAGCTTGTGCATTAGAGATGGACCAGGCTCTAGAGGCCTGTGCATTGTAGATAGACCAGGCTCCGGCGGCCTATGCATTGTAGATGCACCAAGTACTAAGACTTGTATATTATAGATGGACCAGGCTCTAGAGGCCTATGCATTAAGAGATGGACCAAGTACTAAGACTTGTACATTATAAATGGACTAGGCTCTAAAGGCCTGTGCATTAAAAGATGGACCAAGTACTAAGACTTGTACATTATAGATGGACTAGGCTCTGGAGGCCTGTGCATTAAAAGATGGTCCAAGTACTAAGACTTGTGCATTATAGATGGACCAGGCTCTGGAGGCCTGTGCATTAAAAGATGAACATTCTATGGAGGTATTAAAAAGAAAAAAACATCTCTATTGATAATACTTCCATAAGTGTTCCACATTCTATGGCCAAGGAATAGGCTTCCCAGTCATGTCTTCTAGCCAATAGGTGGTAGGCCTAACAACCTTCGTCACTCTGTAGGGGCTTTCCCAGTTTGGTGACAACTTTCCCATAGTGGGATCCTTGGTGTTTTGAAAGACTCTTCTTAAGACAAAGTCTCCGACTTGAAAGCTGACCGTGTTGAGCGCTACCTTGGATTTGTTGACCATTCTCTACTGATAGGCTTCCATCCTAATGCTGGCTTGATCCCTTTTTTCTTCAAGCAAATCCAAATTTTTCATCAACTGCTGATCATTGGATTCTTGCTCGAAGGCTTCAGTCCTCAGAGTTGGCATACCGATCTCAACCGGGATTACTACTTCTGTACCGTAGGCCAGTGAGAAGAGAGTTTCGGAGGTGGGAGTTCTTCTGGTTGTTCGGTAGGCCCAAAGAACTCCAGGGAGTTCCTCTGCCCACTTTTCTTTGGCCTGCTCCAACCTTTTCTTTAATCCATCAAGGATCATTCGGTTAGTGACCTCTACTTGCCCATTTGCTTGTAGATGGCCTAGAGAGGCAAAGTGTTGCCTAATGTTGAGATTTTCACAGAATTTCTTGAAGCCTTTACCAGTGAACTATGTCCCATTGTCAGAGAGAATCACACGTGGTATACCGAACCTGCAAACAATGTTCTTCCAGGTGAAGTTCTCAACTTCTTTCTCTGTGATGTGTGTTAGAGGTTCAGCTTCGGCCCATTTAGAGAAGTAGTCAATAGCTACCAAGAGATACTTTCTATTCGGTGGGGCCTTTGGTAATGGACCCACGATGTCCATCCCCCACTGAGCAAAGGGCCAAGGATTGGTAATCGGGATGAGCTCGTGATGAGGCTGGTGTTGATATGGGGCAAATCTTTGGCGTTTTTTGCACTTCTAGACATATTCCTTGGCCTACCTTAGCATGCTAGGCCAGTAATAGCCCTGAGTCAGAGCTCGGCGAGTTATCGTTCTGCCCCCATTATGATTCTCCCAAATACCTTCGTGTATTTCAGCCAAGACATATTGTGATTCTTCTGAAGCTAAGCATTTCAACAGAGGTTGAGAATAAGACCTTCTGTAAAGCTTGTTGTTCAGGATCAGGTACCGAGCCGCTCTGATTCAGATTCTCCTAGCTTTGTTTTTGTCTTCTGGGAGGAGCCCGGATTCTAGGTACTGGAGGATTGGAGTCATCCAGTTCTGGGGCTGTTCAGCAATTTGGGCAACTTGGGCTTCCTCTATGCTGGGTCCTGGCTGGTAGGAGATTTTTACTGTGGAGTTTGCTTCAGACTTAAGGCGGGACGCCATGTTTGCCAAAGCATCTGCTCTGCAGTTCTGGCTTCTCTCTATTTTTTGGATAATGAACGTCTGGAAGGAATGCTTTAAGTGGTTCACAAGTTCAGAGTACCAAAGCATCCTATCATCTTTAATGGAGAATTCTCCCAGGACTTGGCTTACCACCAGTTGGGAGTCTGAGAAGACTTTATGGTTCTGAACCTCACATTCTAGAGCCAACTTCATGCCTAAGATTAAGGCTTCATATTCTGCTTCATTGTTAGAAGCTTTGAATCCCAAGTTGACTGTTTTTTCTGACGAGAGCCCATCAGGGGACTGTAATACCATGCCCACTCTTGAGCCCTGATCGGTTGACGACCCATCGATATAGAGCAGCCAGGTTCCTGAAGTTTCGATAAGCTGTGCCTTGTCTTGAAATGCCGGGGTGAACTCGGCAACGAAATCAGGCAAGGCTTGCCCTTTGATGGAGTTTCATGGCACATATGATATGTCGAATTCCCCTAGCTCCACAGACCACTTCACTAATCTTCCCGACACCTTAGGCTTCCTCAATATTGACTTCAGAGGATAGGCAATTAGGATTTCAATTGGATGAGCTTGGAAATAAGGTCGGAGCTTCCAAGCTAATATCACCAAAACCAAGGCTAGCTTTTCCAATTCTGGATATCTCTTTTCTGTGTCGAGTAGTGCCCTACTGATGTAGAATATGGGCCTTTGTACTCCTCTGTCCTGTCTAACTAATGCGGAGCTAACTGCGTTTTTAGAGACTGCAAGGTACAAGAGTAGCTTTTCCCCCTATACTGGTTTTGACAGAAGTTCTAGAGAGGCTAGATACTCCTTCAGCTCTTGAAAAGCTTTTTCACATTCTTCTGTCCACTGTAAAGCTTTGTTGCCTTTTAGAGCTTTGAAGAAAGGTAGGCAGCGATCAGTGGATTTGGAGATAAATCTACTTAGTGCCGCGATTCTGCCATTCAGCGCCTGAATGTCTTTTCTAGTTTTCGGTGACTTCAGCCCAATCAGAGCTTAGATCTGAGTGGGGTCTGCTTCGATACCCCTCTGAGAGAAAAAGTATCCAAAGAATTTTCCCTTCGTCACCCTGAAGGTACATTTCGAGGGGTTGAGCTTCATCTTGTGCTGTCTTAGGAAATCGAAAGTCTAGGCTAAATGCTGGAGGTGACTACCTTTCTGCAGACTTTTGACTAGCATATCATCAATGTATACCTCCATGGTATTGCCGAGCAGCGGGCTAAACATCTTGTTCACCAACCGCTGGTATGTGGCTCCAGCGTTCTTCAAACCGAAAGGCATTACTCTGTAGCAATAGAGACCTCGTTCAGTTATGAAGGCTGTCTTCTCCTGGTCTGGAGGGTACATCTAAATTTGGTTATACCCAGAATAGGCATCCATAAAACTCATGAGTTCATGCCCTACAGTAGCGTCAACCAGTTGGTCTATCCTTGGCAGTGGAAAGCTGTCTTTGGGACACGCCTTATTGAGGTCTGTATAATCAACGCAGACCCTCCACTTGCCATTTTTCTTCTTGACTAGGACGGTGTTGGCTAGCCACTCGAGGTAGAACACTTCTCATATCATCCTAGCTTCAAGCAGCCTCTGGACTTCCTCATTTATGATCCGATGCCGCTTTGGAGCAATCGGCCTTCTCTTCTGTCTGACTGGTAGGTGATCTGGATCTACCATCAGCTTGTGAGTTATGAGGTTAAGATCTATACCTTCCATATCTTTGGTCTCTCCAGCAAACATAGAGAGATTGTCTTTTAGAAACCTGACTATCTTCTCCTGCTCGGTGTGTGTCAGGTCTGGGCCGATGTACAAATAACGCCCCTCTGACTCTGAACTGACCAATACTTTGATGGGCTCGCCAATGGGTTTGGCTCTGCTGTCCCATCCCATTGGGCTCAGGGGTTCTTCGATGCTGGATGGGCAACCTTCCTCCTCGGGAGTGTGGGTGAGAACTGGATCTGTATAGTCCCGAGTGTACTGTAATTGCTATTTGGTAGCCTTCTCCTTGAGTGCAATGGCATGGCACTCCCGGGAAGTTGGCTGGCACCCTTTGACAGAATAAACATTCTGATTGTGAACATGCTTCAGACATTGGTGGAGGGTCGAGGTGACCGCCCCTATCTAGTGCAACCATGGTCTCCTGATTATGACATTGTAGGGAGATTTCATGTTCAATACCATGTACTCTGAGATGGTGGTTTTCTGCCCTTCTCCCTCTCCTACAGTGGTAGGAAGGTCGATTCTTCCCAGTGGGGTATTGAGATTGCCATCAAAGGCTGCCATCACAGCAGTAGTAGGCTTGATGTTGTCGTGGTCCATTCCCATCTGTTTGAGTGGCTCATGGAACAGTATATTAACGGAGCTGCCGATGTCAACCAGGACTCTTCTGATTTCGAAGTTGGCAATTTTGAGAGTGATGACGAGGGTATCACTGTGAGGGCAGTGCACCCCTGCCAGGTCCTATTCAGTGAATTGGATCTCCGGTGCTAGTTTAAGCCTCTTTTCAACGTTGGAGATTTGCAATACGTCTGGGGCAGCCTTGGCCTCTAGAGCATATCTCTTCCTCGCCCTGTTAGACATTCCTGTAATTGGGGAGTCGGCATAGAAGACGTAAATGACATGGTTGTTCTGCCTCTGAGGCTCGTTTCGTCCTTCCCTTTGCTCCTACCTCTGCTCGGGCCTCTAGTCTGGTCGTTGTTGAGGCTTGTTTTCTTGGGGGTTCTGCCTTCCGTCCTGCTTGATAAACTCCAAAAGACGTCCTTTCTTTATGAGTTGTTCAATCTCATATCGAAGGGTCCTGCATGGGTTAGTCGTATGTCCATGATCTTTATGAAAATTACAATACTTACTTTGGTCCCGAAGGCTGGGATTTCCTTTGATTGGTTCCGACCACCTCAGGTTTTTCCAATCTCAAATCTGCCGGAGTACCTAGTTCGGTGTAGTATTCAAAGGGGTAAAGTTAGTGAACTCCCTTGGTCCGAAATTATAAACAGCCCTGGGAGCTGTTCTCTTTTCTGGACTCCTGGCCCTCTTTTGCTGGAGTCTCTTCTATGGTCCTCCTTCTTGTGATCCTCTCTCTTCGGATTATCCCTATGGTTCTGCTCTTTGCCCTTCTGGAATGTGCGGTTGGCTTCTTCCAAGTTGATGTACTTCTTGGCCCGGTCCATTAATGCCGCCATCTCGACAGGAGGGCTTTTGGTCAAGGAATCTCTGAAGCCACCGTGAGCAAGTCCAGTAGTCAAGGCAGCTACAAGGAATCTCGGGCTGTAGTCGGTGATCTCCGTGAGTTCGGCATTGAAGCGTGCAATGTAGGCTTTAAGGGACTCCTTCTTAGTCTGCTTGACATTTAACAGGAATTCTGGTCCCCTTCTGAGCCTTCTGCTGGTTATAAACCTGTCCAGGAATTGCCTACTGAGCTCATAAAAGCCGGTAATTGAGTTCGGAGAGAGGTGGTGGAACCATTTCAGAGTAGTTCCCTTCAAGCTGGTAATAAAGGTTTGGCACATAAAAGCATCAGAGGCCCCGTGGAGGGCCATCGTATGCTGGTAGTGCGAGAGATGATCTCCTAGGTCTCCAGTCCCATCGTACAGGGTAAACTTTGGCACCATGAACTTCTTGGGCCTTTCTTCTGACATGATAGTGTGAGTAAATGGGGTGGCAAGTCTTCCGAGCAACCTGGCCAACTCATCTTGCTCTAGAGGGTTCTGGGCACCTCTCAAAGCTATTGTTCAGTCCATAGACTCGGCAATTTCTTCTACCCTCCGTGGGTCTCTGAACCGGACATCTTGTGAACCTTGTCTTACAGCCTCAGCTTCAGGGTAGTTGGGCTGAGTACGTCCCTCGGACGGAAGAGGGTTCCGAACTAGAGGAATTGGTGCTACTTGGGGATGAGGCTCCTGTGGTGCCGGATGTGCTCCCGAAGCCTTTAGAGTCGGGGCTCTAGTAGTGCTCCGATAATGGATGTCAAAGACGAAGGCTGATGTTCCCCAGCTTGGGGCTGCTGACAGTTGTGGATCTCTGCCAACGCGAGCAACACCCTGGGGGTGCCCAAGCTAGTTATTCGGAGCCTGCTCATGGGGCTCTTCATTCTCAGTGGTAATAGGGGGTTGTGTTCCCGCAGCCATGTTGACCGGCGGGTTAGGAGGGCTCGTCCCTTGATTCTGTGTGAGCGTTGCCAGTGTTCTAGTTATGGCAAGCAACTGTTCCTGCACCTGTTCATTGTGTCGTTTGATTGATTCGATCTCTTGTCGTATGGGATCAACCGTTGGCCCCCTTGCTCATGGAGCAGGTGGCCGATTTGAGAGCTTTGCGAATTCTGAGTATTCTGTCGCGGTCAAAGATTTGGGGCCATGGTTTTCTAGTGAGGAAAAAGATAAGTTTGTGAATAAAGCACTTGGAGATTAGTCGTTCCCACAGACGGCACCAAACTGATGCTGTACTTTTTTGTTCGCAATAAATCTGGGTCCCGCAACCTGTAGAACACTCAAAAAGGGGATCAGAGGACTACTAGATTGGCTCTGGCGATAGCCGCTCCGATGCTTAAGTAAGTAAACTGAATTGAAAAGACTGTATTGAAAGCTAAAGAATGAGCATAAAAGTAAAACGTACCTTTAGGGTTTAATTTATAGACCATGACCTTCCTAAATTGATTAGGATTTGGAGCCATGAATATAGGGATTTGATCATCGGAGATTGCAATTACCTTGTGGAGTATTGTATCGTAGATAGAGATAATCATAGATAGTAGTTTCCTTGTTGAAGACTATTTCCGTGTTGAAGACCGTTTCCTTATTCCCTGCTTGGCAGTTGTCAAGGAAACCATAAGGTCGGAACCATACGAAATACTGAGTGAATATTGCCCATAGCATAAGATCTGGAGGATATGTGCATGAAGATGCCCTGGAAGTTTCGTCTGCTCTGTATGACCGAGTTTATCGGCTCTGTAGAATATGTATATGAGAATGCCCTGAAGGCTGTGACTACTCTGCATGACCGAGTTTATTAGCTCTGTAAACACACGTGTCTCAAGGTGATTGGTGTGTCTATTTGTGGTATATCAATTATTATTATAACTATTTTTTTCATTTTTTCTTCTTCTTATGAAGCCTTCCGCTTCAAAGGTTTGCTTGTATGTTTGTACAACAGTACTATGTGTGCTACATTATCTAGGCTTTCTATAAGATGTTTCTGGTTGATTATTCAAAGATCGGTGACCTTAGAAAGTTTTTTCCTCTGTTGTTGTAATGAATCTATCTTATTGTCCACTTTCTTTTGGTAATAATTTAGAAAGTTTTGTAATGAATTTATTTTATTGTCCACTTCTTTTTTGGTAATAGTCAATGGCCGTACTTGGATGGACAGTCAAAGGAAATATGATTTTGTATTTAGTTTAAAATTAGATAAGAAAATAAAAAAAAATTAAACCTGATTTTATTTAAGTTTCTTTTTTTCTTAAAAATGAATGGAGACAAAAAAAAAAAAAAAGAGAGAGCATTTTAATAATTTTTTTTATAAAATCAATTCTAATTTTAAAATTATAAACATAATAATAAAAAAAAATACAATTCTTTTTTTTTTCTCTCTTTTCTATTGTTCCAAATAAGGTGAGATGATTATTCTTTTCTTTTCTTTTCTTTTTTTCCTTTGTAACTAATCCTATTTTCTAATTTTTTTTCCATCTATTACTTGTCTAAGGATAGCGTAAACATTTGAAAAATGCCCATTTATGGTCATGCTGCAGGAAATGGGGCATTCCATTACATCATAGAATCATAATTAAAACAAGTTTAAATCAATCATAAACTAAGTTTTCTTCCTCTTTTCTTTTCTTTTCTTTTGTTTCAATTCCCTCAATTCAGGCAGATGGGTTTTTACCATTAATGCCTTTTAGTGCGAAGGTCCAATTAGGTCATGATGGCAAAAAGACTTGATGCATGATATTGGACATTAGATTTTAAATTCTCTATTTTACATGGTGGAAAATTCTGAAAATTATTTAGAATTCGTCCATTAAAATTATTTCAAACACTTCATTAGATTTTTTGTTTCTTTTTCTCAAACGAGCTTCAATGCCTTTATTAATTTACTTTTAGTTTATATAGAAAAATAAAATTCTTATTTTATTATCTAATTCATTTGATATTTGATACCAAATAAAATTTGAATTTCTAATTGTCAAACACGATTCTCCCTACCAAAAAAAATTTGGACATATAAGTAGTGGAGTATGAATACAATCTTATTATTTATGTGGGTTCCTCACCAAAAATAATACGGTGGAGGACCGAAAGTAGGTTTAAGCACGTCGTATGTCCAGATGAGAAAAATTATTGTCTCACATCAATTCAAAGAAGAAAAAAAAACCTTTGTTATGTGAGTAAATTAAATAAAATCAACATAACTCAATTTTAATAAGGAACAAAACAGATGATTATGGCTTTCTTTTTCTTCTCTATTTTTGACCAATACTGTAGAATTAAACTAGTAATCAGTTTCTTCACTTTCAATTTTTTTTTTAATCTCCTTCAAATGAAATTCAAACAAGTGATGAGAACTCTCTTTTCTCTCTTTTACATTGCATTGTAGAAGTGTAAAGTGAAATCAGTCGGTACAAGTACTGTGGAAAAAAAAAAAAAAGTAAGTATAACACGAATAACTTGCAGGTTGGATGAGTCATGCTCGCTAGGCCGAGCTAAGCCGAATTTTTTTAGTACTATACATGACTTGATATGGGCTCTGCTTTAATGGGTCAAATTAGCCGGTTTTATACCTCTACTGTATTAGAAGGAAAAAAGTAAAGAAAAAGGTAAGGAGGGAAAACAATTCCTTATGTTTGAAAGAGATGAAAGGGAGAGAGAACGGCATTTTTATCCCTCCAAAAAATAAGAAGAAACAAATAGAAAAGAAAATGAACTAATAATTTCCCGTTTCATCATTAATTTTTACCAGGGTTGATGTTTTATTTCATTTTTTTCTTACTAACAAATTAAAATAATATTTTTTTCTCTTTTTATAAACTCATAAATAAAAGAAGAGACTATTATATTTGTTTTTTTCTTTTCTCTCTCACAGATCCCCGATCTCAAACAGAGAATTGTCACTGTGATATTCACTCCTTTCCTTTCCTCTCCTTTTCTTTCCTCATTAATACTTTCCTTTACCTTCTTTTCACTTCAAAATTCCCAAACACAGCCGAATCAACCCCAAAATTCCCCCAACAGCCCTTTCATCTCTCATCAAAGAAACTGCGGTCGATTCCTAGACTGGACCAAAAGAAGTCAGAGCCACCACCTCCACTCGCATCTGTAGCGCGTTATTGACGGGCTACGGGCGTGTGTGAGCGCCAACCACAAAGCGGTCCAGAACTGAGATAAAAGAGAAAAACAAGAACGGCGACCAAAAACCAGAGGGTCTAGGGTTTCCTATCTAGGATTTTCCTTGAATCTCTCATCTCGATATATATCCATGGCCAGTGTTCTTTTCTCTATTCACTTTGATGGTGTTAAAATGGGACCAAAGTAGGGTTTTAAAGTTATGCTATGAACTAGGGTTTCGAATTCTTCAATTGGCAACTTTGATTGTTGTGATTGAAATTAAATCGCTTCGTCGTTTTCCATAAGATAACGTTAGACAATCGAATTTGTATTTGTAAATATGCGAGGATTGCCGAAATCAAAAAGGGTTTCTTGGGCTTCAGATGAAATTCTTTGTCAGGTAAATCTATAAAAATCTTTAATTCTATCAACTTATTCTGATAATTTTTTTTTCAGTTGCAAAGCTTAAAACTCATGAAGAAATTTGTAGGACTCAGCCAAACAATCAGACACTGTTGTTAATAGTTTGTCCTCTTTTCCTAATGTTTCTGCTCTGTTCACTTCGAGTTCAAACAGTTAATTGAGGATAAATTTAAGAATTGATCTTATGTTGTTTCGCTTTGCATTAGTTTGTTTTCATGTTGGCCATCACAAATCACAATCACAAATTCATGGAAGGAGAAAAGGAAGCAAGAATGATATGTTTTTGTGAAACAATCGAACAATTCCATTTAAAAGTTAATGACACAAGCAAATGCACCTGTGTAACAAAATTTGAAACAAACTTGTTTCAATTTTCATATTCATTTTATAATGTAGTGTTTTTTGAGTCTCTTTGGTGAAACTTAGATGCTCAAGTTGAGAAGCATAAATAAACAATAATTTAATGAGAAGTGTGTTTTTACAGAATTGATGGTTAGGGGGCAGTGTGATTTAATAGAACTGACATATGTAGCTTCAATTCTTTCTTGCAACATGATGAACAGTATTGAGTCAAATAATGTTATAACAAGAAACGTCCTTGATGGATGAGTCAAATAATGTTGCAAGCTGCGTATATCTGCGCAGAACCTCCCAAGACCCGCACAGAACCGTGTCCCTCCCAGGTGGGAGCTTGGTGCATTGGGCTAGTCTTTATTACTTAACATGCATAAGTGAAAACATAGAAGAACTATTTCTTTTTGGTTTCAAGATTGATTGGAATTATTGGTATTAAGTGAGAGGCAAGCAGATTAAATATTGGAATGCTTTCACAACTAGCTTGCCCTTTGAAGAAATGCCTTTGGTCTTGGAATGCTTTCACAACTAACTTGCCCTTTGAAGAAATGCCTTTGGTCTTGGAATGCTTTCACAATTAACGTGCACTATGAGGAAATGCCTTGGTCTTGGAATGCTTTAACAATTAACATGCACTCTGAAGAAATGGCTTTGGTCTTGCAAACATTGGCACCTTATCATTAGGATTTTGAATACATGCTGAATGTTCGATACAAAAAAAAGATGTACATGAGTTTGATACCAAAAAAAGAAGAAGAAAGATGTAAAACTTTACAAGGGATGCTTTTGAAGATGTTGTCCTTCTCTTTAGTGTAACCTTAGATATTTTAAATGGATTCAATTGAATATGTTTGTAAATAAATTTTAAATTGAAATGAAGATGTTTAGATGAATAATTGACATTATATAAAAATCTAGACCAATCAATGGAGATATATGGCTAGAGTTTGCACCATTTGATGACAAATTAATGGGAAGTTAGTGATGTACGAAAGACAACCATTTGTCACATACTGCCTAAAGTGGGAAGGTTACTGTAGGTCTGTGTAATGAATGTTCGTACGAGTTATGAATGATGAATGTTCATGAGAGAGTGCATGTACACATAAGAAATTTTTTTTTTTTGACAAGTAAAAGCAATATATTCAAGCATGTACGCATAAGAATATCAAATGGGAAGGTTACTTTAGGTCTGTGTTATGAATGATTAATGTTCGTAAGAGAGTGGATGTACACATAGGATATCAAAAGGATCTCAAGGTAATGTGGTTAGGAAGAAGCTGAGGCTAATTAGAACATAAGGGAATACGAGGGAATATCAGCAACATGACCTCCTTCTGTCTTCTCTTTTTCTTTTATGCTTCTGAATGAGAGTTATTTATAGAAAGTGAGCAGCACATCTTGTGCCAAACCGTTAAGGTTTCACAATAATCGTGCTCTCCTTGTGTACATGTAGAAGTTAGTAGAAGCTTATAGAAGATTCTCCATGTTCTAGAATGATTAGAGTATGCCGAATCCATAATCTTGAGCCATACTCTAATGAACCCTATACCTCAGCCTCCATTCCGCTTGACCTAGAGAATCCCACTAGGATGAGCTCAAGGCTGCCCTGTTCAACCTTTGAGTTCTCATTAAGTCTGGATCGATATGGTTGGTCCTTTTCTTGTTTCTTAAAGGTATCAATTTGGTCTGGAATAGGTTAGGCCGATTTACTCATAAATCTAATAGCTACAGTTAGTGTAGAGGTTTACTCATCTTATTTGTAGCTCGTAAGAATGGCATTAATTGGAAAAAAATATGTTGAATCTATAAGAAATGGATCAATTTCAAATAGTGTAGAGGTGCTTTTCAAATGAGTAGCCGCCTACTCTATAATTGTCTTGGATCTTTCCAAATGACTTAAAAGGTTTGTACTTCTATACTGATGTCACCTTTCCTTTTGAAGCTCTCAAATTCTGCTAGTAATGGTCAAGCCATTTCTTATGTAGAGTTGTTTTTTGAAACAAGATTTACTTTCTGAACAACTTATAATGAATTTAGGGAAGAAGCATTAGATGAATATAATGATAATATATTCAGGGAAGAGAACAACATATCTCAGCAAAGAGCTCTCTCCTCAAATGAACAGCAGCCATATTGGCAAACAAAAATTTCTGTCTTCTCCTAGTGTGGTTGTTCCAACTCAAGTATTCTCTCTTCTTTGGCTTCTTTGTGTTGGCGAGCAAATTCTCTCTCATGCTTTACTGAAACACAATGAATAATTTGATTCCTAATGCATCCAGCTTTATTTTATTTTCATTACTTCCTTTGTTGGGGGTATGGTGAATTTACACTGAAATTTAGTTAAAGGTATCTATTTTGCTGCTGCTGGAGTTCTTTTCTGATTGGATGAGTTTGTGTCAGATATTGGGTTGTCTTGACCTGAGTTTTCACTTCTTTGTAATTGCCTCAGTGGTGCATGGTAGCTAGTTGTAATCATGAGTGGTTGATGGCATTGTCTCTGTTTTGTGCAATCTTCCCTGTCAAGTTCTGCTAATTATTATTTGAGTTAAGAAGTCAGAGGCATGGATTTAAATCACAGTTGCGGTATAACGGTATCAGGAGTATCGGATCATTCGTAATAGAAATCGGAAACCGCAACCGTAACCGTAACCGTGAATTTTTTTCAATCACTAGCAAATCTCTTAAAAGTCAGTGATACACATATTTTGACTACAATTATCACATTTTAATATTTTTTACTATTGTTTTTCAATTTTCTAACACCTAAAAAATATTTTTCTTCTAAATAACAATCAAGAAGATATTTTATTATTTTTATATATTTTTTTTAAAAGTTAAACTAACTAGAAGTATCATTTAATTTCAATAACATTACAACAAGTAATATAAATAATAACAAAAAATGATTATAAGCATTAAAATCAATTTAGTGTGATTAGTTATGGAATAAAAAAAATTTGAGATCAAGAGGCTTTTTGGAGTTCGTATTGACCCGAATGTTTTGGTAATCCGTTTCAATTTTTTTTGATTATTTTGTTAAATATCTCCTTTGTATGTTAAAAATAGAAATCAAAAGAATTCTTCACAAAAGAAAATTAAAAATTTGAAAAAAAAAACCTTAAAATAGTTGTAATGATCTTGTAACAGTCGTCACAGTCCTGTAACGGATCGTAACGGCTGTAATGACCGATACGTAACGGTATCGGCCGATAAGGTTGTGAATTTTAGTCACACCGATATATCGGCCAGTTTTGGTATCAGATGGTCAAAAACCCTATATGTAACGGTCAATACGTAATGTAATGTAACGACTGTTATTTAAAAGCATGGCCAAAGGGTATATCCCTTTTTTAGACACACATTTTCCCTCTTTTTGTTTAATTTTATTTTTCTGGGTGCTTGAGGAAACAGAATGACGTAACTCTCAAAATGAACAGCAGCCATATTGGCAAACAAGAGATTTCTTATCTCTGAGGGAAGTTGTTCCAACTCAAGTAGTCTCTCTTCTTTGGCTTCTTTGCCTTGGCAAGTAGAGACTCTCTCTCTCTGTCTCTCTCATGCTTTACTGAAACACAATGAGTAATGTGATTCTTATTGCATTCTACTTCATTTTATTTTCATTACTTTCTTTGTTGGGAGATATCGGGGAGGCATGGCAGCCCAGCCTATTCCAAGTCTGATATTGAGGTTGGTTCAGTTGATTGTATTGTTAATTTGGTGAGTTTTAAGATGAAATTTAGTTAAAGTAATATATGTTGCTGTTGCTTGAGTTCTTTTCTGATTTGATGGTTATGCATCTGATATTGGGTTCACTTGACCTGAATGTGTACTTCTCTAAAAATTGCCTTGGTGGTTCATGGTAGCCAGTTATAATCATGGGTAGTTGATGCCATTGTCTGTGTTGTGCAATCCTCCCTGTCAAAGTGCTTCTGATAGTTCTTTTGGAGTAACATTTTTTTTTCAAAGGATGAAGGAGAACATAGATACCTAGATGAGTTTAAGAAATCAGACAGTATATCTCTTTTTAATACATACGGAAGATATCTCCAATATCGGTTGGAATTTGTAATTACTTTCTTGTATAACCAAGCTCTCATCGTCTGGTTGCTTGTGGGAGTTTGTAAAATGTATCTAGGATCAAGCATTTCATGATACATCCTATTCAAGTCAATTATTTGATTGTTTATTAAACTATTACCTTTTCTGTAAATAGGTAAGGTTATTTCTGTTGGAGGAATCCCCTTCACAAGTTGGACTGGGTGTTCAAGATCACCTCCAAGCAAAAATGTCATTGCTACTGCATTCAACAGGAGTGGGCGCTGATGACAATTTGCCACCTGGCTTTGAAAGAGCTCATCCCACGATTCTGTTGAGGAATGAGTTGTCCCAAATCCCTCACGTTACATGGAAATGTCCTCCAAGAGTAAGTCACATTTTTTTTTAAGTGCTTTAGTCTTAGTATTTTTGTTGTAAAATGTTTCAGAGTCTAAAATTCTCACGGTGTAAAATTTATGACCATTAATTTTGTTCAACACGAAGTTAATTTTAAAACTAATAATTTATTATTATATTGTTTGAATGTTTGGGAAAATGAGACAAGACTCCAAGTCAAATTGAAGCAAAAATATATAGTTTTCTCATTGTGTTTTTATGGAACTTTTTTTTCTTGTTAATCCTTCTCTTTCTTTCCTCCTCCTCCTTATTCTTCATTTCAAATTCCAGAACGTGGCTCTATTTGTTTGTTATAATTTTTGTTGCCTCCAATAAGACTAGTGATACAGTAGAAATTAGAGTTGTATTTCAACCATCTAAGTGTAATAATTTGTCAAAAGATTTCCATTCTAGAATACAAAATGAGAAATAAAGGTAGATATGAACACAAATTTTATTTTATTTTATTTTTTTTTTTGGGGGGGGGGGGGGGGGGGGTGGTTGAAAGATAAATCAAAGTTTTTCTTTTTCTTAAAAAAAAAAATTCTCCCAAACATCATGAAGAGTTTTTTTTTTGGTTTTGTTTTGACAAGTAAACATCATCAAGATTGCAATTACCAAAACTCCTCTAGCTAACAAACAGAGTGATCAAAGCAAGAACAGCCATAATAGTCTAAATGTGAATGAATTTATTGTAAAAATTGCATGCTGCTCAATGGACCATACAGCCTATGCATTACATTTGTTGCAATCGCTTTATCTGCCTGTGCAGTTCTCTATGTAAACATGTTCTATCCTTGATATCAAGTTGATAAATCAAAATCTGGGATTTGCCTGAACACTTCTTGAGCTCAACTTCAATTGCCTGTTTTTGTTCTTTTATCCAATCCAATTTACCTTCTGGATGAATTCTCGAGCTCAACTTCAGTTGCCTATTCATGTTTTTTTATCTAATTCACTTAGGCGGATGGGATAGAAGTGTTCCTATATAAATAACAGAGCCTTCAAAGTTACACATGCCTAATTGCACTTCTTTATTTCTTTCCTATCATCTTTAGGGTTCCAAACATTTCCACTCAAAGCCATAACGTGATTCCAAATCCTGCTCAAGTTCAGATTTTCCAGTTTCCACTAATAGAATCCAGTCTTGTTTGGCTGCTGCTTTTACTTTATCTAGCCTATCATATTCATTCAAGAACAACAGAAAATAAAATGTGGACGTAGAAAATCAGTTTTAAACTTTTAAACAACCAAGACGAAAGATCTAATATGAGTGAACAAAAGTAATGATGCCCTCGTGAGTGACCAAAATTATTGTTTTGTGGTGGAGGCAGCTATGTAATTTAATTGGATTATGTTAGTGAATGTAATTTTGTGCGGGTGTTAGGATGCACAATATGCCCCAATCCGGATTTTTTATAGTTGATAGATTGATATATATGGTTGAAGGAAATTTAAAGAGCTGGTGCAGGGTGAAAGAGAGGATTTCTACTAGAGCAATTTACAAGCAGGCATTAGAATGGCTATTGATTGGGAAGGCATGGTCATGAAAAAATAATTTTCATCATTTTTTATATTCTTGGGAGGTTTCCTACTTTTAAAATAGTGATGCAGTCATAAAAGGCCCAAGGAAGAGCAAATTTGGGTGGTTGGTTCAAATTCAAAGCTTGACTTAATTGAGACTTCGCATAATCAAGTTTAATTTTGAGTTTGGTCTTGGTCTATGTTTTCCTCAAGTTAATATGCTTTTGGTTTAGTTTTACATACGTTTCTCATGTTTTGCCTTTTGAGAGTCAACAGTATTTCGGTATTTGATTTATTTATTTATTGTTGATATGGTATGTAATAGTGGCCCGTTACTCTTATTTTGATTTAAGTTATATCGAGTCCTTATGTGTGGTCTTTAGTAATTCCAGTGTCGTCAAAGCAATGTTACCAAGAATGCCGATTGTTATGGTACATAGAATGGGATGAGAAAGGTTATATAAATGACATATTTGGATTGTGTTATTAACTAGGACATAATGGGGGTTTCTGTTTTGCTCATCTGTTGCCTTTGCAAGTGAAGACTCTTCTAAGCTCTAGTGAACACTTACAATTTGGATTGGTTGGGTTGGTTCTCCGGTTCTCGGTTATTTTGTGCACCCGCAGTGAAGAGTCAAACTCCTATTGTCAACCAAATGACCACTACCAGCATTCTAAGCTCCATTCTCATCCAACACCCTCCCTAATGACAAACTCCAATAATTTAAAATTTAATTTGTAAATTTAGCCATGAAAGATTTGTGTTACTGTTCTTCCTTACCCCATTCTACCATCCCAATTTGAGATGATTTGTTAGTTGTGTTATGTAGTTTCTGGGGTTGTCTGTGGGAGGGTGTAATGGCCTGTTTGATGGTTTCGGTAATTTAAGAGTTTAAGAGGGTGAGGGAGTTTGGGGACATGTTATCTTTCCAGTTTCCCCACCCCCAGGTGGGCTTAACTTTTTTGCCATCTTCTCATATGTATATATATATATATATAAGCGCACATGCACACACACACACAGAGAATTGTCTATAGAATCTACTGTACTCATTGCAAGATGAGAATAAGCAAGTGCGTGGAGTTCGCTGGGAATATAAAACCAAATTTTCTTGGAAGGTGTATTGTCTTGGAACTTAACCGATTCCTTTCCCTAAAATAAATAATTTTGGAATGCAATCTTTTAGCCCAAATTAAAACCTTGACTAAGTGGATTATGAATTTGGAAAATATGTTGTCGTTGTTTGCTTCTTCACTTTAAGGGTAAATTTGTCCTTACACAACTTGAAATCATTTTGTGTTGTGGATAAAATGCATAACAATTGTATATTACTTGTTAAATTTGTATGTTGGAATATTACATGAAGAAGTGTTTTAAATAATACCCCAGTATCAGTTGAGCTCACGAGTTGCTATTCCATTTCCATCCTTTCGTCACCTAGAAAGAAACTAACTGGAGATAGGAAACTAAGGGAAGGGATAAGAAGCAATTCTTCGGAATGTTACTTTTACCGTTCCCAAGTTGAAGTGTTCAATATTTTGGAATGTGCATTCCAATATGGAATTAGTTGGAGTGTGTTTATGTGCACTCTTGTAATAGTAGGCCCGTTGATTCAAGCCAGTGCTTTAAAGCAGCTTGTGGCAAAAAACTTGGGAAATCATTTTCTCCGTTTTACTTGCAAGCAACACAAAGTGTTCCTCATGTAAACCAACACAAAACCAAGCACTCCAAAAATAACTTTTAAATGTAAGCTCCTATGTCAAAAAATAACATTAATTTCAATTATATTCCCTTGAAGTTACAATTTAACTTATGGTCTTAAAACCAAAATTTAGTCACTTGTTCTTGCTTATTTCTGATTTTCACAGTTTGTGTTGGATGTCACGTGGCGAGTAGTTGCTGGGGAAGAAAGCAAAGAAGTGGAGGTTCAGACTCAGAGGGAGATGAGAATGCTTGAAGCAGTTTATCCACGCACATCTGCCATTCCTCCAAAGTGTGATGCTTCTCTTACTTTGTGAAATTTTCTTTGTTGGGTTATACTATTTGTTTAACCAAACATTTCCTTCCATCTTCATGCAGTTCCTCTGTGTTAACGTGCGTGGAGGATTCTTATCACAACGATCAGCATACTCCTTTGATCCCCATCACTTCCATTGAAGATGAAGATGCTGCAGCAGATACATCATTTGATTCAATGACATCAAACATCATTGCCATGAGCTCACATCCCCCACAATTGGCTCCTGGAAATTTTCCTGCATCTCAGTGTGGTGCCACTTATTCAAACCCTCCTACCAATGGAAACCCAGCAGCTGTAATGGCCCTTGGGGTGGAACCCAGTGTAGCAGTACCTGCATATGCTGCCTTGAATGCAGTTATGTCAAACAATGATCAAGGGAACTTGATTGACGGTGACTTGTTGGCTAAAATTCTCAGTGAGCCACAATTGATTGAGAAATTGGTTACAGACCATGGAGCAGCCATCAACCCGCAAATCATACCCAAACCAACGTCACCGGGGACAACTTCATCTGATCTACCATCTGTTCACATCAATAGGACTGAAGTTGGTGCACCTTCACTGGCAACTAGCACACATCTACAAATCTTACCCAAACCAAGGTTACCGGGGATGACTTCATCTGATCTACCATCCGTTCACATCAATAGGACTGAAGTTCGTGCACCTTCACTGGCAGCTACTTCAAGTGGACCTTTCTATTCTCCGGCAAATAGGGCAGGACCTTCTCTTAAGCCCCAACGTCCACCTGAGGTTGTTCCAGTTCGCGCAACACCTGCAGGAGCTCTTGAGGTGAAGGACATTAACTATTATAAAAGTTTGATTCAGCAACATGGGGGAGAAAGACAAGAGATCCTTCCACAATTTGGTAGCCGTCACACCCACCAGTTAGTGGCCAACCTGGAGTCGGTAAATACCCCTAAACCAAGGGATTCAAAACCCAAGATAATGAAGCCTTGCATCTATTATAATAGTTCAAGGGGATGCCGGCACGGAGCCAACTGTTCATATCAGCACGATGCACCATCCCAGCAGCGGGTCAGTAGCATGCCGGAGGTGCAAAGTGCAAAAAGAATAAAAGTCGATAGGGAAATTACAGGTACATAGTCATATAATTAGCATCACTCTCTATATTTTTTCAAGAGGAATTGCTAATTGCTGCCGAGCCTTTATACTACTTCTCCTGCACTTGGTTTTGCCAAAAATAGGATTAATTTTATTTATTTATTTTTCCTGTGTGGACGATACTCAAAATTATGGATGAGAACTCTCGATAATTCCCGGGTTATTTTAAATGGAGCTCCAAAATTTTCCTGTCCTTTATGTGCTTTTGTTTGGTTTACTTTTGAGTTTTGATGTAATGTCAAATAATGAGGTTACTTTTCATGCTTGTTTGAATTACTCTGATTGAAAAATGAAAAAAAAGAAAAAAAATTACTAAGTAAAAGAAATGCCAAACTTCAGGAGGAAGATTAGGGGAAAACTGGATTTAGAAATTTGCATTTGCTAATTGTGGAAAGAATATAGGCGGGGCAAAAAAATTTTAAAAAAAAAAACAACAAACAAAAAAGCCCGTTGTATACATCTTACAACAGTGCCATGTTAATTGGTGCAGAATTGAGGGGATTTTTTTATTTCCATTGTTAATTTTTTCAAATTGGTTCAAGTATTTCGAAAAGCCCTATAAGTATTTCATGACTTTGTCATATGGTGTGATAGTTTCATATGGTGTGATAGTTTTAATAATTTTTGGGGTTTATGTAAAATTATTGTAATGTTAAAGTTATAACGATTGTTGCATGCATGTAATGAGTTCAAGAAATAACTTCTCGTTTTTTTTATCTGGATATGCAAAAGGTAAAGACGCTTTTCCATTCTTGACAATTTAAAAAAAAAAAAAAAGGTCTTTTTCTATTCTTTTTTTACCCCACTAGTTATATTCTCCATCTCCTTTTCATTTTTCCAAATTTTGATCTATTTAAAATTATTTTTCAAAAATTAAAATTAATTAATTAATATTATTACAAATACAAATTTATATATACATTACATATGTAAATAAACTATATATATATATATACACATTATATATCTATATCTAAATATTTGAGAGTTTTCAAAAAAAAAAAAAAAATTAAAACATCAAAAGATATTTATATAATTAGTTGGGATCATTAGTTTATAAGCATAATATAATAAGTTCTCTAACCAACATGTATGGAGTTTTAATCTCTTAAGACTCTTATGTTGTCTTTCCCCTACCTCATTCAACTCTACTCCATTTAGTATAGCATAATTGTCCGTATAACCTCGCATGAGAGAGACAGATCAAGGGTGTCTTAGAAAAATGCTGAAGTTTTTTGTTGAAGGTGAGGATAGAGTTCAATGCGCTAGACCCACACACAGCGGCGTGCATGGAGTTTTTGGCGTAGTGCAATGCCCGCAAGGCCATTGAATCGAACCCAGCGTGTCAGGTGGTGGTCAAGCGCCGAACCGATGATCAGCCGCCGTAGATCGTTGTGACGTTCGTCAATGGAGTGGAAGAGGTGTTTGACGCTACCAACACTCTAGCACAGTCCATCAGGAACATGATTCTTGAAAAGGGTCAGCTTCTCGAGACTAAACAAATGTTCCGTGATGCTGGGGAGTAATGGCCTGTGATCATACCTGAGGAAGAGCTCCGCCAACCAACCCTCGGTACAAACGTAATTGTTTCTCTCACTGTGAATATTGTGTGTTCTCTCTAATTCTAGTGGTTCTGTTTTCTAACTGAGACATTTGATCGAACACTCAGTAGGTCTTACAGCTTTCTCTGAAACTATTTCTTAGTTGATGTGGATTTGTTTCTCAAACCAAGCTCTACATTTCGGGCGATTGTCTTTTTAAATGTCCATAGCCATTACAGAAATAGCATTTCGGTCCATTATGTTCCTTCTTGCGAGCCCCATTGACATGAGAAGGTCCCACAACCTTCAATGGATCTTTCTTCGTACTCTTCTTGTGTGTCTTTCCTTTGCTTCCAACTCCATGACTCATAATATTAACCGAATGTTGTCCTTGTTACTTAAGTCTTGCCTCTTCTTGAATTAACATACTTGCCAATTCATTCACATTCCACTTTTCCTTAACAGTGTTATAGTGAATCTGAAATGGCCCATACTGAGTAGGCAAGGAATTCAGAATGAACTGAACAAGGAAACTTTCATCAACATTCATACCCAAAGATTTGAGTCTGGCAACTAGATTGTTCATTTCAAGGACATGCTCATTCATTCCACAGCTACCATCAAATTTTATGGTAGTAAGTTCAACCATTAATCTCCCTCAAAGGGACTTGTCCGCTGAACGAAACCGATCTTCCACAGCCTTAAAATATTCTTTTGCATTTTCAATTTGAGGAAGCGTTGACTTTATATTGTTCACAATACACATTCGCATAAACATGATGCTTAATCTGTTCGATCTTTCCCATGACTTAGACAAAGCTTGTTGCTCCGAACTGCTTGTTTCAGTAATAGTAATCGGTTTGTCAATTTGCAGTGCTAAGTCAATATCCAGAACACCAAGGTGAAACTGGATTTGTTCCTTCGAGTTAGAGAAATTAGTTCCATTAAAGATCGGAACAGAAGAAGCTAGCGAATGAAGCGAAACAGGAACTGACACTACAATAAAAACATCACAACATTAATGCTTTGAAAAATCAGTTCCATTAGCAATATTGCGTTCAATCTTTAGATTAACTAATGCAATATACTAATATTCAAATTTAATGACGATTTACACTCACCTAGGAATAATTGATAACCCTTCAAAGTTTGATTGGTTTGTCACATTTGGGCATCCATCCTAATCTCACTATAATTTTATGAATTATTCTAATTAATTTAATGACTACTTGAAAGTTGGTGCACCTTTAGGTCAAACCATAATAATCATTCCATAATAATTTTGCAAAGTCATAATTTAATTCAATATTTATAACTTTTGCCAGTAAGATCACTTTGGTGACAACAGGCTAACCATAATATAAATATTGATTGATAAATAACCAAGCAAAAATAAATAAATAAAACAAAATAATCTTTGAATTTTCTTTAATTACATGTAAAATTCAGCCCATAAAAGTTCAGCCCATGCATGCATAAATATAATTATTAACAGTTCAGCCCATAACAGTTTTCTGTGATTCATTAATTCAAGTCCCCTACTGATAAGAATTCTATATATATATATATATATATATATATATATATATATATATATTTGTAGGGCTTTTGTTATTTCTTGTTCAATAAGTTCTTAGTGCAGAAACTGAGGCATGTAAGATTTCCATTATTGGAGCTGTTTGAACCTATATTTTCTTCAACATCCGGTTCTTGAAAACAACAACAAATAGAACCCATAATGCAACTCTAATTTCTACATTAACAGCACCTCTAGAGAGAGAAAAAAAAAAGAGCGAAAGAAGGCTCGTGACGGCAATCACAGCGAGGGGGTTACGCGTGCTTTTAGTTGAGAGGAGTGACGGAAGACAAATCAAGCAAAGGTAGTCTTGGCATCCACATCTGGCCGACCATTAGTAAGATTGGTAACCCAGAACGATACAAAATAGTAGTAGTTACTCACGATCATGAAAAATATTAATGAAATCGATCTCTATATTAAAAGGAAAATCATGATAGTTTCAACCATGCTCTGATACCACATGTAAAAATTTAATTTACAGAAATAAGAATCTTCAACTATCATGAAAATTACACAATCATCATTTATTATAAAATAAAAGTATTTTATAAAAGACATACCGGAATCAGCCATAATAAAATCACATTCTTAAAGAAAGCTTGTAGAAATTATTTCTCTCACTTAACCCCTTTTCACCCCTTTTCTTTCTGCGCCAGAATGTTATGAAAAAATTTGGTTAATTATGTGGGTAGAGAGAGGACAATTCCTACATAAAATCAAATTGTTATCCTACTCCCCATAAAAATAGGTAGACAGGAAATCCACTTCTCCTATTATCTCACACTAATTAAGTAACCATGTATAACTTTTAAAGCCAATAACCACCTGATTTCATTAAGTCCAAATAATATCCATATTACTCTTTCATGTGGGATATATTCTAACAAGAGATCCTTCCACAATTTGGTAGCCGTCACACCCACCAGTTAGTGGCCAACTTGGAGTCGGTAAATACCCCTAAACCAAGGGATTCAAAACCCAAGATAATGAAGCCTTGCATCTATTATAATAGTTCAAGGGGATGCCGGCACGGAGCCAACTGTTCATATCAGCACGATGCACCGTCCCAGCAGCAGGTCAGTAGCATGTCGGAGGTGCAAAGTGCAAAAAAAATAAAAGTCGATAGGGAAATTACAGGTACATAGTCATGTAATTAGCATCACTCTCTATATTTTTTCAGGAGGAATTGCTAATTGCTGCCGGGCCTTTATACTACTTCTCCCGCATTTCGTTTTGCCAAAAATAGGATTAATTCTATTTATTTATTTTTCATGTGTTGACGATACTCAAAATTATGGATGAGAGCTCTTGATAATTCTCGAGTTAGTTCAAATGGAGCTCCAAAATTTTCTTGTCCTTTATGTGCTTTAATTTGGTTTACTTTTGAGTTTTGATGTAATGTCAAAGAATGAGGTTACTTTTCATGCTTGTTTGAATTACTCTGATTCAAAAATGAAAAAAGAAAAAAAAATTATTGAGTAAAAGAAATGCCAAACTTTAGGAGGAAGATTAGGGGAAAACTGGATTTAGAAATTTGCATTTGCTAATTGTGGAAAGAATATAGGCGGGGAAAAAACTAAAAAAAAAAAAAAAACAGAAAAGCCCGTTGTATACATCTTACAACAGTGCCATGTTAATTGGTGCAAAATTGAGGGGATTTTGAATTTTCATTGTTAATTTTTTCAAATTGGTTCAAGTATTTCGGAAAGTCCTATAAGTATTTCATGACTTTGTCATATGGTGTAATAGTTCCATATGGTGTGATTGTTTTAATAATTTGTGGGGTTTATGTAAAATTACTATAATGTTAAAGTTATAACGACTGTTGTATGCATGTAATGGGTTCAAGAAATAACTTCTCATTTTTTTTTTTTTATCTAGATATGCAAAAGGTGAAGACACTTTCCCATTCTTGACAATTTAAAAAAAAAAAGAAGAAATATTTTTCTATTCTTTTTTTACCCCACTAGTTATATTCTCCATCTCCTTTTCATTTCTCCAAATTTTGATCCATTTAAAATTATTTTTCAAAAATTAAAATTAATTAATTAATATTATTACAAATACAAATTCATATATTCATTACATATGTAAATAAACTATATATAAACACATTATATATCTATATCTAAATATATGAGAGCTTTTAGAAAAAATAATTAAAACATTAAAAGATATTTATATAATTAGTTGGGATCATTAGTTTATAAGCATAATATAATAAGTTCTCAAACCAACACGTATGGAGTTTTAATCTCTTAAGACTCTTATGTTGTCTTTCGCCCACCTCATTCAACTCTACGCCATTTAGTGAAACGTAATTATCTGTATAACCTCGCGTGAGAGAGACAGATCAAGGGTGTCTCTGAAAAATGCTGAAGTTTTTGTCAAAGGTGAGGATAGAGTTCAACGCGCTAGACCCACGCACAGCGGCGTGTATGGAGTTTTTGGCGTAGTGTAGTGCCCGCAAGGCCAAGGAATCGAACCTAGTGTGTCAGGTGGTGGTCAAGTGGTGAACCGATGATCACCCACCACAGATCACTGTGACGTTCGTCAATGGAATGGAAGAGGTGTTTGACACTACCAACACTCCAGCACAATCCATCAGGAACATGATTCTTGAAAAGGGTCAGCTTCTCGAGACTGAACAAATGTTCCATGATGTGGGGGAGCAATGGCCTGTGATCATACCTGAGGAAGAGCTCTGCCAACCAGCCCCCGGTACAAAGGTAATTGTTTCTCTCACTGTGAATATTGTGTGTTCTCTCTAATTCTAGTGGTTCTGTTTTCTAACTAAGACATTTGATCGAACACTCAGTAGGTCTTACAGTTTTCTCTGAAACTATGTCTTAGTTGATGTGGATTTGTTGCTCTGGTGCATGAATTTTTGTTTTATTTGGTCATTTGATACATATAGTTTTTGACCTCCAATTATCGACTTCTATCAAATGTGCTTTCTTATGTGCTCCTAGGCTTTTGTGGAACAGTTTCTATGGATGATAATATTTTTTCATATCACGAGTTCAGGGGAATGCTTGCATTTTTTATTTTTATTTTTTTGTATCCGAATCCTTATGTGGTTTAATCTGAATCTTTAGATATGTGCCCCATTTTGCTCTGAAACCCTTATTAGGATGAGGCATGTACCTGCATGAAAGAAATAGTCCTGAATAAAGCATTAATTTGGATTTCCAATTTCATCCGGTAATGATGAATTTTTATTCCTGAATAAAATCCATCAAAATTCCATTTACTGAAGCATTATGTTGTAGCCAATGATTGCCCGAGTAAATGGTGGAAATGATCAATGTCACCTTTATCCTAACAGGGTGTTATTCTTTCCCCGACTCGAACACCGTCAAAACACAATAAAACAACCTTACCTTTGCACTAAGGCCAACCCTTATTTTTAGTTGTAAAGTACTTAATATAAATTGTTGGAATAAAAAGAAATAGATGCGTGTGTGCACATATATATATATATATATATACATACATGTACACACACGTGTGTGTATGGCTTTTCGAAATTGTTTTCATCATAAGATAAATAAAACACTAGCATGCAATGATGGATGTACGTAAAAGTAAACCCCCCACAACCCCCAAAAAAGAAGAAGTTCCGCAATACAACTTCTGTTACACAGTAGATGTTGGATTATCCCACATCGCCCGTCTCTAGCTTCTCTGGTCTATATATAAGGGCCCTCTCTCCCTCTCTTTAACACCTGGGTTTTAAGGAGCTAATTCAGAGTTGGGCTTCAAATTTCAACATGGTATCAGAGCCAGGCCAGAGATCCAACCTTGAGCTAGAGGAGTCGAGGCCGCTCACCTGGTTTCCCTCCGCGGGCCAGAGATCCAACCTTAAGCTTGAGGAGTCGGGGTCGCTCACTTGGTTTTCCTCCGCGGGCAATGTAGTCTAGGGGGTGTGTTGGTTTGTTCCACATCACCTGCCTCTAGCCCCTCTACGTCTATTTATATGGCTAGTTGCCCTTCTCCTTAACACCTTGGTTTCAAGGAGTTGAATGGGCTAAACCTCCAATTTTTAACATGGTATCAGAGCCAGGTTTGGGCTAGAAGAGTCGGGGCGTGCTCACCTAGCTTCCCTCCACGGGCAATGTAGTTCAAGGGGAGTGTTGGTTTGTCCCACATCGCCCGCCTTTAGCCCCTTTACGTCTATTTATATAGCTGACTGCCCCTTTCCTTAACACTTGGGTTTTAAGGAGCTGAATGGGTTGGGCCTCCAATTTTCAACAGTAGATATGGTATATGTCTTTCCATGTGAAGTATGTGAGGGTTTTTTTTAAGTACTAAGAAGAACATCAATTACAATTATTAGTTGGCGGCTAGTTTAAGGATGGAGACAAGTGTGCCTTGATGGGGGTTCGAATATAAGAGTGACAAGATAATAATCCAGAGTTTTACTATTGGGATTGATAACATCTTGGAATTTGTTGTTTCTGTTGTTTGGTATTCGGTGGGTTTCACCACACATAGTTATGGATACGTTGTTACAATGGAGGGGTCAATGGCAATACATGAAGGGTATGCATGTGTGTTTGTTGTTCTCTTTGTTTGATGTGGTGTGTGTGTGTGTGGAAGGAGCACAATTGTTAGATTTTTGATGGGGTAGAGAGGTCTCCTTATGAGTTACAGGCTTGATTTTTGTATACTTTGTATTTTTGGATTGTTCAGCATCCTTTTCTTTATGTAGAGTCCTTAGTTGATTTTTTGAGTGACATGAGTTTTAGGTGAAGGGTCAGTTTTTTAAGGTATCTTTGGTATTTTATGTACATTTTCTATGTACATGGGTGCGCTCCCCTTTGAGTGTTTCTTTTAATAAATTTTATTTATCAATATATATATATATATCAAATAGTTTAATTAAATTTAATACTAAGTGTTTAGATGGTACCAATTATTCTTTCAGTTCTATAAATTTAGCAACTTAAAGATTTCAGCACTATTAATTTAGTACTTAATTTTTAGTTCTATCAAATAGCACAGTGGTTAATAGAAATTATCTATACTTTGCAGAAATTTGTTTAAATGTTATGCCTTCCTAGAAGAGGTTGGTTTCAACTCCCTTTGGGAGAATTTCACCAGCAGAAAGGTGGAGCTCTGGTAGTGCTTGTTGGGTTACTAGGTCCAACATACATGTTAGAAACTAAACTCTATGATAAATAGTTGTAATGAGGCTTTTTCTTGAGTTTGTGATAGATTAGCAGCTCTAGTGATTACAAAGTAATGCGTTCTGAAATTGAAACTTGTAGATTTAATGATCATCTACCCCATTTTCTATGTTTTCCTTATCTGAATCATCTTTAGGAATTTATTATGTACTTGCACTAGTGATTACTAAGTAATGGCTTATAAAATTAAAATTTGTAGATTTAATGATCATCTGCCCCATTTTGTCTGTGTTTTCCTTATCAGAATTATCGTTACGAATTTATTATGTACTTGCACAAGTATAACAAGACATTGCTTATTGAGGAAAAAAAATTATCTAATAACTTTAAATTCAAGGTAATGTATCTCTCTCTTTGTCGTCTTGATAAACTTATATTGCATGTAATTTAATTTAAGAGGAAGCATGATGGTGGGGATTTTCTTGGGGTGAGAATTGTGAAAAATATTGTGTGCATCATTGCAACAAATGTCTATTGTAACTAAGTTTGCTACATAATCCAGAAACTTTTGCATATGCAACATGTGTTTTGTGTCACACATAACCTTTTTTAATATTTATATCTTTTTTCAGCCAAGGAAAGCAGAAGAGAAGAAGCAATGAGTATACCTTGTCTCATATGCAGGTGGCTTGGGATTGTTATGTTGGTGTCCAATCATTTGTAATGGAATTGGTCATTCTGGTTAGGGACTTACCAAATAGATTATGATTAAGAGGTTGATGTTGTCTTCTGCAGCTAGCCGTGTATGTCCTGTTTTGTTTTGCAAGCATTAACTTATGGATTTAGCTATTGAATTTGAAACTTTGATTTTCTGTTTTCTGGTTATGAAAGAAATGGTTGTGGCATTGTTTACCCTGGATTAGATGTGTTATGGTTATACTTTGATTTTTAACTTATTTTGTATACATGGTTGTCAAATTTTGATTAGAAGCAAGGTTATGGAGTTATGGCCTCTTTTGTCTTATGGCTTGTGGGCATGAAAATTGAAACATTTAGAATATGCTTGTTGCAAGGCATGATGTTTGACATTCAATAACTCGAAATACCCCTAATGGCCTTATGTTTGACATTCAAAACCCATGTTTAGTAATATAGGAAAAAAGTCAAATGGTAAGGTGGTATGAAAATTTTTTATGATCATTTAAATCAATTTAAGACATATCACACCTTACTGTATGTCACGACCCGAAACCCATCCTGTGCGGATCTTGCATCGCGACCGCCACCCTCAGGCCCGGGGACCCTTGGGCAAAGGCTCACATAGGCAGCGGTATCGAATAGATATGCGACATGCGTTTTGGGAAGCGTAAAAAACTTTTTCTTTTATTTTCTTATTTTTAAATTACGCACATCCGTCCGGTACTGCCGCTTCATACATAACATACATGGTTACACATTCAGAGTATAACTAAAACTTAAGGACTTATAACATTAATACGAAACATATTCGGTTGTCCTGAGGGCTTATTACATATTCTTACATTGTCTACTAATACAAAATGTACTACTAGAGTTCATAGGTTTTTCAAAAGAAACTACTTAAACATATCTTCCCAAAAACAGCTAGACTCATCACCATCGTCCTCGAGACCCTGTCTGCTGTGAATCACCTGAAGGGGGGGTCCGAACAAAGTCCGGGTAAGCTAATCTAAGCTTGTGAGCAATTCCGGTATTCGTCATGGGGTTTTCAATTAGCAGTGGTTTAGTACATAAGAGTTTGTAAAATAATCACCGCCAATTGTTCGTATACTTTGAATACAGAATATATGCATTCCTTAAAACATGTAGCCTTGAAACATTTAAAGTATTCGAGCTAAACTTATACATATGAATTTCAAAACATATAACATATCACGTATTTCTTAAATAGAGTATATAAAACTCAAAACATATGCATATTAAAAATGAGGGTAAAACCTGCTTCCATTTTCAAACTCATTTGTCATCTTATCTCTTTCATTAGTGGAATCCGTTTCGAACCAGACTCCCATTTTACATATACGTGGAGATATCTCTTGCCTAGGGGATTAGATCCTACTACCTGGCATTTTGACAGTCAATTGAGTTCCGTGCAACCCAAAATCTCATCATGTTTTTACAGATTAATTGAGTTCCGTACAACCCAAAAAAATCTGTTATTTATAAAGTCGGCTGAGTTCCGTACAACCCAACCAAAAACCATGGTGCTTAGGCATAGCTTTTCTTACATTCAAATACATTTAATACATGATTTCTTCAAATAGGTGTTTCTCATAAACATTTAAAACATCATGTACATAATTTCATAACAAATCCTTTAAATGCTTGATATAAACAAATTCATAACACTTTACATAATTTGGCATTTAAAACTTTAGACATGCTGAAATATGTTTTAAGAAAACTATGGTAGAATCCATTCACTAAGCATATCATAATAGAGTTTATAAAAACAGAACAATTTAACTGAATCATGTAAATACTGAATTCGAAATTTCAAACACTTCATATCTTTATATTTTAAACCTTTTCAAATCCATGGAGTTAAATCTCCACTTCAAATACAGGGTTACTTACCTTGGTCCTTTAGGGTTAGTGCTAATAATGCGCCTTCCTACTTTCTTGTAGTTCCTAAGACCAATTCATAAATATCTCATCAACTTCACATTCATTTGTAATATCATCTTGATATTCCTTAACTTATGCTTAAATCGTATTAGATCCTAAAACGATTCCATAACTTCATATGTACTTAACTTAACTTGTACTCTTAACCTATGACACAATTTAATGTGTTAGAAATTAATTTATTTCAACTTATATTCTTCTAGTAGCTCCATTAACTTTAAATTTATTTATTTACTTCACATATTTACGTGTCGTGTCTTTTCGTAATTCATTTCCTCGTATTCGCCTTAGTATTTGTACTTTAGCATTACTTTAATTTATAGTCATCTGACAGATGCTATTCATCAAATTTTATATCTTTTTATTTTAGACATTTTTTTTGGTCGAATAGACTCTACCATTGAGTCCGGAGTGTCGAAGAAAGTTAGTTTAGGCTCTCCTAAAAGTATATTTGGTCTTTTGTCTGTAAAAGGGCAAAATGGTCATTTTATCGTTTTACGTGTCACATTTTTTCGTACTTCGTTTCATAATTTGGACTTCATTTTTGAGTCCGGGGCATCAAAGAAAGTCAATTGAGACCTTCTTTGGTTTTATTTTGGCTTTAGGGGTACCAGGGGTATTTTGGTCTTTTTACCCCTTTATGCGTCTTTATTTTTCGGGACCCCGTCTCGTGTCGTGGACCTCACCATATGTTTAATTTGGACTTTATTTGCCTCATTTATGATTCAAGGGCAAAATAGTCATTTTACTTTATTTATTAAATAATTAAATTTATTATTTAATTATTTAATTATTTGTCTAGGGGTGAAATTGAATAATTTTTCCATCAGTAGGGCCACAGTAGAATTTCTTAAAACAGTTGGGGCTAATCCTTAAATACTGAAAGTATTGGTTTATTTAATTTTTTAATTAAATTATAAAACCAATGGGTTCGATCCAAATCTAAGTGAACCGGTCCGGTTCACTTACAAACCAACCGGTTTAGCCTGTTTCACACGTAATGCTGACGTCAGGATGACGTCAGCCCTAATGTTTTAATTTTAAATGTAAAACGTTTCCGTTTAAATAAACCTGACCTGTTGGACCCGGTTTGACCCGGACCCGTAACCGAATCCGACCCGAACAGTGTCGTCTTCCCCACGAGGGTCGACACTGTTCACAGCAAAACCCTAATTCTTCAAGTTGAATTTTGTGCAACTTAACAACTCCATTTTTCCTGTTTTCTTTTCCAATCACTTCCTAATATCTTAATACATGTTTTTGTATCGATTTAGGGCTTCGAATATGGCTCAAACGCTCGGTTTAAGCCATGATAACCAGACCTGTAAGTCGTCGGTTCATGCTCGTTTCTTGATGGTTTTTCATGGGGTTTAGCTTTTTTTGATCCCCTATTCATGGGGGTTTAGTTTTCGTTCATAAAGGTAGGTTTAACACAGATTTTAGAGGTTTGGGTTCTAAACCCGTAGCCTGCAACTCACCATATGGGATCCATTTCTTGAGCTTTATGATCACGTTTATATGTTTTTAAATTTCTCGTAGTGTCTAGTTTAGGTTTTGATAAACCAAACAAGGTTTTGTTCACATGATTTCAGACCTGCTTCAAGCAAGGTCTTTAATGGCGGCTGCTTATGGGTTTCATGCTTTTAACTGTTTCCAAGTTCTAATTTCATGCTTGATCAAATTCTTAGACATATATATAACATCTTACGTATATAAACAACTCAAAAACAGTTCCTATCAATCAAAATTCTAGAGAGAGAAAATGATAACTTTGAACATTTCTCACCTTTTTGCTATGGTTTGATCCTCCTTCACCTCTGATTTTCTCCCTTAGCCTCTTAGTTCTTCTTCTAATTTACTTCTTAAGAAGCAAGCATGCTTGCATGCTTTGCTTTTAAAGAGAGGCAACCGACTTCTCTCTCTCTCTTCCCCCCATGACCTCACGGCCGAAACCCTTCACTTCTCAATTAATTTCCTTACACAAATTTAATTTTACTTTTTCCCATTCAGCTTTCTCTTTGATTTTTGCAAGATATTTTGTATATATATACATATAATATAACACACACACTAACACATGGAGACACACATACTGCATAGCCGACACACACTCACACACTGCTTGTACACTTACTCACACAAAGATATTTTTGGTTTTCTTTACTTTATGTATCTCTACATACATAATATTTTAATTATCTTATATACATACTTATACATATACATGTGTATATACATATACACATACTTGGCTCATATACACATACATATAGATATTTATATATTAAATATATTTTCTCTTGTGTACATGTATATTTAGATATACACATATATATACATACTTATATACACTTGATAACATACACACACAATTCACCATAAATGTGTGTATATGTGTGTTTATTTGAATTTAATTTTAATAATTAAATATATTCTCATATTTTAAATTAATTAATTATTTAATTAATTAATTTTTCTCTTAAGTGTAAAAACCTTTACACAATTTTTTATTGTCTCGTAATGCGTGTCATATGACCCGGTATCCCGGGTCGGGATATTACACTGTATTTTAGGCATATACTCATCCTATTGCTAGACTTTCTTGACAAAGAGGACAGTTATTAGAAAATTAGTAATGTTTTAAAGCCTACCACTTTTATACCACCTTCATTTCACTCTTTTATAAGGGGTCGGACTTACTTCATCATCCATGGGGCCCACCAATGAGTCCCAACCCTTTATTTTTTGTGAGAGGGTGAGATGAAGGTGGGATGAAGGTGGTGAGTTTTAAAACATTACTAATTTATCTTAGTATATTATATTCAGGTCAATGAACATTTAATCTGTTAATAAAATATATAGACCATTTGTTGAAGTGTCAAATGTTCGTAGACTATGCATACAATATTAATGAATAACAGCTCAATAAGAATAGACCATTGTGTACCTCTTTCTTGGTTAATGATATATTGAGCTCTACAAAGTGTTCACCTACTACTTAAAAAAATAAAAAATAAAAAAGGGGCAAATTGTTGAATCTCCTCTCTTCTTCTCTTTTCTTATTTAATTTTTCCACAACATGACCTCATGTGCTTCCGTCAACTTTGTCTCTACAATAACCTTTTCGTGTGCTTTTGCCTTGTGCCTACTTTATTCTACTAATTATTGCATGTATCATTAATGTTATAATTTCAACTATCTTTTATAGGTAAACTTAGCTAATAAGATTGCTTTCTGAATAAAAAAAGATTATATCCTCAAAAGATTTGTGTATCCAAATCCAAATTCAAATCCAAATCCAAATTTAATTTAAATTGTCTTTTGTAGTCCCTACTTATCTCCTAACCAGATCATTATTGAAATATGCATTTTTAACTTAAACTTCTATTTGGTAAGAGAGAATGAAATATTTGAAAGAAATGAAGGGGGTTTGTGTCACATCCCGAACCCCACCCTACACGGATGTCGAGGACGTGATGCCAGTCAGTCGCCACGCGACCAACCGAAGGCAATTTCTGAAACTTTCCAGTGAATTGCACTCCGACTGTAGGGTCAGATGCAGCGGAATTTAAAACTTTTTTTTTTTGTCCAGGGAATGCAACTCATGTATCCACCGTAGGATATGTATCACACAGAGCAAGTCTAAAATCCAACAGCTAACAATTCTAACCTCAGAGCATATCTATAATCCGACATATAACAACAGAGCAGAACTATAATCTCTAGAGTACCGTTTAAATCCATGAGCCATGTCTATATCTAGTACATATCAGTCAAGTCAGTCGTATTACAACACTCACCTGATTGAACAGATTCAATCCTCAGAATCCAGTCTCCACAGATCAGTGCCATCAGATCCAATGAATATCATTCCTGAAAAATGTTAGGGAATGGGGTGAGCTTCGAAAAGCCCAATGAGTAACACAGGTTCCCTGTCAAGGGTTTCAAAACCATTTCTTGTTTTCAAAGCACAAGGGTAGTTCAGTTGTTTCTGAAATAGCAGTTTTATAAATCTACTTTAAATGCAGTTTTAGTAGAATAAAACAGGACTGAACTAAACGGAACAACAAATTAGAATAGACGGAACAGTGCATGATGCCAATATCAATGAGAGTATAGGCAATTAAATCAAATATCAGAACAGATCAGTACTGGGCGGAACATAACAGGGCATAACAATAGTATATCAGTTAGGCGCGTAATCAAGCCTACTTATGCCAGACCGCTCATAATCAGAATGGTACCCAGAGTCAGACACATCATAGCAGAACAAAATCAGATAGACCATAAAACGGAACAAGACAGACCGAACAAAATAATAGTAGGACGGGACAAAATCATGCCGCGTACAATACAGTATAAGGTTTGCATTTAAAAACATGCATTCAGACAGTTTAACTTTTAAAACCGTACAGTGCATCAAAATACAGTATCTATGCAGTAACTTATAAACCAAGTCAAGAATTCGGACAGATCATAACGGAACTGGACCATATATCAATCAAGACAGACAGATGATTAACGGACGGTACATGACGGGATCAGACGGAACACAATGAAACAATATCAATCAGGACAAGTCATATCGGAACTGAACATGACGGAAACAATATCAATCAGGACAAGTCATATCGAAACTGAATGTGACGGAAACAAACGAAACAATATCATTCAGGACAAGTCATATCGGAACTGAACATGACGGAACAAAACGAAACAATATCAATCAGGACAAGTCATATCGGAGCTGAACATGACGGAACAAAACGAAACAATATCAATCAGGACAAGTCATATCGAAACTGAATGTGACGGAAACAAACGAAACAATATCATTCAGGTCAAGTCATATCGAAACTGAACATGTCGGAACAAAACGGAACAATACATCTATCAGAACAAGACATATCGGAATTGAACAAGTCGGAACAAAACGGAACAATACATCTATCAGAACAAGACATATCAGAATTGAACATGTCGGAACAAAACCGAACAATACATCTATCAGAACAAGACATATCAGAATTGAACAAGTCGGAACAAAACGGAACAATACATCTATCAGAACAAGACATATCGGAATTGAACAGGACGGAACAAAACGAAACAATACATCAATCAGATCAAGACATATCGAAACTGAACATGTCGGAACAAAACCGAACAATACATCTATCAGAACAAGACATATCAGGATTGAACAAGTCGGAACAAAACGGAACAATACATCTATCAGAACAAGACATATCGGAATTGAACATGTCGGAACAAAACCGAACAATACATCTATCAGAACAAGACATATCAGAATTGAACAAGTCGGAACAAAACGGAACAATACATCTATCAGAACAAGACATATCGGAATTGAACATGTCGGAACAAAACCGAACAATACATCTATCAGAACAAGACATATCAGAATTGAACAAGTCGGAACAAAACGGAACAATACATCTATCAGAACAAGACATATCGGAATTGAACAGGACGGAACAAACTGGTACAATATCAATCAGGACAAGGCATATGCTACTTTAAATATATGTTTTTCTTTTAAACAGTATAACGTTCAAAACACTACAGTGCTTCAAAGTACAGTATCTAGACAGAACTTATATACCAATTCAGGAGTCAGGTTTACTCACAAGACGCAACAGTACAGAATAAAACCATGACAGACCATACAACAGAACAAGACAGACCCGAACTGAACAGGAGAACAGGACAGTACAAAATCAGGTTACGTGTAATGCCGTATGAAAAGTATGCATTCAGACAGTACAGTATACAAAACAGTACAGTAAATCAAAATACAGTAACTAGACGGTGTACTTATACACCAAGTCAGAAGTTCCAGGTTACTCACAAACTGTTACGGTTATCTCCTTGCGCAAACAATCCGATAACCTCCAGATACGTCAGGCATCTCCATGTATATCCTGAACAATAATCATCAATCATATACAGATCAGAACTCATCCATTCAGGTCTCATTTGTCATCTTAGGTATCTATCGGTTTACCTAAGATAGCCTAGTAGCCTATCGCCCTCTCATCGGGTTTCATCCGGGGCTATTTTATTCTTAAATTAGGCTCAGCAGTCATCAGGATTATAACCCAAGTCATTTAGACTTCAATCGTTATCAGTCAGTTACTTCTTCAGCCTTAGGGGCAAAACGGTCATTTTATCACTCTTGCCCCGGGCCCTGTCAAGGCCCTCCGAATAGTCTTTATATCTTAAATATAAAGTTCTACGTCTTTTAGACTCTAACCGGTGTCAGTTAGGTTCTTATTTTAACCATAGGGGCAAAATGGTAATTTTGTCATTCTTGCCCCGGACCCAGTCGTGGTTCTTAGAATATCCCATATATCGTATACATGAAGTTCTAAGTCTTTTAGACTTGAATCGCTATCAGTTAAGGGCTTACTTAGCCTTAGGGGCAAAATGGTAATTTTGTCATTCTTACCCCAGACCCTGTCGTGGTCCTCAGAATGTCCCATATATCTCATATGTAAATTCTTAAGTCCTTTGGACTTCGTTTGGTATCTGCTTTTGATCATCGGGACACATCGATCATTTCTCGTTTTACGCATTACTGTCCCGGAGTCTTATTTAGCCCTTCAGTGTTCATAATTATCCCTATGATAATTTATCAGATCAGTTGGACCTTTATTTGACCTCTACCTTGCACTTACTATGCTCAGGGGTATTTTGGTCATTTTACGTTTTGTAAGATTCCGACTCTGAATCATTATATAATCATGTTTACAGTCTCACCAGTATCTGGGCTTCTATCGCTATCAATTTCGTCCCAATCGGACTTCATTTGGGCTTCGTACAGTATCAGGGGTAATTTGGTAATTTCACGTGTCATATTTTTCGGCACGTCAGTTCATAAAATGGACCTCACCATTGGGTCCAGAGTGTCCGACATAATTAAGTTGGACTGTCTGTTATGTTCAATTGACCCTAGGAAGCATCAGGGGCAGTACGGTCATTTACACTTTATGTGTTTGTATTTTTCGGGACTTCAGTTCGTTAAACGGACCTCACCGTTGAGTTCAGAACGCCCGACATAGTCAAAATAGACTGTCTTTTATTTTTATTTGAGTTCGGGTACTATCAGGGGCAGTACAGTAATTTATCACTTACAGGTCTGTATTTTTCGGTACATAATTTCCCAATTTGGACTGTACCATTGAGTCCAAAATACTTGAAATAGTGAAAATACACTATTTATTTACTTAATTTGGACTCCGTTTGACATATTAAATGTCTAAGGGTAAAATTGTAATTTTACCTATTTAATAAAATAATTAAATAAATATTTTATTATTTAATTAATTTATTCAGGGCTTAAATGAAAGAGTTTTCCAAAATCTGGGCGACTGTGTAATTCCCCAAAACTGTTGGGGTCAAAAACCAATTTACAAAAGTTCTGGTTCAATTTTTTAATTTCAAACAGTGGACCATTGGGTTTTCAATTCAAAACCCTAAACCGGTCCCTTTATTAACTAAATCAGCCGGTTCAGGTCCCCCAGAGAACCGGGATAACATATCCCTCGTATCCCAAATTGGTCCTTATCCGTATACAGGTTTAGCCCCAAATCAATTTCAATTTTTAAAACTCGTAACCAAACAGGCCAATTCTAGATTCTAAATTTAAAACATCAAAACGGTGCAGTTTTATTAAAACAGTGGCACGGTCTTGAGGCGACACGTGTCCGAGTCAGCTCGGATTGGCTCGGTCAACTCGGCCGAGTCAACTCCATCTTCCCCACTGTTTTACCCTCGGTTGCCCTAATTTACAAAGAATTTCTCTTTCAATTTCGTGGCAATTTAGACACGATTTCTTGCTGATTTCAATCCCGATGGGTTTCTGCACTTCATATCCATCCTTTAACATCCATTTTGAGCTTCGAATTCACGGATTAAGCTCTGTTTAACGGATTATCATGGGGGGTTTCAGCTCAGTCGCGTGGACTCATTTCTCCACCAAACCTCACGTGGTTTGGCTCGTTGTGACCGTGTGTTCATGGGGATCAATATCCCATTTATAAATTTCAGTTTTAGGGCCTATTCCAGATTTTGGATTCCATGGCCGAGACCTATAGGTTCGGTTTTGAGGGTCTAAACTCAGGCAATGGGGTCGCGGGTCAGTGGTTTTTGAACCCCCTCAGTGTCTAGATCACTTATAAACCATCAAAACTTGGTTTTATGGAGGTCGAATCAGACCTGCAATTCTTGGTCCATCCATGGTGGACTTAGGTACGGTCACTGGGTTTTCAAGCCCTGTTGGCCTACTAAATTGACCCTGATGTTTCTAGTGTCAAGAGGGTTTCGTGCATGCATTTTAAAGGATTCAAAACCATCAAAAATAGCAACAAGTTTTAAACAGAAAATTTAGCAAATTTGAGGTGTTACCTCTTGGTTCGGGCCACTGCTCCTACACGGCTCAGTCCAGATTTTTGGCACCTCAGGTGTGCCTCAGTCAGTCTTGCCTCAGTTCCCCTCCTCTTGATGCATCTCCCATGGACATGCATATACACCATGTTTCACACACACGGCTTCTCACAAATGGCTTGGAATCTCTCTCTCTATAACCCAATCTCTCTCTATAAAATCAGCATTACAGTCTCTCTACAGTTCTGATTTTTTTCCCTCCATGCATATATGGAGATTGTGTAAATGCAAATCTGATTTTTCTTGTTCAATACATCTCCCAACCTCATGATTAATTTGCATGTATTTTGGTTGGAGGAGAGGTCATCATGTGGTGTATAGGCATGATGATCTAGGGTGCATAGGCATGATGGCCTAGGGGCATAGGGTGATGCATGGATGAGGTGTTGCATGCTTGTTCATTGGCCACTTTGGGGAGAGGCCAAATCAGATTTACACTTATATACATATCTTTGTACATATATACACAAAAGTGTTCCTAGCCTAGGTGGTAATTTTTTGGTAAACTAAATTTTGCCTAGTTTGGTCAAGGGATCAAATCCCCTTGGCCACATTTTTGGTCTTTTTCCCTATTTCGGGCTTAGGCCCTGTTTGGCTGCGCATTAATTCGATTTCAATGTTTCTTCCATAACTTTCATTCCGTAACTCCTTTTTCGATGCGGTTTCTTCCGAGGGTTCCGTTTTTCAGTATTCTTCAGTGTCAGAGGTTCCGTGTCATTTATTAATCATTCGGAATTTCCCGGGTTAGCTAATTCGGGTTTCGTTAGTATTAAAACGGCGTTATTTCACCGAATTAATCAGTAATTTGAGTTCAGGTAAAGTACCCTTCCCTCCAGACATTTTCTTTATTTAATCGGTCTATGGCGACCGTCGGGATTATGATTAATTTCCTAAATCATTCTGTAAGTCGGTATTAATTAATAGTTATTAATTAATTATTAATTTCACGGAATCGGGGTGTTACAGTTTGTGGTATATTGTCTTCTTTCTCCAAAATAAGAAGAAAAAATCTGTTATTCTATGAAAATTTGATATTCCTCCATCTTTTTCTAAGATATTTTTTTAATACTTCGCTTATATTGAAGAAGTTGGAAAAAAAATGAAAATGAAATACTGGATTACTTTATTATTTTCTTTTGTTTTTTTCTCTTATTATTTATCCAAAGGTAGAGGAAGAATTATAATCTCTAATTTTATTATCTCATTTTTTCATAATTAATATTATCCTCTACATTTTTTTTCTTCTTCTGTTTATCCAAACATGGTATAAGAGGGTATACATTCAATACTAACATACTTAAGTAAAAAATATAATTTTACAAAATTATTATTTTTTAACTAAGGATGGGTCTTACATAAAGAATTAAGAATGGTAAGGTAATATTCATGTAATTAATTTTAAATAATTAAAATAAAATTTTATTGTATTGAGTTGAGTTAAGTAATGTAATACATCATATTATTTTAAAAGTTAATTTAAGTCTTACAATACTTTTATGTAATAATGTTTCAAATTAAACTTTTAATTTTGAAATATTAAAAAGAATAAGAAAATATGAGAATATAGGATTAGATATTATTGTGTGAGCTTTTTAACAAGAGACATGAGTAATCACTGTCACGGGACATTGTTCAAAAGTGAACAGAGGTTTGAGTCACAAATGCTCTCCCTGCTCTCAAAATCGTACCAAAGAGTCAGATCTCAAACTCACTATCACGGGAGCCTACAATACAGAGGTCGGATGGCGTCCAAACTAGCAAACCAGCGTTAAAGAAGTTGCTCTGACAAGTGGGCCCCCTGCTCGGTTTTAATCAAGGGAATGATGTAAGCCATCCGATTGTTTTTATAATAGATCAGTTTTTTGAAGATAGATTGGGAATTTTTGCTGTATATACAAATAAGACCCCACTGCAGTGGGTCCACTCAAGCGAAGCGCGTATACACGTGTACGGTTATTGTCACAGTATCTCCTTTCATAATGTAATCGACAATCAACCACTTACGAAGGTTTAGCGTCTGCATTTCATAATAGACCCTATACTTCATTACAATCTATTTATTACTTATGCTAGACTGTTTGGTTACAAAGATTAGAAAACAACAAAGAGAGATTTTAAAATTATTTTACTTCTTTTCCCCTAAAACATAAGAAAATAATTTTATTCTCTTTTATTTTTTTTCTTATTTCTTAAACAGAATAAAAAAATAACCATTATTCTTCTATCTCTATCTTCAATTTTTTTTTAGATAAATTACATTAATCCTTTTTAATATTTTTGAATTCACCTCCTCTATTTTACTTAACAAACTATAACTATTTATTTCAATCAATTTTTTTAAAATAACAAGACTATTTATTTCATTCTTTTAATATTTTTTTATTTTGACTAATTTTTTTTATTTTATATAAAAATAAATTTAAGACAAACAACTTATTTTTATTTTTATATGAAAATAAATTTAAAATTTTAATTAATATTTATTTAAAAATTAAAAAATTGGTCAAAAAGATGTTTAAAAAAAAAATGAAAAAGATAACAAAATAAATGAAAATATTTGTAATTTGTAAAGTTAAAAAGAAATTATTATAATTTTTAAAATCTTAAAAAAAAGTTAATGTACTTGTCTAAACTCATGAGTAATTAATGTAATTTTATTATTATTATTATTTTTACAATGTCTTTCTTCTTCGTTTTCTCTTTTTCTCTACTTTTCCTTGTTAGAATAACTCTAAAGGAAGTTGTCATTTTGAGGTGCCAAAAACTTTATTTGTAATTTTGAATAGTATTATGGCACTCTTGAATTATAAATTTGCTTTAATGGTAGGTGTCAAAATGGGGTGTCATTTTAATATTTTAATATTTTTTATTAAAAAATATAATTAAACTTAATAGTTATATTTTAACGAGTATAATTTTTATAACGGTTTAATTTAAAATAATTTTTTAAATTAAATTACAAAAATTAATTTAATTTAAAAAAATTAATTTAAATTTTAATAATTAACTAAATTTAAAAAATTATTTAATTATAAAAATTAGTTAAATAAATAAAATAACTTAAAATAATTTTTAGAGTGATTTTTTGGGTTTTGGTAAGTTTTTTTTTTACAAACATCCCTTATATTTATAAAATTTTTTATTGAAATAGAATTATTGAAACAGTAAAAATAAAAATACTTTCAATCATTAAATGATACTCCTTTATTTTCTCTTTTTAAAGTTTGTAAAAATGATATCACACAACATCAGGTCATTTTGCAAGGCATGTACCACCTCTATTAGAATAAAAAAATTTGAATTTAAAGCGTCGACGATTATGAATTTGATAAGCCGATGGCACTCCACTATCGTGTTGCTCTTAACCAAACAAAACTCCTTTTCCCTATATTTTCCCTTCTTTTATTTTCTTTTCTCCCCTTTCTGCTTTACTCCTCAAATCTCACGGACAGAGGCCCCTCTTCTCTCACTTCAGTATCTCTCTCTCTCTCTCTCTCTCTCTCTCTCTCTCTCTGTGTTCCAGAAGTAAAGGCAAACCAAAGATGGGCTCTGTTTCCCTGAAAATAGGCGATGGAACCGCCAGATTTAAAAGGGCTACTGTGTGTTCTTCGGCTGTGAATGCGCTAATGCTATTCTCTGTCATTACTACCAATCTTTTTGCTCTCTATGCTTTCTCATCCTCCCCAAACGATCACCAAGGCTACCCAGTTCTCCACACTCACAAGAATATCTCTCTCATCTCTGAACAAGTGTCACTGATCCTCAGAGAGATCGATGCTTCTCAGAAGAAGCTAGCCCAGATGGAGAAAGAGCTTTTGGGCTACGAAAGCATCGATCTTTCCAGACCCAACATCGCCAACGAACTCAAACTCTTCCTCCAGCACCATCAGCTTCCCCTAGGAAAAGATTCAAGAACTGGGATCACGGAAATGGTCGCCTCTGTGGGCCATCCTTGTGAGAAATCTATGGATTTATTGTCTCAGTACATGAATTACAAGGTCAATGGACCTTGCCCGGACGATTGGAGCCTTGCCCAGAAGCTGATTTTGCGTGGGTGCGAGCCTTTGCCGAGAAGAAGGTGCTTTGCTAAGTCAATTCCTAAGGTTGGTCTATACACTTTTCCTACTTCTCTCTGGAAAAATGTTAGCGATAAGATTTATAGTTGGAGTGGTCTTAGTTGCAAGAATTTACAATGCTTAAAGGGTAAGAACTTGAGTAAAGATTGTGTTAATTGCTTCGATTTAGTTAATGGGTTTGAGAATCAGAGGTATGTGAAGGGAAGAGGCAAGAATGATTTCCTTATTGACGATGTATTAGCTCTGGGAAGTGGTGGAATCAGAATTGGGTTTGATATCGGTGGTGGGTCCGGTACCTTTTCTGCTAGAATGGCAGAAAGGAACGTGACTGTAATCACTGCTACTTTGAATATTGATGCACCATTTAATGAATTCATTGCTGCAAGAGGGCTTTTTCCTCTGTTTTTGAGTTTAGATCATAGATTCCCCTTTTATGATAATGCTTTTGATTTGGTTCACGCGGCAAGTGAATTGGATGTAGGGGGCCGTCTGGAGAAATTGGAGTTCTTGATGTTTGATATCGATCGGATCTTGAGGGCTGGTGGATTGTTTTGGCTGGACAACTTCTATTGTGCTAATGATGAAAAGAAAAGGGCTGTAACCCGGTTGATCGAACAATTTGGGTACAAAAAGCTGAAATGGATTGTGGGGGATAGGGTAAATGGGTCAGGGAATTCGGAGATTTATTTATCTGCTGTTCTACAGAAACCAGTAAGAGTATGATGGTTGAGATCATTTCCTGGAAAATTCAGGAGGTAAAAAATACTGTTGCAATACTAGTTTTTGTCACACATAATTTGTGTGAGTTCATTACTTAACATCCTCATGAAATTTCTTTGCAATGCTGAATAAGTTTAGTGTATTGGTTATTTCTTTCCCCAACTGCAGACCATCAGTATAGGATATTCACTCCTGCAATTTAGAAGTTGTCATTTCTTCTTCTGTATATATTTTTTTTTATAGTAGTATTGAATTCACCTTCAATTCTGTAATGTTATCTTACTTTTCTGGATAATGAACTGTTGGTGAATGAGAAAACTATTGTATTCTAGAATCTATATAGCAATTGATATTTGAAGTTTTAGCATTGAAATGAGCCTTTGCCATTTTTAGTTGGTAAGATGCCTCTTTGTAATTGCATTGGATCTTAGGTAAAGGCGCCTTTCGTACCTGCTTATTGAGCTGTATTAGTGGAATAACAGAATCTCATGTTGTTCTTAGGGTTGCTAAATTGTTCTGGATTTTGCAATGCTATCATGCTAGTTAATACTTGCTTGTTATTACCAAATCGAAACTTGTAAATGTGAAGTGGGGATTGTCAATTCTCAAGTGTATGAGTATTGCTTTCTTCCAGGATCTCAAAAGAATTAGTACTCTTCTTTTCTTTTGCTGTGTTCCAATGACATATCTAATCCTTAAATGTTAATTCAATGCAAACATCTATTGCTTTCATGGATGTATCTTCTTTAACAAGTTGGACAAGCTGAGATTTTAGTCAATAATCAATGTGTGGTAAAACTTTAGACGTAGATATGATTGTTGTTTTTATGTTTTAGCAATATCTATTTTGCAAATATATAGACTAGTCAGTTCACATCAATATGACAGCCCCTTGCCTTAATTTTCCTATTCTCTTTATAGGGCAATTATTTTATTGATGCTGCAATCACCCTTTCCTTCTGTTGATTTGTAGACCCACTCTTAATCAGAAAGTCTGCAGTTCATGCTGCCATTAAAACAAGAACCCGAGAATCATGAGCCCTAAGTGCATCTACTTATATTACTCAATTTTTATTTTTACTTTTTGCTGGACCGTTTAACTACTTGTCCCCGTTCTTAGCTTCAACCAATTTTATTGGTCATAATTGAGAAAGTTGATCATTAGAATCTATTCTCTGTCTAGATGAGTGGTCTGAGGAAGAGAAGACATTTGTGAACTTAAAAATTTCTCATCATCATAACTAGTTAGAATCTAGAAGAGAGGCCTGAAGAAGAGTGCCAATGCAATCATCAATGCTAACCTCCATTGCATATCTATAGTTTTGTCTCCTGGATTCTCTTGTTCTAGGTTCTTTGGTACGATGGAATGGACATTTCATAAATGCCCATTCTAACTTTTCATTCTTTATTTTTGTTTGGTATGATTGGGAATGCCTATTCCATGAATTGGATATTTCATTAAAAATCATCCCAAGCATTACTTTGGTAATCCCTATTCCATTTCATTCCTACGTACCAAACATTAGTGTCTCGTTGTGGATATTGTGCTTTCTTTTCATACTGTGTTGCTTCTTAGCGTGCTTGGGAGCAGGATTAAGAATTTATTTTGAGGTTTGCAGGCCTTTTGTATATGGTTTTGCACTCTATAATTTTCATGATTGAAGTGTTAAACTTAATTATAATCACTGCAGAAACGGGAAGTCTGAAGTTAGGAGTGTAAAAACTGGAAGAAATAAATCAGCCTTGAAGAGGGTTTAGGCCTGAAAAAGATTCCAGGTGAAAGTATGGACAGATGAATTTGAAAGCTGAATGGAGAATGAAAGATTCAGGCAGTAACGTTGGTAATGGCATATTTTAAGCCAAGGAGGGGCATGAACTTTGAATTAACATTTGCTGGTTCAGTCCCTTCCCTTATGATTCATCCTTATATGTGGTCTGTATAGTTAGTTGGCCAAGGATGGATATCTTTGCTTCATTTTCATTTTGGCCTATTTGGGATAGGCTAGAACTGATTTCGTAGAATATAGATGAACTAGTTTTAAATTGTTTACTGTTTGATAAATACTTTTTAACAATATATTGGTTCATATCTAGTCCTAAAAAATACTTATAACCTAAAAAGTCAGACCAAAGAAGAGTTGGTTTTCTTAAAAACTAGATAACTTAATGGGAGTGGTTCTGTCCTGATTCAATTTGAAGAATTCTCAAACAGTCCCTTAAATTTACGTTTTCTCCTTGTTGCCGATCAATTAGTAATCAGCGGACATATGAGTAGTGCTCAGATCAATCCTTGTTTTCAAGTGATTCCATAAGACGTTGAATTGTCGTGTTGCCTGCTGGTTAGGGCTGTAAAACGAGTCGAGCTATTTGAACCTAACTCGTGATTGGCTCGGTTAGAAATTCGTTCGAGATTGGTTCATAAGATAAACAAGTTAAGGTAGGACATATTTTGAGATTTGTTAATTTATTGAGCTTGGTTCAAGTTTGGCTTGTTAAGCTAAAAATAGTTTAATACTATATAAAAAAAAAATCAAGCTATTAGTGAGTGGCTCAATTAGAGACTCGATCGAGTTGAAAAATTAACAAGCTGGGTTTGAATACAATTTAAAACTCGTTTATTTTAGCGAGTCAAACTTGAACAACACACTATTCAGCTCGACTCACTTCATTTACAACCCTACTGTAGGTGGTGTCAAACGTGTTCCCATCATCTGTTTGTACCACATCGTTCTAAGGGGTCTGAGTTGCATGCCAACTGTTCTGAATTCAAATTGCTGTCTTTGAGTATTTGAAATGGATTGAAAACGAGTCCATGCATGCACACTAATAGTAAGTGATTGCACTATCAAATTAGACATTGTTGGATAAACTAGCCATAAAACAAGAAATTGGTGAAGTGCCGGAGGGAAATATTGCCAAATAGGTATAGTTCTCGTGTGCTAAAAAGCAAAAGCTAAAACAAAAGCTTCAATCAAGTGGCATCTCAAAGATTCGGCACTCAGATCACTTGGCCTTGCTTGAGGTTTTATATTGATTACAAAAATACTAAATCATTCAGAATCAATTGGGCAGAGATGACTCTGAGAACTTTATCTCAGCCATAAAAGTAGGGAGTAAGAGAGCAGTCTCTAATCGGGTATAATCGTCATAAATCAGTTAATTTCATCACAAGCACGGCCACTTGCTGATGCCGAACCATTAATCTTCTGCATTGAGGTGCAGTTGAAAGCTGCATTCCTTCTTTAGTCATCTGCTGAACTTCAGAAAGCGATAGAATTCTGATGCAGCGGACACAACCAACAAATTCCCTGCACATAACCATCAGAAATTAGTCAAATCTGGAATGCCACCATCATGGATCATATTGATTCACAAGTCACTAAAACATAGAAGTTGATGCTGCACTTTTTCGATCAGTAGGCTCCAATCTCTTACGCCTGCCGAACACTTAAAGAGAAAGATCAGAGGGTCATCGGGTTGGCTCCGCTGGTAGCTGCTCCGATGATTAAGTCAATAAACTGTATTGAAAGACTTTAATTGAATGAAAAAGAATCAGCATGAATGTAACGGCGTACCTTAGGGTTTTATTAATAGGCTGTGGGTTTCCCAAGTTGATTAGGGTTTGGAGTCATGAATATAGGGATTTGATCATCGGAGAGTAGCAGTTACAATGTTGGATACTACGCTTGAGAGATGTCCATGGCTGGCAGTTTCCTTGTTGAAGACCGTTTCCTTATCCTTAGCTCGGTAGTGTGCTTAAGGCAGTGACGAGCTCTGAATCTCCTTGTGTGGAACTTCTGAGCTGAAGGTGAGACTGAGGGTCGTGTGGTCTTCCGATCTAAGAGCTCTGGATGGTTGAGCTTTAATAGCTCTGTAGTTACACGTGTCATATGGTGGTTGGTCTGTCGTTTTATGGTATATCAGCTACTCCTCCTCCCCCCCCCCGAGCCTTAGTTTTAGCTCAATGCGTAACTAGGGCTACAGGTTTTTGAAAAGTCATGCGCTCTGTCTCTCCGTTTTTCAAGGCGACTATTGGCGCGTCAGTTATTGCGCAGCCGTTGCTTGGGCTTTCGAGGCCATCCCTTAATCCAACCGTCGTGACGGTTTGGCTGGGTGGCCCTTTGATTTTCAAGAGTCTATATATGGGGGAAATGGGTGTGTTCATGCCTGTTCCCCTTGCTTTTTGCTTCCAGTATGTTTTCTTCGTTAGAGTGAATGGAGTTTTCATGGAGGTTGTCGCCGTTTGGAGCTTTCTTCCGTTTCCACTGTCCAGGCTTGACTTATTCATCATTTTTTATTTATTTTCCTTCCTTTCCCTTCTTCTTTCTTCTTATTTTTGATGCGCCGGCCTCAAACAGCGTGTTTGGCACTGGCAATGGCATTATATATATGTGTGTGTGTGTGTATATATGTATATATATATATACTTTTTTTTTACTAACTTGCGCATCTGATATTTTGCAGTTCATGCATGGTCTTGTCACCATTATGGATCAGGAAATGATTGACAATCTTCAGTCCGAACTGGATGAGACCAAGCTATGGCTAGTGGCAGCCCAGTCCTCCGCTTCTGCCATCAAGGCGAGGTCAATGGAGGCGAAGACCTTCTTGTCCATCTTAGCATTCGAACAGGATTTCCTTGCTCGGAAGTGGGAAGTCTTTGATTTGGCCGGGGCTTGGAGTGTTGATGATGAAGATGATGATTGTGATGAAGACGATGGTGAGGCGCCCCCTCCCATCTTTCCTTTGACAAAAGCTCTTGCTCAGGCTGGATAGGGTGCAATGTGCTGGATTTGAGGAGAACGAAGGAGGAGAGTGATGACGACATGGGATTCGGAGCCCTTTTCCTTCGTCCAGTTTGGAGCCAAGGACAGTGATGATGACGGCTTGGGATTTAGGATCCCTTTCCTTTCATCGGTGAAACTAAATGAGGAAAGCGATGATGACATGGGGCAGAACGACGATTTGTCTGAATCAATTGTAGTCTAGGGTTGTACTTTGTTTCTTTGTAAATCTTTTGAATTGATGTAAATTTTTGTTGATTATCAATGAAACTGAGTTCTTTTCTTCAAAGCTAGTGTATCCTCTATTATTTATCAAATGAGAAGCTCTTTTTCTTCAGAACTTGAGCATTTTTCTAAGTACTGTTGTTAATTTTTTCCCCAGAGTAGCTTTACTTGTATATTTTGATAATATGCCAAGCAAACTTAAATAATATTACTACTCTATAATATAAGCTTGGGCTCCAGCTCTGTAAGGAGAGTGTTCGGGAGTTGAACGCACTTTAGACCTCCTTATCAAACTCTTAACTGAGAATGCTCCAAACAAGATCTTCTGAACATAAAAACTTGTGAATAATCAAATACCGTAACTGATCAGATCCCTTGTAACTAGAATTTTGGTCCCTTGGACTGCTAATAGTTGAGCAGATAGGTTTGTATAGATGTCAGATCTAGAGCTAGATATGATAATAGGAGTAATTGAATCAGTACAGGTGCTGAATAACTTTGGAGACTTGTAAAGATGCTGGAGTGCATCGATCTTGATCTGTTTGGAAGAATTGTGATGATATCCGAACAAACTCTTCACTTTTGGAGCTTGTGGCCTCCAGGTCTAATAGTAATTGGATGAGAAGACCTTGGACAAGTCCTCTATAATTGGAGCTTCTGTTATCACGACTGATAAGGATCGAATTTGGAGTTTTGTAATAACTAAGCCAAAATTGGCATCGACTGATCAGGAACTTAAGTCAAGTCTTCTTCTCCTTAGTTCGGTAGATAACCGGATAGGTTGGATAATTGTAGAAATTCTTGTATGGAGGTGATTCAGACTTGTAACACTTGCCTGGCTGTAGGGTTTTTAGGGGTTTGTATATTGAGGTGGACCAGACTTGTAACACTTGCATGGGCTGTAAGGTTTTTAGGGGTTTGTACATTGAGATGGACCAGACCTGTAACACTTGCATGGGCTGCAAGGCTTCTAGGGGTTTGTACATTAAGGTGGACCAAACCTGTAACACTTGCATGAGCTGCAAGGCTTTTAGGGGTCTGTACATGGAGATGGAACGGACTTGTAACACTTGCATTGGCTACAAGGTTTTTAGGGGTCTGTACATTGAGGTAAACCAGACTTGTAACACTTGCATAGGCTGCAAGGTTTTTAGGGGTCTGTACATTGAGGTAGACCAGACCTGTAACACTTGTAAGGCTGCAAGGTTTTTAGGGGTCTGTATATGGAGATGGACCAGACCTTCAACACTTGCATTGGCTGCAAGGTTTTTAAGGGTCTGTACATGGAGATGGACGAGACCTGTAACACTTGCATGGGCTGTAAGGTTTTTAGGGGTCTGTACATGGAGATGGACCAGACCTGTAACACTTGCATGGGCTGCAAGGTTTTTAGGGATCTGTACATAAAGATGGACCAGACCTGTAACACTTACATGGGCTGCAAGGCTTTTAGGAGTTTGTATATGGAGATGGACCAAACCTGTAACATTTGCATGGGCTGCAAGGTTTTTAAGGTTCTGTATATTAAGGTGGACTAGACCTGTAACACTTGCATGGGCTACAAGGTTTTTAGGGGTCTGTACATGAAGATGGACCAGACCTGTAACACTTGTATAGGCTGCAAGGCTTTTAGGAGTCTGTACATGGAGATGGACCAGACCTGTAACACTTACATGGGCTGCAGGGTTTTTAGGGGTCTGTAAATTGAGGTTCTTTATTGATAATACTTCTATAACTGTTCTACATTCCACGGCCTAGGTACAAGTTTCCCAGATATGTCTTCCAACCAGTATGTGCTTGGTCTGATAATTTTCGTTACTCGGTAAGGGCCTTCCTAGTTGGGTGATAGCTTCCCCATGGTAGGATCCTTAGTGTTTGGAAACACTTTTCTTAGGACGAGGTCTCCAACCTGAAAGCTGAAGGGCTTTAACCCTCATTTAGAATGGTTGACCATCTTGTGCTGGTATGCCTTGGTTCTGATTCTGGCCTGGTCACGCTTTTCTTTAAGGTGGTCCAGGTTCTCTGCTAGCTGCAGATTATTGGTTTCTGAAATAAAGTTTTCTGTCTTTAGCATAGGCATACCAATCTCAACCGGAATTATTGCCTCCGAGCCATAGGCGAGTGAGAATGGAGTTTCAGAGGTCAGTGTTCTCCTTGTGGTCCTGTAGGCCTAGAATACACCAGGTAGTTCTTCAACCCATTTTCCCTCGGCATCCCCCGGCCTTTTCTTCAGAGCATCAAGGATTGTTCAATTGGTGACTTCTATTTGACCGTTGGCTTGTGGGTGTCTTGGGGAGCGAAATGATGACTTATGTGCAGATCTTGGCAGAACTTCTTGAAAACTTTCCCTGCAAACTGTGTACCATTATCTGTAATGATGACACACAGTATGCCGAACCTACAGACAATGTTCTTCTAGGTGAAGCTTTTTATTTCTGCCTCTGTGATATGTGTTAAAGGCTCAGCCTCTGCCCACTTGGAGAAATAGTCCATGGAGACCAAGAGATATCTCCTGTTCGGGGCGGCCTTTGGCAGTAGCCCTATAATGTCCATACCCCACTGAGCAAAGGGCCATGGGCTGGCTATTGGGATAAGCTTATGGTAGGGCTAGTGCTGATACAAAACAAACTGTTGGCACTTGTCATACTTCCGAACATATTCCTTAGCATGTCTCAACATGCTAGGCCAATAATAGCCTTGTGTAAGAGTACGATAGGCTAAGGTTCTGCCACCAATATTGTTGCCACAAATCCCTTCATGTATTTCAGCCAGAACATATTGTGACTCTTTTGGAGCCAGGCACCACAACAAGGGCTGGGAGTAGGATCTGCGATAGAGCTTTCCATTTATAACCAGGTACCGAGCTACCCTGATCCAGATCCTTCTGGCCTTATTCTTGTCCTCTGGAAGGAGCCCTCCTTCAATGTATTGGAGGATTGGGGTCATCTAGTTTTGGACTTGTTCAGTAATCTGGGTAACCTGAGCCTTTTCTATGCTTGGCCTTGGCTGGTGAGAGATCTTCACGGTGGAATCTCCTTTTGCCCTAAACTGAGAAGCCATGTTTTCTAGAGCGTCGGCCCTTGTGTTTTGACCCCTTTTGACCTTTTGTATAGTGAATTCATGGAAGGAGTGCCTTAGAAAATTGACCAGTTCTAAGTACCGAAGCATTCTGTCGTCTTTGATGAAAAATTCTCTCAGAACTTGGCTTACTACTAGTTGGGAGTCAGAGAAGACTTTGAGGTTTTGGGCCTCGCATTCTAGGGCCAACTTCATTCCGAGAATGAGGGCTTCGTACTCAGCTTCATTGTTGGAGGCTCTAAATCCCAAACTTACTACTTTTTTTGATACCAGCCCGTCAAGGGATCGTAGCACCAAACCGACGCCAGATCCTCGATCTCTAGATGATCCATCAGTGTAGAGCTGCCATGTAGCCAAGTTTTTACAGTTCTAAACCTTGTCATATAGTGCTAGGGTGAACTCAACAACAAAATTTGCTAAGGCCTGCCCTTTAATAGAGGTTCGTGGAACATAGGATATGTCAAATTCTCCTAACTCCACGGACCATTTGACTAGTCGCCCTGAAACCTCAGGCTTCCTCAGGACTGACTTTAATGGATAGGCTGTTGGAATTTCTATGGGATGTGCTCGGAAGTAAGGTCGAAGCTTCCGCGTAGAAATTACTAGGGCGAAAGCCAACTTTTCAATCTCGGGGTATCTTTTTTTCGCATCTGCCAATGCTTTACTCATGTAGAATATGGGTTTCTGGACACCCTTGTCCTGTCTGATCAGAGCAAAACTAACTGCATTTTTTGATATTGTGAGATAGAGGAGCAGTTTTTCCCCCTGAATCAGTTTGGATAGGAGCTTAGGGGAAACCAAGTATTCCTTTAGCTCTTAAAAGGCCCTTTCACATTCTTCAGACCACTGTAAGGCTTTATTACCCTTCAAGGCTTTGAAGAATGGTAGGCAGTGATCTATAGATTTGGAGATGAATTTGCTCAAAGCCGTAACTCTCCCATTCAGAGCCTGAATGTCCTTCTTGGTCTTTGGTGATTTTAGCTCAATCAAGGCTTTGATTTGAGTAGGATTTGCTTCAATTCTTCTCTAAGATACAATGTACCCCAAGAACTTTCCCTTGGTCACCCCGAAGGTGCACTTCAAGGGATTTAACTTCATCTTATGTTGCTTTAGGATGTCAAATGTCTGACCTAAGTGTTGGAGGTGACTGCTTTTCTGCAGGCTCTTGACCAGCATGTCATCCATATTAACCTCCATTGTATTGCCGATCAAAGGACTGAACATCTTATTGACCAAACGCTGATATGTTGCCCCAGCATTTTTGAGTCTGAACGACATCACTCTATAACAATAGAGCCCTCGTTCGGTAATGAATGTTGTCTTTTTCTGGTCTGATGGGTATATCTGGATTTGGTTGTATCCAGAGTAGGCATCCATAAAGCTCATAAGTTCATGCCTTGCTGTTGCATCGACTAGCTGATCAATCCTTGGGAGAGGAAAACTATCTTTGGGACAAGCCTTGTTGAGGTCTGTATAATCAACGTAGACTCTCCACTTGCCATTTTTCTTTTTGACTGGAACTGTATTGGCAAGCCACTCTAGGTAAAATACCTCTCGTATCATCTTGGCCTCTAGTAACCTCCGGACTTCCTCATTGATGATGTGATGACGTTCTGGGGCGAGCGTCCTCCTCTTTTGCCTGACCGGTAGGTGGTCAGGATCCGTCATCAACTTATGAGTGATAAGGTTCGGATCTATCCCTTTTATATCTTTTGTCTCCCAGACAAATACTGAGAGATTGTTCTTTAGGAATTCTACCATTTCCTCTTGCTCAGAAGGTGTCAAGTCTGGACCGATTTGTAAGTAATGCCCTTTCTCTTCCATGCTAACCAGCACCTTGATTGGGTCACCTACGGGCTTGACCCTGCTATCCCTTCTTTTAGGGCTTAGAGGCTCATCAATCCCGGAGGGGCATTCTTCTGTCTCATGATAGTCGGAAAGGTCTGGATGCACGTCTTCATGAGTGTGCTGTAATTGTTATTTGGGGGCCTTCTCTTTGAGCGCGAGAATGTGGCAATCTTGAGCAGTCGGCTAGCATCCTCTGATGGAGTAGACAACGTTTTATTATACACATACTTTAGGCATTGGTGGAGGGTCGAGGTGACCACTCCCATTTGGTGGAGCCAGGGCCTACCGATGATTATATTATATGGAGATTTGGAGTTTCGAACTATGTATTCTGAGATGGTAGTCTTCTATCCATCTCCTTCTCCTGCCGTGGTAGGAAGGTCAATCCTCCCTAGTGGGGTACTGAGGTTTCCGTCTAATCCTGCCATGATGGCGGAAGTGGGCTTGACGTCATTGGGGCCGAGCTTCATCTGTCTGAGGGGCTCGTAGAATAGCACATTTGTAGACATCACTGTGAGGGCAGTGTACCCCTTCAAGGTCTTGCTCTGTGAACTGGATCTCAGGTAGTGGCCTTAGCCTCTTCTCGATTGTAGAAATCTGGAGCAGGTAGGGAGCAGTTTTGGCCTCTTAAGCATAACACTTTCTTGCTCTGTTAGATGTTCCTGCGGTCGGGGTGTCTGCATGAAGGACAAAGATAACTTGATTGTTATGCTACTGGAGCTCATTCCTCTACTCCGGTCTCTACTCTTGCCTCCTCGGCGGAGGTCTGTCATTTCAGGGGTTCTATCTCCCGTTTTGTCGGACGAACTCTGCCAGCCGCCCTCTTCTTATGAGCTGCTCGATCTCATGTTTTAGGGCTATACAGCCGTCGGTTGTATGCCCATGGTCTTTATGGAAGTCACAATACTTGTTATGGTCTTTGTTGTTGGGGTTGCTCCTTAACGGCTCTGGCCATTTTAGGTTTTCATGTGTTCGGACCTGCCGAAGTATGTGAGTTAAGGAGGCATTCGGGGGAGTGAAAGTGACGAACCCTCAAGGACCAGTATTGCCTGGAGCTCTGGGTGTCGTTCTTTTGTCAGGGCTCCTCACCCTCTTCTTGGTAGCACTGGAGTCTTTTTTCTGCTCATCCTTCTGGGCTTGCTCCTTAATCCTCTGAGAGGTATTTTTTGCTTCTTCCAGATTTATGTATTTCCTAGCATGTTCCATGAGAGCGGCCATGTCGGTAGGAGGGTTCTTTATTAGAGAATCCCGGAAGCCTCCTTGAGTAAGTTCAGAGGTTAGAGCGGCAACCAGGAAGCTTGGACTGCAATCTGTGATCTCAGTGAGCTCGACGTTGAAACGTGCGATGTATTCCCTAAGAGATTCCCCTTTGGTTTGTTTTATGTTTAGCAAGAATTTTGGGCCCTTCCTTAACCTTCTACTCGTCATGAACTGATCAAAGAATCGTTTGCCTAGCTCGTAGAAGCCGGTGGCTGAGCTCGGGGGGAGGTGGTGGAACCACTTCAGAGTTGTCCCTTTGAGGCTGGTGACGAATGTTCGGCACATGAAGGCATCAGTGGCCCCATGTAATGCCATGGTGTGTTGATAATGAGAGAGGTGGTCCTCTGGGTCTCCAGTTCCATCGTAGAAAGTGAATAGTGTGGAAATCCTTCCGAGCAACCTGACTAGCTCGTCCTGCTCGGGAGGGATATGAGCTCCTCTCACAGCAGCGGTGTGGTCCATAGAGTCCGCGACCTCTTCGCCCATTGGTGGGTCCCTAGGCGGTTGTGGTTGTTGGGGATCCTGCCCTACGACTTCGGTACCCGTATGGATTGGGCGACCTCGGTCCATGGACGAGAGACGACTTCGGTCTTCTTGAACTGGAGGAACTAGAGCCGCTTGAGGTTGAAACTCTTGCAGTGCTGGATTTGCCTTTGACGCCATCAGGGTCGGGACCCTTGTGGTGCTCCGGTAGTAGACATCTGGAATAAAGGCTGGTATCCCCCTTCCTGAGGTTGCTGATGGTTGGGGGTCTCCGCCAGTGTGGGTGGTACCTTGGGGGTACACTGGTTGATTTTCGCCCGTGGTGGCAGTTGGAGGCTGTGTCCTTCGGTCAACCATATTGACGGGCGGATTTAAAGGATGGGTTCCATGGTTCTGGGTAAGCATCGCTAGAGTTTCGGAGATGGCGAAGAGTTGTTCCTGCATTAACTCATTCTGCCGCTTAACTTGGTCGAGCTGTTGCTGCATGGGATCAGACGATTGTCCTCTTCCCCTTCCGGCAGGAGGCTGGTTTAGAGGATTTTGAGCGTTCTTCCTTGGACGGAGATTAGGAGCCATGGTCCTCCGGTAAGAAGGACTACGAGTTCACTTGTAATGAAAGGAACTCTTGATAAAAAAAACTGTCGCTCCCACATATGGCGTCAAACTGATGCTGCACTTTTTCGATCAATGGGCTCCAATCTCTTACGCTTGCCAAACACTCAAAGAGAAAGATCAGAAAGCCACCGGGTTGGCTCCGTTGGTAGCCGCTCCGATAATTAAGTCAATAAACTGTATTGAAAGACTTTAATTGAATGAAAAAGAATCAGCATGAATGTAACGACGTACCTTAGGGTTTTATTTATAGGCTGTGGGTTTCCCAAGTTGATTAGGATTTAGAGCCATGAATATAGGGATTTGATCATCGGAGAGTGGCAGTTACCATGTTGGATACTGTGATTGAGAGATGTCCATGGGTGGAAGTTTCATTGTTGAAGACCGTTTCCTTATCCTTAGCTCAGTAAGGTGCTTAAGGTGGTGACAAGCTCTGAATCTCCTTGTGTGGAACTTTTGAGTCGAAGGTGAGACTGAAGGTTGTGCGGTCTTCCGATCTAAGAGCTCTAGATGGCTGAGCTTTAATTGCTCTGTAGTTACACGTGTCATATGGTGGTTGGTTTGTCATTTTATGGTATATCAGAAGTAATAGGAAAATTAATAGAGCAAATGATCTTTCGAAACCCAACTAGAATACCCCTAAAAGCATTCTTGATGTAAAAGCATTCTCGGTGTGCATGAATTTAATTAACATTGCATTATATTGTAATTAAATTGTGTGAAATTCAAAAGGGTTGTAGGACTTGATCTCACTTATTCCATTAGTTTGGACCTCCCGAGACTTATTGACTGTATTAATCAAGTTCATAACATTTAGTGTCAAAGCAAGAACTATAAAAAGCTTGTGTTGGTGAATCGTCACATTTTTAGAGAGAGAGAGAGAGAGAGAGAGAGAGAGAAATAAGACTTACTCCCAAGGGTTGTCACCCACAAGAATAACATCATTCTCAAAATCCACGTCTACCAGTTTCCACCCAGAACCTTTACAGTCATTGAGCAAACCTTCAAGTCCAAACATGCATTCAATGGTAGAGAGTAATTCATCATAATTCTTAAATCTTGAGACATCAGTTGACCTACAAATAGATCCAGCCTTTTGAACCTGCCAGCCAATAATTATTCCATGATCAGATATCAAGGAAGAAAGTACCACATGAAATTGAGTTGATGAAACAGAACTCAGGCAGTTAGGCATGCCTGATATGCGACAACATATTAACATGACATAAGAGTAAATAAGATGAACAGTAGTCTTATAGAAAATGACATAGACCAAGTTAGCCGTCGATGGCCAATGGAGACAGGTCAACCCCTAAATTTAGAAGGGTTAAGCCTTTGGAACTCCCTCATTGCTACAATATCCTTACTCTTCTCGACTTGAGGTTGAGATTGAGCTCCATTCCTCTTTTCTTGTTGGATTTTTTGCATGAACTCTATAATTCCTCTTGAAATTTTGGCCACATCTATATGGACCTGTGGTATTATTAGGGGCTAGCGCTTTTCCCTTGCCTCAACCTCAGTTTCGATTCCTAAGCTACATCCTATAAGATCAAGATAAGACAAGAAAAATAATTTAATGTATGGTATTTATTGTATATAATTCACAATGAACATATGAAATACAATTTACATACCTGTAAAGATCCGTAAATATTTTTTTTTTTATTAAAAAGAATAATTAATGATAGGCTTGATGTGCCTCTTTCTTTTGGGCTTACTTGATGTATACGAAGACATACTATGATGTTAATGGAGCGTTCTCCATTATTTATTTTAATCATGTAGTATGAAATTCGTATATTTATTGGGATATGTAAATGTGCTTGATATGTGTTTTGGGACAGGTAAATACATGACGTAGTAACTTGGAAATGAATTTCATATGCAGAAATGTATGTATTATAATGTATGCTAAGTAGGATGAGAAAGAGATGAAATGAAGTATGCACCGAATTATATAATTGTTATAGATGGACTATCAGGTTGGCAAGTATCTAAAGAGGGAATGCGTGAAAAATTGCCTAAGCACTGAACACTTGAAAGGCAACACTAGCCAATAATTAGGGTGAATCCTTTCAATTTTTTTTTTTTTTAAATCTTGTCTTTTAGAAACTCTCATATTTGTTATACTTAATCGATTCCCACACTTAAACTTACATATATTTTACTATTAAAATCTAGTGAGATATTTTAATTAATTTAATCATTTTAATTTAACTTAATTTAACTATCGCACCTTCAGGTTATGGGGCCCGGGGCATGACAATACTGCTAACATGTAAAGTATCTATCATATAGTTCAAGCAATGGAAATGTAACTCAAGTATTTTAGGGTTGCCCTCTCCCGGTCATCCACATGTGTTCTAACCTAGAGATCTAATACCATTATGTCATGACCCAAGCCCTAAAGACCCAAGTAATGACATAAGATTAACATAACTCTTTCATAATTTAACTCCTAAAGGCTACAAGGTCAAAGGAAGTGAATCAAAAGTCAAGTTTGACCAAGTCATTGTCATGTTAATGCCTCCAAAAATAGGTATTTAAAATACTTTGAATTGGACTTACAAAAGTCCTACTTTTTTGTTTTTTAGGTATTCAATAGTCTAAAAATAAGTTTTAATAAATTTTACCTCAATGGTAACCCACCTAACTAGATAGAGGTCAAGACGCAAATTTTAGGAGGTCTAGAATTTTTTTTTGGAGAGTTGAATTTTTATCCTTAAGAAATTAGGTCTTGGGATTATTTTTATTAAATTTAAAGGGGGGTATCTTTCACATCCCAAACCTCACCCTATGCGGATTAGAGATTATAACTGGCCAGTTAGGAACCTTGCCATTATACTATCCCTTTTTGAAGCAGATTGATGACGTGTCTAACCAAAGGCCTCATAATTGGTTCATGTAATCCATGCATTTATAATTATACAGTAGGGAAAATAAAGAACGACAGAGCATATAATAAGTTTTGATCATTATATTACATCAAAGTTTAAATATTATAGCTCATAAAAATTTCTCTTAGCATTCTAATACAAGACAAATCTAAGTTAGTAAAGCTAGAGTCTTCTACAAAAATGGCTGTAATCTATAGTCCAACTCATTAGGCTGTGCAATCTCGGTCTTCGCCAGAAAAATATAGGATAAAACTATTACATCCTAAAACCTACCCTATGTGGATTAGGGATAATGACTGGCTAGTTAGGAAACTCACTAATAAACTATCTCTTTTGTAGCATATTGATGACATGTCCAACCAAAGGCCTTATTACATATCCAAGTAGATTGCATTTAGTCATATATAATCATGTAGTGGAATGTACATTGGTAAATTTTTTTCTTTGAATGTAGTCACACATGATAGAGCATAAGTAAATGTTTTATCAGAGTATCATATGAGCCTACCATTATATTACACATGAATGTCTAAATTATTACATCAATAGTAAACATCATTCACATCCTTATCTTACTCTAAGTTGTTACATTAAGTTGGTATTTGTCACCTTAGGATGATACCTCCATGGCTGGGATACTAGTTCTCTTCAAGCTAGAGTCTCTACTTCGCATAAGTTACTAGCGTCTAAATTTGAAGGACTTCTAGTCATTCCTGAAAATAAACAGGATAAACCCTATGAGCTTTGTAAAAAGCTCATGATTAACTCAAGTCTCCTGTCATTGGTTTCTAGAAAACTCACTTACATATATTTCATGGCTAGCAGTTAAAGCAATAATAAAGTCTACTGGCATTCATAAAACATATACACATATAACTAATAGTTGCGAGATTTATAATAAATCATGTGAGTGCTTATGCCAGTTAGTTTTGCAAAGTAATTCTTTATAACGTAAAATTTGATGCTCGTAAGCAGCTGATAAAATAATATATGCCAAACATTGATAAGTCTTGTCCCCTAGGACCATAAATTGTCACATACTGACCATAAGTAATTTAGAGCTTTGAGCTTACATGGGCCTTAAATGGCTTAACCCCCAATCGGGCATGACTGTCATAAATAATACTTTAAGCCCCCAACCAGACATGACTATATGTCATGAACTAATAACATCTATAGGGCACATAAAATTTCATACTTAAAACATGCTAGCAAAACTTTCATTAAGCTATCTATGTTATTTAGAATATTAAAGAGATGCTACTTAAAAGCATGTAATTCAAACATTTCATACTATAATGGAGGAAATGTCACCAAGCTCTAAAGAACCATATTTAATGGAAATTATCTCCATTTCAAGCTTCAAGGATACTCACATGTAGTTCAAAGTCTATAGTTACAATCTTATAGTCTTGTTTTACCATTCATCTCATCTTCATTCCCTTGTTAATGATCCTAAGTCATGGATTAATATAATGATACCCATTAGCACTCATCATGGCTTAAAGTATCTCTTTACTTAATACTAGTTCCTTCTTGAACTTAGCCTTACTATTTAGACTTCCTTAAAGTTCTCTAATTAGGGTTCCTAATGCTTTTTAATTCATCGGGTAACTTACTTTAGCCCATAGGGGCATTTTAGTCATTTTACCCTTTATGTCCATTATTGTTCGGCATGTTGTTTGCCTAAACAAACTCCATTTTTTAGTTTAGAGGATCCTTAATACATTGGTATAGGTACCTTTATACTTTTTATACTCTTTTAGTAGCTTAGATAACTCTTAGAGATGTATTTGTCATTCTATAATTTGTTTTGATGCTCTATTTTTCTCAAACGGACATCACTATTAGGTCCAGAATGTCAAAGATACTAAGTCTAGCCTGTAACACCCCGACCTAAAAACACTTGAGCAATTTGGCTCACTTTACGAGATTTAAAACAATAGTTCAAAGTAAACTGTTAAAAGTTGAGTGTCGGGGTATAATGTGAAAGCAATATATGGGCATACGCAGTTACGAGGAAGCATATACAAAAATTTGATGCATGTATATGTGTAATTAATACACACATTAAGGTGTGTATATATGTGTATGTATAAATCTATATATATATATATATATCTATATATATAATGAAATGTAGAAGGAAGGAGGAAAAGAGTGGGCTGTCGGCAGCCCACTATGGGAAAATTGTGTGTCAGTGTGTAAAATGTGCTGGCACATAAGTATATATATTATATGACAAAAGTGATGTGTTGTGATATATCTATACATATGTTATGTAAATATCAAAGAAGCATTTATGGAAAATCAGAGAAGAAGTCAAGAATGAGAGGAAAAAAGAGAGAAGAGAGAGAGTGAGAAAATTCGGCCAAATGAGAAAATATATATACATGCACCAAGTGTGTAATTTAAAGGAAAGAATAGAAGCTAAGGACTATGAGGTATTCAGAAGAGAGAAACAGAGGAAGAAAAAGAGAAAAACCAACCAAAGAAGGTTAAAAAATTTACTATAGTTCAAACTTTTAGTTTCTGGGTTTTTTGTAAACTTGTATGAAGCTTAGAACTAATTGCATAGTGAAATTCTATGAGAAAAATGGAACACAGGAAGAAAATCGCATGTAAAATAGTGAAGAAATGAAGAAGATATTGAGGTTTATCAGAAAATATAAAATTTGAAAACATGAGATTTTGATGTGTTTTAAGGGAAAAAAAATTGTTATATAACGGCCCTAAATGTTGTTTTAGGATGTTTAGAAATAAAAATTGGCCTTAAAATCAAGAAAAACTGAAGAAAAAATAAAAAAATATACATATAAGTGCAGTTCGGTCATTGACGTCGAACAGGGTGATTGGAGCTGCACTGTTCAGGCCACCGGAAAGTCGTGAGTGGAGAAGGGTGACTGCAGGGTAGGGCCTCGGGTCAGGTCAGGACCCGCCCAGGCACACTAAGGGCTATATGAACTGTGTCATTTTGGCCCTGTTTTAGTTTCAAAGGAAATCAGTTTTTTTTTTTTTAGAAAAAATGGGGGGAGGTGCCACAGCCGAGAATCGAACCAGGGAGCTAGAGGCTTGTGGGCACTTATCCCCCACATGCCGCCACCGTGCCACAAGAGCACTTGTGGATATTTATGAGAAAGATATATATATATATATATACATATATAATATATAATTAACTAGTTTAATTAATTAAATTAGTTAATTATTAAAATAGCTTCCGATGTCCAAATTTAACAAATAAATAGTCTAAATTTATTATTTTGGACCTTTTGAACCCAATGGTGAAGTCTGTTTTATGAGACAAGATTCCAAAAAAGTAAAAGACACGTAAAAGTATAAAATGACCATTTTGCCCCTCGCATCCTCGAAGTCAAATGCAAGTCCGAGAGGGTCTAAGTTGACTTTCTCTAATGTTTTGAACCCAATGGTGAGGTCTATATTGTGAAATAAAGTACGAAAAAAAATGACATGTAAAATACATAAAATTATGAAAAAAACCTTAAGATTTAATGAAGCTACCAGAAGAGTATACTTAGGTATAAAGCCCTAAGATGGAAATTAGGATTTAACACGATTTAAGCATAAGTTAAGAGCATCAATAGGTGATATTTGAAGTGAATGTGAAGTTAATAGACTCTTTATAATTGTTCTTAGAAACTGCAGAAGAAAAGGGAAAACGCATTAGTAGCACTAACCCTAAGAACGAAGGTGAGTAATCTTGTATTTCAAGTAGAGATTTAACTCCATGGATTTGAAGAAGTTTAAAGTTTAAAATGTCTGAAGTATTGGAATTTCAAACTTAGTAACTACATGATTCCTGTTTTAAGCATTACTACTCCTCTTGAAAACCATATTGTGACATGCAAGTGACTTGTTTCTACTATAGACTCTTTTTAAAGTATGTTTCAATACTAAGTTTTAAATGAAAAATATTATCAAATGTTTTGAATTTGTATATTTCAAGTATTTGAAGACTCTATTCTGAATTTATGAAAGTTATGTTTTACATGCTCATAAAAAGCATCTATTTGAAGAAGTCATATTTCGAATGCTCTTAAATACATATTTGAAGAAGTTATATTTCAAATGCTCTTAAAAAGCATCTATTTGAAGAAGTCATGTGTTAAATGTATTTAAATGCAACAATAGGGAGGCCATGTCTTAATGCTTTTAAATAACATCTACTTGTAAATGTTTTATATACCTTCTGTTGCCATTGGTAATGCAAGATAAATCGTGCGTAAGCACTACGAGTGATTTTGGCTTCCTTCGAAACTCAATTGACATGAAGAATGCTAGGTAGTAGGATCTAATCCCCCAAGCATGAGAATCTCCACAAGAAGTAAAATTGGAGTTTGGTTCAAAACAGATTTCATGACCAAAAGTTTTCATGTCTTCATAAGAAATGGCAGAAGGGTTTCAAACCCCCATTTACATGAAGAAGTATTTTTCTTTAAGGAAATGACCTGGTTTTAAAATAAAAGGGTCCTACCCTCATATTTACAAGAAGAAGGTTTTTAATTCATCCTATCTAGAAGCAAAGGATTTAAACTATTTTGGTCACATTTGGCCATTATATACATGTTTACAAGTTTTATATTGCATATTGCATTCCTCACTCGAATGCTTTAAACGCTTCGTGTTATATGTTTTCAAGATCCTTACACTTTGTATACGTGAAATATCTGTTGTACTCGAATACTTTAAATTACTTTGTGTTACTTGTTTTGAAGCTTCCTATACTCTACATTTGAATAAGTACATGTTTAGCTTGAATACCTTGAATGTTTCAAAGTTATCTGTTTCAAAGAATTCTTGTATTTTGTATTTAAAGTATACGAACAATTGGTAGTGAATATTTTTATAACTCTCTTATAACTAACTCACTGCCAATTGAAAACCCATGAAAAATACTATAATTACGTACGAGCTTAGTGAAGCTCATATAGATTTCTTCGATATATATACAGGTATCTGAAGGGAACCATGACTCTTTTTGGTGATGATGATGGTTAGAGCTTTGCCCATTTTGAGGAAGGGCGTAGGAAGCTCCGTACAGGATTAACAGTTTTTAGGGAAGTACTAAGGACTCGTAGTTAGTCATTTTTTGTTATAAGTGAATGTGAAACTGTTATGTAACTAAGTCCTGAGGGACAATTGGATATGTATTGTGTATAAAGCTTTAAAAGTTTTTATTATGCTCTGAATGTATAATCATGTGTACTGTTCTAAAGAACAACAGTATCGGACGGATGTGGGTGAAATTTAAAAGAAGAAAAGAAAAAATTTTTCACACTTTCGCAAACACAGACTGCACTGCTATCTAGCACCATTGCTTATGTGAGGCCACCCGACAGCCCCCGGGCCGAAGGGTGGCGGTCGTGATTCAAGATCCATGCAGGGTGGGTTTCGGGTTGTGATAGAGTGGTATCAGAGCTCTAGGTTGGCTTAAACAAAAGTAAGTGACACTAGAATAATTAGAAACAAAACTATGAGTTAGGTAGGTTATATGCTACCTAAGATTTAAAGATAGCAAATGAGCTATTAAGAGAAACCTAGGTGAAGTATGCGATTTGCTTTGAAGATGGGATATGGGACCCGCATTACATAAAGTAAATACTTGAGGTGCATGATTTGATTTGAAGGCGGGGTATGAGACTCGCATTACATGAAGTAAATATTTCAAGTACATCATTTGATTTGAAGTTAGGGTATAGGACCTGCATTACATGAAGTAAATATTTGAAGGATATGACTTGATTTAAAGGCGGGGTATATCACATCCGCACCCCACCCTACGCGGATGTCGAAGATGTGATGCCAGTTAGCTGCCTTGCTGGTTTTCTTACCGACAATGCGACCAACTTTTGAAATTTATGATGAATTGCATTCCAAATGTAGGGTCAGAGCAGTAGAATTTAAAACTTTTCTTATCTCGAGAATGTAACTCATGTATTTACCATAGAGCTATATACCACAAAGCGCGTCTATAACCAGACATCTAATATCTCTAGAGTACCATTATCATGAGCTATGTCTCAACTACATCTATTGCATATCAATGAATTCAATTACATCATGTCACTCACTTGAATAGCCGGAATCAGTCCACAAGAATCCAAGTCTCCACAATTCAGTGTCATCAAATCTTTGCTTGGGATGTCTCCCATCCTACTGGTATCATGTCCTTGTGCCTTCTAATCCAATGGAGATAAATCTTGAAAAATGTTAGATAAATAGAATGAGCTTAAACAAGCTTAGTGAGTTACATAGGGTCCTGCAATGGGTTTCAAAACCAGTTCTTATATGCATGATATCAAGTAAAATGCATATAAACTCAAGTAAAATGCATGATCGAATGCAGCTCAAGTAGAACAAATAGATCAGACCAAAATAGAACAGAACATGACAAACAGAACAGATTAGAACAGAGCTAGAACAGAACAGATCAGAATAGAACAAAACTGAATTGAGTATCAATCAGTTAAAGGCATATCATCAAATGTGTCTGAACCTCTCCCAGCTGCCCATAAGTGGACTACTTATAGGGCCTCTACCCTCTGGGATCAGATTAGAATGAAACAGGATGTCTGAACCTTTCCCAGCTGCCATAAGCGGACTACTCGTGGGGCCTTTACCCTCTAGGATCAGATCAGAACGGAACAAGACAAAATTGAGAGGGACAGAAACAGAATAGAGTGCTAATCATACATACGAGCCTTTCCCAGTTGCCTATAAGGGGACTACTCGTGGGGCCTCTACCCTCTGGGTTATGTTCTGGCATAAAACCAACCGCTCAATCCTGTAGTGGGCCTAGGAGTAAGACACAACATATCTAAATAGAATCAGAACAGACTCCGATAGGCGTATAATAGAACAAAACAGCCCCGAACAGAATCAGAACAGAACTTATCAAAAGGCAGGACAAAACAGAATCATGCCATGTGTAATGCAGTACAAAAAGTATGCACAAAAGCATATGCATTAAAATAGTGTAGTATATAAAATAGTTCAGTATATAAAATAGTACAGTACATGAAACTAGATAGTACAGTAAATATACACCAAGTTAGGGGTTCGAGTTACTCACAGACTATTACGCTTATCTTCTTTCACAGATAATCTAATAATCTCCAGATACGTCAGGCACCTCCTTTCATATCCTTCAACTGTGCCTGTCCAGCAATGCCTTTCACCATACCAAGAGGAAGACCAATCGATTCTAGTATAGGTCCCTGTTCAATGTGAACCTCAACATAGCCCCAGACAGATTCTAGATTGTACTTGAGCTGAAAAATGTTTTCCTCAGTAATGTCTATAGAGTTCTCCTTTAAAAGATCTTGCACTGTCACACCACTCTTATCACATATCTGCAATGTTGAAACTAGTAATATACCAGCAATTGTAGCATTTCCCAAGAATGTAGACTGAAACTTAACTCCTTCCTCATCCCTAAATGCAATTACCTTAACTAGCCGGCTTGGTTTTCCTAACCTTCTAGTGATATTCAAAACCTTCAACGCAAATAAAGCGGAAATGAAACCTAGAGAGCCATCAAATATTTTGACTTCAATGACAGTATCCAAATGAGAACCAATTAACAGAGCCCTGACACTTGCATTCATCCCTTCAACTCGACCATGTACATTGCCCATTTGGTCCACCCACGTTATCAAACTAGAATCTTCAATCCATATACGTATAATATTTCCTGCTCTGACAGAAGCTGGGCTCCAAAAAGTCCTCTCAAAATAGTCATCGGCATCACTTACCTTTCCGAGCTCAATGAGTCGTGTCACCGTCTCATCCCTTAAGACTTCTTGAAACAAATCACTTTTGACACCTTTTCTCTTTTCAACACAAAAAAAAAAAAACGTGAGCATAAACAACGGTTGAGAGCAGAGAAAGTAGCAAGTAGAGTGAGAGAAAATCTACAGAATATATGATAATTTTATTACCTTTAAGAGAGCTTCTATTGGCGAAAGAGGGTTGAGGAGACGCCATGGCTGAGATTGCCAACTTGCAGACAAACAAGCAAGCAAGCAAGCCACACAACTCTCATAACATCTTTTTTTTTCTTTGGTTCAGATTTCTGTCGTGTCTTCTTGTAGCTGCCTATATATATATGTAGTGGAACAATCTAGAGAGTGGTTACTGCCTTCTAAGTTGCTAGAAGCTTCATGCATTCTGTCTCTTTGTCACTTGTTCCAGCTTCTTCAAGAAGCTTTGTCACGACCTAAAATCCATCCTGTGAGGATCTCGTATTGCAATCGCCACCCTTCGGCCGAGGCTTTAGGGCAAGGCTCACATAAGCAACAGTATCGAATGGCGGTACGGCCTGTGGTTGCAGAAGCGTAAAAACTTTTTTTTTCTTTTCTTATTTAAATCTTTCTCACATCCGCCCGGTACTGTTGTTCTTCATAGCGGTACATATGAATATACATTCAGAGCATAAATAACAATTCTAAAGTTTTACACGTAAAACATATTCATTTGTCCTTCGAAACTTAATTACATAACGCCTACATATTGTCTATAACCAAAAGTGACTAACTATTAGTCTTGGTGCTTCCCAAAATCTGCTAATCCTGTAATGAACTTCCTACGCCTTTCCACAAAATGAGCATAGATCAAACACTTTCTTCATCAAAACCAGGACTCATTTCCTATCACTTGAAAGGGGGACGGATAAAAATCCGGGTAAGCTAAACTAAGCTTATGAGTAATTCCTGCATTTGTCATGGGGTTTTAATTGGCAGTGGTTTCGCACATGAGAGTTTATAAAATACTCACTACCAATTGCTCTTATACTTTGAACATAGAGCATATGCATTCTTCATAACAAATAGCTTTGAAACATTTAAAGCATTCAAGCTAAACATACATTTCTTTAAATAGAGTATAAGCATTTCAAAACATAAAAACATGTATAGTGAAAAATTGGGGTAAAACCTGCTTCCATTTTCAAAAGCATTACTTTAAAATATATAAACATGCATAGTGAAAATGGGAGTAAAACCTGCTTCCATTTTCAAAAGCGTTTGTCGTCTTTTCTCTTTGATTAGGTAGAATCTGTTTCGAACCAGACTCCTGTTTTACTTTACGTGGAGATATCTCATTACCTAGGGGATTAGATCCTACTACCGGGCATTCCACATGACAGGTCAATTGAGTTCCGAAGATACCCAAAATCCTAACTATGTGACTTTTGACGGGTCAATTGAAACCCATAAAATTCGTGGTGCTTATGCACAGTTTATTTTTGCATTTAAATACATTCATCGTATGGCTTCTTCAAATAAATACTTTTCATGAGTATTTAAAACATGATGTTCATGATTTTATGATAGAATCTTCAAATACTTGAAATAAACAATTTCAGGACATGTATACATGTTAAATACTTTCAAGAAAAACTGTAATAAGAATCATTCACTGAGCATATCACAATAGGATTTAAAAGAACAGAATAATTTGAAATAGGTATCATGAGATATTGAATTTAACACTCAATGCTTCAGATATTTTAAAATTTAAAACATCTTCAAATCCGTGAAGTTAAATCTTCACTTCAAATGCAGGGTTACTCACCTTATACTCCAAGATTGGCGTTTACTACGACGTCTTTCCTTTCCCCTTTGTAGCTCCTAAGAATGATTCATAAACAATCTATTAACTTCATATGTACCTCAAATATCTCCTATTAATGTCCCTATTTTATGCTTAAATCGTATTAAATCCTAACTTTTATCTTAAGCACTATCCCTTTAATGTATACTCTTCTGGTAGCTTTATTAACTTTTAGGGTTGCTTTGTTAACTTCACATATTTAAGTGTCATATTTTTCATACTTCGTTTTGTAGAATGGACTTCACCATTGAGTCCGGAACGTTGAAGAAAATCAATTTAGACCTTCTTGGACTTCATTTGGCTTAAGGGCACATTACGGGTAGTTTGGTAATTTATACTTTAACGTGTCTTATTTTTCGAAGTCCCATCTAATGAAACAGACCCCATCATTGGGTTCAGAACATGCAAAATAGTCAATTTAGACCCCCTCGGCATTTCATTCGGCTTCGGGTACCTTAGGGGTATTTTGGTCATTTCACGTGTCATATTTTTCAGCACTTCGTTTGCTGATACTGACCCCACCGTTGAGTCCGGAGCGCCCAATATAATCAAAATGGACTATCTTTTATTTTTATTTGTCCCTCAGCATCATTAGGGGCAGTACAGTCATTTACTACTTACGTGTCTTATTTTTTTGGGGCTAAGTTTCCCAATTCGGACTCCACTGTTGAGTCTGGAATGCCCAAAATAGTAAAAATACCCTATTTATTTAATTAATTTGGACTTCGTTTGAGTCATTTAATGTTTAGGGGCAAAATAGTAATTTTACTTATTCAATAAAATAATTAAATAAATTATTTTATTATTTTTTTAGGGGTGTATTTGCGTAAAATTTCCAAGAATTGGGCCACAGTATAATTTTGTAAAACTGTTGGGGGTCAAAATCTAATTAATTAAAGTTCTGGACTGAACCAGTCCGGCTTTAATTGAACCAACCGGTTTTGATCTGGTTTAACATGTAACGCTGATGATGTCAGCCCTAACCTTTTAAGATTTAAAACCTTTTTAACCAAATGACGTAGTTTCACTTAAATTCGTTTATGCGACGGGTCGGGTCCCGACCCGAACCCAGATCCGACCTGAACCGACCTACACACTGTTCATCTTTTTCCTCTCTTCTTCCCCCGTGTTGCCTTAATTCGCGATTTTCTTTTTCTTCAATTTCGTAAGGTTTTGATATGTTTTACTCTCTGTTCTTGGTTCTAAAACATTTCTGGGATTGTAAGGATCGCTTTGGCATTTGTTTGATGCCTAAATTAGAGCTCAAACGTTTGGTCTATGGAGAAATAGCCGAACCTGCAACTCCTTAGTAAACCTCCATTCCATCACCATTTCTAGTGGGGTTTGGCTCAACTTGTTCCTCATGCCATAGGGGTTCAATCCTCATTCCAAAAACGTAGTTTAAGAACCTAAAACTGGGGCTGGGTTTCATGGCCGAAACCTGCAACTCTATATTTGGGGGTCTTCCTTTGAGGTTTTTGGTCATGTCTTGGTGATTTTGGGATGCCTACAATGTCTATTTTGGGCCTTGGATGTCAAAAATTATTTTTCTGGAAGTCGTTTCAGACCTGCTATTTTTGAGGTCTGTCCGTGGTGGTTTCCACGGTTTAGGGTTCTTCAAGCCCTATTGGCCTTTCCAATTAATTCATAACAGTCCCTAGGTGTCACAGTAGCTCATGCATGCAACTAATAGGGCTCAAAACATAAAAAACAGTATAGAAATTCAAATAAGAAAAATGGACAGTTTTGAGGTTATACCTCCAAACAGTGGGCTTCTCTCTCTTATGGCTTGAATCTGACCTCCCAAGCGTTCCTCAAATTGCCCAGACTTCTTTTGGTACTCTTGAAGACACTCATATGCATGCACACACTTGGATATGGTCACCTTCCTCTCACACCTTGCCTTTTCTCTCTCCTCTCTCTAACACTCACTCTCATTATCTACTTCACAAACACATACTCACACACCAGTCTGAGTAGTACACAGTTCTTTTTGAGGGTCAAAGGGTGTGGGGTATGCATATATAATATAGCATTTTTCTTATATATAACCTATACATACACATGGATGTATATATGTGTATCAGACTTAATGGGTTCGGCGGTTGATGTGAGTTGAAAGGAGATGATGTGGGCTAATGATGTGGGGATTGCATGCATGGCCATTGGCCAATTTAGGAGGTGGCCTTGGCTAATTTGGGTTTAAGTACAAATTGGTTGTACATTTAAGCACAAAGATAGTAGCAGCCCACTTGGTAATTTTTTGGGTAATAAGAATCTTGCCCCACTTGGTCAAGGGTTCAAATCCCCTTGACCTCACTTTTGGGCATTTTTCCACATTTTGGGCTTAGGCTCTGTTTGGTTGGCGCAGAATTCCGTTTTGATTTTTTCTAAATATTTTCTTTTTCGTTGCTCATTTTTTAACGCGGTTTCTTCTGAGGGTTTCGTATTTTGGTTAGCCTCGTTATCAAAGGCCTCGTATAAATTATTATTTATTTGTGGCCATCATAGTTTGCTAATTCGAGTTTCCATAGTGTTAAAATAACATCATTTCGTCTAATTAATTGGTAATTAGGTTCTAACATTACGCCCTCACCTCTGAGGTACTTAATTATTTTATTGGTCTGTCATGACCATCATGAGGTTGCCGATTAATTTCTTAATTAATCTTTATGTTGGTTCTAATTAATGATTAGCAAACTAATTATTAATTAATCAGGGTCGGGGTGTTACAAGCTTTTTCAAGAATTTCCTAAAATATATATATATATATATTTATGCATATATATATCTGCCCCTTGATCAGAATAGGGGATTTCAATACTTTAGCTTGCATCGCAGAACGAAGAAGGGAATTTCAGCAAAAACCAATACCGATGTTGCCCCTAATGCTAGTGTTGTACTCATCCTTTCCTATTTACACATGCAGAGTAGCTACGATATAATGAAAAAGCTTCCTGCCTTGTGTTGCACCGCCATAAGAGGCCTAATCAAACCCGTGACAACTCAGACCCAACCCAACTGTTTATTTTCAACCCAGCCCCCTAATTTTCTTACAGATATATATGTGTGTATGTGTGTGTGTGTGTCTGTGTGTGTGTCGCTCAGCCTAGAATTCTCCAGATTTTCCTATGAGCTTGCTTCACATGTACTGCCTCTTTCGTGGTAGTCAAATGTTGCGGCTGAGTTTTTGCTTCTAGAGGCTGCTTTTCTTTTTCCTGCATGTATATATATATATATATATATATATATATATATGGGCCTCACCTGGCCATTTTTCTAGCAACTTCCTTGGAGGCTTCCAACTTATATCAATATGATATGCAACATTACATATATATATATATATATATTATATGAAAGAATGCAGCCTTTTGTTTTTCTTTCCAGAAGTTTCTTTTGGAAACTTTATGACAATTTTGTATATATATATATATATATTTATAATATATATATATATATACACATTTTAATTATAGTTATACATATCATGTCTTTTAGACATACTACTTGATATGCATATACATGCGTGCGTAAGGTACGTCCCAATATTTATTATTGTCTTTTATATATTATTTTATTCATAAAATATCAACTTATGGGATGCCGACAAGTTTGGCGTAAAGTCGGCGTTCAACATCATTATTAATTATTTTTTCAATTTTAGGTCCCTGTTAATACTTTATTATTTATCTCCACATAATTTCCATAATTAGTTCATTTCGGCACTCGGTTGGTCGAGTTGTTAATTTCTCGAGCATACACCATCTTTGGTGTTTGCAATGTATTTTTAGCCATTATTGTCACAGGGCTTACTTTTATGAGATCGAGGTACAGTTTGGGTTATGTTGGATTTTCGGGATATTACACTCTCCCCTCCTTCAAAAGAGTTTTGTCCCCAAAACTCAACTTGCCTTTTAGGGAAATCAAGCATCTATCAATCTAGTTTATCTATAAGGGAGTCTAATGCCTTGTGACTCTATAAACTAAAACCTCAAGCACTTATATTGACATGTCTCCAATTGGCACTAGTCGATAATCCTCAATCATACAAGTGCTAGATCAAATCCAGAAAATCCACAATAAGACTGATTGACAATCCACAAAATATATGCTATCACCAAGATTCGATATTAGATCCATTTCACATTAAATCAGATTTGTGATCATCTACAAATGATTATAAATCATTCATTAAGATCATTCAATCACATTGAATTCCACATATTATGCATTTTGATATCCCTAGTCATAATCATCAATGCCATAGTTAGTTTACCTATAGTTATTTTCCTCCCAGTCAAGATATCTATAACCATTCGTATCATTATCAACATGTCCTAGTGGCACATATCATTCAATATCACTATGGCTCCAATGAAAATGTTAATCCCTAGTCCTTAGATGCCTTAGATTCACAAATTCATCTTCTATAATGAAGACCTCCACAACTCCATGTTTAATCTCCAAAATTGGGACTTATCACTTTGATACTTTCACTATTAGTATTCATGGCTCAGGTACTCTGTGGTTCTTAGTCCATAACTTAGTGCTTTGATGGGAATACTAATTCCCAAACCATTTCACACCTTATGGTCCTCAAGTTCTCATCTCGTACAGGTATCCTTAACCTTTTGCTCAAATATCACTCTGTGGTACTAGTAAATCATATTGATTTACCAACCTTAGCTCTGATCACGCCCGTGGATCTTCACTATTGACAAACCTTAGCTCTGATCACACCCGTGGACCTTCAATATTTATAAACCTTTTGCTCTGATACCACTCTGACACATCCCGCATCCTACCCTATGTAGATGCCGAAGATGTGATGCCAGTTAGCCCCCTTGCTGGTTTCCCTACTGACAATGTAACCAACCAAAGGCCAACTTCTGAAATTAATGATGAATTGCATTCCAAATGTTGGGTCAGAGCAGCAGAATTTAAAACCTTTCTTATCTCGGGAATGTAACTCATCTATATACCACATAACTAAATACCATAGAGCACGTCTATAACCAGGCATCTAATATCTCTAGAGTACCAGTATCATGATTCTTGTCTCAATTACATCTAGTGCATATCAATTAATTCAATCATATCATGTCACTCACCCGAATAGCCGAAATCGGTCCACAAGAATCCAAGTCTCCATAATTCAGTATCATCAAATCCTTGCTTGGGATATCTCCCAGCCTACTGGTATCATATCTTTGTGCCTTCTAATCCAATGGAGATAAATCCTAAAAAATGTTAGATAAATAGAATGAGCTTAAACAAGCTTAGTGAGTAAAATAGGTTCCTCCCATGGGTTTCAAACTAGTTCTTATATGCATGATATCAAGTAAAAAGCATGATCAAATGCAGCTCAAGTAAAACAAACAAATCAAACCAAAACAGAACATAATAGGACAAATAGAATAGATTAGAACATAACTGAACTGATCTGAACTGAGTGTCAATTAGTCAAAGGCATATCATCAAATATGTTTGAACCTCTCCCAGCGACCTATAAGCAGACTACTCATGGGGCCTCTACTCTTTGGGATCAAATCAGAACGAAACAAGATCTTTGAACCTTTCCCAACTGCCATAAGCCGAATACTCATGGGGCTTTTACTCTCTAGGATCAGATCAAAATGGAACAGGACAGAATTGAGCAGGATAGAAACAGAACAGAGTGCCAACCATACATATGAGTCTTTCCCAGCTGCCCATAAGCGGACTACTCGTGGGGCCTCTACCCTCTGGGTCATGCCCTGGCACAAATCCAACCGCTCAATCCTATAGTCGGCCTAGAAGTAAGACACAACATATCTAAACAGAATCGGAACAGACTCCAAACGGCGTATAACAAAACAGAACAAACTCGGACAGAATAAAAATAGAACATATCGAAAGGCAGGACAGAACAGAATCATGCCATGTGTAATGTAGTACAAAAAGTATGCATGAAAGCATATGCATTAAAATAGTACAGTGTATAAAATAGTTCAGTATATGAAATAGTACAGTATATGAAACTAGATAGTACATTAAATATACACCAATTTAGGGTTCGAGTTACTCATAGACTATTATGCTTATCTCTATTCACATATAATCTAATAATCTCTAGATATGTCAGGCACCTCCTTGCATATCCTTCAGCCGTGTCTGTCCAGCAATGCCTTTCACCACACTAAGAGGAAGACCAACCAATTCTAGTATAGGTCCCTATTCAATGTGAACCTCAACATAGCCCGAGACATATTTTGGATCACACTTGAGCTGGAAAAAAAGTTTTCTTCAGTAATGTCTACAGAGTTTTCCTTTAAAACATCTTGCACTGTCACACCACTCTTATCACGTATCTGCAATGCTGAAACTGGTAATATACCAACAATTGCAGCACTACCCAAAAATGTAGACTGAAACCTAACTCCTTCCTCATCCCTAAATGCAATTACCTCAACTAGCTGGCTTAGTTTTCCTAACCTCCTAGTGATATTCAAAACCTTTAACGCAAATAAAGTGAAAATGAAACCTAGCGAGCCATCAAATATTTCGACTTCAATGACACTTGCATTCATCCCTTTAACTCGACCATGTACATTGCCCATTTGGTCCACCCACGTTATCAAACTAGAATCTTCAATCCATATACGTATAATATTTCTTGCTTTGATAGAAGTTGGGCTCCAAAAAGTCCTCTCAAAATAGTCATCGACATCACTTACCTTTCCGAGCTCAATGAGTTGTGTCACTGCCTTATCCCTTAAGACTTCTTGAAACAAATCACTTTTGACACCTTTTCTCTTTTCAACACCAAAAAAAGCGTGAGCATAAACAATGGTTGAGAGTAGAGAAAACAGCAAGTAGAGTGAGAGAAAATCTACAGAATATATGATGATTTTATTATCTTTAAGAGAGCTTCTGTTCGCAGAAGAGGGTTAAGGAGACGCAATGGCTGAGATTGCCAGCTTGCAAACAAGCAAGCAAGCTACGCAACTCTCACAACCTCTTTTTTTTCTTTCTTTGGTTCAGATTTCTGTTGTGTCTTCTTGTAGCTGCTTACATATATATATATATATATATATATATATGTAGTGGAACAATCTAGATAGTGGTTGCCGCCTTCTAAGTTGCTAGAAGCTTCATGCGTTCGGTCCCTTTGTCACTTGTTCTAGCTTCTTTAAGATATATTTATGCATATATATCTGCCCCTTGATTAGAACAGGGGATTTCAATACTCTAAGCTTGCATTGCGGAACAAAGAAGGGAATTTCAGCAAAAACCAATACTGATTTTACCCCTAATGCTAGCGTTGCACTCATCCTCTCCTATTTACATATGCAGAGTAGCTATGATATAATGAAATAGCTTCCTTCCTTGTGTTACACCGCCGTAAGAAGCCTAACCAGACTCGTGACCACTCAGACCCAACCCAACTGTTACTTTTCAACTCAGCCCCCTAATTTTCCTAGAGAGACATATATACATATATATATATATATATATGTATCTGTGTGTCGCTCAGCCTAGAATTCTCCAGATTTTTCTACTAGCTTGCTTCATATGAATTGCCTCTTTTGTGGTTGTCAAATGTTACGGCTGAGTTTTTGCTTCTAGAGGCTGCTTTTCTTTTTTCTACTTGTGTATGTGTGTGTGTGTGTATATATATATATATATATATATATTTGGGCCTCACCTGGTCATTTTTCTAGCAGTTTCCTTGGAAGCTTCCAGCTTATATCAATATGATATACAACATTACATATATATATATATATATGTATCTGTGTGTCGCTTAGCCTAGAATTCTCCAAATTTTTCTACTAGCTTGCTTCATATGAATTGCCTCTTTTGTGGTTGTCAAATGTTACGGCTGAGTTTTTGCTTCTAGAGGCTGCTTTTCTTTTTTCTGCTTGTGTGTGTGTGTGTGTGTGTGTGTGTGTATATATATATATATATTTGGGCCTCACCTGGTCATTTTTCTAGCAGTTTCCTTGGAAGCTTCCAGCTTATATCAATATGATATACAACATTACATATACATATATATATATATATATATTATATGAACGAATGTAGCCCTTTGTTTTTCTTTTCAGAAGTTTCTTTTGGAAACTTTATGATAATTTTGTATATATATATTTATATAATATCTATATATATATATACTTAAACATTTTTATTATAGTTATACATATCATGTCTTTTAGACATACTACTTGATATACATACATGCGTGTGTAAGGTACGTCCCAGTATTTATTATTTTCTTTTATATTTTATTTTATTCATAAAATATTAACTTATGGGATGCCGACAAGTTTGGCGTAAAGTTGGGTTCAGCATCATTATTAGTTATTTTTTTCGATTTTAGGTCCCTGTTAATACTTTATTATTTATCTCTATATAATTTCCATAATTAGTTCATTTCGGCACTCAGTTGACCAGGTTGTCAATTTCCTGAGCATACACATCTTTGGTGTTTGCAATGTATTTTTAGCCATTATTGTCACAGGGTTTACTTTTATGAGATCGGGGTACAGTCTCGGTCACGTTGGATTTTTGGAGTATTACACTCTCCCCTCCTTTAAAAGAGTTTTGTCCCCAAAACTCAACTTGCCTTTTAGGGAAATCAAGCATCTGTTAGTCTAGTTTATCTATAAGGGAGTCTAATGCCTTGTGACTTTATAAACTGTAACCTCGGGCACTTATATTGACATTGTCTCGACCTGAAATCCTATCCTGTGCGGATCCCGAATTATGACCACCACCTTTCGGCCCAGGGATCGTCGGGCGAGGCTCACGTAAGCAAAGGTGCCAGACGGCAGTGCGGCCTATGTTTGCAGAATCGTGAAAAACTTTTTCTTTCTTTTCTTTTCTTCTTTTAAATTTTCTGCACATGTGCCCGGTATTACCGCTCTTCCTAATGTTACACATGATAATACATTTAGGGCATAACAAAAACTTTAAAGTTTCATGCATAATACATATCCAGTTATCCCTTAGGACTCAGTTACATAACTGTTTAACATTTACTATAACAAAAAGTGACTAACAACGAGTCCTGAGTACTTCCTAAAAACTGCCAATCCTGTAAGGAGCTTCCTACACCCTTCCTCAAAATAGGCAAAGCTCTAACCATCTTCATCACCAAAAAGAGTCATGAGTGCCTTCAGATACCTGTATATTTTTCAGATAAATCTGGTTAAGCTAAACTAAGTTTGTGAGTAATTCCAGCATTTTTCATGGGTTTTCAATTGGTAGTAATTAGTATAAGAGAGTTTATAAAACATTCACTACCAATTGCTCGTATGCTTCAAATAAGAATATAGGAATTCTTTTAAACAGATAGCTTTGAAACATTCAAGGTATTCAAGCTAAACATGTACTTCTTCAAATAGAGTATAGGAAGCTTCAAAACACGTAACACAAAGCAATTTAAAGCATTCAAGTAAAATAGATATTTCACGTATACAAAGTGTAAGAATCTTCAAAATATATAACACAGAGCATTTAAAGCACTCGTGTGGGATATGTAATATGCAATGTAAACTTGTAAACATGTATATGGTGGCCAATGTGACCAAAAGAGTTTAAATCTTTTGCCTCTCAGTAGGATGAATAAAAATTTGTCTTCTTGTAAACATGAGGGTATGACCCTTTATTTTAAAACCGAGTCATTTCTTTAAAAACAAATACTTCTTCATATAAATGAGGGTTTTGAAAACATTCTTCCATTTCTTGTGAAAACATGAAAGCTTTGGTTCACGAAATCAGTATATACAGTACATTTAGAAAATGGGGGGTAAACTTGCGACCATTTCTAAATGTCTTATCTTTTCACTTTCATTAGTAGAATCCATTTCGAAGTGGACTCCAGTATTACCTCTCGTAGAGATATCTCATGCCTGGGGGATTAGATCCTACTACTGGGCATTTTACTCGTAAGTGAATCCCAAAGGGCTTCACTGGCTCGTAGTGCTAATGCACGATTATCTTGCATTACTAGTGGCAACAGGAGGCATATAAAACATTTACAATAGATGCTATTTAAAATATTAAAACATGACCTCCTATAGTTGCATTTAAATACATTTAACACACGACTTCTTCAAATAGATGCTTTTATGAGCATTCAAACCATGATGTTCATGGCTTCATGATAGAGTCTTCAAATACTTGGAATATGAAAATTCAGAATATTTAACAAGATTTGGCATTTTTAAACTTAGACATGCTGAAACATATTTTAAGAAAAACTGTAGTAGAAACCATTCACTGAGCATGTCACAATAAGGTTTTATAAAGAACAAAAATACTATAAAACATGAATCATGTAAATACTGAATTTGAAATTCAAATGCTTTAGATATTTTGAACTTAAAACTTCTTTAAATTCGTGGAGTTAAATCTCCACTTCAAATACAAGATTATTCACCTTTATCCTTAGGGTCAGTGCTACTAGTGCACTTTCCCTCTTCCTTTGTAGTTCCTAAGAACAATTCATAAAGAGTCTATTAACTTCACATTCACTTCAAATATCACCTATTGATGCTCTTAACTTGTTCTTAGATTATGTTAAATCTTAATTTCCATCTTAGGATTTTATACCTTTTAAGGTTACTTTTCTAGTAGCTTCATTAAATTCTTAAGGTTGTTTTCATAACTTCAAATATTTTTTAGTACTTATTTTCATGATATAGACCTTACCATTGAGTTCAGAACGTCAGAGAAAGTCAACTTAGACCCTCTCGGACTTCTATTTGGCGTCGGGGGTACTAGGGGCAAAATGGTCATTTTACACCTTTAAGTGTCTTTATTTTTTGGGACTTCATCTCATGAAACGGACCCCTCCATTGGGAATGTCCGATACATAAAGAAAACACTAATCATTCATTTATTTTTGGACTATAGGTTGTTTATCTTTAATTACTTAAATTAAATTGATTTATTTTATATTATTTAATTAATTAACTAATTATATTATATATATATATATATATCATGGGAGTATATGGCCACATGGGGCTCAGTGTCCCATGTATCTGTGTTAAGTTTCTTCTCTTGCTCTGGTCTCCTATTCGAACCGTGGGGGCAGCAGCCCCCATTACTTTTTTCTCAAATCATTGAAACCAAACAGCAGATAAAGGCCAAATCAGGGATAGGTTATGTCATGACCCATTACCTACCCTATGCGGATTAAGGGTCTATGACCGGGTCTATGGCCCGTGGGCCGTTCCCCGTCAAAAGGATCTGAAACACTAAGTAGAGTCTTAACAAAAACATTTTATAATCACTGAAATATCTAGTAGCATAGTCAGGTCATCATTCAGATACATGCCAAAAAGGACATAAGTGTTTAGAAATACAGATCCTCAAAAACAACACCAACAAACAGGACCGTGGTGACATGGGAGTATTAAGACCTGACAATATTTAACTTAATACAAAACTCGCCAAAATAGCTACCAGCAACTAGCAGCGTCAAGACCCTTGGAGCGCCTGAGGGTTCCCCAACTTCTTGTTGTCCTGAAAAATATAAGGGAGGGGGGGTGAGCTAATAGCCCAATAAGTAATTTCCTAGCTTCAACATGGGTTAGGGTTAGTTCACAAGGGTAATGAGGAAAAAGATAACAGATAGCCAATAGTCAAATGAGCAATAATAAATACATAGCCAGTCACCAAGATGCACAACTATAATGACCCGAGGGTCCAAAAGAGGCATATCCCACAATATAAAACAAGAGGCAATAATGAAGTCAATCAAAGTTGGGATCTAGCCTATCATGATGGGTTGCTGCCACAACAAAACGTTAGCCAATCAAAAGTGTATCATGCTTGCAACAGTATGATCATTCACAGGATATAAAATATGATCATCCAACAATGCAAAAACATTATTATTGAATTCTAACCGAACAGATGCGTAACAGAACAGGGCCTGGCATACCCCCAGAACACGCATATTCAGCTCCGCCTCAGTTCCTCGGGCTTACTGAAAAGCGCTAGAGCTCTTTTCTCTACAAGTCCTAAAGGACACAATAGACCCCAAAGGGTCCACCCCGCATCTGGAAATAGATGGGCATTGTGACTGAGCACAACCCCAAGTACATACCGAATATTATAATCCATAAATTTTCACACAGAATGCACAATCATGTGAAGTAACCACGATCTCAATCAATGAGACATAAGAGTATGGATCAACATAATTCAAGATGTATCACCAGATCATGTTGGTATAAATATGTTCAATTATCAGCAAATCAAGATCACAAAAGTTATAGGCAAGCAAGTCGAATTCGAAATACAGACATGAATAATTGATCACAATCGATTGGCTTCAAAAGGGGAATCAAGTTCAATAGGTAGTGATAGAGTACAAAGCTGGCAGCATATGAAAAGAAGTGTGACTGGCTGGGAATAACCCATATTAAAGCATCGGAATTACTTACCTCAAAAATAGCTTTCGGTAGTTCAACTAATTTAAATCTCCTGCTCCTTCCCCTTGGAGGTTCCTATAAATCAGAAATTTAATCGTCATTAACCCGTCTCAATTATTCAGGGTTGATGTTATTGTTCGTGATTTAATTTGACTCTCTCGGTATTATTTAATTACACTCTTAAGGTTGTTAAGTGTATTACATCGGCCTTCAGGATATTTTATTTGGGTAAACGGGCCCTACCGTTGAGTTCAGAACGTTCAAAAAAATAAATCTAAACCTTCGTGGCTTTTTATTTGGCTTCGGGTACCCTTGAGGGCAAAATGGTAACTTCATATTTTAGGTGACTTAATTTTTCGAAACCCCGGCTGACAAAATGGACCTCACCATTGAGTCCGGAACGTTCGACATAATTAAATTGGACTATCCTTCATGTTTATTTGGCCTTGGGCACCATCAGGGGTAGTACAGTCATTCACCACTTACGTGTCTGTATTTTTTGGGACTTAATTTTCCAAATCGGACCCTGTCATTGAGTCCGGAATGCCTGAAATAGTAAAAATACACTATTTATTTAATTTATTTGGACTTCGTTTGACCTATTAATGACCTAGGGGTAAATTGGTCATTTTTATTTAATTAATAAATAATTAAATAATTTACTTTATTATTTATTAAATTTTTAGGGGTATAAATGAAATAAAATTTCAGAAACTGGGCCAGAGTTAAATTTTCTAAAACTGTTGGGGCTATTTCATAATTTTAGAAATTATTTGGGGTTAAAGTGGAATTAAATAAACCATGGGTTCAAACCCCTTGGTTTTAGGGTTCACTGTTTGAACTGGTCCAGGCCTCATGTGAACCAACCGGTTCACTGGCCCTCAGAAAACCAGAGTTAAATGACCCTGTTAACCCCAATTGCCCCCTTATCCACGTTTCGGTTATCTCCAAAATCTGATTTTAATTTACAAATCTCGTAACCAAACAGACTAGATTGGGTTTTAAATTAAAACGTTTTACACCAAAACGGCGCAGCTTCATTAATGGGGTGGCATCCTCACAGGCCGACACGCGTCCAGAGTCAACTCACCAACTCGGTTGGGCTCACGAGTTGACTCCGTCTCCCCCATCGAACTCCAACAGTGTCGCCCTAATTTACAGTTCGGGTTTCTTCGGTTTCGTGGCTTTTCATGCAGTGGTTCTTACTGATTTTTGTTCTAAAAGGTTTCTGGGAGTGATGTCCTTCATTTGGCATAGATTTCAAGCTTCAAAACTCAACAATGGGGCCTGTTTCAATGGATTATCGTGGAGAGTTACAGTCAGTCGTACAGCCTTGTTTCTTCGTCATTTTGCACGAGGTTTGGTCCTCTGCAATCCTTACAACGTGTGCTTCAATTCCCAACTCATCATTCTCAGTTTAGGAGCCAAACTCAAAGATTTCACTTTTGGGCCGAAAAGAATAATGTCGATTTTGGGGGTCTCAACCTAGGTTTCTAGGTCGCGGTTGGGGTTTTCCAAGGTTCTACAAAGTCCTATTTTATGTTTTGATCATCCAAAGTTCGGTTGGTTGAGGTCGGATCAGACCTGCAACCTCAAGGTCCATCAATGGCGGTCTGTTTCCATTTCTGTGTTTTAAGGCAGTTTTGTTGGTCCAAATCAATCATAAACAATCCAGGTCTCATTGTTAAGTTATTATACATGCATCAACAGTCCAAACAGCAACAAAACAGTAGCCATATTCAAGAAGAAAATTTCAGAAGAATTTTTTTGAACACTTCACGTGTACAGTGGTTCCCTCACTGGTTGTGCTCAAGTAGAAGCTTCAAGAGCTGGATTGGATCCTCCCCCCCAGTCGTGCAGCCCTTCAGTTCCAATCTCTAGCTTCTTCCAATGGATTTCCAATGTACACCCTTGTATAGCTCTCACTCTCTCTCTAGGATTTCTCTCTCTCTCACCACTTTCTCTCTCTATGCAACAGTATATTAAACTCTCTCAATTACAGATCTGCATATATGGAAATTTCATATATCACATTTTCTCTTGACCCTTCATCTCCCCAAATGCATGATTATATTGCATGCAATTTGGTTGGGAGATGGTGCAATCATGAACTATAGGTATGATGGCTATGGCATAGCATGATGCAATGCTGAGGTGTTGCATGTTTGGGTATTGGCCACTTTGGGGAATGGCCAAATCTGAATGCTATTTAAATATATATCTTTGCACATATATACACAAAGATGTTCCTAGCCTAGTTGGTAATTTTTTGGTGAACCAAATTCTGCCCAGTTTGGTCAAAGGATCAAATCCTCTTGGCCACAATTTCTGGTCATTTTCCATATTTCGGGCTTAGGCCCTGTTTTGGCTGCGCATTAAGCAGTTTCGCTGTTTCTTACTTAACTTTCAATCTGTAACTTATTTTGCGGCGCAGTTTCTTCCAGTCAACTCCTAGTTAGGTTAGCCTCAGTGTCCAAGGGTTCAGTGTCAGTAATCAGTTTCTCAGAATTTCAAAATTTGCTAACATGGGTTTTGTCAGTGTTAAACAGTTGAATTTAAACAGTCAAATGACAGATCAGATTTCAGAAACAGTTTTCATTGCATAATTTAATAATTAAGTCTGGGGTGTTACAGGTTATCCCAACCCATGTCCAGTATAACCAATTCGAATTTCATAACCCAATAGCTAAACAACCCTATTCAATTTTTAAATTTAAAACAACATTACCAAAAATGACGTAGTATCATTCAATTTTAACACTAAACGACACCGCATAAAGACCTACTATTCATTATCTTCCCCGAATTTTCAGTGAAGTTCTGGTAGGGTTCCGTCGCCTTCTCCAGTGACGGCAACCTTTTTCCGACCATTTTTTCCCCCAAACTCAATGTGGTCCTCCTCTAAATCTCATGAGGATCACGTGAGGATCACGTCCCCAATCTCAGTTTCTCATTTCAGTTACCCCAACTTCACGAATGTACAAAAATTGTAACTTCGGCCAAAAATAAGAATTTTCAGCTAGCCCTCTTTCATGGTGATTTTATCACTGTTTCTCCCAAATTTTCCTTGTACTCTCTTTCTGCACCATTGAGGATTTGTTCCTCATCGTTAAATTAAAGTTTAAAGCATGAAAGTTCTAAAAATTGAATTATCCTCATAACCTGTAACTAGTTATATTTCTTTCATTTCTTACTCTTTTTCATTCATTCTTTTTGTAAATAATTCCTTTTTTCATGCTCTACAAGGCCCTTAACTTAAACATAAGGTTCATGCTTAAATTTTTAAAAAATAGAATTCATTTTCCATACATTTTTCTGATTTTCTTATTGGCAGTGTCTCTCATTCTCCTTCTATTTCTTCATTCTCTCTTCCTCTGAATCTCAAAATCTCCTCTCAGATCCTATCTTTTCTTCTGGCTTCTTCTGATTTTCTCTTAAACAAACCAACCGTATACATATAGGCAAAACCATCACCTACTCACCCACTTGCAGCCCACTGTTTTCTTATTTTTTCTGCCCTTTTTTGACTTCCTTTTTGCTTTCTTTCTTTTCTTTCAGCTTTGCATTTAATGCTCTCTTTGATATTTTGTATTATATATATATATATATATATGTTATAACACACAACACACACTTACACCTTCTGGTGTGTGCTGCCGACACTCACACACACTTCTTCACAATTCTGCACACACACACACACACACACATAACAGCTCATATATGCATATGTAATTTTCCATATATATATATACATATAACCTTATACACATACATATTTTAACATGTATTCATGTATTTTCATATTAAAAGTATATATATATATATATATATATCTATGTATTTATATATTTATATATATATATTTACACATGCATAACTCATATATCTATATATATACGTATACATATGTACGTATACACATTTTTGCATATATAAAAATTCTCATACAATCAGGTTCTTTAACCGGATAGTCCCGAGGCATTCGAGTTTTTCATAGCATATGTTAACTATAAAATTCTAATCTCATAACGCAAGCTAAATTGCTCAGGTGCTTTGGGTCGGGGTGTTACAGACATGTCTCCAATTGGCACTAGTCGATAATCCTCAATCATACAGGTGTTAGATCAAATCCAGAAAATCCACAATAAGACTGATTGACAATCCACAAAATATATGCTGTCAATAAGATTCGATATTGGATCCATTTCACATTAAATCAGGTTTGGCGATCGTCTACAAATGATTAGAAATCATCCACTAAGATCATTCAATCACATTGAATTCCACAAATTATGCATTTTGATATCCCTAGTCATAATCATCAATGCCATAGTTAGTTTACCTATAGTCATTTTTCTCCCGGTCGAGATATCTACAACCATTCGGATCATTATCAACAGGTCCTAGTGTCACATATCATTCAATATCACTATGGCTCCAATAGAAATGTTAATCCCTAGTCCTTAGATGCCTTAGTATCATAGATTCATTGTCTATTATGAAGACCTCCGCAACTCCATGTCTAATCTCCAAAATTGGGACTTATCACTTTGATACTTTCACTATTAGTATTCATGGCTCAGGTACTCTGTGGTTCTTAATCCATAACCTAGTGCTTTGATGGGAATATTGATTCCCAAACCATTTCACACCTTATTGTCCTCATGTTCTCATCTCGTACAGGTATCCTTAACCTTTTGCTCCAATGTCACTCTGTGGTACTAATGGATCATACTGATTTACCAACCTTAGCTCTGATCATGCCCATGGATCTTCACTATTCACAAACCTTAGCTCTGTTCACACCCGTGGACCTTCAATATTTATAAATCTTTGCTCTGATACCACTTTATCACATCCCACACCCCACCCTACGCGGATGTCGAAGATGTGATGCCAGTTAGTTGCCTTGCTGGTTTCCCTACCGACAATGCGACCAACTAAAGGCCAACTTCTAAAATTAATGATGAATTGCATTCCAAATGTAGGGTCAGAGCAGTAGAATTTAAAACCTTTCTTATCTCAAGAATGCAACTCATCCATATACCATAGAGCTATATACCACAAAACACGTCTATAACCAAACATCTAATATCTCTAGAGTACCATTATCATGAGTCATGTCTTAACTACATCTATTGCATATCAATGAATTCAATCATATTATGTCACTCACTTGAATAACCGGAATCAATCCACAAGAATCCAAGTCTCCACAATTCAGTGTCATCAAATCCTTGCTTGGGATGTCTCCCAGCCTACTGGTATCATATCCTTGTGCCTTCTAATCCAATGGAGATAAATCCTGAAAAATGTTAGATAAATAGAATGAGCTTAAACAAGCTCAGTGAGTAACATAAGCTCCTGTTATGGGTTTCAAAACCAGTTTTTATATGCATGATATCAAGTAAAATGCTTGATCAAATGCAGCTCAAGTAGAACAAACAGATCAGACCAAAATAGAATAGAACATGACATACAAAACAGATCAGAATAGAGCCAGAACAGAACATATTAGAATAGAACAAAACTGAATTAAGTATCAAACAGTTAAAGGCATATCATCAAATGTGTCTGAACCTCTCACAGCTTCCCATAAGCGGATTACTCGTGGGGCCTCTGCCCTTTGGGATCAGATCAGAATGAAACATGATGTCTGAACCTTTCCTAGCTGCCATAAGCGGACTACTCATGGGGCCTCTACCATCTAGGATCAGATTAGAACAAAACATGACAGAAACAGAACATAGTGCCAATCATACATACGAGCCTTTCCCAGCTGCCCATAAGTGGACTACTCATAGGGCCTCTACCCTTTGGGTCATGCTCTAGCATAAATGCAACTGCTCAATCCTGTAGTGGGCCAAGGAGTAAGACACAACATATCCAAACAAAATCAAAATAGACTCCAAACGGCGTATAACAGAACAGAACAGAACAGACTCGAACAGAACATATCAGAAGGCAGGATATAACAGAATCATGCCATGTATAATGCAATACAAAAAGTATGCATAAAAGCATATGCATTAAAACAGTACAGTGTATAAAACAGTTCAGTATATGAAACAGTACAGTATATGAAACTAGATAGTACAGTAAATATACACCAAGTCAGGGGTCTGAGTTACTCAAAGACTATTACGCTTATCTCCATTCACAGATAATCTGATAATCTCTAGATATGTCAGGCACCTCCTTGCATATCTTTCAGCCGTGTCTGTCCAGCAATGCCTTTCACCACACTAAGAGGAAGACCAACCGATTCTAGTATAGGTCCCTATTCAATGTGAACCTCAACATAGCCCCAAACAGATTCTGGATTATACTTGAGTTGAAAAAAAAGTTTTGCTCGGTAATGTCTACAGAGTTTTCCTTTAAAACATCTTACACTGTCACACCACTTTTGTCACGTATTTGCAATGCTGAAACTGGTAATATACCAGCAATTGCAGCACTGCCCAAGAATGTAGACTGAAACCTAACTCCTTCCTCATCCCTAAATGCAATTACCTCAACTGGCCAGCTTAGTTTTCCTAACCTCCCAGTGATATTCAAAACTTTTAACTTAGATAAAGCGAAAATGAAACCTAGCGAGCCATCAAATATTCCAGCATCAATGACAGTATCCAAATGAGAACCAATTAACAGAGCCTTGGCACTTGCATTCATCCTTTCATCTTGACCATGTACATTGCCCATTTGGTCCACCCACGTTATCAAACCAAAATCTTTTATCCATATATGTATAATATTTCCTGCTCTGACAAAAGCTGGGCTCCAAAAAGTCCTCTCAAAATTGTCATCGGCATCACTTAACTTTCCAAGATCAATGAGTCGTGTCACCGCCTCATCCCTTAAGACTTCTAGAAACAAATCACTTTTGACACCTTTTCTTTCTTCAACACCAGAAAAAACGTGAGCATAAACAACGGTTAAAAGCAGAGAAGGCAGCAAGTAGAGTGAGAGAAAATCTGAAGAATATATGATGATTTTAATATCTTTCAGAGAGCTTCTGTTCGTGGAAGAGGGTTGAGGAGACACCATTGCTAAGATTATCAGCTTGCAAACAAACATGCAAGCAAGCAAGCCATGCAACTCTCACAACATCTTTTTTTTCTTTGGTTCAGATTTCTGCTGTGTCTTCTTGTATATATATATATAGTGGAACAGTCTGGATAGTGGTTGCCGCCTTCTATGTTGCTAGAAGCTTCATTCGTTCTGTCCCTTTGTCACTTGTTCCAGCTTCTTCAAGAATTTCCTGAAATATATATATTTATGCATATATATTTGTCCCTTGATCAGAATAGGGGATTTCAATACTCTAGCTTGCATCGTGGAACGAAAAAGGGAATTTCAGCAAAAACCAATACTAATTTTACCCCCAAAAGAAACCCCATGGAATTTGACTAAAAAAAATGAGCCAGTAACGCCAAGTTGCAGGTTTGAGTATCATGTTCCAAACCTCAACCATGAGCCCAAACTAGAACCCCAAACTAATGCCAAACCGTTCCTTGATGTATTAGAAATGGTTTAGAAACAATAACAGAGAGTTTTAGTGGTGCAAAATTCACGAAATTAGAAGCAAATAAACCTAGGAATTAGGGTTACATTGAGGGGAGTTGGGGAAGACGATGCACAGTGATGGGTTGAAATTGGTTGGGCCTGATCTGGACCCGACCCGTCGTATAAAGGTTTAAGTGGAACGATGTCATGTGAAACAGTGTTATTTTAAAATTTAAATATTAGGGCTGACGTCATTATGACGTCAGCATTACTTGATAAGCCAATCAAACCGGTTGGTTCAGTGAAAACCGGACCGGTTCACTTAAAATGGAAGTGAACCCATGGGTTTAGACCGAAAGTTTGAGAAATTAGATTTTGACCCCTCGAACTTTTGGGAAATTATACAAGGGCCCAGCCAAAATTAAATCAATAGTAAATTAATAATATTTAAATAAAAGAAATTTCAAAAATACCCCTAGGCCATAAATAGAGCAAACGAAGTCCAATAAAGTAAACCGATAGTAGATTTTGACTATTTTGGAAGTTCTAAACCCAATTGAGGGGTCCGTTTCATGAGACGGGACTCCAAAAATTAGGACATGTTAAAGTATAAATTACTAAATTGCCCCTGACATGTCCAAATTCAAATTAAAAGCTAAGAAGGTCTAAATTGAATTTCTTCGACGTTCCAGACCTAATGGTGAGGTCCATATTATGAAATGAAGTACGAAAAAATATAACACAGAAGTATGTGAAGTAATAAAATTAAACCTTATGCTTTAATAAAGCTACCAGAAGAGTATACGTTAAGAAAATAGCGCTTAAGATTAAAATTAGAATTTAATTACCATCTAGGCATAAGTTAAGATCACCAATAGGTGGTATTATAGTGACTATGAAGTTAATGAGACTACTTATGAATTATTCTTAGGAACTACAGAGGAAGTGGGAAAGCACAATAGTAGCTTCGGACCTAAACGTTTAAGGTGAGTAACCCTGTATTTGAAGTGGAGATTTAACTCCTTGTATTTGAAGAAGTTTTAAGTTCAAGTTATATGAAACATTTGAATATCAAATTCAGTCTTTTTATGATTCCCATTTTAAAATATATTTTGTTATGACATGCTCCGTAAATGTTTTTATACAGTTCCTTTCTTATAAATATTTAGCATGTCTAAGTAAAATGCTAATTTCCTTAAATATTCTGAATTTGATTATTCCAAGCATTTGAAGTTCTATTGTAGAAGTTATATATTACATGTTTTAAATACTCATGAGTAGTATCTATTGAAGAAGCCATGTGATAAATGTTTTATAAGATAAATGGTGCATAAGCACCACATTCGATGTTGACATTCTTCGGAATTCAACTATAACACAAAGAAATGCCCGGTAGCAGGATCTAATTCCCCAGGCAATGAGATATCTCCATTGTAGCATTGCAGTAACACGGGAGTCTGGTTCAAAACAGATTCCATCAAATCAAAGAGAAAAGATGACAAATGTTTTTGGAAATGGAAGCAGGTTTTACTCTCATTTTCACTATGCATGTTTATATGTTTTGAAGTAACGTTTTTTAAAATGGAAACAGGTTTTACCCCTATTTTTACTATGCATGTTTATATGTTTTGAAGTAACGCTTTTGAAAATGGAAGTAGGTTTTTACCCCAATTTTTATTATGCATGTTCATATGTTTTTGAAGTGCATATACTCTACTTGAAGAAATGTATGTTTAGCTTGAATACTGTAAATGTTTCAAAGCTATCTGTTTTAAGAATGCATATATTCTGTGTTCGAAACGTACAAGCAATTAGTAGCGAGTATTTTATAAACTCTCATGTGCTAAACCACTGCCAATTGAAACCCTATGACAAATGCAGGAATTACTCACAAGCTTAGATTAGCTTACCCGAATTCTTATTCGGACCCCGCTTTCAGGTAACTGATGGCAGACTGATTTTGAAGACATTGATGATGAGTCTAGCCAGTTTTGGGAAGACATGTTTAAGTAGTTTCTCTGGGAAACCCTATGAACTCTAATAGTACATTTTGTATTAGTAGACAGGGTAAGAATATGTATTAAGCCCCTCGGGGCAGTGGATATGTAATATTTATAAAGTCTTTAGAATTTTATTTATGCTCTGAATGTATATTCATATGTATTGCTATGAAGAGCGTCAGTACCGGGCAGATGTCCGAAAGATTTAAATAAGAAAAGAAAAGAAAAAGTTTTTACGCTTCCGCAAAACACAAGTCACACCGCTGTCCGATACTGTTGCTTATGTGAGCCTTGCCCTAAGGCCTCGGCCGAAGGGTGGCGGTCGCGATACGAGATCCGCACAGGGTGAGTTTCGGGTCGTGACAACTCTGATGGGGGCATTTCACGACGAAATGTCCAAGCTGCTTGCAGTGGTGGCAGAGATTAGTGCCCTTGAGGCAAATCCCTTTGTGGTACCTATGGTAATTTGAACACTTGGCCCTATTTTGGCTGGCCCTTACTTTTCTCAATCCTGTCTCAAGTCTAGGGAATAAGGGTCCCTTCCCTTTGTGCTTGTCCTCTCTAACCTATTGATTATGAGGTAATCGCTCAATGATTCTTTCCACAAGTCGTTCTATTCTCTCTAGTCTATCCATAAAGTCCAAATCCTCATGTATACTCATTGTGATTACCATTGCTGTAAAATTTAAAAATCAATTTCATATAATTAAGAGTCTAATATCGTATTTCAATTTCCAGCTACTGACTCTACTAGGACATTACAATATTAGTACCTCAGTATATCTCCCATGAACCACTGTGTTATCTAGGATGCTCTGAAACCAAGTTGTCACGACCCGAGATCCACCCTATGTAGATCTCGTGTCATGCACCCGATCCGACGCTGCTTGTCGAACCAAGGGTCTCAACTTGCTACACAATCAGAGCTACTACATGCAAC